>OY992538.1:131873901-134273901 GCA_963921195.1 Pegoplata infirma | reverse complement strand
TAAAAAACTCTTAGAATCTGAGGCTTTTCTACATGAAAAATGTTTCAGAATCTGAGAACTTTCTATAGGAATAATGTCTCTGAATCTGAAAAATGTCTCAAAATCTGAGATTTTTTCTATAAAAAAATCTAAGAATCTGAGGCTTTTTTATATGAAAAATGTTTTAAAAAAAATGTTTCAGAGACACAAGCTGCGACTTTTTGTGTAGAAAAACGCTAAAAATCTGAGACTTTTCTATTGTAAAAATATCTTTTTCTATGGGAAAAATAATTCAGAATCTGAGACTTTCTTTATGAAAAATGTCTCAGAATCTGAGTCTTTTTCTATATTAAAAATGTTTCAGAATCTGACAATTTCCTATTGGCAAAATGTCTGAGAATCTGAGACATGTTTTATAAGAAAATGTCTAAGAATTTGAAAATTTGTCTAAGCATCTGAGACTTTTTCGATTGGAAAAATGTCTCAGAATCTAAGAAATTTTCTGTAGAAAAAATGTTTGAGAATCTGAGACATTTTTTATAAGAAAAATGTCGAAGAATCTGAGACTTTTTTTATAAGAATCTGAGACTTTCTATAGGAAAATTATCTCAGAATTATAAACTTTTTCTATAGGAAAAATGTCTAAGAATCTTAGACTTTTTCTATAGGAAAATTTTCTCAGAATCCGAGAGTTTTTCTTTAGGAAAAATGTTTTAGAATCTAAGACTTTTTGTATACTGTTTTCTTTTTAAAAACGTCTCAGAATCTGAATAATTTTTCTTAAAGAAAAGACGAAGATTTTCTCAGAATCTAAAACTTTTTGTGTAGAATGTTTCAGAATCTAAGAAAATGTGCTAGACTAGAAATATCTCAGATTCTGGGAAAATGTCTTACAATCGGAGTCTTTTCTTTTAGAAAAATATTTTATGAATACATATATTTATAGAATCATTTTCTAAAGTGACTTTTTCCCGAGAAGCGTTTTTCATTGGAAATATGATTTAGAGTCTTTCACTTTTTCTATAACAAAAACTGTCTTAACTGGAAATTGTCATAGAATCTTAGACTTTTCTTTGAAAAAAATTCAGATTCTGATAATCTTCATTGGAAAAATGTATCAGCATCTGACACAAGTCACACATTAAAAAAAGACTTAAGTCTCTCAAAAAATTTTAAAATATTAAAAAATTTAAATTTTTTCCCCAACAGTTTTAAACTTACAAAAAAATTAATAATCTGATTGTGTTACATTCAGTCATAGAGTAAAGAAAGGAACAGAGGTACGATTAGTGAAAACTTCGTGGAACCCAAATTGAGAACTACGATTATCTCAAGGCGGGCTTAGATAATAGAATAGATAAATTGTTTTGTTTTCTTTTAAATGCATTCGTTTTTTTTTTTCTTTATTTCCTTTCGAAATGTATTTAGGGTTTCACTTTTTTCTTCGATTTCCTTTTGAAAGGTATTTGGGGTTTCTCTTTTTTTTTTATTTCCTTTTGTAAGTATTCTGGGTTCTAGTCCGAGATAATCGGAGTTCATGGCTAAAAAAAATTAACAAAAGAAGTGCGGTTTCATCCGTAATATCTCTTATTCTTCTTTACTTCTAAAACATGTGCTGTTATAAAAATTTTTTGGAAAAAAAAAATTGACAAAAATTTTGGGCCCCCACCGAAATAAAATCCTGGATACGCCCCTGAGCCTGATTCGGCTAAAAAGCCGAGGCGAATATTCTGCCACATTTTTGGCCGAATAAAGAATAATTATAAGATATTGTAGTCACGTGCTGAAAAATTCACCAAACTCGTTTATGAAAAATTTCAAGCAAATCAGGTTACACAAAAAAAAATGGTCGCCATGTTGGATCCGTCATTTTAAATTTGGGAAATTCTACTTCAGATTCTAATTTAGCAACCCAAAATGCGTAAAAAGTTTTAAGTCAATTATTTTTAAAAAGTATCGCCATGTTGGATCCGCCATTTTGAACTTAGAAAATCTAACTTCAGATTCTTCTTTAGCGACCCAAAAAACCAGTGCATACAATATTTCAAGCAAATCGGTTTATTTTTAAAAATATTGGTCGCCATGTTGGGTCCGCCATTTTGAATTTTAAAAATCCAACTGCAAGTTCTTTTTAAGCGACCACAAGAACCCATATATAAAGAGTTTTAAGCGAATCTGTAATATTTTTAACAAATTGGGCGCCACATTGGATCAGCCAATAGGAATTTAAAAGGCGTCACTCGGCATTTAAAAGTAAATATTTTTAAGTAATTTTAAAATTTTTTAAAAATTTTAAATTCATGCCAATTTTCGAGAGAGGGGTGGCTCGGTTGACGCAGAAACCCTCATATAAAAATTTAACATACATTTTTCCAATACTAAAAGAATTGTTGGTTTTGAGGTATTGGTCCACAAAAAACTAAAATGCCTATATCTCGAGAAGGCGATACAACTTTTTCTGATGACAGATTTATGTTTAGGAGGCAAAAATACTTTAGAAAATGTATTCTAGAAGTCTGCACAAAAACCGTGTAACATTTTTATCTTTTAATATTAATGTATTCGTTTAATAAATATCGTTAATCATTTTTTTCCATACACACATACGTATGTGTGTGTATTCAATTTGTATTGTTTTCAAATTGTAATATATTCAGTTTTTAAGTTTTCTAAACAAGCATGTTAAATATTTTCAAATTTACCAAATTGCAATTTTCGGAATTTGAAATTTACAATTTTAGCATTTTAAATGTTTTGAAATTTGCTAAAATTGCAATTTTAAAATTTTAAAATTTGCTGTGGCCAGTTTTTTTTTTTTAATTTTAAAATTTTAAAATTTGCTGTCACCAGTTTTTTTTTTCATTTTCAAATTTTTAAATTTGCTAAAATATTTTCTTCAGAAATTTTAAAATTTGAATATATTCATTTTGAAAATATGTTCAAGTTTGAATTTATAAATTAGCAATTTAAAAAAATTGCTTTAGTATTCTAATATTTTCTGTAGTAATACTAGAAAATTATTATATTCTATGCAATTTTTGACTACTGCCAGTAGCAAAACAAACCCTGTTTCTCAATATGAGTTTGGAATTTCTCAATTTCAATTTAAAATGTTGTAGTACCCGAAGAGCGAATACTTTGCAAATGGTATCCCATTGAAACCACTATGGGTTTCCTGTAGTGGAACAGTTGGTGTGGAATGCCTCATATTTGAAATAAAATTTTTGTTTAAATAAATTTATCAAAAACCTTTAATTTTTTTTTTTTTAATTTTTGAAAACAAAAGATTTTTATTAGTGCCTACGGTCAGTACCGTAGTACCGGGAATACCGGTATTCCCGGTTCTCGGTATTCCCGGGAATCCCGGTATTCCCGATTCTGACGGTATTACCGTCAGTGAATTGTGAAGAATTACAATTTTTTCTTCGCTTTTACCAAAAAAAAATATGTTGAAAACACCATTTAAATTTTTTTTTTATGAATTTAAGAAAAATATAGTTACTCGATTTTTAAATAATTTTACAAACACAACTAAATATTTCTGAAATACTAATGGTATTCATCTAACCGTATAAACACCTCGTATAATATGTAAGTCTGATAAATTTATACAATTTATGTCAAACTCCATTTATAAAAAATAAGTTTGGTAAGTTTATACAGTATACGAGGTGTATACGAGTTTAAATGAATACGGCCACTGATTAAATGGTGTAATTTAAATATTTTATGGTATAGTATTTTTTAGTTTTTTGAGAATCGGTACCAGCATCAGAACCGGGAATACCCGTATTCCCGGGAATATATCCAGAACCGGGAAACCGGTACCAGAACCGGGAATACCGGTATTCCCGGGAATACCGATAACCGGGAAATGGGGGCACTAATTTTTATTTTTGGTTTGAAATTTATATCGTTAAAGCTAAGTAAGTTGTTCACCAGTGAAAAAAATGTTTCGAAACATCAATTAATTTGTAGCGAAAATTTGACAGTCATGTGTTAGGTTATGTTTTACGCATCGGCATCCGGAAAATAATTTTAATTTACAATTTTTTTTGTAATTTTCACCTATTTATCTAAATTAATTAATGCTTACAGTTCCAACAATTTATAAATTATTAATTTTATTTATAAATGTTATAAATTTAACCGCTTTTTAAATGGTCTGTACAATTTAAAAAAATGTTGCTTATAGTGTTGATGCGTATTGATGCAACATATACCGGGTTATTTTGCCGGTTTTTCACCAGCAAACAGAATACCTCTTCAGCGAAATTTTTGCGTATGATCTTTGGCATAAAAATATATAAAAGATTCATTAAAAGTAATAGTGGTTCGTCTTGGAGCACACATAGATCTCCTGCAATAATAATAGGAAGTTGTTTTAAAATTCCGAAATTCTCGCAAATTTATATTTTCTTCAAAACTTGTTTCAAGGTACAATTTGTGATGAACCTTGAAACGACTCTTTTGTTAGTAAAAAATTACTCCCTGGTGTCACCCTCTGATCTTCATGAAATTTAGATATGTTGTTCAGAATGAAAATTAATTCTTTAACTCATTTTTAGGGGGGTCGATTTGTATGGGGGAAAGTTGACTTTTTCCAGTTTTTACGATTTACTATAGGCATATTTGGTACCAGATTACAGGTTTTTAAAATACCTATCTCGTGAAGCTAACAACGTGCCAAAAAGTTAATATTTTTCGACTTATTAAAAAAAGTGTCCTAAAATTTTGTCATTTTACTCAATATGACGAAAAGTTGAGCATGTTTGGAGTGAGTCACGCGTGATTTATGCGAGTCACTCGTGACACATACTTTAGTCAAACTTAAATTACTCACGCGATTAGTGTGTGAGTGTGAGATGAACAAAATTTTTGAGTGATTAGTGAGTTAGTCCAATGATTGCGTGACTTATTTCAATTTTGGCTTACGCACACTCAAAAAAAAAAAAAGTTTGTAAAATTACAAGTAAAAGGCCTTGTAATTCTATTTTACTAATATTTTTGTCTTTTTACAAAAATTGTAGTATATTTAATAAAACGAAAACTACAGTTTGCTTTATAATTTTACTATTATATGTTGGTAAATTTATTTTACAAATTTTTTAGGTAAATTTACAAAAAAGTGAGTTATTTTACAAATTAAAAAAATATTACAAGGTATTTAGTTTTTTTTACACAAGAAAACTGTAATTGTACAACAAAATTTAGCTTGATGTTATTTAGTCTTTCTACCAAAAAAATGTTTTATTACAAACATTTTTTTAAGATCGTTTACAAGGTTTTCAGTTTGAAATGTATGCATTGAACAAAATTCCAATGTAATTTTTCAAAAAACTTATTTTATTACTAGAATTAATGTTGTTTTACAAAACAAAAATAATTATTCAACAATAGGACACGCAAAAATTTTCTAAGTTTAGATTTTTTTGCTTTTTGGAGTAAAAAATTTAGTTAAAAATATTTTTTTATAAATAAAAAATTTCATGAAAAAAAAGTTTGGAAATTTTTTAAGTTTTGGACACAAACATTTTGCAACTTTTTTAATTTATACCCCATTTTTTGGTAATTTGCGTTAAGTAAAATACCACAATTTTTATGTGTTTCTACTATATAATTTTTCTAGTTTTTATACCCTCCAACTACAGTATGGGGGTATACTCACTTTGTCATTCCGTGTGTAACGCATCAAAATATCGGTCTAGGACCCCATAAAGTATATATATTTATGATCAGTGATCGAATCTAAGACATTCTAGCGATGTCCGTCCGTCCGTCCGTCTGTCCGTCCGTCTGTCCGTCTGTAGTTAACACGATGCAGTCCAAAATAAAAGAGCTAGACTCCCGACGTTTGGCACGAATATGTCTTATGTTCATAGGCAGGTTAAGTTCGTAAATGAGCAAAATCGGACCAGGGGGAAAAAAGTTCCCCCTTGAAGAACTAAACCAACCTCTGAGAAATACCATATTCTTACATGATTTTTTGAGTTTTTGTTTAACAAATGCAACATTTTTATGCCACAAAAAGTTCAAAGTCCTGCATTTGGACCCAGAGAATTAGAAAATGTTGTTTTTCGGCCCGCCCCCCTTTTATGGGCGTGGAATAAAACATTTTTTTTTAAATAATGATAATCTTGTATTTCTTTATTGCAAAAAACATAAGCATGAGTTTTTAAACACATATTCGGGGGAAAATTTGCCTCCCCCTCAATTACTTAAAATTTACAAAACAAATATGAAAATTTAAAAAACAAAATTGTATACTTAAAGAAAAAAGTTGTAATTTTACAAAAATTAAATAGAAAATACGAAAACAATATTGCAAATTTACAAATTATTTGGTTAAACTACTGTTTTTACGGCAAAAAAATAAGAAAAATGGTATAATTACAATAAAAATTGTAAATTTACCACTTTTTATTGTAAATATACAAGTTTTTTGCCATAAAAAACAGTAGTTTAACCAAACAATTTGTAAATCTACAATTTTGTCTTTTTGATTTTCTACTATGTTTTGTTAATTTACAACTTTTTTTTGTAAGTTTACATTTTTTTTGTAAATTTAAATTTTTTTTTGCAAATTTACAATTTTTATTGTAAATATACGTGTTTTTTAATATTTTTTCGTGGTAAAAACAATAGTTTAACCAAATAATTTGTTAATCTACAATTTATTTTTTTCATTTTCTATTTTTACTTTGTAAAATAACAACCATTTTCAGTTGTTATTTTACAAAGCAAAAATACAATTTTGTTTGTTTTTAATATTTTTTCGTGGTAAAAACAATAGTTTAACCAAATAATTTGTTAATCTACAATTTATTTTTTTTATTTTCTATTTTTGCTTTGTAAAATAACAACCATTTTCAGTTGTTATTTTACAAAGCAAAAATACAATTTTGTTTTGTAAATTTACCAAATTTTTTGTAAATTTCCAAAAAAAATGTTCACCCCGAAGTTAATATTTTACAAAAAAAAATGTAAATTTACATTTTCTTTTGTTGAATCAATTTACAAATTATCCCCGTAACATTACAGGGATTCTTGCTGGTATATATTTTACAAAACCTGCCCCGTAAAATCACGAGGATTTTATGTCATTTTACAAACTTTTTTTTTGAGTGTAAGTTTGCGTGAATAAAAGCGATACAATTTTACCCCAAAAATCGTAAATGATGAGTATAAGATCAGTTTTATTTTTATAAATATTTGTATACCTACATCTCAAAATTTCTTTGCCTTGACCCTTTCATAGAGCTTGAGAAAATTTGTAATTTAAACTTAATTTGAGCAAACTTAATTTGAGCAAAATCCGATAATTTTATCCCGTGGCACCCATTGGTCAAAGTTTTGGTTTTTTAGAAACTGTTCACCAAAAACTCTAGCCTTTGATCGAAGGGCGCCTCGCGTTAACATGATCGGATTTGGCTCAAATAAAGCTTAAATGAAAGATTGTATCAAGTTCTATGAAAGGGTCAAGGTAAAGAAATTTTGAAATTTTTTTTTTAATTTTTTTAACGTAGGAAAAAACTGCCATTTTGGAAATTTTTTTGACAAATTTTAAATGGCGATATCTCGAAAACCGCTCGACCGATTTTTGAAATTTTTTGATATTCTTATTCAGCATGCTAAAATTAATAAAAATTATGTATCGCAAGATATTTTTATTTTTGTATTTTTTCAAAAATCAAAAACTTTGGTGGAAATTTTCCAAAAGTTCAACATTTTGATCGAAGGGGTTAAAATGATCGGATTTGCCTCAAACTTGTTTTAAATGAAATACTGTCTCAGGGTCTTTGAAAGGTTAAACAGAATGAAGTTTTGAGACTTTTTTAAAAAAATTACTTGAGATTAGGAAAAACCCGTAATTTTTTTTAAAATTTCAAAAAGCGATATCTCGAAAACCGTTCGACCAATTTTATTTATTTTTTTTGATATTCGTGCTCAGCGCATCAAAACTAACAAATACAATGGGTCAAAAGATATATTTATTTTTTAATAATTTTTTTAAAATTTTCAAAAATCCAAAAAAAAAATTGATGAAAACGAAAAAAATTTAATGAATAAAAAAAATTTTATAAAAAAAAAAAATTGATGAAAAAAAAAATAAACAGTGAAAGCCCGGTTTAACGAATCTCGATTTAACAAATATTCGATATAACGAACGACAAAAGTTTTAACATTGACTACCAGCAAAAAATCTAGTAAAATTACGAAACCTCTTTGTAAATTTTATCGTGTCAAAAAATTTATAAATTTACAATTTTATTGGTAAAAACCTTGTAAAATTACAAAATTTTTGGTAAAAATATTGTAATATTACTAGGAATTTTTGTCAAATAGGAGGTAGCAAACAAAAAAAAGTTACAAGTTTTCCTTGTAATTTTACAAGATTTTTTTTTTGGAGTGTAGGTCTAAACTCGCTACAGAGGATTTTTTGAAATCAGTATTTTCCAGAAACCAAAAATATCGCACTTTTGGTTTCAGTTAATTTATTTTGATTACTTTTTGATTAAAAACATTTTTTTATGTTTAAAGTGTTAAGAATTAACTGGTAACTTGGCTATTTTAATAAAAAATACTTTAGAAAACCTTTGGAATATAACGAATCTACCGATATGGGTCAAACATTATATCATTCTTTATATCGAGCTTTACCTGAAAAAAAAAAAAAAAAATTGATGAAAAAAAAATTTATGTAAACCAAGTAAAAAAGTTAAATTCGGCCTTGCGGAATGTAGTAACACCCTCCACAATTTCTAAAAGATTATTGCAAATTTTTGTTTTTAAATTTCCGCGAAAAAAATCCGCGACTTTTTTCTTTTTTTGTCAAAAAATATGTTCGTACTTATTTAATTACCATTTGGTGTTCAATTATGTTCACATATGTCAACCAGCAGCCGAATTAAAGCATTTTGTATTTTTAGGTTATGTTGAATGTACTAAAATTTTTGAGGTGTCATTACATTTTCGTTTATAACTTTTGAAACGCTGAACCGATATCGCTCAAATGCAATACCAAAGTTCTCTCGGGAGAACTTCCAATAAATGTGTTAACCCGAGTAAAAATTTTTATATATAATTATATATAATTTGATATAAACCTCTTTTATCAAATTATATATAATTTGATAAAATTATATATAATTCTATCCAGGAATTGGTGGATAAAATTTTATAAAATTAGATAAAATTATATCAAATTATATATAATTTGATAAAATTTTATATAATTTCATAAAATTATATCCGAAAAAGTTTTTTATATAATTTTATCAAATTTGATATAATTTTATAAAAAAAGATATAATTTTATGTAAAAATATATAAAGCATCCCACACATAATTTAGTATAATTTTATCCTATTTTGTATGGAAACGTGAATTGAATGTGTGTGTTTTTTTTATTTATTAGAAACATAAATATGTACATACAATCGAAAAAATAATAAAAGGAATATCAATTAAAATTAAATTTGCAAAAAAAAACAATTCAAAAGTTATAAAATTGTTATAATACTCGAATTAAAGAAACAAAAACATTAACAGTTATATAAAAAGCCACATCTTTCAGATTACATTTTTTATCCACACTTACTTTGTAGTGCTCATCTACTAAGCCCCTCTTCTGTGCGTTTTTAATTGCGGAACCTAAAAATACATGCTAAGTATAATATAATCTGCATATAAAAGCACACATTTAAATTACCTTTTTTTGCTGAACTGGCATTTAAATTTAACTGTTTGTTTGGCAGGGTTTGAATATCCTTTTCTTGGGAACAAGGCCACATACCAGTTGTGTTGACTTGAAAAAAAACCCTTATTACTCGCTTACCAAGAGGGTCGCTTTGTCTGAAGATCCATGTATACTAATAAACATTTTTTGCGACGGCATAAATTGTAACCAATACCGACATCTGGGAAAAAAAACCAATACCGACAATCTGGAAAAAAAAATAAAAACCAATGAGGAATGGTGTTGGAAAAATTTTGGTTTCATAGCTTAAATGGTTTTGGAAACGTTGATTCCGTCAAAAAGTTTTGAGCAACCTCTTTTGCTGCAATAGCAGTGAAAAAAAAATACAAATGAGATGAAAGAAACTTAAGCAATGTCAGCCCTTCATAATTCTTTTATTCTTATTTCATATAAACTTGGCTGTTCTTCTTCTAAAAAAAGGCTGCATCTTTTACGATCTTCTTTCCTGGAACTAGAACAAAAATGGTAAACAATTATATTTAAACTAAAATTTAAAAGTTTTCTTACCAGAAGCCAATTCGATTTCATTAAAAATAAAATTTGAACATTTTATTTTTATTTTTTTGATTGACAATTAAATTAAAAAAAAAATATTTCAAAGGTTGACACTGAAATATTTTTTGTGTTGAAATTTAAAACAAATGCAACATTTAAAACACCATAATTTATTATTGACTGTTGCAAATAAATATAATTTTAATATCAATTCGCAGGTCTAAATGATGAATCAAACCTAAAATTTTAAAAGCACAACATCTTTGATTTAATATTTTGCACATGATAATTTTTAAGAATATATGAAGGGCTTATTGCAAAAACTTGATAAGCAACATTTTATTTTTGGTGTTTTTGGTGTTTTTCGCCTTCTACTGATGTTCTATTGACAGATTTTTGGCAGAAGTTTTGCTTAAGCCCTTCGTACAAGTATCTTGAGTATAAAAGTTCTTTAAAAGATCTATTTTTATCATAATTTCAAACGTTTTATGGCAAAAACCACCATAAAATGAAATGCTGCTTATCGAGTTTTTACAACAAGCCCTTCATATGTATTAAATTATTTACATATTATCAATTTTTTTATTCTTATGCCAGTTTTAAGAGGTTAGCTTAGTCCTTTAAGACGAACTTTCCCCTTGGTTCGTTTTACCTATTTACAAACTTAATCTGCCTTTGTTTGAACCAGACCTGTGAATACTTGAAAATTTATTTACTTATTTTATAATTTTTCAAATATTTTTTGTATTTGTACTTGAACATTTCAAATACAAATATTTTTTTACTTACTTAACATTTTTACAAGTAAGTAAAACAAAATACTTACTTAAAGAGTGTAAGTTCAAATATTTTCAAATAAATAAAATATTTGAAAAAATGTTTACAAATAAAATATTTGTCAACAATGTTTACAAATAAAATACTTGAGAACATTTTTTCAAATATTTTTATACTTGCCCAAAATTTTCAAATATTCAACATTATTATGGTTGACGAAAAAAGGGCATAAAGTCCAATTTTTTCAACACAATTTTTTTGCACAAATGCATTTTTCTAATACAGCTCTAAGCCCTTCTGTAAAAATATTAACAATTTTTTAAGATTTTCCTATAAGAAATTACGCTTTTTTTCAAGTTTCAACAGAATTGTATGGATATTGGACTTCATATTTTTAAGCAAATCGAGAACTTAGGGCAACAAGGTTCTATTTGCTTAAATAAATAGGCACAAACAGAACCTTGTTGTCATATGGTCGCGAAATCTCGGTAATATTTCGAGACATGGAGTATCGGAGTCCATACCCCTAACGCATTTGAATAAGAAGATCACTTACGTGCCACCTATTGATTCTCTAGAAATTTGGATATGTTGTTTGGAATAAAAATGGTAAAATTCTTTTTTAAGCGGTCAAAACTTATTTTTAGTGTTGGTCAACTTGTATGGGAGAAATGGACTTTGTTTTTGATAATTTTTTGGTGACATGTCATAATCCTAACTTCCGTTATGGGGATAATGATTTTAATTAAAATACCAAACTAAGGGATTTATGGATAAATGTTGTGAACCAGCCATTGACGTCATATGTTTATGTCCTATATGGTTATTATATTCATAATGTCCGTTATGGGAACTTTGTCTTTTTTATATGGTGTCAGTTCCCTTAATGTGGAAACAATAATTTTTGCATTATTTTTTTAATTTGGATCACTTTTGTATGAATTTGGAACTCCACAGACTCAACCATAAGGCTGCGCTACATACATAATTTTTGTAGACTTCTGCATGGAAATTCTGGCCAACCGGCTTCGCTGAATAAAGTTCTGCTGCGTAACAGTCTTTGGCCGGACTTAACGATTACCAAATCCAAAGATTCAGCCCAAAAATCTTGGATGAATTAAGCTTTTTTGCGTAGCAGAAAAATTTATAAATTTAAAAAAAAAAATTCTTGAAAATTTTATATGTATGTACATAAATAAAAATATGTACATATTTATGACAAATAAATTTATTTGAAAAAATGTTGCCAAATATTTTATTTGAGTTCAAATATTTTATTTGTAAACATTTTCTTCAAATATTTTACTTATAATAAGTATTTTACTTATAATAAGTATTTTACTTATGGCAAGTATAAACATATTTGAATTTACTTGTATTTGATTTTTTAAATACAAACCCAGCCAGAAATTGCCAACCGTTCCAAAAAAAAAGTACTGGGAAAGCAACTTTTTTTTGTATACCAAGCTCTTTTTAGTAAAGTACTTGGTTTTACCGAACTAATTACTTTGCTAACACTTTTTTACCAAACTAAAGGCGGTTTATATTATTAATTTGAAATATTTTTTTTTTAATAATTTTACTAAATTTTAACATTTAAAAAAACTCTTAATTATGTAATAAAGCAATTGCAATGGTGTCATTATAAAATTTAGTAAGAATACATTTTGATTCTACTATATTGATACTGATTTCAATGTTATTTTTATCTAATTTATTAACATTGTAGAGTCCTATTTCTCTTGATGGTAGTGGAAATTGAAACAAATCGCTACATTCAGTGAAAATATTGCCTTTCAAAAATATATCATCACTTTTGTATTTAGACTGCTTTTTACTAAAAATTTCAGTAACGATAATAACGTTTTCATTGTCGAGTAAACATACGTTATCTGGATGAATAGGTTTTATTTTAAAACCTTTAATGTTTACGAAAGAAAATACAACTTTTGATTCCGAGCTTTGTTTTATATTTCCTAGAGAGTATTTGGAATTTCTATTAAGCGGATATAGCAATGGAATATTATTAACTGAGTTATCGGAATGAAAAATATGTAGTTTTCTTTGGATTTGAGCAATAGGGTTAGTTGGGGATTTTATAATAGGTTTTAAATAACCAATACTGTTTTCAAAATCAAATGGCGAAAACTGTGATATAGGGGCGCCCATATTAGCTACATCGTCTGCAATGTGAATTAAGTTGTGGATGTTCATTGTTTGGGAATTAGAACCGTAAAAACTTGGCATAAGTTCGACAAATGTTCTTAAAATCTGCTTAGCAAACTTATTTTTTAATGTAGCCAATTTCTTTGATGATAAAATTCTGCATGCCGTGTAAAGAATTAAAAAATGCTTGTATTGATCAGATTTTAAAACGTTTTTCAATATGATACCTTCACCGTATAATAAAAAAAATCGGAATTGTGTTGCTTTCCAGTTTCCTATATCATATAAATCGAATGACTTCCTCTGAAACTCTGATGTAATATCTTGAGACAAATTTAAAAAGTTTTTTTGTAAAACAGCAAGATTTTCTGTAGAAATAAATGAAAATGATTTCTTTTAAATCATCTTTTGAAGCAAATATTTGCTTATGCCGAGATGCAACATATGCATCTCATCCAGAACAACATTCTTGACTAGGTCAATATTTAAAATTTCAAGTAGTGGGCTATTTTCCTTTGTTAAATGATGTTCTGAATTTATTTTTTCTTTAAATGACTGCGAAGTCCTTTCATCGCAGTTAATTTCTTTAAAAACTCGAGTTTTGTTATCGGTTTCTCCTCGTACTGTGCATCTTTCACAGGAAAAAAATCCAGTATGGCTTTTAGTGCACCTAATAAAGGCACGGGCAGGCATATCGCAACAGAATGATAGAACTTTAAAGTTAAAAATATTTTCCACTTATATTTACACCTTTAAAAATAAAACCAAAATTAATCTTGAATTAATTTTTTTAGAAATATTATACCTTCATTTATTAACAAATTGGATTCCACAACGACTTCTTCCAAAAACTCTTGTGAGGAATATGGTTTTGAATTTCCGTAATATAAGCCTATTAAAAAAGGTTTACTCATATAATCTGGTGCAAACACTTTTCCCATAATAGACCAAAAACCTTTTTTGGATTTGTTAAAGACATCCATGCCATCCACATGAATTATCAACGATATACCTGCCTCAACATACAGTTTAGGGTTCACAATATCAACAAGATTTTATTTTATTCCAAAATACTGGAATTTCCCAAAAGTGTCATCTGAACTTTTCATAATTTTTGTGCAACCGCTTACAGCTGAAATTCCTAGCAATGTTTTAGAGGATTTTGGTAGTGACGTATATCCTTCTTCTCTCAAAACTATTAAAAGTTCATCGATTGACTTTTGAGTTAGGGTTTTTATATTTCTTAAAACCCAATTCTTTAACCTGAGCTCTAAATGGCCGTTAATAAGGTTGCTAAAATCAGTTTCCGTTGTTTCAGGTATAAAATCCTCTGTACTAGATGAGGACATCGCTGTCAACTTTACAAAAAATTTCCTCATCCGTTGTTTCAAGATTTTGAGCATCAATAAATTCATCGTGAACGTCGGTTTTGAAGCTAATCATTTAAGTTTATTAAAATAAATTTTTAAAGATTTCCTCACGAAACAGTTTCCGAGTGAAACTGAAGCCACAGTTTTTTCAAAGATAACTCGCTGGCTATCCGCAGCAAAGGATCAATGCGGGGGTCGAACTGAACGATAAAAATACGATAAAACTACATAACCATTTAAGTCAAATTCGATTATATTAACATTTGAAATGTTATTTAAACGAAAATATTTTTTAACTTTAACATATCGTCGAACTATATTCAATAAATGCCAACTTGAAAAAGCTTACTGTTCAGGAGAGCTAAAAAACTAGTTATTTCGCATATTATTGCAAAAATAAACAATGTACCTTCCACAAGATGGTTTAAATATTCTAAACAATTTTTACCTATGCAAAAATTTTCATATTTTGCACTTGTTCGCGTATTTTTCAGAGATGGCATTTATTACTATATCAAAAAACAAATATTTTTTTAGAGTTGGCATATTTTGTCGGAAAATAAAAATACATTTTTTTTTTGAAAAATTTTTTAAATTTTTTTTTTTTTGGTTTTTGTTATCCTTAGTACGGTAATTGCAAAAACTGAACAAAAACTTAAAAATCTTTGCATATTTTTAAAAGTTACTAGCTCCGAAAGCCTTTTAATCTCAGGGTGGTCAACTTTGGCACTCTGTAACTCACGCTGTATTGCAATAGGGTCACTCCAAACTAGCTAGTTTGAAAGCTTATATCATTGACTTTATTTGCCCCATTCATTATGTTTCAATCTGATACATAGTTTGAAAGTTACATAAATATAAGCAATTTTTTTTTTTGCAAACACTATTTACCGGTATTTTCAAAATGGCAATATCTCGAGAACCAGTCATTAGATATCAAAATCTTTACAAGATTCGTGCTTAGCATGGAAAATGCAATAAGATATGTGGTCTAATTTTTTTTAAAAAATTTTTTGAAAAATTTTTGGAAATTTACAATGGGAGTTGGCATTTATTTCCACCAAAAAAATATGTACTTTGAGTTAGCAGAATAACAAAAATGGATGTAAAACGACAACAAATTATTTTTTTGCCCTGAAATTTTTATGGCAGATAGGTATTACATAGGGGAACTATTTGCCATCGGAAACTCATTTCCGTAAAATTTGAGTTGGCATATTTTGAATATAGGTTCACGATATAATTTATTTAAAAGGATAATTAATATATAATTTTTTTAAAATAAAAAAAAAAAATATTTCGTAAGTACGAATTAAATAAAAAATAATTTAATTTAACACATTTTAAATTTTTCAATTAATAATTTAGTTAAAATGCATGGGAAAGTAAATTTTAAAATATCTCGGATATTACTTTTGAAATTACTGGGAAACGCTCTGGAAAGTACTGGGAAAGCCCAATATTTGTTGTATTCAATGTACTCTTATATTACTTTATTTTGATTCAACAATTACTTTGCCACTACTAAATGGTGTTATCATTTAGCATCTTAGCAAGTACAAAAAACCCAAAAAAAAGGTACTTAGCCAGTATTAACACTACCTTATTAATTACTTTGCCAGATCTGGCCCGTATGTATTTTTCTGCCTGGGAATATTTTTTTTACTTACTTAAACAAATGTTAAGTAAGTAAATAAAATATTTGAACTTGAAAGCTTCAAGTATAAGTATTTGAATACTTACTTGAAAATACTTAAGTACAACCTTTTTACAGGTCTGGTTTGAACATAAGATATATTTGTACAACTTCAGGAGTATTTTTTTTTTTGACTGCATCGTGTCTTATAAAGACAGACGAACATTCATGGAATGTCTTTGAATCGTTAATGGATCAATAATATTGTATATATGTATATACTTTATGGAGTCCTAGACTAATGTTTCGACGCGTTACTCATGGAAGTGAGTATACCCAGATACTGTTGTTGGAGGGTAATAAAAATATAGGATGCCTCGGGTATATAAAAATATAGCATATTTAGTGTCGGAGATGTTTTATAAGAAATTATATATAATTTTATAAAACAGATCTAATTATATATAATTATATATAATGATAATTCAATAAAAATAAACTTATATATATTTATATATAATTTGATATAAATTTATATAATTTTATCAAATTATATATAATTATATAAAAGCTTTTTTACTCGGGAAGTTTCAGTCATCTCCGTGTAATATTTTGTCAGTGATCACCATTTCCACAAAGAGACAGACAGACGGACATCGCTAGAATGTCTTAAAATCGATCGGGGATCACAAATATATATGGGGCATTCCAGGCCAAATCACTCACTTTTAGACCCGACCCCTTTCGATTTATTTTATTTTTGGATATGTTTTAGTTCTTATTAAATGTAACTTGGACACCAATTTTTAGCCTTTTATTCCAAGGTGGTGTTGAGTAATCAATTTTTCAAAATGGCGATTTTTTCAAAAAAATGGAAAAATTAAAATTTTCAGTTAATTTTGACCAGTTAAAAATATAGATATCTTAAAAAAAGTTGGACAACGTTTTGTTGGTATTTAAATGTAGTTTTAGAAAAAAATATTAAAAAAATTATTCGAAGTAATTATCACTTATTTTTTAACGTTTAAAGATTAAAATCGACTTTTTGAAAAAGTCCGAAACCTTCGATTTTTTTTTACAAACGTCTAAAAGGTCTACTCTTAATTACGCAACTTTTAAGCCATAATTTGAGATGTGATCGCAATTTGTTCTATTTTTTTCAAATTTTGAAAATTGCACCTTTTATTTTTTGACTCTGATTAATTTTATATGGTGCTCCAAAAAAAATAAATTGGTAGATACTGACCCTAACTTAGCCTAGATGTATTAATTTCGAGGCAAAAATACGCCTCACAAAAATTAAGAACGATCGGACATGGATAAGGTGTTCCGCATGGGCCTTGAAGTTTAGAAAACGGATTACAAGGAAAAATATGAATTTTTTTCTGTTTTCTCATTTGTTTTTTGGTATTTTAAGTTAAGTTTTAATTCAAGTGGTTACAGAATTATAATACGGAGTAAAATGCCTCTCTAATAAGGTACCAAAGACTGAAATCGGTTGAAAATCAGCCAAGTAATTACAACTTCCCCAGGAATCTAACGTATGGCAGAACACTTGATTAAGCAATATAATACGATTTTGGAAATTCATTGAAATTTTCTACTGTAATAACATTTTTTTATTCTTCAAGTTCAAATGTAATTAGATGACAAGTATTTTTCATATTGTGTTTTGCTAACATTTTTTAAATTAGTGCTAAAAATGCCTGCATTTTCAACACCCTTTTGAAATCTCTATTTTTAAAAAAAAAAATATTTTTTTTTGTTTTAAAATTTGGAAAACCCGGGTGAAAATGACCATGTATGTTCATATATGATGCATATATGGATGTCCATACAAGTGCATATCCGTAATTTGAGGGTACATGTACATTAATGATCATACATTGTCATACATGAATTTGTATGTAAATTTTTTTTTTGTATTTTTTTCCATAAAACGTCTATTAATTGAAATTTTTTCAAATATAAATAATTTGTACTAATTTATGACACTGATATTTTAATAAAAACTAACGAACATTTTAAAAATATACTTTGGACTTTATGATACTTTAGGCTAATCAAAGCTTCGAAGAATTAACCACTTTTCGAATGAATTCACAAATAAAATACATTCGATTTTTATAGTCACTGAATACAATTATCTTTAAATATCAATATTTCTTGGAATGGATTCGATTTTTACAATTAAATCGAATTCTTGTTTATGAGAATTTTAAAAACTGAATGCATTCTTTATTTCATTTATTTATTATTCATGAGACTTTTAAAAATCGAATTTATAAAAACTTATGCATTCAATTTCAAAGTCGAATGAAAAAGAAACCGAATTCATTCTATGGGGCATGTCACAGACTCAATTCCGTTCGGATTTCAAAAAAGGGGTTTACTCGTAAAACACAAAACGAATATTATTTTTTTCTGAATGAAATCACTTTCAAAAATCAAAGCGGAATTGAATTGCATAAAAGTGGTTTCATTCCGAAAAAAAATATTCTCTTTGCGTTTTACGAGTAAACCACTTTTTTCAAATCCGAACGGAATTGAGTCTGTGACATGCCCCTATATTTTTAAATCAAATGTAAATTCATTCGATAAATTGTGATTGGGGAATGCAATCATAAAAGTTTAATTCCTAACACCAAATCTTATTAAGGGATGAAATCCTTCGCAGCTCTGACAGTAATACCGTCAGAGTGTTCGAATTTTCTTCTAAATTTGGTTGTTTACGTTAGTGCCGTTCATATTCGCCTATAGAATACAAAAATTATAATCAATCTCGATGATGTATGATCATAATTGTCCAACCGAACGACTTTTTCAGACTGAACCCATAAATGAACTTCGTCCAATTTTGCAAAGTTCTGCCGAACCCAACCTTTAAAAAAATTGTTTTTAAGACATGTATGCTATGCAGATGCATAGCATATATGAAGGAGTATGACATATACCTATCCACACATAGTTGCATACATTTACATATATGGAATATTACATTACTTGTGTATGTTCATATATGCTCCCATATATGACATACATTTCCATATATTGTTCATATACTATCATACATGGAATCATATATGAGCATGTATGAACATGTATGAACATACATGGTCATTTTCACCCGGGAAGCCAAAAAAATATTACACTGAAACATGAATAATGAAAAAATGTTATTACAGTAGAAAATTTCAGTAAATTTAAAAAAAGGGACTCGTATTTTTTAATCAAGTTGTATGGCACACGCTAGATGCCTGGGGAAGTTGTAATAACTTGGCTGATTTTCAACCGATTTCAGTCTTTGGTACCTTATTAGGGAGGCATTTTACTCCGTATTATAATTCTGTAACCACTTGAATTAAAACTTAACTTAAAATACCAAAAAAATTGCGAAAACAGAAAAAAAATCATATTTTTCCTTGTAATCCGTTTTTTAAACTTCAAGGAGCATGCTAAACGCCTTACACATGTCCGATCGTCCTAAATTTTTGTGAGACGTATATTTACCCCCAAGTGAATATATTTAGGGTAAGTTAGGGTCAGTATCTACCATTTTTTTTTTTTTGGAGCTCCATATAAAATAAATCAGAGCCAAAACATAAAAGGTGCAATTTTAAAAATTAAAAAACAAATAGAAAGAATTGTGATCACATCTCGAGTTATGGCTTAAAAGTTGCGTAATTTAGAGTAGAATTTTTATAGTTTTTTACAAAAAAATCGAAGGTTTCGGACTTTTTCAAAAAGTAGATTTTAATTTTTAAACGTTAAAAAATAAGTGATAATTACTTCGAATAATTTTTTCATATTTTTTTTCTAAAACTACATTTAAATACCAACAAAACGTTGTCCAACTTTTTTTAAAATATCTATATTTTTTAATGGTCAAAATTAACTAAACATTTCAGTTTTTTAATTTTTTGGAGAAAATCCCCATTTTGAAAAATTGATTACTCAACACCATCTTGGAATAAAAGGCTGAAAATTGGTGTCCAAGTTGCACTTGATAAGGACTAAAACATATCCAAAAATAAAATAAATCGAAAGGGGTCGGGTCTAAAAGTGAGTGATTTGGCTTGGAATGCCCCATATACTTTATAGGGTCCCAAACCGATATTTCGATGAGTTACAAACGGAATAACAAACTTATATATACCCTCTATTAGAGAAGGGCGCGTGAGTGATTTTTGACTCACACATTTTGTTGTTGCTTTTTTTGGTACCAAAGGAAATATGAAGAGAAAATAAATCACGCAAACTCACGCAAAAAAATCGACTCACGCACACTCACTCATGCAAAAATCTTACTCACGCACACTCACTCACGCAATTTTTTTCTCCACTCACACTCACTCACAATCACGTGAGTAAAATTGAATTCAGTCACACTCACGCGTGATCACGCGCGAATCACGCTCTAATCTGCTCATGTGCCCATCTCTACCCTCTATCACTAGACTGGAGGGTATAAAAAAATGGATGAAAAAAAAATAATTGAAAAAAAAATTTATGAAAAATTATGTTGATGAAAAAAAAAACAATTTAATGTAATAACAAGTAAAAAAGTTAAATTCGGCCTTGCCGAATGTAGTGATACCCTCCACAATTTCAAAAAGATTATTGCAAAAAACTTTATTTAAAAGGAAATTACTTTTGAAAAAAAATAAAAAATTTTGGAAAAAAAAATTTCCGCGAAAAAAATTTTGGTAAAAAAAAATCCGCTATTTTTTTCTTTTTTTGTCAAAAAATATGTTCGTACTTGTTAAAATACCATTTGATGTTCAATTATGTTCACATATGTTAACCAGAAGCCGAATTAAAGCATTTTGTATTTTTAGGTTATGTTGAATGTACAGAAATTTTTGAGGTGTGCTTACATTTTCGTTCATAACTTTTGAACCACTGAACCGATATCGCTCAAATGCAATACCATACTTCTCGGGAGAACTTCCAGTAAATATGTTAAGTTTCAGTTATCTCTGTGCAATATATTGTCCGTGACAGCATTTTCCACAGACAGACGGACAGACGGACAGACGGACATCGCTAGAATGTCTTAAAATCGATCGGGCATCATGAATATATATACTTTATAGGGTCCCAGATCGATATTTCGATGAGTTACAAACGGAATGACAAACTTATATATACCCTCTATCACTAAGTGGAGGGTATAAAAATTTGATATAAAAACAATTTTGATAAAAAAAAACAATTTATGAAAAAAAAAAATAATTAAGAAAAAAAAATTTTTTTTTTGACAAATAATATGTTACGTTTTAAGGGGGCCCCTGAAGGCTAGTTGGTAGCGTGATAGCCTTTGAAACTGGGGGTCGTGGGTTCGATTCCCACCAGAGCCCTTGGTTTTTTCGCTACAACGAGACGACGGTCATTGTTACCAGTTCTCGTTTAGGTGAAAATTATTAAAAAATGTATTGTAATTGTTGTAAATGTATGTTACGTTTTATTCACCAGCTGGTGAAAACCGGGTTTATTCACCATCAGGTGAATTATTATCCAAGTTACAAATCGAAGTAACAAACCATTTTGGTTTTAAGAAAATGAAAACAGTAATTCTTATTTTCATTTTTGTTAGTCGGTAGCTTATTTATTCAAACTGAGGTGGCGTCCCGCAACTTTTTTAAAATTAGACGACACTAGCCTAAAAACATTATGATGTTAAAAACAAGTAAGAAAATTATAGTCGGTCAAGACCGACCATAAAATACCCTACACCAGAGTTTCCCGGAAAATGGGTCCCAAGTTCAAACATGGACTGATTAGATCTATATTTTGTCAAATCTTTAATAAGTGTAAAAAGCACTCACTAATCAAATTTGAGTGGAATAGGCTTCTTTTTGTTGACAATAAATCACTTCAACTGAATATCGGGCGAAATTTCCACATGGGACCTAAGTCCAAAAATGGTCCGATGATAATCAGATTTTATAAGGTTATTAAAGTACGCGTTTAACATACACAAACAGAATTTTAATTAAATATTTTCTATTTTCATGAAATTTGAGAGATTTATGTCAAAATCGGGAAGGTGGTTTGTATGGGGGCTACAATAAGAACTGGTTCGATTTCTTTAAAATTTGGAATGGTGATTTGTGTTGATAAAACATGATTACCAGCCAAATTTCGAATAGATACCTGTTAAAATGCGTCTATTAGAGTCATTTGAGCCAAAACTAAAGAGGACCTTTGTATGGGGGCTAGGTCTAAATATGGACCGATTTTTTCCAATTTCAATAGGCTTCGTCCTTGGGCCAAAAGAGGCTTAAGTTTCTAATTTCAAGTCAATTGATTAAGAATTGCGACCTGTATCGTGTTTACACCGTTTACATGGACAGACGGACGGACGGACGGACAGACGGACGGACGGACGGACATAGCTAAATCGACTTAAAAAGTGATTCTAAGCCGATCGGTATACTTAAAAGTGGGTCTAGGACCAATATTTCGGGTAGTTACAAACATCAGCACAAACTCATTATACCCTGTACCACAGTGTGGTGTAGGGTATAAAAACATGTCGGCCTGAAAATGTAAGAAATTTTTTTGTGACAAAAAAATTATTTTGAATTAAAAACAAGTGAGAGTGTTAAATTCGGCCGTGCCGAATCTGTTATACCCTCCAACATGCAAATAAATAAAAAAAAAAATTGCAGGGGCGTTTTATTTTTTTTTTGGGGGGGGGTCGGTAGTGGTAATTGGGGGGGGGGGGCATTTCTTGTCGAATATGTATTTAAGAATTCATTCGTATACTTTTTGCTGTAAAAAATACAAGTTTATTTAAAAAAAAAAATATTCCTCGCCCATAAAAGGGGGGGGGGGCGTTCCAAAAAAACGAAATTTTTTAATTCTGTGGGTCCAAATGCAGGATTTTGAACTTCTTGTAGCATAAAAATGTTGCATTTGTTAAACAAAAACAAAGAAAATCATGTAAAAATATGGTATTTTTCAGAGGTTGGTTTAGTTCCTCAAAGGGGAACTTTTTTCCCCCTGGACCGATTTTGCTCCTTTACGAACTTAGCCTGCCTAGGAACATTAGACATATTCGTGCCCAATGTCGGGAGTCTAGCTCTTTTATTTTGGACTGCATCGTGTTAACTACAGACGGACAGACGGACGGACGGACAGACGGACGGACGGACGGACGGACGGACGGACATCGCTAGAATGTCTTAGAATCGATCACTGATCATAAATATATATACTTTATGGGGTCCTAGACCGATATTTTGATGCGTTACACACGGAATGACAAAGTGAGTATACCCTCATACTGTAGTTGGAGGGTATAAAAAAAAATTTACTTTTAGTTACGTTTGACCAATATTTAACAAACTTAAAAATTTTTACAAAATATTTTGTAAATTTTAGTTAAAGTTAGGGTTTTTGCTACATTCATTAAACGAAAAGTTAACTAAATATTTTTAGGTTAATTAAATTTCTATAGAAATTTAGTAGGCCCAAAATCAGGATTTTTTTAGTTTAATTTAACTAAATTTTTTTTGCTAATTTTACAGGTTTTTTAGTGCATTTTTCTCTGTGCATAGTACTTTCTTTTGAAAATTTTATCTGTTTATCTCGCTTAGCTTTCGAGATATTGCCATTTTAACAAATTTCTAAGATGTTATTAACTAAATTGTAAGGCCTTTATTCATAATACTTAAAGTGTACTTAAAGTAGGTTTATTTGACAAATATTCATGCAATATCAGTCAAATAAACCTACATTAGATTTAATTTACTCATTGTGAATAGCCCAGTAAGAATTTATATACTAAATTCTAAGAAGTATCCTTCCTTAATTCTAAGAAGAGAAATACGATGAAGTCATTTTTAGTAAATTTTAACTTAACTTAAACTAAATTATGTGTGCACATATTTTTAAGAAATATCTTAAAAAATAAGGATATTCTTATTTTTAGATTTGGTGAAAATTTCTTTGGCAGTAATTTTTTTTTCTTATAATTTTTTTTTCTTATATTAAAGAACTTCATTTAAAGAAAACTACGAACTATTTATAAGTAAATGAACTAAACTTTTTTACTTAAAGTTAAAAAAAATTCTCATTTTTAGTTAAATTTAACCAAATTTTAGCAAAATTCATGAACTATTTTCTAAGAAATTTGTTCATAAATTTTAGTTATGTCTTTTTTTCAGTGTGTTAACAAAAATGGACACTATGGTGGTTAGGGTGGCAGCTATTTTGCAAAACTTCGAATTTGAAGGAGTGCACCCCTAATTTTTATTACATTTGGTCTAAAAATGCTATGCTAAAAATTTCAGCCAAATCGGACAACGTTAACACGAGGCGCATCGAGGCCAAAGGTCAAAGGTAAAAAAATAGCCATATTTTGATGAAAAACTTTAAATAAATGGTGTTGTTTTTTTAATATATTGTTAAAAAGTGGTACACGAGTTGTTTTTAGTATAAGAAGATAAATTAAAAATTTTTGGGTTTTCAAAAATTAACCCTTGAAGTCTTTCGGGGTCAAAATGACCCAATTTTCACAAAATGACCCCTAAAACACGAAAATCAGCCCCAATTTTCTAAATTTATCGAAATAAACCAATGTAAACCCATATTTATATTCTATTCTATCATAAATACTCAGATATGAAATACTGTCTTTCTAGGATGTCATTCAGCCGTTTCACGGTAAGGCCAAAAATATGCATTTTATTTGGCGTGGTTCTCAAAACTGATATTTTGGTTTTTTTCAAAATTTTCTTAAACAAAATTAGGAAAAATGCTGAAAAAACCACAGAATCTTATAAAATATATGTTAACATATAAAAAAAAAAATTTTTCGGGATATCGCTCGGATAGTTTGGCGGGGGCATCGATTTAAACTCAGCGGATTTCGAGGAAAATGCCTTTTTTGCCCACAATTTATTGAATATGGAAAAAATTTGGTAAATATTTTAAAATTTGACAAAGTCAGGATCATAAATTATTAAAAACTATGTTAGACATTAACCCTAAACGTTTTAGGAAAATAGAATAATTTTAACCCGGATTTTATTCGGGTCAAAGGTAAAATTTGGGGATATTTGGATTTTTTTTGGAAAAAGGCATCTAAATATGAAATGTTTATTGCGATTTTTTATAAAACTTAGTATAATTATTGTACGAGCTCAGAAAAATAATTATTTAATTTTTTTAAAATTAACCCATAAATGAACATGGGTCAAAATGGCCCAGCACATTTAAATTTCTTTATATAGATTTTTATATTTTCTTTCGATTTTTATAAAACTTGTTATGATTATGTGCGAGGTCAGAAAACTTATTATTTGATTTTTTTTAATTAACCCATAAATGAACATGGGGTTAAAAATTTTTAATATATTTTTTTTATTTTTTTTTCTATTTCTATTAAACTTGTTATTATTTTTATGCGACGTCTGAAAAAATAATTATTTGATTTTCATTTTCTGAGCTTGTACAATAATTATACTAAGTTTTATAAAAAATCGCAATAAACATTTCATATTTAGATGCCTTTTTCCAAAAAAATCCAAATATCCCTAAATTTGACCTTTGACCCGAATAAAAACCGGGTTAAAATTATTCTATTTTCCTAAAACGTTTAGGGTTAATGTCTAACATAGTTTTTAATAATTTATGACCCTGACTTTGTCAAATTTTTAAATATTTACCAATTTTTTTCCATATTCAATAAATTGTGGGCAAAAAAGGCATTTTCCTCGAAATCCGCTGAGTTTAAATCGATGCCCCCGCCAAACTATCCGAGCGATATCCCCCAAAAAAATTTTTTTTTTATATGTTAACATATATTTTATAAGATTCTGTGGTTTTTTCAGCATTTTTCCTAATTTTGTTTAAGAAAATTTTGAAAAAACCAAAATATCAGTTTTGAGAACCACGCCAAATAAAATGCATATTTTTGGCCTTACCGTGAAACTGGTGAATGACATCCTAGAAAGACAGTATTTCATATTTGAGTATTTATGATAGAATAGAATATAAATATGGGTTTACATTGGTTTATTTCAGTAAATTTAGAAAATTGGGGCTGATTTTCGTGTTTTAGGGGTCATTTTGTGAAAATTGGGTCACCCCGAAAGACTTACAAGGGTTAATTTTTGAAAACCCAAAAATTTTTAATTTATCTTCTTATACTAAAAACAACTCGTGTACCACTTTTTAACAATATATTAAAAAAACAACACCATTTAAGTATTTAATGTTTTTCATCAAAATATGGCTATTTTTTTACCGTTGGCCTTTGACCTCGATGCGCCTCGTGTTAACGTTGTCCGATTTGGCTGAAATTTTTAGCATAGCATTTTTAGACCAAATGTAACAAAAATTAGGGGTGCACTCCTTCAAATTCGAAGTTTTGCAAAATAGCTGCCACCCTAATGGTGGTAATGCGAATTTTGTACTCTTGTCCGAAACATTAAATCATGATGTTTTAATGAAGATTTAAGTGTACTTGCCAAAACTTAGTTTTTTTTAGAAAAAATAATGTTATATTCATCTGCCATTTGATGCAAAAAAATTCGAAATATCGGTCAAGGACCACATTAAGTTTATATATTATTGATCCATTTCTAAGACACTCTAGCTGTATTCATCCGTCCATCTGTCTGTGGAAAGCAAGATGCAATCTAAACCAAAAGAGCTGTAAATTTAGTAAATGAGTGTATTACTTAAGTGCAAAAAAATGTTTTTACATTTTGGAGAGTATAAAAGATTCCGCACCGAAGAATTTAACACTATCACTTGGTTTTTGTACATTTCTTTAACAAATAGAACATTTATATGTGAAAAGTTTAGACTTATTGTTAGTGTAAAAGTAGTTAAGGTAAAACCAAAGTTATGATAAAAAAATTGTTGAACAAAAAATTTTTGGTGAAAAAAAATTTTTGGATGACAAACTAATTTTTGATGAAAAAAAAAAATTTCTTGATAAAAATAAAAAAAAAACTTGACGAAAAAAAAAATTATGGAAAAAAAATTTTGATGAAAAAAAATTTATAAAAATAAAAAATATTGGAAAAAATGATTAAAAACACAATTTGATGTAACAAAAAATTTGATAAACAAAATTTATGAAAAAAAATAAAAAATTGATGAATAAAAAAAAATTGATATGAAAAAAAAATTTTATGAAAAAAAATGTATGACAAAAAAAAATGTTGATGAAAAAAAAAAATTTATAAAAAAAAATATTTATGAAAAAAAAAGTTTCATGAAAAAAAAATTTAAGAAAAAAGACATATAAATTTTAAAAAATTTATGAAAAAAAATTGATAAAAAAAATGTTGATATGAAAAAAAATGTATAAAAAAAAAATATTTATGAAAAAGAAAAAATATTTATGAAAAAATAAAGTGTCATCAAAAAAAAATTTATGAAAAAACAAATTTGATGAAAATGAAAATTATAAAAAAAAAATTATGAGAAAAAAAAACTTTGATGGAAAAATAAATTTTTTTTATGAAAAAAATATTTGATGAAAAAAACATATGATAAAAAAAAATTGATGAAAAAAAAATTTTGAAAAAAAAAAAATGTTGTTGAAAAATAATTATGTTACGATTTATTCACCAGATGCTGAAAAACGGGGTTATTCACCAGATGCTGAAAAACGGGGTTATTCACCATCAGGTGAATTATTATCCAAGTTACAAATCGAAACAGTAATTCTTATTTTCTTTTTTGTTAGCCGGTAGCTTATATAATCAAACTGAGGTGCACAGAAAATAATATGGTAAATTTTTTTCAATTAAAATTGTATTTAATTTTAAAAGCAGTTTCAATTAAACATTGTAATTGATTCAATTATTGTTTTAATTGAATTTTTAACTTTGTTGAAAAAATAAAGTAAACCGGTTTTGTATGCACTGTTGTTAGCAGCCAAAGCACACACAAACATGCAAAAAATACAAAAAAAAAAACGTTATTTATACACACAAAAAATTTTTTTTTCCATGAACGATTTTCATAGTGTTTATGAACAAATTCATACAATTTATTAACTTTTTCATAATATTTATAAACTTTTTCATAGTATTTATGAAAAATGTTAAAAATTCTTAAATTTCACATATTATGATTTATAAATACTATGAAAAAGTTTATAAATATTATGAAAAATTAATAAATTGAATGAATTTGTTCATTAATACTATGAAAATCGTTCATGGAAAAAAAATTTTTTTTTGTGTGTATTGTTTTGCATGCAATAGCGCTGTCAGCAAATGAATACATACAAATTGGAAAATAAAAAATACTTTTAGTATTATTGTTTCTTTCAAGCAAAATGACGATGATGAGATGATGTACATAAAGAAAATATGGATTTATTAATAAATAATTTAATTCAATGTTGTGAAAATATAAGTAACAATTTTTAAAGACTTAATTATACAAATTAAAATTTTTAACACTATTGGTGAAAAAATAAGTTGTGTACAGTTTAAGCAAAAAAAAAAATCATGTGCGTGTCATATCGTCTATGACAAAAATTTTGCATAACAACAGAATTATATAAAAAAAAATATATTGTGTTGTTAAATTTTTAATTTATTCAATTAAAATTTTAATTGATTTTCTATTTTATTTTGAATCAAAACAATAATTCATTCAATTAAAATTTTAATTGAATGCTAAAATTATTTTCAAACAAAATTAATTTAATTTTTTAATTTAATCAACGAATTTCGTAATTGAATTTATTTTTTATTTTTTTCTCTGTGGTGTCCTGCATCATTTTTTAAATTAGACACCAGCCTAAAAACATTATCGTGTTAAACGAAACAATTTTTGCTTGTAAGTGGAGGGTATAAATCGGTAAATGTTAAAGAACTGTTGAGTGCAGGGATGATAAATTACATTTTCAAGATTGATTGCCAAAGAAAGCTTTTTACACCTTTAAACAAAGTTTTAATAAAATATTTACTATTTTTATGAAATTTTAGAGATTTATGTGAAAATTGAGAAGGTGGTTTGTATGTGGACTACAAGTGAAACTTATCCGTTTTCTTTAAAATTAATAATGGTGATTTGTGAATACAAAATACGCTCGCCTGCCAAGTTGCGAAAGGATATCTATTATAATTCAGTTATAGTCATTTTAATCCAATTTAAAAGGGATGTTTGTATGTGGGCTATGTCTAGACATGGACCGATGTTTTCCAATTTCTATGGTTTTCATTCTTGGGTCAAAAGAAGCATAAGTCTCAAATTTCACCGTTTACATGGACAGACAGACATAGCTAAATCAACTCAAAAAGTGGATCTAGGAACAATATTTCGAGTAGTTACAAACCTCAGAACAAACTCAATATACGCTGTACCACAGAGTAGATTTACAAAGCAATGAAAAAAATCATTTAGTTAAGCGGTTACCAACCTATGGTACGCGTACCACTAGGGGGTACGCGAAACTGTCCGCGGGGGTACGCAAAATTTTAGTAATTTGGACATTCGTTTTAGATAAACCTTTCAATGCTGGTTCCGCATCTGGCTTTCAAATTTTTCCATAACGTCAGGTTTTAAAGAAAGTTGAGGTCAAAGTTCACAAAAAACGTATTTTTATGCAATTTAGAGAGAATTTTTTACGATATTTTTGAATGATATTTTGATATCTGACCACTTGTTATCGATTACCCTTTTGATGCTGGTTCCGAATATGGTTCCCAAATTTTTTTATGATGGAAATTTTGGTATTACTCTGTTAAGCTCAAAATGCCCTTTTATAGTATACAAAAAAATAAAATCGTCAAATTTAAATCAACAAACATAAATTGTAAATGAACCAAACATGATATCAACCAAACATTTAGTAAAAACGGCCGCCTGTTAGTCCATAATGCAAAATTTCGCTCTTGTTTTTAACAAACTTAGTCAAGTAATTTTATTTCAAAATTATTTTATCATGTCAACAAATAGTTTTTGTTATATATGGGTGTGTTTGTTGAATTTCTTTGTTGAAAAAAATAAAATTTTTTACGTTTGTCAGATCAACTAATTGTGTTTGTTGAATTTCTTTGTTGAAAAAAAAAATAAGATTTTGTACGTTTGTCAAAACAAATAATAATTTTAGTGAACTATTACAAACTCGTTTATCAATTTTTTTTAAATTTTTTTTCAACTATCAATATTTACAAACGTTAGTTGATATCACAAATTTCCGTTTAGGAGCACTTTCAGTGAAAAAGTTAATTGTATTCACAAATATGGGGGTAAATATAACAATTCGTTTTTTTTCAGTGTGCACGAGGGTGTTTCATTCGAAAAGTCACGGAATTATTGATCTGCCCTCGTATTAAAAAAAAAAATAAAAGAAAAATTAAAAAACATTATATTTCTGCCCCCTGTGATGGGTTTTTGGAATTTATTTTTAAGAGTTCAAACAACGTCCGCTGTTTTAATTTTTGGTGTAGAATCGACTGGTGAAATCAGATTTGTAACATTTTCAGTCGTTTTGCTCTGCAGAAAAATCAGCTCAAAATCCGGGCTTTCAGATGCATTGAACCACCCCAAGAAGCAAAAATGTTTCCAAAAATAACACCATTGTTTTGATCTCCACTTAATCCATAAAAAAATATGATAATACCCGGAGATAAAAAATTTCAATATTTGTGATTTTTTTTTAACGAAACCAAAAAACTCATTAGGGGGTACGCGGCTGATAAAATTTAAAATTAGGGGTACGCGAGCCAAAAAGGTTGGTAACCGCTGATTTAGTTGATTTTTAAAAAAATAGTTAATTATAACAATTTTTCTAAAAATTTCGTAGTTTTTTGCCGATTTATAGCCAAATTTGAGTCAACCCTGGTTGACACATTAAAAGAGTCGAATTTAAATTTGTGATTGGGAAAATTTTAAAATTGTACTAAATAAGTCAGTGGAGTACTGCCGTACTTTTGACCTCCGAATTGTACTGAAAAAAGAACAATTGTACTGACTTTATCATCCCTGGTTGAGTGTATTTGAAATCGTCAAATTGCACCATAGAAAAAAATAGAAGTGTAACAGAGTCGTATTTCGCTTGAATAAGTATTAGTGACAGCACATTATGTAACTTTTGACGTTTAATAAAAACAATGAAACATAAAGGAGAACAACAACAAAGAAAACAACAAAAGAAAAAAGAAAAGGTTTTAAACTATCAATAGTGCGTATTATCTTTAAAACAACGTTGAATAAAGCAAAATAAATAATAAATTTAATTAAATGAAAGACAAATTCCATTTTTTTATAAACAAAGAATCTAATTTGATATTAAATACGTGTGAGATGAGGAAGAACAAGCATTTTGCCACCATATTGGAAAATACATCAAATACAACACTGCGTACCTTCTAATCTTTTCTATGATTGCACTTAGGAGAATTTCCCAACCAATGTTGCCAGATACTCAGTTAATTTGTAAACATTGACAATACCACTATTTGGTTTGATAATATTAAGATAAGAATAAAACAAATGAGAGTGAAATAATATTAAACTGAACTAAAAAAAAATACTGTTAGTTATAAAAAAGATTTTCACGAGTAACGTCACGTTATAAAATTTATTAATATTTAAAAACAAAAAAACTATAATATATAAATCGAATAAAATGGATTGTGGTGGAGTTTTTGTTAAATATGTACTCTTTATATTCAACATACTGTTTGTGGTGAGAAAAAAAAAATATTAAAATATATTTATCTAAATTATTTTTTTAAAACAATTTACTGTACGCGATATTCAAATGAAAAATATAAATTTTTTTCACAAAAGAATAAAACAAAAAAAGAAAACAAAGTATTAAGATTGCAAATGTTGATAAGATAATTAAAACAAATAATTTTAGCAAATATTTAATTTCTTTTTCATTTTGCAAAGAGAAAGAGATCGATGGTTTTTGTGACTTGTTAATAGTACCTAAGTATCCTTTGGCAAAGGCACATACATTAACTATGAAAATATTGCTATTTTTAGAAACTATGCGTAATTTAAAAACTTTTCATTTCTATTATACTTTTTTCACAATGAATGTTATCTTACTTTAGATACAAACACAGTGTAATTATCTTATCAAATGACAAAACAGTACAAATCTCTTCATTTCAATTGTATTTATTCATAGCAAATGAAAAAAAAATATATAAAAATTTTTATCTTATCTTTAGATTCCATGCAAACAGTATCTAAATCACTTTAAAAATTTAATATGTACAGCAAATATCGAATGAAATATTTTTTACGCTCAATTTCAAGTTTATATACTTATATTCAATAAAAATACTCGAAAATTATATTTATTACACATACCTAATTAGAAATTTCTAATTAAATATCGATGGGTCATATTGCGGCATTTAATATTGATAACCTTATTGTTATTGTAAAACTGTTTTGAAACTGACAAACTACTTAAATTACATATGTAACGTGTTGAAGATCAATCGAAATTCGAAGATTCTACTTGTAATTCGAAGAATCCATTTGTAATTCGTAAACTTCAATTGTAATTCGAATTTTTTTAATTATAATTCAAAAGCTCTATTTAAAATTCGAATTTCGAAAATGAAGCATTTCAAACCAAATGTCCCGCTACAGAAAAACATGTGTCCTATGAATTTTTGAAAAATGTTATATGGATAGCCCTATATTGAACTAAGAAAATTGCGTTTTCGTTTTTTTTAATTTTTCAAAAACTGGGCTTAGGTGGCGCACAGTGGGTTGAAACATATTTAGGCTAGGGGTTAATTCTGAAAGCCCTTATTATTGATATTCATATTTTTTTAGACAAGCTGTAAGCTATTTTGTGAAAAAAAAAAATATACAAAATATTTTTTATTTAAAAAAAAAGAGATAACCTCTTAATTATTAGCTCCTACCGCTCTAACTTCTCCAAGGGCGCCCAAGAGATGTCAAATGTGTTAACAACCCCCAATATTTTTCAACCCGAACATTTCCCAGCAAAACTTTGGTAATGGGTAGTGATTATATAACACATTACCAGGTAATGCATATAACTTATTTGTAGCATTATTTTATGATGTCTTACCAAACATTTGTTCCACAGCGTATTATTTTCAAGTGAAAAATAATGCATTACTAATAATTTGCTACGTAATGCATGATTATTGGAAAAAATGTATTTCAGATTTGTTATTTCTAAACATTAAATCATGGATGACTTATATTTGGTTACATTATGTATTATTTGAAAATTTGAAATAATGTATTATTTATAATTGGATGCATAATGTATTACAATAACATAAAAAATAATTATTTTATAAAAAAATGCATAAGTTTAAACTAGAGATGGGCTCACGACAGGAAATTTCTAACGACACACACTCACGAGCATATTTTATCTACTTACACTCATTTACAATCACGTGAGTAAATTTAATACAAAATTACTTTTTCACTACTCGTAACACCTTATATATTATCTTCTGGTATGCTATATTATTTCATTTCTCGTAACCTATAAAATATCATATATTTTACACCTTACTCGTATTCTTCGTTATAAATTTATGACTTATTTTATACCTTACTGGTATTCTTTGTAATAATGTGGATGCATTACTTTGAGTCTCATCGATTGTTAAAATCATCAATGCTGCAATGCATAAAATAAGAGATCCTATACCTTATTTTATACCTTATTTGGTAATCTAAGTTTTGCTGGGTTTCTTAGAATATACCTATCCTCTATTTTTAACCCTTAAGGTGGACCCCATACAATATTTTTTTTTATAAATTTGTTTCATGAAATTAGCTTCTACCGCTCTAATGCACAGTAGGTAATTTGAACCGAAATCTTGGCCAAAAATCATTTTTTTAAACTAACAATTAATGTTTGTGTTAATTACGTTCGATTAAGAAAATATTTAAGCAAATAACTGCATATTTGGTTTTTCAAAAAAACAAATATAAGCTGATTGACGGGCAGTCGAATTTGGCATTTGCAAGCATCGTGCGCAGTGCAACATAAAACGCCTAATTTTGATATAAATTTAATCGATTTTTTCAGCTATTAAACATAATGAAGGATATCGTGTATAATATGGAGAAGAGAGGGGATATTAAGTAACAAAAAAATCACAAAATATTTTGGTGAACGTTATTGTTATTGTTAACAAAACGTGTCATTGTAACCTAACCTCAAATAAATTACTTTTTTAATAAATATAAACTTTGCATAAGCTTTTAATAATGTTAGCCGTGGTGTGCCGTGTTTTTGATTAATGAAAAGTGTTAAGAAAATAATTCCGAATTTATTTTTTTTATTTTACGTTGCGATTTTTTGCACTTTTTGAGATATATAATTTTCTTTTAGACAGCCTCAGCTTGCAATATGTTGAACTTTCTAACGTTTGGATTGGGAAAAGAACTAAGAGAAAAAACCCTGTTGCTGTTTATAATTTTATTATCAGTAAAATTGATTAAAATAACGTTTTAAACCAAAATTTGGCTTCGTTGAAGGAAATAGTACGAACTTTTTGTGAAAATTTTTCGTTAAGGTGGTACAACCCCGCTTAAAAATAACAGCTTTTTCGAGCAAAATCAAACAAAATGTTTATGTGCCATTTTGGTAGCATTCTTGCGTATTTTCTTCGTGCCGAGTTTAAAAAAAATTAGCCTATTCGTTTTCGAGATATTCAGTCTTTTTACTTTTTTTTCGTATGGTGGCAACCCTAAAAATTTCCACGATTTCCAAATTCATAAAATCCAGCTGTGCGTGTTCACAAAAAACTCTTAAATTTAAAATTTCAGCAATATCGGTCCAAAACTTTGGCTGTAATTATTTTTGGCCTAAAAATTTGCTCAAATTACCCAGTGTGCAATGGTGCCTCTTAGGGTGGTAACAAATAAGACCAACTCACATTAATTTTACTCCCCAACAATTGTTTCCGTGAAAAAAATTTTTCAATGAAATTTTTGAGTTTATCGGTTCATAATACATAAAAAAAATTGTCGCGGTTATTGCGCATTTTGATTGTAAACTAGTGAAATTAATTAACTTTGACCGATCGCAGTCAATAGAGTAATTTACTCAAAACAAAAGCTTTTGGCAAATAGTGATGTAGAATTTAATTACTATTCACCCGATACCAAACAAGACTGTGTATCATACATGGGAATATTTAAATAAATGGACTAATTAATTGACGATTTCATTGGCATTATATTGAAACTAATGCCAATGAAATTTTTAGCATTGGCATTGTTTCAATCAATGCCAATGCCCGTTAAGGAATTAGTAGCATTAGTAATGCCAATTATGAAAATTTTCATTAGCATTAATAAATGGCTTAATGAACACAAAGCAATAGCAATATTAAAAGTCGTATTTCCGTCAACCAGTTGTGAACATTTTTTTTTGTTAAAACTTAAAATGACTATATCTCGAAAACTAAGCCAGATTGAGCAAAATGGAGGGCATTTTTGGTTCTTAGAATCGCCATAGTTTCGCCGGTCCTCTTCACATGTGTGGACCCTAATATGTCAAAATTTTGAATCTAAAAAATTCGCACTCCCGAAAGTTTAAAAATGCACATACCTTTAGCATTATCTTGCTTATTTTTCCAGGTACTGCAATTTATGGGCCCAATAGGGTCTTGAGAATTTTAGAAACTGAATAACTAAAAAACTATTGCTCTGAGGGTTTTCTAGTATTGGCGAGTTCTAGAAACCAAGAGCTACAAAAATCCTTTTGGACTTTTTGTTGTGTCACCAATATTTACCGAGATATAAGCATTTTCCGGAATCCCAAATTTTTTGGATTCAAAGTTAGGACCCATAAGGGTCCACATATGTGAAGAGGACCCGCGAAAGTATGGTGATTCTAAGAACCAAAAATGCCCTCCATTTTGCTCTATCTGGCTTAGTTTTCGAGATATCGCCATTTTAAGTTTTAAAAAAAATATATATTTATTGTAAAAAAAATGCTTTTTTTTATCAATTGTAAATAGTTTTTTTAGGCATTTGTGCCGTTTCATTGGCATTAGTACAAATAATGCAAATGCCAAAATATTTCATTGGCAATAAATGCTAATGCTTTTTTTTTGGCATTAGCAATAGTTCCAACTAATGCCAATGAAAATTCAATGCCTATTAAAAATTCCCATGTATGCTGTGTATGATAAAGTTTTTGAATTAATCCTCACTTTTGGAACATTTCAACCCTCTATGTGGCGTGTTCCCTTGATTAAATATTTATTAAATTAAAAGGGAATGCACCACAATCTCAAAATTTTACATTTTCGCATAATTTTTTATTGGCTATCGATTAAAAAAATTTTTATTTTTAAAATTTTCAGTAGCCGTTCGGAAATTTTTTATTAAAAATCCGTCCACTTTTTTCCTTTGCTTGTATTTTCGTGTTTCAACATAGCGTATGAGTAACATTTTCGCTAATATTTGTTACTCATGCGGTATGTTGAAACAAGAAAATTCAAGCAAATAAAAAAATTGTTATGAACAGGGAAACCAAAAATATGCGCTTAGAAAAACTGTTTTATGCACTTATAATATGCTCTTAAAAGTTTAATTCTTCTTTAAAATTCTACACAAAAATGACAAAAATACAAAACAAATTTCTATTTTGCAACTTTTTTCACAAATAAGCCTTTTTCAAAGAATTTCTTAACTAAAATCTATTTAAAACTAAAAAAAATTTCATTAATTGATCTGATACGGATAAATACCTTACTAATATATCAATACAACGCATAGGAAACAAGTGAGAGTGTTACATTCGGCTGTGCCGAATCTTTTATACCCTCCAAAGTGTAAAAAAACAATCCAGGGTAGGGTTGCCAGACGGCCTGGAATGGCCTGGATTTTCCAGTTATTTGAGGTCTGGTCCAGTTTCCAGTTAAAACATAATTTATCCAGTTGAAAAGGGATTTCTTTTATTTTAACAATTATTTTTTTTTTTATTAAATATTTTAAACAAATTTTTGGGACTACTTTTTGAATAAAACATTAATCATAAATATATGTAACATATTGCCTCTTTTGTATACGGAAAATGTGCTCCTTTTGCTGCATTTTCACTAATTTTTTTACAACTTTTTCGAGCAATTCGGCACGAGAGCTCGTCGATGATTTAAGGATTCTTGGCGTACATTTTGCTTTTAAAATAACCCCACAGAAATATGTCTGGATGGTCAGTTGTTGTCGCTTTTTTTTTGACTTCGCTCGTACCGGAAATTTTAACTTGTCTCCTAGATTTCCAGATTTGACCACTTTGGACTAAATTTTGTGGGGTTATTTAAAAAGAAAAATATACTCTAACAATCCTCAGGCCAATGAGGAAAAAGTAATATAAATGCTTAAAAAAGGCACATTTTGCCGTGGCAAATAGAGACGGCCATTTAGTCCGAAATAAAAATATCCCAGCAAAACTTTGGTAATGGGTAGTGATTATATAACACATTACCAGGTAATGTATATAGTATATATACCAGGTAATGTATATACCTTATTTGTAGCATTATTTTAGGATGTCTTACCAAACATTTGTTCCACAACGTATTATTTTCAAGTGAAAAATAATGCATTACTAATAATTTGCTACGTAATGCATGATTATTGGAAAAAAATGTATTTTATATTTGTTATTTCTAAACATTAAATCATGGATGACTTATATTTGGTTACATTATGTATTATTTGAAAGTTTGAAATAATGCATTATTTATAATTGGATGCATAATGCATTACAATAACATAAAAAATAATTATTTTTAAAAAAATTCATAAGTTTAAACTAGAGATGGACTCACGACAGGAAATTTCTAACGACACACACTCACGAGCATATTTTATCTACTTACACTCCCCAGCAAAACTTTGGTAATGGGTAGTGATTATATAACACATTACCAGTTAATGTATATACCTTATTTGTAGCATTATTTGAGGATGTCTTCCCAAACATTTGTTCCACAACGTATTATTTTAAAGTGAAAAATAATGCATTACTAATAATTTGCTACGTAATGCATGATTATTGGAAAAAATGTATTTTATATTTATTATTTCTAAACATTAAATCATGGATGACTTATATTTGGTTACATTATGTATTATTTGAAAGTTTGAAATAATGCATTATTTATAATTGGATGCATAATGCATTACAATAACATAAAAAATAATTATTTTATAAAAAAATGCATAAGTTTAAACTAGAGATGGGCTCACGACAGGAAATTTCTAACGACACACACTCACGAGCATATTTTATCTACTTACACTTACTTACAATCACGTGAGTAAATTTAATACAACATTACTTTTTCACTACTCGTAACACCTTATATACCATCTGCTGGTGTGCTATATTATTTCATTTCTCGTAACCTATAAAATATCATATATTTTACACCTTACTCGTAATCTTCGTTATAAATTTATGACTTATTTTATACCTTACTGGTATTCTTTGTGATAATGTGGATGCATTACTTAGAGTCTCATCGCCTGTTAAAATCATCAATGCTGCAATGTATAAAATAAGAGATCCTATACCTTATTTTATACCTTATTTGGTAATCTAAGTTTTGCTAGGTCACTTACAATCACGTGAGTAAATTTAATACAAAATTACTTTTTCACTACTCGTAACACCTTATATATTATCTTCTGGTATGCTATATTATTTCATTTCTCGTAACCTATAAAATATCATATATTTTACACCTTACTCGTATTCTTCGTTATAAATTTATGACTTATTTTATACCTTACTGGTATTCTTTGTGATAATGTGGATGCATTACTTTGAGTATTATCGCCTGTTAAAATCAATGCTGCAATGTATAAAATAAGAGATCTTATACCTTATTTGGTAATCTAAGTTTTGCTGGGGTGTCTCACATATGAAAATCGGTTGATTTTTTTTTTTTCAAATTAAAAAAAAAATTATGTATGGGTCCAGTTACTTTTTCAAAATCCAGCTGAAAATTTTCCATTATCCAGTTATTTGACTTCTAGTATCTGGCAACCCTAATCCAGGGGCGTCTTTTTTTTTGGGGGGGCGTTGGTGGGAGACGTTAGAGGGCACATTCCCCTTGCGATTTTGAACTTCTTCTAAACAATATAAAAAAAATCCAGGGGCGTCTTTTTTTTTGGGGGGGGCGTTGGTGGGAGACGTTAGGGGGCACATTCCCCTTGCGGGTTTGAACTTCTTCTGAAATAAGAATGTTGTTTTTGCTTAGCAAAAGTACAAAAAACCCTGAAAAAAATGCGGGTTTTCTTAGGTTGGTTTAGTTCTCCATGGAGGAAATTTTTTCCCCTTGGTCCGATTTTGCCCATTTCCGAACTTAACCTGCCTAGGAATTTTTAAAACGCATAAAAAATATGCAAAACGTAAATTGTTGGGATTGTGGTGCATTCCGTTTGAATTTAATAAATATTTAATCAATGCAACTGAACACAAGTTTTACACTTTATTAATTTTTCAAAAATGGGCTTAGGAGTCGTGCTTAAATATTGGACATATTGTCAAATTTATGTCGAATTTCCATTATCAAATAATTATAAAATTAAAAGAGAATGCACCACAATATCAAAAATTTACATTCTTGTATATTTTTTATGGGCTATGGATTAAAAATTTTTATTTTTGAAAAATTATTTTTTTTTTCTTTTCTTTATTTTTAAGTTTCAAAAATGCGTTTATCGATCTTTTCAAGAAAATCGCATTTGAATATTGAATTTTATAACAGTTTTGTAATTTGCTTGTAATTTCTTGTTTTAACATAGCGTATGAGTAACATTTTCGCAAATAATTCTTACTCATGCGCTATGTTGAAACAAAAAAACACAAACAAATTACAAAATTGTTATTAAATTCAATATTCCAATGCGGTTTTCTCGAAAAAAAGAAAACTGCATTTCCGATTTTTTTTGCGTGGAGAGACAAATGTTTGTTGTTCATCTAAACTTAAAAAAATTGGACGGATTTCTAATAAATTAACTTTTTTTAAAAATTGAAAGTTTCAGAACAGGTGCTGAAAATTTTCAAAAAAAAAAAAAAAAAATTATCGATAGTCCATAAAAATAATACAAAAACGTTAATGTTTGCGATAGTAGTGCATTCCATTTTAATTTAATAAATAAAAATGTAACTCGACACAAATTTTACAATTTTTTCAATTTATGGCCACGGCTCCTAAGCCCAGGTTTTGAAAATTGGAAAACCAAAAACTCAATTTTCTTAGTCCCATATATGCTATGTTATCTTTTTTTGCTGAAAATTTGATGCGGAATGCCTCAAATTCCAATTGAAATTCTTAATTTTTATGTGTAATTTGTAAAAGATCAATTGTTGTTTGTAAAAGATTAATGGAAATTAATTTATAAAAAATATCAATTGAAACTCGAAGATATCAATCGAATGTTAATTAATCTTTAACGAATTTCACACGAATCTTCGAATTCCAATTGAAATCTTCAAATTTCATTGATCATATTTGAATTAAAATTGATCTTTCTTTAACTACTTTTAATTAATTTTTTATTGAATTTCAATTGGAATCTTTAAATATCAATTTACCTTTTTCCAATTAAAATTTATACTTTACGAATTACAACTGATAATTTACGAATTTTTATTAATCTTTCACGAATTCGCATTCCATATGGAATTTAGGAATTACTAATAGAATATTTGAGTTATAAGTATAATCTACGAATTTTATTTTATACTGTATACAGACTTGCGTGATTTTAAAATCACTATGTGATTTTCCTTTGAACAAAATCACATAGTGATTTACAAAATCAACTCTAATACTGTATACAGACTAGCGTGATTTTAAAATCACTATGTGATTTTCCTTTGAACAAAATCACATAGTGATTTACAAAATCATCTCAAATTGTACTAGCATAAAGAAAAATTGCAAAATCATCTCAACTTACCATGGTAAGTTCTTGTAGTGTGAACATGGCCTAAATTGTACTAGCATAAAGAAAAATCACAAAATCATCTCAATTTACCATGGCAAGTTCTTGTAGTGTGAACGTGGCCTTAATTGATCTTTTGTGTATTACATGTGTAAATGGTGTAGTTTGTCACAACTCAGTGCATATTGAATAACAATAAGGTTATCAACAAAAAAAAAACAAGTAAGAGTATTTAATTCGGCTGTGACGAATCTGCAGTTCTCCATATTAATCAAAATTCTTTACTGACTTCCTGTGCATGACGAATTTTGTCCTCACTAGGGATGGGACGAGTTTTTCTTTCGATACGCTATTTTGTAAGGTTTCGTAAAAAAAATCATGAGCAAAAAAAATGACGGAGGTGTGGTGGTGTCTAGGGGTCCGGTGTCAAAATTGGGCGTGAGGAGGTAAAAATCCACAAAAAGTCCCACAACTGTCCCGGAGTTGACCATATTCGTAAATAGGTAACATTTGAAGCCGACCGCCATTAATATTTTGTCCCTAACATTTGTTCCATACATACTACAGTACACACTAGGGTGGGTCGTTTTGCCACTTTTTTGTCGGATCGAAATGCTATACCCGGCAAAAGTTGTCTACCCAGATGGGTATTACAGATGTGAATTTTTTTGGAAATCGGTTGATATCTTCTGCTCTCAGAATGGGCTCAAAGTTTCGAAATTTCGGCTAAAAATCACAAAATGCCAATTATTGAGGCTCGAAAAAGCGGCTATTTTTTTTGGTAAAGATATGTTATTTTAAACGTAAACTCCATTTTAGGCATCAAAATGCAGTTTTAAAGCCTCCCGGAGGTCCAGGGAATACCCCCGATATCCAAAGAGGATGTGAATTTCGGCTAAAAATACCATAATTGATAATTATTGTGGTTCGAAAAAGTGGCATAATTTTTGGGTACAGATATGTTATTTTAGACGTTAAATCCCTTTAAGGCATCAAAATGCAATTTTAATCCCTTTCGGAAATCCAAGGAATACCCACGATATCCAAAAGAGAAGTGAATTTCGGCTAAAAATACCCAAATTGACAATTATTGAGGTTCGAAAAATGGCATTTTGTTTGTGTAAAGATGTGTTATTTTAAACTTCATCTCACATTTATGCCTTAAAAAGCAATTATTAACCCCCATTGGGGTCAACGACCCCCGTCGGGATCGGAGAAAGATGGAAGTTTGGGCATTTTTTAAACCTTTCAAAGGCATTTTCGGTTATATGGAACATTGATAATTTTATAGTTCTCGCCGAGACTCAACTCAAAGGCCGGGCTTGTCAAAATCGAAAAGTGAGTTTATTGGAAATATTTCAAGCTAGATTTTTCTAGATATATTTATATCTTTTAATTTTGTTTGGTTAGAGGTTATCAAAAAGTGTTTATACGGTAAATAAATCTAGTGGAGTAAAGAGAATATTTTAAAAGTTATATTTTCCATAAAGGTAGAATTCTTCGAAAATTAGAAGAATTAATAGGAAAATCCATGCAATGGGGCAGGTTGCCTTTTGCTTTTTATCGAAGTACCATTGCGATTTCTCTTTAAGCATTTCGACGGCCAAACATGAGGTTCCAATTTTTACACAAGTTCAAAATTACCCGGATGTGAAAAACTTTCTGTGGTGTTATCTATAGCAATTTAATGTGATCTTCCTTATCACAGTTCCGAAGAGCTTAAAAACTCAGTAAGGACTTCAAGTACTTGTATCTTATAGCCAAAGCTATTGATTCGGCAGAATGCTCGGAGGTTCTTGCTTCCATGATCCCTGGAAAATTGAACTAGGCTCGCAGGTTGACAACTGCAAAGCAAGGAACTCATAGAAATAGTTAAGTTCATACCTAAAGTCTATGTGGTGATATAAAAGGGGCATCCCCTGGGTGTTGGCTCAAAGTAAAAAAAAAAGCTGTAGTTTATTCATCCATTCCAATGCGTTCTTTGCACTGCCAATGCGTTCTTTGCACTGCCCGAAAATATTCTTCTCGCGATGATGACAGATTGCGACTTGCTGTCCGTCAAGATGCACCAAAAAGAATTCTTAGTACTCAAGAAGAACAAACTGGGAATCGTCATCAGTTCATTCGCTACAATATTATTCCAAGGCTAAATTTTGAGGCCACTGATTACGTGCAAATGATCTTCTGGGAAATTACTGATGTTTCTAACACAGTACCACCCGATTTAAGGACGGTATCAAATAAATAACTTATTGACAAACTTTCACTTCCTGAAAACACAGTTTCCGTGCCATTCAGTTGCAGTCGAACGAACAGTAAAATTAGTATCTGAAGCAATATCTAGAGTGTGCAACAGAAACGCAAGGGATAGCATAATAAAATCGGATTTAATATCTAGACAAGCTCCAACAAAATTTGAATTTAAATCTCAATTTGCGACAATTTTTTCTGATATTGAGGGTGGGGAGGTATCGTTAAAAATAGCATTTTAAGGCATCTTTACCCATATATAATGACAATTTATCTGGACTTGAATTTTTTACAATTTTGGAAATTCACCTCCCACTTAGGATATCGGGGGTATTCCCTGGATTTCTGAAAGGGCTTAAAATTACATATTGATGCCTAAAAGGGATTTAACGTCTAAAATAACATATTTGTACCCAAAAATAATGCCACTTTTTCGAACCACAATAATTATCAATTAGGGTATTTTTAGCCGAAATTCACATCCTCTTTGGATATCGGCGGTATTCCCTGGACCTCCGGGAGGGGTTAAAACTGCATTGTGATGCCTAAAATGGAGTTTACGTTTAAAATAACATATCTTTACCAAAAAAAAAAATAGCCGCTTTTTCGAGCCTCAATAATTGGCATTTTGTGATTTTTAGCCGAAATTTCGAAACTTTGAGCCCATTCTGAGAACAGAAGATATCAACCGATTTCCAAAAAAATTCACATCTGTAATACCCATCTGGGTAGACAACTTTTGCCGGGTATAGCGTTTCGATCCGACAAAAAAGTGGCAAAACGACCCACCCTAGTACACACTAGTATTCAAACAATGGTGCTAATTGCGTACTTTCCAATATGGTGGTATGGTTTTTAGTACAGAATTATCATCGCTGCCTACTGTATGTGTGCCTGTACGTGTGAGCTTTTGTGAATGTATTTATGTTGTTTGTTTACGTTTTGTATGAAACGTCAAAAGTTACACCGTGTGCTGTCACTAATACTTACACACGTCAAATGCAACTCTGTGAACCTACTACTCATGTACTGTGATACATACAAAAGCCCTATCTCAAATTCCTACGGAAGCTCCCATACAAAGATTCGATTTTATTTTAATTGTTTAAATTGGCTACTACAACCCAAGAGTGCTTCTAAAACAATGTATAACCGACCCCCAATAGACTGGCATTTTGGTCAAAGTTTTGGATTTTTTAAAAATTGAAAAAAATAAATAAAAAATAAATATATATTTCGACACATCATATTTGTTAATTTTGATGTGCTGAGCACGAATATAAAAAAAAAATTAAAATCGGTCGAACGGTTTTCGAGATATCGCAATTTGAAATTTGCAAAAAACGGCGGTTTTTTCCTACGTTCAAGAAATTTTTAAAAAAAAGTCTCAAAATTTCATTCCGCCGACATTTTTGTAGAGCTTGAGACAATCTTTCATTTAAAACTAATTTGAGCCAAATTCGATCATTTTACCCCGTGGCGCCCTTCGATCAAAGTTTTGGACTTTTGGAAAATTTCCACCAAAATTTTAAATTTTTGAAAATGAAAAAATAAATATCTTGCGATACATCATTTTTATTAATTTTAGCATGCTGAATACGAATTTCAAATTTTTAAAAAAAATTTATAAAATCGGTCGAAAGGTTTTCGAGATATCGCCATTTAAAATTTGTCAAAAATTGCAAAATGGGGGGTTTTTCCTACGTTTAAGAATTTTTTTAAAAAAAAAACTTTTTCTTATTTTAACCCTTTTATGAGCTTTATGCAATCTTTCATTAAAGCTTAATTGGAGCCAAATCTGATCATTTTAACCCGTGGCAGGAAAAATAAAATTAAAGAATTTAGCGGGTATTTATCGCTATTCGCGAAGTAAAAAAAAAAATTGCAATTGCAAAAAAAATCAAAATGGGTATCGAAAAATTGGTAAAATAAAGCGTATTAAGAAAATAATATCAAAAAATATGTAAGCGGATCGGTATGGTCCATGGATTCATTTTAAAAATCTGAAAAGTACACTCAGAAAAAAAAATTAACTAAAAAACGGGAAAACTAACTAAATTCACGAAATATTGATAATGATTTAGCTCCATTGCCATGTTTTCCTTCTTTTAAGTTCATATTTTTCTTAAAAATAAGGAAAGAAACAAAATTTTAATATTATGCCAATTTGAACTAAAAAATGGGAAAAATTTTCCTTCAATTCAACATTTGAGGACCCGATTGGGTGAAGGCCCCATTGGGTTCGGACTGATAGGTTCAGACCCCAATGGGCCCAGACCCAGTTGAGTTCCCTAGGAATCTTCATATTTTTTGATCCAAAATTTTTGTCCGTTTCGCTCTACCTACGTGATTAGGGGACCACTGGGGTCTTGAGAATTTTAAAAACTCGATAACTTTAAACCTATTACTCGAAGAGCTTTACGGTATTTGGCGGCCTTGTTCTCCGTGCTACAAAAATGCTTTTGAACTTTTTGTTGTATTGGCATTATTTACCGAGATATGAGTGGGCCATTCCAGAAAATTTAGCTCAAATTTTAGTCATTTTTGGAAATGGTGTCTCAGATTAATTTGAACCTTGACACATAGATAGCCCTCACAAATATGATATATATACCATATATCGTTTTTTTACATTTGGTGTATTTAACGAATTATGGCGGGTCAAAGATTAAATTTTTAAGCAAAAGTAAGGAAAATACATCACGTTTAAAGAGCTGTAACTTCTTAACCAATGACCCGATTTTCACAAATTTAGGCTCATATGAAAGCTGGGGTTCTTCTTTTAGAAAATATTTTTAAAATAACACAGTTTTTTTACAGAAATGATGCAAAAATGCAAAAACATTTTTTCTTTTCGAATATTTAAAAAAACACATCTTCGATTTTTTTTAAAAAATTCTGGTGAAAAATAACAATGTTTTGTATAACATATTCAAAATTCAGAGTGGGATCTCCATGGAATCAAAAACTATTCTGTTTTTAGTACGTGGTTCTCATATTTTTCCCTTAGAAAATTTAAATTTCTAATGTTTTGAATGTTTTTCAAAATTTTAATAGTATAATTTTCTTTGAAAATTTAAATTTTTATATTGAAGAAACATAAAATTTTAATTTTCTAAGGTAAAATTTAAGAACTTCGTACTAAGACCAGAATATTTTTTGAACCCATTGGGATCCCACTCTGAATTTTGGATATGTTGTACAAAACAGTATTGTTTATCACCAAACTTTTTTTTAAAAAAATCGAAGATGTGTTTTTTTAAATATTCGCAAAAAAAAAATGTTTTTGCATTTTTGCATCATTTCTGTAAAAAAACTGTGTTATTTCAAAAATATTTTCTAAAAGAAGAACCCCAGCTTTCACATGAGCCTAAAATTGTGAAAATCGGGTCAATGGTTAAGAAGTTACAGCTCTTTAAACTTGATGTATTTTTCTTACTTTTGCTTAAAAAATATTTTATTTAAATATTTCCTAAAAGAAGAAGAATTAAGCTTTTATATGAGCCATTACTTGTGATAATCGGATTACTAGTTAAAAAGTTAGAGCACGTTAAACGTCATGTATTTTTCTGACTTTTGCTAAAAAAGTCGAACTTTGACCCGCGATAATTTCAAAATTACAGCAAATTTTGAAAATCCAAAAATGCAACATATCTCATATAAACGTGGATATCTATGAGCCAAATTCTCAGTGGCGTCCAAAGGCATGTTTCCGAACAGTGGGGCGAAAATTTTTGGAATTACCCGAGTATTTTAAAATTTTCGGAAATGCCAAATTTTTTAAATCCAAAGTTATGACCCATTCGGGTCTACACATGTGAAGAGGACCGGCAAAAACGCCCTCTAGTTTGCTCTATCTGGCTTAGTTTTCGAGATATCGCCATTTTAAGTTTTTGAAAAAAAAAAAAATTTTGCCCGAGTTATTAAAATTTTACTAAAGTAGTGGAAAAAACTTCCTCAAATCTAAGAAAATTGGTAGAAAATTACGTCCTAAAACTAAAAAAGGGGAATATGTCTTAAAAATAAAGATTTTTGTCATATATTTAGGGAAAATTTCTTTGGCGGTAAGAATTTCTTGCATGTATTTGGGAATTCCATTTAAGGAAAATAATAGACTGTTAACAGTACATGAACTTAAATTTTTTCTTAACACTTAAGAAAATTTCCCAAATTTTAGTTAAATTTAACTAAATTGTTGGAAAATTTATAAACTATTTTGAAGAAAATTTTTCCAAAGTTTAAGTTAAGTCTTTTTTTGGTGTATAAAATACATTTATGGACCATACCGATCAGCTACCTTTTTTTGTTTTTATTCTAATTTTTCCTGTACTTAAATCGGCCTAAGGCACCATTTGATGAGTGCATTTATAAAATAAAATATATTTTTTTATACAAAAAAAATCTAACCTTTTGATTTTTGAAATGCTTCCTTGCCCAAAATTGATAAACTAAATTTTTTTAAGGAATTTTTTTCTTAATAAGCTTTATTTTAAAAATTTTTTGAAATATTTTATTTTTTTAAAAAATATTTTTTTCCAAAAACCGTGTGTAAAGGACTAAAAGTACCCTCCTTAAATTTTTTATAATTTTTCCCGTTATCAGCTCGAAAATGTGCACCGACTTTTTGCTATTAGTTAACGAGATTCGCAAATATACATATCATTGACCACCCAGCAAAACTTTGGTAATGGGTAGTGATTATATAACACATTACCAGGTAATGCATATAACTTATTTGTAGCATTATTTTATGATGTCTTACCAAACATTTGTTCCACAACGTATTATTTTCAAGTGAAAAATAATGCATTACTAATAATTTGCTACGCAATGCGTGATTATTGGAAAAAATGTATTTCATATTTGTTATTTCTAAACATTAAATCATGGATGACTTATATTTGGTTACATTATGTATTATTTGAAAGTTTGAAATAATGTCTTATTTATAATTGGATGCATAATGCATTACAATAACATAAAAAATAATTATTTTATAAAAAAATGCATAAGTTTAAACTAGAGATGGGCTCACGATAGGAAGTTTCTAACGACACACACTCACGAGCATATTTTATCTACTTACACTCACTTACAATCACGTGAGTAAATTTAATACAAAATTACTTTTTCACTACTCGTAACACCTTATATTATCTTCTGGTATGCTATATAATTTCATTTCTCGTAACCTATAAAATATCATATATTTTACACCTTACTCGTATTCTTCGTTATAAATTTATGACTTATTTTATACCTTACTGGTATTCTTTGTGATAATGTGGATGCATTACTTTGAGTCTCATCGCCTGTTAAAATCATCAATGCTGCAATGTATAAAATAAGAGATCCTATACCTTATTTTATACCTTATTTGGTAATCTAAGTTTTGCTGGGCAACCCCAATGTACGCATACTATTATTTTAAAATCTCTAATATGCCATTTACATATACATACCTCGAAATCCAAAAAAAATGGGATTTCAATTAGTGTATTCAAAAAACCGGCAATTTTCAAAAACCGGTTTTCGGTTTATTCGAAAAAGCTTATTTTTGAAAAACCGGTTTTCAGTTTCGGTTTTAGCAAAAAAACCGGTTAAACCGGTTTTTTCGGTTTTTATTCTTCAGGCTAAAAATAAATTAAACTTAATTATATTTTTATAAAAAAAATCATATAAAAAATCATAATCTCAAAATCGATAAGTGATAGCGAAAAAAGTATCATTTAATAAAATAACTATCGCCCAATTTCGCTGGAAACTTCGACATCGAAAATGATTTCGTAGTTTCCTACCGAAACGATATGGTTATCGCCAGGAACAACGATAGTTTTTCCATAAAATCCGAAATAAGGCAGTTTTACTATCATTATTACAGGACTTTTTGATATTTCAACAGCAATATTTGGTTTATTGGAAGTAAGAACTGAATTTAAATTCTTTGCATTGAGAGATGAAATCCGTAGAGGTTTTATTTAAATTTTTTTATTAAATTGTTTAAAGAGCATAGTTAATAATAAATTCAGACATCAGTCCTAGCATATTCATTTGGGCTTATTTAGCCTATTCCGATTTCAACAACTTAAAAAAAAATTTTTGCCATAGAAATTAAAAAAAAAAAAAAAATAGATCTTGATTTCGATATTAAAGGAAGAGACGGACATCCGGAACTCGTTGATATATAGGTATTGACCTACAATCATATCCGCAAACTGATTATGGTAGTACTGCGAAGTTGTGTTAGTGTTTCTAAAAAACTGTGTAATATCAATATATGGGGCAAAACGCGTCAAAGGTCCACACCAAAAAACAAATTTTGTCCAATTTAAGTATAATTTTGGTAAAATAGTAGGTTAATGATAGGTATTCTAAATTACAAATATAAAATTTTTTGATGAAATATTGGCAGAGTTACAGGGTTGGAAAGTTTTGATGTTTTTGAAAAGAACATATTTTTGTGAATTTTAATTAACATTTTGATGAAACAAAAATTATAATTTTAAAAACGACTTTTAAAGTATTTTTGACGGCCTTTAAAATGGCATTTGTGTTTTTTTTGAAAAAAATAAATTTTACCTTAAAATTCAAGGTCAAAATATTAAATTGTAATTATCTTATAAGGGTCGCACTTTTAGATTTTTTTCACTAAGCCCACTAGAAAGGTTAAATTTTTTTTATGAGAAATCAATTTTTTTACGAGTACATAACACCCAAACTGTACTGATTTCTTTATTTTTTATGCGTGCAACGTTTGTTGTGTGTGTTTACAACGCACACTTTATCTAAGCATTGATTTTTGTTGTTGTTATTATATGCAGATTAAAGCGATTTCAGTACAATTTGAGTGTCATATACTCCTAAAAAATTGATTTCTCATAAAGTTTCATACATACCATTTTTTTTTAAAAAACCAAAATTAAAAAAAATATCAAGCTTTCTATTGGGCTTAGTGAAAAAAATTTAAAAGTGCGACCCTTATAAGATAATTACAACTTAATATTTTGACCTTGAATTTTAAGGTCAAATTTATTTTTTTCAAAAAAACCACAAATGCCATTTTAAAGGCCGTCAAAAATATTTTAAAAGTCGTTTTTAAAATTATAATTTTTGTTTCATCAAAATGTTAATTAAAATTCGCCAAAATATGTTCTTTTCAAAAACATCAAAACTTTCCAACCCTGTAACTCTGCCAATATTTCATCAAAAAATTTTATATTTGTAATTTAGAATACCTATCATTAACCTACTATTTTACCAAAATTATACTTAAATTGGACAACATTTGTTTTTGGGTGTGGACCGTTGACGCGTTTTGCCCCATATGTATGTTTTAACTCAATATTTTATAACTTTTTATAAAAACCGGTTAACCGACACAAAAAAAACCCGGTTTCTCGAATATTCGAAATTCAAAACTATTCGAAACCGGTCGAGTATCTAAAAATGAAAAAACCGGTTAACCGGTTTTCGGTTTCGGTTTTGAATACTCTAATTTCAATGAAAATCCAAGTAAATCCAATTACTTTTTTGGATTTCAAATGTCAAATCCCATACAAAAAAAAACTTGGATTTTGGGAAAATCGGAAAATCGCAATTTAAATTCCCAAAAAATTTCTACTACTTAATTGTACAACTATGGGTTTTCCCAAAATAATCATCCCTAATGCTTTTTTTACAACGCTGCACACGATTTTTTATCAGCTGTTGTTGTTTTTTATAAAGTAAAAAAACAATTAAAATTTATTTTTTTAAAACTATTAAAAGATTAATAAAAACAATGTTGAACAATGTTTCATTTAAAATTTACCATTGCAAATGGTAAACGCACAATTTAGTTGACCAATTTGGTTTTCCTAACAAAGAAAAACACTCAATGGTGGCGGCCCCAAACTTGGCAAAAATGCTAATTTTCTTGCATTTAAAGAAGCAGCTCTACATAAAAACACATTTTTTGATATTGTGGTCCCAACATATACTAGTGGGATTGAAAATATTGGCTCCGGCAAAGAAAAATCATTGTTTTTAGAAATATTTATAAAATTGGGTAATTTTCCAACTAACAACCCTGTACACAAATCAAAAGAAAATACAGAGTTAGTACAAACAAAATCCCGCTAAATGTCAAAAAAGCATATGTAAACGGTATAGATTTTAATTGGATTTGAAATCCAAATTTATGTGGATTTCGGGGTATATGTAAATAGCATATAAAGCATATAAAGAGCTACACTCAAAGAAAAAGCTTCATAAATATAATGAAACTCATCATAAAAGTTCGTCCAATGAAACTGTTTCATTATATTTTCATAATATTTATGAAAACTTCATTAAAAAGTTTCATTGGACGAAATTTTATGACAAATTTTTTTACAGTTCTTTAGAATACCTGCTTTTGAGTACTAATTACTCTCTGCATTACTATATACCCCAAAATAAGGTCTTACTTTTAAATCACTGAATTTTAAATCTGGATTTTAATAATATATTAAGTTTCTTAACAATTTTTGTTGGGTGGGATCCTATTGAAGCCCCTCTATTGTAAGTGAGGGGTATAAAAAACAGAGATATATTTTGATATGAATTATCAAGAAAATATTTATTCAAAATTTGCGACTAAGAAACGTTTTCATTTCATTTTAAATAATCAAAATTTGTTCTTCTTATTACTAAATTCAAATTTAATGTTTCTTTCTTCATAGGTATGTGGTATCCTTCTCATTGTATTTGGATCAATTATGGTCTCGAATATTGGTGGTATAACAAATTTGCCACAAAGCATCGAAGCGAATAGTGTTCCAGTTGCTGTCTTGGTTTTGGGTTGTTTAATTTTCATTGTTGCATTTTTGGGCTGTTGTGGAGCCATAAGAGAAAATGCCTGTTGTACAATGACCGTAAGTATTGAATATTAATTGTAATGATAAATGTATGGAAGGATTGATTATAAAACTTGTATTATTTCTTATAGTATTCGGTAATAATGTTATTCCTATTCATGTGTCAATTGGCATTGATCATTTATATTTGGGTACAACGTGAACAATTTTTAAAATCTATGGATACGGCAATAACAACAATTTGGGATCAACGTGCAACGGATCGAAAAGTTATGGATACTTTGGAAATAAGTGTAAGTTATTCAAACGCATAGAAAGTTAATAATAACCTAAACAGTACAATCAAGGCACTCCACTTTTCATACAAATTTGACAGTTAAGATCCTAACTGAAGGGCATCTTCAGTCGGCAACCAGCGGTCAAAGTTTGAAAAAAAAAAATCATGTTTAAAAATCTGCATCTGTGGACCAAAATCGCTATTTTGGAATTTTTTAAATATCTTTTTCCATAAAGTTCGCAAAAATTCCTAATTTTTTGCCAGATTTGGTTAAAAAATTCTAACATGAATTTTGTTTTTTTTTTTGGAATTTTGCCGATTGAAATTTTTTTCATAAATTTTTCCACAATCTATTCGAAATTCGAAAGTTTAGATTTTACGGGACGCCCTACGTTAACTTTGATGATCTTATTAAGTGTGATCATAACAAGACCCTTTTTGGGCTTATTCCACAATAATTGAAAACCTAACCAAATATTGATCCAATAGGTTCTTGTTGGAACCAGTTTAACCAATTTCCCAGTAGACGTTGGTGTAAACTAACCTACGCTTTTTCAATATCATATCTCCAGTATTTTGTGTTATTTTTATACCCTCCGCTCTAGTGATTAAGGGTATATATAAGTTTGTCATTACGTTTGTAACATCTCAAAATATTGATCGACTTAAAATCGATCGAGGATCTAGCGATGTCTGTCCGTCTGTCTGTCTTTTGCAAACACGCTAAATATTGAAAGACTAATCCTAGGCTACTGTCGCTTGGCATATAAAATTTATATATAAATTTGAAATTTACCACAGCAGGTTTGTACTGCATTCCAGCAAAATCGGTCCAGTACTTCCAAAGTTATAAGCAAAAGTGTGAATTTCGGAAAGGATTTTTCGAAAATTTACGAGTTTAAAAACATGTTAACTTTCGAAAGAAAACTCTGAGGCTTTTGAAGCTTAGCACATATATTTGTCATTCCTGGTCTAATTGGTGTTAAATTTCAGTAAAATCGGTCCAGTGCACACTGGGGCGAGATGGTAGTTTTTTTTGGCCAAAACTAAAATAAACAAAATTATTAAATTAAAAAAAGTGAATGCACTATTGTATTAAGTATGACTTGCTGCACCTTGTCTATAATTTTTGTAAAAATCGGTACACCCATTCTCTCGGAATGATCCATCAAAGATAAAATATGTATGTTTAAATCTCCATATATCGTAATCAAAAAAGCTAACAAATTTATACATTATTAAGGTGGGACCTTGTTTTTTTTTTTGGGATTAATTTATTTGACCAAGGAAAGTACAACATGTAAATGGGTATGAACAGCTCTTTTTTTCTATTTTTTTTTTTGATGATTTTTTTATATTTTTATGTAAATTTTGAAAAATTGTTCCATTTGAAATATTTTTTCCAAAATGTTCCGCGACATAATCCAAAAGTTAGGATGCCAAGAGCTACCATAAATTTTTACACAGATGGATCGAGGCTGCACGAACAAGTGGGCTTTGGAGTCTATTCGGAAGAGCTTGGGTTGAGCCTGGCTCGTAGATTGCCAGATTATTGCAGTGTTTACCAGGCAGAGATGCTGGCAATAAAAGAAGTGGCTGACTGGTTGAGCTGCAATGTCTTGTCTATAACCGCAGTCAACATCTATACTGACAGTGAAGCCGCGGTCAAGTCCCTGGATTCAATGTTTCTGAAAACAAGATCTGCCCTTAACTGCCGCACGTCTTTAAATGAGATGGCCAAGCAGTTTAACATACGACTCATATGGGTCCCAGGTAGGGTTGCCAGATACTAGAAATCAAATAACTGGATAATGGAAAATTTTCAGCTGGATTTTGAAAAAGTAACTGGACCCATACATATTTTTTTTTTAATAATTTGAAAAAAAATCAACCGATTTTCATATGTGAGACACATATTTTTATTTTGGACTAAATGGCCGTCTCTATTTACTTTTTCCTCATTGGCCTGAGGATTGTTAGAGTATATTTTTCTTTTAAAGTAACCCCACAAAATTAAGTTCAAAGTGGTTAAATCAGGAAATCTAAAATTTCCGGGACGTGCGAAGTCAAAAAAAAGCGACAACAACTGACCATCATTTGCAGATTTTACCCATCCAGAAATATTTTTTGGGGGTTATTTTAAAAGCAAAATGTACGCCAAGAATCCTTTATTCGTGCCGAAATCAACGCTAGACTGGCCGAATTGCTCGAAAAAGTTGTAAAAAAATTGTGAAAATGCAGCAAAAAGAGAACATTTTCCGTATATAAAAGAGGCATTTATGTTATATTTATGATTAATGTTTTATTCAAAAAGTAGTCCCAAAAAGTTGTAAAAAATATTTAATAAAAAAAATATTTGTTAAAATAAAAGAAATACTTTTTCAACTGGATACATTATGTTTTAACTGGAAACTGGACCAGACCTCAAATAACTGGAAAATCCAGGACATTCCAGGCCGTCTGGCAACCCTAGTCCCAGGGCACAGAGACATTCCAGGGAATTGCAAAGCCGATGAGCTTGCAAGACTAGGAACTACCTTACAGGTTCCAACAGAATTGGAATGTGTTGGTATGCCTCTAGAAAATTGCAAGCAAAACCTACGGCTTTGTTCTGCGACGGAGACTAATCAAAGATGGGTAAATGGATGGACGTGTGAGACAACACGACTGATTTGGCCTTCTCTTAATCAGGGGCGCAAAAGTGATCTGATATCGCTTCCAAGAGGAGAGATTTCGACGGTGGTTTCTATAATTACCGGACACTGTCTTATAGGGAAGCACGCAGAGCGATTAAATGTGCCGTCGAATGACTTTTGCCGAAGTTGCATGGATGAAGAGGAGTTGGAAACTATCGAACACTTTATTTGCCATTGCCCGGCACTTTCTCGTCAGAGACTTGCTTCACTGGGATCTAGGGAGCTGTACGATCTTTCTGATTTGTTGGATGTCAAAATTCAACATCTAAGGAGTTTTATAAGAAGCTCAAAATGGTTTAACGACAGGGACTAGTAGGGAAACCTATTACGGTCCCGTGGTATCACAATGGACCTCAGAGTCTACGTGTGTTGACGTAAAACGTCAGCAGCCACTTACAACCTAACCTAACCTAGGATGCCAAAATGTTTGTTGGTTTACTAGCTTTCAGACTGACCTGCCCGCTTTTGTCCGTTTTTTTCATCTGCGTATAAAATATCAATAGAAATGGGGATGAACAAATCTAAAGTTGTTAAAATGAGCCTTTTTTAATTGAATTAAATTAATTTTATGAATTAACAATTTTCCAGTTTTTCCTAAAGTACATACATAGTGTTTTTCTATATAATTACGGGATAAAAAACCCGAATACACAAAAAAACCGGTTGCGAGAAAAACCCGGTTACACGAAAAATATTTTTTTTATCGTATTAACATTTTTTTTTTCAATACATTAAAAAAAAATAAGTTCCAGGTTAGGCTGTCCAGACAGTTTTTTGAAAGAGTGTGGAACTTTTGATAACGTTGAGTTAAAAAAAGGATTTTTCCAAAAAATTTTTTATTATTTTTTGTCAATTTTTGGTATTTCAATTTCATTTGTGTAAACGGGCAAGTTTTTGTAAAGTAGGGATAAAAAGTATAATTCTGGCCCAGACAGTTTTTTGAAAGGGCGTGAAACTTTCTATAACGATGAGTTTTTAAAAGGCGGTTTTCAAAAAGAAAAAGGACTTTTACTATTTTTTTTATAAATTTTATTTCATTTTCATTTTTTAAAACGGGCACAAGCGGGAAACTATTATAGAAAGTGTGGATAGAAGGATAATTCTGGTTTTTTGAAAGGGCGTGGAACTTTTGATAACTATGAGTTTAAAAAAATATTTTTTTTTCAAATTTTTAATATTTCAATTCCATTTGCGTAAACGGGCACAAGCGGGCAACTTTTTTGGAAAGTGCGAATAAGAAGGATAATTCTAGCATAGACAGTTTTTGGAAGGGCGTGGAACTTTTGATCACAATGAGTTTTAAAAAAAGGGGGTTTTCACAAACCTTTTTTTTATTTTTTTTAAATTTTTGATATTTTAATTCCATTTGTGTAAAAGGGCACAAGCGGGTAAGTTTTTTGTAAAGTGGGGTTAAAAAGGCTAATTCTGGCCCAGAAAGTATTTTGAAAAAAGACTAATTTTTTCAATTCAATTTTGGAAAACGGTATATTCACGTGCTTTAAATGAAAACCACTCAAGCTCACGCGTAAATCACGTTACTTTTAAACTCTTTTTTCAATTCAATTTTTGAAAACTTTTAAATCACGTGATTTAAATGAAAATCACTCACGCTCACACGTAAATCACGTTGTTTTTTGAGTCACGCATATCACGGGACCAGAGACCATCTCCAATTAAAATACATAAACAAAAGACAAGTGTCTCTTCATTTGTTTCATCTATAACATCTGTAAATTTTATTAAAAATGAAGTGTCCACCCTGAAACAGTTTCCTTGTTGGTCCGATTCCAAAAAGTTTTAAGTCACTTATTTATTACCCTAATATAGGCTTATGTTCTGAATTTCAAAAAAATCGATTAACATTTACGACCTGTAGAGACTTTTGGCCAAAAAACCTACCATCTCGGCCCAGTGTGCATTGGTTCAAAAGTTATGAGCAAAACCGTGAATTTCAGATTAATTTCACCTTAAATTCACGTGTTAAAAGAACCGGTTAACAAGCTTTAAAAACATTGGTAACCCACATAAATATTTTATAAAGTATTTTTGTCACTCAAAAATATTTTAACACTACAAAAAAAAAAATAAAACGGAAAAAAATTTGTACTCAAAAAAAATTTTTTTTTTAATTTTTTTTTTTTTAATGTCTAAAAAAAGTTTTTTACACCAAACTAAATATTTTTAATCGAAACTGTCAAATTTGTTCACTTTATAAAATTAACTATCACTTAAAAAGGGCATTGTGGAGGGTATTCATAGATTCGGCCAAGTTGAATTTAGTTTTTCTACTTGATTTTTTCATTTTAACTGCATATTTTTCGATTATTAATAGGAGAAAATTTATCTTGTTTAAATTTCAAAATCAACGGGTCAGAAGAGTTGCCTTTTAGGGTCAATATTAACACACGCCAATATTTACTGAAGGGCAATGTCTTTGGGTTCCTTTATTGACTTGAAAATTTGAAAATTCCGAACAAAGTGAAAGTAAAAAATATTTTACGATTAAATATTACCTGAGGTTTGTCTCTGAGTTTTGAATGAGCCCAAAAATAAATTATGGTATTTCGTAGTGTTTGCAATGCGATTTTAATCATAACCGTAACCGCATAAAAAATTATGCGGTTACGGATAATTTAATTTATATAAGATTTAAAGGGTAAAGGGGTTTTTTTTTTTTAATAATGAAGAACAAAGTATAAGAAAAAAATTAAAATTTATAGATACAAAAATAATGTGCCTCAGAATATGGAACTTTTTCTATTGCAAAAATATTTCGAATAAATTTCTTAGATTCTAAGACAGTTTCTAATGAAAATATACCTCAGAGTCGGAAATTTTTTCTTTTAAAAACATTTCTCAGAGTCTGAAACTTTTTCTGAAGATAAAAATATTTTGAATCTGAAATAGTTTTTGTAGAAATATGCTTCAGGATCTAAGAATTTATCTATAGAAAGAATATCGAATCTGAGACTTTTTCTACAGCATAACGGATATTTAAGACTATTTAAAAAAAATCTCTAAAATCCAATACTGTTTTTAAGAAAAAATGCCTATAAATCTGAGACATTTTGAAGTATAAAATTTCTCAGAATTGTTCAATCAAAAAAAATGTCTTAGAAACTATGACTTTTTCTACAGAAAAAAATGTCTCAGAAGATAATGCTTTTGAATTTGTTTTTAAATAAATTTGTATATCATTTTTATTGTTTTTTATTAATATTTTGTATTTTTTTTTTTTTATTTTTTTAAAGGGATGAAAGACTTTTTTATAACTTTTTCCCACCAAAACCCAAAAGCTATACCAACCACTGTCTACATTTTACATAAAATCAGTCATGAACCCCTATTATACATTTTTATTAATCAAAAAAATAATGTAATTAAAATTATTTTTAAAGAGTGCAGTTAACCGTTAACCGCGGTTAATCGCTTGATTTTTAATTAAACTGCGGTTATTTGCAAACCCTAGTTTTTCGTCCCCCATTTTTTTCTTATCACGTCACAATTTTAAAAAAATCGCGGCTAATGGGTCAAAAAAGGTAAATTTTAACCATATTTGAGTGCCTGTAAAATGCATAACTTTCTAAGCTTTTGGTATGGGTAAAAATGTCCTTTTTCGGCACTTTAACCGCAAATAACTCAAAATCCTGACGTGATAGAAACATTTAGGTTGCAAATTTGGAATCAGAGCAACAAAACACTACCCAAATCACTTACCAAAATCGAATACGCATTTTCTTGTTGGCCTGTGTTATTTTTAAAATATATTCGATTGGAGTATTATTCTAGCTCGAGGCCCAAAAATTCTATTCATGAAATTCTCATAATAGAGTACGATATCACAGACTAATACAGACTCGACATAAGTGACAGGTGTCAAAAAAGTAGTCCTTAACAATATGGTTAATTTTTTCAAATTATTCTACGAATAAGGTTAGAAAGAGAAAGCTAATATAACGCGCCATAAAAAAAATAGATGCCAGATCGGCTTTTATTGTTTCACTCACTTCTAATTGTAAGTCGTAGAAAGTGTTGCCATGTTAGCTTAAAACTAGCATAAAACCGCTCTGTTTTCACCTAAAATCGCTTAGTTTTTCACAATTTTTTGTTATAAAACTCTAATGTCGAGTCTGTATATAGTCTGTGACGATATCACGAGAATATCAAAAATAGAATTTTTGGGTCTCGAGCTCTTATCGAATATATATAGAGACCGAATTAAAAATTTTTTTTATTTCTTTGTACATTTTGAATATATAATAAAATGCATTCTAAAATTTTTACAGTTCAATTGTTGCGGTAATAACTATGCCACAGATTATACCCTTGCCAAGGAAAGCATTCCCAATTCATGCTGTGGTGCCTCTGCCACTAGCTGTAGTATAGTTGAGGCTATGACACGTCCTGGTTGTTCACGAGCATTTGCCAAATTCTGGGACAAGAATATCGATATAATTCGTTATGCCGGTTTAGGTGTTGCTGCTATTGAGGTAAGATAAAATTTTCAAAATGGTTCCGTTACCATAGATACGGTGAATATTAAAAACATTTTTATTTTTCAGTTGGTTGCATTTATTTTCGGTTGCTGTTTGGCCAATCAAGTGCGTAACGGTCGTCGCAGGGCCAATTATTAATTATACATTTAAATATTTATGAATGTAATTTTCGTATATAAATAATTCTTAATTGTATTTACTTAATATTTTTTTAAAAGTGTCTTGTTGTAGTGTAATTAAAAATATTTTCGAACAATAAGATTAATCGTATATAACTATTGTAACTGTAAAAACAAAATAAATTATACAAAATAAATCTTATACTCAATCAATTTTTGTAAATACAATCCACTAAAAACTAGAGATGGACAGGAATTTTTGAATCACGCACACTCACTCACGAGCATATTTTTTCTACTCACACTCACTCACCATCACGTGAGTAAATTTAATACACGTTGACTCACACTCACAAAACTATTATTCATACAAAAAAAAATTAAAAACTTAAATTTCAAAAATCTTTAAAAAATTTTAGCGAAATTTACACTCAAAAAAAAAAGACTTTACTTAAACTTTGAAAATTTTCTTCAAAATATTTAAGTTAAATTTAACTACAATTTAGTTAAATTAAACTAAAAGTTGGGAAATTTTCTTAACTGTTAGGAAAAAAGTTTAGTTCATGTACTGTTAAATAGTCCATTATTTTCCTTAAATGGAATTCCCTAATACATGGAAGAAATTCTTACAGCCAAAGAAATTTTTAGTGTCCGACCGAATACACCTTTTTTGGCCGAAGCCGAATATTCGGCCAAATTTTCACTATTCGGCCAAACCGAAGCCGAATATTAAAAAAAAAATATTTATGTAGTAAAAACAAGAAAAAAATAAAACTCGACTCGGCGGGATACTCAAATGCATGAGAATGCTGTCTAGAATGATTTTATTTTAAGCAAAAAATTTTTTTGGACATTTTTGTAAAAAAATATATTTTAGAGTGTAAATTTTTTTCGATCGAAAATTTTTTTTGAATGTAAAAATGTTTTTAGTTGCAAAAACACTTATTAAAATGTTTTTGTGGCTTACTAATGTGATTCAAAGTTAGTTTAGTATGTTTTTCAACACGTGAGCACAAATATTATACAATTATTCGGCCTATTCGGCCAAAATTGTGGCCGAAGCCGAATAGTGGCCGAATAGTGCTTTTTGGCCGAAGCCGAAGCCGAATATTCGGTCGGACACTAGAAATTTTCCCTAAATATACACTAAAAAAAAAAAAAAAGACATAACTTAAATTTAGGAAAAAATGTTTTTAAAAATTTATCATGAATTTTCCTAAAATTTAGTTAAATTTATCTAAAAAATGAGAAATTTTCTTAACTATGAGGAAAAAAGTTTAGTTCATTTACTTATAATTAGTTCTTAGTTTTCTTTAAATGGAGTTTTTTAATATAAGGAAAAAAATTCTTACTGCCAAAGAAATTTTCCACAAACCTAAGAAACGTATCTTTATTTTTAAGACATATTTCTTAAATAACAATTTAGTTGAAGTTTAGTTAAAATTTACTAAAAAAAACATCATCGCATTTCTCTTCTTTAAATTGAGGAGGTGTACTTCTTAAAATTTAGTTAATAACTTCTAAGAATTTAGTAAATATTTTCTAAGAATTTAGTTAAAAATTCAAAATGGCGATATCTCAACAACTAAGCGAGATAGATCGAAACTCTTGAAATTTTCAAAAAAAAGACTACAAAATATGGAATAGCCTAGCTCTACATATCTGTCGGGATCTCAAGACCCTAATTTCGGATTTAAAATTTGAAATACCCCAGATTTTATGTATGCACATTAGGGTGCTCCAAAAAATGAAGTTGTTAAATATTAGCCGTAACTCCCCCTAGAAATATGCATTTGGGTGTAAAACTATGTTTTGCAAAGTTATAGGGTAATCGGATGTGGGTAAGGCGTGCCGCAACGGCCCTGAAGTTTGAAAAACGGATTACATGGGGAAATATGACTTTTTTGTAATTTTTTTCCTTGATCAAGTGGTCTGCCACACATTAGGTGCCGGGGGAAGTTGTAATAACTCGGCTAATTTTCAACCAATTTTAATGTTTAATACCTAATTTGATAGACCATTAACTCTTAATCAAAATTCAGTGACCATTTCAATCCAAATATATTACTCAAAATATCAAAAAAATTGATAAAATGAAAAAAAGTCATATTTTCCCCTTGTATTCCGTTTTTCAAACTTCAGGGCCGATGCGGCATGCCTCACCCACATCTAGAGTTGTCAAAACAGGTTTTCGAATTATTCGAAAAACCGGTTTTTTCGCTTTTTCCCGGTTTTTCCAAGCCGGTTTTTTAAAACCGGTTGTTTTCTAGATATTCGAAAAACCGGTTTTTCTGTGTCGAATTATTCGACATTTTCGAATATATAATACTTAATTTTTTGTCATCATTTGTTACAAATTTTGTAAAATACAACTCTGTATTTGAAATTTTGTTTCTTAATTCAGTAATAAATAAGAAGGTTAAAAGCAGAGTTATAGAGTAGGGTATCAAATGGCGTTTGGAACAGTAGTAAACAAAAACCATATGGTATTGTTTAAGAAATTTTATCACAAATCGAAATCTAAGCGAAATGGAAGATACCGGTTATACAGTAGAATGCAGATTGCTTTTTGTCTCTCTTGCTTTACGTTTAAACTTTAGTGTGGTATTACCAGATTTTTCCAGTTATTTTTGGTGATGCCAGATCTACAAAACTGTCAATTCCTTACTCTATAACTCTGGTTAAAAGACGCGATTGTGAAGAAACACTAACAAGAAAAATGTTGTGTTTTAAATGTTTTTAAGTCCTTATTGTACTGATTAAAAGTACATAGTTCCATTTTATAGTGACTGACCCTGTAATTTCTATTACTATAAATTAAAAACATTTTATTAACTTATAGTACGTTCAGATTGGCGTCGAAACCCCGTTTAACGAGGTTTCGTGCTAAAACTCATTTGAAAATACGTATTTTCCCATACAAATTGAAACCTTTTTATTATGAGGTTTCAACGAATATACAATTGAAACCTTTTAAATTTCATAGTTCTACTCTTTTTTACAACTGTAAGAAGAGAAGAAAATAAATTAAAGAAAGTGTCAAAAATAAAAAAAATAAAAATATTTACAAATTTAAACAAAAAACAACAGTTAAACAATATTTTTCGATAAATTATTGTAAAAAAACGTGTATTTAATATAAATGTGCCTGTTTCAACGCGTAAAATTGCAGAATTTTGTTTAGCAAATTTTGAAAACTCAATACACTTCAAAAACTTCGTGTGTGAACGGCAAAGTTTTCAAAATGAAAATACGAGGTTTCAACGGGGTTTCGAGGTCAGTATGAATGTGCTATTAAATAAAAAAAATATGTATATTTTGTTGTTTTAAGCTTTGAATTTGATTTATTTAATAAGAATGAATTGTGTACAATTATTTTTTCTTTTTTTTTTGTTAAAAACAAATTAAAACCTATTTATTTAATGTTTTTAACAATTTTTATTAAAAAAACCGAAAGAACCGGTTATTCGAACCGGTTTTCAAATAAAAAAACCGAAAACCGGTTTTAAAAAAGCGGCGGTTTTTTTAACTATTCGAAAACCGGTTTTTGAAATATGCCGAATAGTTGACAACTCTACCCACATCCGATTACCCTATAATTTTGCAAAACATATTTTTACACCCAAATGCATATTTCTAGGGGGAGTTACGGCCAATATTTAACAACTTCATTTTTTTGGAGCACCCTAATGCACATATCTCGGTAAAAACTGCTAACACGAGAAAAAGTCCAACGGCATTTTTGTAGCTCTCGACTCGCAGAACACTTCCGCAAAATACCTAAAAGCCTTCCGATTAATAGTTTTTGAGTTATCCAGTTTTTAAGATTCTCAAGACCTTATCAGACCCCTTATTACCGTGTCTCACTAAGCAAGATAGAGCAAAACGGACAAAAGTTTTGGGTCAAAATGTATTGGGAACCTTAAAGGACCCAACGGGATCTCCAGTTAACAGGGTCTGGACCCATGGGGTCCGAACACATGGGTCCATACCTGTTTGTCCAATGTCCGAACCACTATTGAAAAAGTGTATGTTAAAGTTTTACATATTTTTATACCCTCCCCTCCACAGTGGTTTAAAATCGTTTTTTTTTTTTTTTGGAAATAATTCGGACATTCATTAAGTACTGGGACCGATTGCAGTGAAATGTATACCGGTTATAGTCAACGTAATTTTGAGCTAAAGGGCGGTTGACCCCACATGTCCAATAGGGACATGATTTTTATGAAAATTTATAAAAAAATTAGTTTTGTAAGTTCACACAATATACAAGGTGTATACGAGTTTAAATGAATACGGCCAAAATCAAATATATCAAAAGACTGCTACTAAATTACAGTACCTTTCTTAAAAATAACTAACAAAAATAGTTTTTAATATTTGTCATAGGGGGTCCCCGTAGGCTAGTTGGTAGCGTGCTAGCCTTTCAACGTGGGGGTCGTGGGTTCGATTCCCACTAGAACCCTTGGTTTTTTCGCTACAACGAGACGACGGTCATTGTTACCAGTTCTCGGTTAGGTTGAATTTATTAAAAATGAGTTGTAAATAAATAGAAAGAATAAATAAAAATAATTGATCATGTGATCAAAATTATTATTATTATTATATTATTATTTGTCATAGAAAAACAACTACATTTTGAGTGTAAAAACAATTAATACGGATTTATTTTTTTTCATACTTTTCTGATTGTACATATTTGATAATTTAGAAGTTGCTGCTATTTAGGATACAATTGTTATATTTTTAGATTTAATCATTTGGCCAAAAATTTTAGCACCAACTTCATTAGCTTCCTGATAATAGGGTAGAGTTTCCATACGTTTAATCCAAGCAGTTAGATTGGGATATTTAGAACTATCAATATCGACGAAAGCTACCACAGATGTCACTGTTGTTACAATGCTGAAATCTGCAATTGTCAGATTATCACCGGCAACATAAGGTGTATCCTTAAGGAAAACTTCCAAAAAATTGTAAACTTCAATTATAGCATCAATTTTTTGTTGTGGAACTTGTGTCTCGTTTTTAAACAGCAAAGGAGCCGTGATATTGCGTAATCCACCTTGGAACATAACGCCACTTTCAAAGTGCAAACGCTGATCGACAACAGCACGTTTTAGTAAATCCTTTGGATACAACGAATCATCTTTGCCATATTTACTAACCAAGTAGGCTATAATAGCGTGAGAGTCCCAAATAAAGTGTCCATCATCATCCAAAGTGGGAACAGTATGCTGGGGATTCTTTTTCAAATAATCTTCGGATAAATGTTCTTTAGCTAGCAAATCTACACGTTTATATTCAAATGGTAAATTTAGGGCCTTCAAAGTTAAAAGACAAGCACGTACAGGTGGACTTGCATCCAAACCGTATAAAGTAATTTTAGTCATATTGATTTTTAACTTGCGGAAAGTTTTTTATATGTTGTCGCACTGAAATCAACTAATCAATTATGAAATTTGTTTGTAATATTTAAAGAGCTTTTAAATGATTATAAGGAGCTTTAACAATTTGTTTATCGACAAAAAGTTTCTGATTCCGTCCACTTATTGTTAGTGATAGAAGTTATTTATAAGTTTTTTTTTTTTTTTCAATTAATGTTTGTTTCTAAACAGTAATTTTATGGGGAGATAGCCCGAGTAGATCAAGATCGACAGCTAATTACTATCATAACCCGGCAACTTTTATGATACGAGTCTAGCACACTACCACAGAATGGTTTATTATCGATTTTTTTTTTGGGAAATAATTCGGTCATTCAGCAAGTACTGGACCGATTGCAGTGAAACTAATACCGGTTGTAGCAAACGTAATTTAAGTTTGAAGAGGGCCTCACATTAGCCAGTCCTGAAAAATAAAATTTAAGTAGCAAAAAACTATGCTCTTTCGAGAGCAGATTATGGGAAAAACAATAAAAAAATGGGAATCTATCTTTGCCTCCCTAAAACCTGTTAAAGTTCACAATCGTAGTGTATTTTGTAAAAAGAAAATATTTTTAGTTTTGGCCGAAAATGATATCAAAATTTGCTAAACGTGGAGTGCACTAAGGAAAAAATATTTGCATGATAAAATTTAATCCACTTATTCAATTTTTGTTGCAAAAACATGCGAACTTTTTTATGAGACTTAAAATTGTAATAAAAGAACATGGACGATTTAAAGTATCCCTTTGAACTTGCTTGAGTAACATCCGCGTCAGTATAAAAGTTCAATATTGCCAAACACTTAAATTTTTTTTCTTAAAATGGTGGACCAAAATTGTTCTATGAAAACTCTTTACATATTTTTCCCTTAATGTTAGGGTTGCCATTCGTACTGTTTTAAACAGTACATGTACTGTTTTTTATAAAATGTACTGTTTTATGCACAGCACCTAAAACAGTACGCAAAAGTACTGTTTTTTAAAGCGTGTACTGTTTTTGTACTGTTTTTTTATACTTATCACCAAAATGTAACATTTTTCGAAAAATGATTCATATTTGACAAAATTGTAATTCAATTTTTAAAAAGGAGCTAAATGCAATTTAATTTTATACCACACTCTAAAAGAAAAATTATTTAAAAAGTGGAAAACTTAACTAAATTCAATAATGATTTAGCTCCATTTTCCATCTTTTTATCTAAATTTTTCTGCAAAATAAGAAAAAACTAGAAAATGGGAAACAATTTATTTTATTGAGTACATCTCATTTAAAGTTCCGATTGTGGGCAGACCCCATTAGGTTCGGAACCCATTGGTCCAGACCACCTTAGGCCCAGTCCCATTGGGTCTATTAAGGATCGTCATAGATTTTGATTCAACATCTTTGCCCTTTTCGCTCTACCTTGCTTAGTTTTTAGGATACGGGAATTTAAGGGCACAAAAGGGTCTTTAGAATCTTAACGGGATAACTAAAAAACTATTACACTAAGGGATTAAGACGGTCGTGTAAAGAACTACAAAATTGTATTTGGCATTTTTTTTTTGTTTCGGCAATATTTTCTGAGAAACGAGGAACGCCCAAATTTTTAGATTCAAATTGAGGAGTCCATACATTGAAAGAAGACCGGAGATTCTTTAGAGATTTTTAGAATCGAAAATGAACACTTTTTTGCTCTTTCTGGCTTAGTTTTTGAAATTTTTGAAACATTTTTTGAAAAAAAAAAATTCCTTAAATTGCATAAAATTTACTAAACCTGAAGATGTGAAAAAAAAAATTTTTCCCAAAATTTAGTTAGGCCTTTGTTTGAGTGTAATAATACCGTTTTCGCGTTTGCTTTTTAAAGTCGTGTTTTAATTAAAACACTGTTTTATGGATTTTTTCATATGTTTTTGATAGGAAGATCGGTGTTTTAGTTAAGCGAAAGCATAGACTACAAAAGCTTTTCAAGTAAGATATCGCGGCAACTAAGACAAATGCTCCAAAAAGTCATTCGCAATTTTTTTCAACACTGATAAAAAAAATAGAATAAATTTGAGACGGTTTACCTAAAATGTTCCACCGTTCTGTTAACAACCTTTTATGCTCGTTTTGGCTGAGATCTGTTTGAAATCAGGGTAAAAGGGCTAAGTTTTTGTAGTTTGATATAAAATAAGACTTTTAAAAAAGTACTGTTTTTATTTGCAATGTACTGTTTTTTGAGACCAAATGTACTGTTATTCCATATTTCAAATCTGGTAACCCTATTTAATGTACTCAATATTCCGCGAATTTTGACACCAATAGCGTTTAAAAAACGTTACACTATTTGAAACTTTAAACAAAAATCCAAACAAAAAAAGTATAATTTTTTGCCCAAAAAGTACCAACACTCCTTTTTAACACAAATTTTAACATCACCTACCTGGGAAAAAAGTGCACTCCTGTGTTGGACCTACCAACGCAAATATATATTCTTTAATATGTAAGTAGCTTACAACGTAAATAGCTAATATTTTTAATAAAATAAGTGATTTTTCTTTAAAAAATAACTTTACTGATTACTTTTTTTAATGAATTACAAACAGTTAATGACATATTTTTCTTAGTGTAGGGTTTTAAAATTTGCTAAATTACACTGTGTGACAGAAAAAAAAAACTGGGATGCGATACTATTATTCTAGTAGGTGTTGTCGAGGAGTACAACAAGACCCTTTACTTGAAATTAGCGAAACACCTCCAAAATCTTGAGTTACGGGTAAAAAAAAAAATGGTTTTTCGAACTTTTAACACTTATAAACCAGTAACTTTGTTGAATACCAACCGATTTTAAATTTAACGACAGTTTAAGAAAGAAGAAACTGAGACCTTCCGAAGATCTGAACATAATATTTAAGTAATATTGATACAACTGTGAGCATTTCTCCAGCAAACTCAGTTTAAAAAAAAAAAATGTCTATTTTTCAACTTTGGAGATGTTTTTACACATTTTTTGTTAAGGAACCGTATTATTTATGAATTTATTAAAAAAGTATAATAGTGGTTTTCACGTCATTTATCCAGCAAGTTTGCAACTTCAAAAATTATGCTGTGAAAATAAATTTTTTATTACATGTCGTGAGCATCCATTTTTTATACTTTGGATATTTCTTTTTTAATCAGCTGTTTTGGTAAAACGTAAAGTTTGCTTTTCCATTTTTATATCTCAATTTCATAAGAACAAACAAAAATACACGATTCAATGATTTTTTTTAATAAATGTATTTTTTTTAATTATTAATAAGTATGCAAACAATTATTGCGGCCAAAATGTCAAAATAAAAGCAACTCTGTTTGTAATTTGCACACAGTTCCGTGTGCAAATGAAATATACTATTGGTTTTTTGTGAGGATATGAATAAATTTGTGAGGATAAATGCAAGTGCAAATGAAATGTCAAAACCATATAATTTGTTGTTGTGAGTTTGCACACTTTGCAAATATTTCTAGTTTATCAAGTTTGCACCGTTTATCACCCAAAAAGCAAATGATGTGAGCTCCACTATTTATTTATGAGAAAAACTCAACTTTGGTTTTTAAAATCGGTAAAAAATTGACCGAGTTATTAAACTTTTAATAAAAACTAAATTTTGGATTAAATGCCTGCACATTGTGCAGTGCACAATGTTGTTATACCCTCTAACCGTAGTATGGGGTATATTCACTTTGTCATTCCGTGCGAAACGCATCCAAATATCGGTCTAGAGTCTCACAGCGAATTAATTTTTTGATCAGTGATCGATTCTGTCTGGGGACACCTTTCCCTAGCGATTAATGTTTACAAATTCATACATGGTAATATTTATACTCAAATAATAAAAAATATAATAAATAAAAATTTTATATTTTTTATTTTTCTTTTAACCTAAAAGGAAAGTGGACCAAAAAAATGTCAGTGTTTAATCCCCTTGGTTCAACAGCAGGTCAATGAACTTCATATGACGCAAAAATATTTTATTTGTTGAACAAATAGACAAAAAAACTTTAAAATAAAATAGTGTATTTCAGGGGTTGCATTACTTCTCCAAGGGGAAACTTTTTTCCCCTGGTCCGGTTTAGCCCATTTACAAACTTCACTGTCCTATAAACATAATACATATTCGTGTCAAAACTTCAGGAGTCTAGCTCTTATATTTCAGACAGTTTCGTGTCTTCCACAGATGGACAAACGGACGATCAGACAGACGGACAAAGCTAGAATGTCGTAGAATCGATCACTGATCAAAAATATGTACTTTATGGGACCCTAGATCGATATTTCAATGTGTTTCACACAGAATGACAAAGTGAGTATACCCCGCATATTATGGTTGGATGGTAGAAAAACATTGTGCTGGCATTTATTCCAAAATTTTGTTTTTATTAAAAGTTTAATAACTCACAAGGGAAGTCTCCCTGGTGTCACCCTCCGATCTTCATGAAATTTGGATATGTTGTTAAGAACGAAAATTAATTCGACACGTATTTTTTTTTAGCGGCCCAAATTCATTTTTTAGAGGGGTCGATTTGTATGGGGGGAAATTGACCTTTTTCAGTTTTTCACGATTTAAGCCTATTTAAACAAAATTTAATATAGGCATGTGTGGTATCAGATTAAAGGTATTAAAAATACCTATCTCGTGGTGTTAACAACGGGCCATAGAAGTTAATATTTTTCGACTTATTAACAAAAATGTCCTAAAATTTTAGTATTTTACTCAATATGACGAAAAGTTGGGCATGTTTGGACACGTTCTTAGCACACGTAGATAGGTTTTCCAAAGACCTTTCATTTGGTATGCAACATGACTAGGTTTCTTTGCATAGTATAGGAGATAAACGAAAAAAACTGAAAAATGGCCTTGTCTTCCCCCCTCCTTTTTACCCCCTAAATATGAATTTGGGCCGCTAAAAAAAAATACGTGTCCCTTTATTTTTTCTGCTCTACAAAATAAAACCAATTCCATAAAGATCCGCGGGTGACACTAGGGAGACTTCCCTTGTCAGTCAATTTTTAACCGATTTTAAAAACCACCGTTGTAATTTACTCTTAAATAAATATACTTTATTAATAAATGCATAAATACTACGGTTCCTAAATAAAAAAATATGATAAAACATCTTCAAACTTAAAAAATAATGATTTTTTTTTTGAAAAATTGAGTTTGCTGGAAAATTACGCACAGTTTTTTTAATATTACTTATATTTTATGTTTACAACTTCGAAAGATATTAGTTTATTCTTTCCAAAACCGTCGAGAAATTCAAAATCGGTTAATATTCAACAAAGTTACTGGCTTATAAGTGTAAAAAGTTCGAAAAACCGGTTTTTTACCCGTAACTTAAGATTTTGGAGGTGTTTCGCAAATTTTAAGGACAGAATCTTGTTGTACTCGACAACACCTACTAGAAAAAAAGTCTCGCATCCCAGGTTTTTCTGGTTCATTCTTTTTTGTAACACTGTGTTATGTTAAAAATTGGAATCTGACAAAATATCAAAAATTACCAACATAAATAATTTTAAAACAGAAAAATAAATTTCTTGAAAATTATTCTATGCGAATATCATAGTTTTAAGTAGTAAATAAAATAATGACCGCGAGCTTGAATAAAAATAAAAATATTTTTATTTAATATAATTATTTCAAATGTATAGCCACAGTATACTGTGGTATAGCTCTGCTGTATACCCTCTGCCAATAACACCGTCCGACAAAAATCAAAAAAGTCGTTAAACACGAACTGGATAATATACGTTTGAAACTAGAGATCAAATGTTTCCTTTTAAAAGGACTTCAGTTTTAGAGGATTAAATTTTATAAAATATTTTTTTTATATTTGTACTTGTCCTAGGATGCCAAAGTGATGGCAATTTTATTATTTTTACATACATATAAGGGAAAAGGTGTGTAAGTTCCCAGCAAAAACATGGTAATAAGTTGTGAAAAGTAATCATTACCAAGTACATTATTTATAATGAGTACCCATTACCATTAACATTATTTTAATCCCAAAAGTAACTACTTCTCAGTAATATGTTATAAAAGCACCTCTAAGTAATAATATCTTCTTGCACTTGCAGTTTTTAACCTTTACAATTCAATTAACTTAATATAAATTACGGAATTTTTAAGTTTTAGTAAAAACAAGTTAAATTTTAAAAGTTTTATTTAACTTATTATTTTACTTCTTATTGGTAATGTGTTTTTACTCATTATTTGTAATCCGAGACAGTAACTACTTATTTATCTCCATACTCTTCACTAGTTATTTTTGTCTCACGCCCTTGTTAAAATAATTAGTGTTTCATTCAATAAGTAACTACTTATTAACATCTGTTTCGGATTACAAAACCCATTACTACACTGAGGGAAAAAAACATATTTAAATCAAAAATTTTCATTTTTAATTTAAAAATGCTTCATTATTTTTCAAAAATTTTATTATTTATATTGAAATATGTTGATTTAAAAATAAATACTTTTGTTTTAAAGTTGTTAACCTCTTAATTTAAAAATGAATAATTTCATATTTATTATGCTGTCGTAAAAACTCGTTACAAATTTGAATTATTGCCAATTCAAATTTTCATTTTAAAAACAATATTGTTTCATTTTCAATTTGATGTCAAACAATTTTAATTTTAGTTGTGAATTGACATTTCGAAATCATATGTCAAATTTTGAGATGAAAACATTTTTAATTTAAACATGTTCATTTAAAAAAAAAATATTGCGTCATTTCTTAATTTTTGCAAAACAAAAAAAGAATTTTTGTTAAAAAATGAATAATCCCTAAGATATAATGAGTTATATCTGTAAAAAATTAGATTTGCGTAAAATATCTATAAGCAATGGTAAGTTATAAACTTCAATATGTTTTTTTTTTTTTGTTGACTAACTTGATTTTGTTCTTCTTTGGTTAAAGGGATTCTCTGGTTTAAAGGCGTTGTCGTGGAACAAATAATTGACGAGAATTATAAAATGGACTTAACGATTCAATTCCCGGAAAGGAAAATAATAAAATAATTAAGTTTAATCAGGTTAAGTATAACATGCAATTTTTAAGTGATATAAGTTTTTACCACAGTCAATATAGTCTAAGTTTATCATATTACCTATAGACTAGGTTTCACATAAAAACAAATCAAAATTTTATATAAAACTGCATATTATTTCTTTATTATTTTAAATAAATTGTTTAATATTAAAATTATAAAAAAAATGTTTTAATTAATAAAATTAAATGGTATGGAACAACACAAAAATAAAATTATATCAACCTTAAATCAACAATTTCTCACTTTTAAAATAAAAATGAAACAACTTTAATTTTAAAAAGTTACTTTTTATTCGCCCATTTTAAAAATGAAAAGAAACATTCTCAAATTAAGCAAAAACAAAGTTTGTTGACTTTTGTCACTGTTTTATTTTTAATTTGAGGTTGTTTCAGCTTAATTTGAAATTTTTTTTTTCTTAGTGTAGTAATGCCAATTTTTGCTGGGCTATGTCCTCTCAAATCTTTATCATTCAATGTCATATAAAATGTTCAACTAAATATTTTGATTAAGTTTTCAAAGGACATTATTCACGTCCATTTTATCTTGATATGGCAAAATAAAAAATGGAAAAATTAGGGGAGATCCTTTTCTTTCATTTGCATAAAAAGTATTTTACAAAATGTAATTTTGTTTACAAAAAATTGGTGGGCAAAAAATTTGGAGGTAAAAAAAAATGCGTATTTTTTTACTGCATTTAAAAAATTTGGATTTTTGTTTGGGTAGTTGAAAAAATGAGTTGATAACTGAATTTTAACTAATGTACTATTTTTTAAATTTTTTATGTTTGAACTTGAAAAAAATCAACTTAGAAATATTTTTTAAAAATTTTATAAAAAACGTCCACAAATTATTTAATTTTCCAGCTCTACCCTCGTATCTCATTTAATATTCGCTCAATCGGGACGCTATCAAGCTTAAATTAAAGTTTGAAAAATTTTCATTAATAGCATGTTTTTAAATGGTAGTCGATTGATAATAATAAGTAGTGTCCGACCGAATATTCGGCTTCGGCCTCGGCTTCGGCCAAAAAGCACTATTCGGCTTCGGCCACAATTTTGGCCGAATAGGCCGAATACCGAATAATTGTATAATATTTGTGCTCACGTGTTGAAAAACATACTAAACTAACTTTGAATCACATTAGGAAGCCACAAAAACATTTTAATAAGTGTTTTTGCAACTAAAAACATTTTTTACATTCAAAAAAAATTTTCGATCGAAAAAAATTTACACTCTAAAATATATTTTTTTACAAAAATGTCCAAAAAAATTTTTTGCTTAAAATAAAATCATTCTAGACAGCATTCTCATGCATTTGAGTATCCCGCCGAGTCGAGTTTTATTTTTTTCTTGTTTTTACTACATAAATATTTTTTTTTTTTTTTAATATTCGGCTTCGGCTTCGGTTTGGCCGAATAGTGGAAATTTGGCCGAATATTCGGCTTCGGCTTCGGCCAAAAAAGGTGTATTCGGTCGGACACTAATAATAAGGGGTTTAATTGTCAACTTTGTCGTTAACGAATTACATTCATTTAGGACCTGTACACTTTCTTTTGACGCCCACTGTATATCACCCTGTTCATGTTTAATATTGGCTGTCGGACGGTGTAACAATAACTAAAGGGTAAGCAAATACTTTTTTTTTGTTTTTAATTTTAATTTTTTGTTTGTTTATGTATTTTTGTTTATTTATTGTTTGTTTTTTACTTATTATAAAAACTATTTGAACATAGACGCACATTTTCGTCTTGTATTTATCGAGACGAGTTAATTTCAGTTGTGCAAAATCTTATATACCCTCCAACATGCAACCAAATCAAAAAATAATAATATTTTCTGGGACGTTTACGAGAGGGGAAAGGAGGTGTTTAAATTCGACTTGGCCGAATGTATTGATACCCTCCACAATGTAAAAAAGCCGAATTAAAGCATTTTATATTTATAGGTTATGTTGCAAAATTTTTGAGGTGTTCTTACATTTTAAATACAATACCTCGGGGCAACAACAACTAAATATATTAAGTTTCAGTCATATCCGTGTAATATTTTGGTCGTGGTCGCCATTTCCACAGACAGACAGACGGACATCGCTAGAATGTCTTAAAATCAATGTTGGCAATCGATATACCTTTTCAATACCGTTATCCGTTTCAAAACCCTTTAAATTGAATACCGGTACCAATACCAATACCGAAACTCAGTTTTGGTATCGGATACCGGTATCCAAAAACCTTTTCCTTCTGTACCGGTACGTACCGGTATTGAAACGGTTTTTCCTAAAATCCATGTGTTTTTTTTTAAAATTAAATTTTAATAATTTGTAATTTTTTTGGTGTTTGTAAATAAAAAATCGTACTCCAAATGCCTCCCCGAAGTCCCATTAAAATCATCATGGATTACGTAAAATTTCCAAAAAAAAGTCATACTTCAACCGCTATACGGGAGCAGAAGAAAATGATCGATTTTCACGACATTTTTTTGGAGTCATTTAGACTCTCAATAGAAACTTTCTGAACCCCTTAGTGTAGTTTAGTTTTTTGGATATTTTTATTTAATCCGTGATGTGGGGGCCCAAGGATTTTTTTGATATAAACTTCGTGGTTCAAAAATTATAAGCGTTTCACCTTTAGTTCACGTGTTGAAAACCCCTTTAAACAAACTTTAAAAACATTGAAGAGTCAGAAAAATATTTTGCAAAGTATTTTTGCCACTCACAAATATTTTTACAATTAAACAAAAAAAACTTACACTCGAAAAAAATTTTACATTCAAAAAAAATTTTGTAATTTTTTTTTTTCAAAAATGACTAAAAAAAAGTTTTTTACTCAAAATAAAATATTTCTAATCAAAATTTTTAATTTTTTTTCACGTTAGAAAACTAACTATCACTTTAAAAGGGCACTGTGAAGGGTATTCATGGATACGGCTAACAATAAGTCGAATTTAACTTTTCTACTTTTTATACCCTACACCACTCTGTGGCACTTCTATCTAAGGGGTGGTCCAATAACTGGTATCTTTTTAAAACATGCAATGAAATGAACAATACTCAATAGTTTTGAAACCTTATGGCTTTATTTGAAAGAGCAAACATTCCCGTTTTTTATGGCAAACGACTTCATTGATGCGTCTTCGGCTTGCTCCGCTGTATCGCGTTGTAGCGCAGTACTGCGCTGCCAAACTGCACGTTTTTCGAAAAAAAGTTTTTAACCGAAATAAGGCACTCAAATGAGGTTATGTTAACAAACAAATTGGTACATCTTGGGATCGTAAAACTTGCAAGGTATTGTAAAGAATCCAATTCATCTATAGAAAGCAATAGATTTGAGTATCAGCATCATTACACAATATTTTCAAAAATACAGCTGAAACTCCCATTTTCGTCAAAGATGAGCGCTACATAGCCATGATTACCTACTTTTTGTTGGCCGTAATATAATATACCAACTTGGATGACATTTATTTTCAGAAGGATGTCGCAATATGTCCCACAGTCCATCAAACAATCGATATTTTGCGCACTTAGTTCGGAAATCGTGTTTTTCGCCATATTCGCGGTGACAATTGATCACTTCAGAGCTGCCGATTAAAAACTTTAAAAATTTTTTTGAGGGGTCTCGTTAAAGATTCATGCAACATGGGAAATCCAGAAATGTTCTAGGCCCATTCGATGAATATCGTTCAAGCCATTCGTGAGATAGAACCAGAAACATTAGAAAAATGGGTGCCGAGAATGAGCTACTGCGGAGCTAACCCAGGCAACGGCATGAATGAAGTCGTTTGCCATAAATAATGGGAATATTTGCTCTTTCAAATAAAGCCATAAGGTTTCAAATCTATTGAGTATTGTTCATTTCATTGCATGTTTTAAAAAGATGCCAGTTATTGGACCACCCTGTATTTAAATCAACAAACATGAATTGTAAATCAATTAAACATGATATCAACCAAACATTTTCTAAAAACGGCCGCCTGTTAGTCCATAATACAAAACTTCGATTTTGCTTTCAACGAACTCATTGTCAGTCAAGTGATTTTATTTCAAAATTCTTTTATCATGTCAATTAATAGTGTTTGTGTTTGTTAAATTTCTTTGTTGAAAAAAAAATTTCATTTGTCAGATCAACAAATTGTGTTTGTGTTTGTTGAATTTCTTTGTTGAAAAAAACAAAATTCTTTATTTAACAATCAGAATTTACAAACGTTTGTTGATATTACAAATTTCCTTATAGGAGCACTTTCAGTGAAAAAATTAATTGTATTCACAAATATGGAGGTCAATATAACAATTCGTTTTTTTCTGTGTACCTATGTATCTTCAACCCCTAAGGCACAGACTATAAACAGACTCGACAGTAGAGTTTTATGAGAAAAAATGGGGAAAAACTAAGCGATTTTAGGAGAAAACAGAGCGGTTTTTAATCCGTTCTACGCTAACATGGCAACACTTTCTACGACTTAGGAGTGAGTGAAACAACAAAAACCGATCTGGCATCTATTTTTCTTATGGCGCGTTATATTAGTTTTCTCTTTCTAACCTAATGTGTAGAATAATTTGAAAATATTAACCATATGGTTCAGAATTACTTTTTTGACACCTGTCACTTATGTCGAGTCTGTATTAGTCTGTGCATAGAAAAGATTAGAAGGTACGCAGTGTTGTATTTGATGTATTTTCCAATATGGTGGCAAAATGCTTGTTCTTCCTCATCTCACACGCACTTAATATTAAATTCAATTCTTTGTTTTTAAAATATGGCATTCGTCTTTTATTTAATTAAATTAATTGATTATTTTGCTTTATTCAACGTTTTTTTAAAGATAATACGCACAATTGATAGTTTAAAAACTTTTTTTCTCTCTTTTGTTGTTTGCTTTGTTGTTGTTCTCCTTTATGTTGCATCGTTTTTATTAAACGTCAAAAGTTACATAAAGTGCTGTCACTAATACTTATTCAAGCAAAATACGACTCTGTTTCAATTCTATTTTTTTCTATGAGTCTGTGCCTAAGGGCTAGTAACTTATCACAATGAGCGTGTTCAGCAGAGAAACCTGCTACTCAACAGTTGAGATGTAGCATGTTCTGATTAGTTGACTCTGCTGAACGCATTTTTTTATGAATGTTTTAAAATATTGGAATAAATTATTATTTTTTTATATTTTCATTTATTTTTTCTGTGGAAAATACTTTTTTTTATGATTTTTTTGTTTATTTTCTTGAATAAAGTAAAGAAAAAAAAATAATTTCAATAAAACAGCTTATTTATCAGTTTGTGATTAAATGTAGCATAATTTTTCTACGCTAACAGTGATGAGTAGCGCTCACTCAACATGTTGACTGAAATGTCAAAAATTAAGCCGTTCAGCAGAATGTTGGGGAGCAGCTGAGTAGCAGCTTTCTCTGCTGAACGTACCCAATATAATCAATGATTAGAGCTAATCAATGAGCGTGTTCAGCAGAGAAACCTGCTACTCAACAGTTGAGATGTAGCATGTTTTGATTAGTTGATTCTGCTGAACGTAATTTTTTTATGAATGTTTTAAAATATTCGAATAAATGATTGTTTTTTTTATATTTTCATTTATTTTATCTGTGGAAATTACTTTTTTATGATATTTTTGTTTATTTTCTTAAATAACGTAAAAAAGGAAATAATTTCAATAAAACAGCTTATTTATCAGTTTGTGATCAAATGTAGCATAATTTTTTAACGCTACCAGTGATGAAATGTCAAAAATTAAACCGTTCAGCAGAATGTTGAGGAGCAGCTGGGTAGCAGCTTTCTCTGCTGAACGTACCCAATGTTTGCAAACGTCAAATTTATGTGGAATTGATCAATGATTAGTATTAATAATTGATAAGCTTTTGATAAGTTACCAGCCCTAAGTGGGCTCCCATTCAAAATAACATTTTTATAAAATTTGCTCCTACTGTAATTTATATGGGAGCCATCTAAGGAAGTGGTAATATGGGTAGGTATGCTTAGAAAAAATCTTGGGGGAATAAATTAATGGGGTCGGTCTTACTAATGAGACCTCTAAGACGCATCATTGGACCAGTAAAATCTGATTAAAAAAAAATTATAAAGGATTAAAGATTGAGGGTTGGAATGTTCTAAGAAAATGTTTGAATTAAAAAAAAAAATGTGGGTGGGTCATACATTTGGCTACTCTAGGGCACTATTAGGGCAATTATAGCGGAGCAAATTATGGGAGCCACCTTAGACTCAAAAAAAAACCTTGTCAAATTACTAGAAAAAGTCTTGTAATCCCATTTTACCAATATTTGAAAGTTTTTCTTGTTTAAACAAAAAAAATTCGATCGAGTTTTTTTTGTTATTTTACAAATTTCCAAGATTTTTTTACAAAAAAAAAATCTAGTAAATTTACGAGAATTTCTTGTGAGTTTTATTTTACCAAAAAAGTTGTAAATTTACAATCACATTGGTAAAAATCTTGTAAAACTACAAAAAAGTTCGTAATTTTTACTTGGAATTCTCGTAAAGTAGGAGGTAGCAAAAAATCTAGTAAAATCACAAAACCTCCTTGTAAGTTTTATCGCGTCAAAAAAATTGTAAATTTACAATTTTTTTGGTAAAAAGCTTGTAAAATTACAAAATTATTGGTAAAATGCTTGTAAAATAACAAGAAATTCTTGTCAAATAGGAGGTAGCAAAAAAAAAGTTACACACTTTACAAACAAGTTTTTTTTTAGTGTAAAATTAGAAAATAGTTTGTTCTGAAAAAATGTTTACGGGTAAAAGTTAATAGTGGCGGTATTGCAAATGACCCCTCTAGGACGCACCATTGGAGCAGCAGACTTGATTTAAAGACTGGAAGGCTGCAAGGAAAATTATTTAAAAAATCGAAAAAAAAAAATAGTAATAATCGTAATCCGTAATAATTGTTAAAAAATTTTTTAGAATAACTAGAAGTTCTCCACAAAAAAATCAAATATTTATAACCATTTGATTTTTTCTATAGAACACTTTTAATATTTTTTTTTAACGCAAAAAAACAAAAAATTAAAAAAAAAAAACAAAAAAAAAAAATATTGGAATTTGGACCATTTTAAAAGAAGTTATGAGTAAAAAAAGTTATGATATCTTTTGAACAGGTCATCAAAAAAATCTAAAAATTTTTCACACAAAGAGTTTTCAAAGGTACCAAAAACTGTACAAAATGAAAAATTATAAAAAAATGCTCATTACTTTATGGGATTTTAGACCGATATTTTAATGCGTTACACACGGAATGACAAAGTCAGTATACCCTCATACTGTGGTTGGAGGGTAAACAAACTGATGATAAAAAATCCATATCATGTTAACAAATATTTTGTTTAGGTATACATACATAACACAAACGTTTTTTTAATGAAAAACTACCCAGTCAGAAAAATACAATCGCAAAAGCGTGGTGGACGGTTGTACGAGCGTTCTGTATACCAACTTCAAAGCGCCTTCAAATGATCCGAATGATAACATCGATCTACGCTATGTTTAAAGCGTTTTAAAATCGATGTAAAAAAGTGCTTTGAGAACGTTTTTTTAAAGTCATCAAAGCGCTTTAAAAACCCAAAGTAAAGAATTTCTGTTTAAGTTCGGTTATAAAAATTTGTTTGATATACAAAGTGAAATCCGAAAAAAAATAGTTTAAACTCCAAAAAACTTCAAAAATAGTTTCGGAACTTAGAAATTTTTTTCACACTGAAAAAAAAGCTTCGTGAAAATAATGAAAATTGACATAAGCTTAATGAAAAATGACTCACGTTTTCAACCGAAGACATGTTTCATTTGATCAATGAAACTGGTGTCATTAAAGTCCCATTCAATGAAAACTTACATAAAAATAATGAAAATATTCGTAGCACTTGTTTAAAATATTTAATGAAGTTTTTCATTAAATGTATGAAAGAATGCATTGATTAAATGTGGAATAGCAGTATGTAATTCCATATTCGCATTCATTTAAACTAGTTTAATTATTCGTTTTCCCCATACAATTCATCTGTCAAAATTAAACGCCGTTTAAATTTGCCATTTAAATTGTATGGGGAAAACGAAAAATTAAACAAGTTTAAATAAATGCGAATATGGTATTAGTAAGAAAAATTACAACTTTCATATTTTATTTATAGTTTTCACATATTTTTCTTACACAGTCTGGGCTTAAGTCAAGTTTACGTCCACCCCTGCATTTGCAACTTTAAATTCGATGCACAAAGTTTCATCTGATTTAAAGGGGTGAGAAAAACTTGACTTAAGCCACAAAGTAAACAACACACTTTCACTTTTTTTATGTTTACATTCCAATCAGCTTTCTCTCACTATATCCTTGAGTTTTATTACACAAGTAAAATCACAAAATAATATAAAACCACTCTAATTTTATAATAAATCAATAATACATTTTATTTTAAGTTTCACAAAAAAACTCGTGCCGTTTTGATCAGCTGTTTTTTTTTATTTGTCTCATTTTTCGCGCCAAAAAAACAGACTTAGTGTCTATTCACAATACAACAGCAAGCAGCAGACAGCAAAATTTCCCCATGTCTGTATGAACAATTTTGCTGTCTTCTGCTTTCTGCTGTATTCCAAAGAGACACTAAGCAGACTCGACTCGACAGGCGTAAAAAAAAAACAAGTTTTATAAACAAAATCTAATGACATTTTTTAATGAAATTATGAAATTTAATGAACTAAATTTTATGAAATTTGTTCCCAATATGCATGATATTTAATAAAGCTTATGAATTCCTTCATTGGTTAAATGAAAACAAAATAATAAATCCATTTCATTTATATCACGAAAGTTTTTTTTTTCAGTGCAAAAATCTAAAGAACCCTTAAAACGCTTTTCGAATACGCTCGCAAATTGTTCGAAAAAAACGGTTTGAGAATGTTTTTTTTTTGTTATAGTGCTTTTAGAACACTTTTCAAAAACGCTCGCAAGGAGTCTGAAAATAGCGTTTTGAGAATGTTTTTTTTTTTTTTTGTTACAGTGCTTTCAGAACGCTTTTTTTTTTAGAACCGTCGTCAATTTCTGCTTGGGTAATAGTCTTAAAAATATTGTTTGTCAATAAAATAAAACACAAATTTCTAATAATTTATTAGTTAATTTGCGATCGCCACTAGATAGAAACGTTACGCATTTACTTAAAAATCAAATTTAAAAATAATAAAATGGGCAAAATAACTTTATATGGTTTGGATCCTAGTCCACCTGTACGTGCTTGTCTTTTAACACTGAAAGCCTTAAATTTACCATTTGAATATAAACGCGTGGATTTGATAGCTAAAGAACATTTATCTGAAGAATATATGAAGAAGAATCCCCAACACACTGTGCCCACTTTAGATGATGATGGAAACTTCATTTGGGACTCTCACGCTATTATGGCTTATTTGGTTAGTAAATATGGCAAAGATGATGCGTTGTATCCAGAGGATTTACTAAAGCGTGCTGTAGTTAATCAACGCATGTTTTTCGAAAGCGGTGTTATGTTCCAGGGTGGATTACGAAATATCACAATTCCTTTGTTTTTTAAAAATGAAACAAAAATTCCACAACACAAAATTGACGCTATAATTGAGGCTTATAACTTCTTGGAAGTTTTTCTTAAGGACTCACCGTATGCGGCCGGAAATAATTTAACTATTGCCGATTTCAGTATTGTAACAACAGTAACAAATTTGGCGTCCATCTTCGCTATTGACAGTTTAAAATATCCGAAAATAACTGCTTGGATAAAACGTATGGAAACTCTACCCTATTATCAGGAAGCGAATTTAGTTGGTGCTAAAATTTTTGAACAAATGATAAAATCAAAAAATATTTCAATTGTGTCCTAAATACCTACAGCAGGTTGGCTCAATAATTTGCATATTTGCGAATCTCGCTAACTAATAACAAAAATTCGGTGCGCATTTTCGAGAAGATAACGGGAAAAATTATAAAAAAAATTTAGAAGGTTACTTTAGTCATCTACAAGCGGTTTTAGTTCGCGGTTTTTGGAAAATATTAGTTTTTTTTAATTTTTAAAAAATTTTGTCAGCTACACTGAAAAAAAGGACATAACTAAAATTAAGGAAAAAATGTCTTTGAAAATTTATCATGAATTTTCCTTAAATTTATTTAAATTTAACTTAAAAATTAGAAATTTTCTTAACTATGAGGAAAAAATTTTAGTTTATTTACTTATAATTAGTTCATAGTTTTCTTTAAATGGATTTTTTTAATATTAGGAAAAAAATTCTTACTGCCAAAGAAATTTTCCACAAATCTAAGAATCGTATCTTTATTTTTAAGACATATTTCTTAAAAAACAATTTAGTTAAAGTTTAGTTAAAATTTACTAAAAAAACATCATCGTTTTTCTCTTCTTAGAATTGAAGAAGTGTACTTCTTAGAATTTAGTTAATGACTTCTGAGAATTTAGTAAATACCTTCTTAGAATTTAGTTAAACATTCAAAATGGCGATATCTCGAAAACTAAGCGAGATAGAGCGAAACGGATGAAATTTTCAAAAGAAAGACTACAAAGAAAAATATGGAATAGCCTAGCTCTGCATATCTGTCGGGGTCTCAAGACCCTAGATTTAGATCTAAAATTTGAAATTCCCGAGATTTTGTATATGCACATTAGACCGACTCACCTTATATGGGCAAAAAAAAAGTTAAAGTTGTACCCCCCTCAAAGTTAACTTTGACATGTTTTATGAAGATTCCCAAAATATTTGGGCTCTAGCGATAATCTCCCGTGAGCTAAACCGCGTCAAAAAAGGGTCCAAAAATGGTATTTTTCATTAATAAAAAAATCAGTAAATTTTTTTTTGTCCAATGAATGACCAAATATAATAGATATTTAGGAATTCTTTGATTCTGCATTAAAACATTTTAAAAATCTAACCACAGACTCGAGATAACGAGATGTTTACGTCAGTTTTTTTGATGCTTTTCAATTCGATTTTAATGAAAACTTAAATAACTTTGGTATTGTTTGTCCGATTTTCACTTATAATACATCGTTAGAAAGGTGTTGACCACCGCTTGGGATTTTAGTCAAAAATTAACCCTTAACTGCACTGTCTAACTTTTTTATAACATTTACTTCGACATCATTAAAAACGGTTTTATAACCACAAAAAGCATATCTTTGTGCAAGAAACACGTTTAATTAACATATTTGTCCACAATTAATTTAACCCATGCATGATCAAAATATTTTGGCAAACATTTTTAAAAAAGTTTTTGCGGAAATTATTGAAAGCTAGTTGTAATACTTTAAAAAATACAATTAAATAAGGTTTTTGTTTATCTAGACGTGCTTATTAATATCAAATAATTATTGCGTGTACCACATTCCTGGTAAAATTTTTTTTCGAAATTTTTATGTGCAAATTAATTTAAAAATAAAATATAAACAAATTTTGTCTTAATTGCATATATTCGTGCAAAAAACGCATCCAATAAATTGAAATATCAATTATATTATTTTTTTCAAGTATAACAACTGGATTTAAATTTTTTCCACATTTTTTTTTTATTGGTAATGAATGGGTTAAATTAAAAATATTAAGATCTATTTATTAGATGGGTTTTTTGCACGAATATATGTGATTAACAGAAAATTGGTTTATATTTTATTTCTAAAATTTATTTGCACATACAAATTCCGAAAAAAAAAATTTCACCGGGAAAGTGTTACACGTAATAATTATTTGATATTAATATGCACGTCTAGATAAACAGAAACCTTTTTATTTTATTTTTTTAAATTATTTCACCTATCTTTCAATAATTTCCGCAAAAACTTTTTTAAAAAAGTTTGCCAAAATATTTTGATCATGCATGGGTTAAATTAATTGTGGCCAAATATATTAATTAAACGTGTTTCCGGCACAAATATACGATTTTTGTGGTTATAAAATGGGTTTTTAGTGATCTCGAAGTAAATGTTATAAAAAAGTAAGACAGTGCAATTAAGGGTTAATTTTTGACTAAAATCCCAACGGTGGTGAACACCTTTCTAACGATGTATTATAAGTGAAAATTGGACAAAAAATACCAAAGTTATTTTAGTTTTCAGTAAAATCGAATTGAAAAGCATCAAAAAACTGACATAAACATCTCGTTATCTCGAGTCTGTGGTTAGATTTTTAAAATGTTTTAATGCAGAATCAAAGAATTCCTAAATATCTATTATATTTGGTCATTCATTGGACAAAAAAAAATTTACTGAATTTTTTATTAATGAAAAATACCATTTTTGGACCCTTTTTTGACGCGGTTTAGCTCACGGGAGATTATCGCTAAAGCCCAAATATTTTGGGAATCTTCATAAAACATGTCAATGTTCATTTTGAGGGGGGTACATCATCAACTTTTTTTTTTGAGTCACTCTAATGCACATATCTCGCTAAATACTGCCAACACTAGAATAGGTCCAACGGCATTTTTGTAGCTCTTGACTCGTAGAACACTTCCGCAAAATACCCGTAAGCCCTCCGATTAATAGTTTTTGAGTTATCCGGTTTTAAAGATTCTCAAGACCCTATCAGGCCCCATATTACCGTATCTCAAAAACTAAGCAAGTTAGAGCGAAACGGACACAAGTTTTGGTTTAAAATGTATGGGGACCCTTAAAGGACCCAACGAGGTCTCGAGTTAAATGGGGTTCGAACCCATGGGTCCAGGGTCTAGACCCAATCTATTTCTTAAATGTGAAGTATAATTTTTCCCATTTTTTAGTTAAAATTGGCTTAAAATTAAATAATTTTGTTTTCCTTATTTTTGGGAAAATTATGAACTAAAACCAAGAAAAAAAATCTTTGGAGCCAAATCATTCCCTCTTTTTCTCAAAATTGAGTTAATTTTCCCAGATTTTAGTTTTTAGTTTTTTTTGAGTGTAAGTTTTTTTTCGAATTTTTTCCTTCATAAGCTTTATTTTACAAAAATTTTAAAATATTTTTTAAAAAAAAGTATTTTTTTCCAAAAACCACTAACTAAAACCGCTTTAAGAGGACTAAAAGTACTTTCCCAAAATGTTTGTATAATTCTTCCCGTTATTAGCTCTACAATGCGCACCGACTTTTTGGTATTAGTTAACGAGATTCGCAAATATGCATGTCATCGACCCACCCTAACCTACAGGTGAAGTTTACACATCTTATAATAGAACTTAAGGACTTATAATTTTAATTGAAATATAATGCGTTAATTGATTGATGTATAATTTATAAATTAATTGAACAATTTTTTTTATTAAAATAACACTAGTTTACAGAGATTTTGATCCACGATATTTTGTATTTATTTTCTATGTAAAGTCTCGCTCTGAATCCGAAAATTAATTCGAAAGTTTCAAAAGTAGAACAGTTTTCCAGATATTTCTATAAGAATAAGTTGGAAATTTTACTGGGAGGCTATTGTTGTCGAACAGTGTTATTATTTAGCAATAACTCGAAAACAGGATCAGCTAGAATTTTCTTGTTTACGATTTTTAAAGATCTAAATAAAGAGGTATGAAATGCCATTACCCGATTTTGTCACCATTTTAACACAACCTAAAGTTGCTTGAAGAGGAGTGTGTAAAAGAAAAATTAAATAACACGATAATTAAAAATATACATCTTCTCAACACTGAGCACACCCCTCTTCAAGCAAGTTTATAAACTACAAACTATAGGTTTAGTTAAAATGGTGACAAAATCGAGCAATGGTATTTCACTTCACAGTTATAAAAAAAACTAAATTGTGAGAGTTTTTAACTTCCATACAATGTCCTTTAAATGACCTTGAACATACATGCATCCCTTTAAGCCCAAATAAAAGATAATTTTATGTACTTTCACCATGTTTAAGCAATAAATAGATTTTATCTTCAAACTTTCGGATATAAGATGAAATTTATCATTTTCAAAACTGCCAATGTCTCGAAAACGGAAAACGATGTCTCCAAATAAGTTGACTCCAGAAGAAGGCTATTTAGAAAATTTTTATTTGCCGAGTCGTGTAATTTATTTAATGTGACATAATCGGTATTGTTTTTGTTTTCCAAAATGGTTTTGTGCCAAAAATAAAATTGTTTTTGTTTAGTCTAAACAAAGTGTAAAAAAATTATCTAAAAACTTCAAAAGTTTATCTTGTTACACTCAAAAAAAAAACTGTAAAGTTAGCAAAAAATTTAGTTAATATTAGCTAAAAAAACACCTGATTTTGAACCTACTAAATTTCTAGTTAATTTAACAAAAAATATTTAGTTAACTTTTCGTAGAATGAATGTAGCAAAAAAACCGTAATTTTACATTTTTTACATTTTTTATTAGTTGAATTCAGCTAAACTTTTTGTAAAAAATTTTAAGTTTGTTAAATATTGGTTTTAAACACTAACACTTCACTTATTTTTTCTTATTTTTTTCACAGCATTAAGTTCAGCTTAAGTAGGACTTATGAGATTTGCATAGGAGGCTACACAAGAAATGTTTAAAATTTTTCACTTGACAAAAATGTTACAAAAAATCAGCAAATTAATTAGTAAAAATTCGGTAACTCAGTTTTAAAGTCAACAAAAAAAATTAATTCAAAATTTGTACAAAACTAGTATTTTTGTAAGTAGAACTTAACTAAAAAAAGTAGTTAAAACGCTGATTTTAACTAAAAATTAGCTAAAAAGCCAGTAAACTCGAGTTAACAAAAAAAATTTTGTTAACTTTACAGTTTTATTTTTTTGAGTGTAAAAATATAGCAAATTATCTGAGCAATGTGTACCCTGTTGCACTTTTGCTCGTCACTGTGTATAATTGATATCCTTGCAAATGAACGTAATTTTTTAGTAATATTAATTTCTTTGTAATACACCAATACCCCAGTTTGCGTCGTTAATTGGGACCGGAGAAACGCGACGCAAAACCGAAACGACGCAAACCGAAGCACGATTTTCAATACATTTGTATTGATTTTCATTTAATTGGTTCCGAGATTTATAATTTTAGCAGAAAAATTCGATTTTTGAATAAAAAATGTAATTTTTTGGTATTTTTTTATTTTAAACTTTTTTAATTTTATCAGCGTCTCTGGAACAAATGGATTTAATTGTAGAAAATTACACCGCTCAACAAGCTTTTTTCGGATTGAAATCTTAGTTTTTAGTTTAAGACATTTTATGTGAAAAAAAAAAATCTCCACTTTTAAAAAATTTACTAAAATAAAATAACTTCCTTAAATCTAAAGTGGTTTTCACGTCATTTATCCAGCAAGTTTGCAACTTCGAAAATTATGCGGTGAAAATAAATTTTTTATTAAGTACATGTGGTGAGCATCCATTTTTTATACTTTGGATATTTCTTTTTTAATCAGCTGTTTTGGTAAAACGTAAAGTTTGCTTTTCCATTTTTATTTCTCAATTTCATAAGAACAAACAAAAATACACGATTCAATGTTTTTTTTTTAATAAATGTATTTTTTTAATTATTAATAAGTATGCAAACAATTATTGCGGCCGAAATGTCAAAATAAAAGCAACTCTGTTTGTTATTTGCACACAATTCCGTGTGCAAATGAAATATACTATTGGTTTTTTGTGAGGATATGAATAAATTTGTGAGGATAAATGCATGTGCAAATGAAATGTCAAACCCATATAATTTGTTGTTGTGAGTTTGCACACTTTGCAAATATTCCTAGTTTATCAAGTTTGCACCGTTTATCACCCAAAAAGCAAATGATGTGAGCTCCACTTAAGAAAATAAATATGATAAACTAATGGGTAGAAAATTTCTACACTTTTCTAAATTCCTAAACTTTTAGTTAAAGTAAAATTTATGAACTATTTTGAAGAAAATTGTATCCCAAAATTAAGTTAGCTCTTTTTTTAGTGTGGGAACTAGGGTTTCTAAATTCCCGGACTTTTTCAATTCCCGGGAAAGCGTTTTAAAAAAAATGTATTCCCGGGAATTCCCGGGAATTTTTAGATTAAAACAAAGTCTGAATCTTATCATGTATCTAATAGTATTTTTCAAAATATGGCCGCATTTTTCGATTTTAACACCACCAGATGTCTTTTTTTGTAAAATAGTTATCTTTACTTCTTTTTTAAAAGTAGAAAATTCCCAAAATTCTAATTTTTGTGGAAGTATTGAACCTTTCAGGATTGTCGTAATTGCCTTGCCGTTTTTTCACTCCATACAGAATGGGTTTTATTCATGAATTTATGATTTTTAAAATATTTGTGTTTGTAAAAGCTTTTTGGTAAATTCGAATGATGCTGACCAATCATAATCGGGATTTTATTTTAAAGATCGTTTCAAGACATCCGTGCCAAAATATCAGTCTTTAAATTTAAATATTCATCATAAAAAAATGGAACTTTTGGGCTAGAAAGCTGGTTTGTTTAAAATACTTTTATGCAACCTGAAGCGTGTCCCAACTATGTCTTCTGCAATAATTTAAATTTTATTCAAGTTTTAATTTTATTTTAATAAATTGCATAAAATTGTATTAAAAATGGGTAATTTGATTAACTTTAAAAAAAAAAGTTTTTGACAAATTCCCGAAATTTCCCGATGAAAAAATCCCGGGATTTTGAGAAAAAAATTTCCCGGGAATACCCGGGAATTTTTTCCCGAATAGAAACCCTAGTGGGAACCACAAGTAGAAATGGTCAGATTTCTTTATAATTTGGAAACATTCCAAATTTGTGAATACAAAATATGTTTTTTTTGGGGTAAGTATTTATTTATTCACATGCCAAATTTCGAAAGGATACCTGAATTATGGGTATTAGAGTAATGTTAGCCAAATTTAAGGGACGTTTGTATAGGGGCTAAGTCAAAACATGGACTGATTATTTTTTTTAATTTCAATAGGCTTCTTCCTTGGGAAAAAGGAAGCATAAATTTAATTTCAGTCAAATCAATTGATATTGATTGTTGCGACCTGTATCGTGCTTACAATTTTTACATGGACGGACATCGCTAAATCGACCCAGAAAGTGATTCTAAATCGATCGGTACACTTTAAGGTTGGTTTAGGACTAATATTTCGGATAGTTACAAACATTAAGACAAACTCACAATACCCTGTACTAGAGATGGGCACATGAGCAGATTTGTGAGTGTTTCACGCGTGAGTGTGACTGAAACTCAATTTTACTCAAGTGGTTGTGAGTGGAAAAAAATTGCGTGCTTTATTTTCTCTTTATATTTTCCCCCCTTCCGAACAAAAAATAAAACAAAACTAAAAAACAAACATATAACAAGAAATCACAAAAAAGTATTTAAAAAAATTAAAGTTAACTACTATTTTCGTTAAAAATATATAAACATTAACACTACTCTACACGGTTTTTGCACAGACATGTTGGATACATTTTCTAAAGTATTTTGGCCTCCTAAACACGAATCTGTCATCAGAAAGGTTGTTTCGAATTGCCTTCTCAACATAGAAAAAAATAGAATTGAAACAGAGTCGTATTTCGCTTGAATAAGTATTAGTGACAGCACATTATGTAACTTTTGACGTTTAATAAAAACAATGCAACATAAAGAGAACAACAACAAAGCAAACAACAAAAGAGAAAAAAAAAAGTTTTTAAACTATCAATAGTGAGTATTATCTTTAAAAAAACTTTGAATAAAACAAAATAAATAAAAAATTTAATTAAATGAAAGACAAATTCCATTTTTTATAAACAAAGAATCTAATTTGATATTAAATACGTGTGAGATGAGGAAGAAGAAGCATTTTGCCTCCATATTGGAAAAAACATCAAATACAACACTGTGTACCTTCTAATCTTTTCTATGCTTCTCAAGATATAGGCATTTTCATTTTTTGTGGACTAAGCCCTAAAAACGAAAATTTGTTTAATATTGAAAAAGTGTATCTTAAAGTTATATTTTTATTTATTTGAACTTGGTCCACAAAAATTAAAAATGGCTATATCTCAAGAAGGCGATTTGATAAAATTTTTCTGGTGTCAGAATCGTTTTAAGGAGGCAAACATTTTTAGGAAATGTGTGTTAATCTTTTTTTTTTAATTTTACCAAAAAAACCATAAAAAAATGTTAAAAAACTATCCAAATTTGGTTCAAAACTTGACTTCTTTTGCAAATATTTCTGGATATACTTAATGGATTTTAAATTTTAACCCCAGGTTCTTTTAATTAGAGTGTCTACTTTACACATCTGTTTTGAACAGGAAATTTTTTGCAAAATTCGGATACTTATAAGTAGGGTTCGGACTTTTATGCAAATGCATATTTGTTGTCGTCAGTCTGAGATCAACAAAAACTAAATATCTTTGCGAATTAAGAAATTTGCAGTAAAATGGCATTGATTTGTTAGTGCATATTTTTGCATATTTTGCTTTTAATGCATATTTCTGCATATATTGCTGATATTACATATTTTTGTCGCATATTTTAAAAAAAAGTGTTTTTTTTTATTTTATGATATTTTTACATTGCTGCATATTTTTTTATTTTATAATTTATGCCGTAAAGTACACAGAATAAAATATGGGAAAAATGTTGACCATTAACTTGTTTAAATTTCAAAAAAAAAATTTTAATTTTTTAATAGACGCAATTAAAAATTCTCATTTATTTTATAGTTTTTTTTTTTGTATAAGTATGCACAGAAAAAAAAAGTTCATACCGGACATGATTTTCTACATAAACTGTATGAATTCTACATGACTTTTTTTTCCCAAAACTTGTTCATACAGTTTATGAATTTGTACATACCGAGAATTAACAAAATATTGATGATATTTTGGTACATTTGGATCTATTTCTTCACTGAAACGTTTATGTGACAATAGTTGGATAACATTTCTTGGTTTTTCACCAACATTTGAAGGATTTCCTGAATAAAACAACAATTTCTTTATTTTCAACTGCTATATTTAATACGCACATAATAACATGAAATTAGATATTGGAAATAAATACCACGATTCTGCATACCTGCTATACACTCTCCATCAATATTTCGTGGCAGCAATTTTAAAAATTTAGCGAAATTGGTTGCGATTTTGTTTAACAAGATAACTCATCATTTGTTGAAATATCCAAAAGATTTATAAATAAAAGTATAAATAAAATAGTGTAACTAGGTTTTACATACCATTTAACGGTGGAAAACGGCGATTTTTCTTAATAAATTAATTCCATAACAAAAGAAAATTGTTTGACTTTTATTTTTTCAAATAATTGTTGTTTGAATTATTTTTGAAAGATCACAGTAGGGACAAATTCATAAATAATATGATTTTTTTAATAAATAGTTTGAATTGATTTTAAAGAAATGTGTTCATACTATTTATGAACAAAATTTGTTCTGTGTGTATATGAAAGTTTCAAATCATCTTTATGAAATTTTTCTATGTCTTTAAGACAAAAATATATTTAGTAAAAGATAAAAAAAAAACATTTTTTTTGTAATGGTCGAACCAGAATCAAATGCGTAGCGCAAGACGTAAAAACAAACACATCAAATTTGAAATTTTTACGTCCGTTTGATTTAGGTAACTCACATTTGAATATTAGAAACGAAAAATTATTGGGCGTTACGCCTTACGCGACGTAATTTGATTCAGGTTGGACGCTAAAAAACTTTTTTTAAACTTTAAACAAAAAAAATGGATAAAATTTTAGTAAATTTTTATTCGACACATTTCAAAACTTCATTAAAAAAAACGAAAAATGTAAAGATTTAATTGTGTCAAATAAAAATTTTCTCAAATTTTTTGGTATGCATTTATTAAATTTTTCTTAAAAGTTTACTCAATACCAGGGTTGGCAACCGAAACGAATAACGGTATCGGTAAAGGTATTGGTATTACATGTTTTTTATATCGGTAACGGTAAAGGTAACGATATTTTCGATTATTTCGGTAACGGTGAACCGTTACCGAAACATCAATACCGGTACGTACCGGTATTATAAATAAAATGTTTACAAGTCACAAATTTGTTAAAAATGCGTAAAAAATAAAAAAAAACTGTTTAAAAAAATTAAAAAACTGTTAAATTCTGTACCTTTTCTATACATAATTATATTTTTACTAGTATTAAATACTATTAATTAACACAGAATTAAATTAAAACATACACGCAATATTGTAATTCAACAAATACGAACTCATGTTCGTAGAGAAACCTTTGTCCAATAAGCAAAAAAATCTGGATTTTATGCCATATGAGAAATCTGCATTTTAAGCCATTTGAGAAATATGCTGATTATGGCTGACGCGGTTTGCTAAATTTCTGTCTGGATAATCCAGGTAGAATCTGCTGAAAAAAACCGTCAAGACAGCAGACAAATCTGCTGATTTTAGTAGAGAAATCTGCTGATTTAATAAACAGTTCAGGCTGTTTATTTGAAATCAGCAGATTTCTCTGTTAAAATGATCAAAATTGTTTGTCCTGTTGTTAAAAAAATCGACAGGGATAAAAAAAAATTGGCACGGCTGTTACAAGGGATGTTTTTTAAGGGGGAGGGTGGGCGGTATTGGAGGGACACCTTTCCTCTCGCCATAGATGCTAAGAAATTAATTTTATTTATATTTACGCATAAATAATACAATTTTATCAATGTTTAATTTTATTTGATTTAGTCAAGCCCCCAAAAGTTTCGGACCGAAAAAAATCGCATTTTCTAATCTTGGTCAATGAACTTCACACGGCATAAAAATGTTTCATTTTTAGAAAATAGACAAAAAAAAATTAAATAAAATATGTTTTTCTGGCGTTTTGTAAGTTTTCAGGGGGGAACTTATTTTCATCTGTTCCGATTTTCCCATTTCGGAACTAAACCAGCCTATGAGCATAAGACGTATTCGTACCAGAAGAGTAGCACGTTTATTTTGGATCGTATCGTGTCTTCTTCATACGGAAAGACGAACATCGCATACAATCGATCACACTGATCAATAATATAAAATCTTCATAAGGTCCAAGACCGATATTCGAATTTAGTTAATTGCGAATGTAATCATTGGTTGGATTTGCAATGTACAAGAATTTGTTTTTTTTTATTTTAAGAATATTAAAAATATTTTGATATGTTTTTAATCCAAAAAAAAAAAATTAAAATATGTAATATTAATGCAACCGAAACAAAACCGATATAATACCGGTAAAAATTCGAATAAAGGTAACGGTTTTTTATCGGTAACGGTATTTAAAAATTTTTACTTCGGTATTGGTAACGGTAACGGTAGTCAATATTAAAGGGTTTTTAATCGGTAACGGTATTGAAAGGGTAACGGTAGCCAACACTGCTCAATACTATTAAATCCACAATCTTGTAAACTACAAAAATCTTGTAAAACTACAAAAAAAGTTCGTAATTTTTACTTGGAATTCTCGTAAAGTAGGAGGTAGCAAAAAATCTAGTAAAATCACAAAACCTCCTTGTAAGTTTTATCGCGTAAAAAAAATTGTAAACTTACAATTTTTTTGGTAAAAATCTTGTAAAATTACAAAATTATTGGTAAAATGTGTGTAAAATAACAAGGAATTCTTGTCAAATAGGAGGTAGCAAAAAAAAAGTTACACACTTTACAAACAAGTTTTTTTTTAGTGTAGAAATTAGAAAATAGTTTGTTCTGAAAAAATGTTTACGGGTAAAAGTTAATAGTGGCGGTATTGCAAATGACCCCTCTAGGACGCACCATTGGAGCAGCAGACTTGATTTAAAGACTGGAAGGCTGCAAGGAAAATTATTCAAAAAATCGACAAAAAAAAAAAATAGTAATAATCGTAATCCGTAATAATTCTAAAAAAAATTTTTAGAATAACTTGAAGTTCTCCACAAAAAAATCAAATGGTTAGAACACTTTTAATATTTTTTTTAAACAACGCAAAAAAACAAAAAAATAAAAAAAAAAACAAAAAAAAAAATATTGGAATTTGGACCATTTTAAAAGAAGTTATGAGTAAAAGAAGTTATGATATCTTTTGAACGGGTCATCAAAAAAATCAAAAAATTTTCCACAGAAAGAGTTTTCAAAGAGTACCAAAAACTGTACAAAATGGAAAAATATAAAAAAAATGCTCATTACTTTATGGGATTTTAGACCGATATTTTAATGCGTTACACACGGAATGACAAAGTCAGTATACCCTCATACTGTGGTTGGAGGGTAAACAAACTGATGATAAAAAATCCATATCATGTTATCAAATATTTTGTTTAGGTATACATAACCTGACCAACTGTTTTTGTCTGAAAAGCGGGATGGAAACGTTGAAAAAGCGGGATTTTGGTCTAAAAAGCGGGACTTTTTATATCCTTCACTTAGTGATAGTAAGTTTGTAACAGTTAGAAAAAGTATAAAAATTCATGATTATCAATCGATTTAAATTGACATAGTGATGTCGATCCGTCTCTCTGGCTTTCTGTAATTTTGTTGAAAACACACTTACTTTCGAAAGAAAGTAGTTTGTAATTTTTACGGTCAGGCTGATATTGAAGTTCAATGAAATCGGTCCAGTGCACAGTGGTAAATTCCGGCCAAAACCCTATAACTTCTTTAGTTTTTTATGTAAACTTATTAAATGTTGTAAGTAGGTTAAGAATATAATAATAAACCAATTTCGCGAAAAAAAAATTTCCGCGGAATTTTTTTTTTCCGCGAACCTTTTTTTTGAAGGTGTTTTAAGATGTTGTGTCTTAATCGTCAGTATTTCATCCATCTTCTTTTTTTATGTGTTTTCCACAACTCAAAAAGCTCTTTATTTGATATAAATGACCCAACTTTAAAAAGCTCTAACTGAAAGACTTGGTTAAACTTGGTACTGATGTTAATTAGTGCTTACTTGGGAACCCTTATACTAATTAGTGGTATAGCGACTTAAGAGCAATTTTGAGCAAAAAGTATTTTTTTGGGCTTTCCAAAGTTTGTATTTTTTATAAATTTTTTATTTTTTTAGATTTATTTTCACCACCACTGTTTAAATAGATCCACGCACTCGAAATTACCGAAATGCATATGACATGTAAAAATAATGCTAAGTTTTCAAAATATATCAATTTCAAGACAAAAAAAAAATTTTAAGTTTACAGTAAACGTGAGCGTGAATGCATCCATACGGCCTTTCAAGCCATTTGTTTGTTTTTAACTACTTCACTGCGGTTACTTTTTGCAAGCAAATAGAATAATTATTGTTGTTGATATCCATTTTACAATTTACTCAAAACCAAACAAATACGAATGCTTGTGAGTAATGAGTTAAAGAGATAAAAAATACTCACGGAGAAAAACATCCAAATATCAAGTAACTCATTCATGTGTTTTGAAAGTTAATATTGTGTTGAATGACATGAATTATCTGAATGATTCAGATGATTTTTCAACCAAATAACTACAAATCAGACAAAATTTACAAATTTCACATTTAAAAAAATGCTGAAATATAAGGGGAAAAAAACTAGCAATGCAGAATATTATAAAAATCGAAAATTGTGAAAAAAAATAGAAGAAAAAACTATAAGCTATAAGTGTGGTTGTATTTTTTTTCTGTTGTTTGCTTCTCCGTTTAAGACAATACATATTAATTTCAAGGCATTTAATTTGTAACAACAACAACAAGTAACCCATTTTGGTTATTAGTTTGCAAACTATTATCAAGTATGCATTGCTTACGAGAAATTCAACTTAGGAACAGTGGTCACTGTTCATTACAATGTGAATATATTACAGTGGACAAAAATTACAAACAGTTTTAATGGAAATGAAATTAAAAATGTTTACAAAAACTAAAACAAATTCAAAATACCACTTCTCTATATCTAAGCTTTCCGACTTTTGCCTTTTTTCCGAATATTATAGTTTTTTTTCCTAAATTTGATAAAGCCTTTAATATTCTCAAATTTTTAAAAAGTTGTTAATTGTATTTTATGCGGAAATTTTTTAAGATTAAGCGGGTTAAAAGCACTTTGCTTAGCGTTTATAGCAACTTCTAAACATATCATAAATAAAAAAAAATTATAATAGTTTTATTCAGAGTTTTATTAATAAAAAATCAGTTCATAACAAAAAACAAAATAGTTCTTATTTAAATAGGCTGTTGTTTTTTAAACAACGAGATCATTTGCAGTCATATATTTATATAAAAATTCAGTTCTTTTAAAAATACGTATATTGTTTGTATCAAGATAAATTAAACTCATGTGTTTAAATTGTATTTTTTTTTAAATACGAAAGAAAAAAATGAATAGTTCATGATTTATTAATATTTAATAACAAAGATATTTAAAATTTGATATATTTTATGTCGGCAAAAATTTTGCAAACTGCAAAATTTAAAGAATCGTACATCAGATATGATTTAATGTAAAAATATATACATATATACAGTATTGTGTAAAAAAAAGCAACAAATACAAGATATCTTCAATTCCAAGAAGGTTTTAGTTTTTTAAAGACCTTTAAGAACGTGTACACAATTTTTTTTTTAAATTTACGAGTGAAAAATTAAGCAAAAAGTACAATTTTTTAATTTAAAAGCGTGAAAATAGTTCATTTTTAAATATCTTGTTGTTTTTTTAACAACGACATCATTTTTCAGTCATATTGATATTATATTCACATAAAAAATCAGTTATTTTTTACTTATATCAAAATAATTAAATTTATTTTAGATGGAAACAATATCGGTTTAAATTGTATTATTTTTTTTAATATACGAAAAAAATCATGATTTAATGATATTTTAAAACAAATATATTTAAAATTAGATATATTTTAGATCGGCAAAAATTTAGCAATTAGTAAAATTTAAAATATCGTACATCAGCTTTGCATTACGTTTGGTCTACAATTACAATACTTAAACAAAGTTTAAAGTAAAACAAAGTTTAAAGTAAGAATATACAGCGGCCGGCAAATGTCTACGTACGATTTCATAGGGTATGTAATTAGCTAGCGACAAATGAAACAATAAAAGATTTAATTATCAAACAAGTATTTTTAAAAAAGTGCTGTGGTGGTAATTTAGCCAACTTTATTTTATCAAAAAAAAATTTAAAAATATTTTTAAGTCGATTTTTCCTAAGCTCAAGCATTAAAAATTGAAAAAAACAGTCCAATAGTTTACATTCAGTCATTAACTATTTCTACCAACCCAAGCAAAAATTAAAAATTCGTAATTTTTTTTGCCTTCAATTTTTTGTAAACAAAGAAAATGTTTTATTATTTTCATATCCCATTACTATACACTTAGGTGTACTAAAATTAATAAACAATAAAATCTTTTTTTACAAAAAAATTTGGTGGTCAAAAAAATTGGAGGTCAAAAATTAAGATTTTTTTACAGTTTTTAAAAAATTTTAATTTTTGCTCGGGTCATTAGAAAAGATAGTTGATAATTGAATATAAACTATTAAACCATTTTTAATGCTGGAGCTTAGAAAAATTCGACTTAAAAATGGTTTTAAAAAATTTTCTAAAAAAGGTCTTTCAATAATTTCAATTTGATCATTTAATGTTTACTCAATCCGGACGACATTAAGCTAAAATTAAAGCTCGATAAATTACCTACACAGCAATTTTTAGAAAAATAATTGTTTGATAATAATTAGGTATTTTATTGTTGACTGTCGTTAACTAATTACATCTCCTACGAAGTCGTACGTAGATATTTGTCGGCCACTGTATGCAGTATTGTGCAAAATAAAAGCAACAAATTGTTGAGTTCGAAAATTAAAATTTAAAAAAAAAAATTTTGTTGAGTAAATATTTTATAGTATTTGATAAACTTTAAAGGACGTGTAATTAAAAATAATAAAAGTTTATATGAGTAAAAAAATTTAGAGAAAAGTAGAATTTTCAAATTTGAAACCGTGCAAACAAAAGCAAAAATCAAACACATAACATTTTAAATTTTTAAAACAAAATTTTCAGGCAATTTTTGCGTTTCGTAGTCAAACAAAAAAAATCAGTAAAAAGGCTTTAATGAAAAAAATGAAATAGAAATTTTTTTAAAAATTTTCTAAATACTGGACAATTTTTTTTGGTAATATAATACTGTATTATCTTGGATGTTAAAAGTAACCTAAGATTTGACCATCAATTTCATTTATTTCGGGCATGCTAAATCCAATGATGGAAACTATTTTATAGTTTTTTTTTCGCAAAATGTCTTTAAATATATTCACGTCCCTGTGAACTTTTTAAAAAAAAATTTTTGTATGCAAAAAAATGCTCCTTTGTAATTGAAATTAAATGAATATAACAGTAGCTACATTTAAAGAACAATTTCGTCTATCAAATGTTTGAAACATAAATGGTATTTCGCGTTTTGATCTATTTTTTTATTTTTTTTTATCATTTTCGCGATTTTAAATGCTTAAGCAAATACCGACCCAAACAACAGTTTCAGATAAGTATATGTGCACCAAATGGAATATGGTGCACATATACTAAAAATACTTGCTTAATATAATTTAGTAGAGCGAAATGTAAGTTTTTTTTTTTATAACTTTAACAAATCGCAATTTTGGAGTTATGCGATTGATAATTGAAACAGATTTTTATAGGAACATTCCCTTTGGTGCACATAAGGGGTTGTGTAGGTCAGTATTTATTTAAGTATTTAAAATTGCGAAAACGCTAAAAATGCAATAAAATTAGATAAAACTCGAAATAGCATTTAAGTTAAAACTTTTTATTCTTTAGTCTTTTAATTTCAATTATAAAAGAGCGACTTTTTTACATACAAAATATTTTTTCATTAAAACTTCACGGGGACGTGAAAAACTTTGAGTACGTTTTGCGAAAAAACTGTAGCTCGGATTTCAAAATGGCTTGGACAATTGGAATTAGCGTGCCCAATTTATGTAAAATTGATGGTCAAACCCCCAGGTTATTTTTTTATCGTCAAACAGTATAAATTATAATGATATTATTGTATAGTAAGATATTATTGAAAAGTTTTATCAATTTGGTGAAATGTTTCATTAATTTTAGTATAATGTAACCCATCACCAATATCATGAAGCATTTTTATCAATATGATGACATTGTTTCATTAATTTTGATGAAACATTGTTGTCAGAAAGATAAACATTTCTTAAAAAGATAAAACATTATTCATTTTGATGATATGAAATAATGAAAAAGTGTCATCGTATACATGCAGCATTATATTGATGATAAGTTACATTGGACGAAAAATGATGTAACATTTCGTCATATTGATGAAACAATTAATCAATATGAAGAATTACATTAGTCAGTACATTTGGCAAGTTCATTTTCTAATTCATTTTTTTCTATGTTAGAATACAAAAACATTATCTGATTAACCGTTGTGTCATTAGATGCAATGCTGCATCTTTTTTCCGAAATCAGATTCCGTGCTATAAATAATGAAAAAGTGTCATCGTATACATGCAGCATTATATTGATGATAAGTTACATTGGACGAAAAATGATGTAACATTTCGTCATATTGATGAAACAATTAATCAATATGAAGAATTACATTAGTCAGTACATTTGGCAAGTTCATTTTCTAATTCATTTTTTTCTATGTTAGAATACAAAAACATTATCTGATTAACCGTTGTGTCATTAGATGCAATGCTGCATCTTTTTTCCGAAATCAGATTCCGTGCTACCGAAAATACCCTTTCGGAAGAGGCACTACTAGCGGGCACAGCTAGTATTTTGCAGCTAACTTTGTAGAGTAGAGGAAATTCTTTTTGATTTAAGTCCCACCACTGCAATATATTGAATTCGTTGTGCAAAATTGTTTTTAAGCTTTCATATAAATTAATTTCCTGGTCAATTTTGTCTACGGAATTCACAATTTCTGTTTCTTCAATAAAGTCGTGAAAAACACCGCTACAGATATCAGAATTTTCTGATACTTGGTTTTGTAGTTGTAATTCTGTTTCGTCGACGACATATGTCCTCATCAATTTTTTGCACTCCTCCTTAATATGAGTTTTTTCTTGTTCGGAAAATTGAATTAACTTCTTTGCTGGTGGAAATAAAAAAAGTCCAATTTTGTGATATATAGTTAAATTTTGGATAACAACTGAATCCAAATAGGTACTCAATTTTTCTTTAAACTGCTTTGTAACTTCTAAATCGTCGGTGGTACTGGTACATTTTTTTTTTAGATTATGAATGTAAACATATACTAAGTGAATAGTTGCATATTTTTCACCTTCCAACATCTTGAATGTGTCTTGGAATTCCTCTAAAATCTTAATTAAGTCCGTTAAATGATTAAGATTTATATTGCTGATTCTACTGAGCTCATTTTTTTGTTGCAACAATTGAACAATTTCGGCCCAATTTTTTTCAATTGATACGAATAAAAAATACATTGTATTCCAACGTGTTGGTGAAAAACTTTTCAATGTTGTTGTTAGGTTTGCATTAAGACCAGAAATTTTAAAATATTTAACTAGCTTAGAACAAATAGAAGACAGATCTGCTACAGCGGTTACCTCTTGCATAGATTTTTGCATGGTGTTATGCAATAAATGGTCGGCGCAAAATATGTGGTTATACGTGCGAAAGGCAGCTACCATATTTGAACCTCGGTCTGTTACAATAATGGCATTGTTATCGAGGTCCAAGTCAAACTCTGTCAATATTTGGCTTACTTTTCTTCTCACATTATCGTCTAAAAATAGGACAATAATAAGCATTTTTATATATATATATATCAGGGTGGTTATTTTCTTGTATGTAATATTTTTTTATTTGAATTTCGAGAAGTGCGCAGCGGGGTTTTGTGTCATGGGATGTTACAACATTTGTGTAAAAATTGGCCTAAATCGGATAAAATTAACCCGAGGCGCACGGAGGTCAAAGTTTCGAAAAAAAGCCAAAATGGATAAAATTTAAAAAAAAAACTTAAAAAAAAATAAATTTTGTAAAAATAAACAAAAACAAATATTTTGTATTTAACTTTTACCCAATCATACTCAGAAAAAATTATGTTAACTTTTTACGACAGCACTAACACTTTCAAACATGCAATGCAAAAATTACAATGCGTTGGGGGGGGGGGTTACAAGAAATGAGTATTTTAGATTTTTTGAAAATTTTATTAAACAAAAAAAATCTTTCTATTCTATAGCAATGGATACATCCTAGGGTTTAAATATTTAAAAAAAATGTTTACCCCTGGCCATATCAGCTTATCAAAGGGTTAAAAATACATGTTATTTCGAAATTAATATGTACTATAAAATAAAACACCAAAAATATTACTAAAGACATGAATTACGCAAATTTGAAACAAAACATTACATTTTCTGATTGGTTCATATTTGACCAATGCCAAAATGGGTTAATAATGTTCAAAAAAAAAATAATATAACGTAACTCAGTTATTTTTAACCCGCTGCGCACTCAAGATTTTAAATCACGCTGAAAAATGTTATGACAAATTATTTACTTTAGAAAAATACTTACTTGTGCATTTTTCGCCTTCCATTGACTTCATTCCTAGAATTCTGGTTATTAAAGTTCCCTCTTTAATGTAATGTATTGTTAACGCAATGTATGTTTTTTTTAAATAATTATCAGTCCAAAGGTCTGAGGTAAGTCCGTATCCAATATTTTTAATAAGAGCTAACTCGTCTTTTATTTTTTTAAAATAAATGTTGTAAACTGTATTTATATTTTTAGATATTGTAGTTCGATGTGGCACTACACTATCTATATCCACATTTTTTCCGTAGGCCGCACCGATGTTAATAAGATGTTCTGCAACTTTTTTAAATCCAGAGTCCTCTACAATTTTAAAAGGTCTGCAATTTTCTACTGTCCACTCTGTAAAAATTTTTACACTTTGTTTTTTCGTGTCGGCGTTTACCTGAACTTTATTTATTGTGGTATTTTCTTTTGTAGTGGCAGCATAGCATTTATGCTTTACCAAATTCGATGTCGATTTGCCTGCAAATTTGTAAATGTTTTTGCAGCTCCGGCAAGCAACCACGTTGGCTATTTCTTTACCAGTTTCGTCTTCTATTTGGCCAAATAAATTCCAAACTTTACTTCTGCCCCTTTTATTGCTGATTTTAAAATCTCCACTTAAAACTTTAGCTTTAATTGCATCCATATTCAAAGCACTATTTGAAGTATCATTTGACACATTTAATTCGATGGAATTGTTTACAGACATCTTCTAATTATATATTTGACCAAAAATAGTGGCGTCCTAATAATTACAGTAAGATACAAAATTTGAACCACAACTAAAATTTATAATATGTATGTATGTGAGAAAATCGTTTATTAAAATTTATTATTAAATTTTAATTATTTATTTATTAAAAAGAGTGGGGAATGCATTCACTAAATTTTCATTCAGAATGCCAAATTGAATTAAGGAATGAAATCCTTCGAAGCTCTGACTGGTACTACTGTAATTTTTTGATTTATTAATAGACAGTGCTCACTGTAATATATTTTACTAAAGTTTTCCCGTTAGCTTTGGACGTCTGTTTTTTTTTTTTGCAGCGACAGGCAAACACACACAAGCATATTTTGTCTTTGTGTGTGTAACATGTATCACTCTCATACTCAATGCACTTAAAGAAACTTATAGTAAATATAAGAATACATTTATCCATTTAAAAAATAAAAAATATAATAAAAGACAATGGTCAAAATGTCTAGCAATGTAATATTTAGTGAAGAGTGACAAACTAAGCATTCGGGTTTACCAAAAAATGTTCCTTAAACAAAAATTTGGCATTCAAATTCTTTCTGATTATTTCTCCAAGCATATTTTAAACAAGAAGAGAGGATAAAATTGTGTTTTTTTTTTTTATGTGTGAGAGCATGTAGGTGTGAGAGCAAAAACGCCGCGTAGTGCTTTTGCCTGTCGCTGATCTAGACACACTCAGAAAAAGTATTACAGTTACTACATGTTATGTTGATGTTCGTTAATATCGTGAAAATGTTTGGGTTTTGTGGTTAAACATTAAGTTAAAAACAACAAATAACGTTTTATTTACGAACCACTTACATTTAGTAACTGTAAGTAATACTTTTTTAAGTGTATAACCATGGATTTTAACTTTATTTGGCAATTCTTTATTTACAATAATTGATACGTCAAAATTTATTTTATGTGGGGCATTCCATAACGGGCATTCAAAAATGAGTCAAATAATTTCCAAATTTTTTTTTTATATTTTTTTTCTGAAAATACTTACAATTAGCAAATATAAACAGGAAAAAAAATTTAACGTTGTCCACAACGTAAAATTATATAAATAAATCCAATTTAATCCTAGGCTTTAACCAGAGCTTTAAAGAATTAATTCAATTTGTGAATTAATTTACATTATTTTTAATTAATTGTTTAATTAATGAATTAATTCATGGTTGAATTAATTCTTTGAATTAAATTTGAGTTTTTAAAAAATAATTGAAGGGCTTACTGCAAGAACTTGATAAGCAGCATTTTATTTTTTCGTGTTTTTCGCCTTCTGCTGATGTTTTATTCATCGATTTTTGGCAGAAGTCTTTTTTTAACCCTTCTTACAAGTATATTGATAATAAAAGTTCTGTAAAAGTTCTATTTTCTACATTATTTTAAAAATTTTAAGGCAAAAACCACCATAAAACCCATAAACCCTTCAATTAATCCATTTTGTGAATAATTCAATTTTAATTCAAAGAATTAATTCAATCATGAATTAATTCATTTTGAATTATTTCTTTTTGAATTAATTTATTTTCAATTCATTTTTTGAATTAATCAGTTTTTGAATTAATTAATTTTTTCTCTTGCAAACATTTTGGTTTATAACAATGTTTCATATTTTTAAAAAATATCTTAGAATTTTTAAGTTTTAATATTAAAAAAATTGTCTAAGATCTATGACTTTTTCGATGGGAAAAATAACTCAGAATCCAAGTCTTTTTCTATAAAAATTGCCTTCGACTCTGAGAATTTTAGAAAAAATATTCTGAGAATTTTAGAAAAAATATCACAGAATCTAAAAAAAATCCCAATTTTTTTTTTTGTTTGAAAAATGTCTCAGAATCTAAGACTTTTTTGTAGGAAAAATTTCAGAGACTCAGACTCTCAGACTTTTTCTGTGAATATAAAAATTGCCTTCGACTCTGAGAATTTTAGAAAAAATATTCTGAGAATTTTAGAAAAAATATCACAGAATCTAAAAAAAATCCCAATTTTTTTTTTTGTTTGAAAAATGTCTCAGAATCTAAGACTTTTTTGTAGGAAAAATTTCAGAGACTCAGACTCTCAGACTTTTTCTGTGAGAAAAATGACTCAGAAACTAAAACAATTTTTAACAAAACAAATTTCTTAAGACTCTCTTATGAAAATATTTCTCAGAAAATGCTTGAATATCTTAGACTTTTTCTAGGGAAAAGTTTCTCAGAAAAAAACTTTTTTAATAGAAAAATGTCTCAGAATCTAGAAAATTGCCTCCAAAAATTTTAAAAGGCACTAAAGTCTTCAATTTTTTTTAATCTCAACGGAATATTTTTTAAACCCTAAAAATGTTTGTGTAGAAAGATCGTTTCGGTATCTTAAACCTTTTCTGTAGAAAAATAGAATAGAAAAATTTTTTAATATTTCTGAACCTAAAAAGTTTTCTTCAATGGGAAAAACTTACTAAATCTGATAATTTTTCTTAACGAAATTTTTTTCTAAATATAGAAATTTTTGGTGCGAGAATTGCATAAGTATCTGAGAGTTTTCTATATGAAGGTGTATCAGAATTTAAAAATTTTTGTTTCTGATTAATTTTTATTCAAAAATAAAAATCGTTGCATTCGACCTTTAAAATATTATATTTTTAGTAGGTTTATTCTAGCTTGAGGTTATTTCCTTTACTTATTTAGACTTTGATATTCTCATCGAATAATTTTTTGAAAATTATTCTATGAGAATATCATAGCTTTCATAAGTAAATGAAATAATGACCTTAAGCCAGAATAAACCTACCCAAAATATTTTTGTATAAATTTTAAAACCTTTTTTGTATTAAAATGCCTCAGAACTTCAGAATTTTTATATTGGGATAAGGTTTCAGAATCATAAACATTCTCTTTAAGCAAATGACTCGGAAAAATTTCCACAAACATTAAAGTTTTTTTTTATTATAGGTAGGAATAAATTTTTAAAATTTGAAAATATTTATATAGAAAACCATAAAAAACAAGAGTTGAACACTAAAAAACCTTAACCAATGATTCAAATTCAACCTGAAGTTTTGTGAAAAAAAAAAATTTCCCCCCCCCCCCCCCAAACCCAAGAGCTGTATCCGCGCCTGGCAGAGAGGGTGGGTTTAAAGCATGGAAGTAATACGGCCGAAGGCCTGCTACGCAGAAAACCTTTATTACAAAAAGAAAAAATTACAGAAATCGTAATTTCGGCATTTCGTTCAAAAAAAGTATGACAATTACTGTTTTGGGCGCTATGTCGCCGTTTTCAAATGGTACTTAAAATTGGAAAAAATAAAAAAAAAATTGTCACAAGTGTCCGATTTGGCATGGAATGCCCCATATATATATGTGTAAAGAAAATTTCTTTCAAAATAGTTTTGATAATTTCTGTTAATGATAAAAACTTACCTTTGAAAATATATCAATTGATTTTGGCACTTAAAAATTCACTTCACTTTCTACACGTATAATTATTTTGACACTTTTAAAATACATCCACCTTCAATAAGCTATTGTTTTAATTTAAAATTCGGTTCTATTTTTATTAGTCAGAAAGAAAGGGTTCACACATACTATCGTAACAAATTTGCAAGCAAAGTAAGAAAAAAATGATCTGTTAAAAAAACAGTTTTTTAACGCTCAATATTTTTATTTACATATTGTGCAAGAAATAAGAAAGAGAAAAAGTTTGGAAAACTTTTGGCTCATGATTTTTTGTTGTTGTTTTAATTATGACCGTTTTAGTTTGTTGTATTGCAATTTAAGTATATTAGGGTGGAGTGAGATATGCCTTTGGCAAATTTCACTTCGGCGCTATGCGGGATTAGTATAAATAGATGCCAAAAAGACGTGTTTAACATTTCAACAAGATCACACTTCAGCGCTGAAGTTTGTACTTTTATAAGCTAAAGAGTATTTAAAAAAAAATGTCAAAAATTCAAATTTGATTAAGGGGGTAATAATGTACGGTGATAGTCGTCAAATCGTATCATTATTATTAAAACACCATAAAATTTTACTATATGGTAACGGAATAATGACCTAATGATACGATTTGACGATTATTAACTCTTACATGAAAAAGTATTTTTATTGTTAAATTTTTTTTTTTATATGTAATTTATTTTTTAATTTTTCTTCGAAAATAACTTCTATTTTTTTTTAATTAATTTCAAATTAAAAATATATAATAATACTGAGCTAATATTACGTTATATTTTCACAAAAAAAATAATTAAAAATATTTTGATTTTACAAAACAATAAACAATAAATAAAAAAAAATTTACAGACCAAAAAATATATAGAAGTTTTCTACAAAAAAAAAATAAAAAAAAATCAAAGAGTACACACATTTTTAAAAATGGCATTTAAATTTTAAAACCTAAAAATCACATACTAGATCACTTTGAAGAATTTTTTGGCATTTTTTTTCAAAAAGTACGTACAAAACTAAAATTAAAAAAAAAAATTGGAATTTGAACTATTATTGAAGAAGTTAGTGTTAAAGAAGTTAGGGTAAAGGAACAAACTACCAATTTTTAAAAATTTAATATCAAAAAAATCTGAAAAACTATCTCGAAGAAGTTTATTCTGAAGAAACATTTTTTTAAACATTTTTTTTACAAACCAAAAAAACATAAAAACACTTTTTTACCATAAAAACAATATTTCAATTACGTCCGAATAAAAACTATTATTTAAAAAAAAAAAATCAAAAAAAATATTTTTTTTTTTACTTTGTTTGAACTTTTTGAATTTCAAGTCAAAAAGAAACCCAAAACCATTGTCCTACAAGTCCCATATTTTTGTGTGCTAATATCGACCCTGAAAGTCAACTTTCCCAAGCCCAAAGTTTTCGAAATTCGAAAAAATCAAAATTTGATCCACCCTAATACTTAATAATAATTTGTAAACTAATACCAGAATGATTTTCTTGTTCTTGTTTTAACATATTAAATGCCGTGAAATTTATATGTTATTTGATTATTTTCCAGTTGCCTAACAAGCTCTTTACATATGCTTATAATTATTTCTTTTTCCCCCTAATTTCCGTTTTTTATAATATTCTGCATTGCTTTAAAATTTGTCTGATTTGTAGTTATTTGGTTGAAAAATCATTTGAATCATTCAGATAATTCACATCATTCAACACATTATTAACTTTTAAAACACATGAATGAGTTACTTGATATTTGGATGTTTTTCTCCGTGAGTATTTTTTATCTCTTTAACTCACTACTCACAAGCATTTGCTAAACAAATAGAGTAATTATCTATTTTGTTACTAAAAATCATTTGCTCTACTCACACACACACTCATTCAACAGTAAAATAAAAGTACACAACTCGTATAACTCATGCATGCAACGAAATCAAATGTATTTGATCTCACGTTTAGTTTACAGCCTACTTGGATTTCAAAGTTGCAAATCACAAATTTTAAATTTTAAAAATAATAAATACAATTACTCAACTTTGCTTCGTTATAAAACCTAAACAAGTCAAGGGATTGGCACAAAACTATGTAATCGCATGTTTTGAAGTGTTAGCTCTCATTTGGCATCAATTTGGAGAAAAAGGAAAAAAAATTTTTTTTTTAGTTTTGGCCGGTTTTTACCTCTGTGCAGTGGTTCAGAAATTATGTGGAAAACCGTGAATTTTGGATTGGTTTCGCCTTCAATTCACGTGTTAAAGAAAACGTTGAACACGCTTCTTAAGACCATAAAAATAGTTTTCAAAATATTTTTGTCACTTCAAAAAAATTTTACACTCAAAAAAAAATTACATAAAAAATCAAGTACTCAAAAAAATATATTCCGAGTCAAAGTTTTCAAACAAGGTGGAATTTTTTTTTTGAAAATTTTGGATTTTTGCTGCTTCTTAAACCCGAATTGTTAAACGAGCTAAAATACCGGGCAATTTTGTTTGAGAAAATTTGAAACAAAATATTTTGCAGATTTGAAAAATGTTTCAAATTCAAAAATATTTTTTTTTGTACCAAATTAATATGGGTTACCGATATTTCGAAAATTATATATTTCTTATTTGAGTACGTTTGAAAAACGTTAAACAAAAATTGTTTTATTATTTTGTTTTGAGCATATTCATAAAATGTTTAATCAAGCTTTTTTTCTTAAATTAAGAGAATTTTGGCCCAATACTTGAAACTTTGACTGATTTTCGCGGGGTCAAAAATTTAACCGATTCGGCTGAAAATTATTAAATTACTAGGTACTTATTTCAGGCTATTTAAAAATTTTCAAAATAAGGACCACACTATTAAACACGTCTCGAAAAAAAATATAGTTAAAAAAATAAATTTTCTTAAAATAAAAATAAACTTCAAATTTTTTTTTTTTTAATTTTCAAATTAAAAAAATAATTTTAAATAAAATCAAAATTAATTAATATTTTTTTTTTAAATTAAACGTTTAAAAAGTTGTTATAAATTTTGTAGAGTTTCACCACAATTTTAGGAGTAATTTTTTAAGCCCGGTAAGAAATTCTAAATGTTACGATATTTATGTGCTCAAAATTCGAAATAAATAGCTTTAAATTACTTCAGAACAATCATACTCAAAATATTTTTTAAACAATTTTAAAGTATACTTTTCTATTCCAAAAGTCAAAAAGCGGGATAAAGCGGGATGAAGCGGGACTTTAGTTTAAAAAGCGGGATAGAAATTCAAGGCGGGATGAGACATCAAAAAGCGGGATAATCCCGCCAAACGCGGGATGGTTGGTCAGGTTAGGTATACATAATACAAACGTTTTTTTAATGAAAACTACCCAGTCAGAAAAATACAATCGCAAAAGCGTTGAGGACTGTTGTACGAGCGTTCTGTATACCAACTTCAAAGCGCCCTCAAATGATCCGAATGATAACATCTATCTAGGCTAGGTTTAAAGCGTTTTAAAAGCGATGTAAAAAAGTGCTTTGAGAACGTTTTTTTTTAAAGTCATCAAAGCGCTTTAAAAACCCAAAGTAAAGAATTTCTGTTTAAGTTCGGTTATAATAACACTGTGCAACAATTTGAAGGTTATGGTCTGGGGGTGGACCAAACCAAGACAGAATGATAGTATTTGGTTAGTATAGTAAAACCCCCATAGGGTTTGGCGCTGTGTGGGTACAGTCAATTTTTATGGCCCACTGAAATTTTTATTTTTTCTTTTTGGGAAAATTCGAGAAAAATTAAGTTTATATTAATTTGAGCCTTAAATTGAACTCAGCTTTCTTCAGTAGAATTTGATGGGGATTATTTTTCTAGAATATATTAACCCTCTATCTGCCCTGTTTTTGGGTCATTTTAGTCCTTTTTTCAAGAAATGACTCAAAAGTCTCATAAGATATGCGTTTAAAGAGTTAAAATATTCTACGAATATTTTGTTCATCAAATTTCATTTCGGTCTGCAGAAAATGCCTAAAAATTTAAAATTGTAAAGTCTAATTCATTTTTCATATTTATGGCAGAAACTGTTTACGATTGTGAGTAACAAATATAGGATATTAGTCTGGGGGGTGGACCCTTCCAGCTGAGGATGATAGTGTTTGGTTAGTATAGTAAAAGCCACAAAGGGTTTGGCACTGTGTGGGTACAGTCGATTTTTATGGCCCACTGAAATTTTTATTTTTTGCCCAAAGGTGTTTGAAAAAGTCGAGAAAAATAAAGTATATATTAATCTGAGCCTAAAATTGAGCTCAGATATGTTTAGTAGAATTTGATGGAGATTATTTTTCCAGAATATATTAACCCTCTATATGCCTTGCTTTTGGGTAATTATAGTCCTTATTTTAAGGAATGACTTAAAAGTCTACTAATTGTAAGATATGATTTTAAATGGTTTAAATGTTCTAGGATTAATTTTTTGCATCAAATTTCACTAGGGGTGTTCACAGGCGGAAAGTTAAACCGGTCTGTAGAAAATGCCTAAAAATTTAAAATTGTAAAGTCTTATTAATTTTTGATATATATGCCGGAAACTGTTTACGATTATAAGTATGCAACAAATATAGGCTAATGGTCTGGGGCGTGGACCCTTCAAGCACAGGATGACAGTTTTTGGTTTGTGCAGTAAAATCCCGAAAGGGCTTGGCGCTGGGTGGGTACAATAGGTCTTTATGGCCCACTGATTTGTTGTTTTATTTGTCCAAAGAGATTTAAACAACGAAAAAATAGTGTTTATGTTACTCTGAGCCTAAAATTGAACTCATATGTCTTCAGTAGAGTTTAATGGGTACAATTTTTCTAGAATACATTTAGCTTCTATCTCCACTTTTTGGGTCATAATAGTCCTTTTGTAAAGAAATGACAAACAATTCTTCTTAGATTTGCTTTAAAAGGGTTTTACGAATGTTTTTTCATCCAATTTCAATAAGGATCTTTAAAGACAGAAAGATTTGCAGCTTACCAGAAATACCGAAAAGTGGACCTAAGTTTTATTAGTTTTTTAAATCTAAGCCAACCAAAAGGCTTGGCGCTGTGTGTTGAAAAACCCTTTTAAAGCAAATCTAAGGAGACTTTTTTTGTCATTTCTTAACAAAAGGACTAAAATGACCCCAAAAGTGGAGACCGAGGGTTAATGTATTGAAGAAAAATTATACCCAATTAATTCTACTGAACACACCTGAGTTCAATTTTAGGCTCAGAGTAACATAAGCATTAGTTTTTTCGTTTGTATAAACCTCTTTGGACAAAAAAAAACAAAAAATCAGTGGGCCATAAAAACCTACTGTACCCATCCAGCGCCAAGCCCTTTTGGGGATTTTACTGCACTAACCAAATACTGTCATCCTGTGCTGGAAGGGTCCACCCTAGAGTTTTTCACGGGAATTCCCGGGACGGGATTTCTCGGGAATTCCCGTAAATTTTCGATCCCGAAATCCCGGGAAATAGAGCGGGAATTCCCGGGAATTTTCGTTTCTTTGAAATTGTTGATTTTTCGACTTCTATTGATTATTTTGTATGTGATTTTTTTAGAGATTTTATTAAAATTCTTTATAATTGATGGCAGAGAGACCTTCTCTTCCAAGAGAGACCTTCTAACCAGTGTTGCCGTTTTGACGCTTTTCGGGTAATTTATGGTGCTTTTTTGTCTTTTTACCCGGAGTTTTTTTCGAATACCCTTTTTTAAAAAAACGGGTATTCATGGCGCTTTTTTATTTTTTCGTGACGCTTTTGGTGCTTTTTATAAAAGCTTTGTGATTTTGTTATTATTTCTTTTTGTGATTATTTGTATTTCAAGGTCTTTCAGAAAATATTTACTGAAGTTTTTGTAACAAAACTATAGTTTTTGTACGTTTTTTTGATCTGTTGTTTTTCGAATCAGTTCTGAAATTTGCTGGCAAAATTATGAACTGCCTTCAAGTGTTTACAGTCAAATTTTTTTAAATCAAAGCTCAAAAAGAGGTATTTTATAAAAAAAGGTATTTTGTGGCGTGATGAGTGCGACAATGGAACAGATTTATATGAAAATTGTTTATTTTTCTGTAAAGACAAATATTTTTATTTAAAATTTTATGTTAATTGTTATCTTAACATTATTTTAGAAATTTCAATTGCAATTTTCATTTTAGTTTTGTATCAAAAAATTTAGTAAATTCACGAAAAAAAATCATATATATTTTTTTTTAATTTTATGGTTGTGGCGCTTTTTACCCTTTTTATGTGCCAGTTTTACCCCTTTATACCCATTTTTAAATGTTCTTTTCGTAGTGAAAAAGTACATTTTCAAAATATATCTTGAAATTTTGACTTTTTCCTCTTGGCGCTTTTTTACCCTTTTTTTTTAAATTTTTACCCGTTTTTACCCTTTTTTCCAAAATTTTGGCGCTTTTCTTCATTTTGGAAATGGCAACACTGCTTCTAACTTAAAAAATGTCATAAAATCAGAGACTAACGAGATGAAAAAAGTCTTACTATATCTAAATTTTCGATAGGATATAATTATCAGAACCTGATACTCTTTTTCAGAAGCTGAGAAATTTTCTTTCTGAGATCGGCATTAAAAAAATTATTATTTGTTTATTTTTTTCTATAGAAAATGTTTTTGTCTCTGGACATGATTCTTTTTAAATCGATAAATTGATATAAAATCTGTGTAACGAATGATTCTGAAATTAACGGGGTTTTCTTTTACACTCAAAAAAATAAAACTGTAAAGTTAACAAACTTTTTTTTGTTAACTCGAGTTTACTGGCTTTTTAGCAAATTTTTAGTTAAAATCAGCGTTTTAACTACTTTTTTTAGTTAAGTTCAATTTACGAAAATACTAGTTTTGTACAAATTTTGAATTAATTTTTTTTGTTGACTTTAAAACTGAGTTTACGAATTTTTACTAATTAATTTGATGATTTTTTGTAACATTTTTGTCAAGTGAAAAATTTTAAACATTTCTTGTGTAGCCTCCTATGCAAATCTCATAAGTCCTACTTAAGCTGAACTTAATGCTGTGAAAAAAAAAGAAAAAATAAGTGAAGTGTTAGTGTTTAAAACCAATATTTAACAAACTTAAAATTTTTTACAAAACGTTTAGCTGAATTCAACTAACAAAAAAAGTGACGAAATTTTCAGCTGAATTTTTAGTTAAAATTACGGTTTTTTGCTACATTCATTCTACGAAAAGTTAACTAAATATTTTTTGTTAAATTAACTAGAAATTTAGTAGGTTCAAAATCAGGTGTTTTTTTAGTTAAAGTTAACTAAATTTTTTGCTAACTTTACAGTTTTTTTTTTTTTGAGTGTAGAAACCAGAATTTTTAAATTTTTTTAATAATTGTTTGGGGTAAATTTCTTACAATTTTATTTCTCTGAAACAGTTACATTCAGTTTCAGAGACATAATTAAGAAATTCCTCTGAATCAGTTTAGTTGTGTTTTAGAAGCAAATCATTGAGAACCAATTGTAAAAATGAACTGAGATGAATTAAAATTAATGATGAATTTTTATTTTTAAAACAGATAAAGCGATGTGAAATAACATATTCCCTTAAAAATACTTTTAAAAGACTTTTTTGGGTCGTTTTTTTATAAAATTGCTTTTTTTTTCTCGAAACTTATTTTTTTTTTGGTTTTAAGATTTTTATGGTGTTAATAGACATTATAAATGGTGTAATCGCATTCATAAGATTTTTATATATTTTTTTGACAAAATATTTGGGTTTTTAGTTTTTGCGGGAATTCCCGGGATCCCGGGAAATTTAAAACTGAATACCGCTTTCCCGGGAAATGAAAAAGTCCGGGAAAAGAAAAACTCTAGTCCACCCCCCAGACCATTATCATATATTTGTTGCACACAATCGTAAACAGTGTCCAGCATATCTATAAAAAATTAATAAGACTTTGCAATTTTTAATTTTTAAATATTTTCTACAGATCTGTTTAACTTTCCGCCTGTGAAGACCCCTAGTGAAATTTGATCCAAAAAAATATTCCTAGAATAGTTTAACCCTTTAAACGCATATCTTAGTAGACTTTTAAGTCATTTCTTAAAATATGGACTAAAATGACCCAAAAACAAGGCAGATAGAGGGTTAATATATTCTAGAAAAATAATCCCCATAAAATTCTACTGAAGACAGCTGAGTTCAGTTTTAGGCTCAGATTAATATAAACTTCATTTTTCTCGAATTTTCTCAAACCCCTTTGAGAAAAAAATAAAAATTTCAGTGGGCCATAAAAATTGACTGTACACACACAGCGCCAAAACCTTTGGGGGTTTTACTATACTAACCAAATACTATCATTTTGTCTTGGTTTGGTTCACCCCCCAATTTCACTGTTGCACAGTGTAATTTGTTTGATAAAAAAAGTGAAATCCGAAAAAATAATTGTTTAAACTCCAAAAAACTTAGAAAATTTTCAAAAAAATTTTCGAATCTTAGAAAATTAAAAAAAAAAATTCTAAAAACATTTTTTTTTTACTTAAAAACAAAAAAAAAATTCACAAAAAAGTTTCGGAACTAAGAAATTTTTTTCAAACTGAAAAAAAGCTTCGTGAAAATAATGAAAATTGACATAAGCTTAATTAAAAATAACTCACGTTTTCAACCGAAGACAGGTTTCATTTGATGAATGAAACTGGTGTCATTAAAGTCCCATTCAATGAAAACTTACATAAAAATAATGAAAATATTCGTAGCACTTGTTTAAAATATTTAATGAAGTTTTTCATTACATGTATGAAAGTATGCATTGATTAAATGTGGAATAGCAGAAGGTAATTCCATATTCGCATTCATTCAAACTAGTTTAATTATTCGTTTTCCCCATACAATTCATCTGTCAAAATTAAACGCCGTTTAAATTTGACATTTAAATTGTATGGGGAAAACGAAAAATTAAACAAGTTTAAATAAATGCGAATATGGTATTAGTAAGAAAAATTACAACACAAAATTGAAATTAATAAAAATCATTTATAACAATTTTTGGTGAGTAACGTGTAACCGTCAAGGAAACTATAATTTAAGTTACACTTTCACATTTTATTTATACATAGTTTTCACATATTTTTCTTACACAGTCTGGGCTTAAGTCAAGTTTACGTCCACCCGTGCATTTGCAACTTTAAAGCCGATGCACAAAGTTTCATCTGATTTAAAGGGGTGAGAAAAACTTAAGCCACAACGTAAACAACACACTTTCTTTTTTTTTTATATTTATATTTTACTCAGCTTTCTCTCACTATATCCTTGAGTTTTATTACACAAGTAAAATCACAAAATAATATAAAACCATCACTCATCTTTAACGTGTATGAACAAATAATTCAGCGCTAAAATTGTTATGTGCAAAAACGAGACAAAGAGAGATTAAGGAATGTTGTTGTTTCTAAGGATCGTAATTGTTGGTGTAAAATAAAAATCTTCTGTTGACGTCACACACTTAACATCTGTAATGAAATACGAACAAACCAACTTCTGCTGTTAGTTTGTCAAGCAGGGCGATAGCTCAGATGGTAGAGTACTTGCTTTGCAAACTGATGGAAAATTTGAAGAACGTGGGTTCTATTCCACTCAGAGTTAAGTCTGTTGATGAAAAAACATATAGAAAAAACAGTCTTACAAATAATCAAACAATTTATACCTAATGTAATTTTCTCCACTGATAACGTAGAGGTGGCTACAGAAACCATGGTCTGGAATAAATCCACATTAAAAATAATCTTTAGAAATACAATGTTTTCTTCTTCAATCACAAACCCTTAATAACAAAACAGAATATGGCATGCGCCGATAAAAACACTTAAAAATACAGAATTGACAAAAATATATGCAAATATATGTCGCCCTACGGGCAAGTAGTCTCAAATATATGCACTCATCTTTAACGTGTATGAACAAATAATTCAGCGCTAAAATTGTTATGTGCAAAAACGAGACAAAGAGAGATTAAGGAATGTTGTTGTTTCTAAGGATCGTAATTGTTGGTGTAAAATAAAAATCTTCTGTTGACGTCACACACTTAACATCTGTAATGAAATACGAACAAACCAACTTCTGCTGTTAGTTTGTCAAGCAGGGCGATAGCTCAGATGGTAGAGTACTTGCTTTGCAAACTGATGGAAAATTTGAAGAACGTGGGTTCTATTCCACTCAGAGTTAAGTCTGTTGATGAAAAAACATATAGAAAAAACAGTCTTACAAATAATCAAACAATTTATACCTAATGTAATTTTCTCCACTGATGACGTAGAGGTGGCTACAGAAACCATGGTCTGGAATAAATCCACATTAAAAATAATCTTTAGAAATACAATGTTTTCTTCTTCAATCACAAACCCTTAATAACAAAACAGAATATGGCATGCGCCGATAAAAACACTTAAAAATATAAAACCACTCTAATTTTATAATAAATCAATTATACATTTTATTTTAAGTTTCACAAAAAAACTCGTGCCGTTTTGATCAGCTGTTTTTTTATTTGTCTCATTTTTCACGCCAAAAACAGACTTAGTGTCTATTCACAATACAGCAGCAAGCAGCAGACAGCAAAATTTCCCCATGTATTTCGTTGTTTTCTGTATGAACAATTTTGCTGTCTTCTGCTTTCTGCTGTATTCCAAAGAGAACTAAACAGACTCGACTCGACAGGCGTAAAAAAAACAAGTTTTATAAACAAAATTTAATGACACTTTTTAATGAAATTATGAAATTATTAAATTTAATGAACCAAATTTTATGAAATTTGTTCCCAATATGCATATATTTAATAAAGCTTATGAATTCCTTCATTGGTTAAATGAAAACAAAATAATGAATCCATTTCATTTATATCACGAAGGTTTTTTTTTCAGTGCAAAAATCTAAAGAACCCTTAAAACGCTTTTCGAATACGCTCGCAAATTGTTCGAAAAAAACTTTTGAGAATGTTTTTTTTTTGTTATAAGTAGTTCTTTCAGAACACTTTTCAAAAACGCTCGCAAGGTGTCTGAAAATAGCGTTTTGAGAATGTTTTTTTTTTTGTTACAGTGCTTTCAGAACGCTTTTTTTTTTAGAACCGCCGTCAATTTCTGCTTGGGTAATAGTCTAAAAAATATTTTTTTTTGTCAATAATATAAAACACAAATTTCTAAAAATTGATTAGTTAATTTGCGATCGCCACTAGATAGAAACGTTACGCATTTACTTAAACATCAAACTTAAAAATAATAATATGGGCAAAATAACTTTATACGGTTTTGATCCTAGTCCACCTGTACGTGCTTGTCTTTTAACACTGAAAGCCTTAAATTTACCATTTGAATATAAACGCGTGGATTTGATAGCTAAAGAACATTTATCTGAAGAATATATGAAGAAGAATCCCCAACACACTGTGCCCACTTTAGATGAAGATGGAAACTTCATTTGGGACTCTCACGCTATTATGGCTTATTTGGTTAGTAAATATGGCAAAGATGATGCGTTGTATCCAGAGGATTTACTAAAGCGTGCTGTTGTTAATCAACGCATGTTTTTCGAAAGCGGTGTTATGTTTCAGGGTGGATTACGAAATATTACAATTCCTTTATTTTTTAAAAATGAAACACAAATTCCACAACACAAAATTGACGCTATAATTGAGGCTTATAACTTCTTGGAAGTTTTTCTTAAGGACTTACCATATGGTGTCCATAAATTTGGTGTCCATCCTTGCTATAGACAGTTTGAAATATCCAAAAATAACTGCTTGGATAAAACGTATGGAAACTCTACCCTATTACCAGGAAGCGAATTTAGTTGGTGCTAAAATTGTTGAACAAATGATAAAATCAAAAAATATTTCAATTGTGCCCTAAATACCTACAGTAGGGTGGGTCAATGATTTGCATATTTGCGAATCTCGCTAACTAATAACAAAAATTCGGTGCGCATTTTCGAGAAGATAACGGGAAAAATTATAAAAAAAATTTAGAAGGTTACTTTAGTCCTCTACAAGCGGTTTTAGTTCGCGGTTTTTGGAAAAAAATATTATTTTTTTTTTAATTTTTTAAAAATTTTGTCAGCTAAGTTTTTTTTTTAAATATTTTCCTTAATAAGCTTTATTTTACAAAAATTTTAAAATATTTAAAAAAAAAAATACTTTTTTCCAAAAACCACGAACTAAAACCGCTTTAAGAGGACTATAAGTACTCTTCCAAAATGTTTGTATAATTCTTCCCGTTATTAGCTCTACAATGCGCACCGACTTTTTGGTATTAGTTAACGAGATTCGCAAATATGCATGTCATCGACCCACCCTAACCTTCAGGTGAAGGTTACACATTTTATAATAGAACTTAAGGACTTATAATTTTAATTGAAATATAATGCGTTAATTGATTGATGTATAATTTATAAATTAATTGAACAATTTTTTTTATTAAAATAACACTAGTTTACAGAGATTTTGATCCACGACATTTTGTATTTATTTTCTATGTAAAGTCTCGCTCTGAATCCGAAAATTAATTCGAAAGTTGGAAATTTTACTGGGAGGCTATTGTTGTCGAACAGTGTTATTATTTAGCAATAACTCGAAAACAGGATCAGCTAGAATTTTCTTGTTAACGATTTTTAAAGTTCTAAATAAAGAGGTATGAAATGCCATTACCCGATTTTGTCACCATTTTAACACAACCTAAAGTTGCTTGAAGAGGAGTGTGTAAATGCCAAAACGATGTGGTTAAAATTTCACGAAGATCGCAGTTTATCTTGGGGTCCCCCTCCAGCGCTGAATTTTCCACTTTTTTATGCCAAATAGCATTTTTTTTTTTAAATTGTCAAAAATTCAAATTTGATCAGATCATCCTAATTTTGGATTTTATGTTTTCTAGTTAACCACATCTATTTAGATTTTAAATATCAGCTTAATACGATATCGCGAACCTCCAAAAACCAGAGGGGAAAAAGTATGCTTACATTTTGAAGAAACCCGAAAAGCAACTTTTTGCAATTATGTAAAAAAAACACATAAAAATTGCAAAATATGATTTTTTTCTTCCCGACTTGGAAAATAGACTACACAAGGATTCCAAAACCGTGAAAACCAAAAAATACGAAATTCTTGAACGGCGTGTGGACCAATCTCAACTTACGATATTTTGAAAAAAATTATTTTCATAAATTTTTTTGTTCTATATTTTAAGCATTTTTTACAAATTATGTCATATTTTCTCATTAAAGATATTCTCATTAAAGCTTAAGAGATCATTAACCCTTGTCGACATGGGGTCATATGAGTCCCACACAAGAAATTGTTTTTTACCAATTACAAATAGATTTAAATTGAAAACTTTTTTTAGCGGACCATATTAAATATACAAAAAATATGCTTATTGCACTCATAAAAGTTTTCAATTTTAAGCTATTTTTAATTGGTAAAAAAACAATTTTTTGTGTGGGACTCATATGACCCCATGTCTACAAGGGTTAATGATCTCTTAAATGTTAATGAGAATATTTTTATTAGGAAAATATGACATAATTTGTAGAAAATGTTTAAAAAATAGGACAATATAGCAAAAAAATGTATGAAATAAATTTTTTGAAAATATCGTAAGTTGAGGTTGGTCCACACGCCACTCAACAATTTCGTATTTTTTGGTTTTAACGGTTTTGGAATCCTTGTGTACACTCAAAATAATTACTCTGTTAAATACTCTGTAAAATGACGGTAATCTCAATTCGACAGATATTTGACAAAGTTATTTGCCGAAATACAGATTTTAAGAAAATACTTTGTATTTTCTTGTGACCGAAAAACAAAATTTTGTCTGTAATTTTACTTTTTTCTTTTTACTATTGCTCTGTAATAAGGTTTTTAAATTAAAATTTCTTGAAAAAAATTCAAAGTATTGCAACCCCTCTTTAAAAAGTGTCTTAAATTATAATAAAATATGCTAAATTTTACGAGGTGTAGTGCAAAATTGAAGGCACTCGTAATTTTCACGAAAATAAAAGTAAATTTACAATTTGGAAGCATTAAAGCGGGCAAATTTACACGATGGCATTTCCCAATTGTCAACACAACTTGCACATTACGGAAGGAGAAATTCATCAGGAATCAAATAGTGACCATTGTGTAAAAGCCATATCAAGCGCATTAAAAAGATATATAAGAAAGTCAAGGCATTCTTCAACGATTTCCCTTTAATTTTAGAAAAGTGTTTACCGGAATGACCCCGCTCAAACGTGGAACTGAAAATGAGAAGTTTATGAAAAAAAACCGTGAGAACATCCAGCGATTTTATAATTAATTTTTACAAAGTTAAGCATTCGCGTGCGAAACTTTTAAGCGGGCGCATTTAAATGACAGCATGCCTTTATTTTGTGTCAAGTTATTACTATCCATGCTTCTTGGTAAAATTCTGGTCGTTTTCATCAATATTTTCCAGATAATTCTGTAAATCTGCAGTTTTTTTTATCGAAATTATTTTACAGAGTTTTCTTCGTAAAATAACAAAAAATCTTGCTGGTTGGAAATCTATGGTATTTTCTGCTGGCTCAGCAGAGTATCTCTGTATTTTAACAGAGTGATTATTTTGAGTGTAGTCTATTTTCCAAGCCGGGAAGAAAAAAATCATATTTTGCAATTTTAATGTGTTTTTTTTTACATAATTGCAAAAAGTTGTTTTTCGGGTTTCTCCAAAATGTATGCATACTTTTCCACCTCTGGTTTTTGGAGGTAAGCGATATCTAATTAAGCTGATATTTAAAATCTAAATAGATGTGATTAACTAGACTACATAAAATCCAAAATTAAGAAGATCTGATAAAATTTGAATTTTTGACAATTTAAAAAAAAAATGCTCTTTGGCTTAAAAAAGTGGAAACTTCAGCGCTGGAGGGGGACCCCAAGATGAAGTGCGATCTTCCTGAAATTTTAACCACATCGTTTTGGCATCTATTTTTACCAATTCCGCATAGCGCCCAAGCGAAATTCGTGAAAAAGCATTTCTCGATCCGCCCTAGTGTGGAACAAGGTGCTATAATCCAAAAACAAAATTGTTCAGGAGAAGCAAAAAACTTAATAAGTCGCGAAAAAAAAGTAATTTTTGGAAATTTCTTTTTGCAGTTTGACGAAGATAGACCATATGCATCTATGTACAAAATTTCATTAAAAACAAATGAGCGGAAGTAGCAAAAAAATGCATGTGAAATTTTTTTCTAGTGGAATAAGGTGCTATGTTACAATTTCTAATAGGAATTTCTATACATTTGCCAAGTAGTTTTAAGTTTTTTGTGTTATTTTTAAAAAATTTAAATTTAGCGTGATGAATTCTTCAAAATAGAAGGGGTCCAGCAGTAATACTTTTTATATAAAAATAATAAAAAGCTGTTAATTTAACAAAAAAACATAACTGTTATACGGTTTATTTAAAACAACTTTTCCCATAATGGGTTAAAAAATTTGCACAATTTGTGATATAAGTTACTAATCATTAAATTTTAAAGTTTGAACTCATAAATTTGATAGATTATCAAAATTCACCCTTAGTATTACATAAAACAATATTATGTTTTTATATGGATAAAGCACCTTTTTCCAGTTTACACTTTAACTGTCGATAGATTAGATAATAAAGCGTTTTTTGCCAAACCAATGGGCACATGTTAAAGCCAAGGATGTAGTCTACACGTTACCCATCTCACTTATAAGAAATTATATATAGGACCTTTAGTTTAACTGCAAAACACATGTTAGTATCCGGCAAAAAGTATAAAATATTCCCAAAAATAGTTAAAATTGAACTTTTAAGGTCACTTTTATGACAAAAAAATATCAAGCTTTTGACAAATTTGTTTACAAATAGGTCGAACTATTGTAGGAAGGCACGGTTTTCCCAAAAAACGCGATTTCCAAAAATTGGACTTTAGCACCTTGTTCCACACATACATTCAAATGTTTAAAAAAAACGGCAGTTTTTGGAATTTAGAAAAACTGTAAATGCAGTTGTGTAAACAAGACCTTGAACCATCACTGAGCAATGTTTAAGGATTACCCCACTTTATCCGTAAAAGTTACAGAGGGTTAAAGTTAAAAAATCGATAAAAATGGCTTGAAATAATTCATAGTTTTTACCTTCTTTCGCTTTTTTTTTTAAGTTCTCCTTATATTTCAATCTTTTCCGGCATAACACAAAGTCAGTACATACATATAAGAGATTATTTCAATGTTGGCTTGATAGATGCTTCATCGCTTGGTAAGAAGTTATAAGACGGATAAGTTTTGAAACCAAAAATTAAGAGTTTTTAAATTTTCGAGGTTTTTTGATCAGGGATTTCGGCCCCCTCTATAAAATGAAAAAAGGTGAACTAGAGTTGGTAGTTGTTGTAATTCTTAACATTTTGGAATTAATCCCGTTAATGTGCCACGAATAGTTAAGGAGTTTCAGCAGATCAAAGTTCGAAAGAAAAAACGTAGTTTTTTTAAAATACCAGTTTTTCGCGAGGCACATTCGCGGTTTCATTCGAAATTTGGTGGACTCTTGCGTAAACCAAGTTTTTTAGGAGTTTACATAAAAAAACCACTGGCGGGTTTATAAAAAATAAATTGCAAAAATTTTATGGCATTTTTGAAAATTGTGCGAAATTTGCAAATCTGTTTCCAATTTTTTTTAGTAGCAATTAATGCATCATGTTCATTTTAATGCACCAAAAGACGTGCCTTAACGAGTAGAACTGATTTGCTTTTTGACTTTTTACTTTATGCCATTCTGAGCGGAAAGCGCGATGATTTTATCTAAACCTGTTTTGATCTGGCACATCCAAGGCTTTACACGAAATCGGATGAAATTTTTTTTAAATGAAAGCACACTTGATGTGTCATCATAAAATCAGAGGCGGGTTAAAAAATTTTGATGATTATAGATTTTTTGGACCATATTAAATTTTCTTGTTATAAAAAAGCATCACCGATTTTTTTAAACACTGGTACAATGATACGATTTTCCGTTATTTTTTTTAGTAATTCCAACGCGCATTGCCTAAATATGTTATAAAAAAATTGTGAAACTTTTCCTTTACCGCGAATTAATCGCGATTTTAGGTACTTAGATATTTTTTTTTAAATCGTTTGGTCATTAAAGGATTAAATTTATATCATATATTTTAGAAGAAATTATATATCCTGGCATGTTTTAATAACGCATGCAACAAATGTGTAGAAAAAAAATATTTAAAATATTTTTAAGATTTTTTAAAACCGCTAAATCTTAAAACCGCCATAACTTTTGACCCCCTTGCGCGATTTAATTGACGCCTACGAATTTCTTATTCTCAAATAGCTTCTAATATTTATGCCAACTTTCATCGATGTGCCCTTAAAAACAAAAATCACATCTTTTTACCTCAAAATTTAAGTCTTAAGCTAAGTACTCTGTTTCTTACGGTGAAAATTTCACTTAAACTTTAAACGCCTCAAATTGCAATAAAACATTTAAAAATCAAGAACTTTTGACAATGATAAGAAAGAAACGATCATAACAAAACTGAAATGTCACTTTTTCACGGCAATTTAAATTGTCTTGTATAATAAAAATGAGTGAAAACTTTTTTAACAATTTCCCCTTAATTCCTCGCGTTGCCAATTTTTTTTTTTTTTATATGGAGTTTGACAGATTTTTTCCCGTGAAACCGAACAGAGTACTTTGCTTTAGCCGGAACTCCTCATAAACATCTTCTCAACACTGAGCACACCCCTCTTCAAGCAAGTTTAGGTTTAGTTTGAATGGTGACAAAATCGAGCAATGGCATTTCACTTCACAGTTATAAAGTACACTCAGAAAATTATTGCAGTTACTACATGACGGTCGTTTGTGTAGTAAGTAGTAGCTGTTGTTTTTAACTACAATTTCGGTCGTTTTTGTATGAAAAAATCTCAAACAACTTTTTTTGTAGTAGTTTCAAAAAATAACTACAAAAAATATACTACACTGTAGCAATAGTTGATTTATGTAGTTGTTTTCAGTTTTTTTTCTAAAACTCGTTTTTTTCTAGAAATTTTAATTGCAAACGAATGTGTCGAGCGAGTTGGTCGTGCGGGATGCGGAAGGAATTATTTTTATACCAAATAAATAATATCTAAATAAATTAAATTACAATTTATTAAATTTAATTATAACAAAAAATATGTTTTTGGAAAAATATTCTTGAGCGAAAGAAAATAAGTGGATAAATGAGATAACAAGTGTGTATAATATAGCGCTCACATAAGCGTGCGTAAAAACCAATCGGAAAAAAACAAAATAAAATGTGTGCAGTGCAGTGAAGCAAGCCGGTCGGCGCGGCTGACGGCTGAGTCGCTAAGCCGATATTTTTGCACGAGCCGCGCCGCCGCCGATATCATCGGCTGATCGGCGGCTCAAACTCCAGCCGATTTTGGCGGTTTTGAAATTAAAATAAAAAGAGCATATTCCTCAATTTTGTTCCATTTGGATATTAAAATTTCTAAAAGTCATACTGGAATTCAAAAAAGTCCAAATAAAATATAGAAATCACAACTGCAATTGAAAAGTTCGCATTCTGAATGACTATTGGCCTTTTCCAAATTTCAAATGAAATTTCTAGGTTTCAATACTTTTTTTCTAGATTTCATTTGAATTTCAACTAAACTTTTCTCAAATTTAATTGCAATTGCTGAATTTTAATTGTCTGTTTTATTTGTGTTTTATATTGTTGCACTCAAAAAATTATGTTAGTAAAATCAACTGAAAATGTCAGTTAAAATAACTACTTTGTAAGTTGTTTTGGGGTCAACTACTTTTTCAGTTAAATCAACTAACAATGTTAGTTATTTTAACTAACAAAAAACAACTGACTTATGTAGTAAAAACAACTTACATTTGTAGTCAAAACAACTAAAATGTAGTAAATATAAAAAAATCTATAAAAAAAATTTTTTTTCAGACTTTTTCAGAATAAAAATGGAAGACCAAATTTTTTCAGTTTTTTTTTTTTTTTAATTGTGAAAAATAAAAAAAAAAAACGAAAATTTATTTTTATTTTTTGGAAAAAAACTTTGAAAATTTTTCAGAGATAAAAAAATAAAATTAACTACTTCAAATAACTGTTACTAAATCACAGTACTTTTTTGTTAGTTGTTCAAAAAAAGTACTTAAAATAACTAACAGAAATAGTTGTTTGATATTTTTCATACAAAAACAACTGACTTTGTAGTTGAAAATAACTAACTACTGTAAAATATACAAACAACTAACATGTAGTAACTTACATAATTTTCTGAGTGTGGGCTTTATATTTTATAATTTAATAGGTTCATTAGTTCGGTTTGAGTCCTTATTATTTCTGAGAAATAATAACTCTTGTTTACTAATTAAAAAAAATTTTGCGATCCACGGCACTTTGCATTTATTTTCAATGTAAAATCTTATGCAAAATTCGAAAATGTTTTAATATTTGAAAAGTTTATGTATGTAAAAGTTATTCATATCTTTTTTATTTAAATTCCTAATAAAATTACCTAACTTTTGCAAGAAATCCGGAATCGGTACGATCAAGGAAACCATCAGGATATTATAAGGAAGTTCAAAATATCCTTTTTATGGTTATATCCTTATAAGTATCCGAAGTTTGAGCAAGAAATTTCCTGTTCAAAACAGATGTGTTAAGTAGACACTCCAATAAAAAGAAAATCTAAAATCCATTAAGTATATCCTGAAATATTTGCAAAAGAAGTCAAAATATTGAACCAAATTTGAATATTTTTTTCATACATTTGTTCGAACCAATTTTTATGATATTTTTGGTAAAATTAAAAAAAAAAAATTAAATCACATTTCCTAAAAATGTTTGCCTGCTAAAAACGAATCTGACACCAAAAAATTGTATCAAATCGCCTTCTCGAGATATAGCCATTGTATATTTTACGAGGTGTAAATTAATGAAAGTTACAGGAGGTTGTAACAATAATAGAAAGTTACAGGAGGTTGTAGCAACAAAGGAAATTTGAAGTTAGTGAATAACTTTATAAATTTCTTATTTTCTTATTGGAAGAAGGGGATCAGAATACAGGATCTTATTTGTTAAATTCGGGGTGAACCAACAACAAGGGAGAATCAGGGAGTAGATTCTATTAAGAGTAGTTTGGGGTAAACTATTTATAAACCTGCTCCTTTTAGTTTGGAATAAATTAAAGACAGGGATCTTTTCAACAACGTTATAAACTTACATTTATTATACAATTCAAGGGGGTGATATGCTGCTGCTGTCGTCTTTGACTGCCAGTATAAAAAGAGACCGAGCTTTCTTGACGTTTATATCAAGAAAGTTCGGTTTCTAACAAACATGGCTGACAAAAAGGCACAGTTTATGATAAATGTCATAAGTAATATAATAATACTAAAAATAGGGGTTATTCTATTCCAATTCATAGATGGTAGTTATTAATTACCATTAAATCCAATTAATTAAAGTTAATATACATAACTACTTAATATTAATAAATTTACATTTCATTAAGTTTTACAAAAGGAATTCATTATATAATTATAATTTCTACGATAAGTGTAAACTACGTTGAACAGCCATTTTTAATTTTTGTGGACCAAGTTCAAATAAATAAAAATATGAATAACTTTAACATACACTTTTTCAATATTAAAAAAATTTTCGTTTTGAGGGCTTAGTCCACAAAAAATGAAAATGCCTTTATCTTGAGAAGGTGATTCGATACAACTTTTCTGATGACAGATTCGTGTTTAGGAGGCCAAAATACTTTAGAAAATATATCCAACATGTCTGTGCAAAAACCGTGTAGAGTAGTGTTAATGTTTATATATTTTTAACGAAAATAGTAGTTAACTTTAATTTTTTTAAATACCTTTTTTGTGATTTCGTGTTATATGTATGTTTTTTAGCTTTGTTTTAATTTTTTATTGTTCGGAAGGGGGGGAGGGCTTTTGCCCACCCCAGAATAATGGCCTAGATACGCTTATGCCTACACCACTCTATGGTACAGGGTACAGATGGTCGCGTGAGTGACTTTTGACTCACACTCACGAGTACTCATACAAACTTTACTCACACTCACGAAACTTTTTTTTATAAAAAAATTGCTTTTTTTGGAATGAAAGAAAATATAAAGAGAAAATAAAGCACGCAAAAAAAAATGACTCACGCAAACTCACTCACGCAATTATTTTTCCACTCACTCACAACCACTTGAGTAAAATTGAGTTTCAGCCACACTCAAGCGTGAATCACGCACAAATCTGCTCATGTGCCCATCTCAAGTACAGGGTATTGTGAGTTTGTCTTAATGTTTGTAACTATCTGAAATATTGGTCCTAAACCAAACTTCAAGTATAGCGATCGATTTAGAATCACTTTCTGGGTCGATTTAGCGATGTCCGTCCATGTAAACATAGTGAGCACGATACAGGTCGCAACAATCAATTGATTTGACTGAAATTAAATTTATGCTTCCTTTTTCCCAAGGAAGAAGCCTCTTGAAATTAAAAAAAAATAATCGGTCCATGTTTTGACCTAGCCCCCACACAAACGCCCCCCAAATTTGGCCAACATTACTTTAATATATTAATATATTATTACGGGTATACCCGTAATTTAACAGGTATCCTTTCGAAATTTGGCATGTGAATAAATAAATACCCCAAAAACACATATTTTGTTATCATATATTTGAAATGTTTCCAAATTATAAAGAAAGTTGACCATTTCTAATTGTTGTCCCCACACTAACAAAAGAGCTAACTTAATTTTGGGATACAATTTTCTTCAAAATAGTTCATAAATTTTACCACAATTTAGTAAAATTTAACTAATAGTTTAAAAATTTAGAAAAGTTTCGAAATTTTCTACCCATTCCCAGCAAAAACTTGGTAATGACACATCATTACCATTCTAATTACTTAGTAATGGCAGAAAATTACCTTTAGCATTATTTTGTAATGCAAAATAAGGACTTATTAATAATGACTAACATAAGTCATTATAATAAAATAAAAAAATTTTAGAACTAGATTTTCACTTTTTGACTCACTGTACATTATTTTGAATAAAAACAAAATAAAATTAAATATTTTTTTTTTTTTTTTTTTTTAAGTTAAAAAAAGTTAAAAATAGATTCATTAAGTTCGTGCTAAACGTAACATATGGGTAATGAAATGTGATATAATTCCCGTTCGCTTTTTCACCTTAATGTACGTTTAAATAGCTGATCTTAATCTTACACACCTACAGTGACAATCGAAGAGTGCTGACGAAGGAAGGGTGGCTTCTTCCGAAAGCTGTCGACATCTCCACTTAGCCTGTGTTGTCAATTAATTTTTTCAGATTTTCTCATTGTACAACAAAAATAATTATTTCTCAGAAATAATTAATATGGACTCAAACCGAAATAAATAAAAACTTCAGTAATATTTTTTTATTTTTTAAATTTTTTTTTTAAACAATTTTTTCATTACCTATAAGTATATATGTAATTAGTTATTAATATTGGTTTGATAATCATTACATTTGGCACATTTGCTTGTAAATGTAATGGGAAAGGTAATTCGAATCAGAAGTAGTTATAACTTTTGAATTTCCCATTACACATTTCATTACTTGGTAATGCAAGTTTTTGCTGGGTTAGTTTATCATATTTATCTTCTTAGATTTTTTTTTTTTGTTTTTTTTTTTTTAATTTCTTTATTAATGCAATCTATCACTTTTTGATATTAAACATTAGATTTGAGTTAAATATATAAATATATTATTTTTTTTTTCTTCTAAATGGTTATGATCCAGTGATCATACCATGATGTTAAAAAGGTTTTACGATGGCTATTTAAAGAATTGTATGTCTCCATTTTGAATGGAAATAGTTTCATCTTATTAAGTCTTGAGGAGCTCTGCGCTTTAATCTTAAGAAAGTTGTGGCACAGACTAAATACAGACTCGACAGTAGAGTTTTGTAAGAAAAAATGGGGAAAAACTAAGCGATTTTAGGAGAAAACACAGCGGTTTTTAGTCCGTTTTACGCTAACATGGCAACACTTTCTACGACTTAGGAGTGAGTGAAACAACAAAAACCGATCTGGCATCCATTTTTCTTATGGCGCGTTATATCAGTTTTCTCTTTCTAACCTAATTCGTAGAATAATTTGAAAAAAATTAACCATATGGTTCAAGAATACTTTTTTGACAGCTGTCACTTATGTCGAGTCTGTATTAGTCTGTGGTTGTGGTATTTCTCATGAGGTTGGATGCAAATGGGTTTGGTGTTGTTCAATTCTATTTTTGTATGATGCCAGATGAGTTTTAATTTCGTCTTTTATGAAAGGTATTTTGAGATCTTTGTGGAGTTGATTATTTGTTACATACCAAGGTGCGTCAACAATTCTTCGAATTGTTTTTGATTGAAAACGTTGAAGAATTTCAATGTTTGAGGTGCAGGCGGTGCCCCACAACTGGATGCCATAGGTCCAAATAGGTTTGAGAATACATTTATATATTGTTAGCTTGTTTTCAATGGAGAGTCCGGAATCAATTAGAAACCCGAATTTTCTTAGTTGGATATCTAAAGCTTTACGTTTAGTTTGAATGTGTTTTTTCCACGTTAACTTTTTATCTAGGTGAATTCCAAGATATTTCGCTTCTTCCTTTAGAGGAATTTCAGTGTCATTTAATTTGATAGGAGGGCATGTCTGACGATTAAGTGTAAATGTAACTTGGACAGATTTCGACTCGTTTGCTTTTATACGCCAAATTTTAAGCCATGATGATATATCATTAAGACATTTTTGAAGAGTTAATGATGCGTGTTCATGATTTTTGTCTACAGCTAATGCAGCTGTATCATCTGCAAAAGTTCCGATGATGACACCTTCAGACTGGGGAAGGTCGGAAGTGTAAAGTAGATAAAGTGTGGGTCCCATAACGCTACCTTGGGGAACTCCTGCAGATACTGTATTTAAATCGCTTATATCACCTTCTCCTTTAACAAAAAACAAGCGGTTTTGTAGGTATGATTTGGTAAATAAATAGAAATTTATAGGTAGGATTTTCTTGATTTTAAATAGTAAACCATCATGCCACACTTTATCGAAGGCTTGGGATATGTCTAAAAACATTGCTGTGCAGTACTGTTTTTTCTCAAATGTTTCATGAATGGTTTCAACTAAACGATGAACTTGTTCTATGGTTCCGTGTTGTTTTCTAAATCCAAATTGGTGCGTTGGAATAAGTCCTTTCGATTCAATAATTGGTGTCAGTCTCTTAAGAAATAAAGACTCGAGAACCTTTGAAAGAAGAGGCAGCAAACTTATTGGACGGTAGGAAGTAAGTTGCTCGGCTGGCTTTCCGGGTTTCTGTATCATTGTTATTTGTGCAACTTTCCATTGGGTTGGTACGAAGGAGTAAGTTATGCAAGCATTGTATATATAAGTTAAAAGCGTTATACCTTTTTCTGGCAGTTCTTTTAATGCCTTTGCTGTGATTAAATCATATCCTGGAGCTTTATTTATTTTTAATTTGCTGATTACGTTATAAACTTCAGTTTTTGTAAATTTTTTAATCGGTAAATCAAGTTGATGGGTTTCATTTAAAAAATTTTTGATTTGTTCGGGGCAGGCGCGGATCCAGCTCTTGGGTTTGGGGGGGAAATTTTTTTTTGCCAATTTTTTTTTTTTGCAGGGAACTTCAGGTCGAATTTGAATCATTGGTTAAGGGTTTTTAGTGTTCCACTCTTGTTTATTATGATTTTTTTCTATAGAAACATTTTCAAATTTTAAAAATTTATTCCTACAATAAAAAATTTAAATGTTTGATATTTTGAAAAATGTCTCTTCAAGAAATTTTCAGGCATTTTTTTTTGCATATTCTAAAATAATTTTCTTACAGAAAATAAGTTGGGTTTGAGATATGTTTATTCACAAAAAGTTTTCTGATATGGAAAATTTTCCGAGTCATTTGCTTAAAGAGAAAGTTTATGATAATGCCACGTTATCCCAATAGAAAACTTCAGAGGTTCTGAGGCATTTTGATACAGAAAAGCTTTTAAAATGTATACAAAAATATATTAAGTTGGTTTATTCTAGGTCATTATTTCCTTTACATATAAAAGCTATGATATTCTCATAGAATAATTTTCAAAAAAAATTTTCTATGAGAATATCAAAGTCTAACCTTCAAATGCATAAAAATTGCAAACGGCTTATAAAAGGTTTACAAAGAAATTTTGTATGGAAATTCGATTAATAAACCTGTTATAAAACGGTTTTATTTTTTATGAATTTGGACTTAAATAGGTAAAGGAAATAATGAACTCGAGCTAGAATAAACCTACTTAAAATATAATATTTTAAAGGTCGAATGTAACGATTTTTATTTTTGAATAAAAATTAATCAGAATTTATACATTTTTAAATTCTGATACACCTTCATATAGAAAATTCGCACACTAAAAATTTCTATATTTAGAAAAAATTTTCGTAAAAAAAAATTCTCAGATTTAGTGAGTTTTTTCCTATTAAAAACTTCTTAGTTTCTGAAATATTACAAATTTTTACTATTCCATTTTTCTACCTAAAAGGTTTAAGATACCGAAACGATCTTTCTACACCAACATTTTTAGGGTTTGAAAAAAAAAGTCCGTAGAAAGTACCAGAGATTAGAAAAATTTAAAACTTTAATGCTTTTTAAAATTTTTGGAGGCAATTTTCTAGATTCTGAAACATTTTTCTATTAAAAAAAAATTGTTTTTAGAGAAACTTCTCCCTAGAAAAAGTCTAAGAAAGTCAAGCATTTTCTGAGAAATATTTTCATAACAGTGTATAAGAAATTTTTTCCTAAAAACATGTTTTAGTTTCTGAGTCATTTTTCCCATAGAAAAAGTCTCAGAGTGTGAGTCTACAAAATTTTTTCTACAAAAAAAGTCTTAGATTCTGAGACATTTTTTAAATAAAAAAAATTGGAATCGAAGACCTTTTTTTAGATTCTGTGATATTTTTTCTAAAATTCTCAGAATATGTTTTCTAAAATTCTCAGAGTCTAAGGAAATTTTGATAGAAAAAGACTTGGATTCTGAGTTATTTTTCCTTTCGAAAAAGTCATAGATTTTAGAATATTTTTTTAATATTAAAACTCAAAAATTCTGAAATATATTTCCTATAGAAAAAATTTGAAATTTTTCTAGGTTTCTATGATTTTTTTCCTATAGAAAAGGTCTCAGATTTTTAAAGTCTTCGATTCTGAGACATCTTTCTTATAAAAATAATCTCAGGTTCTGAGACATTTTTCCTAAGGAAAAATACCTAGATTCCGAAACATTTTTCCTATAGTCACAGATTCTGCATAATTTTTCCTATAGAAAAAGTCTATGATTCTACTGCATTTTTTGTATAAAAAAAAATTTCTTATTTTTGCTATAGAAAAATATTATTTTAATTTTACTTTTTTTTCTATAAAAAAATTTAAGATTTATAAACAATTTTTCTATAAAAAACTTTTGAGATTTTTGAAAATTCTAGAAAAAAAATCTCACTCATGATTTCATTTCCTCTTTCCTTTTTACCCAGAAGAATTGTTATACTTTTTTGAGACTTTTATCACATTCTAACATTCAGAAACATTTTAGGATTCTTAAACATTTTTCATAGAAGAATTTCTATAAAAAAAATTTCTCCTATAAAAAAATTTCTCCTATAAAAAAATTCCCCGGTTTTTCCTATTCTCAATTTTTTTTCTAAACAAAATTCTCAAATTTTTTCATATAGAAAAATTTTAACATTCCGCGACATTTTTCCTCTAGAAAAATTTTAAGATTCTGTAACATTTTTCATAGAAAATTTTTTCAGATCCTTGGACATTTTTCATAGAAATTTTTTTTTCAGATTATTTCTTTTTCACTTTCCTTTTTCTTTTCTTTTTTCTTTTTCCTTTTTTTCCTTTCGAATTCGGTTTGGGGGGGGAAATTTCCTTTTCCCCCCCCCCCCCCGTGGATCCGCGCCTGGTTCGGGGACTTCATCATTATTTTCTACTTTATTTGGGGTAAATACTTCTTTCAAATAATTGGCAAAAGTGTTTGCCTTATCCTGGTTGCTTTTAGTCCAGTTATTATCAGTCTTGCGAACAGGATGATTTACTTTATGCTGCTGTTTAACTTTATTAGTTATTTTCCATAACGAAAAATCTGTAGATTTTGTACAATCCAGATTTTGCATGTCTGCTTCAAATTTTTTATCTTTTTCATCCTTAAGTAGCATTTTTAATTCCGCAGTTAGTTTATTTAAAATAGTTTTATCACCTGGAGATTTTGTTGTTTGCCAACGCTTTCTAGCTTTACGTTTTTTTGATATTTTATTTCGAATTTCGATGGAACACTTAGGAATGTTCGTGTAGCTATACTGTGGAGTGGAGTTCCAAGCTGATTGTTGTATTGTATTTACAAGATGTTCCACAGCATCTGTAATATCCTCATAGGTTTTAAGTGGAAGTTGTGTGTCTAAATTTTTACTTATAAGGAAACGATAACGACTCCAATCAGTTTTTTTGGTATGAAGTTTACATGGTTGTTCAACATTGCTAAAGTTATGTTTTATATGCAATATTACCGGCGAATGACCTGATGATAAATCAAAGCAGGATTCGCATTTTCGAAATTTGGGTGGCATTCCTTTTGATACACAGAAATCAATAAGGTCAGGGATCTTGTTTAGGTCTGTGGGCCAGTATGTGGGTGAATCAGGAAATGTAACATTTAAGCTAAGATCTTTAATTGCGGAATATAGTTGTCTACCTTTGGTTGTTATTAATCTAGATCCCCAGACTGTATGTTTTGCGTTGTAGTCGCCACATGCTAAGAACCTGTTTCCTAACTTTTTTCTTAGATTTAAGAAAGTTTTTTTTTCACTACTTTAGTAAATTTTTTAAAAGTTGAGAATTTTTTTTTTAAAAACATAAAATGGCGATATTTAAACTAAAAACTAAGATTTCAAACCGAAAAAAGCTTGTTGAGCGGTGTAATTAGACCATTCTTGGACTCAAAATAAGTTTGTGCACTAATTAAAGATGTCACAAAATATAGATCCAATCGGTTCATGTTTGGACTTCGGACACATTTTCCGGAAAACACTGGTGTAGGGTATAAGGTCGGTCTTGACCCACTATAATTTTCTTACTTGTTACCATAAAATGGTAATTAAACCATTAATTGGTCCCGTAAGTTCTCATCTATGCTGAAAGTTATATCGACCACTTGTTCGGTAGGGTCTCGTGATTAATATGCCTAGATTTAAACCGTTTTTTACTATACAATAGCGGCGCAGCCGAATTTTTTTTTCAGCCGCGCTGTTCTAAAAAAACGCGGCGCGCAGCCGAAACGCCGCCGCCGCCGAAAATTTTTGCTCTTCAGCCGCCGCCGAAAATTTTGCATCGGCTTGCTTCACTGGTGCAGTGTTTTGTTTTCTTATGAGCGCGCCATCTTTCTTTTCTTTGTATACACAACAGAGCAGGTACATACTTTTTTGAAACATTTCAAATTAATTCTTTTTTTTATAAATCAATTTTGCCAAAGCATTTCGTTTTTTTTTATTGCAGACAAATTTTGATCAGTAGCGGTGAAAATTTGAAATGAACTATTAAAAAAACAAAGGTAAATACAATCAATTTATTTTGTTTAACATTTTATTAATATAATTTTTTTCTTCTATAATTCCCAAGGATGGGTACCAATTCGATAAAAGTATTGGTATTGGTATTGGTTTTTAAAATTATATTAGTATTGGTATAGGTATTGGTTTTCATTTTTTGTTGAATTGGTATAGGTTTCGGTATTGGTTTTGAATTATTTAGGTATTGGGTATTGGTTTTAGCCTCGAATCGGTATCGGTTTTTAATAAGTATTGGTATTTATCTTATATCGGTTTTGGAATTTGTATGCAAAAGGTTTTGTCGTTAATATTAATTAATTTACCATACGTAGTCCTTCTGTCCGCCCCACAGTGGAGAAAAATATACGTTTATGTGCAATTTTTAACCGAGTTTAGTTTTGATTTTAAGCCATCGATCGGACATGGTGGATTTTTGAATAATGATTTATTTTTTATTTTTCTTATATTAAGAAGAGATGGGCTCATGAGCTGATTAAAACGTGATTCACGTGATTCACGCGTGAGTGTGACTAAATTCAATTTTATTCACGTGATTGTGAGTGAGTGTGAGTGAGAAAAAATTGCGTGAGTAAGATTTTTGAGTGAGTGAGTGTGTGTAAGTCGATTTTTTTGCGTGAGTTTGCGTGATTTATTTTCTCGTCATATTTCCTTTCGTACAAAAAAATTGTAAAATTTGGCTTAACTTTAGATTTCATCCCGAAAAAAGCAAAAAAAAATTGTAAAATTTCTCTGAACTTTAAATTTTGCTTAAAATTTTGAAAGATTTTTAAAAATTTTAGTTTTTGAATTTTTTTTTGTATAAATAAGAGTTTTGTGAGTGTGAGTCAACGTGAGTGTGAGCGAAGCTTGCGTGAGTGCACGTGAGTGTGAGTTGTGTTAAATTTACTCACTTGATTGTGAGTGAGTGAGTGTGAGTAGAAAAAATATGCTCGTGAGTGAGTGTGCGTGATTCAAAAATTCCTGTCGTTAGCGTGAGTGAGTCAAAAATCACTCACGCGCCCATCTCTAATATTAGACATTTTTCAGTATTTTTTCTTTAAAAAAAAAATAATAGGCAAGGGTATTTGAACCCCTTATTAATGATGTAAATAGCATTTGTTATATAATTAATTTAGTTTTTATAACCAAATTAAAATTCAAACAGCCTCACCATAAGTCCTCAAAAAATCGATAAAATCGACTTCTAAAATATATTTTTAATAGTCGACTTTATATTTAAAATTTTAAGTCGCTGGAGGGTATAAAAATTAAAAGCATAAAATAATAAAATGCAAAGTTTTCGTTTTTTCTTTAAACAATTTCAGTGCTGATGAACATTGCATTTAATGCACATATAAATTGCGGTGGCCAAGGAGAGATATTTTTTAATTGCAGAAAGTTGAGACTTAACATTCGTTACAAAATATACCTGAAATTCATCCTTTTCATACATAAATATTTTTTGAAAAGGTAATCGAAATAGGTTATCGTGAAGGCCTCTTTTTCGATTTTAGATCTTTTGGTAATTGCGATTACACGCACAGAAAAAAATATGGAGGAAACAAATTTGAGTAATCACTTGTTTAATTTTTTAAAAAAGATTTGAGTAATTTTTTAATTGACGCAATTAAAAATTTACTCAAAAATTGAAAATAAAATTTGAGTAAATAATTTAATACAAATTTAATATTTTTTTTTTATTTATTTTTTTTTCTCTTGGTATTTTGAATTCTCATTTAGTTTATTGTTTTTTGTATATGTATATGAAAGTTTGAAATCATCTTTATAAAATTTTACTTTGTCTTGAAGACATAAGTATATTTGGTAAAGTTTGTAAAAGCAATTTTTTTGGAAAAAAAAATTAGAAACTTTTTAAACTTTTTAAAAAAATAATTTGATACATTTTGAGTAAATTTTTACTTGACACAATTAAAAAGTTACTTAAAAATATTAAAAAATTTTAAGTAAAGATTTAATTGTGTGAATTAATAATTTACTCAAATTTTTTATTAAGCATTTAATAATTTTTTATTAAAAGTTTACTCAATACTATTAAATCGTTTACTGGTGGAAAATTGAGTAATTTTTTACTCAATAGTATTAAAAATTTACTCAAATTTTTTTTTTATTTTTTTCTGTGCGGGTAATTGTTTTCTTATATGGGGTTCAAACTTACGACCTTAAACAAGTTGTTTATCAAAACACCAGTAATACCATATTCGCATTCATTTAAACTAGTTTAATTATGTGTCTTCCCCATACAATTTTAAGCACTTTATCTGTCAAAATAAAACGGTGGTTTATTTTGACGTTTAAATTGTATGGGGAAAACCAATAATTAAACTACCCAGGCAGAAAAATACGAACGGGAGAGCGATGGCAAAGTACCTTTTATGGTCGCTTGTGTGCTGGGAAAGCATCACAGTTTAGTACTCTCCCATCGTCCAAAATGATAACCACGGTAAACGGTATGCCGTTGCTATTTTAAAGCGCCTTGTGGTACAGGGTATAACGAGTTTATGCTTATGTTTGAAACTACCCGATATAATAGTCCTAGATTAACCATTTAGCAAAAGTACCAAAAAAAGTGATGTATTTAACCGAAACGTGTTGTTTTCCAAAAGGAAAAACCCAGTGGCATTTCACATGTGATGTATCCGGAGTTTAAGACACTTCCTCACAAAAGAAACGTGTTTTTATATAAAAGGTGTCAAGTTTGTGATAGGAATTGTGTCTAAGTGACATATCACGAGAGCTTTCAAGGACCAATAACTAATACTGCAGGGAAATAAAAAATATTCCAATTGTTATGAAAATTAATAAATTTTAATTACAAATTATACTTTGAACGGATTTAAATAGAAAACATTGGCAAAGCGCTTGCAAAGCACTTTTTTTTCGTACTACCTTATACACCAAAAATAAAGTGCTTTGCCGAGACTTTTTTTGTGGAACGGTTGGCAGTTTCTGCTTGGGTAGTTAAAAATGAGTGCGAACATCGTTTTGCAGAATAAAAACGTAATGGATACAGAACAAAGATTTTTTTAAACACGTAGCCCTTAAACTCTCAAAAATAGCAAGTGTGAACCGCTCACTAAAATAAAATAAATTCTTATATAATATGACTGTGCTCGGCACAGTGTGCCTCTAATAAAACAAAAAAAAATTATTTGGATTCTGGTGTTGTGACATAAAATTTTGTAATGACTGCTTGATTGGAATTTCCAAAAAAAGACATTAGCATTTTTTTACAACCCAAAGAACAGTGCAGTGACACTTAATGTATATCAAATATAAACAATGTTTGCAAAAGAAAAAATTTCATCACAGAAAAGGTCTAAATTTTTTAAGATCTACTTTTATTAGGGGTCATAAAAATCAAATTTGGTTAAATAGAAGTAAAAAAAAATATTTTTTTTTATGTTTTTATGGCTTTTTAAATTCAAGTAGCTAACTCCTTTTTGTTATATGACATTGCATGCAAACGATTACTGATCGATGTAACATCTTTTGTGAACATCTTTAGCAATTCGTTAGTCAGGTAAAACCTAATATCAATTATCAATATCAAAAATTTATCACAGAAAAGGTCAAAATTTTTTAAGATCTACTTTTATTAGGGGTCATAACAATCAAATTGGGTTAAAAATAAGGATATGGTACGTGACAAAAAAAAAATAGTTTTATGTTTTTATGGCTTTTAAAATTCAAATAGCTAACTCCTTTTTGTTATGTGACATTGCATGCAAACTATTACTGATCGATGTAACATCTTTTGTGAACATCTTTAGTCAGGTACCCAGCCAGCATTTTTTGAAAATTTGAATCAAATTCGAGTCTTTTTTGATACCTCTGCGCGATTAAAAACGATCGCATATGCGCTCTTCTTCGAGTCGAAAATGACTCATTTGGCGGGAGAAAATGGTACCCTAGCCGCGACTCTTCTTGATGAGTCATTTATGACTCGTTTTTCTGGTCAGTTTCGATTCAATTTCGAGTCGTTTTGGAGTCATTTTTCAGTAGTTTAATAATCATTTATGAGTCTCTTTCGAGTCATTTTTGAGTCGTATTTGTAATCGCTTGCGAGTCTTTTTTGAGTCATATTTTTAATCGTATGCGACTATTTTTTGAGTAATTTCTATTCTTTTTTTACTAAAAAATAATTTTTATAAAATTCATTAGTATATTTTTATTCAAATTTAATAAATTATTAAAATATATTACAAACAAATAAATCAATTAAAAATAAACAAAAAACAGAAAATGCTTTTGAAGCACAGCTTTTATATATTTTTCTGTTCGTTAAAATTAGAGGAGGAAAATATCTGAAACGAAAAATATTTATTTATTTTACACTCAGAAAATTATGTAAGTTAGTTACTACATGTTAGTTATTTGTATATTTTACAGTAGTTAGTTGTTTTCAACTACAAAGTCAGTTGTTTTTGTATGAAAAATATCAAACAACTATTTCTGTTAGTTATTTTAAGTCGTTTTTTTGAACAACTAACAAAAAAGTACTGTGATGTAGTAACAGTTATTTAAAGTAGTTAATTTTATTTTTTTATCTCTGAAAAATTTTCAAAGTTTTTTCCAAAAATACAAATTTTCGTTTTTTTTTCACAACTTTTTAAAAAAAAAAAAAACTTTGAAAAAATTTGGTCTTAAATTTTTTTTTTTTTTTTTGAAAAATGTTTTTAAAAAATAAAAATTATATATTGATTATTTTATTTTTACTACATTTTAGTTGTTTTTACTACAAATGTCAGTAGTTTTTACTACATAAGTCAGTTGTTTTTTGTCAGTTAAAATAACTAACATTGTTAGTTGATTTAACTGAAAAAGTAGTTGACCCCAAAACAACTTACAAAGTAGTTATTTTAACTGACATTTTCAGTTGATTTTACTAACATAATTTTTTGAGTGTATTTTTTTAATTATAAATTATTTATTAAAATATTTACTTACTTTTAATTATTGTTAAAAGGAATCAATTTTCGGCGGTTGGCTTTATGCTGGTCCTAGATTAATAAAGAACTCCAACTCTTCCGGAAATACTTAATGATTTATAAATTTTATTTTTTTTATTTTTAAAGTTAAATCACTTTTTACTAAAAAACAAACTTAACACGACGAAATTACTGACTTTAATGAACAGAAATTTACAATGTTGAAACTTGCTTGAAAAAAGTAAAAAAATTGTCCCGTTATAAACAAACAGTTTTTTATCGTCTAGATGAGCCAAATATTATTCAAAATAACTTATAAAACAGTCACATTTTAAACGCCGTCATGATCTGTTTGCGATTGCTATATAATTTGTTGTTGTATTTTAAAATAAACACTTTTTAATCATAAGCACGACTCATTTTCGAGTCTTTTTTTACACTTGTAAATGATTAATCAGTTTTTGATCACCAAAAGTACTCGAAAAGGACTCGGTTAGGTGATTTTTGAAAAAAACAATCTTCCAAATGCTAGCTGGGTAAAACCCAATAATGTGATGGAAAGAAAATGTTTGAATTCATAATTAACACAAACGAAAATAAGAATACAAAACACCGAAACAAAACCGATACGAAAGTATAAAAAAATGAATTGGTATTGGTTTTTTATTGGTATTGGTTTTGAAGAATAAAAGTATTGGTTTTTAATTGGTATTGGTAGTGGGGAATCAGTATTGGTTTTTTATCGGTATTGGTATCGCACAAATAAAGGTATTGGTTTTTAATTGGTATTGGTTTTCAATTTGAATTGGTATTAACGGGTATTGGTATCGAAAAGGTATTGGTACCCATCATTGATAATTCCAGATAAATACATCAAAAAATTGTCATCATGTCGAAATTCTATACAACCAACTGAAATGTATTGCTTTTTAAATAAATAAATATCAATCATTTAAACGTTTAAGAAATTTTTTAAATAAAATTTCAGGCAATTGTAGAAAAAAACAACTGTATTAAACAGTTTTGTAGTAGTTTTTACTACATTTTGTAGTTGAAAATCAATAGTTAAAAACAACAACATGTTCAGTTGTTTTTACCGTTTATGTAGTGGACGCCTTTTCAACGACAAAATGTAGTCAAAACAACTGTCTTTTGTAGTAGATTTTACCGACATACTTTTTTGAGTGTAAAAACTAAATTGTGAGAGTTTTTAACTTCATAGCAATCTCCTTTAAATGTCCTTGAACATACATGCATCCTTTAAAGCTCAAATAAAAGATAATTTTATGTACTTTCACCATGTATAAGCAACAAATAGATTCTATCTTCAAACTTTCGGATATAAGATGAAATTTATCATTTTCAAAACTGCCAATATCTCGAAAACGGAAAACGCTGTCTCCAAATAAGTTGACTCCAGAAGGAGGCTATTTAGAAAATTTTCTTAATTTTTTCTTATTTAATGTGACACAATCGGTATAAACGGTTTTGTTTTCCAAAATGGTTTTTGCCAAAAACTAAATTGTTTTTGTTTGGTCTAAACAAAGTGTAAAAAAAATATCTAAAAACTTCAAAAGTTTATCTTGTTAAAAATATAGCAAATTATCTAAGCAATGAGTACCCTGTTGCACTTTTGCTCGTCACTGTATATAATTGATATCCTTGCAAATGAACGCAATATTTTAGTAATATTAATTTCTTTGTAATATAGTAGTATTTATTAAAACAACGGTGCTGAAAAAATGTTATATTATCATATACCGTAAAGTCATATTCATGCAAAATAATTATATGCACCGTGGAAAATGTTGCAAATATTTTTTGCATTTAAAAAAATAAAAAAAATAAATAATTGACAAAAAAATAGAAACTTACAAGGGAAGTATTCCATTAATAGTTGCAAGTTTTGAAAAGTCTTTCCAAGCCGGTTAAGTGGTTTACCGAAAACAATTTTATTTTTCCAAAATGTATGCTTCTCTGCAAACCGTTTACCCGGAATTAAAAAGTTCCGGTGCACCAAACACCATTTTTATTGACAATGATTCGATTTATCTGAATCATTTCATTTAGAGTACCTGGACCTTTACAAGATAAAGCTTTAAGAACCAATTTACAGATTGCACTGTCAGAGTCGTGATGTTAAAAATTTTAATATTTTCTTAAAAAAATAACTTAAAGTAGTATAGAAATTAACTTGTTTATGCAAAGTTTCCGGGATTCACACACAAATTTCCCATGAATTTGGCAACAACTAACAATAAGTTTCTTAAAATTTAAATGTTCGAAAAGTGTCCACCGGGAATTTTGTCCAACTTACATGTAATCTGACTTCAGATTCTTAATCCGCAACCTCGAATTAACTAACAATCAAATTTTCAAATGTTTTTCTCTAGTTCTAAATAATGTCTGAAAGGGTTAATTTGAGTCCAAGAATGGTCTAATTACACCCTCAACAACCTTTTTTCGGATTGAAATCTTAGTTTTTAGTTTAAGACATTTTATGTTTAAAAAAAAAAATCTCAACTTTTAAAAAATTTACTAAAATAAAATAACTTCCTTAAATCTAAAGTGGTTTTCACGTCATTTATCCAGCAAGTTTGCAACTTCGAAAATTATGCGGTGAAAATAAATTTTTTATTACATGTCGTGAGCATCCATTTTTTATACTTTGGATATTTCTTTTTTAATCAGCTGTTTTGGTAAAACGTAAAGTTTGCTTTTCCATTTTTATTTCTCAATTTCATAAGAACAAACAAAAATACACGATTCAATGATTTTTTTTTTAATAAATGTATTTTTAATTATTAATAAGTATGCAAACAATTATTGCTGCCGAAATGTCAAAATAAAAGCAACTCTGTTTGTTATTTGCACACAATTCCGTGTGCAAATGAATAAATTTGTGAGGATAAATGCATGTGCAAATGAAATGTCAAACCCATATAATTTGTTGTTGTGAGTTTGCACACTTTGCAAATATTCCTAGTTTATCAAGTTTGCACCGTTTATCACCCAAAAAGCAAATGATGTGAGCTCCACTTAAGAAAATAAATATGATAAACTAATGGGTAGAAAATTTCTAAACTTTTCTAAATTCCTAAACTTTTAGTTAAAGTAAAATTTATGAACTATTTTGAAGAAAATTGTATCCCAAAATTAAGTTAGCTCTTTTTTTAGTGTGGGAACCACAAGTAGAAATGGTCAGATTTCTTTATAATTTGGAAACATTCCAAATTTGTGAATACAAAATATGTTTTTTTTTTTTTGGGTATTTATTTATTCACATGCCAAATTTCGAAAGGATACCTGAATTATGGGTACACTCAAAAAAATACGTTAGTAGATTTACCTATTTTTTTTTTGCTAACGCTAGTTAGCTAACTTTTAGCAAATTTTTAGGTGAGATTAGCATGTAAAAAATTCTTGTAAACTTCATTTAGCACATTAGCAATTTTAAACAAACTTTGAACTAATTTCTTTTGCTAAATTTGAAATTGAGTTGACAACATTTTTACAAGATTTTTTGCTAATATTAGCAAAATAAATGGTAAATTTTTTTTTATTTTCAGAAAACTTAAAATGGCGCTATCTCGGAAACTAAGCCAGATAGAGCAAAATGGAGGCCATTTTTGGTTCTCGGGCTCTCATAGTATCGCCGGTCCTCTTCACATGTGTGGACCTTAATAGGCCCAAACTTTGGATCCAAAAAAGTTAGCATTCCCGAAAATTTAAAAATGCTCATATCTCGGTAAATATTGCCGACACAACAACAAGTCCAAACGCATTTTTGTAGCTCTCAACACGTAGAACAAGACCGCAAAATAGTCGAAAGCTCTCCGAGTAATATTTTTGAAGTTATCGAGTTTTTTTAATTCTCAAGACCCCAGTGGTCCCCTATAATCACGTATCTCAAAAACTAAGCAAGGTAGAGCGAAACGGACACAAATTTTGGATCAAAAACTATGACGATTTTAAAGGAACCCAACTAGGTCTAGGCCCGTCGGGGTCTGGACCTATCGGGTCCGAACCCAATGGGGTTCTCAGATGTGTATGAACCAGACATGAGCTCAAATGTATTCCCTTCTTCGCTTACACCAAATCATTCGCTTCAGAGTACACTATTTTTAGAGTACAGTGTTTGCGAATGAGAATGTTTACTATGATGCTAAACAACAAATTAAAAAATTTGCTGTGCTTGTTTAAACGAACACGAAAAATGTCGTGTTTGAACGATTAGAATGAAACAAACGTTCGTTTTTAGAATAACAAACATAGTAGAGATTATAAAAATAACACCGTGTTATAGAATATTTTTAACATACACTGATCGCTTAGAATGTTTTTGTAAAAAAATGTTTTTAAAAAATTGTTGGAAAACTTATTATAAATATGGGGGTAGTAAAAAAAAACGTTTTGATGAAAAAGTAAATTATGCATTGTGAAAAAATGTATTAGGATGTATGTATGTATAAGAATGGATGTATGTACATATGTATAAGAAAAATATGCAAAATAATGCTGTTAGTTTTTTGTTTGTCTTTTTACACTTGCTCGTACACGCACACGCACAATCTTATTGTGTCGTTGAAACAAATCATAAACATTGTGTTTTTTTTATACCCTCCAACCACAGTATGGGGGTATACTCACTTTGTCATTCCGTGTGTAACGCGTCGAAATATCGGTCTAGGACCCCATAAAGTATATATATTATTGATCAGTGATCCATTCTAAGACATTCTAGCGATGTCCGTCTGTCCGTCCGTCCGTCCGTCTGTGGAAGACACGATACAGTCCAAAGTTAAAGAGCTAGACTCCTGAAATTTGGCACGAATATGTCTTATGGTATTGGGCTGGTTAAGTTCGAACATGGGCAAAATCGGATCAGGGGGAAAAAATTTCCCCTCTTAAGAACTAAACAAACCTCTAAAAAAACCCATTTTTTATAGGTTTTTTGTACTTTTGCTTAGCCAACGAAACATTTTTATGTCAAAAGAAGTTCAAAGTCTTGCAGTTGGATCCAGGAAGGTTGTCTCCCACCGACGTTACCCCCCCCCCAAAAAAAAAAGACGCCCCTGTTTTTTTTTTTTTTTTTTTTTAACGTGTTGGAGGGTATAAAAGATTCGGCACAGCCGAATTTAACACTCTCACTTGTTTTTAACTAAAAGTATCCCCAACAACAATAAGTACCGCTTTAAAGTTTTTTACATTAGGGTGGAGCTAATTAGATCTATTTCGAAAACGTGGGGTCGGTAAAGTTGCCTTTTAGGGTTGACATTAACACATTAAAATATTGATCCTGTGAGACAATGGCCTTGGCTTCAAAATCGGAGAGTTCCGAACAAAGTAAAAAAATATATTTTTTTTCTTAAATTATTTAATATTCGGACATTACTTAAAAAGTGTTTTTATGGTATTTTTTTTTTTTGTCTGTAAAAATTTGTTTTTGTCTGTAAATTTTTTTTCTTGTTTTGCAAAAAATTATTTTATTATTTCTTGTTTTGCAAAAAATATTTTTAATTCGTTTTTTGCTGAAAATATAACGTCATGTTGACTCAGTTTTGAGAAGATGTTTATTTTTATTTGTCGTTTTGTTTAATTTGGACTTTAATGCTATTTGAAATTAATTTTAAGAAAATAAGTTGTTTTTAAAGAACATTTTTTAAATTTCTTTACAGAAAAAAAAAAAATGTTTACCATAAAAACACATTTCAGTAATGTCCGAAAATAAACTAAAGGCTGGGTTAGCTACCCGTAACTGTCCCCCTACGTAGCGTAGTGATCAAAATCAAATAGAAAATCACAGTCTGCAAAGAAGAATAATTGCACTCATTTGTTCTTATATAACGAAAATCTCTCTACGCTAGTTTACAGTTGAGGGTGCATAATATTTTATAAGCCGAAATATTTAAAAAAAAAATTAAACAATTTTTTTTCACCGACGTTTTCGAAATTCGAAAAAAGCATAATTTGCTTCACCCTAATGCACATACAAAAAAATAGACAAACTTTCGGTATTAGCAGAACAGTTGAAAATTTTGTAAAAATAATGTATTTGGTCACACACTACATATTTCATCATTATAGGTACTAACATTTTCTGCCATAAAGATTTTTTCCCACAATGAACATTATTTTTTGAAATAGAAAAATAATTTTTCAATCCACCCTAATATTTATTTTTATGTATTAAAATTTTTTTTATCCACTCTTATTTATAAATTAATTTTCCCCATACTTATTTTTTATTTACCTCTTCATTTATGCTACATAACAAAATGTTTATTTTAATTCGCACTTGCATACATACATATATTTTTTTTATAAAAGAATTCCCCCAAATAGCCAAACAATATTTTTTTTTTTTTATAAAAATCATTCTATTTACACGCTTCAGAGTACAGTATTTTCAAATCATTGGCTGTCTATGTACTCCCTAATTGGTTCATTCGTGTTACGAATGTCGTTACACTAGTGCAGTGGTCGGCACAAAGAGGCATATGAAAGTATTAGTGTTTTAATAAAAATATGCATGTGTTGGTGTATTTCTTCAACAAAGCGACATCAACCTGCTTTGAAGAAAGTCAGCTTGCTACTGAATAAAATATTTGTTTTTTTATGCTCTTTGTTGATTTTTTGTTGACATTCGTGTTGTATACATGTGAATTGCCGATTGTGTTCGGCTCCAGCGTGCAATGGGTGCCGATCACTGCACTAGTGTGTGTAGCTTTCTCTTGCACTGTGAGCATAGAATGAAAAACTCATTCGTGTTGAACGATAAGAATAGAATATTGTCCACATTCTAAATTTTTTAGAATGTCTCTAAACGCATTTTAACACCATCCGTGCACATGTCTGGTATGAACTAAGTTCAAAAAAATAAATTTAGTTAACTAATTATTGGCAAAACATTTTTGCTAACTTTAGCAAAAAAATTGTGGGTTCAAAATCAGCAAATTTTCTTGTAGGTTTACAAGCTTTTTTTGCTAACATTACAGTTTTTTTTTTTTTTTAATTGTATTAGAGTAATGTTAGCCAAATTTAAGGGACGTTTGTATAGGGGCTAAGTCAAAACATGGACCGATTATTTTTTTTAATTTCAATAGGCTTCTTCCTTGGGAAAAAGGAAGCATAAATTTAATTTCAGTCAAATCAATTGATATTGATTGTTGCGACCTGTATCGTGCTTACAATTTTTACATGGACGGACATCGCTAAATCGACCCAGAAAGTGATTCTAAATCGATCGGTACACTTTAAGGTTGGTTTAGGACCAATATTTCGGATAGTTACAAATATTGAGACAAACTCACAATACCCTGTATTAGAGATGGGCACATGAGCAGATTTGTGAGTGTTTCACGCGTGAGTGTGACTAAAACTCAATTTTACTCAAGTGGTTGTGAGTGAGTGGAAAAAAATTGCGTGCTTTATTTTCTCTTTATATTTTCCCCCCTTCCGAACAAAAAATAAAACAATACTAAAAAACATACATATAACAAGAAATCACAAAAAAGTATTTAAAAAAATTAAAGTTAACTACTATTTTCGTTAAAAATATATAAACATTAACACCACTCTACACGGTTTTGCACAGACATGTTGGACACATTTTCTAAAGTATTTTGGCCTCCTAAACACGAATCTGTTATCAGAAAGGTTGTATCGAATTGCCTTCTCAAGATATAGGCATTTTCATTTTTTGTGGACTAAGCCCTCAAAACGAAATTTGTTTAATATTGAAAAAGTGTATCTTAAAGTTATATTTTTATTTATTTGAACTTGGTCCACAAAAATTAAAAATGGCTATATCTCAAGAAGGCGATTTGATAAATTTTTTCTGGTGTCAGAATCGTTTTAAGGAGGCAAACGTTTTTAGGAAATGTGTTTTAATCTTTTTTTTTTTTTAATTTTACCAAAAAAACCATAAAAAAATGTTAAAAAACTATCCAAATTTGGTTCAAAACTTTGACTTTTGCAAATATTTCTGGATATACTTAATGGATTTTAAATTTTAAGGTTCTTTAAATTAGAGTGTCTACTTAACACATCTGTTTTGAACAGGAAATTTTTTTGCAAAATTCGGATACTTATAAGGATATAACCATAAAAATTACATTTTTAACTTCCTTATAATGCCTTGATGGTATCCTTGATCGTACCGATTCCGGTTTTTTTTACAAAAGTTAGGTAATTTTATTGGGAATTTGAATAAAAAAAAATATGAATAACTTTTACATCAACTTTTCAAATATTAAAAAATGTTCGGGTTTAGCGTAAGATTTTACATGAAAAATAAATGCAAACTGGTGTGGATCGCAATTTTTTTTTTTTAATTTGTTAACAAGTGTTATTATTTCCCAGAAATAATAAGGACTCAAACCGAACTAATATACCTATTAAATTATAAAATATAAAGTCCAACAATATAAAACACAAATTTGAGAAAAGTTTATTTGAAATTCAAAAAAAGCAAATGAAATCTAGAAAAAAAAGTATTGAAACTTAGAAATTTCATTTGAGGTTTGGAAAAGGCCAATAGTCATTCAGAAATTGTAATTCTCAATTAGTTTTTCTGAGAATGCGAACTTTTAATTTCAGTTGTGATTTCTGTATTTTAATTGGGCTTTTTTGAATTCCAATTTGACTTTTAGAAATTTTAATATCCAAATGGAACAAAGTTGCGGAATATGCTCTTTTTAATTTCAAAACCGCCCAAATCGGCTGGAGTTTGAGCCGCCGATCAGCCGATGATATCGGCGGCGGCGCGGCTCATGGAAAAATATCGGCTTAGCGACTCAGCCGTCAGCCGCGCCGACCGGCTTGCTTCACAGTGTGGATGTGCCACAATCACAAAAATTATTAAATATGTAAATTTTTTATTGAAACGATAAACTTCAGTGGGCCACAAACAAAGAACTCGAGATGAGTTTTTTAAACCCGTTGGGGGTTTTGATATATATTGATATTGGTATACTTTAATTTTTTTGATGGCCCCATCGAAGATACAAAATCGTGTTGCACAGTGTTATGTAATTTGGTAATCGTCAAATCTTATCATTGATAAGCACATTATTCCATTACCATATAGTGTCATTTCGAGGTAATGGAATAATGAGAAAATTATACGTAAATTATTGTTTCTGTAAAGACAGTCGAGCTCAGGCTCTAATTATAATTATGTATTATAATTTTTCGATTTGTTATATATGGTTTTTGAATTGAGAAAAGTGTGAAAGAAAAATTTAATTTTTCTAAAAATTTAAGACATCCTGGTTTGTTTCTTACTAGTTTCATATTATCCAGTTATAATAATCTTCAGAAAAACTTTTAATGTCAAATTTATTTAGTTAATAGTCAATAGAACTCTATATGTGAAAATTATTTACAGATCGCAGCCGCCGAGGATTGAACCCATCATCATCTGTAATACTTTGCTATTAACTGCTTGTAACGTACAATCACTCTAGACCGATACGCCACGAAGGCTGTTAAGCAAGTATCAACTAAATCTGATTTTTTCAGTCTGACGTAAACAAATTACGATTTGACGACTATCACCGTAAGTGCGTATGCTACTTGGTTTTTTAAGCAACTACTAGTTTCTTTTTACAAGCAGCTTTAGTAGTGTTTTTCTATGAGAATTTCAATAATATCAAGATTTTTGTTTGAAGTTATCGACATTTTCATAGAAAAACTCTAATAAAGTTACTTGAAAAAAGCAACTAGTTGAAAAAAAGCAAGTATCATACGCACTTTACATAATTACCCCCCAGGGATTCTAGGTTAGGTTTTAATGTTTATTACTAAAGTTTTTTATTTTTAATGAATAGTTAAGCTACCTTCAGACTATAATACTGTATATTTAGAAAATTCGTATCTTAAATAATACAAAACTTTGTCCGCTTGTCAAAAATCTTTTAGAAAATAAATTGTGTATTTACACCATCATATCTTAAATATTATTTGAAGATAGTGATCTTACAAGGATGTGACAATTTTTGTCCTCTAATTCTCAACGGGGATAGAGTTCAATATGTATTAATATTTGAATTTAAACTTTAGAGATTTGTCATTTAAATTCCCTTTGCTACTTGTAGTGTAGGGTTTTTATATTTGGTAAATAATCTTTACAATGAAATCTGACAAATTCCGAAACACGTCTCGATTAACTTTTGCAAAATGGTTAACATTAATAAATTTAAACAGAAAACATTTTTTTCTTGAAAATTAGTCTATGAGAATATCATAGTTTTAATTAGTAAAGGAAATAATGACCTTGAGCTAGAATAAACTTACTAAAATATAATATTTTAAAGGTCGAATAAAACGGCGCCATGAAAGAGCTCCCAATGAAATAAGTTCCAAGGAAATATCTCCCAATGAAATAAATCCCAAATAAAACGAAATATCTCCCAAACCAAAAAAATTAAATAGGTCCCAAGAAATATGAAATAAGTCCCAAACAAAAAATTAAAAAAGTCCCAATGAAATAACCCCCAAGAGAAATGAAATAAACCCCAATGTTATTTTTAATATTAAATTTTTAACTCTTTAAATCTCAAAAACACTTTAATTGTATCTCTTTGAAAAACAAATCTCTTAAGTGCCTACAATCCCGTCTCAACTTTTTTGGGATGCAGATTACTTACATGTTAATTACAGTTCTTTAAATGTTTGAATGACATCATTATAAAATTTCATGCGATAGCTAACTTATCGCCTGCGAAAACACCGGGTGTATAACACGTACTGAAATCATTCTCCTAAATTTTTATAACTAATAAGAACTTGTGGAACAGTTACCTTTTTATAATTAAGTAAATTATAGAAACAGTTAACAATCCACGCATAAAACTTGAAAGCAGATTCCTGGAAGCCTTTTGGAGCTTCCAGGATTCTATATAATAAATGTGGTAACAATACGATTATTTGTTTGAAAAGATTTGAATGTATACGGGTGTGAAGAAAGCGTCGCAGGCGAAAAATCTCTTGTAAAAATTTTTCCCCTGTGGCACTTTCTTCACACCCGTATCCATTAAAACCTTTTCAAACAAATAATCGTATTCCAACAATATATATTTAAAAATAAAGATAGGGGTGCGTGGGTTGTAAAAGCTCGAAAACAAATTTTGCGATACTCCAAATTTTGCGAAAGTTTCGCCTACACTAAATAACCCACTGTGTTATAAAAAAAGTATTATTTTTTTGGATTTTAACTGACATTGATGTACTTCTGAATGATGGGTTTACTTAATTTATTTACAAGACAATTCAAAAAGCATTGAAAAAAAGTTTATTCTAGTTCGAGGTCGTTTACTTTCCGTTAATAAATTAACTTTTCCTGAAAATAACTAATGAAAATAACTAATTTTTATTATTTTTAATAAAAATATTTTCTAGTTTCTTTAATATTAAAGAAACTAGAAAATTACTCTCAAACTGTTGGGAGTAATTTCATTAAAATAATTTGGGAGTTATTGCATAATGAAATAACTCCTAAACTTAAAAATGAAATAAGTTCCAAAAAAATTAAACAATCTCCGCAGATTTGGGAGTTATTTCATTATGAAATAACTTCCAAACAGAGTTTTTCACGGGAATTCCCGGGACGGGATTTCCCGGGAATTCTCGTAAATTTTCGATCCCGAAATCCCGGGAAATAGTGCGGGAATTCCCGGGAATTTTCGTTTCTTTGAAATTGTTGATTTTTCGACTTCTATTGATTATTTTGTAAGTGATTTTTTAGAGATTTTATTAAAATTCTCGATAATTGACCGCAGAAACGTACGCAGGGACCAGAAGGGCCAAAAAGTATTCTAAGAGAGACCTTCTAACTAAAAAATGTCATAAAATCTGAGACTTACGAAATGAAAAAAGTCTCATAATATCTAAATTTTCGATAGGATATAATTGTCAGAACCTGATATTTTTTTTTCAGAAGCTAAGAAATTAGAAAAATTTGCAGTATTTGTTTCTATAGAAAATATTTATGTCTCTGGACATGATTCTTTTTAAATCGATAAATTGATAAAAAATCTGTGTAAGGAATGACTCTGAAATTAACGGGTCTTTTTTAGAAGCCAGAATTTTTAAATTTTTTAAATAATTTTTTGGGGTAAATTTTTTTATAATTTAATTTTTCTGAAACAGTTACATTCAGTTTCAGAGACATAATCGAAAAATTTTTCTGAATCAGTTTCATTGTGTTTTAAAGTCAACGCGTGGAGAACCAATTGTAAAAATGAACTGAGATGAATTAGAATAAATGATGCACCCAAAAAAAAAACGTGGGTATTCAATACTAAAAATTTAACTAAATTTTAGTCCAAAAGGACCTAGTGCAGAAATTGGTAACCAATACTAAAATTTTTTATTAAAATTATTGAAAACCAGTAAAAATTACCAATTTTAGTACTTTGAAGATACTAAAATTAGAAAATTATTAGTAGATTTTGGTACAAAATCACTTACTAAACCTTTTACTGTAGAATTTTTTTGAGTGTGAATTTGTATTATTAAGACAGATAAAGCGATGTGAAATATCATACATATGCCCTTTAAAATACTTTTAAAAGACTTCGACATACATATTTGGGCCAATTTTTTTTTAAAAAAACTGTGGAACAAAAATTGTTGTTTTTTTCTCGAAACTTATTGTTTTTTTGTTTTAAAGGTACTAAATAAAATTTTTATGGTGTTAATAAAAATTATAAATAGCGTAATCGCATTCAGAAGGTTTTTATATATTTTTTTGACAAAAAATTTGGGTTTTAAGTTTTAGCGGGAATTCCCGGGATCCCGGGAAATTTAAAAATGAATCCCGCTTTCCCGGGAAATGAAAAAGTCCGGGAAAAGAAAAACTCTACTTCCAAATCATATGGAAATTTTTGGGACTTATTGCATTATTATTCTTGAGACTTATATCATTGGGAGTTATTTTATGGCGCCGAATAAAACATATTTTTTTTTTGTTTTTAATAAAAATTAATCAGAATTATCAAAAAAAATACTACTCCGATCTTATAAAAAGCGAATACGTGTTCCCCTTTTTAGAAAAATTTCTAAAAATGAGAAAACGTATCCACTTGCCATTTTTCAATCCGTATTTTTTTCTTGGTTTTATGCCGATTAATTTGTCCTAAACGTGGACAGGTATTATTATAACTATTATAGTCTGAAGGTACCTTTATTAACAACAGGTCTCCACCTGATTTTTTTTTTGTGGCAATAAGCAATAACGTATTTCGATGAATTCCAAATAAAGATGACATTTGAATTTGATGTTTAATTGCCAGCACTAGTTGCGCAGACAAATTTCCAAGCAAGTACACAGTGCAACAATTAAAATCGGAATGGGTTGAAACCAAAAGCAAACGAAAGGTGATATATTCCATAACAAAACCCCCAAGGTTTTTTTTTTAGTTCAGTTCTAGATTTTTTTACACGCATTTAAAGTTGATGAACTTTTATTATAATTATAATAACAATTTCTTGAAAACTGTATAAAGCGTATGATTAATATTGTAATTACCTTTTAATAACAATCATACGCAACGGTGCACAGTTGTTTATTTTTAATAATTTGGATTTTCAGTAGGTACCGGCTGACGTAATTTTGAGCTTAATAATTGTATGTTTTCAGTGGCATGATTTGGGCAAATCAGAGTGTTTTGAGGAAATCATGTCATTTTCTACATGTTTTCCCATACATTTTTCATATGCGCAAAACAAATCTCAAATTGGGTGTTTTGGTACAAAACATGTCGACTTTTTAAACTCACCACTTGTTTTGGTCAGTGCAACACTGTGTTTTAAATTCACAAATAAAAGCTACTCATTCGTAGTGAGTGTTCATTAGAAGAAGATTTTTTTTTTTTTATTATTAAAATAATTTACAATTAGTTGTTTAAACATTTTTATTTATTTGTAATAAACTACAAAATTAATTGTTTTTGGTAATTATTTTCATAATTTTGTTGTTTAACGATTTTGTAGAGAAAACGTAAAATTAATTACGAAAATTCGCAATTAGTTTGACGTTGCAAATCACTTCAACTTGAGTGGACACAGCTCGAAGTGTTTTGCTCAAATCAAGTGTTTTTGATCTCGATGAAAATATGGTTTAAATTTGGACCAACTTTAAATGCGTGTTAAAAAAAAATCTAGCGCTGAACTAAAAAAAGCCTTGAGGGTTTTGTTATGTAAAATGTCAACTTTCATTGGCTTTTGGGTTTATTCCAATCCGATTTGAAAAGTTCTATTTTGTATCACTGTGTTATTGCTATACATATTTTGGCGTTATATAAATTTTGACGTTATTGCCAAGTATTTTTATCAGTTGTAGACGCTTCTATCTTCATTGTTATGAATACGACCGTAAGATTTTTAACCCCCAGTTTCTGTAAGACGAACGTCTAAAATTTGCATGCATTTTGTTTTTGTTACAATAACAATTCCCAGCAAAATGTTCGATTCCAAAGAATCGGTTGTGGAATCAACTATACTACCCTGCAATCGATTCTACTATGCATTGTATCATCGATGATTTTTGTTTGAGATTGTCACGAAAGCAATACATCCTTTTCCTCCAAACTAGAACACTTATCTGTTCTACGGAATCTATTCTAGAATATGTTGCATATAGTGGTACAAGAAGGGATTCCGCGATTTTTTAGCGGTTACATATCTGTTCCATGTAATGAATTATGGAACTAGTTCTGAATAATGAAATGAAATTATTTTTTAAATTTTTTATTTTTTTTTTACAAAAATTTTTAAACTAATCTTATTAAGAGAAAATCTACAGACTTATGTATTAAGGATTTAAAAAACCAATAAAAAAGAAGGAGAGAACTTTACCAATAGAACTAATTAAAATAATAGAAAATAACAGAATATATTTATGAATCCGAGACTTTCCATAGAAAAAATGGCTCAGCACCATACTTTTTCTTTAGGAAAAATGTCTCAGAATCTTAGAATTGTTGTTATGGGAAAAATATATTTGTTGTAAAAGTTTGTCAGATTGTGAAATATTATTTCTATAGAAATAGTCTCAGATTCTGAGACATTTTTTTCTATAGAAAAATGCTTTGATTTTGACACATTTTTTCAGAATCTGCGAATTTTTCTATAGGAAAAATGTCTCAGAATCTGAGAATTTTTCTATAGGAAAAATGTTTCAGAATCTGAGACTTTTTCTGGGGGGGTGAAATAAAGCCATAGGCAATAAGGCCATATGGCCTTATTTCCCAAAGAGTTGAGAAATAAGGCCATATGGCGTTATTACCAACCACTGTTGGAAATAAAGCCATATATGGCTTTGTTACTCATTTCAATATTTTTTTAAAAATGTTCATCATTATTTTGCGAAGAGTGTGGATATATATTTCCACGTAAATCCTGCTACCCAAAAAAAAAATTATTTAGCGAAGCCGCTAAATTAATTTATGGAGTTTGAAATGGCGTACGGACATAGCGCCCAAGGTCTTATCGCCTAAAACCGTAAATGTCATATCGCCCAAGCTGCGACATATAGCCCAAAATGATAGGTCTAAAAATGTTATTTATCGCAAAACAAAATTGTCAAAAAATCCAAAATATTTTTTTTTGGGCGAAATTACGACTTCTATGATTTGTGTTTTTGTAATAAAGGTTTTTCTTCGGCCGGGCTTAGGGATTACAAACTCCATGCATTAAACCCACCTTCTCTGCAAACCAAAGCTATTTTGGTTATCAGGTCTTTTTGAGGCATAACAAATTTGATAGCGCAAAGGCCTGCAACCCTAGAAAACTTTACTTTTCGGAGAGGGTGGGTTTAATGCATGGATTTTGTAATCCCTAAGCCCGGCCGAAGGCCGGCTACACAGAAAAACTTTTTGTGTTAAACAATCTTTAAATTAAAAATCCTGCCAATAAAAAATGGTGCCTCTACCCCTCTAAGTTCCGAGGTTCCTGGTATATGTGTTTTTTTAATTTAAAGGTAGTCAAAAAATTTTTTCTGCTTAGACGGCCTTCGGCCGGGCTTAGGGATTACAAACTCCATAAATAAATTTAGCGGCTTCGCTAAAAAAATTTTTTTTTGGGTAGCAGGATTTACGGGGAAATATATTTCCACATTTTCATCTGATATGGCGCTATTTCCACTTTGGTTGTAAAATCAATATGACTTTATTGCTCAATCGTGTTGGTAATAAAGCCATATGGCCTTACTTCCCATTGAATTGAGAAATAAGGCCATATGGCCTTATTGCCTATGGCTTTATTTCACCCCCCCACTTTTTCTATAGGAAAAAAGTTTCAGAATCTAAGACTTTTTCTATAGAAAAATGTCTCAAAATCTGAGGCTTTTTCTATAGAAAAATGTCTCAGAATATATGACTTTTTCTTTAGGAAAAATGTCTCAGAATCTGTCTCAGAATTCTCAGATTCTTAGACATTTTCCTTATAGAAAAATTCTCAGATTCTGAGGCATTTTACCTATAGAAAAAGTTTCAGATTCTGAGATATTTTTCCTAAAGAAAAAGTCTTAAATTCTGAAACATTTTTCGTGTAAAAAAAGTCTCAGATTCTGAAACATTTTTTCTATAGAAAAAGTTTCAGATTCTGAGATATTTTTTCTGTAGAAAATGTCTCAGATTCTGAGATATTTTTTCTGTAGAAAAAGTCTCAGATTCTGAGACATTTTTCCTATAGAAAAGGTCTCAGATTCTGAGACATTTTTCCTATAGAAAAAGTCTCAGACTCTGAGACATTTTTCCTATAAAAAAAGTCACAGATTCTGAGACATTTTTCTGATAGAAAAAGTCACAGATTCTGAGACATTTTTCCTATATAAAAAGTCTCAGATTCTGAGACATGTTTCCTATAGAAAAAGTTTCAGATTCTGAGACATGTTTCCTTTAGAAAAAGTTTCAGATTCTGAGAAATTTTTCCTGTAGAAATGGCTTAGATTTTGACACATTTTTCCTATTAAAATCTAAAATTTCTCGAGATTTTCCTTAGGAAAAAATCGCGAACTTTTAAACATTTTGTACATATCAAAAATTATTCAAAACTGTGGATACATACATGCTAAATTCCTGATCATATTAAAACAATGAACAAATTCATATCAGAATGCGTCTAAATATTTCCATTAGTACAGCCGACAATCAATTCTTTTAAATTGCAGCTTCAAATTTATATGTTTTTACAATCTGAAAGCACAAATAAAACAAATTATAAGTACCGCGTGTATTGTATACCAAATTAAGATGCGTATTTACGTTAATTCTGCCATATGTATCCAGAATGTATTAAAAATAAAAAAAAGTGCTGCGAAAATCTAAAAATTTGTCAACAAAAAGTTAACAAATAAATTGTTTTTTTTTATAAATTTTATTTTTCTGTTTGACATTTTTTTCAAAAATTGTAAGTTTTTTTATCGATTTCGTGGAAACAGTAGAGGAATGGAGTAAGATTACTGGGAAATCTATTCTAGAATACATTCACAAAGAAACGATTCCAAAAAATTTTGCTGGGAAAATACATTAAATTTTTTGACGTTCGTCATACAGAAACTGGGGGTAAATCTTTAATTTAAACTATAATAGAAAGCTTTTGTTTAACAAAAAAAAAAAAAACAACAACTAATAGTTAAAGCTTTTTTAAATTGTTTGTCAAAACACAAAATTCTAATTCTAAAATTAGTTGCCTTTTGTTCGTTACCTGATAGAAACAGAAACGACCGACACGCATTCCGCATTTTATAATAAAATCAAGTCAAGTTAAAAGTAAAAAATATGAGCAAAGTAACTTTATACGGTTTGGATCCAAGTCCACCTGTGCGTGCTTGTCTTTTAACATTGAAAGCCTTAAATTTACCATTTGAATATATACGTGTGAATTTGTTAGCCAAGGAACATTTATCCGAAGATTTTCTGAAAAAGAATCCCCAACATACTGTTCCCACTTTGGATGATGGTGGAAACTTCATATGGGACTCACATGCAATTATGGCTTATTTGGTTAGAAAATATGGCAAAGATGATTCATTGTATCCAAAGGATTTACTAAAACGTGCTGTTGTTGATCAACGCATGTTCTTCGAAAGTGGCGTTATGTTCCAAGGTGGATTACGAAATATCACAGCTGCTTTGTTTTTTCACAATGAGACACGAGTTCCACAACATAAAATTGATGCTATAGCTGAAGCTTATAATTTCTTGGAAGTTTTTCTTAAGGACACACCTTATGCTGCCGGTGATAATCTTACCATTGCCGATTTCAGCATCGTAACCACAGTGACATCGCTAGAGGCTTTACTCGAGATTGATAGTTCTAAATATCCCAATCTAACTGCTTGGATTAAACGTATGGAAACTCTACCCTATTATCAGGAAGCAAATTTAGTTGGTGCTAAAATTTTTAAGGAAATGATTAAATCAAAAAATATTACAATCATTCCCTAAATACAGATAAAGTTACATAAAAAATTTAAATTTCTATACTATGTACAAAAATATTAAGAGCAAAGATTAGAATTTTAATTGAGATAAAATGTATTAGCAAATTGCAAATTGAATAATAATTATTTATTAAATGTAAAATTAATTTTCTGTTTTACTCATGAGAAGAATAAACAAGTAAAAAAGCTAAATTCGGCCTTGTCGATTGAATTGATGCCCTCCACAATGTAAAACAGATTATTTGCAAAAAAAAAAACGCGTATAAAAATTATTTGGTGAAATCAAAATACTTCCGCGATTTTTTTTTTTTTTTTTTTTGTAAATAAATATGTTTGAATCCGAAAATAAATCCACTTATTGAAAAACACAGCAAATATTTTTTTTAGAATTATTAACAAAAATGGTATTTTACTTAATATGACCAAATAGGTTTTCGAAATACTTTTTATTTGATATACTTCATGACTTTGCATAATATAGAAGATACAAAAAAACAAGTGAGAGTGTTAAATTCGGCTGTGCCGAATCTTTGATACCCTCCAACACATTAAAACATATAAAAAAATCCAGAGACATTTTTTTAGAGGGGGGACTCGGTTGGTGTGGTGGGGGATACCTTCCCCATAGCGATAAATGTTAACAAATTTGTTTATTATGTTTCTTGCACTATAGAAAAACCATTTTTTCATTATTTTAATGATTTTCTTAAATCCACGCCCACAAAAGGGGGCGGTCAAAAAAAAACTAAATTTTCTAGCTTCCTGGTTCTAAAAACCGGAGTTTAGACTCCTTCTGACATAAAAAGGTTTCATTTGTTTAACAAAAATAGCAAAACCGATGTCAAAATGGCGTTTTTTAAGAGGATTTTTTAAAAACTAACGTATATTTTCATTGCTTGGGGATTTTTGCGGATATTTTGTTTTATTTTTGGGGACAACGGAAAAAAGTACCAGGCAACTCTGGTTTGACGGTCGATTAAAAAAGAATTCGAACTAACATAAACAAACGCCTCTATTTTCACCCCTCACTCTCAGAATTAACCTAACTGTTGCTAACCTGAATTTTTCCCACAGTGTTTTCATATGTGTATTAGGGTGGAGCAAATATCGACGTTTTCGAAACTCGAAACCCCTGGCCCGATTTTGCCCGTTTCCGAACTTAGCCGGCCTATGAATATAAGAAATATTCCTGCCAATTTTCAGGAGTCTAGCTCTTTTATTTTGGACTGAACCGTGTTTTATACAGACGGACGGACATTCATAAAATGACTTAGAATCGATCATAGATCAATAATATATATACTTTATGGGGTCTCCGACCGATATTTTTATGCGTTACAAACGGAATGACAAAGTGAGTACACCCCCATACTGTGGTTGGAGGGTATAACAAGTGAGAGTGTTAAATTCGGCTGTGCCGAATCTTTTATACCCTCCAAAATGTAAAAAAAAAATTGGTCAGGGGCGTTTTGGGGGGGGTGATGGGTTCAGTGGGGGACGTTGAGAGCACCTTCCCATCGCGATAAATATAACAAATGTTTCATTTATTTAACAAAAATATAAAAAACATGTAAATGTGTATTTTTCAGAGGTTGGTTCAGTTCTTCAAGTGGGAACATTTTTCCCCCTGGCCCGATTTTTCCCATTCACGAACTTAACCTGTCTATGAACATGAGACATATTTGTGCCAAACTTCAGGAGTCTAGCTGTTTTATTTTGGACTGCATTGTGTTATCTACAGACAAACGGACGGACGGACGGACATTCATAGAATGTCTTAGAATCGATCCTGGATCAATAATATATATACTTAATGGGGTCCCCGACCGATATTTCAATGCGTTACAAACGGAATGACAAAGTGAGTATACCCCCATACTGTGGTTGGAGGGTATACAAATTTTTGTCAGGGGCGTTTTTTTGGGGGGGTGATGGGTTCAGTGGGGGACGTTGAGAGCACCTTCCCATCGCGATAAATATACCAAATGTTTCATTTATTTAAAAAAAAAATACAAAAAACATGTAAAACAAGTGAGAGTGTTACATTCGGCTGTGCCGAATCTTTTATACCCTCCAAAATGTAATAAAACAATATAAAAAAAAATCCACGGGCGTCTTTTTTTTGGGAGGGGGGTTGGTGGGAGACGTTAGGGGGCAACTTCTCCTTTTGATTTTGAACTTCTTCTGAGATAAGAATGTTGCATTTGCTTAGCAAAGTACAAAAAACCCTGCAAAAAATGTGGTTTTTCTTAGGTTGGTTTAGTTCTCCAAGGGGGAACATTTTTCCTATTGGTCTGATTTTGCCCATTTCCGAACTTAACCTGCCTAGAAATATAAGACATATTCGTGCCAAACTTCGGAAGTCTAGCTCTTTTATTTTGCACTGTATCGTGTCATCTACAGACGGACGGACGGATGGACATCGCTAGAATGTCTTAGAATCGATCACTGATCAATAAAATATATACTTTATGGGGTCCTAGACCGATATATTGATGCGTTACACACGGAATAACAAAGTGAGTATACCCCCATACCACAGACTGTATACAGTCTCGACAGTAGAGTTTTATAAGAAAAAATGAGGGGAAAAATAACGATTTTAGGAGAAAACAGAGCGGTTTTTAGTCCGTTTTACGCTAACATGGCAACACTTTCTACGACTTAGGAGTGAGTGAAACAACAAAAACCGATCTGGCATCCATTTTTCTTATGGCGCGTTATATCAGTTTTCTCTTTCTAACCTAATTCGTAGAATAATTTGAAAATATTAACCATATGGTTAAAGAATACTTTTTTGACACCTGTCACTTATGTCGAGTCTGTATTAGTCAGTGACGGTCCGTGAAGTTGTCACTGGGTGTTCTCTAATTTATAAAAACAGAAAATTTAAGTATAAAATTCGTGTTTTTCGGGACCTAACGCATTCCCGAGATAGGTAAAGATGGGATGTTACTAGTTTTGTATATTTTTAAATGAGATGCAGCGCAAATTCTATTTTATTGTCATTTTGTTGCCTCACCACATCGACAATTAACAAAAAACATTATTTCGCAAATAAATGGAGTACAAAAATTAATTTTGGATGCATGTCAATAAAAAAAATTAAAACTGAGGCTTTGTGTATCACGGGAACGTGTTACGTCCAGAAAAACATATTTTATATACATAATTTTTATGTTTTAAATAAGTAGAGAACACCCAGTGACAACTTCACGGACCGTCACTGGTATTAGTCTGTGCCCATACTGTGGTTGGATGGTATAAAATCATTGAATCATTAGTTAAGGCATCCTTAGGTCGGATTTGAATCATTAGATAAGGTTTTTAGTGTATGTTTATAGTGATTTTTTTCTATTGAAACATTTTCAAATTTTAAAAATGTATTCCTTTAGCAAAGTTTTCAGAACTTACGAAAATGTTTTATACTTTTAAAGGTTCTATAGCATTTTTTCGACAGCAAAAGACCCAGATCCTTTAACAATAGAAAACTTCTGATGTTCTGAGGCATTTTGCTACAGAAAATCATTTAGAATTTATGAAATTCTTGCTATAGAAAAATTTTCAGATTCTGATACACTTTCATATAGAAAATTCTCGGATACTTAGGCAATTCTCCAACCAAAAAATTCCTATATTTAAAAAAATTCTTCGTATAGAAAAAATCTCAGATTTAGGGGGGATTACTCAATGTCCAATTATCTTTGTACGAAAAAGTTAAATTAAACTGAGAGCTATTTTATAACCGAGCATTGAGTAATCCAGCCTTAGTTACTTTTTCCGTAGTTACTTTTCACATGTGTAAACGACTTGTTTACAGCACTCAAAACAGACCTTTGAAGAATTAATTCAATTTGTGAATTAATTCACATTATTTTTAATTAATTTTTTAATTAATGAATTAATTCATACTTGAATTATTTTTTTTTTTGAATTAATTAATTTTGAATTAATTAATTTTAAATTAATTCATTTGAAATATTTCTTTTTTTGAATTAATTATTTTTTTTAATTAATTCTTTTTTTTTTAATTAATTCTTTGTTTGAAATAATTAAATTTTTTGTAATTCATTTTCTGGAAAGCACACACATACTAGGTGTGTTCCAGAACTTTCCGGGTAAAGTTCGGTAAAATGAGAGAAAATCAAAAAACCTCTCACGATACCACAAAAATGCACAAAAGTACGGGAACGCTAAAAACCACATTTCAAGCCCAAAATAATAGAAAATGTAAACAAACCAATAACGCAAAAAAATTTTCGTAAGAAAAATTACTTTAAACAAGATAACAAATTGTAAAAGCTTATTTTAATAACAAATTATCTTTTTTTGTATTGAAATAACACATTTCCTTGGTTTAGTTCTTTATTTTATTTAAATTTCCAATTTAGCTTCACAAAAAAAATCAGCTGTTTTTTTAACATCTGACTGTTACCAATTTACCCGAAAAAAAAGTGCGGGTAAGTTCGGTAAAATGAGAAAGTAATTTATTCTCTCAAAAACTCTCTCATTTACCCAATTTTTGCGTACGGGAACGCTTTTCGGGCTGGTTTGGGTACCCGCGGGCACCCGCGGTAACGTTCTGGAACACACCTACTATAACATTTATGCTTGTGCGAAAGTAGCAAGAAAAAAATCAATGCTTGCAAAAGCAGCATTTTTTAGCATATGGGCTTAGGAATTATAAAGACTGTTATAAACAGAGATGCCAACTATTTGAGAGCAAAACGCGCACAAAAATTTTATAAACGGGTAAAAACGCGTAATTTTGCTTGAATAAAGGGGTAAAAAAGCACTGGACTGTTTTTGAAAATAGATAAAAAAGTAAAAAAAATAATATTTTTATTCAAACAAAATTTTTGATAAGTTTGTTGGTTAAAATTTTGAGCAACGGATATAAATCGTCTTACAATTTTACATGGTCTGCATTTTCCGCTTCAAAAGCCAAATTTAGTCTTTGAACTTCACCAAGAACAGAATTTAAATATTAAACCCAAAAAAAACCTACAAGGAATGGCGTTTTTTAAAGGTTGGTTTAATTCTTCAAGGGAAAACATTTCCCCTTAGTCCGATTAGCCCATTTTTTCCGAACTTAATACGACTAATGGTCATTGACCATAATAATATATTAGTTCCATATTTCAGTCGTCTAGCTCTTAGTTTGAACTGCATACTGCTTTTCACAGACAGACAGACAGACGGACATTCAAAGAATGTATTTGAATCGATCATAAATCAATCAAATATATACTTTGTGGAGTCTCCGACTAATATTTCGATGTGTTACACTCGAAATAACAAAGAAAGTATTCCGCCATACTTTGTTTGGAGGCTATAAAAATTAATCTTAAAAAGCACTAAAAGCACCAACTGAAAACTTAAAAAGCACCAAGTTAGTGCGTTTTTCTAATTTGGCACTAGGCCAACAAATTTCGCGTTTTGACGCATCAAAAAGCACTAGATCTAGCGCGAAAAGCACTAAGTTGGCATCCCTGGTTATAAACCAAAATGTTTGTAAGAGAAAAGGTGGGTAAGTTGCTCGGTTTTCACGTGAAAATCTGTCAAACTCCATATAAAAAAAACATAAATTTCACACTGGCTTTACAAAAGCGTAAAAATTTCGCTGAAGAGGTATTCTGTTCACTGGTGAAAAACCGGCAAAATAACCCGGTATATGTTGCATCAATACGCATCAACACTATAAGCAACATTTTTTTAAATTGTACAGACCATTTAAAAAGCGGTGAAATTTAACATTCAGATGTAAAATGAAGTAATTATAAGTGTTTGGGACTGTAAACATTAAGGCCTTTATTCATAATACTTAAAGTTTACTTAAAGTAGGTTTATTTGACAAATATTCATGCAATATCAGTCAAATAAACCTACATTAGATTTAATTTACTCATTATGAATAGCCCAGTAATAATATCACATAACTTACCAAAAAATATTATTTAAAGTTATTTTATGTATTCTGACGCGCAAAACATAACCAAACATATGACTGTCAAATTTTCGCTACAAATTAATTGATGTTTCGAAACATTTTTTTTTCACCGGTGAACAACTTACTTAGCTAAAACAAAAGTTTTTTTCCCTATACCATATACGAAAAAACAAGAAAGTGTTATATTGCCAGTGCCGAATATTAAATAACATCCAGTATAATAGAGGTATTCCGCGAAAAAAAAACAATACTTTTGTTTTCTCTTGCAACCATTTTGGTTTACAATAATTTGGGTTTTCACAGTGACGATTAAATTTGCCTTTTTTAATAATTTGCACAAAATAAATTTCCCGAGTAAAAATAAACATATATAACAATATATAACTTGATACAAACATAATAAATCATATATGATTACACATCGCTGAGATCTTTTCTAAATTTTTTAAATGCAGTCATATGTAGTTATATATAATTTAATCATGATTCGGATTAAAAGATGTGCGGTTGATATAATTATATAAAATTATATGAGGGTCAATACAAAATTAGTTTTTCTGTATAATTTAACATAAAACTATATATAGCTTATTCTGTTCGATATATGTATAACTTTAAATGTTTCTAATTAACCAACAATTTTCTAAGTTTTTTAGGCAAAGTATAAAAAACTTTTTAAAATGTTCCTAAACATTTCCTTGTTAAGGTTACCCAGTCAGAAAAATACAATCGCAAAAGCGCTGTGAAAGCGTTGTGGACGGTTCTACAAGCGTTCCATTTACCATCTTCAAAGCGCTTTCAGATGATCCGAATGATAACATCGATCTACGCTAGGTTTAAAGCGTTTTAAAAGCGTTTTAAAAAAGTGCTTTCAGAACGTTTTGTTTAAAGTCATGAAAGCGCTTATAAAGAGCTTAAATACAAAAATTAAAGATATTTTCCAGCGATTGAAATAAGAAAAAACAGTACTTTAAAGGACTTCATATAAAGCAGATATTTTTTTTTTATTCGTTAATTGTAGATATTTTTTTTATAAAAGTATTTTAGAAAATAAAAATTAAATTCAATGTAATAAAAAAAATAAACTTAGTAAAGGTAAATTAGCTACTCTAAAAGCAAATTATGCAAAGGAAATATTAAGAAGATTTGTGGAATGTATGCCACATTTTTATGGTCCTAATTGCCAAACAATGAATATAGTATATATGGGGGCACCTATATCACAGTTCTCTGCTTTTCATTTTGAAAACAGTCTGGGTTACTTAAAATCGATCGTAACTCTCGGAACAATCCAATTGCTGAAATTCAACGAAAATTGCATGTTTTTCATACCGTTAACTCTCCAAATAAAACTCCATTGGTATATCCTCTCTATAAAAACAAAAAGTATTCTCTTGGCAAAGTAATGGAATCCACTGAAACAAAAGTTGTGTTTTCTTTTATTAATATTCATGGTTTGAAAATTACTGCATCCCATCCTGATAACGCAATTCTACTTAGTAATGGAAATATTATGATAGTAAACCAAATTTTTAGTACAAATCGAACTAAAACACATGTGATAATATATATTTAAAAGGCAACATCTTTAATGAAATAAACGATTATTTTGTCTATCCAATTCCATCAAAAGAAATAAGACTTTATAACGTTAAAAATTTACGTGAAGATGTTATTGAAGTCAGTGTGCATATTGTAGAAGTTAAATGCATTATTTGTAAATTTTATAACGAAACTATTGCTATAACTCTTTTGCATAAATGATAATAATAAAGCTACGTTCACAATGTCGGAGTCACTCCAATCTCAAATACAGAGTGAAATGTTAACTGTTCAAAATGTAGAGTGAAGTTCTGTCACATTGTATATGTCATTTTACTTACCTGACTCACAATTTCACAAAATTTTGCCATTAAATTTTGTGTACTTTATCCATTAATTTAAATTTAAAATTTTTAAATATTTTTTTCCCAAATATCATTAAAATTCTACATATTTGTTTTGTTTTTTATTTTTTTCTTAATGACATTATTAGAATTGCCACTATCAGAGGTGTATTTTTTCTCTGTTAACGGTTAACATAGCTTTGACTCTGGAGTGGATTGAAAAGGGATAGTCAAATTCAAAAATATGAAAGTGCAAAAGGGAAAGGTATAAAATTTTCCACAGATTGGAGTACTCCAACATTGTGAATGCGGCTTAAAACTTAAAATAGATTTACAAATTAACAAATGTTTTATGTTTTCAAAATTTTGCGTTTTCAATGTGGTATAAGTGAAAAATTATTTAATTTGATTTAAAAAAATGTTTTTATAACAATTTGTTTAAAATTGAGTATAATCTAAAAAATACTATACTTTTATGTACTACGAAAAAAATTTAAAAACGTTTGCAAAAACTGCTTTAAAACCATTTAATTTTGAAACGAACATGTATTTTGTTAATAAAGTGCTTTCAAAACGCTTTTCGAAAACGCTCTCAAGGCGTTCGAATAAAGCGTTTTGAGAATGCTTTTTTTTTTGTTACAGTGCTTTCAGAACGCTTTTTGAAAACGCTCGCAAAGCGTTCGAAAATAACGTTTTGAGAACGTTCTTTTTTTGTTACAGTGCTTTCAGAACGCTTTTTTTTTATAACCGTCGTCAATTTCTGCTTGGGTATGTACACTGAAAAAAATAACCTTCCTGATATTAATGAAACGGATTCATTATTTTGTTTTCATTACTTAAATGAAGGAATTCATAAGCTGATTGAAATTTCATGCATGTTATGAACAAATTTTATGAAACTTGTTTCATTAGATTTCATAATTTCATTAAAAAATATCATAAGATTTTTTAGAACTAAATACAACTCTGCGTTGCGAATAAGAGAAAGAAAACAGAACAAAAACATACGACATTTTATTACACCACGCGTGTTTAGTCTAATTGAAATTTTTACATGTGTGTTAACTTTTTTATAATTAAATAAAATAATTTTATATTTTTTTGCTTTGTTATTGAAACTTGTGTGTGTGTTATGCTGGTTATATCTAATTGAAATTACAAGTGAAAAGTTCCGTATAAGTGTTTCTTTTGACTGTTTCTTATAAAATATAATATAATTTGCAACAGAAAAATAGTTTTTTAAGTCATTAAAATTTTGTGATGAAATGTAGGGTAATTTGTGTTGTTCCATTGCTACGTTGTTGCTACGTTTTGGCAGCACGTGTTTTTAAAGTCATCGCGTTTTTGTCTTTTATAGTTTACCTTATATGGCAATTCAGACCAATTTTCGTTTGGAGTAAAATTTTGTTGTGTGTAAAAACTAGGTGAAACCCATAAAAAGTGTGCAATTAAGGGTCATGTCACAGACTCAATTCCGTTCGGAAGTGGATTAAGTGGTTCACTCGTAAAACGCAAAGCAAATACTTTTTTTCGGAATGAAACCACTTTTAGCAATTCAATTCCACTTTGATGAAAAAAAAATTGTTTTGCGTTTTACTAGTAACAACTTTTTTTCAAATCCGATCGGAATTGAGTCTGTGACATGCCCCTAAATAAAATTTCAGTGACGGTTACAGTGATGGTTACATGTGACTTACCAAAATTGTTATTAATGCAAATTTTCACTAATGGGTGTTTGATACGTGCTGTTTTTAGGTAACTTGTTCCTAACTTGATTAGGGGCTTTCTATGGAAATTTTGATAACTTCAACCAACATGAATTTATCGCGATTCCCATATCAAAACCTTAATAAAGTTAGCAACTAGTTACTTGTAAAAAGCAATTATCATACGCTCATTACCAACTACTATTCCACATTTAATCAATGTATATTTTCATACATTTTATGAAAACCTTCATAAAACGTTTCAAACAAGTTCTACGAATATTTTCATTATTTATATGCAAGTTTTCATTGAAAGGAACTTTAATGACACCAGTTTCATTAATCAAATGAAACCTGTCTTCGGTTGAAAACGTGAGTCATTTTTCATTAAGGTTAAGTCAATTTTCATTAATTTCACGAAGCTATTTTTTTCAGTGTATATCACCTATCTGGTTCGAAGCGTACCCAAACATTTTTTTGTTTTAGAAAATTATATATTTGGTGAATGTATCGTTGACCTGTGGTGTTTCTCAACCCAAACCAAAAAACACCAGGATTTTATATGTTTTTATGCAATTAGATCTAATTTGATCCACCAATATATGGCAATGTATGGTCAAAACTCGGATGAAATCAAATCATATTTTATACAAATTGATCTTTTTTAATGCAAAAACATCCACCATTTTTCGGATCAAATTGCGTTTAATTATATATTGTATTACATATCAATAGGGCAAGTACTTTCATGCATCTAAAAAACGAAAATATGTGCCTATAATATGCGTCTAAAAATCCAAAATATGCACTAAAAACTTTAAAAATATGCATCTAAAAATTATTGATTTTACTAAAAAAAATAATTTGTTAACATAAATTAGACTTTGTCAAATATTTTAAGCCCCTCGACAATTCTTAAAAATGTTTTATTGAGTGGAAACAATTTTTAGTTAGTAAAATATTTTTATACCCTCCAACCACAGTATGGGGCAAAATCGGGCCAGGGGGAAAAAGTTCCCCCTTGAAGAACCAACATCTGAAAAAATACACATTTTTTACGTGTTTTTTGTATTTTTGTAAAATAAATGAAACATTTGGTATATTTATCGCGATGGGAAGGTACTCTCAAAGTCCCCCACTGACCCCCATCAACCCCCGCAGAATCTAAAAATTATACTTCCAGAATCCATTTTCTTTAAAAAATGCATTGGAATATGATTTCGATAAATAAATACATTTTTATATAAAAAATAGGGGATAGGGTTTGAATTTTCCTATGGAAGTTTTGAAAAAATATTGATGAAATTTAAAAAAAGTCGAATTTTTATCAAAATATGCAAAAAATATGCATTTATACCAAAATATGCAAAAATATGCAACTACAAATCAATGCCATTTTTTTGCAAATTCTTTGATTCGGATAGATATTTAATTTTTGCTATGTTTACAATGCTGAGTAAAAATATGCATTTTCATGAAAGTACTTGCCCTACATATCAATATATATTGCATCATATAAAAATTTTTACTCGGGTTAATAACTTATTACATTCACAATTTTAAAATAAACACAAAAAAATTGTATTTTTCTTTTTGTATAAATGTTTTTGTTGCCGCGTCCGAAATTTCAGCATAAACAATCACAGCTGCTCAATTAAAAATGTGAAGGATCCGAAAAATGGATCGCTAAGATTAGACCAATTTTAATTGGACGGATACAATTTCATCCGAAAAATGGGTTTATCTAATAATATAAACCCATTTTCGGATGACATTGTATCCGTCCGATTAAAACTGATCTAATCTTAGCGATCCATTTTTCGAATCAATACTGATCTTTCAAATCTCGGATCAAAACTGATCTTACTTGGATCAGTACTGATCATTCAAATCTCGAATTATATGTGATATATAAGAATATATCTAAACATTTTTACTAGGGTGTTTTCATTTTTATGTTTTTTTTTATTTGCACTCTAGCATTTTGTTTTTAGACAAGGTTTAAGTTGGGCATTTTAAGAAAAATATGCCATACTTAAATTGGCATTTTTTTTTACTTTTGGCACATTTGCCAAATACCACACTAAGGCTGGATTACTCAATGCTCCGTTATAAAAAAACTCGCCGTTAAATTTAACTTGTTCATACAAATTTTGACCTAAAGCTCCGTTAAGTCGGCAGTTAGCAGCTAACTTTTCATTGAGTAATCCGCCCTAAAAAAGGCAAATTTAATCATCACTGTGAAAATACCAAATGTTTCAAAGTTTTAAAATGAATCTAAAAAAATGTTATTCACAATACCCAGTAAAAACTTGGTAATAAGCCCCCATTACCGCCTGCATTCTATGTAATGAGGGCTCGTTACCTGCTCGATTACTTCTTGTTAACAAATAATGAGTTACCGATAGCCTAATACAAAACCGGTTACATCTTGTTAATAAATAATGAGTTACCGATAACCTGATACAGAACAGGTTACTGGTAAATACGATTTAAAATATCTGATAAATTGTCTAAACAATTTTTTTTTTAATGAAATTAAAAAAATGCTAAAGAAAATTTAGAAAGAACTTGCACATTTAGCTTAAAAAAGATTAACATTTATCTACTTTTTCTAATAAAACTCTGTTAACAGAAATTTAAATTCAGGAATTCTAATTAAAATTGGGACAAGGCAAAAAAAAGTTTAGAAAACCAAATTGATATTTAGAAAACAGGATCTAGCTGACACTTGATCGTGATTTATCAGCCTTAATTAGTCTTTACATAACTTCTATTGAAATTTTCTGGATTTTAATTGGCTTTTTCTAAATTGTTATTGTTTTTTCTAGAAATTTTGTGGTGTTCTCCAAATTTTAATTTATTTTTGTTTTTTTGCCTTGTTGTTTAAAGTATGTTAAAGCCGGTAAAAAGGTAAAAAAACCATCACAGACAGTATTTCCCTTAAAACCTAACTCACTCTTATATAGACTTATAAGATGGTGTTTAATGCGGTTTCCATTGGCTGAGCAGCAGTCGCTTCTGTATATTGGGGGGGCCTAAAGCCCCCCTAGATTTTTTTTAATTTTTTGGTATTTTTTTTTTAATAGAAAACCCCAGACCTATTCCTGAAGCGTTCCCTTTAACATGCGTCTAGGTGTCATAGAAACGAATGCTCCCCGAAAGCGGTTAAAAATTCATATTTTTTTTTTTTAAATTTTGATTCTGTAGATTTTTCGGAAATTTAGAACTCCTAGATATGTTTTGAGAATGAAAGATTTTTAATGTTTTTCCTATAGTAAAATCATTAGATTACTATGATTTTTTTCAAGAACAAGTTCTGATGATTGCAAAAGTTGTTGATTATTAGTCAAAATTCTCAGATTCTTTCTTTCAATAACTTTTGTCTATAAAAACCCACTTAGAATTTAGAAACTTTTTTAAATCAAAGAAGTTAAAAAGTTTTCCTGAAGGTAAACCCCTAAGATTCGGTAAAGTTTTTATTACTGACAAAAACAACAGATTCATATAAAAACTTTTTTCAATAATTCAGACTATTTTTCAATGGGAAAAACTATTAGATCTTATATACCCGAGTAAAAATAATTTAATATGATCTTATATACTTTTATATAGTCATATTATTTGATATATGATCATGTGTGCCACTATGTATTGCAAGATAAATTTATATAATAAATTTTGATGTGGGATTTTTTTAAGATATCGCCATACATAACTATATGTTGTAACATCTGGTCCCATTCATCATTTAAAATTTCTAAGTGTTTTATATAAAATTTTATATGCCTCCATTTTTTTTAAATTTTTTTAAAGGTTTTCCAAGAACATATTTTTGTCGTAAATATTTTCAAAGTGTTTTATATAAAATTTCATATGACTTCTTTTTTTTTATTTTTCTAAGATTTTTCCAAGCACCACTTTTTTATCACGAATATTTTCTAAGTGTTTTATATAAAATTTTATATGACTCCATCTTTTAAATTTTCTCTAAGTTTTTTTTAAGGAACATTTTTTTTATCGCAAATATTTTCTAAGTGTTTTTTATAAAATTTTATATAACTACATTTTTTCAAATTTTTCTAAGTTTTTTTCAAGGACAAATTTTTTTGAAAATATTTTCTAAGTGTTTTATATAAAATTTAACATGACTACATTTTTTGAAATTTTTCTAAGTTTTTTTTCAAAGAACAACTTATTTTTATTATTTTAATTTTTCAACTTTTTATTAAAAACTAAAGAAAAACATCCGATTTGTAAAATTGTATAAATTTTAATATAATTGGATATAAATGTTATATCATTGGATTTGACCAAAACTCGTATCAAAGTCGATATAAAGTTATATAAACTGATATTATTAGATATTATTCGATCAAATCTTATGAAACCATTTTTCGTATAAGATTATATCAAAATAGACACGAACCCATATTAAATTATATATTGTGTCATATCAATTTTTTTACTCGGGTAATAACACTGTAAGTAAAATTTAAACTTTTGAAATGACACACAAAAATGCCGAGACACCCCAACTTATTTTTTGGTCATAGAATCTAGTGGTATACTCCGATTTAAAAAATTAGCTCAAAATAACGAGACATTTCGATTTTAAATTTGCAAATGTAGAGTAAAGATTAAATAGATTAAAAAAAATTATAAAATTCGTCAAAATAAGAGCAAGTATTGTTCCATGTCCGCTTGAAAATGGACGTCGATTATTTCTAGATATAAATTTTGACAAATAACAAGTTTTTAACAAGTTTTTTAAGTTTTTTCATTCAAATAAAATGAAAAATCGCCTTAAATCTACTACAAATTTAATACCGAAACATCTCGGGATTTTGAGCTAACTTTTCAAAACGGGGTACACCACTGGATTCTACGACCCAAAATGTCTCGGCGTTTTGGTGTGTCATTTTTACCTACTTACAGTGTAATCATTACGAGTCCTTAAGACTCATTGAATAATCATAACGAGTCCTAAAGGCTTATTACCAAGGAGAGGACTTTCATGCAAATGCATGTTTTTTCCATTTGGTCATAGAACAGCATAAACAAGATATCTTTACGAATCAAAGAATTTGCTTTAAAATGGCATCGATTCGTTAGTGCATATTTTTGCATATTTTGCTTAAAATGCATATTTTTGCATATTTTGCTATTATTTCGCTATAAATGCATATTTTTAGGTCATATTTTGAATAAATTTTAGTTTTTTAGCTATTTTTTTAGTATTTTTAGCTATTTTTAAGTTTTTTTTTATATTTTTTTTTTGCATTAAAGCAATTATTAAAATTTTTTATATAATTTTGATTTTTTTAATAACATTTTATTCACACTGTATATATGCACATCTAAGCTTAAAATGCCGGACTGAATTCAAATTTTATGTTTTTTTTTTTTAATAAAAGTAAAAAAACAAGAGGATATTTATGATTTTTAGTGCATATTTTAAGATTTTTAGTGCATATTTCAACACTTTTTAGTGCATATTTTAGGCGCCTAAAACATAGTTTTTTAGTGCATGAAGGTCCTGTCCCTGCTTATTATATATTATTATTTATTGTTGCAAAAATTCATGAAATCATTAAATTATTAAAAAAAAAATTGTGAATCATTAAAGTTCTGGGGGGGGCTAAAATTATTCTGGGGGGGCTAAGCCCCCCCCCAGACAGGGCTATCTACGCCAATGGTTATTGGTAATGTCCTAAGTAGCCAAATGTCTCTTTCTACGAGGTTCCAAGATATATTTTCGGTCCTGTAATATTTGAATTTTACAATCAAACATTTGGAGGGAAGGATATCAACGTAAACATTGGTTCCGTTGGTACATTGGATCTTTTCCATTTCCACATTTGCCCGCTTGGTTGCTCTTGAAATAAACACGTTCAACATGAACTTGTTCAATTTCATATTGGCGGAAGTTGCCCCAACACGGTGCCCTGGATAGGATTTAAATAAAATGTTGGTGTTACTCCAATTTTTAAATGGATTATGTTTTTAGAAGATAAAAGAAAGAAAATGAGCCAAAAAAGAAAAAAAAGTACTAGGCGCTTTTTTTTTTGGCGGGAAAAAAATAAAATTTCAAAAAAACAAAAAAGAATTTATTCTTTCAAATGCATTAAAATTTGTATATACGGATGTAAATTCATCACATATTTACTTATCAGTGAGATTTAGATATATATGTAACATATTTTTCCAGATATGAGACTTAAAAGAATTATTTCACTATTAATTGAAACTAAATGAAATATGTCCTTGTAAATTATTTATAAATGTAAGTTCTTAAAAGTTTTCAGTGTACTACTCAGACGGACAGCAGAACACAAGGTTGCCTCAGTTTAGACCTTAGTGAGTCATATAATTTTAAAAGAATTAATACTTTTTTGTTAAAAATGTTTTTTTAAAACTAAAAAAAATCAGAAAACGATAGTAAAAATCATTAAAAATGTGTTTGCAATGCCTAAGGAAGAGTAAAATAAAGTAAATAGTTTAAAAAGAGATACAGAAAGTGTTTTGGACTATTTGTTTATTGCGAAACTTATGGATGGACTTAATATCCTTTTTTAATTTTGTTTATTTCGCCAAAAATCCTTTGTAAATTTTGTTTGTATTGTTGGGGTAACTTCCCCCCTTCAAAATCTAGAAACAGGATCAATATTAAATGTGAAGTAACTGCTAGAGTTAAAATTTTCATTAAATTAAAGAAGAAATTTGATTTAGTCTCACTAAATAGTGAAATTATTCTTTTAAGTCTCATATCTGAAATAATATGTCACATATATATTTAAATCTCACTGACAAGTGAATATGTGATGAATTTACATCTGTATAAAAATTTTTTAATGCATTTGAAAGAATAAATTCTTTTTTGTTTTTTTGAAATTCATCTTTTTGCCCGCCAAAAAAAAAGCGCCTAGTACTTTTTTTTTCTTTTTTGGCTCATTTTATTTCTTTTATAGTCCAAAAACATAATCCGCTTAAAAATTGGAGTAACACCAAAATTTTATTTAAATCCACTCCAGGGCACCGTGCCAAGTTAAAAATTTATTAAAATAATCAAAAGCTGTTATTTTGTAGCATTTTTGTAAGGAGTGGGAAACGAGTTATTTTTTAGCAACTGGTAGCTACTTATTTTTGGGACTAATGTATGCTGTTATTTTGTAGCATTTTTGTAAGGAGTGGGTAACGAGTTATTTTTGGGCTACTAGTAGCTTATTATTTGTGGTACTAATGTATGTAGTTTTTCAGTAGCATTCTCGTAAGCGAGTGGGTATGCGGTCATTACTCCAATGACATCGCCATGTTAAAATAATGAGTGTTTCACCAACATAGTAACTAGCTACCACCATCAATTTAAAGGCGAAAACCTCATTACTTGGCAATAGAAGTTTTTACTGGGTAGTACACTAAGAAAATTATGTCATTAACTGTTTGTAGGTTATTTTAAAAAGTAATCAGTAAAGTTATTTTAAAAGAAAAATCACTTATTTTATAAAGGATTTAATTTTTTTACTATTTTTGTAGTTTAAAAAATATAATTTACTGTCTTAAAACTGAATTTTCTGTTACATTTATTTTCGGCAGTAAAAAATTTCTTCTATAGTTTTACTGTTTTTCAATACAAAATAAATGAATATTCAGTAGTTTTGGTTAGTCATTAAATTAACATTTAAAATTGACTGTAATGTGTTTTTATTTTAAATGAAAAAACAGTGGAATGGTTTTTAAATAAAATTTCATTTGTTTTAAGTGAATATTCACTGGAATTTACCTATATAATTTTTTGAGTGTATGTTTCCATTGGCATGATTTGGGCAAATCAGAGTGTTTTGAGGAAATCATGTCATTTTCTACGTGTTTTCCCAAACATTTTTCATATGCGCAAAACATCTCAAATTGGGTATTTTGGTACAAAACAAAAAAAAAAGCTACTCATTCGTAGTGAGTGTTCGTTAGAAGTAGAAGACATTTATATTTTTTTATTATTAAAATAATTTACAATTATTTGTTTAAACATTTTTATTTTATTATAATAATTTTCTTAATTTTGTTGTTTTAACGATTTTGTAGAGAAAACGTCAAATTAATTACGAAAATTCGTTATTAGTTCAACGTTCCAAATCACTTTAACTTGGGTGGAAATAGCTCGAAGTGTTTTGCTCAAATCAAGTGTTTTTGATCTTGATGGAAACATGGTTTAACGCCGATTTTACAAAATGTTTTGCACTAAAAACTAAAGCTACAGATTTAATAGAATTTTTTAATTTAGTTGTCAACAGTTTAAAATGAAAATTATGATATTAAAAAAAATATATATTTTGAATTTATTTTACTTACCCGGCTAAAAATAAATGTGTGTAATGGACCATCCCGGCTTTCGATGATTTTTTCTTTTTTTATAAGTATCTTTTTTTTTTGCTGATATCTTGCTGACTTTTGCATTCCTTTTGGTTACGTTGGGGATAAGATACAATTCAAAGTTAACGGTTATTTGTTTTAATTATTTCTTGCAGTAATGGGTTCAAAAATATCAACATTGCAATTTTATTATTGTGGTGAGATTAACAAACGTATCTCTCAGCTGTGTGACGGTCATTTATTACACTACACTTTTATTTTTAATATTAATTAAATATATATTTGTACAATAAAAGAAGATGCTTTAAATATTTGGCCGCCAGCATTTTTTACTCGCTAAAAAAAATCTTCTTCTTATTATTATAATTTCAATCACAATGGTTCATTTTGACAGTACGTCAGTATTGCCACATTTGCCAAAGCCCAATAACCAGTGCTACCGGACTAATTAAGTGGGAAATACTGGAATTAGAGAGAAGAGAAAAATGACATTGAAATGGAGGTGGCGGTCAAATACGCACACGGCAATGTATATACCAAGTATATAACCGGCTAAAATTGCGCAAGTTGGAAAATGACATGACATTATCCAAAGTCAGATTATCGTGTATACTACAAAGAATGTATAAACGCATGAGCAGTGTTAAAAACTACTATAGAAGTCATATGTGTTAGAAGATAGTAAAAGTGTTTAACATTCCTTTTGTTAAGGAAAACTTGCGATATATAATTATAAAAATATCGGAAGACAATTTAAAATAAATAAATTTTAATAAATATCGGTTGTCATTTAATAATTTTTTTCGCAAACTATAATTTTTGTTAAATAAAAATTTACCGAAATTTTTTTTTACGATTTTTTTGTTATACCCGAACAATTGAAGGACAACGGTAAGAACTAAGTTAATTCTTATTTGTTAAACCAATGCATCTAAGATATGCATAAATAAAAATAGTTTTTTTATTCATAAACTTACAAATTTTATTGATAGGCCAATTTGGTGATTTCTAAATCGACGTATCGATCACTGGTCGAAATCCAGGACATAAACGGGAACATCCGTAAAACCACCCTACCGTGTGACAAAATCCCCATAAAGAACAACAAAAAACTACTAGGTGGCATAGCCAGGTTACGAAGGGTACAGTTTTACCATCACACCATTACCGGCCATGATTGTAGGAAGTTGCTGATTCTCATCAGTTAAGCCGGCAACCACCTATTTTAACCCGTTGTGAGCGGTAACGTACAAAATACACGCAGAAAAACACGTATGTAAATAATCGTGAAAAGCACGGAAAAAAACGTTGATTTTTATTCAAAATTCGGAGAATTTTAACCTCAAAATCATTTCGACCTTCGGTCGACCTCTAATTGTTGGTATATACTTGAAATTTAAATCTAGTAAAATTCTTATTAATATCCCTAATATATTTTCTTTTTTTTTTTTTTGTAATTTAAAGTTAACTCTCAAAATTTTTTTTAATTTTGCTAAAAAAAATTATCCTATTATACGGATTGTGGTAATTTGTATCAGAATCTTGCTAAACCACGATATTGATACAAGTCACCAACAGTCCAACTAAAATTTTTATTTTATTTAAATTTTTTTTTTAAATTTTATAAACTAAATTTAATAACCTAAAAGCAATATTTTTTTTTTGAAATTTAATAGCCTAAAATTGATAACCTAAAAAAAAAAAAAAAGATATATATATTTTTTTTTGAAAACTTCTTAACCTAAAAATATAATACTTAAAACTAGATAACAAAATCAATAAAAAATTTAAATAAATTATTAATCAAAATACGTAAGAAAATTACAACAATAAATTAATAATGAAAATATATAAAAAAATTACAACAATAAATTAATGATCATCTCGAACAGTTATACACAAAAAATCGCAGTGAGAATCTCGAAAAATTTATATTTCTGTATAACCGTTCGACATAATCATTCAAATTTTAAAAAAAAAATACCTAAAACTACGATAAAAAATGAATAAATTAATTAATAAATAAATATATATATAATTTTAATCATATACCTAATAATAAAATAAATAATAAATTAATAATCAAATTACTCTTTCAATCATCTGAAAATTGAATCTATAGTTTAAATTTTTAGCTGATTGAGAAAGTAACTGAATAAAAAAAAACCTAACACTAAAAAATTCCTAATGAGAAATTAAATAAAATCCTGAAATTGATGTTGAGTAAAAATTATTTCTAAAAATAATTTTACTAATGAATTTATAATTTTTTTGATTAAATAATTTTCATGAAAAATTTCCCAATAATTTTTCATACGAATTTAATTTTTTTTAAAGGTTTATTAAAATTTATAAAAAAATGTCAGGCTAATTATCTTTCTTTGTTTTTCTTAATGTTAAATATTTTTTTTTAAAAAGTTTATAATTTTTTTTTCTTGTAAAATTTTTATATACTAATATTAATGGTTTATTAATGTTTATTAAATTGTTTAATTTTATATTTATGAATAAAATATGTTAACCTTTTGTATAATGAACATAATGATGTGTTGAGTCTTCTATTTTGGTTGATATGTAGCTAGTCAAAAAGGTTGGTAAGTTTTTATTAGGGACATTACTTTTATATTTATTTCACAGGTACTGGTAATGTCAAGGATGACTGAAAAATGTCATAAGGGGAGGGCCACCTGTATAGAACAGTAACACCTTGTTCTATGAACCAAGCCTGTCAAAAATCCGGAACCATATCAAATTGTATGGAATTTTGTTTTGTCGTTTGTCTGTCCGCTTTTATATAGAGTTGCCAACCATTGATATTTTTTTTAGTGTTACCCTTTGTGTGTATCGCGTTTTTTTGTTAACGGCACGAATTTCAAATGTGTAAACCTAACGGATAAAAGAACTCCCCCATATCCGGCGAGCTACAGCCTACCATCATCGTGCCACATCCGTAAGACGTTAGTTAAGGTTTATCACATTTTGGCGCCCAACCTTCAGGCATTCGAAAAATGCTTATGCTCAGAACGAGGTAACTTTCCTACTATAGTGTATGTCCTGGAAGGTTCAGTTAGAACCATGCCTGAGTTGCGATGCTATCGAGGTGGTTACTAAGTTTTGAGGAACCAACCTTTTTCAATTCAAATTACATTCAAAACATAAGTCATATTCCAAAAGGCTATAAAGCTAAGTGTCTATTTGCTGCTGTTTTGTTATGTAAGGAGAGGCGAATTCGGAGGGTTCACCTTTTGTTATTATGTCCGGTTTCAAGTTAATCTTTTTTTTCGACAAAATCAAAATCCGTAAAAATAAAAAAATTCACCATATAAAAAAATAATTTTAAAACCAATACACAATTTTGATATGAAGTAAATTTATTCTGTTTTTCTTTTTAAAACAGTTTATATTTAATCTACAATAAATTTTATATTATTATAAATATTTTCATTTCTAAATTATTATTAGAAAAGATAAATAATTTTGATAAAAACACATTTATTTATTGATCAGGATTTAGTTTGCAGGATTTCGTTCACTATTTTTAACCAACTTTTAATGATAATGCTACAAATTCAACCATATTTTGTTTATTTACCTGAAAAAAAAAATAACTTTATTAACATACCTTGTGAGTACAATTTTTGTTTATATTGTTTAATCCTTATAATATACGTATAACAATTATAATATTATTTTTTTTGTTTTGTAGTTACTAACAAAAAAACAAAAACATTTCGAAAAGTAAACTATACTAACTATAAATCATATTCTAACCTTTTCATATTTTTTTTTAATTTTTCATTATTTACAAAATTTATTATTTACATATTCTAATCTTTTTAAACTTTTTGGCTATTAAGAAATTTTTCTTTATCCAGACTTTTTATTTCCTACCTCTCTGTTAAGTAAGACTTTTTGGTTTTAAAAAGCATTGCATTTCGACCTTAAAACTTATAAGCAATTTTGTTACTTTAATTTTGCCAACTTTACATCAATATTGAAAATCTTTTCTTAGACACAAATTGGAACATAAAATTTTATACAAAATTTTTATGTTAAAACAAATTTCAAATTTACAAATTTTTGGTAAAATTGATCTTAATCAAATTTATCATTCTAAATAAAAAAATACAAAAAAAATACTATCGCTAAATTCAAATTGACGATCTAATTTTTTTCCAATTTTTGTTAAAATTGTAATTTCATTCTTTTTGCAACATTATCTTATACAACTTTCTACCTACAATAGAAAAACGTTTTGGTAATAATAAAAAAATAAAGGATAACATTTTTGTACCTAACAGTCAAAGATTGTATTTATTGTTTTCTATATCTCTCTGAAAAATTCTAGAAATATTAAAAAAAAAAAATAGTTTTGAACCACTTAAAATTTTAGTTAAAATTTAGTGTACTATAAATTACATTCAGTTCATAATTACCTAAATAATTGTGAAGAAGCTGAATATACAGTTTACCACATAGTTTAGGGTTCACTTTATTATGAATACTAGCCCTAGAAGAACTAGATCAAGTACTAGGAGAAACACAGGCAACAACAATATCGTTATTATACCAACACCAATATCTAATACACCCCCTTTAGATACTGTCGACCCTGTAATTCCCCTACAACAGATCACATTTCAAAACGGTTTAGGACCAAATACGAACTCATCCAGAGATACTGATTTTACAATAATAACACCGACTTATAGCAATATAACAGGATACGAAAGTAGCGGACAAAACATGGCATACGGAGGTAACCCTAGTCTACCGCGATTAAGCGAGGAAGTTAGCCCAGACCTACCTGTTACTAGTGATGGTTTGACGTTAAGAGAATACGTTAGTGCTTCCGTGGGAGCGGCACAAGCATCTATGATGCGAAGCTTGGAAGAAAAAATGTGCACTATGATACCCCGCCTAGTAAGAGAATCATTAAGATCAGATCGAAATTCAACACTTGAGCGTCCATTCGATTATCAAGAGTATGACTCGCATCTACCCGATTTCAATGATACACCTCACATACCCAATCAATCATTAAACCCTCAACAACAGCCACCTGCACAACAACAGCCGCTTGCACAGCAACCAATTCAACAACAACAACCGAGTTCTCAACAACAAAACGAAAATTTATATGCATTGGAATATCGTAGTGACCACCCATATGCAAACCAACAACAACCAAGTCAATTATATTCAAATACACAACAAAATCGACTACCTAACCATAATCAACAACAGTCAAATTCTCAACAAAACGAAAATTTATATCATTTGGAATATCGTACTGATCCACCTTGTTTAAATCAACAACAGAGTCAGTCACTATATATAAACCAACAACAAAATCAAGTACCAAACGCTAATCAACAACAACAAAATCGATTGCCAAATCTAAATACTCAACATCACCAAGTACCACAGGTAAACCAACGACAAAATAACCAACCACCAAATCTCAATCAACAACAAAATTATTATAATCAGCAACAAAACTATTATCAACAACAACAGAATTTATATCCTCAACAACATTACAATGGATACATACCACCATATCAACAAAGGTATAATCTACAAGGTGCGATACCCAGAGTAAGAACACCACAAGAATTAGCCAAGTGGGGAATTAAATTTAGTGGCACAAATAAGAGAGAAACCGTACAAGATTTTACTTTTCGTGTAGAGACTGCACAGGTTGATAATGACTGTCCTTGGGACATCGTAATTAAGGGTTTCCACCACTTACTGACTGGAGATGCCTATGAATGGTTTTGGGACTTCCGCCAACAGAATCCCAATTGTGACTGGTCAGTCCTAAAATTCCGTATAGAGCATAAATTTAGAAGGTTCCATAACGACTTTGAAGCTCAAAAAAAGATTATGGAACGTAAACAATTACCCTCTGAATCAAGCGCTTCATATATCGCTGATATTACAAAAATAACAAAACAAATAAAATCAAAAAAATTTGAAGAAGAAGAACTTGTAGATCTCGCTAAAGACAACCTTAAAGATGGAGTTTGGGACCTTGTGTATTCAACAAAATTTTTGACATTTGACCATTTGTTAGACGAATGTAGTAGAGCTGAAAGAGAACTTGCCAAAAGACCAAACCGAAAATCAGCACAACCATTTAAAAGAATAAGTGAACTTGAACCTATAGACAATTCAGAAGACGACAGATACGAATTAGAAGCCTTAAAGTATGAAAAAGATAAAAACAAACTAACGTGCTTCAATTGTAAGGAACTTGGACATACTTTTAAAGAATGTGTTAAAGTCAAAGATCACCAATTTTGTTACATATGTGGTTACGATGACGTGATTACCCCTAATTGTCCGAATTGTCAGGGAAACAAGAAGTTGAACATGAGAAGGACTGGGCCGTCATGTTCAAAAACAGATACTGCCCAGTAGCAGATAATTTTTTAGAATATGTTATAGGTAGAACAGAAGTTAAAGACGGCAAAAGAAATTTAGAAAATATAAAACAAGATTTAGATAAAATAGCTTTAGGTAATAAAAACATTAGTAGAGAAAGTAAACAATTTTCAACTGATAAAAATAACTGCCTGCCCCATAGTGCAACACAAACACAAACTGATTTTTCAGATCGACAGGTAGAAGATAACCCTTTAACACCAAAGAATCAAAAATTACCACATGTTTCAAGTTGTTTAAATTCTACCTACAATTCAACTAATAATGAAGACAATAGTTTATATACACACTCTCAGAATTTCCATAACAATTGTAAACCAAATTTCAAAAACAATAACCCTTTAAATACAACAACAAAACAAATTTTTGAAAACCCAAATTTTTTAAACAACCCTCAAACAGATTTTACTGTACCTGACCACATAATAGGAAACAATGACCATCAAAATCCAATTACAGTAAAGCCTTCTTTTACACCCCTTAATAACCAAAACAATAACCAGCCAAATTCAACTACAGTAAAACCTTTTATTACACCCATTTGTAGAAAAGAAGTTCAAAATAAAAATAATGAAAATAATGACTCAAATTTAAATTCTCAGAATTATCACCATAACTCAGACAATAGCAAGTTAGATTTCAATAGCAATAGACATATAAATGCAACAGAAAAACAAATTTTACAAAATTTTAAATTTTCAAATCCAATCCAAAAACATTCCACTTTAGATAAACACGCGCTATACATGAATAATGATCAAGAACCAAATCACACTTTAGATAACAATAAAAACCACACAAATTCAATTACAGTAGAACCTCCTATTACGATCCTTTGTAAAAAAAATATTCAAGATCAGAATTTAGGTAATTTAAATTCAAAAAAAGTCAATTTCAACCCAAAATTAAGACAAATACTACCTTACGACGTTCGACTAGAAAACTACAATAGGATTAAGGAAGAAATATTTAGAGATTATAGGCCCATTGTTAGTAGTAACATTACAAAAACTAGAAAAAGATACGAGGCGAGAAAAGCAGAAAGAAAAGAAATTGCGTCAGCTTTTATCAATTGTGAAAATGACATTAGACCAGGGATCCCCACACACATACATTCACATTTATGTTTGTGTGGGTTTTTTGTTTTTGAGAGTAATTTATTTTTCTCTCAATCCACTAGGGTTGCCAAGATATATTTGTCGCTGTCCCCGAAAAAAAAAAAAAAAAATAATACACACAAATCTCCACGTGTGATATAAATATATTAAAAATAACATTAAATTTGTTATTTTATTTTGTTCTAAATAAATACTTAATGTCAAAAAAAAACAAGTGAGAGTGTTAAATTCGGCTGTGCCGAATCTATTATACCCTCCAAAATGTAAAAAAAAAAATTAAAACAAAAATTTGTCAGGGGCGTTTCTTTCTTTTTTTTTTGGGGGGGGGGGTTGATAGGGTCAGTGGGGGACGTTGAGAGCACCTTCCCATCTCGATAAATATACCAAATGTTTCATTTAATTAACAAAAATACAAAAAAAACATGTAAAAAAGTGTATTTTTTTAGAGGTTGGTTTAGTTCTTCAAGGGGGAACTTTTTTTTCCCCTGCTCCGATTTGGCCAATTTCCGAACTTAACCTGCCTAGGAACATAAGACATATTTGTGCCAAACTTGAAGGGTCTAGCTTTTTTATTTTGGACTTCATCGTGTTAACTACAGACGGACGGACGGACGGACGGACATCGCTAAAATGTCTTAGAATCGATCACTGATCAATAATATATATACTTTATGGGGTCCCCGACCGATATTTCGATGCGTTACACACGGAATGACAAAGTGAGTATACCCCCATACTGTAGTTGGAGGGTATAAAAAATTAAATTAAAGCTTGGAAGGTTCTGTGTAAGTTTTGTATTTTTATAATAATTAAAAAATATAAAATCAATTTCAAATTAATTAATTAAATTTTTGATAATTTTTTGTAAAACTCTTAATCGAATTTTAGTAATTTTTATTCAGTACTATTTATGTAATTTTTAAGTATATGTAATAAACATTTAATGAAAGTTACCGAAGAAATGTTCGGCAAATAAAAATGCGTTTTCCCATTCTATATTAAACATTTTGTTCAGTCTTGTCTAGTAATAAACTACTACACAACCTGTTCAAGGGAATTATTTAAGATAAAAGTGGCAACCCTTTAAAAAAGATACAAGCGACTACACAACCTGCTCGCATGACATATCAATCAAGACTAAATGTTTTTATTTAATACAAATTCAAATTATCTTCTCATGCTCTCTTCTTAAGTAAGAGAGCATTCGCACATGTGCGGTGTTTTGAGGATCTCTGCATTAGACCCTATATGAAAGTAGATGTTAATGGCATAACACTAAATGGTCTCATGGACAGTGGAGCCTCTGTAAGCTGCCTAGGTTTTAACTGTTTGGAAAATGTTAGGAAAATGGATTGCAAAATTTTAGATTTTAAATCGGTGATTAAGACAGCCGATGGCAAAAATCAGTCGATCATTGGAAAAATAAATGCGATTATTAAATATGGAAGTAAAAATGTAAATATGAATTTATACTTAGTACCAAATTTAAAACAAGATTTGATATTAGGATTTGATTTTTGGCAGAAGTGCGGTTTGAAGATTTGTTTTGAAAATGAGGAAATCAATGAATTAACAACAACAGAAATAGAAAACCCAAAAATGCATCAATTGTCATTTGAAGAAGAACAAATTTTGGAAAAAGTAAAATTGTTTTTTAGGTGTTATACAAAGTATGGACTTGGAAAAACTAAATTGGAAACTCATTTCATAGACACTGGAGACGCTCCAGCCAAGAAAATGCGCCATTACCCTGTGAGTCCTGCCGTACAAAAGCTGATGTATGACGAACTAGACCGAATGATCCAGCTAGATGTCATAGAAGTCACAACAGGAGCAGAGTGGAATAATCGGACTACCCTCGTGATTAAGCCAAATAAAAATCGATTATGCCTCGATGCTAGGGAGCTCAATAAGGTCACCAAGAAGGATACATATCCTCTCCCTAACATCGATGGACTATTGGCAAGATTAGGTGATACACATTTTATTTCGGCGATCGACCTTAAGGATGCGTTTTGGCAAGTGCCTTTGGAAGAGTCCAGCAGACCCAAGACAGCGTTCACAGTACCAGGTAGGCCCCAGTATCAGTTTAAAGTGATGCCATTTGGACTGTGCAACGCTGCCCAACGCCTATGTAGACTTATGGACAAGGTTGTGCCGACAGAACTAAAAGACAGAATTTTCGTGTACCTAGACGACCTTTTGGTTGTCTCAGCAGACTTTGAAAGCCACATGGAGATGCTTACAATCGTAGGTGAAAAATTAACGTCAGCAGGATTGACAATTAACATGCAAAAATCTAAATTTTGCTACAAAGAGTTAAAGTACCTCGGTTACATCGTGGGAGGAGGTAAAATAAAACCAGATGAAGGTAAAGTAGCCGCAATCATGGACATAAAGCCACCAAAGTGTCCTAAAGACGTCAGAAAATTTCTGGGTACTGTAGGATGGTACCGCAGATTTATTAACGATTTCTCTACGTTAACAGCCCCTCTTACTGATACGTTAAAAAAATCACAAAAATTTATCCTTACGCCTGAAGCCCTACAATCTTTTGAGGAACTAAAAAGACGATTAGTGTCCAGTCCTATATTAACAAGCCCTGATTTTGAAAAACCTTTTTATGTGCAATGCGACGCCTCAAACGTCGGCATTGGTGCGGTGTTATTTCAAAGAGATGAAGATAATGGAGAACACCCGATCGAATATTTTTCGAAAAAGCTGAACAGTGCTCAGAAAAATTATTCGACCACTGAAAAAGAGTGTCTGGCAGTGGTATTAGCCATTGAAAAGTTTCGACAGTATATCGAACTAATGGACTTCACTGTGATTACTGACCATTCCAGCCTAAAGTGGTTAATGCGTCAACAGGATCTGAACGGACGACTTGCTAGATGGAGTTTGAAACTGCAAGGTTTCAAATTCGACATTGAGCACCGAAAGGGAACTAAAAATGTCGTTCCGGATATGCTCTCTAGGCTGGATATGGAAGAAATCACAGTGGAGAACCCAGGTATTATCGATTTCAATTCGGAAGAATTTAAAAATAAAGATTATTTATCTCTTATAGACACAATTGATCAAAATAAAGATGGTCTACCTGATTTAAAAGTATTAAATGGAATTGTTTATAAAAGAGTAAAATTTAACAGAGAAGAAATTGAAAACGAAGACGAATGCTGGAAGATTTGGCTACCTATTGAATTAACGAACGATGTCATCAAAAGGTCACATATCGATAACACATCTCATGGAGGTACAGCAAAAACGCTGTATAATATAAGGCAATTTTTCTACTGGCCATCTATGGTAAAACAAATAAAGACTTTTGTTAGTGAATGCGATGAATGTAAAGAAAACAAACATCCAAAGCAAACTTTACGAGCTCCAATGGGAAAAGAAGTTCAAACCCAAAGGCCATTTCAGAAAATTTATGTGGATTTTCTAGGACCCTATCCCAGAACCCGATCTGGAAATACTTTTATATTTATAGTTTTGGATCATAAGACAAAATTCGTGCTTTTGAAAGCAATGACAAAAGCGACTACAAAACTTGTAAATAAATTTCTCATTGATGAGATATTCCATAAATTTGGCGTGCCTGAAATATTGCATTCAGACAACGGCCGCCAATTCACTTCTGAAGCATTTCAGGATATGTTAAAATTATATGGAATAAAACACATCCGTACAGCAATACATGCCCCGCAAGCAAACGCAAGCGAAAGAGTAAACCAATCAATATTGTGCAGCATAAGAAGCTACTTAAAATCCGATCAAAATAGATGGGATGAAAATTTATCTAAAATCGAATGCTCCCTACGATCAACAGTACACGCTTCAACAGGTATGACACCCTATTTTGCCTTAACCGGTTATAACATGATAACTCATGCACAGGCTTACGAAATATTACGTAAACTGGGAAGTATAGAAGATGGTGAAAATTTAGTTTTACCTAAAGCAGGACAAATGCAGCTAATACACAAAAAAATCAAGGAAAAGCTACATGATGCCTACGAGAGAAATGTCAAATCGTATAATAAACGAAGCAGAACAATCACGTTTAAACCAGGACAGGAGGTATACAGAAAAAATTTTGTGCAAAGCAATTTCGCAAAAGGCATAAATGCCAAACTATGTAAACCGTGGTTAAAATGCCGAATACGAAAAGCAGTGGGAAATAGTCAATATGAAGTGGAAAATTTAAAAGGACAGCTAATTGGAGTCGTTCACACCCAACACTTAAAGCAATGATCTAATTTTTTTACTAAGTATATTTTTTCTTCTAATGTCAAAAACAAACAAATCTACCACTAATAGATAAAATATCTTAAAACTATTTACCCAAATAATTTTTTTTACCGAATTCATGATGAAAAACAATTTACATTTTTATAACCACTGCATCATAGACGTAGTAAAGTTGACACAACATTTTTATTACAGCACTACCTGAAAAAAAAAAAACAAAGACTTTAGTGAAGTGTTAACAAAAATTACCTGAAACGAAACAAAATAAAACGAAAAAAAATTAGTTTCAAAAAAAATCATAAATATGTAGTCATAAAACTTATCTTTTGCCTTAGTTGAAAAGCCATACAATATCGTTGTAAAATTGATTCAAAATAATTTTTAACAGACTGCAGTTTATCTGCACACGTGCTGTAAAAATTTACAGTGTCATTATCCTCTGTCATATTAAGGTAGCAAAATTATTTTAAAGAGTGTTTTCTTTTCCACCAAGATGATTAGATGTCCAAAAGTACTTGACTGGTATTTATACATGTTGAATCAATTTTCCTTACTCGATTTATCTATATTTTCAAAAAGGTACTTTTTAATTCAGTACTAAAAAAATGTTGCAACATTTTTTAACAAAATCTTTTCAAAACGATGGTAGTACTGTTGTAATGAAAATCTGATGAGTTTAAAGATGTTTTTTATTTTAGGAAAATAATAAACATTTTTCCACATCGTGAATAGGTTTTGCTGTAAATTGATCACTTGTAAAGACATTGTGATAGCATTTTTGTTAGTGATACTTGATGAATTCACAGGCAGAAATATTTATTCAAACTCGTTGGTCACCCTTCATTAGGAACATTATTAATTTTAAGATTGACATACATGATCATCGTGACAAGAAAAAAACTGTGTATTACACAAAACATTTAAAACGGCTCATGCAAATAATCAAAGTGATATTACCAATTGCCTAAAATAAAAAAAAAAAAATATACCTTTTAGAAATTTAAATATTTTATAACCTGTGAAGAAAACAAAAAAGTATTAGTATCATCATTGGAATCATGAATATTTATATACTCATCTTTTTGTTTATAAAAACGTAATAGCTGGCAAAGCCACATCGACCAAATTGAACCAATCCCTTTTTCAAATTAATAGTGACTTTGTAGCTACAGGTACCTTTCAATGTACAATAAATGTATGGCATAATTCTCTTTATGCAGTTTATGAAGACTAATTGATGTTAGTATTGGTTCACAGGTAAAATATCCACTGTCGTTATTTGTAGATGTAAATCATTTTTTTTGTTAAAGGAATCATATAGCTGGTAGAAAATGTATTTTGCTAATGCAGTTCAAAAGCATATTGGGAAATCCAGTTTCGCTTTGTTTTTCTGTAAGTGTGTACAGATTCATAAAAGGTCATCATGGTCATTCATAAAAATCTCCAGGTATAAAACCATTTAGAAAAAATTTTGCACGTACATTTTGTGAGTTTATGTGGCAGTCGTCAATAACCATGCCATAAACATTTTCATTAAAATATTTTTTTTTACAAAAAAATTGTTTCGCGAACAGCTACACACATTTTTTTTAAAGATCCATCTATTTTCGGTAGTAAAATTAGGTGTTGCAAATGGATTTAAATACATACTATTCTGAAAAGGCAAAGAAAAAAAAAAATAACAAAAATTAAATAACAGCCAAATGATAATAAATTAATACTTATCTTTAGCTAAAGTTGTAGATCGTAAATAGAAAACTAGTTGAAAATCACAAATATTTTCACAAACCAGTGAAATATTTAATTCTTTTAGCAAGCCAATTGTTTTAATTATCTGGCTCAGTTTCATTGAAAAATCGTCTATAGATGTCCAATACTTCATAGATGTCCAATACTTCAAATTTCAAATAATAACGTGGGTTCGATGTTTACAAGATTCACATTTTTTTTAAAAATGATGTGCCATCATACACTTGCGTGACTGTCTTATTACATTTCAAATTATATTTTATATTGCTTTTGAAATGAACAATCATTTTTGTATTTCGTTTTTTAGTAGTCAGCAGTATGTACAATATTCGTTGATAATTTTTTTTGTATACCAAAAACATTCACAATTTTACGGCGACATAAAGAAAAATTATGTTGATTATTAGCTGCATTATGGTTGATAAATTCTTCCTTTTGTCTACGTGTACGTAGGTACCAGCTAGATTATTTTCTTACGTACATTTTTTTGATGATACAGAAATCATACCAAGCAGAACAATGTTTAACAAATATTTACACCAACAGCTACATACGTATTGTTGTAAATTTTCAAAATGTTCGTGATGTACAATTTCTTTGTTGTTGGCTGTAGCATTTCTACTTGCATGATCACATTTCCATTAGAATTCGTTCATACCATATAGAAAGCAACAAATCCTTTTTTTTAACATTTGAACATCACATTTATGTATACTTTATGACCTAAAAATATAAAAGAAAACCAAAATCGTAAATATAAACATTGCCAAACGCAAGTACCTGAAAAGAAAAGAACATTATTAGAAAAAATGTACAACAAATCCCATTATGCACTTATCTTTATTTCCCATTGAACGCAGCTGCACAGTTGTGTAGGTTAATACTACATTATGCCATTGAGGTATAAACAAACCCTTTTTTTTTAAAGTGGTTGATAAAATTTTCATATGCACAAGTGCAAATTGAATTATATTTGTTTTTATACACGCACGCCCAGTAGTAACAGGTAGACAGGAGTGTCATCCCAAGCACCAAAACGTAAACAAACCAGGAATGTAAAAAATTTTGTGTTCCTTACTTATTTTTGATGACCATCCTAAAAATATTCCCATCACATTTTTGTTGATTGATGTTTGTTGTTTTGTATCCATTGAATTTGTTGAACGTATCTGTAAAAAAAGATTGTTTACAAATTTAATAGGTTACTGTTTTTTTTGTTGTAGACCAATAAATTTCAAGGTCGTCCATTTTCACTTACAATTTTAGTTTGCATTTCCATTCCCGTAGTTTTCCAACTCTTTGCGCTTTACAGGCTACGCGAAAAGAGCAGGTTTTGTGACGGTCATTTATTACACTACACTTTTATTTTTAATATTAATTAAATATATATTTGTACAATAAAAGAAGATGCTTTAAATATTTGGCCGCCAGCATTTTTTACTCGCTAAAAAAAATCTTCTTCTTATTATTATAATTTCAATCACAATGGTTCATTTTGACAGTACGTCAGTATTGCCACATTTGCCAAAGCCCAATAACCAGTGCTACCGGACTAATTAAGTGGGAAATACTGGAATTAGAGAGAAGAGAAAAATGACATTGAAATGGAGGTGGCGGTCAAATACGCACACGGCAATGTATATACCAAGTATATAACCGGCTAAAATTGCGCAAGTTGGAAAATGACATGACATTATCCAAAGTCAGATTATCGTGTATACTACAAAGAATGTATAAACGCATGAGCAGTGTTAAAAACTACTATAGAAGTCATATGTGTTAGAAGATAGTAAAAGTGTTTAACATTCCTTTTGTTAAGGAAAACTTGCGATATATAATTATAAAAATATCGGAAGACAATTTAAAATAAATAAATTTTAATAAATATCGGTTGTCATTTAATAATTTTTTTCGCAAACTATAATTTTTGTTAAATAAAAATTTACCGAAATTTTTTTTTACGATTTTTTTGTTATACCCGAACAATTGAAGGACAACGGTAAGAACTAAGTTAATTCTTATTTGTTAAACCAATGCATCTAAGATATGCATAAATAAAAATAGTTTTTTTATTCATAAACTTACAAATTTTATTGATAGGCCAATTTGGTGATTTCTAAATCGACGTATCGATCACTGGTCGAAATCCAGGACATAAACGGGAACATCCGTAAAACCACCCTACCGTGTGACAAAATCCCCATAAAGAACAACAAAAAACTACTAGGTGGCATAGCCAGGTTACGAAGGGTACAGTTTTACCATCACACCATTACCGGCCATGATTGTAGGAAGTTGCTGATTCTCATCAGTTAAGCCGGCAACCACCTATTTTAACCCGTTGTGAGCGGTAACGTACAAAATACACGCAGAAAAACACGTATGTAAATAATCGTGAAAAGCACGGAAAAAAACGTTGATTTTTATTCAAAATTCGGAGAATTTTAACCTCAAAATCATTTCGACCTTCGGTCGACCTCTAATTGTTGGTATATACTTGAAATTTAAATCTAGTAAAATTCTTATTAATATCCCTAATATATTTTCTTTTTTTTTTGTAATTTAAAGTTAACTCTCAAAATTTTTTTTAATTTTGCTAAAAAAAATTATCCTATTATACGGATTGTGGTAATTTGTATCAGAATCTTGCTAAACCACGATATTGATACAAGTCACCAACAGTCCAACTAAAATTTTTATTTTATTTAAATTTTTTTTTTAAATTTTATAAACTAAATTTAATAACCTAAAAGCAATATTTTTTTTTTGAAATTTAATAGCCTAAAATTGATAACCTAAAAAAAAAAAAAAAAGATATATATATTTTTTTTTGAAAACTTCTTAACCTAAAAATATAATACTTAAAACTAGATAACAAAATCAATAAAAAATTTAAATAAATTATTAATCAAAATACGTAAGAAAATTACAACAATAAATTAATAATGAAAATATATAAAAAAATTACAACAATAAATTAATGATCATCTCGAACAGTTATACACAAAAAATCGCAGTGAGAATCTCGAAAAATTTATATTTCTGTATAACCGTTCGACATAATCATTCAAATTTTAAAAAAAAAATACCTAAAACTACGATAAAAAATGAATAAATTAATTAATAAATAAATATATATATAATTTTAATCATATACCTAATAATAAAATAAATAATAAATTAATAATCAAATTACTCTTTCAATCATCTGAAAATTGAATCTATAGTTTAAATTTTTAGCTGATTGAGAAAGTAACTGAATAAAAAAAAACCTAACACTAAAAAATTCCTAATGAGAAATTAAATAAAATCCTGAAATTGATGTTGAGTAAAAATTATTTCTAAAAATAATTTTACTAATGAATTTATAATTTTTTTGATTAAATAATTTTCATGAAAAATTTCCCAATAATTTTTCATACGAATTTAATTTTTTTTAAAGGTTTATTAAAATTTATAAAAAAATGTCAGGCTAATTATCTTTCTTTGTTTTTCTTAATGTTAAATATTTTTTTTTAAAAAGTTTATAATTTTTTTTTCTTGTAAAATTTTTATATACTAATATTAATGGTTTATTAATGTTTATTAAATTGTTTAATTTTATATTTATGAATAAAATATGTTAACCTTTTGTATAATGAACATAATGATGTGTTGAGTCTTCTATTTTGGTTGATATGTAGCTAGTCAAAAAGGTTGGTAAGTTTTTATTAGGGACATTACTTTTATATTTATTTCACAGGTACTGGTAATGTCAAGGATGACTGAAAAATGTCATAAGGGGAGGGCCACCTGTATAGAACAGTAACACCTTGTTCTATGAACCAAGCCTGTCAAAAATCCGGAACCATATCAAATTGTATGGAATTTTGTTTTGTCGTTTGTCTGTCCGCTTTTATATAGAGTTGCCAACCATTGATATTTTTTTTAGTGTTACCCTTTGTGTGTATCGCGTTTTTTTGTTAACGGCACGAATTTCAAATGTGTAAACCTAACGGATAAAAGAACTCCCCCATATCCGGCGAGCTACAGCCTACCATCATCGTGCCACATCCGTAAGACGTTAGTTAAGGTTTATCACAGCTGTTTGCTAACAGATTTCCGCCTAATTTCAAACGAATAGCCTACTATTGTTCTTATATTCTTCTCAAAAATTTGAGCACCCCCAAATAAAGAGTGTATTTGGTCTTTCCGGTTTATTAAAAAATATTTACAATTTCCAAGCATTAATACCTTTGTACCAACAAAATTCAAAGCTGCTCTAGTAAGAGAAAAAAATTTTTAATTGTTGGATTAACACCAAAATAAATAATAAATTTATGACATCCTGTCAAAAATGGTAAATTTTATAAAATATATTAACATTATTGTTAACAATTCTTCAAAATGTTCAAACATTTATATTTTTTTTAGAAAATTTTGGTATCTGCCTAGTTATTTAATCCGAGACCAAAATTAACCTTAAATTTGCAACAGGCCATTGTCTATCTGGCTATCAATTGGGATCATTTAATTGATGCCCATCAAAAATTTGCAACATTTGCAGCGAGCAATAAATTTTAGATAAAATTCATCCAAATTAATCGGAGAAATTAGGTGAATTCATAATCATCGCCAGAATCGAAATTTTAAAATTTCGAAAAAAGAAATCATCATTTTCAGCTTGTGGATATCCAAAAGATTTTTGAATCGAAGTCCGGAAAAAAAAAAATTCTATTTAAAATTTATGTTTTTCTATAGAAACATAAAAAGAAAAGGTAAAAGAGTAGAATCCAAAATTAAACTCAAATTTCTAAAACAGTTTTTATAAAATCCCTTTTAGTCAGAGAGCTTTCCAGGAAACTTCCAAAAATTTTGTAAAGAGAGCAATCAGTATAATCAAAGAGGAATACCTAATGAAACCAGTTGTCACATTAAAAGAAGTTTAAGCTAATTTAGTTGCTCGGTGGAAGGCATAAAATACGTGTTAAAGTTCGGACGCAAAACTAAAATCGTATTTTTGCTCCGGTACAAACTGTACCTATAATTATGAAAAAATAGTGATTTGCAATTAGTGTCGAATTTTAAATTTCAAATCGAGATTTTATTAGATTTTTTTTTATAAATATTTAATAATAATCGGGAAATACAAGGTATCTAAAGTTACAATATATTTTGTTTTGGTAAAATTTGATCGTCAGAAAAAAAATATTGCACAGTGTTCGGTTTTGGAAAAAAATTTCGTTACAAAAGTGAGAACTAAAATCTTATATTAAAGTGTATGTGTATATGGTGGTTTTCTTTGTGGTTAAAATCAAAAAAATAATAAAAAAATAGATCACCGGCGGTTTTGTATTAACATCACGATAATTGTTTTTATTAAACATATTTTGTTCTTTAAAAATTTTCCTTTGGTTAAAAATTGTTTTTTTTAATATTACAAAAGTTAAAATTATAAATACTTAAAATCTAGAAAAAAATATAAAAAAAAAAAAAAAACAAAAGAAACTCTTTAAAATTGCTAAACAAAATTTTAATATATAAAAGTCGAATGTGTTACACTGTGATCTAAACAAAAGAAATAATTTCGCAACAACAAATTTATTAAAGTGTCTAAATAGAAAAGGAATACGAATAATTTAAGAAGGAAAAAATTATTACTGTACAAAAGAAGAGAGTAAATCTCTTCCCTTCTCCCCTTCCCATCTTCACCTACGAGTAAACTGCAGCATAGCACCGTTGGAGGCCTTCTACGAAAATATGCAAAGTAAGTGATCTCTTTTGTTTTATTTTATTCTATTCCAATTTACTCTTCTCTGCTAGTTTAACAGAGCTCTGTTAATCATTATAACAGAACTAATGAAAGTTAAACTAGAAAAGAATTGAAAAAAAAAAATGTTAATATTGTTTTCATAATTGCTTTCAATTCTCTTTTATGTAATCCCTGATTTTTTTATGTTAAAATAAAGTAAAAATAAAATAAATAAATTTCCAAAAAAATGTTGTAATTTTTTATACAAAAAAAATTCAACAATTAAAATTTTTTTTTTTACTCCTTATTAAAAATTATAAAGTTTTTTTTTTCAAGACAAATAAATTTGAGAATCAAATTTTAAATTATTCCCAAAATTTGGTTCTAATAATTATAAAATTGGAAAGCGATTATGATTTCATTTTAATAAAAATTATAAATTTGTTTATTGTTGTGAAATGAAATTCAATTAGATAAAAGTGGAAAAAAACCATATACATATAAATCAAAAACCACAGCTTATATACAAAATCAAAAGTTCATTGAACTCGAAAAAAAAATGTTTAACAGAATTTCTTAAAGTCTATATTAAACGACCGGTGCGAAAGAGATAGTTATAGAGTGCTCGCGAAATTTTGTAACAAAACAAAAATTAATAATAATGGTACATAAGGTCGCTACAGTACGGTCAGTCAATTTAGTTTATCGTTCGGTTTATCAAACTGTGCAAAATTTTTCTTTTTCGATTTAAAATTTGTTATACAATTATTTTTAAAATGAATATATTATATCTAAACCTTTTAAAAATTTAATTAAAGTAATTTTTCAATGAAATTAAATTTTTCTTAACTATTACTAAAGTTTTTCTATGAAATGTTTAAAATCTCCTAAAATTATATTTATTTTATGAGGGCTACGTTACTTTTAAATTTTACAAATACCTCTAAGAGAATGATATTTTATAAATGAATTATTTTTTTTTGAATAAACATAAAATGTCGTGCTAAATAAATCATAACAGACTTATCCTTGGGTTGTTGAAAAGATAATTTTTGAGTTTGGGTTCTTCTTAATATACTTATTGCTCAGAAGAACATAGAGAAGGGTGGGTTTTGAGCATGAGGCCATGATATCAGTGCCTCCAATAACTTCAGCATAAAATACCCCCAAATAGATTTCAAACTACAGTTTAATTATTTTCTCGGGGAATCCATAGTTTAAATATCAGCCCATTTTTTCTATATTTGATAGCATACATGTTTTTAGGGACTCTGCAATAAAGTAAGTAATGATGGTTTGTTTGATGAGGGTCAAGAACCTCCCCACCCACTGAAGCTAGCGGCAAAGACGGGTCCCGCCGACCCACCATCATTCAAACATGGTTTAAGGGTTTTATTGAGATTCCAAAAATTTAGATTTTTCCTGATACTTCTTTTGAATTTCATGTATATCTTGATGACACTCGTTCAGCTTTTTGTCTTACGGAATTTCCACAAATCCTTAGACTATTTTTACACCACAAAATGTTTTAAACAATTTTTGTCAAAGCGACCATTACATAAATGGCTCCCAACGTGGGGCTTGATTACTTTGATATTTTATGTGTTGTAAGATGCATAGTTTTGTCAAATGATCAGGTCTCGACAGAGGGGTTTAATATCATAGTTTGTATTAATAATACACGATTGTGGCACTTAAACTCCAGTGTAGCAGGTTATACTGTGTGCACAAATTTATTTCTGGTTAAAAAAAAAAAAAAAAAATTTCAAGTATCGATTTTTTAAAAAATGGTTGTTGTCAGATATGTTATTTCGAAATAAATACTAAAACCTTCCTGGATTTCGACTATTTGTCGTCATATTGGAACAAATAGACTTCGACCGGTAGGAAATTTAGTGTTCCTTTTCGTGATCTTATCTGTCAATGAGCCAAATTTTAAATTTTCGAGGGTTTTTGATTAAAATTTGTTTTACGTAATTTTGATTTGATTAGTTTTTCAAGGAATATTAAAATCCAGTTTTTTAATACTAGAGTTTGATCCGTTAAATGATATCGAGTCACAATTCAAAATACAAAATTAAATCAAGAAATCAGTGATACATAGCCCAGTGTTATTTACAGTATTTTATGCAAAGGTTATTTTTTTATTTTTTTTCTTTCATTTTTAATTTGGCATTTCCAATTTTTGTGAGGAAAAATACAATTATTATCTTTTCTCAACCCATATTAGGATAGTCTTATAAAAAATACAAAAATCTTTTAAACTTTATTGTGTTCCTTAATTGGAAAACGCAATTTTTAAGAATTATACTTTATGTTTTTTATATTTCCTTTGGAAAAAAAATAAACGTTTTATCAAAGGAAATAAATCAAATTTTTTGAGTAAATTGAATAAACATCAATTTGTCCTAATCTGCAAATTCTAAGTTTGGATTTAATTTTAGTTTTGTTATTGAACTCATAAGATTGCTAACAGCAAAACCTTTTCAGGTTAAGTCGTTAGTGAAGTTAAATTGCTTATATTATAGGGCAATAGGACTGTATATTCTGCTTTAAATTTTTTCTTAAAGAAAAAAATCATAAAAAAAATTTTTTTAATAATTATTATTAAATACTATACAAAAATTAAAACAAGAAAATAATTATTTTATTGTAAAAAAAAAAAAAAAAAAAAAAAAAAAAAATTCGAATATTTTAAATATTCCACAAAAAAGAAAAAAAAAAAATTAAGGAACTATTTTTCTTAATTTTGTTTCTTAAATTTCTTAATTTTTTTTCTCTGTGAAGAAAATCTGCTTGCTTTTGTTTGCCAAAAATTTAATATTTTTGGTCACCTAAGTTTTAAGTTTTTCTGTATTAATCAAATTGGTTCTGGAATAAACCATTGATTTTCCTATAAGCCCCAGTAGAATTTTTTAAATTTTAAAATATATATTTTTATTATTTTTTTATTTAAAAGGATTTTAGTGATCAGGTTTTACGTTCGGTTCCTAAATCTTTTGTTTGAGAATAACCCTTATTTTTCCAAGAATTTTTTTTGTTGGTTATGGTTTTTTTTTCCAATTCGGTTGGTTTGTTTAAATTTGGTATCTTAACCTATTTGGCTTTATAGTGAGGAAATTTTTTTTTGTTATAAAAAAAAAAAAAAAAAAGACAGAAATCACAATGAGTGAAGACAGGGAACTTCCTGCGTCATCGGCGTGGCGAGTAGTCCCATGTTCCTTGTGTGAACAGGATATGACTATTAAAGAGGAATGTCGTACTACTCTTTGTAAGCATACTTTTCATAAAGAGTGTCTAACATCATGGTTGGCAACTTCGCACGAATGTCCTAATTGCCAAAAGCTATGCCATGAAAAAGATCTGGTAATTCCGGGGGTGAAACCACCAACAAATGGGAGCTCGTTCGGAACAATAAAGAAAAAACTCAAGGGTACCAATGCTCGCGGTAGAGGTCATGGGTCCGCTGTCAAACTATACCAGACTAGAAGTAGGGTGCAAAGCGAAGCTGCTTCGGCACAGACTCCACAGGCTGAAGGTGGACAAGCCGCAGGCTTACCATTACCGTTGTTAAATTTAAATACATCCACAAATGACCCAAACGTGTCACTTAATACTTCAAACGCTCACAACTCTTTAAATAATGACACCTTTAGATCAGGTCGGGGTAGAAGACAAAATCGTAAATTAGATAGAATGTCTCAAATGGTTGAATCGACTGTTCAACGCATTTTGTCTAACATGAACATAAGTCCAATGCAACTGCAACCACAGATGCAACATCAACCAGGATCAACACAGCAGCGAACTCAACAACAACAAATCAATCCGAATATCCAACTATTAGGTCATCATGAACAACCAGGACAACAACAACAATATCGGCAACAACCACAGCAACAACAAGTTGTGCAACGACTATTCGAAGATCAAGACGCTCAACCTCTTGCTCGTCCTAATTATCCTCCCGTTAACATGAGACCAGAGAAAGTCACTGCAGTTATTCAGGGATGGAATTTGAAATTTGAGGGTAATATCAAAGGGGTAAGATGCGATGAATTTATATATAGGATTCGTTGTCAGACTAACGAACATTTGAATGGAAATTTCGATTGTATCTGTAAAAACTTGACTGTATTGTTATCAGGTAAAGCCAGGGAATGGTACTGGCGCTATCGGAAGACGGTTACTGACATTTTATGGGAACCTTTTTGTGTAGCATTTGGTGAAGAGTATAAAGCCCATCAGACTCATTTTGATATTAGGCAGGAGTTGCATAATAGAAAACAGAAACCAAACGAAAGTTTTGAAGAATTTTACGACGCCATATATAAAATTGTAGACCGTTTATCCGTCCCATTAGAAGCAGGCGAGTTGATTGATATAATGTTTAACAATCTTAGGTGGGAAATAAGGTATAATATGTTGTCCACTTCGATAACTTCGATGGCTCAATTGAGGACTCTCTGTGAAAAGAGGGAAAGGTTATTGAATGAAGAACCGAGGCGAAATAATTTTAACCGCAACGCAAATAATGTTGTACCTCCACGTCGTCTAGCTGCACTCGAGGCACCACCAAATCCAGCAGTGAATTTAGATATCGAAGATTCCGATCATGAAATTCCGGCTGCATTGGAGGTGAATGCCATTGCTAAACCCATTATATGCTGGAATTGTGATGAGGAGGGACACTTCTACGAAATGTGTTTAAAAGATCGGGTGATTTTTTGTTATGGTTGTGGTCTAAAAGGGGTGTACTTGCCACAGTGTGTGGTATGTGCTAACAATCCCAGGAGATCAAAAAACTACCAGCCACCCCAGAACAAAAACAGGGGTGCCCCAAAATAAATTGCCAAAATTTATATTATAATAACGAAGAAAATTTGCAAAATAATACCGTAAATAAAAACAGTGAATTAAGTGAGGAAAATGATAATGAATTATTAGAAAATAAGCTTAGGATTTTAAAGAATATTGAATTAGAAAAAAATGAAGTTATTAGTAAAGAAAGTAGTAGATATAAGATACGCCCGTTACATGAAAGGCTAAAAGATTATATAAAAGCTAGATCTAGAATTTTTAATGATGATGCTTTAGGAAAAAAATTAGTGAAAAAATACAATAGATCAACCATGCGAATGCGAAATTTTTATAAAAAAATTAAAAATACAAAAAAATTACTCATATCTTCGATAATTAATTCCGATAGAGATGGTAGAATTTATGCAGAAGTAAATTTTTTAGATAAAATAGAATTTGGATTGTTAGATACAGGGGCAAATATCAGCTGTATAGGGAAGGATTTGGCCACTGAAGATTTTGCTCGACATTCTAGTTTTCGGAAAATTAAAGCGATGGTGAGCACCGCCGATGGTAAACCTCAGGAAGTAATTGGAGTTATTGAAGTGGAGATGTCCTATAAAAATAAAACTGAGAAAATTCTTTTATATATTATTCCTACACTAAATCAAAGGTTAATCTTAGGATTAGATTTTTGGAGAGCGTTTGGATTGATGCAAAATATAATTTCCGGGGTAACTTTAGGGAAATGTGAAACAACCAATAATTTAAACCCTGATGCTTACCCTCTATCAAGTTTACAACAACAGCAACTTGATATGGTTAAAACTTTTTTCCCTAGCTTTGAGTTACAAGGTTTGGGTAGAACTGCTTTGATTAAGCATGGTATAGATGTAGGTAAAGCCAAACCTATAAAGCAACGATTTTACCCAGTATCTCCAGCGGTGGAGAAGCTAATGTACACAGAAATAGATCGGATGCTTAGTTTAGGCGTAATCGAAGAAAGTTCGAGTGCCTGGAGTTCGCCGATGAGGATGGTGGTCAAGCCTGGAAAAGTTAGACTTTGTCTAGACGCCCGGAAGATCAATGAAGTTACTACAAAAGATGCATACCCTCTCCCAAATATTGGTGGTATTTTTTCTCGTTTGCCAAAGGCGAACATAATATCAAAAATTGACTTAAAAGATGCGTACTGGCAAATCGCGTTAGAAGAAGATGCGAAACCTATCACAGCCTTTACCATACCTGGTCGCCCACTTTACCAATTTACCGTTATGCCTTTTGGTTTATGCACGGCTCCGCAAACCATGTGCCGGCTAATGGACTCGATTATTCCTCCTGACTTGAAGCATTCGGTATTCGGGTATTTAGATGACGTTTGTGTGGTTTCCGACACGTTTGAAGATCATATGGCAATACTTGTTAGGTTGGCAGAACAATTCAAAAAAGCAAATTTGACATTAAATATAAAAAAGAGTAGTTTTTGCGTTAAGAGAGTTTCATATTTAGGATATATTATAGGAGATGGTGGTATAGCCACTGACCCAGAAAAAATTGAATCTATTTTGAACTGGCCGGTACCAAAAACCCTAAAACAAGTCAGAGGTTTTCTTGGGTTAACTGGTTGGTATCGAAGATTCATTCTGAACTTTGCCGATGTTACTCACCCGATAACAGAGTTGTTATCAAAGAAAAAGAAGTTTGAATGGACTGCTGCTGCTGATGAAGCATTTAAAAAAATAAAAACTTTATTGACCACAGCACCTGTTCTTAAAAACCCAGACTTTGCGAAAAAGTTTTATGTCCACTGTGACGCGAGCGATTTCGGGATAGGCGCTGTGTTAGTTCAGCTAGGTGATGACGGTGAAGAAAACCCTATAGCTTTTATGTCGAAAAAATTAAATTCAGCCCAAAGAAATTATTCGGTCACCGAAAAAGAATGTCTGGCTGCCATAGAAGCTATTGAACGTTTTCGGTGCTATATAGAGCTTCAAGAGTTTGAGGTCATCACTGACCACAGTAGTTTAGTGTGGTTAATGAGACAGCCTAACTTAAAAGGTAGACTTGCGAGGTGGGTTTTAAAATTACAATCATATAAGTTTTGCATCAGTCACAGAAAAGGTAAGGACAATATTGTACCTGACGCTTTAAGCAGAATGCACGAAATTGAATTAGCTGCACTTGAATTTATAGGACCGGAAATTGATTTAGATTCAGTACATTTTTTGGACAAAGAGTATGTTGATTTAAAGAATAAATTTGTTGAAAACGAGTCCTCGTATCCAGATATAAAAGTATCTGGTAGATACATCTATATACGGACAAATTTCGCTACAGGTGTTGACATTGAAGATGCCAACTGCTGGAAATTATGGATCCCGGAACAATTGAGACCAGAGCTCCTTAAGCGATTTCATGATTCCGTTTTAGCTGCGCACGGTGGGGTTGGCAAGACCCTCGAATTAATTCGTAGGCATTTTTATTGGCCGCGATTAGCTACAGAGGTAAGGGATTACATACGAAAATGCGAAGTATGTAAAATGACCAAAGCAACCAACCAAAAATTAACCCCAGAGATGGGAAAAATGGCAATTTCCACAAGACCGTTTCAACGGTTTTATGTTGACCTCTTAGGACCTTATCCTAGGAGTAAAAAGGGGTACATAGGTTTACTTATTGTATTGGATCATTTCTCCAAATACCATTGGTTATGTCCATTACGTAAATTTACCTCAGCTGTTATAACCGAATTTTTGGAGAAACAGATTTTCCACCATTACGGTGTGCCGGAAGTTGTAATTAGTGATAATGGTAGTCAGTTCAAAGGAAATGACTTTAATGCTTTTTTGACAAAATATGGGGTTACGCATACATACACAGCTTTGTATTCACCCCAAAGCAACGCCTCAGAAAGGGTGAATAGGTCAATAATCGCCGCTATAAGAGCTTATCTTAAAAAAGACCACAGGGAATGGGACGAAAATATATCGGCCATAAGCTGTGCTCTGCGGAACTCAGTACACAGTTCTATAGGCTTATCTCCGTATCACGCCTTATATGGGTTTGATATGGTGACCCATGCTTCGTCATTTAAAATGCTTAAGTCGATTGAATGTTTAGAGGAACCGGAAGTAAGCCTGAATCGTGATGATAAATTATCTATACTAAGGAAGCAAATTTCTGAGAATATAAGAAAAGCATACGAAACTAACGTAAAACAATATAATCTGCGGGCTAGACCCATAAGTTATAATGTTGGCCAGGAAGTGTTTAGGAAAAATTTTGCTCAGAGCAATGCGGAAAAGAAGTTCAATGCAAAATTATGTCCTGTATTTATAAAAGCTCGTATCAAAGAAAAATTAGGGAACTGCTATTATATTCTTGAAGATATTGATAGTAAAAATACAGGTACATATCATGGTAAAGATATTAAACCGTGATTGTGTTTCCGGCTAATATATTCAATAAGATTTTTATATTATACGGTTTTGTAATGGACCATCCCGGCTTTCGATGATTTTTTCTTTTTTTATAAGTATCTTTTTTTTTTGCTGATATCTTGCTGACTTTTGCATTCCTTTTGGTTACGTTGGGGATAAGATACAATTCAAAGTTAACGGTTATTTGTTTTAATTATTTCTTGCAGTAATGGGTTCAAAAATATCAACATTGCAATTTTATTATTGTGGTGAGATTAACAAACGTATCTCTCAGCTGTTTGCTAACAGATTTCCGCCTAATTTCAAACGAATAGCCTACTATTGTTCTTATATTCTTCTCAAAAATTTGAGCACCCCCAAATAAAGAGTGTATTTGGTCTTTCCGGTTTATTAAAAAATATTTACAATTTCCAAGCATTAATACCTTTGTACCAACAAAATTCAAAGCTGCTCTAGTAAGAGAAAAAAATTTTTAATTGTTGGATTAACACCAAAATAAATAATAAATTTATGACATCCTGTCAAAAATGGTAAATTTTATAAAATATATTAACATTATTGTTAACAATTCTTCAAAATGTTCAAACATTTATATTTTTTTTAGAAAATTTTGGTATCTGCCTAGTTATTTAATCCGAGACCAAAATTAACCTTAAATTTGCAACAGGCCATTGTCTATCTGGCTATCAATTGGGATCATTTAATTGATGCCCATCAAAAATTTGCAACATTTGCAGCGAGCAATAAATTTTAGATAAAATTCATCCAAATTAATCGGAGAAATTAGGTGAATTCATAATCATCGCCAGAATCGAAATTTTAAAATTTCGAAAAAAGAAATCATCATTTTCAGCTTGTGGATATCCAAAAGATTTTTGAATCGAAGTCCGGAAAAAAAAAAATTCTATTTAAAATTTATGTTTTTCTATAGAAACATAAAAAGAAAAGGTAAAAGAGTAGAATCCAAAATTAAACTCAAATTTCTAAAACAGTTTTTATAAAATCCCTTTTAGTCAGAGAGCTTTCCAGGAAACTTCCAAAAATTTTGTAAAGAGAGCAATCAGTATAATCAAAGAGGAATACCTAATGAAACCAGTTGTCACATTAAAAGAAGTTTAAGCTAATTTAGTTGCTCGGTGGAAGGCATAAAATACGTGTTAAAGTTCGGACGCAAAACTAAAATCGTATTTTTGCTCCGGTACAAACTGTACCTATAATTATGAAAAAATAGTGATTTGCAATTAGTGTCGAATTTTAAATTTCAAATCGAGATTTTATTAGATTTTTTTTTATAAATATTTAATAATAATCGGGAAATACAAGGTATCTAAAGTTACAATATATTTTGTTTTGGTAAAATTTGATCGTCAGAAAAAAAATATTGCACAGTGTTCGGTTTTGGAAAAAAATTTCGTTACAAAAGTGAGAACTAAAATCTTATATTAAAGTGTATGTGTATATGGTGGTTTTCTTTGTGGTTAAAATCAAAAAAATAATAAAAAAATAGATCACCGGCGGTTTTGTATTAACATCACGATAATTGTTTTTATTAAACATATTTTGTTCTTTAAAAATTTTCCTTTGGTTAAAAATTGTTTTTTTTAATATTACAAAAGTTAAAATTATAAATACTTAAAATCTAGAAAAAAATATAAAAAAAAAAAAAAAACAAAAGAAACTCTTTAAAATTGCTAAACAAAATTTTAATATATAAAAGTCGAATGTGTTACACTGTGATCTAAACAAAAGAAATAATTTCGCAACAACAAATTTATTAAAGTGTCTAAATAGAAAAGGAATACGAATAATTTAAGAAGGAAAAAATTATTACTGTACAAAAGAAGAGAGTAAATCTCTTCCCTTCTCCCCTTCCCATCTTCACCTACGAGTAAACTGCAGCATAGCACCGTTGGAGGCCTTCTACGAAAATATGCAAAGTAAGTGATCTCTTTTGTTTTATTTTATTCTATTCCAATTTACTCTTCTCTGCTAGTTTAACAGAGCTCTGTTAATCATTATAACAGAACTAATGAAAGTTAAACTAGAAAAGAATTGAAAAAAAAAAATGTTAATATTGTTTTCATAATTGCTTTCAATTCTCTTTTATGTAATCCCTGATTTTTTTATGTTAAAATAAAGTAAAAATAAAATAAATAAATTTCCAAAAAAATGTTGTAATTTTTTATACAAAAAAAATTCAACAATTAAAATTTTTTTTTTTACTCCTTATTAAAAATTATAAAGTTTTTTTTTTCAAGACAAATAAATTTGAGAATCAAATTTTAAATTATTCCCAAAATTTGGTTCTAATAATTATAAAATTGGAAAGCGATTATGATTTCATTTTAATAAAAATTATAAATTTGTTTATTGTTGTGAAATGAAATTCAATTAGATAAAAGTGGAAAAAAACCATATACATATAAATCAAAAACCACAGCTTATATACAAAATCAAAAGTTCATTGAACTCGAAAAAAAAATGTTTAACAGAATTTCTTAAAGTCTATATTAAACGACCGGTGCGAAAGAGATAGTTATAGAGTGCTCGCGAAATTTTGTAACAAAACAAAAATTAATAATAATGGTACATAAGGTCGCTACAGTACGGTCAGTCAATTTAGTTTATCGTTCGGTTTATCAAACTGTGCAAAATTTTTCTTTTTCGATTTAAAATTTGTTATACAATTATTTTTAAAATGAATATATTATATCTAAACCTTTTAAAAATGTAATTAAAGTAATTTTTCAATGAAATTAAATTTTTCTTAACTATTACTAAAGTTTTTCTATGAAATGTTTAAAATCTCCTAAAATTATATTTATTTTATGAGGGCTACGTTACTTTTAAATTTTACAAATACCTCTAAGAGAATGATATTTTATAAATGAATTATTTTTTTTTGAATAAACATAAAATGTCGTGCTAAATAAATCATAACAGACTTATCCTTGGGTTGTTGAAAAGATAATTTTTGAGTTTGGGTTCTTCTTAATATACTTATTGCTCAGAAGAACATAGAGAAGGGTGGGTTTTGAGCATGAGGCCATGATATCAGTGCCTCCAATAACTTCAGCATAAAATACCCCCAAATAGATTTCAAACTACAGTTTAATTATTTTCTCGGGGAATCCATAGTTTAAATATCAGCCCATTTTTTCTATATTTGATAGCATACATGTTTTTAGGGACTCTGCAATAAAGTAAGTAATGATGGTTTGTTTGATGAGGGTCAAGAACCTCCCCACCCACTGAAGCTAGCGGCAAAGACGGGTCCCGCCGACCCACCATCATTCAAACATGGTTTAAGGGTTTTATTGAGATTCCAAAAATTTAGATTTTTCCTGATACTTCTTTTGAATTTCATGTATATCTTGATGACACTCGTTCAGCTTTTTGTCTTACGGAATTTCCACAAATCCTTAGACTATTTTTACACCACAAAATGTTTTAAACAATTTTTGTCAAAGCGACCATTACATGTGTATGTTCATATATGCTTATATATAGATCTTTATATGATCATATATGACATATATGGAAACATATATGTGACCATATATACAAGAAACGATCTAATATATGTGGTCGTATATAAAATATGTGCCATATATGATATCATATATGGAAACATATATGTTATCATAAATGTTAAATTTTAGTGCACGTGTATGAAAATATCAACCGGAATTACAAAATAAAAGTTTTTTACGATTGAAATTATATTTTATTACCATATTTATACCTTAATACCGATTCGTATCAATAATTTAACAAATATTGTTTCCTAGTTGCAAAATATTCTGATTAAAAAAGTTACTTTTACATAAAAAAAATGGAAAAGGTAAGTTTTCATTAATATGTATTTAGAATTATAAAATCATATGTATTATTTTTTTCCAGTTCAATGTTATAACAAGTATAATCGTGGACATTTTATTCCAAAACAAGATCATATTCAAAATGAGTAAATGTACATATGTACATATGTCGCAAATACAATAATAGAGTGCTTTGATGTTGAAGAAAATTAAACTACGCAGCTTCGTTAATCTCGTGCAACTTCGTGGAGAGGGCCTATGCACCACCATCATGTTTTCACTGCGATTGCAATACTGCAAACTTTTTTGAAATCCCTTAATGTCGCCATAACAAAATGGAAATGATAGATCGTATAAGCAGTTTTGAGGCCGAGTAACGTTAAGCTCACACAACTTGGAGAAAAGGACATATGCACCACCAGAAATTTTATCACTACGGTTCCAACGCTATAAATTATTTTGAAATCCCTTACTGTAGCAAATAGGAAATGGAAAGAACGTATAAGAAGTTTGAATGCCGAGTTACTAAAAAATTCAACCATGCGGAGGTACGTTAAGCTCGCTTAACTTAGAGCAGAGGGCATATGCACGACCATAATGTTATCACTACGGTTCCAAAACTACAAACTATTTTGAAATCGCTTACTGTCGCCAAAGCAAATCGAAATGAAAAGAACGTATCAGTTTTAAGGTTGAGTAACGATTTGGGAAGGACAACGTCTTTATACAATTACAAGAAAGCTGTCTATAAGCGAAAGTGACAACCTGGCACATTGTCACCATGATGTAAGTAGAAATAGTTATTATCCATGTCTTTCAAATATCCTTAGAAACATGATGTAAGTAGAAATAGTTTTTATCCCTATCCTTCAAATATTCTTACAAACATAACCCAGCAAGATAAAATACATACTACTAAATATATTGCTTTTAATCGAAGTCTCTTTTAATGCATGCATTTAGTAGTAGCAAGTTCTTTTTTGCTGGAATAAAAAAGAAATGTGTAATAATTTTTAATATTTTTTTCAGATGGATTTCTGAAAGACAATATATCTTTCCTTAAAAAGCATTCCATAGTCTTTAGCATCCAATGAGCTTTAGCATGCCATGGTCTTAACAAAATACACTCCAACATGTATGTATGTAACTAGCGGTTAAATGTGCCGTCGAATGACTTTTGCCGGAGTTGCATGGATGAAGAGGAGTTGCAAACTATCGAAAACTTTATTTGCCATTGCCCGGCACTTTCTGGTCAGAGACTTGCTTCACTGGGATCTAGGGAGCTGTACGATCTTTCTGATTTGTCGGATGTCAAAATTCAATATCTAAGGAGTTTCATAAGAAGCTCAAATTGGTTTAACTAACGACAGGGACTAGTAGGGGAACCTATTACGGTCCCGTGGTATCACAATGGACCTCAGAGTCTACGTGTGTTGACGTAAAACGTCAGCAGCCACTTACAACCAAACCAAACTAGCAGTATCTAGCCAATCTTTAAAGGTACATGGTTGCTTCGTTAAATGACATCCGTGTTATCATTAACCTATTAGCACAAAATGCTATCGTTGGTAATACTTAAATACAATAAAAATTCTAGAAATATCTTAAATATTAATATTATTTTATATCCTTTTTTTAGATTTTGATTATAAATATTGTAAAATAGAGGCTTATACCATAACAAAAACGCTAAGTCTGAAGATAATCGGAATTAACACTAAAACAAGAAAACACAATGGAAATCAACGTTCCTTTAATAAGCTCTTTGCTCGCATCTTTCGTAATTGATATCAATTGAAAAACTTGATATATAAGATCTTTTATGTTCAAATTATTTTGTTGACTATCAAAATGTATTCTCATATCTATAAGTTAAATAATTTATTTTTATATGGTCACCAAAAATGCAAACGATAGTAACTAAAAAATGAAAATCATCAAACTAAAGGGTTTCATTAAAATATATGAAAACACCAAAATTAATAAAAAAATATTTTTAATTTTAAATTATACTTATGTGCACCGTTTGCAATTCTGGTGAATATATACATAATAATCTATTACATATAGTTTAAAATGAAAAAAAAAAAATAAAAAATATGAAAAAGAATGTAAAACAAATTGAAAACGACATCATATATGATCCCATATATGATTCAATATATTATCCAATATATGATTCAATATATGATCTAATATATGATCACATATATTAGATCATATATGATCGTGTCTTATATAAGCGCCAATTTTGGAATATGGTCATATATGAGACCATATTTGATACTATATATGCTACTGTATATGGTCTCATATATGATATCATATATGATAATATACAACATTTTTAGCCGGGTACATAGTATTTTAAGTGTAGATATAACTTATTTCATTTACCTAAATATAGTCGTAGTTAGTAGGTAGGTAGGTACTTAAAAAACAAGTTAAATATACACTTGACAATGATAATTTCTATGCCGGTGGCAGTTATCTGTTTCTACCCATCATCTAATAGCTCATCGACATTTTTACTCTACAGGGTGCGGCAAGTATGGGGGTATACTTCAAAAAACATCTACATTTTAAAAATTGTTAAAAAAATCAGTTATGCAACGTTTTTTAGTATTAATTTTATTATAATATAGAACTAAAATTAAAAAAAAAAAATCATGTAAAGCACTGGGGACTAATTATGTAACTTGATAATCGTCGATCGTCATCGTTAGCTTATTATTCTATTACCATAAAATGACACTATATGGTAATGGAATAACGATGGAGACGATACGATTGAAGACTATCAAGTTACATAATTACCCCCCTGGGTAAACATATTTTTTGTTACGCTTTGTTTAGAACTAATAGAACTAACTTTTCAAAAAAAAAATAAATTTTGTAAAAATCTGCTAAAGCACTGGGTAAACATATTTTTTGTTACGCATTGTTTAGGCATTAAAAAATGTTCAACAAATGCACTTGTAAAGCATTGGGTGTACAAAAAATACTACGCTTTTTTTGGGCCTTAAAGAATGTCGGACAGACAGAAAAACATCGCTAGAATATCTTATATACCAGTGGTTACCAACCTATGGTACGCGTACCACTAGGGGGTACGCGAAATTGTCCGCGGGGGTACGCACAATTTTAGTAATTTGGACATTTGTTCTAGATTAACCTTTCAATGCTGGTTCCGCATCTGGCTTCCAACGTTTTCCACAGCTTTAGGTTTTTAAGAAAGTTGAAGGCAAAGTTTACAAAAAACGTATTTTTGTGCAATTTAGAGAACATTTTTTGCGATATTTTGAGATCTGACCACTTGTTTTCGATTAACCTTTCTATGCTGATTCCGAATATTGTTCCCAAATTTTTCTAAGATGTCAGGTTTTTGAGAAAATGTATGTCAAAGTTTTCAAGAAACGTGTTTTTTGCAAGGATGGGTACCAATTCGATAAAAGTATTGGTATTGGTATTGGTTTTTAAAATTATATTAGTATTGGTATAGGTATTGGTTTTCATTTTTTGTTGAATTGGTATAGGTTTCGGTATTGGTTGTGAATTATTTAGGTATTGGGTATTGGTATTGGTTTTAGCCTCGAATTGGTATCGGTTTTTAATAAGTATTGGTATTTATCTTATATCGGTTTTGGTATTTGTATGCAAAAGGTTTTATCGTTAATATTAATTAATTTAACGTACGTCGTCCTTCTGTCCGCCCCACAGTGCACACTGGGGCGTGATGGTAGGTTTTTTGGCCAAAAGTCTCTACAGGTGGTAAATGTTAACCGATTTTTTTGAAATTCAGAAAATAAATTCAGAAAAAAATAAGGTAATAAATAAGTGCCTTGAAAGTTTTTGAAATCGGACCTACAAGGAAACTTTTTCAGGGTGGACACTTCATTTTTAATCAAATTTACAGATGTTATAGATGAAACAAATGAACCCTGCAAACAAAACGATACGACATCGATTCGCCGGTTGTATTGCCGATACGATAAATGTTATTGCGGTAATTATCGAATTCGTATCGCCGGCGATACACCTTTCGGGAGAAACTGTTACCCGACGGCAATACATCCCGGCGATACGAAAACGATTCGTCTTGGCGATAAAAGGGCAATATCGCCAGATAATCGTATAAACGAAAAATAATAGATTTGTATGTATCGCCGGAATATCACCAAAATGATAAACCGGCGATACAGCTATATCGATTCCCTGAAGCTGAAAATAGACATTATTTTTTTCATTCATATTTTGGTCATGTTAACAGGACTAAAAACATCTGCATTCACCTGAAAAATATATCCGCAACATTCGCTGAATTTTTTATTTTATCTTTGAAAGCACATTTGTGTTTTTCGGCCAAATTTATATTCTTTCAAAGATTTCTTGTTGTTCTTGATAAATTATATGTATTTTAAATTGACAAAGAAATAAAAATTTTCATTATTTTTTTTTTGTTTATCGCCATTATATCGTTCGTATGAGAAAACGGCGATATTATAAAAATACTACTTTGATTTTTTATTGAAATGATAAATTTTCGTATCGCCGCAATATCTTTTCGGCGATATATCGCCCTGTTGTTTGCAGGGAAGAGACACTTGTCTTTTGTTTATGTATTTGAATTAGAGATGGTCTGTGGTTCCGTAATTTGCGTGACTCAAAAAACCACATGATTCAGGCGTGAGCGATTTTTATTTAAATCACGTGATTATTGAGCGATTTTCATTTAAATTAAGTACTATATTAGGGTTATAAATAAGTGAAATAATTTGTTTAAATAGTTTGAAATCGGACCTACAAGAAAACTATTTCAAGATGGACACTTAATTTTTAACAAAATTTACAGATGTTATAGATGAATCAAATGAAGAGACACTTGCCTTTTGTTTAAGTATTTGAATTGGAGATAGTCTCTGGTGATTCACGTGTGAGCGTGAGTTATTTTCATTTAAATCATTTGGTTATAGAGTGATTTTCATTTAAGTCAAGTGACTATATTAAGGTAATAAATAAGTGCCTTGAAACTTTTTGGATTCAGACCTACAAGGAAACTTTATCAAGGGTGGACACTTCATTTTAAATAAAATTTACAGATGTTATAGATCAAACAAATGAAAAGACACTTGTCTTTTGTTTATGTATTTGAATTGGAGATGGTCGCTGGTCCCGTAATTTGCGTGACTAAAAAAAGTGATTTTCATTTAAATCACGTGATTGTGGGTTGAAAAATTCTGAGTGAGTGCCTAGAGAGTAAGTCGAATTTTTGCGTGAGGGATGTTTTTTTTTTTTTTTGAAAAACCCCTTTAAAAAAAAAAAAAAATATATATTTTTTAGCAGTATTTGCATTCAGAATTATGACAAACTTTAAACTAAATAGTACATGCTTAACCCATTTTGGACAAAGATTAATTTTTTTTTTTTTTTGAAAAAGGTACCTATTTAGTAAAATTAGCACCGGCTGATCTCAAAACTCTTGTAAAAAAAATTGTAATGTTCCGTTATTCAAGAAAAGCCTGTATTTCAACTTTTTATGCAATTTTAATATTTGGATTTATTTGCTATTTTATTATTTTTTTCGTTATTTTCAAAAAAAATAGTTTCAAAATGTTTCAATTAGTGGAATTTGATAATAAATTAAATCTAAAAAAAAAATAATATTAATTAATAAAAAAATTAAAAGCCTAAACTAAAAAATGACAATTTTTCGTTTTTGCTTGAAACAATTTCTGTGCTGATGCACATTGCATTTAATGCACATATTAATTCCGGTGGTCAAGGGGAGATATTTTTTAATTGCAGAAAGATGAGACTTAACATTTGTAACCACACAGGTAAAAAAATACAAACGGGCCAGTAGAGCTAAAGTACTTTGCACGGTAGTACAATTACTGTCAGTTTTCTTATATAAGTACTGCGTATGTACGAGATTTATAACACCGTTGCAATATAGTGCCGTAGGTTGTCAAAGCTCTGGAAAAGTACCTTAAAACCAAACATATATTGTTGTGGCAGCGCTTCAAAAACCAAAATTGGGATGGTTTCCCAGCGCTTAAAAAAATTCTAGAGAGTTTTCAAAAGAATTTGTGGTGGAATCCAATGCTTTCTTTAGAGAAGGTATTAATCTATGAACTTGAAATATATTTTAATTTTTTTTTAAGTTATACCATTGAATTTGAAACCTTTTTAATAAAATTAATGATTTTTTTAACTACCCAACATTGTCTTCAAAAGAAATCGGATTGTACAATGTTAAAAATTAATATAAATATATTGTTATGATGAAACAATTGCTATTGCACTGTTACACAAATAATTGTAATAAAAGAATTTAATAAATAGTAAAAATATAAAAAAATATTCTAACAAAAATTGTACAAAAGTAATGCCAAAGCACTTTTAAGGTTGTAATTTGAAACGTTGGCAAAGCGCTTCATTTTACAAAAGATAAGTGCTTTGGAATTACTTTTTTTTTTGTACCGCTGGCAATTTCTGCATGGGCAAATATACCTGAACTTCATCCTTTTCATACATAAATATTTTTTTGAAAAAGGTGATCGAAATGGGTTATCATGCAGGGGGCCCCTTTTTCGATTTTAGATCTTTTGCCAATTGCGATTACACGGGTCAATTTTTTGGGGTTCACACTTACGACCTTAAAAAAGTTGTTTAACAAAACAGTAACAGAATAAAAACGTAATGGATACAGAAAAAAGAATTTTTTAAACACGTAGCCCTTAAACTCTCAAAATAGCAAGTGTGAACTGCACATTATGCGTTCTTAAATTCTTATATAATATGACTGTGCCTCTAATAAAACAATAAATGTTTTTTTCTGGATTCTGGTGTTGTGACATAAAATTTTGTAACGTCTGCTTGATTAAAATTTTGGAATTTCCAAAAAAGGACATTAGTATTTTTTTTTACAACGCAAAGAAGAGTGCAGTGACATTCAATGTACATATATCATTAACAATGTTTGCAAAAGAAAAAATTTCATCACAGAAAAGGTCTAAATTTTTTAGGATTTACTTTTATTAGGGGTCATAAAAACCGTGACAAAAAATATTTCTTTTATGTTTTTATGGCTTTTAAAATTCAAGTAGCTAACTCCTTTTTGTTATGTGACATTGCATGCAATTTGCATGATGCAAACGATTACTGATCGATGTAACATCTTTTGCAATTCGTTAGTCAGGTAAAACTTAATAATGTTTGACGTCACAATTAAAACAAACGAAAATAAGAATACAAAAAACCGAAACAAAACCGACGAAAGTAGGAAAAAATGAATTGGTATTGGTTTTTTATTGGTATTGGTTTTGAAGAATAAAAGTATTGGGTTTTAATTGGTATTGGTAGTGGGGAATTGGTATTGGTTTTTTATCGGTATTGGTATCGCACAAATAAAGGTATTGGTTTTTAATTGGTATTGGTTTTCAATTTGAATTGGTATTAACGGGTATTGGTATCGAAAAGGTATTGGTACCCATCATTGGTTTTTTGGCATTTTTGAGACGGTTTCTGATAGAGTAGAAAAGTCACGGAATTGTTGATCTGCCCTTGTATTAAAAAAAAAACATTAAAAAAAATCAAAAATATATATTTCCGCCCTCTGTGATGTGTTTTTGGAACTTTTTTTAAGAGTTCAAAAATTGTCTGTTGTTTAAAATTTTGGTGTAGAATCGACTGGTGAAATCAGATTTGCAATATTTTCAGCTGTTTTTGCTCTGCAGAAAAATCAGCTCTAAATCCGCGTTTTCAGATGCATTAAACCACCCCAAGGAGCGAAAATTTTCCCAAAAAATACCACCATTGTTTTGATCTCCCTTAAACCCTTCAAAAAAATGATAATACCCGCAGATCAAAAATTTCAAAATTAACTCTAATATTTATAACAGAAGTTTTTTAACGAAAACAAAAAACTCGTTAGGGGGTACGCGGCTGACAAAATTTAAAATTAGGGGTACGCGAGCCAAAAAGGTTGTTAACCGCTGTTATATACGATTAAGGATCAAAATTATATTATTTATGGGGTCCTTAATTGTCATACTTGACCATTTATATCATAATAAATGTATCTGCAAATATTTAAACGACTCTGCATATTTTTTTAAAATAAATATTTTTTTTTTTAATAAAAAACATATTTTTTGTTTTTTTTATATTTTTAAAAGATGCAACACCAATTTTATAGTATGTTTCCTTGGCATGTTTTGGGTAAATCAGATTGTTTTGAGGAAATCATTTAATTTTCTACATGTTTTCACATGCATTTTTTATATGCGCAAAACACCTAAAATAGGGTGTTTTGGTACAAAACATGTCGACTTATTAAATTCACCACTTGTTTTGGTCAGTGCAACACTGTATTTTATTTCTTTATGATACCTGCTTTTTTTCAAATTACTTGTTGCTAAACATTAAAAAATTTTAAAATTATGAATGAAAATTATTGTTGTGTCACTTGAAATTAAAAAAAAAAATAATAATAAAAAAAAGAAATGAATATAATTAAATCAAAACAACCAGCAAAATTAAACGAAAAATAAAAGGTAAACAAAATTTCCAGCTTTCCCAGATACCATTTGTAAAACTAACACCACCTTTAAACGTCAAAAAGATTTGACTCTTGCATAGTCTTTATATATTTAAGTTTTTGCTAAGAATACTAGATTATTTAAAAACTTTAATTACACAATTAAAACTATGGTATTCTCAAAGAAAAATGTTTAAGAAAATTATTTTTCTGTTTTAAATTTATTTATGTTGGTAGTTTTTTCAAGGCTTACGAGGGAAGTATTCCAACCCGGGGACTTAGAGGTTTAAAAAATGGGTCAAACAATGACCAAAAAATGTTCTTTTGGATTTTTCAGCCATTTTTTTTAAGAAACTATTTTTAAGGACCTATCCAACGGTGGCATAACCTTTTTATAAATCGTTTATGTGAAGACCTACGATATCCATATAAATACAAAGTAACAAAGCCCCAAAAAAAAAAGTTTCTGACAAAGAAACTAGACCCACTGATCCTTAAGTATTTTGACCTCCAGACAATGATTCCATATGGCAGAATTGGACCTGTAAACGACTTTAGGGATAAAGCTCAATCGTTTTCCAATGACACTTCTACAGGAAATGGGCAACTGAAAAACGAAAAAGGCCATTGGAAAACGAAAAAAAATTACAATTCGTCCGTTTATAAAAAAAAACAGAATATTTGTGGCCATATTGGAAACTACCTCGAATACACCCCTGTTTTATTTTTACTTTTAAATAAATTTTTGAATTTTAATACGGCTGATTTTTTAATTTTAATACGGCTGATTTAATATGGCGCCCAATTTTTTAAAAATATTACAAATTCGCTTAAAACTCTTTATACTCGGGTTTTTGTGGTAACTAAGAAGGATCTGAAGTAGGAAGTTTAAAATTCAAAATGGCGGATTCAACATGGCGACCAATATTTTTAAAAAATAAACCGATTTGCTTGAAACTTTTTATACTACGAGTTTTTTGGGTCGCTAAATAAAAATCTGAAGTTAGATTTATTTTGAGGCCTAAAACTATGCAACAACATATTCAAAGCAGAAGTCAGAAATCAAACATATTTTTACTGAAATTTGATTTAAAACAATAAATAATTCTGAAGGATTGTCCTGATTTCCTCCTCTTGAAGGTTTTAGGATGTGTTACTTCAACTAAAAACATTTGATTTCATTTATTTAGTTTTACGATAAACTTATTTAAAGTATAGTTTTAGGCCTCAAAATAAATTCAAAACTACTAGTTTTCTGTTGCCCTACTCATATTCAATTGATTTTACTTTTAAAATTTTTTGATTATTGTGGTCTTTATTTTTTCTATTTTGTTTCTTTAAAGATACAATTTCGTGTTGGACAGTGTTATATGTATAATATTTATGACACAAACAAATAAAAATTGCTAGTCATCATTAAAAGCATAACTTTTTGTTTGATTAACCCCAGAATGGTACACTCAAAAAGTTATGTCGGTAGAAACTACTTCAAAACACCATTGCTATTGCTATATTTATTCGTTTAAAAGGCGTACACTACATTTGTCGGTAAAATCAACAACAAAAAAAGTTTTTGCTAAAACTATTGGCCAAGAGTTGTTTTACACTCAAAATAATTCTACAGTAAAGATATTAGAAACGATTTGGTACCAAAATCTACTAATAAGTTACTTATTAACAGTAGTTTTTTAGTATCTTCAAACTACTAAAATTAGTAATTTTTACTGGGTTTGAATAATTTTAGTAACAAATTTTAGTATTGATTACCAACGCCTGCACTAGACATAGAAAAGATTAGAATGTACGCAGTGTTGTATTTGATGTATTTTCCAATATGGTGGCTAAATGCTTGTTCTTCCTCATCTCACACGTATTTAATATCAAATTAGATTCTTTGTTTATAAAAAATGAAATTTGTCTTTCATTTAATTAAATTTATTATTTATTTTGCTTTATTCAACGTTTTTTTAAAGATAATACGCACTATTGATAGTTTAAAAACTTTTTTTTTTCTCTTTTGTTGTTTGCTTTGTTGTTGTTCTCCTTTATGTTGCATTGTTTTTATTAAACGTCAAAAGTTACATAATGTGCTGTCACTAATACTTATTCAAGCGAAATACGACTCTGTTTCATTTCTATTTTTTTCTATGGCACTAGATCATTTTTACTGAAATTTGATTTAAAACCAGTGTTGCTACCAACAAAATCGTAAATTACACGTTGATCACGCCAAAATTACACATGAAATCACGAATTACACATGGATCATGCCAAAAATTACACATGAAATCATGAATTACACATACTTTTTTTTTTAATAACGTTTTTTTTTTTGTAAATTTTCAAAATATAACGGTTAAGTCTGTCGATGAAGTCGATTTTGACATAAAACTCCGTTAAATCGACAGTTAACAGCTAACTGGACATTGTCTAATCCGCCCCAAGTCTGGTTATTATTGCTCAAAAAACCTAAAATTTATCGTTTTTTGCGAAATTTCTGTCGGGATAACCCAAGTCAAATTAGAAGAAAATCTGAAAAACAGCAAAAAATATATTGATTTCAGTTGAATATCTGCTCATTTCAACAGAAAACTCTGCGGATTAAAGCAGAAAAATTCAGCTAAAATATTCACAAAAATATTTTTGTAAACTCAGCAAACAGAGTCAGTAAAATTACTAAAAAATTTATGTTATTTTTTTAAACTGAATGACAGAGAATTTCCTTAAAATATCCATTTCCGCAGAAAAGTCTGCTAAAAGTTTGTTTTTAAAACTGAAATCCCGACAGAGAATTTTGTTAAAATATCCATTTCTGCGGAAAAATCTCGTAAAAGTTTGCTTTTTTTAACTGAAACCCCGTTTTACAGTTATTTTAACATGTGAATTCGGTATGAAATCCATCCAAAATTTACGGTTTTGCTTATAACATAACCGAATTTGTTAAAACAAATTATGAAAAAAAAAATACTCAAAAAAGTAAAAATTTCAAATTACACATGAATTACACATGCAGACAACTACACATGGGCTACACATGAAAAAACAAATTACACATGATATGTGTAATTACACATGAGGTGGCAACACTGTTTAAAACAATAAAGAATTCTAAAGGATTGTCCTGATTTCCTCCTCTTGAAGGTTTTACGATGTGTTACTTCAACTAAACACATTTGATTTCATTTATTTAATTTTACGATACACTTGTTTTGTATAGCATAGTTTTAGGCCCAAAATAAATTCATAACTGCTAGTATTCGGTTGCTCTAGTCATATTCAATTGTTTTACTTTTATAATATTTTGAGTATTGTGGTCTTTATTTTTTGTTATTTTGTTTCCTCAAAGATACAATTTCGTGTTGGACAGTGTTATATGTATAATGTTTATGACACAAACAAATAAAAATTGCTAGTCATCATTAAAAGCATAACTTTTTGTTTAATTAACCCCAGAATGGTACACTCAAAAAGTTATGTCGGTAGAAACTACTTCAAAACACCATTGCTATTGCTATATTAATTCGTTTAAAAGGCGTACACTACATTTGTCGGTAAAATCAACAACAAAAAAAGTTTTTGCTAAAACTATTGGCCAAGAGTTGTTTTACACTCAAAATAATTCTACAGTAAAGATATTAGAAACGATTTGGTACCAAAGTCTACTAATAAGTTACTTATTAACAGTAGTTTTTTAGTATCTTCAAACTACTAAAATTAGTAATTTTTACTGGGTTTGAATAAGTTTAGTAACAAATTTTAGTATTGATTACCAACGCCTGCACTAGATCATTTTGGACTAAAAAATTAGTTCATTAGTTAAATGTTTAGTATTGAATACCCACGTTTTTTTTTTTGAGTGTAGTTAATTATTTTAATATGTAGAAACATTTTTTTTAATATTTTAAAATAAATATTATTATTATTTATTTTACTTTTGCATGATTGCAGTTACTACATGGCAGTTGTTTGAGTAGTAAGTACCCAGCCAGAAATTGCCAACCGTACCAAAACAAAAGTACTGGCAAAGCAATTTATTTTTTGTATAGCAAGCTCTTTTTAGTAAAGTACTTGGTTTCACCGAATTAAGTACTTTGCTAGTACTTTTTTACCAAACTAAAGGCGGTTTATTTATTTGAAATATTTTTTTTAATAATTTAATTAAATTTTAACATTTTATTTGAAAACACTTAATTATGTTATAAAGTTATGACAATGGTGTCATTATCAAATTTAGTATGAATACATTTTGATTCCACTCTGTGGATACTGATTTCAATGTTATTTTTATCAAATTTGTTTAACATTGTAGAGTCCTATTTCTCTTGATGGTAGTGGAAATTAAAAAAAAATCGCTACATTCAATAAAAATATTGTCTTTCAAAAATATATCATCACATTTGTATGTAGACAGCTTTCTATTTAAAATTTCAATAACTTTATTTACATTCTCATTGTCGAGTAAACATACGTTATCTGGACGAAATGGTTTTATTTTAAAACCATTAATGTTTACGAAAGAAAATACAACTCTCGATTCCGAGCTTTCTTTTATATTCCTAGAGAGTATTTGGAACTTCTATTAAGAGGATGTAGCAATAAATACGCGAATTTCTTCATTTTTTGACGTTTTTGCGAAATTAGCCGCTAAATTTGTCTTTGATAAAAAACTTGCTTTTACCATCATGTTGAATTTTATCATCATATTGTATATGGCAGCACCATTTTTCGAGATAATTTAAGGGTCCATCTTTAAGTAAATAATGTGGTAACCTTACAGAATTTACTGACCAAAAATTATTTTTTTGGACAAATTTTTCGTCAGTTATTTGTTTAAGGTTACCATATTATATAATTAAAGATGGACCCTTAAGTCATCTTGTAAAATGATTCTGCCATAAAAAAAAGTTTTTCGCAATTTTTAACATGATGGTCTATATCACATAGATGTTTTTTGTTCACTATTCGTAGTGTTAGGGATGCCTTTATGATCCACTGAAAGCAAGTTTTTTTTATCAAATACCAATTTAGAGGTTTATTTCGCGAGAACCTCGAAAAATGAAGAAATTCACGAATTTAAGGGCTTAAGATGAAAAGCTTTAAACCAAATTTTACAATTTTTTTTGTTAAAAAATAGGCTGGAAATAAGATAATCTTTAATGACATATTGCAAGAAAAGTGTACCAGCATGTCTCAAATAAATGGAAATGTTGGTCATACCTCTTATTTTCTAAAATAGTGGTCACTTTTGTCATGCTGTGTTAATATATAATTTATTTAAAATTAAAAAAAGACTTCTAATGTACAAATTATTAAATAAAAAAATAATTTTATTCATACATTTTTAATTTTGTAATGGATTATTTCAGGGGGTATATATGTCGCTCACGAGAAAAAACTTTAACCGGTGGGATTAAAAGAATGATGGTTGAAAGAGGAATTGAATAAAAAAGGGATTTTTGATTTCTTTAAAAAAAAACACTTTTGTATTGTTTTAAACAAAAAAAAATTATGTGTTTCACACTTTTAAGATGTTAATGATTCAATATATTTTATAAAAAATTATTAAAATTGCAAATAAAGTACAAATTTCATGATTTTAAAAAAATCCCAAAAAAAACATTTAATCCCACCCAGCCAGAAATTGCCAACCGTACCAAAAAAAAAGTACTGGCAAAGCAATTTATTTTTTGTATAGCAAGCTCTTTTTAGTAAAGTACTTGGTTTCACCGAATTAAGTACTTTGCTAGTACATTTTTACCAAACTAAAGGCGGTTTATTTATTTGAAATATTTTTTTTTTTAATAATTTAATTAAATTTTAACATTTTATTTGTAAACACTTAATTATGTTATAAAGTTATGACAATGGTGCCGGACGGACGGACGGACGGACATCACAAAATCGTCTCAGAAAGCGATTCTGAGTTGATCGGTATACTTGAAGGTAATCCTTGGACTAACCTTTTTAAGTTTTTGTCATTCACTATGAAATAATAAACAAAATTTAATTTACAGAGTTGCATTTTACAAAATTTGTAACAAATGATGACAAAAAAATTAAGTACATACATATTATATATTCGAAAATGTCGAATAATTCGACACAAAAAAACCGGTTTTTCGAATAACTTAAAAAAAAACCGGTTTTAGAAAACCGGGTTGAAAAAACCGAAAAAAAGCGAAAAAACCGATTTTTCGAATAATTCGGAAACCGGTTTTGACAACTCTATATACAGTGCAACAACCAAGATCGGAATGGGATGAAACCATAAGCAAATAAATGTTGTCATTTTCCATAACAAACCCCTCAAGGCTTTTTTAGTTCATTGCTAAATATTTAATATTAATAATTATTTGAAAACTGCATAAGTGGCGTAGACTTAATTTTTTAATTGGCTTTAAATAACAATAAGAATAATTAGAAAACATGTTTTTTAATAATTTCGTTGTAGCGAAATCGACCCAAGGGTTTTCGTGGGAATCAAACTCCCTGTTTAATAGGCTAGCACGCTACCAACTAACACACAGTAGCCCCTTAATATGCACAATAAAATTGAAACACAAAGAGTCTACTTTTTTTACTTTTATAATCAAAGAAATGTAATCCCAAAAAATCCCGGAATACCGAAAAATCCCGGGATCCCGAAAAATCCCGTGATCCCGAAAAATCCCGGGATCCCGGGATTTCGATTTTCAAATCCCGAATCCCGGGATTTTAAAAAACCGATCCCGTTTGACAGCTCTACATACTGCTGACACTCCCTTTATAAAATCGCTGACATCTTCATATAATTTTTCAATATGTCATCAATGATATGTCAGCAGTTGGTCAGCAGTGTCCACCAGTATCGGTGGCCACTAACGATTCGTTTAAGCAACCGCTGACCAACTGCTGACATGTCATTGATGACATTTTGAAAAATTGTATGAAGACGTCAGCAATTTTATAAAGGGCGAGTCAGCAGTATGTCAGGTGTGATTTTTTTTGCCGACTGGGCGAGTAAACATACGTTATCTGAATTGGTTTTATTTTAAAACCATTAATGTTTACGAAAGAAAATACAACTCTCGATTCCGAGCTTTCTTTTATATTCCTAGAGTATTTGAAACTTCTATTAAGAGGATGTAGCAATAAATTCGCGAATTTCTTAATTTTTTTTTTGACGTTTTTGCGAAATTAGCCCCCAAATTGTCCTTTGATAAAAAAACTTGCTTTTACAATCATGTTGAATTTTATCATCATGTTGTATATGGCAGCACCATTTTTCGAGATAATTTAAGGGTCCATCTTTAAGTAAATAATGTGGGAACCTTACAGAATTAACTGACCAAAAATTATTTTTTTTGGACAAATTTTTCGTCAGTTATTTTTTTAAGGTTACCACATTATATAGTTAAAGATGGACCCTTAAGTCATCTTGTAAAATGATTCAGCTATAAAAAAAAAAATTCGCGATTTTTAACATGATGGTCTATATCACATAGATGTTTTTTGTTCACTATTCGTAGTGTTATGATCCACTTAAAGCAAATTTTTTATCAAATACCAATTTAGAGGTTAATTTCGAGAGAACCTTGAAAAATGAAGAAATTTTCGAATTTAAGGGCTTAAGATGAAAAGCTTTAAACCAAATTTTACATTTAAAAAAAAAACAGGCTGGAAATAAGATAATCTTTAATGACATATTGCAAGAAAACTGTACCATACATCAAAAAAAGGAGTACGCCATTGGACTCAGAATGTCTCAAATAAATGGAAATGTTGGTCATACCTCTTATTTTCTAAAATAGTGGTCACTTTTGGCATGCTGTGTTAATATATAATTTATTTAAAATGAAAAAAATAAAAAAAGACTTCTAATGTACAAATTATTAAATAAAAAAATAATTTTATTCGCAATTTTTAATTTTGGAATATTTTAGTTAAAAAGCTATTTACAAAAAATCTCGGATAATACTTTTCAAAGTACAGGAAAAGCGCTTTTAAAAGTACTTTGCCACTACTAAATGGTGTTATCATTTAGCATCTTAGCAAGTACTAAGAACCCAAAAAAAAGGTACTTTGCCAGTATTAATACTACCTTATTAGGTACTTTGCCAGATCTGGCCCGTATGTATTTTTCTGCCTGGGCATCCACACTTCATTTGAGAGGAAAAATTGAGAGATGAGAGACACACAATCTCTTATCTTTCTTTCTCTATGATTATTTTAGTTAAAAAGCTATTTAAAAAAATCTCGGATAATACTTTTCAAAGTACAGGGAAAGCGCTTTTAAAAGTACTTTGCCACTACTAAATGGTGTTATCATTTAGCATCTTAGCAAGTACTAAAAACCCAAAAAAAAAGGTACTTTGCCAGTATTAATACCACCTTATTAGGTACTTTGCCAGATCTGGCCCGTATGTATTTTTCTGCCTGGGTAGTTGTTGTTTTCAAAAACAATTTCGATTGTTTTTGTAAGAAAAATCTTTAATAACATTTTTAACAGTTGTTTTAAATAATAATTACAAAATATACCACATAACAGTAACAGTAGTTTAGGGTAGTTGTTTTAAGCTTTCAAAAATAAATGTTATTATTTATTTTACCGTCTTATATTTTTATATTTTTGAAATAAAAATATCTGAAACTTTGGAGCAGTTTAAGTAACAGTGTAAACAACTGTATATGCTGTAACCACAGTACATAAAAGTAGTATGCAAACATGGGTGTATTCAAAAAGTTCGGTCATAATCCCAACAGGGAACGGACATGATCCCCATTGGGATTGTGACCGTTTTGGAAACGGTCATAGTCCCCACAACTATTATGGGGATTATGACCGAGATGAATTCGGTCATAATCCCCATTTTCGTTATGGAGGTAATGTCGGTGGGGATTATGTCCTGTCACCGAAAAATTGATTATAAAAAAAACTAAGAATTGATTTTAAATTATTTTCAAAAAAAAAATTAAATTAAACACGTAGATCACCACAAGTCGTTCACAGGTCTAATTCTGTTGTATGGAATCATTGAGCGTGTTCAGCAGAGAAACCTGCTACTCAACAGTTGAGATGTAGCATGTTTTGATTAGTTGAATCTGCTGAACGCATTTTTTTTGTGAATGTTTTAAAATATTGGAATATTTTTTTTTTGACGCTTTCATTTATTTTTTGCTGTAAAAAATACTTTTTTATGATTTGTTGTGTTTACTTCTTTGAATAACGTCCAAAAAAATAAATAATTTCAATAAAACAGCTTATTTATCAGTTTGTGATCAAATGTAGCATAAATTGTGTACGCTACTAGTGATGAGAAGCGCTCACTCAACATGTTGACTGAAATGTCAAAAATCAAACCGTTCAGCAGAATGTTGAGTTGCAGCTGAGTAGCAGCTTTCTCTGCTGAACGTACCCATTGTCTGGTAGGCCTGCTTTAGAGACAAATGGGAACTGTGTTATAACGAAGGTAAAATGGTGTCGTTGTATATCACTGAAGCTCTTCCATTAGACATATTGGAAAGGAAGTATGCGGCAACGTCGGCAATTCGACTTGATATCGCGCTGCAATGGAAGAGCAGCAATTGTGGCCATAGCGCGATGTTGAACTAGATAACAATACAACAAAATGTGGACTGACTGTGGTACCTCTACGAGCCTTTTCGAGCGCCACCATCATAGAAAAGATTAGAAGGTACGCAGTGTTGTATTTGATGTATTTTCCAATATGGTGGCAAAATTCTTGTTCTTCCTCATCTCACACGTATTTAATATCAAATTAGATTCTTTGTTTATAAAAAATGGAATTTGTCTTTCATTTAATTAAATTTATTATTTATTTTGCTTTATTCAACGTTTTTTTAAAGATAATACGCACTATTGATAGATTAAAACCTTTTGTTTTTTCTTTTGATGTTTTCTTTGTTGTTGTTCTCCTTTTTGTTGCATTGTTTTTATTAAACGTCAAAAGTTACATAATGTGCTGTCACTAATACTTATTCAAGCGAAATACGACTCTGTTACAATTCTATTTTTTCTATGGCCACCATACCACAATGATGCCATCCAGGAAGTCTTGGATTAGTGGCATTCCGAGTAGTGGAGTCTCTAACAATTTTTACACATATGGATCGAAGCAACACGAAAAAGGGGACTTCAGTTTATTCGGAGGAGCTTGGATTGAGCCAGGCTTGAAGAGTTCCAGATGAATGCAGTGTTTATCAATCTGAAGAAAATTTTAAGTGGAAAATATGAAAAAAGTGAAAAACATTTTGGTTGGTTTATCTAGATAGAGGTCACTATTTCCTTTAAGGTGTTATGATACTTGCTAGATTTTGTATTTTTTATATTTTGGAGAACAGTGCAAATATATTTTCATAGGAAAACTGACCAAGTGTAAAGAGTATGACAATATAATGAAAAAAAAACTTATAACGTCAAAAAAAAAAATACGTGGTTATTAGTGTTTCGGAATTCCCGGACTTTTCAATTTCCCGGGAAACGGGGAAAAAATAATTTATTTCCCGGGAATCCCGGGAAATTTTCATTATTAATGTAAATCATAAAAAACATTAAAATTTGATTATCTTTTTATTAAAAACAGTTTTATTAGAGATAAACAATTAATTAAAACATAAAAAATCAAAACATAAAAGTTAAAAATCCTGAAATACAATAAAACAAAACAAAAAAAATATTGCAACTTTTTCCTTCACAAAAAATCGCAAAAAAAATTTTAAACTGCGTTATTCGAGAAAAAACTAATATAGTTGGCAGCACTTGCAATATTTATTCTGGAAATGTTAATTCTAGGTTCAAAATTTTTATATTTTTTTTGACAGTCTTAGCAAAATTATCATCAACCGACGTATATTTTTTGACTTTTTAAGTTTTCTCATGATATTAACATACTTTTTACACTTTTTCAGTTTTCCTATGAATATATATTTGCACTGTTCTTCCAAATAGAAAAAATACAAAAAATATCAAATGTAATTATACCTGTATGTAAAAAAAATGGTAAAAATTAAAGTAAAATAAACGTTTTTATGTAAAAAGGTTTATTTTACAAAATTCCCGGATTTCCCGGGAAAAATTAAAAAAAAAACCCCCGGGAATTCCCGTCAGTGTTCCCGGGAAATCCGACCCGGAAATTCCCGGACCCCAAACACTAGTGGTTATCGATAACTTTGCAGTGACTGTAAAAAAAATTTAAAAATTTTCAACTTAAAATTGACATTTCCAAAATAAAATGTTAGCAGTGTTGCTAATTTTATTAGTTTTTGCTCGAATGAAGCGGTTTTACATTTGTTTTGGGCGTTTTTTAGCTATTTTGGGCGAGTTATTTGGAAAATAAAAGTTGGCAATATTGTTTTTGTTTTGTTTTTATTTTGTTTTTATTTTATTGTATTTCTTGTTCTTTCTCGCATTTGTTGTTTCATTCGATCAATCCTAAAAAAATCCAATACAGAAACTAGCAAGTATCATACCACCTTTACTAATTAAAACTATGATATTCTCATAGAATAATTTTCAAGAAAATAATTTTTCTGTTTGAAATTTATTTATGTTACTATTTTTCGCAAGACACGTGTTTGGGAATTTGTCAGATTACATTGTCAAGACTATTTAGCAAATATAAAAACGATATACTACACCCAAGAAACACTTTTACGGACTCACCGACAAGTATGGAATCATGAATCCGGATTTTACGGCACTTTAACGGACCGTAAAATTCGTATCCGTCAAAGCTGGTACGAAAATGGAACATTAACGGTCCGTAAAATTGGATTTTCGAACAGGTCCGTTTATACTCCGTATTTAAGTATCCGTTTCTGTACCGTTTAAAACGGACTTCACCGATTTTCATCCGTTTTAAATCCATTACAAACGGTGTCGTTTTTCTTCCGTTTGATACGGAGTTTGTTCTTTTGTCATACAAATTTAAATTTTTACTGAAGTCTGAACGTTTTGGGATTATATTTGGCTTTTTGCTCATGGAAAATGGTAAGTTTATTAAAATTAAACATTAATAAAATTTGTTAATACTAATAATTGTGTTAACAATTTTTTTAGACTCAAATTTATCGTGCAAATATCCATTCTTTTGGGAAGATGAATTTTCTAATTGGATTTCAACACGATGTGCATGAAAATATGAATGCATATTTAAAGTGTTGCATACAAAACAAAATGGTAAGACGATGAATGAGAAATTTGAATTAAATCAGATAAATTCAAAATCGATAATTCTCTTGTCTGTCTTTTTAGGGAGTTAATCTACAATTTTACTTGGGTTTGATTTACTTTTCAACTTATAATCAATTGTTAATCCGTAATAAGGTATTAATCATAAACAGATAAACAAAATCTACAGGAATTCTTGTAAAGAAAAACGTGCTCGAAATCAAATGGGGGTTTTGAAGTCTTAAGATTCTTTCTTCGGAAAAATACTAGAATTGTATGAGAAAGTCCTCAGTATCTGATTCTTTTTTTTAAATTGGTATTTATAAATTTGTGAATGTTATATCTTAAAATAATATTTTCTACTGAGTTTTTTAATAAAATATATATAAATGTGCCATCAAAATATTATTTGCATTGATAAATATTAGGAGTTCTTATTTTGCATATATTTTGTTTAAATTAACAGTACGGAAACGCACCGTTTACTGTCCGCTATAAACGGAGTCCATTTCGTATTCACTTTAAAATACGGTCCGTAATCGGTCCGTAATCGGTCCGTAATCGGTCCGTAATCGGTCCGTAAAGAGTGCGTCTGTAACGTACTATCAATTTGTGTACTCCGATTTTTACACTGCATATCGGTCCGTTAACGGTCCGTAAGTGTGTACTCTCAACGGATTTCGAATCAGATTTGATGTTCCTTATAGTCCGTTTTCTGGTCCGTTTACGGATACAGAAAACGGTCCGTATACGGAGTCGGATTCCGTTTTAGACGGACCGAAAACGGACCGTAAACGGACGTTTTTGTTTGTTGGGCAAGTAGCAAAGGGAATTTAAATGACTAATCATTAATGTTCAAACTAAAATATAAATACATATTCGTCTCTACTACCATTGGGGGTTAGAAGACGAAAATTGTACCATTGTAGTAAGATCACGATCGTAAAATAACCATCAATAAAACAAGTGAAAGTGATAAATTCGACTGTGCCGAATCTTTTATACCCTCCAACATGTAAACAAGCCAAAAAATAAAAACAAAAATTCAGAGGCGTTTTTTTAGTTTAATTATTTATGGAAGGTTTTCAAAGTTAATGAATGCACTGCCCGATCAAAAATTCCAGTCTCTGCCTTCTGCTTTAAGATTCAGCTGGTCTAAAAGTAAGGTTAAACAAAAATTAATTAAAAACGATTGCAAAACGTTTGTAGTCAATACTTACTTGATAATTATATTCCGGTCGGAGTCAAAACTTCACTTTCTGGATCACAAATTTTGATAACATAAAATTTTCCATAAATTTTTATTTTTGCGTACATTGCAAATATTTTGCAACACTTTCATTGAATGAATAAGCTGTTTTTTCTCAATCAATATGACAGCTGTTTTCAATTCCTTGTTAAGTGTTTATTTTACACTTGATGAAATACAAATGTTGATGACGTTTGACGTTTATTTTTTATTAGTTTTTTAAGAGAGAAATTTAATTATTTTTTTGGCATTAAAATAAAATTAAAAGAAATGACATAAAGAAAAACAAATTTTTAATTCCTATATGGTTTAACATATAAACCATTTCGGATTTAACTTTCAATTTAATTCCAAGGTGGTTTAAAATGTGTTCCGATAGGTTTTAAATTTAACCCAAAACTTTTTACTGTGTAGTGACAGAATAAAAACATAATGGACACACACGCAAAAAATTATTTTGTCAAGCGCTTGGGAGCAGTCAGTCAAGCCGACCCAAAATTTTCGGCGGCGGCTCAGTGTCGGCTGAACTTTTTTGTTCTATTTTTGTTGTAAAATTTGTTTTTTGAAAAAAGGTTATAAATTGACCGGCGGCGTCGCGCCGCCAATTTTGAGCCGGTCGGCTTGATTCACTGCTTGGGAGGAATCAAGTTAAACAAGATTTTTGAGAATATTATGCGAAAACTAATATCATTTTACCAAGCGTTTGCTTGTTTTATCTTACCCCCAGCTTCTGTAACACGAACGTCATTCGTCTACGACGAAGTTGTATGTATTTTGTTTTTGTTACAATAACAAAATACACGCAAATTCCTCAGGAACGAATGACGTTCGTATTACAGAAACTGGGGGTTAAAGTTGGTAAAATTACACAAGCTTATGGGAAAGTTGGTAAGATTTTGCATGTAAAGCAACCAAATATGACATCAACCAAACGTTTAGTAAAAATGGCCGCCTGTTAGTCTATAATACAAAACTTCGATTTTGTTTTCAACCAACTCAGTCAAGTAATTTTATTTCAAAATTCTTTTATCATTTCAATAAAAAGTGTTTGTGTTTGTTAAATTTCTTTGTTGAAAAAAAATCATTTGTCAGATCAACAAATTGTCTTTGTGTTTGTTGAAAAAATCAAAATTCTTTTTTCAACAATCAAAATTTACAAACGTTTGTTGATATAACAAATTTCCGTATAGGAGCACTTTCAGTGAAAAAAATAATTGTATTCACAAATATGGGGGTCAATATAACAATTAATTTTTTTTTTGTGTGTCTAAGAGACCTACATTACCTTTCTAGGGTTAAATAACAAAAAAAGCTTTTTTCATATCAATACCAAAAAAATTAAAAATATAATAATTAACACACAAAAATACACACAATAAAATATTAGTTGCTTCAAAACTTGTTGTTAGTAACTAACGGTTTCTTCACATAAGTTTTAAAACGAAAAAAGCAAAAAGTCTAAAAACAATATGAGTAAATTAATTTTGTATGGTTCGGATCCCAGTCCACCTGTTCGTGCATGTCTCTTAACATTGAAAGCATTAAATTTACCCTTTGAATTGATATCGGTTGATTTAAGATCTAAAGAACATTTATCCGAGGAATATCTAAAGAAGAATCCACAACATACCATACCCACACTCGATGATGGTGGCAATTTTATTTGGGACTCTCATGCTATTATTGCCTATTTAGCCAGTAAGTATGGCAAAGATGATTCGCTGTATTCAAAGGATTTACTAAAACGTGCCGTTGTCGATCAGCGTTTGCACTTTGAAAGTGGCGTTATGTTCATGGGTACATTACGCCCGGTCACAGGTCCATTGTTTAAAAACGAAACCGAAATTCCACAGCAAAGAATTGATACCATTATCGAAACTTATACATTTTTGGAAGCTTTCTTAAAAGATTTTCCATTTATCGCTGGTGATCATTTGACAATTGCTGATTTTAGCATCATAACATCACTGACAACTTTGTTGGCCTTTGTCGAAATTGATAGTTCGAAGTATCCTAAGTTAGCGGAATGGGTTAAACGTATGGAAAGTCTACCGTATTACCAGGAAGCCAATGGTGATGGTGTAAAAAAAATAGTTGATATACTTAAGGCGTTTAACGGAACAATTGTGCCATGAATTGACTAGCAAGCAAATAGAATGTAGTAAAAAAATAAAAGCTTTAATTAAAATAAAAACTATTTTAATCCTTTCATGTCGGAATTTTATTTGGCCGAGAATTTTTAAAAATTTGTGAGTACAAATCCTGATTTAAGTCTTTTTGAGGAACAAATCGTTAAAAATATTCAAAATTTTATTAGAGAAAATATATAAAAAAAACAAGTAAAAAAGTTAAATTCGACCTTGCTGAATGTATTGATATCCTCCACAATTTAAACAAGTAGAAAAGTTAAATTCGACTTGGCCGAATCTATGAATAGCCTCCACAATGCCCTTTTTAAGTGATAGTAAATTTTCTAACGTGGAAAAAATAACCTTTTTGATTGGAAATATTTTATTTTAAAATATAAAAAAACTTTTTTTTAACAATTAAAAAAAAAATAATTTACTTAATTTTTTTTGAGTGTAAAACTTTTTTTGAGTTTATTTTTTTTTTTGTTTAAGTTTCATAATTTTTCATATTTTTACCACTGTGCTACAATGAAAAATAGAACCACCTGCATAACTAAGATACGGTTACTCGGACATCTTTCAGGTATTTGGCTTTTGGATTTTTTGTCGTATTGGCGGTATTTTGCGAGGTATGCGCATTTAAAAAATTAGGACCCACTGGGGTCAACACATGTGAAGAGTGTCGGCGATACTATGGACTAAAAATTCGCTCCGTTTTGCTCTATCTTGGTTAGTTTTTTTGAGTTTTATATGCAATGAATGAATAAGCCATTCGATTTTTGAAATTGAATGAAAAGAGAATCGATTATTATTAGGACCCACTGGGGTCAACACATGTGAAGAGTGTCGGCGATACTATGGACTAAAAATTCGCTCCGTTATGCTCTATCTTGGTTAGTTTTTTTGAGTTTTATATGCAATGAATGAATAAGCCATTCGAGTTTTCAAATTACATGAAAAGAAAATCGATTGCAATGGAATGCATTCGATTTTTAAAAGTCGAATGAAAAAAAATCAAATGCACCCGATTTTTGAAAGTTGAATGAAATATAAATCGAATGCATTCGATATTTATAAATCGAATGAGTCTAAAGTGAATTCATTCAATTCGCTAAAATGTTATTGGGGAATGCAATCACTAAATTTTCATTCTGAGTGCCAAATCGAATTAAGGAATGAAATCCTTCGAAGCTCTGTTATGCATAAGTCTGAAAGACCTACATTACTTGTCTAGGGTTAAATAACAAAAAAGCTTTTTTCATATCTATACCCAAATTTTGGTTCTTAAAATAATTATAAAAGAAAAAATAATTAACACAACAAATCCCCCAAAAAAAATTAATTAGTTGCTTCAAACTGGTTGTTAGTTACTAACGTTTTCTTCACATAAGTTTTAAAACGGAAAAAGCAAAAAGTCTAAAATCAATATGAGTAAATTGATTTTGTATGGTTCAGATCCCAGTCCACCTGTTCGTGCATGTCTCTTAACATTGAAAGCATTAAATTTACCCTTTGAATTGATATCGGTTGATTTAAGATCTAAAGAACATTTATCCGAGGAATATCTAAAGAAGAATCCACAACATACCATACCCACACTCGATGACGGCGGCAATTTTATTTGGGACTCTCATGCTATTATTGCCTATTTAGTTAGTAAGTATGGCGAAGATGATTCGCTGTATCCAAAGGATTTACTAAAACGTGCCGTTGTCGATCAGCGTTTGCACTTTGAAAGTGGCGTTATGTTCATGGGTACCTTACGCCCGGTCACAGCGCCATTGTTTTTTAAAAATGAAACCGAAATTCCGCAGCAAAGAATTAATACCATTATCGAGACTTATAAATTTTTGGAAGTTTTCTTAAAAGATTTTCCATTTATCGCTGGTGATCATTTGACAATTGCTGATTTTAGCATCATAACATCACTGACAACTTTACTGGTTTTTGTCGAGATTGATAGTTCGAAATATCCCAAGTTGGCGGAATGGGTTAAACGTATGGAAAGTCTACCGTATTATCAGGAAGCCAATGGTGATGGTGTAAAAAAATTAATTGATATAATTAAGTCGTTTAACATAACAATTGTACCATAAATTAACACGCAAGCAAATACAATTTAGTTTAAAAATAAGAGCTTTAATTAAAATATAAACTTTTTTAATCTTTTCATTTCTGCTTTTATTTTTTTTGAGCAAGAATTTCTAAAAATTTGTAGGTAAAAATCTGGTTTTCACTTTTTCGGGGAACATTTAGAAATCTTTAAAAAAAGTTTTAGAGAAAATATATTAAAAAAAATTTAAAAGTGGAATTCGACTTGGCCAATTCGTTTAATACCCACCACAATATTTTTTTTTTAAAAGATAGCAAATTTTCTAACGTGAAAGAAAATTTAACAAATTTGATTAGAAATGTTTAATTTTTAGTAAAAGACTTTTTTATTACTTTTTGTGACAAATTTTTTTTTTGGTGTAAAATTTTTTCGATTGTAATTTTTTTTTTATAACCAAAATTTAAATTTTTTAAAGTGGTTCATCCAAAAGTGCCCTCTTTTGGACACTAAAATGACTCTTTTAAAAAAGAGTGTAAAAAACTGAAATTATGCTCTTTGGTTCAAATGCATGTAACTTCCACAATTTTTGACGGATATTATTAAAAAAAAAACCCTTATTTTAACTTTGTCAAATTTAATTAAATTATAAACTTTTTTAATCTTTTCATTTCTGCTTTTTTTTTTGAGCAAGAATTTCTAAAAATTTGTATGTAAAAATCTGGTTTTCACTTTTTCGGGAAACATTTAGAAATCTTTAAACATTTTTTTAGAGAAAATATATTAAAAAAAATTGAAAAGTGGAATTCGACTTGGCCAAATCGTTTAATACCCACCACAATATTTTTTTTAAAAGATAGCAAATTTTCTAACGTGAAAGAAAATTTAACAAATTTGATTAGAAATGTTTAATTTTTAGTAAAAGACTTTTTTATTACTTTTTGTGACAATTTTTTTTTTTTGGTGTAAAATTTTTTCGAGTGTAATTTTTTTTTTTCCATTTTAGTGCATAAAAATTTTTGAGTGACAATAATACTTTACCCATCAAGCAAGCAGACTCATTTATGACTCCAAAACAGGCTTCAAAAATATAACCAAAATTTAAATTATATTTTGAGGATGTTTATTCTGGCTCGAGGTCATTATTTTCTTTACTAATTAAAACCATGATATTCTCATAGCATAATTTTCAAGAAAATTATTTTTTGTTTTAAATTTATTTATGTTGGTCATTTTTGCAAGACTTAATCGACACGTGTTTCGGAATTTGTCAAGATTCCATTGTCAAGATTATTTAGCAAAAATAGAAACGATTTACTACAAAGTAGCAAACGAGTCTAATGACAAATCGTTTGGTGCACAAACTAGCAAATTAATACATATTCGCCTCTATTCTCAATGAGAATTAGGAAGACGAAGAAATTGTACCATGCTAATAAGGCAACGATTATCAATAACCAACAAAAATATTTAAAACAATTTTACATACGATAGTCCATTGGACTACAACAATATGTTTTTTGTGTTTTTGTTGTAACAAATACTCCATATTAGGGTTATTCATCACATGGCGTGCCAACCATTATGTTCAAATTCTGATTAATTTTTATTAAAAAATAAAAATTGTTTTATTCGACCTTTAAAATATTATATTTTGAGGATGTTTATTCTGGCTCGAGGTCATTATTTTCTTTACTAATTAAAACCATGATATTCTCATAGCATAATTTTCAAGAAAATTATTTTTTGTTTTAAATTTATTTATGTTGGTCATTTTTTGTTGGTTATTGATAATCGTTGCCTTATTAGCATGGTACAATTTCTTCGTCTTCCTAATTCTCATTGAGAATAGAGGCGAATATGTATTAATTTGCTAGTTTGTGCACCAAACGATTTGTCATTAGACTCGTTTGCTACTTTGTAGTAAATCGTTTCTATTTTTGCTAAATAATCTTGACAATGGAATCTTGACAAATTCCGAAACACGTGTCGATTAAGTCTTGCAAAAATGACCAACATAAATAAATTTAAAACAAAAAATAATTTTCTTGAAAATTATGCTATGAGAATATCATGGTTTTAATTAGTAAAGAAAATAATGACCTCGAGCCAGAATAAACATCCTCAAAATATAATATTTTAAAGGTCGAATAAAACAATTTTTATTTTTTAATAAAAATTAATCAGAATTTGAACATAATGGTTGGCACGCCATGTGATGAATAACCCTAATATGGAGTATTTGTTACAACAAAAACACAAAAAACATATTGTTGTAGTCCAATGGACTATCGTATGTAAAATTGTTTTAAATATTTTTGTTGGTTATTGATAATCGTTGCCTTATTAGCATGGTACAATTTCTTCGTCTTCCTAATTCTCATTGAGAATAGAGGCGAATATGTATTAATTTGCTAGTTTGTGCACCAAACGATTTGTCATTAGACTCGTTTGCTACTTTGTAGTAAATCGTTTCTATTTTTGCTAAATAATCTTGACAATGGAATCTTGACAAATTCCGAAACACGTGTCGATTAAGTCTTGCAAAAATGACCAACATAAATAAATTTAAAACAAAAAATAATTTTCTTGAAAATTATGCTATGAGAATATCATGGTTTTAATTAGTAAAGAAAATAATGACCTCGAGCCAGAATAAACATCCTCAAAATATAATATTTTAAAGGTCGAATAAAACAATTTTTATTTTTTAATAAAAATTAATCAGAATTTCAAAATTTAAATTTTTTAAAGTGGTTCATCCAAAAGTGCCCTCTTTTGGACTCTAAAACAGTGGTCGGCATCAATTTGACGGATATTATAAAAAAACCCTTATTTTCTTCGTAATAAATCAGACTTAAACTTTACAAACAGAAATAAAATTTAAAAAATTTTTTAACTTGGTCAAATTTACAAATTATGTAGGAAGACTTTGCATACTTTCCTTGTAAATTACAGGAAAACCTAACTATAGAATTCAATTCTGATGGCGGAATCGAATTCAGGAAGTCAAAATACATAAAAATTATTGGATCTGAGTTTTTCAGTCTTTCGAAAAAAAAAAATTTAGACTTTTTTTAAATCCAAAACTTTTTTGACTTTTTCCTTAAATCGGGTCCTATTTTTGACTTAAAAGAAAGCACAGGTCATTTTCTTTAAGAGCTATGGGGTCGCCTAGTAGGATGCGAGTGGGATATCTATGAAAAAAAAATTTTAACTTTGGAACACAACAAACGGTTCTTTAATTTGCACTATTAGGCGTGGGATAGCTAACCAGTTTTCGATTTCGATCTGCGATACCCTCTAATTTTTATAGGTTCGAAAAAGAAAGCATGAGCCAAAAAATGAGGGCGGTGGGGTGGGGCCATATAGCCCCTCATCGTGGTCAAAGTTTAAAGAGATAAAAATCCTCAAAAAGCCCCACAACTGCCCTAGAAACGCCCCTGGAGGGGTGCAATGTGAGACGAACCACCAATAATATTCTGCCCCCAACATTTTTCTTGAACATACCTAACCCCTATTTCCACTTCCTAAGGGGGCTCCCATACAAAATGACATTTTTATAAATTTTGAGGAAAAAGTCAAAAAAGTTTTGGATTTAAAAAAAAAAAATCAAAAATGTTATTTTTATTTTTTTTATTATTTTTTTAGACTGAAAAAATTGCTATCTAAACTATTTGGGACATATTTTGCTAAAAACAATAGCTAAGAAGTTACATGGATGAGAATAAACACCTCTTTGACCAAAATGTCAAATTTCGACCCCCTCTAACTCAGAGAGTCCTTGACCGATCTCGTTGAAAAATTGTGTCTGAACTACTATCTAGTAGGACTAACCTTGGTGCAAATTTCATCCCGATCGGAAGACATCGGTTTCAAAAGCTGTGTCAGTTGACACGAAAACCCCCATATATGTATATTATGAGATCTAATTATATCTAATTTTTCATAATATCAAATTTACCGTTCCATTTTTGGGATCTAATACATCAAATTTGATCTAATAAGGTATAATCATATATTTTTGGATCCTCAATTTTTGGGATCAAATGATATATGGTTCCGTATTATTTTTTTTAGTCGGGTAATTATATCAAATTGATCTTATATCTATTTTTATATAATTTGATGGAAAAACCCAAAATACTAATATAGTCATATATGGAGCAATATCTAATCATATAAAGTGGATCAATCGTATCAAGGTGATAGATATAATTTTATATAAATTTATACGGAAGCGTATTAACTCATTTAAGATTGTATCAAATTATATTTGATTGCATTAAAAAATTTTTACTCGGGTTACCAATGTTTTTTAAAGTTTGTGAACTTGGTGAAACCAATCTGAAAATCACCGCTTTTCTCATAACTATTGAACTACTGGACCGATTTTACTGAAATTCAATACCAAATAGACCTGGAAAACGACAAATATATAAGCCAAGCTCCAGCAGCCTAAAATTTAGTTAGTAACCATGTTTTTAAACTCAAAAGTTCGCGAAAAACCCTTGCCGAAATGTACTCTTTTGCTTATGACTTTTTAACAACTGGATCAATTTCTGAAACGCAATACCAACCTGACCAGGAGAATGACAAATATATATGTCTAGCTTCAGCAGTCTTTAAAAAGTTAGCGTGTTTTCAACAGACGTAGATCGACGTAAAATCAATAGAGTATCATGAATATGAGGCATTCCACACCAAATGTCCCGCTACAGAAAAACATGTGTCCCGTAAATTTCTGAATAGGTTGTTTGGATAGCCCTATATGTAACTAAGAAAATTGCGTTTTTGGTTTTTCAAATTTTCGAAAACTGGGCTTAGGAGGCGTGGTCAAATATTGAAAAAATGGTAAAATTTGTGGTGAGTTACCTTGATTAAATATTTATCACATTAAAACGGAATGCACCACAATGTCAAAAATTTACGTTCTTATATAGTTTTGTATGGGCTATCGATTAAAAATTATTTTTTTTGGAAAATTTTCAGAACCCGTTCTGAAATTTTCCATTTTTTAAAAAAGTCAATTTATCAAAAATCCGGCCACTTTTTTTTTTTTTAAGTTTAGATGTTTGTCCATCCACACAAAAAAAAAATCAGAAACACGTTCATCTTTTTTTTCGAGAAAATCGCATTTGAACTTTAAATTTCATAACAATTTTGTTATTTGCTTGTATTTCTTTGTTTTAAAGTTGGGAATGAGTAATATTAATTGTATAAATATTCGTCATACGCTTTGTTGACACAAAGAAATACAATCAAATAACAAAATTGTTATGAAATTTAAAGTTCAAATGCGATTTTCTCGAAAAAAAAGAAATGCGATTTTCTCGAAAAAAAAAGATGAACGTGTTTCTGATTTTTTTTGTGTGGATGGACAAACATCTAAACTTTTAAAAAAATAAATAAAAAAGAAAAAAAAAAGTGGCCGGATTTTTGATAAATTGACTTTTTTAAAAAAATGGAAAATTTCAGAACGGGTTCTGAAAATTTTCCAAAAAAAAAAATTTTTAATCGATAGCCCATACAAAACTATATAAGAACGTAAATTTTTGACATTGTGGTGCATTCCGTTTTAATGTGATAAATTTTTAATCAAGGCAACTCGCCACAAATTTTACCATTTTTTCAATATTTGACCACGCCTCCTAAGCCCAGTTTTCGAAAATTTGAAAAACCAAAAACGCAATTTTCTTAGTTACATATAGGGCTATCCAAACAACCTATTCAGAAATATACGGGACACATGTTTTTTTTCGCTGGACATTTGGTGTGGAATGCCTCATATATGGACAATTGTCATTAAATTTTCATAATATTTTTTAAATTTCGCAATAACTTTTTTATTTGTAAATAAAGTTGTACAAGTAAATGTAGATAAGTTTAGGAAACATTACACACAGAAAATAGTTTCAGTTGCTGCAACTAAATTGTTTGCCAACTAAATTTTTGCGGTCCCACGAACTACCACAATATTCAGTTGCCTCTACCGTTAATTTCAGTTGCCTTAACTCTTAAAATTCTATTATGAGAACTGAATATTTAAAAGCTAAAATTGACATTGGTTAGAGTGATCGAATTTTGAAAAGCGTTATATGGTAGCTCCAATCAATATTTTCTTACACTGTTTCTTAAAAAATTAAATTTTTATTATTTTTGTAAAACAATTTTAATAATTAAATTTGATTATATAAAATTTTACATTTTTTAAAGCAAAATACATATTACAGGGATAACTAACCTATGTAAATTTTCGTATTCGAATCTTTGTTACCACTATCAGGACGAAACTTGTTACAATTTTCTAGACGAGACTTCTTGGAGACTGTTTCATAATTTTTATTTTGGTATTTAGCTGCAAAATGCTTTTATTGTTGAGAATCTGCATTAATACCACATGTGCAAATATCTAAAATATGTTTAATTTATTAAAATTACTTATATTTCGCAAAGTTATCAACTCACCGTCTAGATTTGCAAAATTTTTTATGATTTTTTTTTAGCAGTATTCTTTAATTACAATTTTTTGCACAAACACGTCTGAATTGTATTTCGTTTTTTATTTAAGGAAATTATAATTTTTATTTTTTTGACATTCGATTTGTTTAATAGAAATGAAACCATAACAATCAATTATTGATCAGGAATGCCAATACAAATAAATAGTTTAGTAAAATTTTACAAAAAATATAAAAATATTTTAAATTTAGTTAAGATAACCGACATTTTCAGTTGTCAATACAATTATCAAATATATTTAAAATTTGTCAATTAAAGCAAATGATTATTGGTCGAGAAAGCAAATTTAGGCTTAAAGATACAGTTGCATTGACTAAATATTTTTCAAAAACTTTATTATATTTTAGTTTATTTAAGGTAACTAACTTATTAGTTACTAATACATCAATTCGGTCACGATTGCTATTTATCTTTTACTCTTGTTAGTTATTTGGTATGATAATAAAATCTTTACAATAATAACTAAAAATTTGTCAGATTTATCAAAATTCGGTTTTTATAATGGAATTCCAACTAAACATTTCTCTGTGTGTAAAGAGTAATTGTGCAAAGGAACATCGCAATAGGTCTCATTATCTAATGGTGAGGAACGTTCAAAGTTGAAAAATTAAAAAAAAATCGTTTGATACACTCACGAAATTTTTCGTCTAAAGTTTCATATTGTTGGATGTATTAAAGCTATTACTCCAAATTTTATATCGCTTAATCAGTAGACTTGGGCAATTATTAGGTGTAGATTCAGTGGATGTGACATCATTTTTTTTTTTTTTGCTATTTTATTTGCATTTTTGGTTTTCTCTATATCCTACACAATTAATTTTTCTGAATGCAAAACCCTCTATCTATTCAAATAATTAATTTATAAATATTTTTTTTTTTAATAATTTCAACATGCATTACATGTAAATTTTGCATGCTGAACATAAGTTTGTCAACAAAATTCTAGAACTACGATTTTGGTCCACTGATGCTAATTTTTTCTGAAAAATCTTGTTTGACTTTTTTGAAAAATATTTGGATGTCTTGTGTACATTATGAAAAAAAAATTTAATCTTAAAAATCGCGATGCTGATCAGCATCTGTGGACATTACATAGCATCCTCAACAGTTTGTCAACTTTTGAGATGAATTCGGTAAAAAAAATAATTTTTGTCTTAAAAATCAGCATCTGTGGACCAAAACCGCGATTTCGGAATTTTTTATAAGCCGTTATCATTAATAAATCACGTTAAAAATTTATCGATGTCGTAACTGAAATCATAATAATTCATTTTTATTAAAATTCAAAACCCTTTATCTGATCATTTTCATTCAAATACTTAATACTTTTCAGAAACAAAACCCTCTATCTATCATAAAATCCCCAATAGTGCAAAATTTTAAAAATTAATTATATGTGAGATTCAGTAGTTGATTTCAAAAATATTGTAGAATATCGAATTTTAATTACTCTAACAATACGCGAAATAAACAGTTTTTTTGCTCTCCTGAAAAGTTGTGTTTTTTAGATAGAGGGTTTTGAATATAGGCCCTCGATGTTATAATTTACGTTAGCAAATTAAAAGACCACGGAAATTATCAAAAACAATAAAACAGATTTATTAACAACCAAGCACGTCTAGACGTCTTCAGAAATTTTCACAGAATGAAGTTTCCAAACAAACTTCTAAATACAATTAAATAAAACAAAGTGTTCCTGAAAACCACGAATGACATATATAAAGGATTGAGAAGAACGACAGAAATCGGTGTGTACTAAAAAAATAAAATGTCGAAACAAAAAGGAATTGTGAAAATTGTCAATTTATTATTTTTTTTAATTTGTTTAAAATACAGAAAAATTGTGTGATTTTTTGCAATTTTTTTTTAATTTTTAATTATTCCTAATTAATCTTTAAAAATTAAGTAATTGTTTCTGCTAAAAGTGTGTGAAATTGCAAATAATAAAAACTAAAAGAAAACACCGAAACTTGTCAAAATGTTGATATGGCCGACCAGTTGTCCAATCTTATTCAACCTCTATATATCTAAACCGTGCTGAAAACTACAAAGTATTTTACAGTAACAAACAAATATATATAACAATACTCGATATATATAATAGAGATGGGATCGTGAGTGACTTTTCAATCACGATCACGCACGCTCACGAAAAAATATAATGTAATCACGCACGATCACGCACGAAAATTTTTTTTCTGCTCACGCTCACGCACGCTCACGTGAGTAGAAAAAAAATTAATCACGCTCACGACGTAATCACGATCACGAAATACTCACGAATTAAAATATGTGAAAAAATGTATGTCATATTTTCTTTATGCATTACCCAGTTGTGAAAGTCCTTGAGCCATCCGTGGTGACGGCTCGCTGACATGTCAGAGTCACACCTGACATCCCCATGACAGCTCTGTATACCGAGTTAAGGACGGGTTCATAAAAAATTTCAAAATTTCTCCAATCATAATTATCAGTTGTAAGGGGCTGACATTCCCATGACATTTCCCTCCCCTAAGTCGTCTTTGTGGAAATGTTTGATATAGGTCATACGAAAATGCAAAAAATCTTCTTTTTTCACAGAAAAAATTTGAAACGAATTTCAATCAACAAAAACGCGGATTCAATAAATTTTTTGATTGAAATTCCTCCAATTAAAAAAATTGTTATACCAATCATCAAATTATAGGTGATTGATTGAACATTTTTTCAATCAAACATGTTTTCGATTTTGATCAAAAATTTGATAAATTTTTTATTTGAAGTCAATCAAAATAATGATTGATTTAACAAATGAAGTGTAAGCTTATGACAAAATTATCAAAAAATGCATCTTTTTTGCTTTCTTATATGTTGCAAACAAAGTAAAACCCGATTATTTTGTACATTTTTGAATTAATCTATTCAAATAAATTAAAGCGAAAAAAATTTTGTATGTTGAAAATTTGCATTCGACTGTTTAAGAAAATAACAAAAATTTCAATCAAAACATTGATTGACTCATTTAAATTTTGTTGATCAATAGATTTAATTGAAAATATTTAGCCAATAATTTTTTGTGTGTTCCATTAGTTTTTACTTCCATCCATTTTCATTTATAAATTATCTTTATCATAATCTGACCCCTTTTCTGTCCGAAAAACGTTTCAGAATCTGAAAATATTTTTATACGAAAAACGTCTCGGAATCAGAGAGTTTTTCAATACGGAAAATGTCTCAGAATCTGAGAATTTGCATACGAAAAGTGTCTCAAAATCTGAACACATTTCCTCATGGAATGTTTTGAAAGACCATAAAAAATCAAGAAAACGTAACCGAACAAAAAAAAACGGGGAAACAATTAAAGTCACGAAAAATTCACGCAAGAATTTTACTCACGCACGATCACGCACGATCACGCACGAACTTTTTTTTGTTACTCACGCTCACGCACGCTCACGTGAGTAGGAAAAAAATTTACTCACGAATCACGTGATTCATGCGTGATTCACGTGATTCACGTTAATCACGTGATTGGTGCCCATCTCTAATATATAACAAAAAACGTTCATAAACATTCCCCGCATCTGCTTTTTAATGCGTATCGTTTCGAAAGCTATCAAATATCTGGACCATCGAAAAAAATAGAAGTGAAACAGAGTCGTATTTCGCTTGAATAAGTATTAGTGACAGCACATTATGTAACTTTTGACGTTTAATAAAAACAATGCAACATAAATGAAAACAACATCAAAGCAAACGACATAAGAGAACTTTTTTTTTTAAACTATTAATAGTGCGTATTATCTTTAAAAAACGTTGAATAATGCAAAATAAATAATAAATTTAATTAAATGAAAGACAAATTCAATTTTTTACAAACAAAGAATCTAATTTGATATTAAATACGTGTAAGATGAGGAAGAACAAGCATTTTGCCACCATATTGGAAAATACATCAAATACAACATGATGTATGATCTGGACACCCTAGTACATATCGTTCATTTACTTGTATAGTGGCATAACTCAAAAAACTTGATTTTTGAGTTAATGATACAGAATTGTTCGTTATATCATACTTTATATTGTGTCAACAATTTGTATTAATATCTTTTAAATTCACCGTTTGAGAAGAGAACACGCCATTATAACATTTTTTATGTACCGGCCTTTTTCAATAAAAAACCAGTTTTAAATGTAAACTTTAAGCCATATTCACATTCAAGGTAGATTTATACAAGGTAAGATCCAATAACCTCACTTTTCCTCCATAGTAAGTTTTTTGACAAATTTGAAAACAATAAAAGGTCTGTTTGTTTACTTTTTTTGTAGTAAAAGTAGTACTTAAAAGAGATTTTTTTTAAATTTTACTCAATATGTCGAAAACCCAAAAAAAGTAAAAAAACGGAATGTAGTAAAAATAGTAAATTTTATTTATTATTCAAATTTTCAAAATATATTTTAAAATTTTATTTTGAAGACATTTTTAGAATCTATACATAAAAGTAAAAAATTTTCTATAAACGCTAAAAATCACATTTAATCCACTTGGTAAAAGTTCAGGTCGATGAATTTCCTATGTTTCATTTATTAGACAAATATACAAAAATAAAATAAAAAAAAAATAAAAAATTGTGTTTTTCTGGAGTTGTCTTAGTTTTTAAAGGTGGAACTTCCAACTGATCCGATCCCATGAGACATAAAGGTGGAACTTTCAACTGTTCCGATTTTATCCATCTCCGAACTGAACTCAGATTTTGATACATTTTTTTGTATAGAAAAAGACTCAGATTCTGAGACATTTTTTCTATAGAAAAAGTCTCAGATTCTAAGACATATTTTGTATAGAAAAAATGTCAGAATCAGAGACATTTTTTTCTTTAGAAAAAATCTTATAATCTGAGACATTTTTTATGCAGAAAAATTCTCAGATTCTGAGACATTTTTTCTATAGAAAAAGTCTTAGATTCTGAGACATTTTTTCTATAGAAAAAGTCTCAGATTCTGAGACATTTTTGCTATAGAAAAAGTCTCAGATTCTGAGACATTTTTGCTATAGAAAAAGTCTCAGATTCTGAGACATTTTTTCTATAGAAAAAATCTCAGATTCTGAGACATTTTTTCTATAGAAGAAGTCTCAGATTCTGAGACATTTTTTCTATAGAAGAAGTCTCAGATTCTGAGACATTTTTTCTATAGAAAAGTCTCAGATTCTGAGACATTTTTTCTATAGAAAAAGTCTCAGATTCTGAGACATTTTTTCTATAGAAAAAGTCTCAGATTCTGAGACATTTTTTCTATAGAAAAAGTCTCAGATTCTGAGACATTTTTTCTATAGAAAAAGTCTCAGATTCTGAGACATTTTTTCTATAGAAAAAGTCTCAGATTCTGAGACATTTTTTCTATAGAAAAAGTCTCAGATTCTGAGACATTTTTTCTATAGAAAAAGTCTCAGATTCTGAGACATTTTTTCTATAGAAAAAGTCTCAGATTCTGAGACATTTTTTCTATAGAAAAAGTCTCAGATTCTGAGACATTTTTTCTATAGAAAAAGTTTTAGATTCTGAGACATTTTTTCTATAGAAAAAGTCTCAGATTCTGAGACATTTTTTCTATAGAAAAAGTCTCAGATTCTGAGACATTTTTTCTATAGAAAAAGTCTCAGATTCTGAGACATTTTTTCTATAGAAAAAGTCTCAGATTCTGAGACATTTTTTCTATAGAAAAAGTCTCAGATTCTGAGACATTTTTTCTATAGAAAAAGTCTCAGATTCTGAGACATTTTTTCTATAGAAAAAGTCTCAGATTCTGAGACATTTTTTCTATAGAAAAAGTCTCAGATTCCGAGACATTTTTTCTATAGAAAAAGTTTCAGATTCTGAGACATTTTTTCTATAGAAAAAGTCTTAGATTCTGAGACATTTTTTCTATAGAAAAGTCTCAGATTCTGAGACATTTTTTCTATACAAAAAGTCTCAGATTCTGAGACATTTTTTCTATACAAAAAGTCTCAGATTTTGAGTCATTTTTGCTATAGAAAAAGTCACAGATTCTGAAACATTTTCCTGTAGATAAAGTCTCAGATTCTGAGCCATTTTTTCGTGGCAACTTAAAGAGGGTAGCACTTTTTTTACTGTGTCAAGTCTTCCGCAGACGGACAGACGGTTATCGTTGCACATGGAATGACGAAGTGGGTATATTCCCCATACTGTTGGAGGATATAAAATTGTGTTTTTCTAGAACTATTTTGGTTCTTCAAGGGAAATCTTTCCGATTTTGCCCGTTTATAAACAAAACCTTTCCAGTAATATATGACATTCAATATTTATGCCTTCAGCGGTCTAGCCATTGGCTTGGACTTATTCATGGTGTCTACAGACGGACGGACATCGCTAGACGGTCTAAGGATTTTCCTGTTAATTATTCACAGGTATCCGACTGCATATTTATTTGGATTTATTGTTGTTTTTCATCTTGAATAGATTATGCTTTTTATTATTTTTTGTTTCAAAATATTTTTTTTGTAAATATAAAAATTTGTCAATAATTTTTTTTGACATAATTTCCATACTTACGCATTGAAATATTTCCGGTAAATTGTAGTAAAAATAAAGTAAAAGAGAAATAAATTTTCTCTTAAATTGATTACTACATTTACTATTTTTATGTGTACTCGAACGGTTTTTGAGCAAAAGTAGTAAATTGAGTAAAAAATAGTAAATTGAAGTAGGTAAACAAACAAAGCTAATATTTACGAATTTTCAAAACGAAATAAAAATAATTAGTTCGACATAAATGACTTGAGTTTACACTACACTTTTTATGCTTAAAAATATTTAATTTTTTTTTAATTTTTGTCGTGGAAAATAAAAGAATTTCGTTTGAATTTCAATATTTTTTTATAATTTAGTTGTTTTCTAAAATTTTAAAGTCTTAAAAAGCGTTTAAATTGTTTTATGTGTGCACTGAACATTTGAGTCGTTTTTGCCGACTAAAATGATTTTGAAAGAAAATTGTTTTCATTTACGTCACTAAAATATTACCTTTTAAAAATCTACCTTGATTCACATTCATATTTTTAAACTAGTTTTAGCACTTAAACATGTACTTTAACAAGTTTAAATTTAAAGATGTTTAAGTGGTTAAACATGTTTAAAAAAATGAATTCGAATTTGGTAATAAACGCGTTTTCTGCCAAATCAAATATTTTGAGTTATGACACTATGCAAGTTAATGAGCGATATGTTTATCATATTTGCAAAAACAAAAATAAACAAAATATTAAAAAAATTCAAATATTAGTTGCTTTTTAGACGCCGTATCAAGAGCTTTCGATTCGGCAATTGTTAAAAAATAAAAATAAAAATAAAAAAACATGGGTAAAATAATATTATACGGTGATGACATAAGTCCTCCAGTTCGTACCTGCCTATTAACATTAAAAGCTCTCAATTTGCCATATGAATATGTTCATGTCAGTTTGACGGGAGAACATCTCAGCGAAGAATTTATAAAAAAGAATCCCCAACATACTGTACCCACTTTGGAGGATGACGGCCATTACATTTGGGATTCACATGCCATCATTGCCTATTTAGTTAGTAAATATGGTAAAGATGATTCACTGTATCCAAAGGATTTACTAAAGCGTGCGGTAGTCGATCAACGTTTGCACTTTGAAAGTGGTGTTGTCTACTATGCTTTGCGAAATATTACGGTTCCAATATGGTTGAAAAATGAGACGAGTATTCCACAACATAAAATTGATGATATAATTAACGTATATGATTTCTTGGAAGTATTCCTGGGTGATATGCCATATGTGGCTGGTGATAATTTGACAATTGCTGATTTTAGTATTGTACCAACAGTAACATCTATGGAGATTTTTAAGGAAATAGATCGTTTAAAATATCCCAAAATAATGGCTTGGATTAAGCGCATGGAAGAACTTCCCTATTATCAGGAAGCAAGTGAAGTTGGTGGTGAAAAATTAGCAAACACTTTAAAAGCCATGGATATTACAATTGTGTAAATAGTATTGATGTGTTCCTTTCGATCCCTATAAATGCTTAACTGTAACAGCGCTTAATTTATTTAGCTAACAAGGGAAGTCTCCCTGGTGTCACCCTCCGATCTTCATGAAATTTGGATATGTTGTTAAGAACGAAAATTAATTCGACACGTATTTTTTTTTAGCGGCCCAAACTCACTTTTAGGGGCGGTCGATTTGTATGGGGGGAAATTGATATTTTTCAGTTTTTTACGATTTACGCCTATTTAAACAAAATTAATATAGGCATGTGTGGTAGTAGATTAAAGGTATTAAAGATACCTATCTTGTGGTGCTAACAACGGGCCAAAGAAGTTTATATTTTTCGACTTATTAACAAAAATGTCCTAAAATTTTGGTATTTTACTCAATATGACGAAAGTTGTGCATGTTTGGACACGTTCTTCGCACACGTAGATAGGTTTTCCAAAGACCTTTCATTTGGTATGTAACATGTCTAGGATCCTTTGCATAATATAGGAGATAAACGAAAAAAACTGAAAAATGGCCTTGTCTTCCCCCCTCCTTTTTACCACCTAAATATGAATTTGGGCCGCTTAAAAAAAATACGTGTCCCCTTATTTTTTCTGATCTACAAAATAAAACCAATTCCATAAAGATCCGCGGGTGACACTAGGGAGACTTCCCTTGTAAGTGTAACTAATTTTATTAAATAAAATTTGGCGGCATTTATTGATGTTAAAATTAAATAAAAAAATTGGATGCTTATTTTTTTTAAATTTTTGTTTTTAAAATTTTGTTTTTTGGTCCATTTTTTTTTAACAAAGAACACAGAAAAAAATATGGGGAAAACAATTTTGAGTAATCACTTGTTTAAATTTCAAAACAAAATTTGAGAATTTTTTTAATTGACGCAATTAAAAATTTACTTAAAAATTTAAAAAAAAAAATTTGAGTATATAATTAATTAAAAACTTAATATTTTTTTATTTTTTTTTTTAATTCTCATAGTTTTTTAATTCTCATTTAGTTTATAGTTTTTTGTATATGAATTTTAGACCACCCAAAAATTGTATGGGATTTGCAAAAGTATTTTTTTGTTCGCTCCACCGGCAGTTTCCGATAGATTGGCCATAAAAAATAAGATCTGTGCAAGAACTGGATCTCTCGGTTGCATAGAGGCCAGTCGATTTGAACTTTTAACCCTAAAAGTGGCTCTATGAAATAAGGCCCCAATGAAATAAGGCCCCAAATCAAAAATGAAATAAGGCCCCACAAATTTTTACTAAAAAAAATTGGGGTGTTATTTCATTAAGCTTGATTCACACGTTAACTACCCTTGACCACCCTTATCTACTATTTCCCAGTATTGGGGGATAACGATTGTCAAATTCAAATAATTTTTCATACAAAATTATTTAAACCCGGCAAATCGTATCACTAATACTGGGAAATAGGTGATAAGGGTGGTCAAGGGTAGTTAACGTGTAAATTGCCCTTTACTTGGGGCTTTATTTCATTATGAAAAAAGTCCCCAAATTTGAGGAATGAAATAAGGCCCCAAATAATATTTTGGGGTGTTATTTAATTTTCTCTGAAATCTGTGGAAGCCAACGACGCAATGAAAAAGACTGCTAATGAAATAATTTTCACAGAAATAAGTCCAAAATGAAATGAAATTACTACAGAAGCTACAAAAAATGAACTTAAAAAGATTAGTGCAATTGCTAACGCGCCTACTGAATCTGCGATAAGTATTTTATAAATTTCGTTGTAAGATCGGATGAGAAACATCTTACGAATATGAATTTAAATTTCTATATTAATTTAAAATTTTTCTCTCAGAACTTAATCAATAATAAATTTTGTCTTTTATATATTTAAAAACCTCGAAAAGGAATTAAAACTGGTTATATCCTTGGGCATTTCTAGGATTCTATTTAATTACTGATGAAATAATATTTTTTAATTTTTTGTTAAAATCTGTTGTAAAAATTTTTCGCCTGCAGCGCTTCCTTCATCACCACATGCATTTAAATATTTTTAAAACAAGCATCATATTATAATGTTATGAAAGATATATTAACGACGACGGTAGGTTGTACAAAATCGAAGAAAATTTCGCCAAGTCCATTGTGCTAACACCTTAAACAATCCAATGTGCCACGCCCTGGACAATAAAAGCAGTTATTCAGACGTATTCGGAATTTTTTGTTCACTCGCGGCGTGCATTTCGGTTTGTGGTAGATTTAATGTATTTTGGATTTAAATTGAGTCCTTTGTATGTATGTGTAAAATTTTTAATTTACCAAAAATGTTGGAGTAATTTTTTAATGAAATAGTAGATAAGCTTATCGAACGGACTTAATATTTATTTTTGTTTTTAAATTGGGGCCTTATTTCATTTTTAAAATGGGGCTTAATTTCATTATGAAATAAGGCCCCAAAAATGGGGCGTTATTTCATTTTATCTTTGGGGTTTTGTTTCATTTTATTGGGGGCTTATTTCATTTATTTTTTGGGGTGTTGTTTCATAATGAAATAAAGCCCCAAAAAATGGGGCGTTATTTCATTTCTGGTTTGGGGTCTTATTTCATAGAGCCCTAAAAGTGACCTAAAAACACTACAAATCTTTTAAGTGCCATAACTCTTAAAATATGCGTTTTTCCAAAAAATGCTATATGAGTTTTATTTTGCAAAATAAGAAAGCAAAAATTTCCTTCATACAAATTTTTAGCCTAAGTCTAAGACATCGTGGTGTTTTTGGCGGTTAAAGTAAAAATTTATGTGAAGACTTCATTTAAAACGATCCTCGTTAAAATTTGGACGGAGATTGAAATAGTCGGTCGCCATTATTTTGTAGAGTAAGATATGTAGTTTTCATCAACCAATTACATTTGGAATTTATATGGGTAATTACATTACAGAAGAGCCAAAAGCTGACTTTGAAGTTTCGATTTTCCAAATGCTGTATACAAATTTGTGAAATTACTTTGTTTTAAACGACCCTTGTTAAAATTTCCATGATTTTGAAGAGTTAGATGTGTTCATTTTGGAAAATATTTGGGGAATTCCAGGCGAAATCACTCACTTTTAGACCCGACCCCCTTCGATTAATTTTTTGTTGGATATGTTTTAGTACGTATTAAGTGCAACTTGCACTCAAATTTTCAGCCTTTTATACCAAGTTGGGGTTGAGTAATCATTTTTTTTTAATGGCGTTTTTTTCAAAAAAATTAAAAAATGAAAATTTTCAATTAATTTTGACCAGTAAAAAATATGGATATCTTAAAATAAGTTGGACGAGGATTTGTTGGTATTAAAATGTAGTTTTAGAAAAAAAAATATGAAAAAATTATTCAAAGTAATTATCACTTATTTTTCAACGTTTAAAAATTAAAATCGAATTTTTGAAAAAGTCCAAAACCTTCGATTTTTTTTTAAGTCTAAAAATTCTACTCTAAATTACACAGTTTTTAAGCCATAATTCGAGATGTGAGCACAATTCGTTCTATTTTTTCCAATTTCGAAAATTGCAGTATTTTTTAGACTGGTATATTTTACATGGTGCTCCATAATAATTAAATTGGCAGATATTGACCCTAACTTACCCTAGAAACATTCATTTGTGGGTAAAAATATGTCTCATAAAAATTTAGGTAAGGAGTGCCGCATCAGCCTTGAATTTAAAAAAAACGGATTACAAGGAAAAATATGATTTTTGCTGTTTTCTCAATTTTTTTGGTATTTTAGGTTAAATTTGAATTCAGGTGGTTAAAGGATTTTGATTTGGAGTAAAATGCCCCTCTAATGAGGTACTAAAAACTAAAATCGGTTGAAAATAAGCCTAGTTATTAAAACTTCCCCAGGCATCTAACGTGTGGCAGACCACTTGAATAAGGAATGCAATCCGATTCATGAAATTCATTGAAATTTTCTACTGCAATAACATTTTTTTATTCTTCAAGTTTAAATGTAATTAGATGACAATTATTTTTCATATTGTATTTTGCTAACATGTTTTAAATTAATGCTAAAAATGTCTGTGCTTTTTAACACTCGTTTTTTTAGTAAACAAATTTAAAACTTTTTAAAAAAATAAATTGATAAATTTTAAATAAATTTTTACTTGACACAATTAAACAGGTACTTGAAAAAAAAACGAAAAATTTTGAGTAAAATTTTAATTGTGTCAATTAAAAATTTACTAAAATTTTTTGGCAAACATTTAATAAACTTTTTTTAAAAGTTTACTCAATACTTATTAAATCGTTTACTGGTGCAAAATTGAGTAATTTTTTAATCAATAGTATTAAAAATTTACTCAATTATTTTTTTTATTTTTTTAGTGCACTAATATCAAATTTAACATTAAGAAATTCAAGTTTTTTGAACAACAAAAAATTTAAATTAACAAATTTTTAGCCAAAATGAAACAGAAAATTCCAAAATGTATGACATTTTTCTTTAGAAAATCTCAAATTTAAATCTATATACTTAACGTTTAAAAACTCAAAGCTCTGGAACAAGTTTTTATAAAGAAAAATTCTTAGACTCTTAAAAATTTTATATTCTTTTTAAAATTTTTTAAATTCTTAAGCATATTTATGCAAAAAAAACTTTTAGGATTCTGATATGCATTTTTTCTATAGAAAAACTGTTTCTGAATCTGATAATTTTTCTATAGAAAAAATGTCACAGAATCTGAGAATTTTTCTATAAAAAACTTTCTTAGAATCTGAGAAATTTTTTACAAAAAAAAATCTATACAAAAAATGTTTTAGAATCTGAGAATTTTTCTGTAGAAAAATGTCTCAAAATCTAAAAAAAAAAATTTCTATAAAAATATGTCTCAGAATGTGAAAATTTTTTTATAGAAAAATATCCCAGAATCTGAGAATTTTCTTATAGAAAAATGTCTCAGAGTCTGAGAATTCTATAAAAAAAGGTTTCAGAGTCTGAGAACTCTATAGAAAAAATGTCTCAGAATCTAAAATTTTTTATGGAAAAAATGTATCAGAATCTGAGATTGTCTCAGAACCAAAGAATGTTTTTATAGAAAAAGTCTCTGAATCTGAGTATTTTTTATAGCAAAAATGTATCAAACTTTTTAAAAAAATAAATTGATAAATTTTGAGTAAATTTTTACGTGACACAATTAAACAGTTACTTGAAAAACACGAAAAATTTTGAGTAAAATTTTAATTGTGTCGATTAAAAACTTACTAAAATTTTTTGGCAAACATTTAATAATATTTTTTTTAAGTTTACTCAATACTTATTAAATCGTTTACTGGTGCAAAATTGAGTAATTTTTTAATCAATAGTATTAAAAATTTACTCAGAAAATTTTTCTATAAAAAATGTCCTAGAATCTGAGAATTTTTCTGTAGAAAACTGTAGAAAAAATGTCTCAGGATCTGAGAATTTTTCTATAGAAAAAATGTCTCAGTAACTGTGAATTTTTAGAAAAAATGTCCCAGAATCTGAGAATTTTTCTATAGAAAAAATGTCTTAGCATCTAAGAATTTTTCTATAGAAAAAAGTCTCATAATCTGAAAATTTTTCTATAGAAAAAATGTCTTAGAATCTGAGAATTTTTCTATAAAAAAAATGTCTCAAAATCTGAGATTTTTTTTACAGAAAAAATGTGTCAGAATTTTTCTATAGAAAAAATGTCTGAGACATTTTTTCTATAACCTAAGAATTTTTTTATAGAAAAAAAGTCTCAGAATCTGAGAATTTTTTTATACCAAAAATATCTCAGAATCTGAGAATTTTTCTATAGAAAAAATGTCTCCGAACATGAGAATTTTTCAATAGAAAAAATGACTCAAAATATGAGAATTTTTCTATAGAAAAAATTACTCAAAATATGAGAATTTTTCTATAGAAAAAATGCCTCAGAATCTGATAAGTTTTCTATAGAAAAAATGTCTCAGAATCTGAGAATTTTTCTATAGAAAAAATTTCTCAGAATCTGAAAATTTTTCTATAGAAAAAATGTCTCGAGATTCTGAGAATTTTTCTATAGAAAAAATATCTCAAAATCTGAGAATTTTTCTATAGAAAAAATGTCTCAGAATCTTATAATTTTTCTATAGAAAAAATGTCTCAGAATCTGAGAATTTTTCTATAAAAAAAATGTCTTTGGATCCTATAGAAAAAAATACTCGTAAGTTTTTCTATAGAAAAATGTTGCACAATCTTAAAAATTATTTTATAGAAAAAATGAGAATATTTTAAAGAAAAGTGAGAAATTGATTTTATATATAAATATTTCAGATTCGGAGAATTTTTTTGTAGAATATATGTCTGAGAATCTGAGGTTTTTATATATGTTTCATTGGAATATACAGAAATTAAATTTAAGAAATTTTTCCAAATTACCAGAAGAAGCTCGACACAAAAAAAATGCTGCTCAGAAGCAATGCTACCAAGCTTTAATTTAAGCTTGACAAAGTCTAGATTTCACAAATATTAAATGTGATACAAGGGTCGCACTGGAAATTTAAATTATTTTTGGAATTTTTTAAAAATAATTCTAAGTCGATTTTTTAAAGTTCAAAAATTAAAAGCTTAAAAAAATGGTCCCATTGTTTATTTTCAGTTATCAACTAATTTTTCCAAGGATCCAAACAAAAATGATATATGCACAAAAAATGGTCCCATAGTTTATATTCAAACTCTGTAAGTAACGGTAGAAAAACGACACCGTTTGTAACGGATTAAAAACGGATGAAAGTCTGTGTAGTCCGTATTGAACGGTGCAGTAACGGACACACCAAAACGGAGTACAAACGGATCTGTTCGAAAATTAAACCTTACGGACCGTTAATGTTCCGTTTTCGAACCAGCATTGACGGATACGAATTTTTCGGTCCGTAAACATACCGTAAAAGACGGATTCATGATTCCGTACTTGTCGGTGAGTCCGTAAATGTGTTTCTTGGGTATCAACTAATTATTCCAACGACCCAAACAAAAATTATAATTTCTTAAATACAGTGAAAGAAATCCGCATTTTTGCCCTCTACACTCAAAAAAGTATGTCGGTAAAATCAACTACAAAAGACAGTTGTTTTGACTACATTTTGTTGTTGAAAAGGCGTCCACTACATATTACGGTAAAAACAACTGAACATGTTGTTGTTTTTAACTATTGATTTTCAACTACAAAATGTAGTAAAAACTACTACAAAACTGTTTAATACAGTTGTTTTTACAACAATTGCCTGAAATTTTATTTAAAAAATTTCTTAAACGTTTAAATGATTTATATTTATTTATTTAAAAAGCAATACAATTCATTTGGTTGTATAGAATTTCGACATGATGACAATTTTTTGGTGTATTTATCTGGAATTATAGAAGAAAAAATATATGGGGCATTCCAAGCCAAATCACTCACTTTTAGACCCGACCCCTTTCGATTTATTTTATTTTTGGATATGTTTTAGTCCTTATTAAATGCAACTTGGACACCAATTTTCAGCCTTTTATTCCAAGATGGTGTTGAGTAATCAATTTTTCAAAATGGCGATTTTCTCCAAAAAATTAAAAAATTGAAATTTTTAATTAATTTTGACCATTAAAAAATATAGATATTTTAAAAAAAGTTGGACAACGTTTTGTTGGTATTTAAATGTAGTTTTAGAAAAAAAAAATATGAAAAAATTATTCGAAGTAATTATCACTTATTTTTTGACGTTTAAAAATTAAAATCGACTTTTTTAAAAAGTCCGAAACCTTCGATTTTTTTGTAAAAAACTTTAAAAATTCTACTCTAAATTACGCAACTTTTAAGCCATAACTCGAGATGTGATCACAATTCTTTCTATTTTTTTTTAATTTTTAAAATTGCACCTTTTATGTTTTGGCTCTGATTTATTTTATATGGAGCTCCAAAAAAAAAAAAAAAATTGGTAGATACTGACCCTAACTTACCCTAAATATATTCATTTGTAGGTAAATATACGTCTCACAAAAATTTAGGACGATCGGACATGTGTAAGGCGTTTAGCATGGTCCTTGAAGTTTAAAAAACGAATTACAAGGAAAAATATAATTTTTTTTCTGTTTTCGCAATTTTTTTTGTATTTTAAGTTAAGTTATATTTCAAGTAATTACAGAATTATGATGTGGAGTAAAATGCATTTCTAATAAGGTACTAAAAACTAAAATCGGTTGAAAATCAGCCAAGTTATTACAACTTCCCCAGGTATCTAGCGTGTGCCATACAACTTGATTAAAAAATACGAGTCCCTTTTTTTAAATTTATTGAAATTTTCTACTGTAATAACATTTTTTCATTATTCATGTTTCTGTGTAATATTTTTTTGGCTTTTCCAAATTTTAAAACAAAAAAAAGATTTTTTTTTTAAAATAGAGATTTCAAAAGGGTGTTGAAAATGCAGGCATTTTTAGCACTAATTTAAAAAATGTTAGCAAAACACAATATGAAATATACCTGTCATCTAATTACATTTGAACTTGAAGAATAAAAAAATGTTATTACAGTAGAAAATTTCAATGAATTTCCAAAATCGTATTATATTGCTTAATCAAGTGTTCTGCCATACGTTAGATGCCTGGGGAAGTTGTAATAACTTGGCTGATTTTCATCCGATTTCAGTCTTTGGTACCTTATTAGAGAGGCATTTTACTCCGTATTATAATTCTGTAACCACTTGAATTAAAACTTAACTTAAAATACCAAAAAAATTGAGAAAACAGAAAAAAATTCATATTTTTCCTTGTAATCCGTTTTCTAAACTTCAAGGCCCATGCGGAACACCTTATCCATGTCCGATCGTTCTTAATTTTTGTGAGGCGTATTTTTGCCTCGAAATGAATATATCTAGGGTAAGTTAGGGTCAGTATCTACCAATTTAGTTTTTTTGGAGCACCATATAAAATAAATCAGAGTCAAAAAATAAAAGGTGCAATTTTCAAAATTTGAAAAAAAATTGAACAAATTGCGATCACATCTCCAATTATGGCTTAAAAGCAGACAAGGGAAAAGTGTAAAACTTAAAACTCTTCAATGAAAAAAAACCAAAAGTATTTTTTTCAAAAAAAATTAATTCAATTTTTAAATAAATTTCCTACAATTTTAAAATTAAACTCGGTACCGAGTTTTAAAAATAAAACTCCGAAATAAAAAGAGTTTTATTTTCATACAATTAATTTTATTTTAAGTAAACAAAAAATGTTTTTGGTTTTAAACATTTTTATGTAAAATAGTTGATAATATGATAAAATATGACCTCACGAAATAGTAAAACTAGTTGTAATTAAATTCATCTTATTTAAATTTATTAATACCTCTAATAGAACTCCTATTTGTGAAAAAAAACTTTCTATTAACGAAATATTGCACTAAAAAAGTGTTCTCTTAATATTTTGTTGATTTTTCGCATAAAAAATATTTTTGCAAAAATCGCGTATAAACTTTAAAAAATAAAAAAAAAATACTCTGCAAAATTAAATGTATGGACTAAATAGATTTTGCCGTCCTAATTCCAAACTTGTTTTTAATATTTCTAGCGCTTGCCGTTTTAAAGATATTCGTGTTTGAAGATTCGATTAACCGCTAATTTAGTACTTTCTGTAGTTCCACTCTAACTTATTCGAAAATTGGAACCGGATAACTTTATGGGTAGTAAATAGACCTCGTAAAACCATTTTATTTCGATCCATTTTCGAAATATTAGAGACTGGAAAAAAATACTTTAACAAAGTTTCAAAAATATTACAAAAATTCATCTTGCAAATATAAAAAAACAGAGTAAAAAAAATATTGTGTATTGATATTTTTATAGCTGTTTTAAAATTGCTCACGTTAAGACTATTTTTTCCATTATACCCCCTTAAACCTAATAAAAATATTAAAGATGAGATACATTATTTTTATCTAAACTCTACTATACATATATTCATATTATTTTCAAAAATAATACCAAAATAAACTTATTTTTATTTTTAAGGTAAAATAAAACTCTTTTTTTTTGAGAGTTTTATTTTTGAAATTTTAAAACTCCAAAATTTTCAAGAGTTTTATTTTTTGAAATTATAAAACACCAACATTTTTAAGAGTTTTATTTCAAAACAAAATTAAATTTGAATAATTTAAACATTATTTTAATAAAGTACGGAGTTTTTCCTTGTCTGCTTAAAAGTTGCGTAATTAAGAGTAGAACTTTTAGACGTTTGTAAAAAAAAAAATCGAAGGTTTCGGACTTTTTCAAAAAGTCGATTTTAATTTTTAAACGTTAAAAAATAAGTGATAATTACTTCAAATAATTTTTTTAATATTTTTTTCTAAAACTACATTTAAATACCAACAAAACGTTGTCCAACTTTTTTTAAGATATCTATATTTTTAACTGGTCAAAATTAATTGAAAATTTTAATTTTTCAATTTTTTTGAAAAAATCTTCATTTTGAAAAATTGATTACTCAACACCATCTTGGAATAAAAGGCTGAAAATTGGTGTCCAAGTTACATTTAATAAGAACTAAAACATATCCAAAAATAAAATAAATCGAAAGGGGTCGGGTCTAAAAGTGAGTGATTTGGCCTGGAATGCCCCATATATTAATAAAATGTTAAACAAAATAAATTGATTGTATTTACCTTTGTTTTTTAATAGTTTGTTTCAAATTTCCACCGCTTCTGATCAAAATTTGTCTGGAATAAAAAAAAAAAAAGAAATGCTTTGGTAGAATTGATTTATAAACAAGTAAGAATGTTAAATTCGGCTGTGCCGAATCTTTTATACCCTCCAACATGCAAATAAATAAAAAAAAAAATGCAGGGGCGTCTTCTTTTTTTTGGGGGGAGGGGTCGGTAGTGGTAATTGGGGGGCACAATTCCTCTCGAATAAGTGTTAAAAAAAAATAATTCCTATGCTTTTTGCACTAAAGAAATACAAATTTATCATTATATAAAAAAAAAAAAATAAAAATCCACGCCCATAAAAGGGGGGGGGGCGGACCGTAAAACGATATTTTCTAATTCTGTGGGTCCAAATGCAGGACCTTGAACTTCTTGTAGCATAAAAATGTTGGATTTGTTAAACAAAAACACAATAAATCATGTTGAAATATGATATTTTTCAGAGGTTGGTTTAGTTCTTCAAGGGGGAACTTTTTCCCCCCTGGTCCGATTTTGCCCATCTCCGAACTTAACCAGCCTATGAACATAAGACATATATGTGCCAAATTTCAAGAGTCTATCAGTTTTATTTTGGACTGTATCGTGTCTTCCACAGACGGACGGACGGACAGACGGACGGACGGACGGACGGACAGACGGACATCGCTTGAATGTCTTAGAATCGATCACTGATCAATAATATATATACTTTATGGGGTCCTAGAGCGATATTTCGATGCGTTACACACGGAATGACAAAGTGAGTATACCCCCATACTGTAGTTGGAGGTTATAAAAAAAATAATTAATTTGCAATGTTTCAAAAGGTATGTACCTGTTCTGTTGTGTATACAAAGAAAAGAAAGATGGCACGCAGGCAACCAAGCCGACAAGAAATTTTTTGTTTTTTTCCGATTGGTTTTTACGCACGCTTATGTGAGCGCTATATTATACACACTTGCTATCTCATTTATCCACTTATTTTCTTTTGCTCAAGAATATTTTTCCAAAAACATATTTTTTGTTATAATTAAATTTAATAAATTGTAATTTAATTTATTTAGATATTTTTTATTTGGTATAAAAATAATTTCTTCCGCATCCCGCACGACCAACTCGTTCGACACATTCGTTTCACTCAGAAAATTATTGCAGTTACTACATGACGGTCGTTTATGCACAGAAAAAAATAAAAAAAAAATTTGAGTAAATTTTTAATACTATTGAGTAAAAAATTACTCAATTTTCCACCAGTAAACGATTTAATAGTATTGAGTAAACTTTTAATAAAAAATTATTAAATGCTTAATAAAAAATTTGAGTAAATTATTAATTCACACAATTAAATCTTTACTTAAAATTTTTTAATATTTTTAAGTAACTTTTTAATTGTGTCAAGTAAAAATTTACTCAAAATGTATCAAATTATTTTTTTAAAAAGTTTAAAAAGTTTCTAATTTTTTTTCCAAAAAAAATTGCTTTTACAAACTTTACCAAATATACTTATGTCTTCAAGACAAAGTAAAATTTTATAAAGATGATTTCAAACTTTCATATACATATACAAAAAACAATAAACTAAATGAGAATTCAAAACACCAAGAGAAAAAAAAAAATAAATAAAAAAAATGTTAAATTTGTTTTAAATTATTTACTCAAATTTTATTTTCAATTTTTGAGTAAATTTTTAATTGCGTCAATTAAAAAATTACTCAAATTTTTTTTAAAAAATTAAACAAGTGATTACTCAAATTTGTTTCCTCCATATTTTTTTCTGTGTGTAGTAAGTAGTAACTGTTGTTTTTAACTACAATTTCGGTCGTTTTTGTATGAAAAAATCTCAAACAACTTTTTTTTGTAGTAGTTTCAAAAAGTAACTACAAAAAATATACTACACTGTAGCAATAGTTGATTTATGTAGTTGTTTTTAGTTTTTTTCTACACTCAACCAAAAATCATTGTATTCCCAAAGAAAATCGTTGTAAATTCAACAGAAATCATTGTTGATTTTGACCCTACAAATATTTATGTTGATTTCAATAAAAATTGTTGTCAGTTTTTGTAAAAGTTGATCAACTCGTTCTTTTGTAAATCAACTCGTATTTTTTGTAAACTCAACTCATATTTTTGTTGATATAAGAAATTTTATTAATAAAAAAAAGGTTGTTGTTATTTGTTAATATTCTTTTATTAAGTAAAAATCACAATATTTTTTAGAATTATCACCGGCTTTTTAAGCTGCACGAGATTTTCACACACACTTCGTTTATTTATGTTATGCACTCGTAAGCCATTCTCCAGTTTTCTAATGACACCAAATCAAAAACCTTAAAAGAAAACAAAAAAAAATTATAATATAGTATGAATACATAAAGTAACCAATGTATTTTATTACTTACCAAATATTTACAGATCAGAATCTGATCATCAGATCCTATTTTTATTTATTTTTATAATATTAAATATTTTTATAAGAAACAAGCACATAAAATAATTTTATAAGAGACAAACAAATTTCACATTGCAATGCATTGCTACCAACATGATAATACAAAAATGAACGAACAGGGTTGTTTTTTCTTTTTTGGTTTTATCTATTGAATTCTGTATAAGCGTTGTAAAAAGTTGATTCAACTTTACTGATTATTCAACGATATCAACATTAATTTTTGTTGAATACGGCAACATTCTGTAAAACTTGATCTACAATGGGTTTACTAATTTTTCTACTAAGATATTTCTATGAGTGTAAAAACTCGTTTTTTCTAGAAATTTTTATTCCAAACGAATGTGTCGAACGAGTTGGTCGTGCGGGATGCGGAAGGAATTATTTTTATACCAAATAAAAAATATCTAAATAAATTAAATTACAATTTATTAAATTTAATTATAACAAAAAATATGTTTTTGGAAAAATATTCTTGAGCGAAAGAAAATAAGTGGATAAATGAGATAGCAAGTGTGTATAATACAGCGCTCACATAAGTGTGCGTAAAAACCACAGTACAGACTAGTATGCAAACACTGGTGCTAATTGCGTACTTTCCAATATGGTGGCATGGTTTTTAGTACAGAATGATCATCGCTGCCTAGTATATGTGTGCCTGTACGTGTGAGCTTTTGTGCATGTATTTATGATGTTTGTTTACGTTTTGTATGAAACGTCAAAAGTTACACCGTGTGCTGTCACTAATACTTACACCCATCAGATGCAACTCTGTGATACTACTACTCATGTACTGTGGTAAAACCCAATCGGAAAAAAACAAAAAAATTTTTGTCGGCTTGGTTGCCTGCGTGCCATCTTTCTTTTCTTTGTATACACAACAGAACAGGTACATACTTTTTTCAAACATTGCAAATTAATTATTTTTTTTATAAATCAATTCTACCAAAGCATTTCTTTTTTTTTTTATTCCAGACAAATTTTGATCAGAAGCGGTGGAAATTTGAAACAAACTATTAAAAAAACAAAGGTAAATACAATCAATTCATTTTGTTTAACATTTTATTAATATATATTTTTTCTTCTATAATTCCAGATAAATACACCAAAAAATTGTCATCATGTCGAAATTCTATACAACCAACTGAATTGTATTGCTTTTTAAATAAATAAATATCAATCATTTAAACGTTTAAGAAATTTTTTAAATAAAATTTCAGGCAATTGTTGTAAAAACAACTGTATTAAACAGTTTTGTAGTAGTTTTTACTACATTTTGTAGTTGAAAATCAATAGTTAAAAACAACAACATGTTCAGTTGTTTTTACCGTAATATGTAGTGGACGCCTTTTCAACAACAAAATGTAGTCAAAACAACTGTCTTTTGTAGTTGATTTTACCGACATACTTTTTTGAGTGTTGGAATAAAAATATCTAGAAAAAAACGAGTTTTTAGAAAAAAACTAAAAACAACTACATAAATCAACTATTGCTACAGTGTAGTATATTTTTTGTAGTTATTTTTTGAAACTACTACAAAAAAAGTTGTTTGAGATTTTTTCATACAAAAACGACCGAAATGGTAGTTAAAAACAACAGCTACTACTTACTACATAAACGACCGTCATGTAGTAACTGCAATAATTTTCTGAGTGTAGTTTTTTTGACCACCAGTTTTTTGTTTACAAAGAAAAGCTTTTTCGAGAAATTCCGGGAGTATCTTGAGAGCGTGAGCAAAAGTAATGGACTATTTTAAGTCTGCGCGCCATGGACTTGCCTAAAAATTTCCTTTTTTAGGCTTGTACAACCCACACTCAACTCAATTCACGTGAGCCTAAGTGAGTATGGTTTCAAAAAAGTTTTGGAGCGCGAGTGTGTGTTATTATCAAATAAGTTTTTTCGTAAGCGAGTCAAAAATCAACCGCACATTCATCTCTAATCGAAAGGACAATTAATATTCTTCGGCCTAATATTCGACTTCGGCTCCCGCTTCGGCCAAAAAGCACTATTTGACCACTATTCGGAGACATTTTTGGCCGAATATTTGTATTAAATTTGTATTCACTTGTTGAAAAACAGACTAAACATAATTTCAATCACATTGGTAAGCCACAAAAACATACTACTAACAAGGAACACTCAAAAAAGTATGTCGGTAAAATCTACTACAAAAGACAGTTGTTTTGACTACATTTTGTTGTTGAAAAGGCGTCCACTACATATTACGGTAAAAACAACTGAACATGTTGTTGTTTTTAACTATTGATTTTCAACTACAAAATGTAGTAAAAACTACTACAAAAGACGGTATACAGTTGTTTTTACTATAATTGCCTGAAATTTTATTTAAAAAATTTCTTAAACGTTTAAATGATTGATATTTATTTATTTAAAAAGCAATACATTTCAGTTGGTTGTATAGAATTTCGACATGATGACAATTTTTTGGAGTATTTATCTGGAATTATAGAAGAAAAAAATTATATTAATAAAATATTAAACAAAATAAATTGATTGTATTTACCTTTGTTTTTTTAATAGTTTATTTTAAATTTCCACCGCTTCTGATCAAAATTTGTCTGGAAGAAAAAAAAAACGAAATGCTTTGGTAGAATTGATTTATAAAAAAAAAAAAAATAATTTGCAATGTTTGTACCTGTTCTGTTGTGTATACAAAGAAAAGAAAGATGGCACGCTCATAAGTAAACAAAACAACGCATTTAATTTTGGGTTTTTTCCGATAGGTTTTTACGCACGCTTATGTGAGCGCTATATTATACACACTTGTTATCTTATTTATCCACTTATTTTCTTTCGCTCAAAAATATTTTTCCAAAAACATATTTTTTGTTATAATTAAATTTAATAAATTGTAATTTAATTTATTTAGATATTATTTATTTGATATAAAAATAATTCCTTCCGCATCCCGCACAACCAACTCGCTCGACACATTCGTTTGCAATAAAAATTTCTAAAAAAAAACGAGTTTTAGAAAAAAACTAAAAACAACTACATAAATCAACTATTGCTACAGTGTAGTATATTTTTGTAGTTATTTTTTGAAACTACTACAAAAAAAAGTTGTTTGAGATTTTTTCATACAAAAACGACTGAAATTGTAGTTAAAAACAACAGCTACTACTTACTACACAAACGACCGTCATGTAGTAACTGCAATAATTTTCTGAGTGAAGGTATCCCATAGCTTACACTCCGATTGTCCTGCACTTTTAATATGTTATGTTTTTTATCGGCTATCGTGATGGTTAAATTGGGGAAATGGGAGGGTGAAAAACGGGATTTTTTTTCATTTTTCGATTTTTTTTTCGTATTTTTTCCAAAGGAACTATATGAACATTATACATGGATTGAAAGGTTTTTTTAAGGTGTGTGGTACTTTTTTTAATTTAGTTTTTGTCAAAAATGTGTAAATGTTGAGCTACTTTATATGGAGAAGTATATATGTACGACCCCAAATTCATATATAATAATCTCTATTAAGTGATTCCGCCAAGTCTAATATAACTTTTTTTTCTTGTTTTTCCTACATAAATATAATTTTTTTTTTGGAATATTTTTTTCCATAATCTACGTTAAGCTAGCAATCTTAATCCAAAAAAGTTATTTAAAAAATGAAAAAATGAAAAAAGATATAAATAAATCAAAATTAACCCAAGTAAATCCTAGGATTTAATAAGTCCATTTTGGATTAATGTTGATTTATTTATATCTTTTTCCATTTCCCAAAATTTTTTATTATTTTTTCGAAAAATAATTCATAATTTAACGTAGATTTTGAAAAAAAATACTCCAAATTTGTTTAGGGATGTTAAAATTATTTTTTGTAACTAAATAAGATTAATGCGAAAATAAATCCAATTATTGAAAAACACAGCCAGTGACAATTTCGCCGAATATTCGGCAACGGCAAAAAAATGTGTATTTGATTCTGTAACAGGGATGATAAATGACATTTTCAAGATTGTACTGACTTGACCAAAAAAGTGTACTTTTCTGACCCTCACTGTACTAAAAAAGTTTTAAATTTTTTTTATTATTTTTTATAGTCATAATACCCAACACCAGTGATTCCCGGAAAACGGGTCCCAAGTCCACACACCTAAAATAAGTGTAGAAAACGCACACAATCCAAATTTCAGCAAAATGGGCTTCTATTTCTTGCCAATAGACCGATTTTACTGAATATCGCGCAAAGTTTTAATTTGGGTCCTAGGTCCAAAAATTAAAAAATTGGGCCTATGTCCAATAAATACTTACAACCAAAATTTTAATAAAATATTTCCTATTTATATGAAATTTTATATATTTATGTGAAAACCGGGAAGGTGGTTTGTATGGGGACTACAAGTGGAACTTATCCGATTTTAAAATTTATAAAAATATAAAAAAATACAACTCACCAAGTGCTTTTGCGTAATTAATCAATTTTTTAGAACAAAAACTTGGTTAAATTACGCAAAAGTTTTGGTGAGTTTCACCATTTCCACACCCAAAAACTTGGATAACAGAAAAAACAAAAATAAATAATTGTATTTTGTCGGTTTTTGAAAATATGATGCTGATTTTGACGATTCGTAGTTTTTTAAAGGAGTCGAAATAAAATTTGTGATTGAGAATAAACTTTTTTAATATGTATAAAAAAAAAGAGAATCACGAAATTTTTGAAATAGTACTAAATCAGTCAGTGGAGTACTGCCGTACTTTTGGCCTCCGTATTGTACTGAAAAAAGTACAATTGTACTGACTTTATCATCCCTGTTCTGTAATAATAAACTTGTTTTAATACATTAATAAAAAAATCGTTAAAGTTTTCTTTTTCAAAAAACCGTTACATTTAGCTATTAAATAGCTAAATTTTTGTTCTGTTTTTGAATCTGGACTGTGATCACGTAAAACGATAGTTGACTATCGTCGATTTTTGGAGCCTTGTTGCTTCTAAACTAATCAAAATGTTTCCAAATTGTTTAATGTTTCTGGATTAGACAAGACTCTTTAATAATTTAATCAAGAAAAACTTTCAAATTTCCCTTCAAAACGATATGTATTTTGATGTCGTTTATGCATCGTCTATCGTTTTCGTTTTACGTGATTAGCAACCTGGTGTTTTCTGGAGATTCATTTTTTTTTCTTGATTTAGCGGGTTTTTGTCAAGAAAAAGTTGGCATCAGTGGCTGGGAAACAATAAATAGACTACATTGCTAACCATTCACAATTGAGTTATTAAAGACAACAACCAAAGAACAGAGTTGCTTTTTTAGTACAGAATTGCAATAGGAATAGCAACATTATTCTTTTGTTCAACTAGCATTGCCAAGCTAAAACTATTCGGGTATTTCCTGCTACTCAGTACATTGGTTCTATGGCAATACCGGAAAAAAGTTGTCTACTTTTGTCTCAATGCACGGTGGTCAATTCCGGCCAAAAATCAATAACATCTTTATTTCTGCATGTAAATAGTTTAAATTTAATATTCGAATTAAGAATAACATATTTTATACCTTGCCCAAATGTTGGACCTACAAATACAGTGGTTGGCCAAATAATCATGGACGTCCCAAATTTATCAAACATGTCTGCATATAAACAGCAATAATTTAATATCCGAATTAAGAATAATATATCTGATCTCTTTTCAAAACGTTGGACATACAAATATAGTGGTTGGCCAACTAAGTATGGACGTGACAGGGCTTCCAGTTAATTGTGGGATGCTTTTTTTAAAGGACAAAATGGCCACAGTTGTACAGGAAAAACTACTGAACTGATTTTGATGACCTTTTTTTTTTTGATTTGTAGATTATTTAATTTTCTAATACTTATCGTGACCATTTTTTAAAATTTGACCTAATTAATATTTGAATGAAAGAAGAAATTCATCAAAATCGGTTAAGTAGTTTTTGCTGTAAAAATACCGCCAATTTTCCCCTTTAAAAAAAAACAACACACGATTGACTGGCAACCCTGAAAATTCTAGTTGACCAAATTTGTGTTATGAAATTTTTAAAAACACTAAAATGTTCTATCTTTGAAATGAAAAAACAGACATAAATAATATTTCGTATTTATTTTTTTAGCTGTTTAAAAATTTTTTTAGTTTTTTAGTTCCAACCCCCCTTAAACCACATTTTTTTTTTATTTCGTCTTTTTTTAAGTTTTTTTTAACGCAAATCTATGGGTTTTAAGTTAGTATCTCTTCACATTTCCTATTTTGGTGGAGTTTGTAGGTTTAGAAAAATCCACCATTTGTAAAAAATGAGTCCATTAAAAATGCTCTGGTTTAAAGAATCGGTAAAAGTAGGGGCTGAAATTTAAAATACTTATTTTTAATAGTTAAAAGTACAAACTGCTTTTTATAGCTAACCTCTAATAGCCTCTAATTGTTTTTTATGGTCTTTCAAAATTTATTTTTTTTAGAGTTTTATTTTTAATTTTTATCTAATTTTCATACACATCACTTTAAGACAAAAACGCACACAAAATCTGTAAAAACCACATGGAATGATTATTTACTATAGGAATTAAAAATCCATGTGCGAACTTACAAAAATAATGTGAAGAAAAATGAATAGCCAACTTTTATTGAAAACTAAAATATACATTTTAAAAAAAGCTGAAATGAGAAGCAAAAATTACTCTATTTTGCATCACTATGGACAATAATATAGTGTTACAAGGCCCCAAAAAAGATTTAAGTTGAATGTTTTAAAGTATTAGCTATAATATAGCATCAAAATTTCATCAAGATTTAATAAAAAAATAAAATGATTTTTGGCCGGAATTGACCACCGTGCAATGGCAGCACCTGCTAGTGAGACTTTAGTAGCACACTAAATTTTAAAAACTCTGTAACAACCCAGCAAAAACATGGTAATGAGTTGTGAAAAGTAATCATTACCAAGTACATTATTTATAATGAGTACCCATTACCATTAACATTATTTTAAGCCCAAAAGTAACTAATTCTCAGTAATATGTTATAAAAGCCCCTCTAAGTAATAATATCTCCATGCACTTGCAGTTTTTAACCTTTATAATTCAATTAACTTAAAAAGTACTTAAAAACTTAATAAAAAATTACGCAATTTTTAAGTTTTAGTAAAAATATGTTAAATTTTAAATGTTTTAATTAACTAATTATTTTACTTCTTATTGGTAATGGGTTTTTACTCCTTATTAGTAATCCGAGTCAGTAACTACTTATTTATCTCCATACTCTTCACTACTTATTTTTGTCTCACGCCCTTGTTAAAATAATTAGTGTTTCATTCAATAGGTAACTACTTATTAACATCTGTTTCGGATTACAAAACCCATTACTAGTAATGTCAATTATTGCTGGGAAGCTTTTGCGTGCAAAATTTTCAAATTTTATTTTATATGTAAGATATTGGATAGTTGCTTCGAGTGTATGGAAAATTACAAAGTTATCTGAGCAGTATTTCCTGAGTTATTTGAGCCCTTACTAAGTTTTATTATTAGCTCAAGAATATTCATGCGCCCCCAAGGAGGTAGTAGAATAAATAAATTTGTCTTATCTCTATATTATAGAGTCTCTGCTGCTACTTAATTTGATTTTGATAACTGGAATTTTTTCTTCAATTATTTCAATTGTATTAGTTGTAAGAGGGGGTTTTTTTATTTTTTGTGACGTTTATGATACCCTCTTAAGGCCTCTACAGACGATTCAATATTATGTACAATCTGCATGTATTTTTTTCGCTTCAATATTTTACACAGTATTTTTATGTATGCCATTTGTGGGTAAACGTCAAAAATATTGTGCATAATATTGCGTCGTCTGTAGGTACCTTTACAATTAATACAATTGAAATAATTGAAGAAAAAATTCGCGCATGTGAAAATAACAAACGCAAAAAAGTCTAACAAACAACTCCAACAAACATAGGGTGACCATTTTGTTCTGAACTCAAATCAGTACGCGCCATTTTTTTTTTTAAGAAATAGTATTTCAGTAAAAACAACTGCTAAAAAACAACAGCCATATTTTGCAGAAAATTTAGTTGACTTCAAACAACTTCATTTGAGTTATTTGATCGTTTCAGCTTTGACAATAAAACAAAAACACACAGGTATTGAGAGTAAGAATGTCCCTCAGATTCTGAGAACTTTTTCCCATAAGTTTTGATAACTCTTTCTTTTAGAAAACTTCCAAAATAATACGCGCATTTAAATAGCCCTGATGCTCTGAGAGCTTTTTCAAATAAATTCGAATGACATTACCTCACCGAACATCTCAGAGTGATTCGGATTATTGCAATTATTACATTATGTTTCTAAAAATATGGAAAATCCATCATCCTGTGAACTTTTTATTTATAGAAAACTTTAAAGATTCCGTGCGCATTTTCATATAAGATTTTATGAAGATCAAAATTACATAATGCTCAGATAGTACATTTTTGCTTTGGGGAACCTCTTGATTGACGAACTCTAAACTCATTAGAATTAATTCATTATAAATTATCTCATTGTCAGACTTAAGTTATAAAAACTGTTCTGACAACTTATTTTTTGTTTAGAATTTTCAAATAAAAGTATTTTTTATATTGAAATGTTCAAAAATCAGTACAATCAGTACATATTTTAAAAAATCAGTACAAATCAGTACAATGTTTTTTGATCAGTACACGTATTCAAAAATCAGTACATGTACTGATCAAATCAGTACGAATGGTCAGCCTAAACAAACACCTCAAAAATCATCAGTGACAGCGAAAACTGCGTTACCATGGTATGATAATGCAGTTTTCGTAGCATTTGTATGCTGGTAACTATTCTTTTCTGCAGTAAAAGAGTGGCATCAATGGAGGATTTATTAAAAATGTTGGCAGCACTCTCCCCAAATGACAATTATTGTGAATATCTAATTTCTTTTTGCAAATAATTTTTAACAAACAGTTTCCACACAAGTTAACAAACAGTTCCCATAGTTAATAAATTTAATAAATTATGTATAAAAAGAAAATGTTGAACAAAATAATTAAAAAAATATCAAAATAAATTTAAAGTTTTAAAATTACTACCAATGTCTTCTAATTTGTAATGTTTTAACAAAAGAAATTTCACTCGTGGTGTCCAGGTCACTTTTTCCCCTCTGGAGCTTAAAAAAAGTCGGAGTGCAGAAAAAGTAATGATAAGGTTCGATAGGGAATCAAAAAAGCAACAAAATGGCATTTTTGGAATATTCAAAAATTGTTTTTTGTAGAAGTTTCCCTTACAAAAACTATTTTACTTTTGGTGTCCTGGGAACTTTCCCCTCTGGAGCTTAAAAAAAGTCGGAGTGCAGAAAAAGTAACAATGAGGTTCAATAGAGAATCAAAAACGCTATAAAATTACATTTTTGGAATATTCAAAAATTGCTTTTTGTAGAAGTTTACCTAACAAAAACTATATAATGTCTTAAAAAAACAAATTTCACCCATGGCATCCAGGTCACTTTTTCCCCTCTGGAGCTTAAAAAAAGTCGGAGTGCAGAAAATGTAATGATGAGGTTCGATAGGGAATCAAAAAAAAATTCTTGGAATACAAAATTGCATTCTTGGAATATTCAAAAATTGTTTTTTGTGGAAGTTTCCCTTACAAAAACTATTTGACTTCGAAAATTTTCTGTAGAAAAATTTACTATCGAAAATTTTCGAAAGAAAAATTTAATATCGACAATTTTCTATAGAAAAATTTAGTATCAAACATTTTCTATAGAAAAATTTAATATTGAATTTTTTTAATAAATAATTTAGTATCGAAAATTTTCTATAAATTATTAAGTGTAGAAAATTTTCTATAGAAAAATTTAGTATCAAAAATTTTCTATAGAAAAACATATAGAAAAACATAGTATCGAAAATTTTCTAAAGAAATTGTTTTTTGCACAAGTCTTCTTAGCAAAAACTATCTACTTTTGTTGTCCAAAAAAACTTTCCTCTCTTTGTAAAAGTTTTCCTAACAAAAACTATTTTTCCTTTTATTAACAAACATTTTCTATAGAAAAATTTTCTATCAAACATTTTTTGTGGAAAATTTATTATCAAAAATTTTCTATAGAAAAATTTATTATCAAAAATTTTCTATAGAAAAATTTATTATCAAAAATTTTTTTAGAAAAATTTATTATCAAACATTTTTTATAGAAAAATTTATTATCGACAATTTTTTATAGAAAAATTTATTATCGACGATTTTCTATAAAAAATTTTATTATAGAAAATTTTCTATAGAAATTTAGTATCGAATATTTTCTACAGAAAAATTAAGTATCGAATATTTTCTACAGAAAAATTTAGTATCGAAAGTTTTCTATAGAAAAATTTAGTATCGAAAATTTTCTATAAAAAAATTAAGTATTGAAAATTTTCGATAGAAAAAATTAGTATCGAAAATTTTCAATTTTCTATAGAAAAATTTATTATAGAAAATTTTCTTTAGAAAAATTTATTATAGAAAATTTTCTTTAGAAAATTTTATTATAGAAAATTTTCTATAGAAAAATTTGGTATCGAAAGTTTTTTCTATAGAAAAATTTAATATCGAAAATTTTCGATAGAAAAATTTAGTATCGAAAATTTTCGATAAAAAAATTTAGTATCGAAAATTTTCGATAGAAAAATTTTGTATCGAAAATTTTCTATAGAAAAATTTAGTATCGAAAATTTTCTATAAAAAAATTAAGTATTGAAAATTTTCCATAGAAAAAAATTGTATCGAAAATTTTCTATAGAAAAATTTAGTATCGAAGATTTTCTATAAAAAATTAAAAAAGTATAAAAAAATTTCTATAGAGAAATTTATTATAGAAAATTTTCTTTAGAAAAATTTATTATAGAAAATTTTCTTATAGAAAATTTTATTATAGAAAAATTTTATTATAGAAAATTTTCGAAAAGAAAAATTTTGTATCGAAAATTTTTTCTATAGAAAAATTTAATATCGAAAATTTTCGATAGAAAAATTTAGTATCGAAAATTTTCGATAAAAAAATTTAGTATCGAAAATTTTCTATTTCTTTCTTTTTTGAACCTATAAAAATTAGAGGTTATCGCGAATCAAAATCGAAAACTGGTTAGCTATCCCACGCCTAATAGTGCAAATTTAAGAACCGTTTTTTGTGTTCCAAAGTTAAAAAAAAAATTTCATACTCGCATCCCACTAAGCGACCCTATAGCTCTTAAAGGAAATGACCTAAGTTTTTTTTTGAATCAAAAAAAAGGGCCAAATTTGAGAAAATTAAAAAAAGTTTTGGATTTAAAAAAAAAATCCAAAATTTTTTTTTTTAATTTTTTATAATTTTTTTTCAAAAGAATAAAGAAATAGCTATCTATACTATTTGGGACACATTTTGCTAAAAACAATAGGTAAGAAGTTACATGGATGAGAATAAACACCTCTTTGGCCAAAATGTAAAATTTCGACCCCATCTAACTCAGAGAGTCTTTGACCGATGTCGTTGAAAAATTGTGTCTGAACTACTATCCAATAGGACTAACCTTGGTGCAAATTTCATCCCGATCGGACGACATCGGTTTCAAAAGTTGTGTCAGTTGACACGAAACCCCCATATTCAAAAAATTTAAATTTATAGCATTTTTGATTCTCTATGGAACCCAATTCTTACTTTCTCTGCCTTCCGAATTTTTTTAACTCCAAAGGGGAAAGTGTCCTGACACTAAAAGCCAATAGTTTTTTTTAAGGGAAACTTCCACAAAAAACAATTTTTGAATATTCCAAGAATGCAATTTTCTAGCTTTTTTCATTCCCTATCGAACCTCATCATTACATTTTCTGCCCTCCGACTTTTTACCATGGCTGAAATTTGTTTTTTAAAGACATTATATAGTTTTTGTTAGGTAAACTTCTACAAAAAACAATTTTTGAATATTCCAAAAATTTAATTTTGTAGCGTTTTTGATTCTCTATTAACCTCATCATTACATTTTCTGCACTCCGACTTTTTTTAAGCTTTAAGTGACCTGGACACCATGGCTGAAATTTGTTTTTTTAAGACATTATATAGTTTTTGTTAGGTAAACTTCTACAAAAAACAATTTTTCAATATTCCAAAAATGTAATTTTGTAGCGTTTTTGATACTCTATTGAACCTCATTGTTACTTTTTCTGCACTCCAACTTTTTCAAGCTCCAAAGGCGAAAGTGACTGAACACTAAAAGTCAAATAGTTTTTGTAAGGGAAACTTTCACAAAAAAGTGAAAAGTGACCTGGATACCATGGCTGAAATTTGTTTTTTTAAGACATTACATAGTTTTTGTAAGGGAAACTTCTACAAAAAAAAAATTTTGAATATGTCATTTTGCAGCTTTATTGATTCTCTATTAAACCTAATTATTACTTTTTCTGCACTCCGACTTTTTTTAGCTCCAGAGGAAAATAAGTGGACTGGACGTGTATTTTTCTATAGAAAATATTCGATAATAAATTTTTTCTAGAAAACAATTTTTGATACTAAATTATTTATAAAAAAAATTTCGATACAAAATTTTTCTATAGATAATGTTTGATACTAAATTTTTCTATAAAAAAATGTTCGATACCAAATTTTCTTAAGAAAATTTTATTATAGAAAATTTTCTTTAGAAAAATTTATTATCAAACATTTTTTATAGAAAAATTTATTATCGACAATTTTTAATAGAAAAATTTATTATAATAATTTATTTCGATACTAAATTATTTATAGAAAAAAATTTCGATACTAAATTATTTATAAAAAAAATTTCGATACAAAATTTTTCTATAGAAAATGTTTGATACTAAATTTTTCTATAAAAAATTTTCGATACTAAACCCCAGTTTCTGTAACACGAACGCCATTCGTCCACGACGAATTTGCATGTATTTTGTTATTGTAACAAAAACAAATTACATGCAAATTCGTCGCAGACGAATGACGTTCGTGTTACAGAAACTGGGGGTAAATTTTTTTTATGAAAAATTTTCGATACTAAATTTTTCGATAGAAAATTTTCGATACAAAATTTTTCTATTGAAAATTTTCGATGCTAAATTTTTTTATCGAAAATTTTCGATACTAAATTTTTCTATCGAAAATTTTCGATATTAAATTTTTCTTTAGAAAAAATTTTCGGTACCAAATTTTTCTAAAGAAAATTTTCTATAATAAATTTTTCTATAGATTTTTTTTTTATACAAAATTATTCTGTAGAAAATGTTGGAAAATAAATTTTTTTAACAAAATTTTCGATGCTAAATTTTTCTATAGAAAATTTTTGATACTAGTTTTTTCTATCGAAAATTTTCAATACTTAATTTTTTTATAGAAAATTTTCTAAAATAAATTTTTTTATAGAAATTTTTTGATACTTAATTTTTTATAAAAAATTTCGATACAAAATTTTTCTAAAGAAAATGTTTAATACTAAATTTTTTTGTAGGAAATTTTTGATACTAAATTTTTTTTAATAAAAAATTTTCGATACTAAATTTTTCTATAGAAAATTTTCGATACAAAATTTTTCTATCGAAGATTTTCGATACTAAATTCTTTATGATAGAAAATTTTCTATAGAAATTTAGTATCGAATATTTTCTACAGAAAAATTTAGTATCGAAAATTTTCTATAGAAAAATTTAGTATCGAAAATTTTCTATAAAAAATTAAGTATTGAAAATTTTCGATAGAAAAAATTAGTATCGAAAATTTTCTATAGAAAAATTAAGTATCAAAAATTTTCTTAAAAAAATTTATTATCAAACATTTTCTACAGAATAATTTTGTATAAAAAAATTTCTATAGAAAAATTTATTATAGAAAATTTTCTTTAGAAAATTTTATTATAGAAAATTTTCTATAGAAAAATTTGGTATCGAAAATTTTTTCTATCAAAAAATTTAATATCGAAAATTTTCGATAGAAAATTTTAGTATCGAAAATTTTTGATATTAAATTATTTGATAGAAAAAATTTTCGATACCAAATTTTTCTATAGAAAATTTTCTATAATAAAATTTTCTAAAGAAAATTTTCTATAATAAAATTTTCTAAAGAAAATTTTCTATAATAAATTTTTCTATAGAAATTTTTTTATACAAAATTATTCTGTAGAAAATGTTTGATAATAAATTTTTTTAAGAAAATTTTTGATACTTAATTTTTCTATAGAAAATTTTTGATACTAATTTTTTCTATCGAAAATTTTCGATACTAAATTTTTCTGTAGAAAATATTCGATACTAAATTTCTATAGAAAATTTTCTATCATAAAGTTTTTAATAGAAAATAGTCGATAATAAATTTTTCTATAAAAAATTGTCGATAATAAATTTTTCTATAAAAAATGTTTGATAATAAATTTTTCTAAAAAAATTTTTGATAATAAATTTTTCTAAAAAAATTTTTGATAATAAATTTTTCTATAGAAAATTTTTGATAATAAATTTTCCACAAAAAATGTTTGATAATAAATTTTTTTCGATAGAAAATGTTTGTTAATAAAAGGTAAAATTTGTTAGGAAAACTTTTCAAAGAGAGAGGAAAGTTTTTTTGGACACCAAAAGTAAATAGTTTTTGTTAAGAAAACTTGTGCAAAAAACAATTTTCGTTAGATAATTTTCGATACTATGTTTTTCTATAGAAATTTTTCGATATGTTTTTCTATAGAAAATTTTTGATACTAAATTTTTCTATAGAAAATTTTCTACACTTAATAATTTAAAGAAAATTTTCGATACTAAATTATTTATTAAAAAAAAATTAAATATTTAATTTTTCTATATAAAATGTTTGACACTAAATTTTTCTATAGGAAATTGTCGATATTAAATTTTTCTTTCGAAAATTTTCGATAGTAAATTTTCCTATCGAACCTCATCATTACATTTTCTGCACTCCGACTTTTTTTAAGCTCCAGAAGGGAAAAAGTGACCTGGATACCATGGGTGAAATTTTTTTTTTAAGACATTATAAAGTTTTTGTTAGGTAAACTTCTACAAAAAACAATTTTTAAATATTCCAAAAATGTTATTTTGCAGCGTTTTTGATTCTCTATTGAACCTCATTGTTACTTTTTCTGCACTCCGACTTTTTCAAGCTCCAAAAGCGAAAGCGTCCTGGACACTAAAAGTCAAATAGTTTTTGTAAGGGAAACTTCTACAAAAAACAATTTTTGAATATTCCAAGAATGCCATTTTGTAGCTTTTTTGATTCTCTATTGAACCTCATCATTACATTTTCTGCCCTCCGACTTTTTTTAAGCTCCAGAGGGGAAAAAGTGATTTGGATACCATGGGTGAAATTTGTTTTTTTAATACCATATTCACATCGGCATGTTTAAATTTAAACATGTGTTTCCCAATACATTTAAAACAAAACATAGTTTAATTTTAAACATCTCGTAAACATCTCGTAAACATCTCGAAAACATCTCGAAAACATCTCCAAAACATCTCGGAAACATGAAATAACAACCCTGTGTTAAGTTGTCATCAAAAAAACAGCCGCTGCTAAACGAACCTGAAGAGAAGCGGATGCTTTTTTAAACTACTGGTAATGCGAACACTTTCGTTTAATTTTAAACACAAAAGTTAAACGATGTTTTAAACATTGTATGCGAATATGGTATAAGACATTATAGTTTTTGTATAGTTTTTGTTATGTATATTCTTTTTATAATTTATTAAATTTTTTGTCTGTGGGAACTGTTTGTTATCTTGTGGAAACTGTTTGTTAGAATATTTTGCAAGAAAAAGTATAAAACATTCACAATAGTTGTCTTGCGGCAGAGTGCTGCCACTACTATTAAAAGAACTTGCATTGATGCCACTCTGTTTCTACTAATAAAAATTGTTGCCGGCATACGAATACAACATACACTGTATTATCATCATAGAAAAAAATAGAAATGAAACAGAGTCGTATTTCGCTTGAATAAGTATTAGTGACAGCACATTATGTAACTTTTGACGTTTAATAAAAACAATGCAACATAAAGGAGAACAACAACAAAGCAAACAGCAAAAGAGAAAAAAAAACTTTTTAAACTATCAAAAGTGCGTATTATCTTTAAAAAAACGTTGAATAAAGCAAAATAAATAATAAATTTAATTAAATGAAAGACAAATTCCATTTTTTATAAACAAAGAATCTAGGCCTCTGTTCTGTCTTTCACAACTTTTCAATTCACATGAAAATTTCCGAATCTCATGAAATCAAGTTTAGTGTTTTGTTGATCGCGTTTTCATTCGAAGTTGAAATCGAAGGTTAGGTTAGGTTAGGTTAGGTTGTAAGTGGCTGCTGACGTTTTACGTCAACACACGTAGACTCTGAGGTCCATTGTGATACCACGGGATCGTAATAGGTTTCCCTACTAGTCCCTGTCGTTAAACCATTTTGAGCTTCTTATAAAACTCCTTAGATGTTGAATTTTGACATCCAACAAATCAGAAAGATCGTACAGCTCCCTAGATCCCAGTGAAGCAAGTCTCTGACCAGAAAGTGCCGGGCAATGGCAAATAAAGTGTTCGATAGTTTCCAACTCCTCTTCATCCATGCAACTTCGGCAAAAGTCATTCGACGGCACATTTAACCGCTCTGCGTGCTTCCCTATAAGACAGTGTCCGGTAATTATAGAAACCACCGTCGAAATCTCTCCTCTTGGAAGCGATATCAGCTCACTTGTGCGCCCCTGATTAAGAGAAGGCCAAATCAGTCGTGTTGTCTCACACGTCCATCCATTTGCCCATCTTTGATTAGTCTCCGTCGCAGAACAAAGCCGTAGGTTTTGCTTGCAAGTTTCTAGAGGCATACCAACACATTCCAATTCTGTTGGAACCTGTAAGGTAGTTCCTAGTCTTGCAAGCTCATCGGCTTTGCAATTCCCTGGAATGTCTCTGTGCCCTGGGACCCATATGAGTCGTATGTTAAACTGCTTGGCCATCTCATTTAAAGACGTGCGGCAGTTAAGGGCAGATCTTGTTTTCAGAAACATTGAATCCAGGGACTTGACCGCGGCTTGACTGTCAGTATAGATGTTGACTGCGGTTGTAGACAAGACATTGCAGCTCAACCAGTCAGCCACTTCTTTTATTGCCAGCATCTCTGCCTGGTAAACACTGCAATGATCTGGCAATCTACGAGCCAGGCTCAACCCAAGCTCTTCCGAATAGACTCCAAAGCCCACTTGTTCGTGCAGCCTCGATCCATCTGTGTAAAAATTTATGGTAGCTCCACTACCCGGAGTATCCCCCATCCAAGACTCCCTGGATGGTATCATAGTGGTAAAGTGGCGCTCAAAGAGGCTCAAAGAGGGAGCACAGTCCACATTTTGTGGTATTGTTATCTTTTTCAAGATCGCGCTATGGCCACAATCACTGCTCCTCCATTGCAGCGTGCTATTAAGTCGAATTGCCGACGCAGCCGCATACTGCCTACCCAATATGTCCAAGGGTATCAGGTGAAGGAGGATTTCTAATGCAGCCGTAGGTGTAGTACGAAGAGCACCAGTAATGCACATTGACGCCATTCTCTGTACCTTCGTGATAAAGACAAAGTTCGCTTTTGTTTCCAAAGCAGGCCACCAGACAATGATTCCATACAGCAAAATTGGACGCACCACTGCTGTATAGATCCAATGAACGACTTGAGGGCTAAAACCCCATCGTTTTCCAATGGCCCTTTTACAGGAATACAAAGCAATCGTTGCTTTTCTCACCCGTTCCTCAATATTACGCCTGAAATTCAGCTTCCTATCTAGAAATACTCCAAGATACTTGGCTCCATCTGAGAAGGTGATTTCAGTACCGTCCAGAGAAATAGGATCAAAAGCAGGAATCTTATTTTTCCTTGTAAACAAAACAAGCTCTGTTTTACTAGGATTAACTCCTAGACCACAGTCTCTTGCCCATTTAGACAGATCTTTCAGAGAACCCTGAAGAATATCCCGCAATGTTGGCAGATGCTTCCCCTTTACCGCTATCGCGACATCGTCAGCATATGCGATAACATGACAACCACGTGCTTCTAGAGATAGCAGCATTGAATTCAGTGCCAGGTTCCAAAGAAGCGGCGAAAGAACACCTCCTTGTGGTGTGCCCCTATTGACAAATCGAGATATGACGGACGCTCCCAATTCAGACGTTATACGTCTATTGGCAAGTAGGTTTTCCACCATTAAAACGATTTCACGCTTTACTCCCAGACCAGACAATGCCAATATTATCGATTCTGGAATGACATTATTAAAAGCCCCCTCAATATCAAGAAAGGCCACCATAGTGTACTCCTTTACCGTAAGCGATCTCTCGATGGTACCAACGAGCTCATGAAGAGCTGTTTCCGTTGATCGTCCCTTGCTGTATGCATGTTGCTTTGTCGAAAGCAACTTTGGGTCAATCACTCTACGCAAGTATGAGTCTATCATTCGTTCCATTGTCTTTAACAAAAAAGAAGACAGACTAATTGGCCTGAAATCCTTCGGAGCTGTGTGGGAACTTTTCCCAGCCTTCGGGATAAATACGACTCTGGTATCCCTCCATTTTAAAGGAATATACGACCAGTTGATGCATGCTGTGTATAGATTATACAGCAACGGGGCTATATAGTCCAACACTTGCTGCAACTCAGCCGGGATTATACCATCAGGTCCCGGGGATTTATAGGGCCTGAAGCTTTTTATCGCCCAGATTAATGTTGGCATATTTATTATTTCCGAAGCAATTTCAGATGCTTGGGCGTCAGAACGTTCCAAAGCTTGAAACGGCGTCATGGAATTGCCCGGAAAATGCGTGTTTAAAAGGAGATCCAGCGACTCTCCACTGGAGGAAGACCACACCCCATTAGGATCTTTCAGGTATCCTAGGGTGCAAGGAGAAGAAGCCAGAACCTTGCGCAGCCTGGATGCCTCAGAAACGTCTTCTATGTTTCCACAGAAGTTTTTCCAAGAATCACATTTTGCATTTCTGATCATCTTTTTATAACTCTTAAGTTGCAGCCTGTATGCAGACCAGTCCTCGTCCGCTCTTGAAAACTTAGCCTTATTAAAGAGCTTTCTGCAGGAATCTCTGCTCGTCTGCAACTCATTTGACCACCAAGGTGGCTTGTTTTTCCCTCTAGGCTTTGCAGAAGGGCAAGACGCATCCAGGCACCTATTACAAACATTTGTTATATGGTCAACCAGACAGTCAATTTCCGCTAAACTATGCGGTTCAGATAGGGGTACTTCATCCAAAAGCAAAGAAAAAGTCTCCCTATATTTCACCCAGTTTGTTCTTCTCAGATTTCTAGAGACTGTCTCAACCGGGGCACGCTCCCTGAGTAAAAACTCAATGTAGCGATGATCTGAGAAAGAATGCTCTTCCAAAACTCTCCAGTCATCAATTCTATCAGACAATGTATCTGATACAAGTGTTACGTCAAGAACCTCTTGCCGCGTACTTGTAACGAAAGTTGGTTCACTACCCTTGTTACAAATATACAGGTTAGTGCTTAACAAAAACTCCAAAAGTGATTCGCCTCTATCATTTGTGTCTGTACTACCCCATATCGAATGATGTGCATTAGCATCACAGCACACTAGTAACTGGTGTCCCCTAGATTCAGACTCCCGAATCAGACCGCCAACCTTCTCCGGGGGTATTGGCCCCGGATTAGGAAAATACGCAGAGGCGAGCCAAATAGATTTCCCATGAAGCTCTAAGCTAGCCGCTGTAACATCCTTATCACTAAAAGTTGATAAAAAGAATATATTTAAGCCATTTTTCGCCAAGATGCAGGCTCTTGGTGAACCCTCACCTTTGGCAACCATCAACTTAAACCCAGGGGTCTTCAATCCGCAAACCCTGCCACCCCGCACCCAGGGCTCTTGGATAAAAACCAAGTCAACTGCTCCTGTCGTCAGGCGCAGCAATAGTGCAGCTGAGGCTGCCTTACAGTGATGGAGGTTTATTTGTAGGAACCGCAACATCTTGCTTTTTTTCCACCATCCTTTCCACCACCGTGTTATTGGCTTCATCCTCCGTGTTATCATAGAGGTCGCATTCGTCCCCAGATTCGGTTTCGAATAAGCCAGATATGTGTCCCATCTGTTCTGAATCGGAGGCAACAGAACTCTCCGAATTCCTCACTGCATGGGCCTCGTCCTGAATGTCACCCATAGTGGCATCAGTTTTATCCTCCGTGCCATCACAGAGGTCGCATTCGTTACCAGATTCGGTTTCGAAAATGCCAGATGCATCTCCCATCAGCCTAGAATCGGTCAGCTGAATATCAACCTTTTCCAGATTCTCCTCCCCAGCCGACTCTGCCACTGGCTTGTCTGCTTCCAAAATAGGCTTCTGGTCGCCCTTGTAGACATTGACTCTTATATGAAAAAAGCCAAATCTAATAATGCCGTCAGTCCTGGCTAAAAGCGGAAGCGATTCCTCATTAACCAAGACCACTGCTTGACGACGAGCGCCCTCCATCTCACCCAATCTGGCAATTTGCCAATTCTGAGTTGGAAGGTCAGGATTGCAGACTTTTATCATCTTTAGAATCACCGCAGTGTCACTTGTAGCCATTGGGATCCATGCATGAGCTCTGGGTTGCGAGGGGATATCATGTTTTTCCACAACGTCCAGTCTGGCTCCAGGCCATAACTCTCCCACTTGGCTAATGGCAACCTTAAACACGGCTGCGGATCTTTCGTTTCCAAAAGCAACGAGTTTTACTCGCCCCTGATACCAACCTGCGTTGACAGTAGTAGGGAGAAAATCAGGCATACTCTCAAGAAGCCTATAGTAGATTTCATTTAGTTTAGTTTCAACTAAACTCCACTTGTCCCTTGGAATACTACAATCCCCATTTTGCCTGTTTATCACAGCCCTAACGAAGTTACCTTTCACCACTTCACTAAAAGACTGAGTCCAGACGTTGCCGGTCACCTTAGATCTTTTAGGTAAAGGTTTCTCGTCGGGCGAGCGCAACCTTTTACCAGACTTCGATGACGAGGCCGAAACAGCGCTCTGTTTGTCAGATGCGCGCATTGCCGAAAGTTTGTCCTGTTCTTCAATGACTCCTTTCGCCCATGATAGCGACGCCCTCTCACGTTCGGAGAGCTTCGTTCCATCGAGTTGGCTTAGTCTGTTAATTATTTTCAAACAAAGCCTTCTCTGGTTGTGCCTGACCTTTGATGGCTTAAGTTTCTTTTTCTTTTTACCACCAATATTAGGCTGAGCACCCCTACCAGAATCAAGGCCGGACTTCAAGGTCGCAACCCTAAGACCAGTGCTAGGACCAGCACCAGTCGGTGAGGCAGAGCCTCGAACTAAATCGGTATCATTTGTGTCCATATTTTCATTTTCCTTGATGTGGTAATGAAAATATCACAAAAATACCTATTACGAACAAACCTATTACGAACAATTTTAGTAATTCAATTTATAGCACGGAGTTAAAATAAAACACGTCCACACTCGTCAACAGTTGAACGATCGAATAATTTAAATTTAAAAAATTATGAGGAAAAACTTCCATTCGTTTTACTTTCACCAAATTTTATTTATGTGAAACAAAACGAAAAAGAAATTCGGATGTGAAATCTAGAACACCAAAAATATTCGGAAATTTTAATTTTCACATTTTTTATGTGAATTACTTTTTTTGGAACAGCGGCCCTAATTTGATATTAAATACGTGTGAGATGAGGAAGAACAAGCATTTTGCCACCATATTGGAAAATACATCAAATACAACACTGCGTACCTTCTAATCTTTTCTATGATTATCATGCAGTCACAGACTAATACAGACTCGACATAAGTGACAGGTGTCAAAAAAGTAGTTCTGAACCATATGGTTAATATTTTCAAATTATTCTACGAATTAGATTAGAAAGAGAAAACTGATATAACGCGCCATAAGAAAAATGGATGCCAGATCGGTTTTTGTTGTTTCACTCACTCCTAAGTCGTAGAAAGTGTTGCCATATTAGCGTAAAATGGACTAAAAACCGCTGTGTTTTCTCCTAAAATCGCTTAGTTTTCCCCATTTTTTCTTATAAAACTCTACTGTCGAGTCTGTATATAGTCTGTGATGCAGTATTCATTTTCAGACAAGGTGTTTGTTGGAGTTGTTTGTTAGATTTTTTTTGCGTTTGTTATTTTCACATCGATGTGTGCAATTACAATTCTGGCGTTGGCTTTGAATTTTGTGTAAAGAGAGGGCTTTTAATTTGAACAAAGGCTTTGGCTTTGAATTTTGTTCTGGCGTTTGTTTGTATACACACACACAAAGAATAACAGAAATATAATTATTTGGTGGAAGAAAAATAAATTTTTCCTGAAAATTATTTTTTTTCGGTGAAACATAAAACTGCTTTGGTTTTTTTATTGATGTTTTTTTGATACTTTTTTTTTTATAATAATTGGCGGTAAATTATATTTCACTTTCTTTTATATGTACTTTTCTTATAATTTTGCAATACACAGATGTGTTTCATAAACAAAATCAACCCTTTTTTTGTAAATGACTGGCAATGCCAAAGCAAAAAAAAAAAATACTCACGAGAGAGCAAAGCCAAGAAAATAGAATTGATTCAATTCTGGCTTTGAAACGCTAGCGTTGGCTTTGAATTTTGTTCTACATACAAAATGTATGGGAACAAGCAAAATTCAAGGCCAACGCAAGAATTGTAATTGCACGCTAATAAAAAACAAAGCAAAACAGGAAAAAAAAATATTTAAACAATGGAAAATTAATAGATATTGTTAAAAAAAAATATGATTTTTTATGCAATTTTTCAAGTTTTAAAGATGCAATATGTAAAATTTGTTTTGCCGAATGTCTATTTAATTTTTTATTGTTTCGAATAAATGAATTGTGCAAAAGATGCTGTTCTATTTAATTATTTTCTTGTTTTGTAACTGTTTTATAAGATTTTGTCTCTTGATCTTAATTAAATTACGGTGGCTCGCAGCTTATTTCATGTAATAGATATTCATTGGCGTAGATAGCCCTGTCTGGGGGGGGCTTAGCCCCCCCCAGAATAATTTTAGCCCCCCCAGAATTTTAATCATTCACAATTTTTTTTTAATAATTTAATGATTTCATTAATTTTTGCAACAATAAATAATAATAATGAGTCTTTAGGACTCGTTATGATTATTCTACGAGTCTTAAGGACTGTTTTATATTAGATCTAATAGTTTTTCCCATTGAAAAATAGTCTGAATTATTGCAAAAAGTTTTTATATGAATCTGATTTTTTTGTCAGTAATAAAAACTTCACCGAATCTTAGGATTTTAACTTCAGGAAAACATTTTAAGTTCTTTGATTTAAAAAAGTTTATAAATTCTAAGTGGTTTTTTATAGACAAAATTTATTGGAAGAAAGAATCTGAGAATTTTGACTTATAATCATCAACATTTGCAATCATCAGAACTTTTTCTTGAAAAAAATCATAGTAATCTAATGATTTTACTATAGGAAAAACATTAAAAATCTTTCATTTTCATAACATATCTGGGAGTTCTAAATTTCCTAAAAATCTTCAGAATCAAAATTTGTTAAAAAAAAATATGAATTTTTAACCGCTTTCGGAGGCCATTCGTTTCTAGGACACCTAGACACATGATGAAGGGAACGCTTCAGAAATAAGTCTGGGGTTTTCTATTAAAAAAAAAAAAAAATCTGGGGGGGCTTTAGCCCCCCCCAGAAATGTTGGCTTCCTACGCCAATGTAGATATTATGGTGTGTTTTTTTCGATTTTTTTATATGTAACTATAACTACTTGTAAAAAAACGGTATCACTACTTATCTATACAAATTTGGCAACTCTTGTTTTTTATTGAATGCACTTGGTATCACTTTATTATTTATTATTTGATTTTGAAGTTATTTTTATTTAATTATTAAAATTTACAAAATAATTGTAATATTTATTTTTTTTGTTGTGAATTAGAATTTTTCAAACTTATTTTTGTAATTTATTTATTAATTTATTTGACTTTTCAAAATAAAAAAAAGTGTTGGTAAGTGATATAAACGAAAATTTCAAGATTTGGCACCACTTTTTATAAATACTAAACTTTTTAGAATATATAAATATCCCTACTTATCAAGTGTATACCTACTTAAATTTGTATGGGAATTTTATAACAAACTCGAAAAAAACACACCTTTAGTTAGCAATCCATTCAAGACAAAGTTAACCAAAATAGACCTAATTATATTAAACAAGTATTTTTGTAAAAAGTCCCGTGTAGGTAATTTATGAAGCTTTAATTTAAGCTTAATGGCGTCCAGATTGTGTAAATATTAAATGTGCTACAAGGGTCGAAATGGAAATTAAAATTATTGAAAGACCATTTTTAGAAAATTTCTTAAAAATATTTTTAGGTAATTTTTTTTCAAGCTCAAACATTAAAAATTTAAAAAATAGTCCAATAATTTGTATTCTTTATCAAGTAATTTTTTCAACGACCCAAACAGAAACTAAAATTTTTAAAATACAGTTGGAGAAATCCGAATTTTTTGACCTCCAATTCTTTTGACCACCAATTTTTGGTAAACAAAGAAAAGATTTTATTGTTTAATAATTTAAGTACACCTAAGTGTATATTAATGAGATATGAAAATAAGTGAACATTTCCTTTGTTTACAAAAAATTGGTGGTCAAATTGGAGGTCAAAAAATCCAGATTTCTGCTATTATATTTTAAAAATTTTGATTTTTGTTTGGGTCATTGGAAAACTTATTTGATAAATGAATATAAACTAATGGACTATTTTCTAAATTTCTAATGTTTGAACTTGAAAAATCGACATAAAAATATTTTTAAGAAAATTTCTAAAAAATGTCTTTCGATAATTTCAATTTGCATTTCGACCCTTGTAGCACATTTAATATTTACTCAATCTGGACGACATTAAGCTTCAATTAAAGCTTGATAAATTACCTACACAGCACTTTTTACAAAAATACTTGTTTGATAATAATTAGGTGTATTTTTATAGAATTTGTCTAACGTGGATTGCTAAAGCAGGTTTTACATTCTTTACATTCACACTTTGTATAATTTACTTTTTTGAAAAGTATAACGTATCAGAAAATATTTTGAAATTTTTTAAAAAAAAATATTTTGCTTTCGATTTTTCAATTTTATTGTGATTATTTAAAATTCAAACAAAATAAAATAAATTGAAAAAAGAAAATTTATGATTTTTTGTGTTTTGCTAAATTTTTTAACAAAATTGGCAACGGATAATATTTTGTAATTATACAATTTTTAATGTGTTTTCGTAACATTTCAACATACAAAGTATAAAGGTAACTACAGACGACGCAATATTATGTACAATATTCAATTATATTGATCGTGTGTGGGTAAGATTGACCATTGTACAATCGTCAATCTAACCCACACACCATCAATATTATTAAATATTGTACATAATATTGCGTCGTCTGTAGGTACCTTAACAATGTAAAGGCCCTTTAACTGATATCTATCACACGAAATAAGCTGCGAGTCACTGTAGTTCTTATAATATTGCATAATTTTTATTGTTTAAATATAAAAAATGGTCTTGCCAAAAGTAAAATTTCTAAATTAATTCCAAATTCGCATTCATTTTTTTAAACATGTTTAAGTACTTAAACATGTTTATGTACTTCAACAAGTTTAAATTTAAACATGTTTAAGTAGTTAAACATGTTTAAAAAAATGAATGCGAATTTGGTATAAATTAAAATAATTATCACAACAATTATACATTTCAAAGTATGAATGTCAAAAATACGCAAAGAAAACCGTAATCCGCTTGACGCTTAATTTAAATTAATCGCTCGATTTTTGACGCGTTTAAGTGTTTCTTCTAGTGCCCCCATTTCCCGGTATTTCCGGGAATACCGGTATTCCCGGTTCTGGAACCGGTTTCCCGGTTCTAGATATATTCCCGGGAATACCGGTATTCCCGGTTCTGATCATGGAAATGGTGTTTTTCACATGTTTTGTATTTTTTTTGGTAAAAGCAAATAAAAACTTTAACTTGTATAATTTTTTTTATTCCCGGGAATACCGGGAATGAATTGAGAACCGGGAAACCGTTACCATTTCCCGGTAATACCGAGAACCGGGAATACCGTTATTCCCGGTACTACGGTACTGACCGTAGGCACCGGTTTTGTTGTTGCGGCAACAACAAAATACATGTAAAAATTTTGCTGTCTGCTGCTTGCTGCTGTATTGTGAAGAAACACTGACAACAAAATACATGTGGAAATTTTGCTGTCTGCTGCTGTATTGTGAAGAGACACTAAGTGTATCTTCAAAATACAGCAGCAGACAGCAAAATGTTAACATGTATTTTGTTGTTGGCGCAACAACAAACAGCGTTTCCAGGTACTTTTTTCCGTTGTCCCCAAAAATGTAACAAAATATCCACGAAAATCCCCAAACAATAATAAATACTTTTTTTTTAATTGCACAAAAAAAAATTTCTTCAGTTTTAGAAAAAAAAATTTTAGTATAATTTTGAAATTTTATTTCGTAGATTTAGCAACTAAAAAACCCCTAAAAATCCCCAAACGCGTAAATTAACGGTTTTTGGCAATGTTAATATACATTTTACAGCCGATAAATGCAAGTTTTACTGAATGCGTTTTGTAATTTCGTACCAAAGAGTGGTTATCACTAAAATTATTGTTAAAAATGGCTGATAACATTCAATTTAGCTTGTATTATTAAATAGTTTTAGTTTCGAATATCCCCAAAAAATCCCCAAATTTTTTGTGAAATCCCCAATCCCCAAATGAGATTTCTTGTCCTTTTTGCTCGAATGATATCCCCAACTTTGGGGATAAACCCCCAAGTCTGGCAGCCCTGACAACAAAATACATGTAAAAATTTTGCTGTCTGCTGCTTGCTGCTGTATTGTGAAGAGACTAAGTGTCGCTTCACAATCATAGAAAAGATTAGAAGGTACGCAGTGTTGTATTTGATGTATTTTCCAATATGGTGGCAAAATGCTTGTTCTTCCTCATCTCACCCGTATTTAATATCAAATTAGATTCTTTGTTTATAAAAAATGGAATTTGTCTTTCATTTAATTAAATTTATTATTTATTTTGCTTTATTTAACGTTTTTTTAAAGAAAATACGCACTATTGATAGTTTAAAAACTTTTTTTTTCTCTTTTGTTTTTTGCTTTGTTGTTGTTCTCCTTTATGTTGCATTGTTTTTATTAAACGTCAAAAGCACAGTACATGAGTAGTAGTATCACAGAGTTGCATCTGATGGGTGTAAGTATTAGTGACAGCACACGGTGTAACTTTTGACGTTTCATACAAAACGTAAACAAACATCATAAACACATACACAAAAGCTCACACGTACAGGCACACATATACTAGGCAGCGATGATCATTCTGTACTAAAAACCATACCACCATATTGGAAAGTACGCAATTAGCACCAGTGTTTGCATACTAGTCTGTACTGTGGTCAAAAGTTACATAATGTGCTGTCACTAATACTTATTCAAGCGAAATACGACTCTGTTACACTTCTATTTTTTTCTATGTTCACAATACAACAAAACAAAATACATGAACAAATTTTGCTGTCTGCTGCTTGCTGCTGTATTGTGAAGAGACACTAAGGAAAATTAGTGTGAAAGAGAAAGAAAAAAAAAACAAAAATAATGAAAATCACTGGTTGTGATAACACAAAGTTTTTAAACTTGGTAGCACTTAAAAAAACGAAGAAGTAAAAAAATGCAAAAACAAGTAATTCAATTTCAGTTCATTACGAAAAATAACGGCAATAGAAGTAAACGTGTTTATTTCGGTGTTCGGTGTTACAAAAGAAGTTAAAAATAAAAACTAGAGTTTTTATAACTGTTATTACAATAAAAAAAGTTTAGTGTCTGAAGGTAAAATGTGTAACCATGGCAAAATAAATTTTAAAAATTTAACAAAGTAAACAAAAAAACTAAAGAATAATTTGCCAGCTGAAGTGAAGTATGAAGGGCAAAATTACTTAATAAAGTTAAATGCCAAAACATAAAAATGAGATGCAAGTTGTGTCTGTTTTTTTTTTTTGTTCTACAACACAAAGGATGCTGGTTCAAGATTGATGTCAATTGTTCTCGTTTTTTCCTCTGATTTCGTTCATTTTTACAAGTACAAAGAATTCATAAAGTACAAAAACGAACCCAAACGTAAAGATTTTTTTTCATCATCATAGATAGTGTGAGAAAAATACGTTTTTCAATTTATACCCTGCAAGCATTTCAATACAAAGAAGATACCTTAGGTATCGTCTGGAAGAGAAGTTGTATTGCGGGGGATATCTTCTTATTGTGAAAGAAACATCCGTTGGCGTTCCCTTATAAACTGCAATTTTTCCGAAATCGTATCTCGAATGCCATACGTCTAAAAGATGCGAAAGCAATTCTTCTGGATAATAAATGGGCAATATCGCCAGACGATATTTTTAGGATATTCCTATTATGTGTGAAAAATAAATGATCTTTAAAATGTTATAGGCAACTTTACAATTTATCGGCAGATGAATCATCGTCTTAAACATAAAACCAAAGATAATAAAGATACAGCAATGGGGACAGTTGCTATATGTAGTTCGAAAATATGGAATGTGTCTTTCGAAAACTTTTTAATTTTTATTTTGTAAAATAGAACTTTATGGCCACCAATAGCATAATTTTTTAACAGAATATATTGTTTTGGAAGGCTTGCTGTCCGCAACAAAAATTAGAAAAATTTTAATTTCCTTAAAAACCAGTATTTAATTTACAAAAAAAGTAGTAGGATGGGAGGAGATTTTTCGTATGTGTTCCCATTGCAGTGGGTTTACATAAAATAATAAACATAAAACTTCTTTCATGGGGGTTACATTGTGCTTGATTCTGAAATACGATTTCACCATTCACCTAATTTTTAAAAATTTGATATTATTTTGAATTTTAAGATTTTTTTTAGTTTTTAGGTACAAGAAAAAAATTAAAAAAAAAAAAAAAATTAAAATTCGAAAGAATAGCGAATTTTTAAAAATTTGGAAAACAGCTGTTTGTATGCAAATCTAAAAACACACAGACATTTTTTTTAAATATTTCATAAAATCAAGTCTTATTGGACTGTCAACAAAACCAGATTACACAAGATTTTTTGACAAGTTCTAATACTCAGTGGAATGATGTAAACATAGCTTTATACGGCGTTCACATTGCTGTTTAAAAGTGAGATGTTTAAAAAGGTCTTTGTTCTGTATCCATTACGTTTTTATTCTGTTACTGGTGTTTTGTTAAACAACTTGTTTAAAGTCGCTAGTGTGAACTCCATATTAGTAACATTTTGGAAAACGAATGATTTTATCAAAGTAATATAGCATTCACACTTGCGACCTTAAACAAATTGTTTAACAAAACACCAGTAACAGAATAAAAACGTAATGGATACAGAACAAAGACTTATTTAAATATCTCACTCTTGAACACTTCAAAACAGCAAGTGTGAACGCCGTATTAACGACAAAGAATCTTTCATCACAAAGGCTCTTATACCATATTCGCATTCATTTAAACTAGTTTAATTATGTGTTTATTTATTTATACGTTTTAAATAAATGAATGCGAACACCGTTTTACATATTTTTAATTCTACATTGCAAAATCATCCGTATGATAAAAGGAAGATATCGTATATGAATCGCGCAGGTAAAAAACCTCCTGGCAGATAAATTTTTAATATTTTGACAATTTTATCTACTTTATAAAAGATAAAAACAAATAAACATGTATATATTTTTTAAAATTTGATTCAAAATTAAAATAAAGAATTTTTTTTTAAATATTGCTAAAATATCCTTAAAATTATAAAAGGAAAATTAAAAAACTGGGTCTTCGATTATTTTTCTAAGGCGATATTTCTTCCAAATGCTTGCAGGGATACTAAAAAAGAAACACGTACACAAAAGTAAAAAAAACAACAAGTCAATGAACGAATTTTTTTTTCTTATGTTGTTTTTTTAGGAAAAACTTCAAGGAAATTTTCCCAAGAAACAAATGAATAATAAAAAAAAATAGTTGAATAAACTGTAAATTTTTGCTTGAACTAAAGTTGTAGCAATTAAATAGTATTTGAAAAAAAAAAAATCTTAAATAGCTGTCTAGTGTTTATCTTCTATTTTGCTGTTTTTTTTTAAATTCTTTTTTGAAATTAATTTTTCGTTTCTATTGTTATGTTTAAATTCATTCATTTTACTAATACATGCCACCACCAGTTGAATACTGAATACAATAAACACAATTTCAAACCGCCATAATAATAAATAATTGTTGTTATAAAACTTAAAACTACCACCATCCAAACTACCACTTCTGCTGCTACTTGTATGCAGTGTTACCATATCCCTTTATGTATTTGCAATTTTCCCTGCATTTAGAAAATCTCAATGGAACATCAATGGAAATCTCAATGGTTAATATTAACACAAACAAGTATGAGTTTTAAATTTGGATGTGCCGAATCTTTTATATGCAAATAAAATTACAGACATTGGCGTAGGAAGCCAACATTTCTGGGGGGGGGGGGCTAAAGACCCCCTAGATTTTTTTGGTATTTTTTTTTTTTTAATATAAAAACCTAGACTTATTCCTGAAGCGCTCCCTTTAACATGCGTCTAGGTTTCCTAGAAACGAAAGCGGTTAAAAATTCATATTTTTTTTTAACAAATTTTGATTCTGAAAATTTTTCGGAAATTTAGAACTCCCAGATACGTTTTGAGAATGAAAGATTTGTAATGTTTTTCCTGTAGTAAAATCATTAGATTACTATGATTTTTTTCAAGAAAAGTTCTGAGGATTGCAAAAGTTGATGATTATTAGTCAAAATTCTCAGATTCTTTCTTCCAATAACTTTTGTCTATAAAAAACCCCTTAGAATTTACTTTTTTACATCAAAGAAGTTAAAATGTTTTCCTGAAGTTAAAACCCAAAGATTCGGTAAAAACTTTTTTCAATAATTCAGACTATTTTTCAATGGGAAAAACTATTAGATCTAATATAATAATCATTACGAGTCCTTAAGACTCGTAGAATAATCATAACGAGTCCTAAAGGCTCATTGTTATTATTTATTGTTGCAAAAATTAATGAAATCATTAAATTATTAAAAAAAATTGTGAATGATTAAAATCCTGGGGGGGCGCTACAATTTTTCTGGGGGGAGGGGGGGGGGGGGGGCTAAGGCCCCCCCAGACAGGGCTATCTACGCCAATGATTACAGAAAAAACAAGTAAGAAAATTATAGTCGGTCAAGACCGGCCATATAATACCCTACACCAGAGTTTCCCAGAAAATGGGTCCCAAGTTCAAACATGAACCGAATAGATATATATTTTGTCGAATTTTTAATAAGTGTAAAAAACACTTACAGATCAAATTTGAGTGAAATAGGCTTTGCTGCCAATAAACCGATTTAAGTGAATATCTGGCGAAATTTTTACATGGGGCCTAAGTCCAAAAATGGTCCGATGTTAATTAGATTTCATAAGGTTATTGAATTACGCGTTTAACATACACAAACAAAATTTTAATTAAATATTTTCTTTTTTTCACGAAATTTGAGAGATTTATGTGAAAACCGGGAAGGTGGTTTGTATGGGTGCTAAAAGAAGAACTGGTGCGATTCCTTCAAAGTTCGGAATGGTGGTTTGTGGAGACAAAACACGTTTACCTGCCAAATTGATAAGATACCTATCATAATGCGGTTAAAAGAGTCATTTAAGCCAAAACTAAATAGGACCTTTGTATGGGGGCTAGGTCGTCCTTGGGCCAAGAGAGTCTTAAGATTTAAATTTCAAGTTAATTGATTAAAAAAAATCGAAAGGTGATTCTGAGTCGATCGGTATACTTAAAAGTTGGTCTAGGACCATTATTTCGGGTTGTTACAAACATCAGCACAAACTCATTATACCCTGTACCACAGTGTGGTGTAGGGTATTATTAGTCCGGTGCATTGGTTGACACCTTTCTCACACGATAAATGTTTACATTTTGTATTATGTTCAATTAAAATTTTTTTCTTTGGTTTTAAAAAAAAAAAATACAAAACATGTAAAAATCATTTTTTTTTTTCATTTCATTTTTTTTTTATGAATTTAAGAAAAAAATATAAAAATAATTTTACAAACACAACATAATATTTCAGAAATACGGATTAAATGGTGTAATTTAAATATTTTTTGGTGTAGTATTTTCTGTTTTTTGAGAACCGGTACCAGAATCAGAACCGGGAATACCGGTATTCCCGGGAAACCGGTACCAGAACCGGGAATACCAGTATTCCCGGGAATACCGAGAACCGGGTAATGAGGGGGCAATAATTTGGGCATAATTAAGAAAGTATTTTTATGTTCAAAAAATTTTTTTTGGTCCTTACAAAATTGTTTAAGAACTTTTTTATACCCTCAACTTCGTAATAATCATTCCGTTTGTAACTGATCGACATATCGGTCTAGGGCAGCGTTTACCAACTTATGGTACGCGAAATTTTAGTTAATTTTTTTTCGCAATGTCAAAATTGCAACTTTATTTGCTTGTTACTTTGCAAATAAAAGCAATTATATTAATGGAATTCACGTCAGCAATTTTAGTCTTGCGAAAATGCTAAATGTCAAAATTGCAACTTTATTTGCTTGTTATTTTGCAAATTTTAGCAATTATATTTCTATTGAAATAAAATGAGATACTTTATTTGCAACAGCGCATCATGTAAAAGGTAAAAGAAAAGTGAAATGGTTGATTATTTTTTTTTTTTTTTAAAGTTGCAATCTTGCACTGTTGCAAGGCCTAAAAAATTCTGTCGTGAATACCATCATTACTTTTCTTGCAACGACGCATCATGAAAAAGGTAATAGAAAAATAAAAATTTGATTCAAAATTAAAATAAAGAAAAATTTTGCACTGTTGCAAGGGTCAAAAATTTCTGACGTAAATACCCCGAATATTTTGTAGTAATAACAATTTTTGGTAGGAGACTCCATAAAGTATATTATGGGTCAGTGATCTTATCCAAGGTATTCTAGCGATATCCGTCCGTACGTTTGTAGAAACCACGATGTAGTCCGAACCAAAAGAGCTAGAGCCCAAAAGTTTAGCACGAATATTTTTCATTTTGCAATGAAGTAATATGAAGACTGACTACAGAAATGATCCTGTGAAGTAATATGTCTTATGGTCATTGGCTGGTCAAGTTCGTATATGGGCAAAATCGGAACAGAGGTGGAAAATGTTCCCCATTGAAGAACTAAAACTACCCTAAAAAACTAATTTTTTTTACATGTTGTTTTTATATATTTGGGGGGGGGGGTTGGATAAAAAATAGTTATAATAATGATAAAAAGTGCGAAGCTCATAATTCAATCTATATAGCGGGAGGGAAGGTGTCCCCAACGTATCCCATTTAGCCCCTCAGGGGTACCTGTTGAAATGGCAATCACGGCATGTTTATTTGTTATTGCCCCCAGAAGTTTGGTGTTGCAATTGAGCAATTGGTATTGCAATTGAGCAATTGGTATTGCAATTGAGCAATTGGTATTGCAATTGAGCAATTGGTATTGCAATTGAGCAACATTTTTCAAATTGCATTAAAGGCAATAAAATAATACGATAATTAAAAATATGTATACATCTTTTCTATATATATATGAACATTTCCATTTAACTTTTGATTTTAAGGTTTAAGATATATTAAAATTTTTTTTGAGGGCACATCAAAATCGTTTAGTACGCGTATAAACATGCATTTGGAAGGTTCAAATCCGTTCGCGTGAAGAATTTTCAGCTGACGGCGCGAAAGTTATGGCGGTTTAAAGATTTTAATTGAAAACAAAAAATCTCAAAATTACAATTATTATTAAAATTTAACAAAATCAACGTTAATTAATGTTTCATACTATCCCCAATAAAAACCGGATAAATTACGTCCATTTACGTGGATATACAATCAGATTTTTACGATAAAAGTTTGTTTTAAAAAGTTGCTCTATTAATGCTTGATATTCAATTTACCCGATATCTAATGACAATGGACCAAATTAAAGGTCATATTCGGATTTAGCATCCTCAAATTAGTTAAGAAACTTGTGCATTATGCAAAATTGTGAATTTTTAAAAGTGATGCAATTTCTGGTTAATGAAATTTTGAAAGATGTATAAAATCCATTATCTTCAAAATTTATCAATGCCGCTCAGTTTTGAGATAAAGCTTTATAAGTACCAGCAATTGCCATTCATAGAAATGAATTTCTATTAGCGGTTTGGGTGTGCCCTGGCGGTTTATCTGGAGACAAAATTGGTGCGTTTTCAGCGTACAGTTACATAAGGTCCCAATTTTTGACGGGTATATTTTAAATCTAAATTCTTTTCGCGGGAAAATACAAGCAAAAGTTTAAAATCGTGAAATGTCAGATTTTTGCAAAATTTTTGCTAATCAAAATTTTAACACGCTATATCGATTTTATTATAAAAAATCAAAAAATATTTGGATCACGCGATGTTCTGGCCACATTTAAGTAATATTGCGAATGTGCCTCGCAAAAAAGTGGATTTTTGATGACTTTCACGTTTTGTCTCTCAATCTTTGTCTAGCTAGTACTCCGCTCCTATTGAGGGCACATTCATGAGATCAGTTTTAAACTGAAGGGAATTACGACAGCTATCATTCATTGTATTAGCATTTGAAAAGTATGAAGCGGCTCAAATTTTCTGATAAAAAAACGACGAAAAATTGAAAATGAAGAAATTTTAACTTCAAACCGTTACCACCAAATAACTTTTTTATTATTGATGGCACATCAAATTCATAAATACATCTTTTTTGAACAAGTATTGGGATCATATATTTTAAATCTTTGAAGAATACGTTGGATGGCGCAAGTACAATAGGCCAAAGAGTACATAATTTTTATGAAATTTCAATCGACTTTTCCACATTTCGGAAGTTTGATTGTCGCTAACTACCGCAAATTAAGATTTTTGGCCTTAAGCGTTTGTAAGCTAATTGCATTAGAAGTCCTTTATGCATTTCTATCAGTAGATAGCCATTTGTATGCAAATAAAAAAAGTTTTTGCCAAAAAACCAAAATTTCAAAGAAATGAAAAGTTAAATGGAAATGTCCATATATATTATGTCCTGTGGTTCCTAGTAGGAACAAAGGGCCGCAATCTTTTCTATGATGTGTTAATATTACGTTATAGTTTCATAAAAAACAAGTGAGTGTTAAATTCGGATGTGCCGAATCTTTTATACCCTCCAAAATGTAAAAAAAATAAAAAAAAAAAGTTCAGGAGCGTTTTTTTTTTGGGTGGGGGTGATGGGGGTCAGTGGGGAATTTTTAGACCACCTTCCCATCGCGATAAATATACCAAATGTTTCATTTATTTAACAAAAATACAAAAAAACATGTAAAAAAAGTATAATTTTTCAGAGGTTGGTTCAGTTTTTCAAGGGGGAACTTTTTCCCCCTGGCCCGATTTTGCCCATTCACGAACTTAACCTGCCTATGAACATGAGACATATTTGTGCCAAACTTCAGGAGTCTAGCTGCTTTATTTTGGACTGCATTGTGTTATCTACAGACAGACGGACGGACGGACATTCACAGAATGACTTAGAATCGATCATGGATCATATACTTTATGGGGTCCTCGACCGATATTTTAATGCGTTACAAACGGAATGACAAAGTGAGTAAACCCCCATGCTGTGGTTGGGGGTTTATTTTTCCACTTTTTTTTCCACTTTTTTCGGAGCTTTTTGATTTTCAAGTCAAAAAAAGAAGCCAAAGATATTACCCTACAAGTTCAATATTTTTGTATGTATTGCACAAAAGGCAACTTTTCCGACGATTTTGAAATTCCAAAAAAAGTAAAATTTGCTCCACACCCTCATGGTCACTAGCGCGTCCCGAATTCAAATTTTTTTAGCTTGCCCCTGAAACGATGGGGATTTAGGACCCTTTTACGGGAAAAATAACAAAATATAGAGTACATTTCAAATTCGAAAAAAACAAATTCGGGACGCGCTAATGGTCACGTTAAAAGATATACCCAACCAGCAAAATAAGTACTTCTTCCCATTTGGGTTTTTTGGTACTGACTATGAATACTACTACTTACCATTAGCATTACTTTACGCATAAAAAGGCAAAAAAGTGATTACCTCCAATGACATTACCGTGTTAAAGTAATTAACATTGAAAGTAGGTGGTAACTATAGTTACTTTTTCAAAACATTTAAGTTAATTACTTGGCAATAAAGTTTTTGCTGGGCAGTTTGTTCGAAACCATTTTTTTTAAAGAATTTACTTGATTTTTTAAAAACTATATGGCATCTCTGCTATGTGTATGATTCAAATCAAAAGTTTGAATCATTTATCGTACAAAGAATATGTAGGAATATATCTAGCTATGTATAATCTAAAACAGATTGTAGTATGTATATAATGAATGACATGATCACACACCATAACCGAACTTGTATTATAATTAAATCAACTTCTCTACACTTTATGAATTTTCTTTAAAGGCAGATAAACTTTTTATTGTTTTTTGACTTAAGAAAATATTTTCGAATTACATGTTTTTAACCCCATTACATAGGTTAAGAGTGGCTGTCAAAGCCATACGCCACCACAAATAATCTCAGCTCCTTTGCGAAAATCTCAACGTAGATTTCAGATATCAAATCCTGAGTATTTGATTACGAAAATGTTTAAAAAAACACGGCGGTATAATCCAAACCCATAGAGAAAAGATAATAAGAGTATTTGATAGACCCCAAAATCAATCTGTCATTTTCTATAAAACGGTAGATTCAGTGTATTTCTCTTTTCATATACGATTTTACACGTACTTGCCTCTTACACTAAATATCGAGGGAGGAAGTAAAATGGTATCCAACCAAACAGATACCCACTGTCCAAACCAGTCAGCAGCTTTATAGTCAGAACCTCTGCTTGGTTTTTAAAAAAGTACCATAAAAGGTACTAGCAAAATTTATAAAATGTGTACTGACGGATATACAGTTTTTGTTCCTTCTTTGACTTCCTTAAACTAAAAATTGCTAACTAAATGAACGAATAGAACAATCACGGCACGGGGACGGTTTCCAATTAGAATGAGAATCACCATCTTTAAAAAAACCGATCCTCGTGCCGTGCTTGTTCTGTTCGTTTATTTATCTGTCAAATCGTATGGAAAATTTGTGCCGAACTTGTTCTGTTTGTGCTCTTAAATATCTTTTATTTCACATTGGTGCCTGCCACCGGTTTTATCTCTTAAATCGTATGTAAAAAATGTTGCCGGGCTTGTTCTGTACGTACTCTTAGGCAGCTTAGATTTTTTTTTTCAAATTTCATCAAATAGGAAATTTATTGAATATAATAACCAACTTGTTAGTCCCCTCACACTACATCATTCTTTTGAAATCTACTTAAACTTTGATGACTATAATTAAATTCCATTGACTGTACAAGTCTGTATACTATAGTAATGTATTTTTATTTTACTATTAAAAAGCAGTAACTGATAATTCAACTTAATTGAGCAACACAAACACAAGCAAAACAAGTCAGACACAGACAGATGTTCTAACATGATTCTAATTGGAATAACTTTAATAATCGTGTAAAACTGGAAAAATAGGTTTTTTTCTTTTGATTTCAGTATTGAAACTAAAAGCTGAAATATATAAAAATTTTATAAATTTATAAACATATAATGAAATTTAGTTTGAACTTAGCAAGGAACTTAAATGCATTTTATTTCTCGTTATAACTTGATTGCGAAATTTATTAGAGAAGAGAAGCAATAAATTTTTCATGGAGAACGAACATAACAAGCCCGGAACGACTTTACGATTTAACAGATAAATGAACGAACAGAATAAGCAGGGCACGGTGAACGATTTCCAAATGAGAATCTCCACCTTTAAAATATATCACGTGTTTTATTTTAAACAGACGCCGGCCAGCGGTTTTATCAGTCAAATCGTATTAGAATCTGAGACTTTTTCTATACGAAAAATGTCTCAGAATCTGAGACTTTTTCTATATAAAAAATTTTTCCGAATCTAAGAATTTTTCTATACGAAAAATATCTCAGAATCTGAGACTTTTTCTATACGAAAAATGTCTTGAGAATCTGAGACTTTCTATACGAAAAATGTCTCAAAATCTGAAACTTTTTCTATATGAAAAATTTCTCAGAATCTGAGACTTTTTCTATACGAAAAATGGCTCAAAATCTGAAACTTTGCATACGATAAGTGTCTTAAAATCTGATACTTTTTTTCTTCTATGAACTTTAGACTTTTAAAATCTCAGAATCTGAAACTTTTTCTTTACGAAAAATATTTTACCATCTAAAACTTTTTATGTAGGAAAAAATTCTATGAATTTTAGACTTTTGATATAGGAAAAATTTCTCTTATAGAAAAAGTCTCAAATGCATACGAAAAATCTCTTAGATTTTGTGAGTTTTCTGTAAGGAAATATAAAATTTTCTTTAAAAACAAATTAAAAAAAAATTTTTGCTCAATTTTCGTATCAGCGAATTTATTGGAATGTCGTGGCCCCTTAGGTCGGGGCCTTGGGCACGTGCCTAGTGTGCCCTAATGTTTAAAACGGCAATGGGTGGGGGTATTGTCATTTCTTGGTATTTATTTTTGTTGTATTGATTTCGCTTGATATTTTCTGAACTTTTTTTTCTAAATTGATGTTTCCTCAATTTTTATTAGAAAGATGTACAGTTATGTTCGAAATATTAGGGACATGAAATAGTTACACATAACATTAAAATTCAAAAGGACATATTTCTAAAATGAAATCGCACTTTTATTCCCAGTTTCTGTAATACGAACGCCATTCGTCTGCAACGAATTTGTATGTATTTTGTTTTTGTTACAATAACAAAATACACCCAAATTCGTCACGAACGAATGGCGTTCGTATTACAGAAACTGTGGGTTATTTTTTTGTAATATTTACTCGATTTCGTTTTAAAGATATGCTTTTGAATTTTAGTGTCAATTGTCCTTATTATTTCGTGTCCCTATTATTTTGAACATAACTGTAGTTAAATCTTTTGATTGTTTATAACCTTAATTTTAAGTTTTTGTCGTACTACTGGCAAAAGTTTAGATTTATTACTTCCTGACTGTGAATCAATTTTATTATTTAGAAAAAAAAAATGTAAATGAAATCTACACTATTTGTAGATAAATTCTATGACATGCATTTTTTATATAATGCGTTCCGCTTACTATCAATTAAATTTCTGTTTGTCGATCCTATTTAATTAAAAGTTTTAATTTAAAATACCACCGCGATATATTTTGAATTTAGATTGGAATTTTTTAATTTGGTTTAACGTTAGTAAGCCACAAAAATATTTAACAAAGCATTTTTGTGACTTAAAAAAAACATAATTTAAACATAAAGTCCCAGATAATTTTTTTTTGCATTTTGGAGTAAAGAGTTTCGTTTAAAATTTAAGAAAAAAAAATTCACCAACTTTAAAAAACTTTATAAGCCTCGAAAGTTTTTTTTGAAAATTTTCTAAGTTTTGCTAAGGTAGAAAAATGTGTCCGGGACTTAGAACTTGTTAAAAATTAAAAAAAAAACGCAAACAAAAATTTGTGTCAATTTCATAATTATCTGAGCAGTATTTCCTGAGTTATTTGAGCCCTTACTTAGTCTTAGTATATTATCAAGAATATTCTTAATAATTATTAAGAATTTATTTATTCTTAATAAAGGTTATCTTAAAAATAAAAAATCCCAAATTTTTTCTAAATTTCAAGACCAAAATTAGTACAGAAGCCAATCACCAACCTTCTTTTTCATATGCGGAACATTTTGTATGGAATGTCTTGAATATATTTACAAATATTTATTTCGCAATTGAAAAATATGAAACCTCAATGTTTTTTTGTGTGTTATTAGAAACCTGTTGTTAATAATATAGGTGAAATTGTAACAACAATAAAATAATTAAACATATTACTGTAAACTAATTTCAATGTTGGCGGTAATTTGCTATATTGAAACAGAATTATTTTGAGAATTCCACTGGGGAATATTGACATCGAACTCTCAAAAGGTTCTTATATTCTAACACCGGTATTAATAACAAAAAAAAAAAACAGTGGCTATCATCGAGCTGCTAACTTTTTTAAACACATTTTTCTGAGAGGGAAAGCTTGGCCCTCGAGTGAGTTTTATCAAGAGCATATTGAAAATTGTGAGTAAAAAAAGTTTGCAGCTGAATTATAGACGCTCGTTTTTTTGTTATGAATACCGGTGTAAATGTTTCACTTTTGCAAGAAATCCGGACTCGATACGATCAAGGATACCATCAGAACATTACAAGGAAGTTCAAAATGACCTTTTTTGGTTATGTCTTTATAAGCGTCCGAATTTTGCCAGAAACTTCCTATTCAAAGCAGATATGTTAAGTAGACAAAATCCAAAATCCGTTGAGTATATCCAGAAATATTTGCAAAAGATGTCAAAATTTCAAACCAAATTTGCATATTTTTTTCATACATTTTTTCGTACCAATTTTTATGATATTTTTTTAAAATCAAAAAAATTTAAAACACATTTCCTAAAGTATTTTTGCCTCCTTAACACGAATATAACATTAGAAAAATCGTATCAAATCGCCTTCTCGAGATATAGTAATTTTCAATTTTTGTGGACCGATAAATTTGTTTATATTGAAAAAGTGTATGTTAAAATTATTTATATTTTTTTCATTCACACTCCCAATAAAATTACCTAACTTTTGCAAGAAATACGGACTTGGTACGATCAGGGATACCATCAGGACATGTAAGAAAGTTAAAAATGCAATTTTTTCGTTTTATCCTAACTATCCAAATTTCGCAAGAAATTTCCTGTTTATTGCAGATTTGTAAAGAAAACACTTTTAATAAAGAGAACGTGGAGTTAAAATTTAAAATCCGTTGAGTATATCCAGAAGTATTTGCAAAAGAAGCCAATTTTGTTGGTTTTGAGGGCTTAATCCGCAAAAAAAAATAAAATGCCTACACTCCGCATCATAACTATAGCCGCATTGCATTTTTCGGTTTGTTTAATGTTCAAGAAGTATTTTTATGAAAACTATTATGGTATATTCCAGTGTTATAACAGTTCTCTTGTTTTTGTAAATTTGAGCCATCAGCTGTTTGAATTCAGAAAACGGCGACCAATAACTGTATTTGTCAGTGTTTCATAACTATAGCCGCATTTCAATAAAATCAGTTGAAATGAGTTCAAGTCAAAGTTTCGTGGCCAAATTAATTTTTTTTTTGGTAAAATTCGTTCCTCTATTAATTTTTTAACAAACTGCCACGTGGTAAATTTTTAAATGAAGTCGAACAAGTGAGAGTGTTACATTCGGCTGTACCGAATCTTTTATACCCTCCGAAATGTAAAAAAAAATCCAGGGGCGTTTTTTTTGGGAGGGGGGTTCGTGGGAGACGTTAGGGGGCACCTTCCCCTTACGATTTTGAACTTCTTCTGAGATAAGAATGTTGTATTTGCTTACCAAAAGTACAAAAAACTCTGCAAAAAATGCGTTTTTTCTTGGGTTGGTTTAGTTCTCCAAGGGGGAACTTTTTTCCCCTTGGTCCGATTTTGCCCATTTCCGAACTTAACCTGCCTAGGAATATAAGACATATTCGTGCCAAACTTCGGAAGTCTAGCTCTTTTATTTTGGACTGTATCGTGTCCTCTACACACGGACAGACGGAAAGACGGACAGACGGACGGACGGACGTCGCTAGAATGTCTTAGAATCGATCACTGATCAATAAAATATATACTTTATGGGGCCTAGACCGATATTTCGATGCGTTACACACGGAATGACAAAGTGAGTGTACCCCCATACTGTGATTGGAGGGTATAAAAAGTCATAATTTTAGCCTTTTTAGAAAGTGGTTTAAGTTATCGCAAAATTGGACGAAAAATTAAGCGATCTGACAAAGTTATCCGAAATTTTGTAAAAAATAAAAGTGGATACGGGATGAACAAAACAGGGGGTTGAAAAAAATGCTATCTGAGAGAGATCAACGCCGTATTATTAACGCTGCTAGCAATTCTATGAAAACTCTTTCGCAGATTGGTAATGAATGCGGCTTGAATGTGTCCAATTCTACAAAAAGTAGAGTCTTAAAGGAGTCTGGAACGATAACAAGACTTTTATTTTTTACAAAATTTCGGATAACTTTGTCAGATCGCTTAATTTTTCGCCTAATTTCGCGATAAATTAAACCACTTTCTAAAAAGGCTAAAATTTTGCCTTTTTCGACTTCATTTAAAAATTTACCATGTTGCATTTTATTTAAAAATTAATAGAGGAACGAATTTTACCAAAAAAAAAATTTATTTGGCCACGAAACTTTGACTTGAACTCATTTCAACTGATTTTATTGAAATGCGGCTATAGTTATGAAACACTGAGAAATACAGTTATAGGTCGCCGTTTTCTCAATTCAAACAGCTGATGGCTCAAATTTACAAAAACAAGAGAACTGTTATAACACTGTAATATACCATAATAGGTTTCATAAAAATACTTCTTGAACATTAAATAAACCGAAAAATGCAATGCGGCTATAGTTATGATGCGGAGTGTATATCTCAAGAAGATCATTCGATACAATTTTTCTGATGACAGATTCGTGTTAAGGAGGCCAAAATACTTAAAGAAAAAAAAAAAGATTTTGGCTTTTAATCCCAGGTTCTCTTTTTTGGAGTGTCTTCCTTACATATATGCTTTGAACAGGAATTTTCTTGCAAAATTCGGATACTTATAAGGACATAACCAAAAAAAAGGACATTTTGAACTTCCTTATAGTATCCTTGACCGTATCAAGTCCGGATTACTTGCAAAAGTTAGGTAATTTTATTGGGAATTCGAATAAAAAAAAATATGAATAAATTTAACACACACTTTTCCAATACTAAAAAATTTGTCAGTTTTGAGGGTTTGGTCCAGAAATTATGAAAATGCCTACATCTCGAGAAGGCGATTTGATACAACTTTTCTGATGACAGATTCGTGTTTAGGAGGCCAAAATACTATTGAAAATGTACTTTAGAAGTCTGTGCAAAACAAAGTCGATTTTTGTAGAGCATTGTAATTAGAGTTGTCAATTATTCGTCTTTCAACTTTGTTCGAATAATTCTAATAATTGTTTTTGTTCGTTTGATCAATCGATTAAATTTAAAAAATTATTCGATTAATCGAAGAGAATAACGAATAAAAAAGTGGTAATAAAAAATTTTTTTATTGACAAAAAAATAAACAATTCATACAAGAAACTTAAAAATAAAATAATTAATATTTTATTAACAAAAAAAAAGTAAAAAACTTATAAATTGAACAACAAAATTTACGCCCTCATGTAAGAAATGTATAAAAAAAACTTAAAATTTTAATAATTTTAAGTTTTAAGTTGGTTTGACTTGGCGGGGGACGTTGGAGGACCCCTTTTTCCTCTTCATAAATGTTTACAAATTCATTTTTTCAGCAGCTACTTATAACGCCTAAAAAAACACTTATCATTAATTTGTATTATTTTCTACAACCACGCCCGCAAAAATTGCATTTTCTAATCGTCTTGGTCCAAATTAGGGTATTCAATTAATCGATATTCTGGTTTAATCGGTTAATCGAGCATATAATTAATCGGGGTTGAGATTTAATCGGTTAATAATCGGTTAAATTTTAATTATTCGGTTAACCGAACAATATAAATTTAAAATTTAAATCTATATATGAGGCATTCCACACCAAATGTTCAGCAAAAAAAAAGTGATGTCGTGTCAATATGAAATCAATTGCAGAGTATTCGCCCTTAGGTCACTATTAAATAACAAAAATAAAATTTCAGTTTTTTCAAAAAGTGGGCCTTGGAGGCATGGTCAAAAATTGAAAATTTCAGCATTTTTTGCCTAAGTATCTTTATTTCAATATTTATGCCAATGAACTGAAACACAGTGATGTCTTTAAAATAAAAGTTTTTTATAGATTTTTGTATGGGCTATCGATTAAAAAAATAAAAAATGGAAAATTTTCAGAAGAAGTTCTGAATATTTTAAATTTAAATTTAAACTTTTTTTATCAAAAAACATGCCACAATTTTATTTCTTTTTTAAATGTTCAAAAATTAGTTAAGGTGTATATCTATCTGTTCTGAAATTTTCAGAGATGCATTTTTCCTTGTTTTCGAGAAAAAAATTGTTGAACATTGCACTATGCTTATAATTTACAATAATGGGGTATATTACGTATGCGAATGAGTAATATTAACTCTTAAAAAACATTTAAAATAGAGATGTGATCGTGGGGAAGTTGTTTTTTTTACCATCACGCTCTCTCACCAAGGAAATTATTTTAATCACGCATGCTCATTTATTTTTCTCACGCTCAGTCACGCTCACGTGAGTATCGTGCACGTGACAAAATTTTTTCAACTCACGTGAGCGTACGTGAACGTGAGGAAAATGAAAAATCGTGCGTGATTAAAACTTTTTCTTCGTGAGCGTGCGTGATCGTCAAAAAAAACTCACCCACGAAAACATCTCTATTTTAAATGATTTTTAAGAGTTAATATTACTCATTCGCATGCGTAATATTACTCATTCGCATATTGTAAATTATAAGCATAGTGCAATGTTCAACATTTTTTTTCTCGAAAACAAGGAAAAATGCATCTCTGAAAATTTCAGAACAGATAGATATACACCTTAACTAATTTTTGAACATTTAAAAAAGAAATAAAATTGTGGCATGTTTTTTGATAAATAAAGTTTAAATTTAAATTTAAAATATTCAGAACTTCTTCTGAAAATTTTCCAATTTTTATTTTTTTAATCGATAGCCCATACAAAAATCTATAAAAAACTTTTATTTTAAAGACATCACTGTGTTTCATTTCATTGGCATAAATATTGAAATAAAGATACTTAGGCAAAAAATGCTGAAATTTTCAATTTTTGACCATGCCTCCAAGGCCCACTTTTTGAGAAATCTTAAATTTTATTTTTGTTATTTAATAGTGCCCTAAGGGCGAATACTTTGCAAATGATATCCTATTGAAACCACCATGGTTTTTCTGTAGTGGAACAGTTGGTGTGGAATGACTCATATATAAAAATGGATGTGTGTATGTATGTTCCGTATGAACTCGAAAACGGCTGGACCGATCGTTATGAAATTTTCAGGGAATATTCAGAATAGCCTGGGGAGTAACACTGTGCGGTCAGATTTTTGATTTTCTGTCGGTGGGCGGAGGGGCGTGGCAAAATCATTTTTTTACATTCCACCACTAATGACATCTATATATAAAAAACGAATGAACCGATTTTGATGAAATTTATACCAAAGATAGTACTAACCGAGTACTTACTATGTGCCAAATTAGATCATTGTCGTATAAAGGGCCGTCAAATGCCACGCCCCTATTTATTGAATTGAAAATATATCTGCATGCTTTGCAATAATGCAAAAACGGCTGTATGTATGTTTCTTATGGATGCGAAAACGGCTGGACCGATCTTAATGAAATCTTCAGGGAAAATTTAGAATAGCCTCGGGAGTAACACTGTGTGATCAGGTTTTTGATTCTTTGTTTGTGGGCGGAGGGGCGTGGCAAAATCAAATTTTTACATTGCACCACTTTTGACATCTGTATATAAAAAAGAAATAAAAGAAATTTTGATGAAATTTAAACCAAAGATATTACTAATCGAGTACTTACTATGTGCCAAATTAGAGCGTTATTGGACAAAGGGGCGTAAAATGGCACGCCCCTTTGTATTGAATGGAAAATATTTCTGCATGCTTTGCAATAATGTCAAAACGGCTGATACGATAATAATTAAATTTTAAGCACTGATGATACCAACGGAGTGCGGAACTAGGCCATGTTACACTACGATCGCAATTATGCAAAAACAGTTGAACCGATTCTCTTGGCGTTTTTAATCAAGATAGTGCTAATCAATTGCATGTGTAGGCCATATATAAAATTATAATTGTAAAATGGTGCGAAAATATAATGAATTTCATTTATAGGGTACATCTCCTGAGCGTTGGTCAAACAGACCAAAAATAATATATTCCTGCCACTTTCGCAATCAAGCAAAAACTATTAAGCCGATCCTAATGAGTTTCCTGCACAGATAGTGCTAAAAGAGGGTGGAACATATAAGAACATATAAGAACACGATTCGACAAAGAGGCGTAAGTTGCCTAGCCCATTTATGCTATACTCAACGTTATTTTATCTTTTACTACTAATAGTACTAACCAAGCTGGAACTACTATAGTTCATGATAGAGTGCGATTCGGCAAAGGGGTAAAAAATGCCACTCCCTTTTTTATTTAACAAAATTTATTTCTTCCACCTCCGCAATCACACAAAAACGGCTAAACCGATTTCATTAAATTTGCAGCATAGATAGTACTTACCGAGGACGCAACTTGCAACTTTATGCGTAAAATGGCTCGCCCCTTTGTACTATAATTAACGATACGTCTGTCTGTTTCTCTACAGATTTCTCTATAGATAGTGCTAAACGAAGGTTGAAATAAGGGCTACTTCTAGACCCGGTCCCATGCTTTAGTTTTATCCGACACTGTATATTAAGATCGAGATGCAATAGAAAACAGAATCGATGTTTTCTTAGGGCCAGCAACGCGGACCGGGTCAGCTAGTTGAATATAAAACCACGAATTGTATATAATTTTAAGAATTTTAGTAATTTTATTAATAAGAAATCTATATCCGCTATGGCGAAGCTTCACTCAAAAAAAAAAAATCAAAAGAAAAAACAAATTACTAAAAAAAAGTGTCGTAATCCCATTTTACCAATATTTAACAGTTTTTCTTGTTTTCAACAAATAATTTTCTATCGAAATTTACATTTTTTTTTTTTGTAATTTTACATTTTTTCTTGTAATTTTACAAATTTCCAAGATTTGTTACAAAAAAAAAAAAAAACATAGTAAATCTACGAGAATTTCTTGTAAGTTTTATTTCGCCAAAAAGCTGTAAATTTACAATTTTATTGGTAAAATTTTTGTAAAATTACATAATAGCTCGTAAATTTTACTAGGAATTCTCGTAAAATATGAGGTATCAAAATATCTAGTAAGGTTACAAAACCTCCTTGTAAGTTTTATCGCGTCAAAAAAATACAAAATATTTGTAAAAGGCTTTTAAAATAACAAGGAATTCTTGTCAAATAGTAGGTAACAAAAAAAAAGTTACAAACTTTTCTTGTAATTTTACAATTTTTTTAGTGTTTAAATACCGTCTATAATGTTAGCCCAAATAAAAATTGTTGTCCCAATTTTGGTCCCAATTCAATGTGATAAAAGTTTAAAATAAAGCAATTTTTATAAAAAGGAAAAATTTGCCCAAATTGCTGCCGGGCTTAGATGCACCCCTAAAAGAATTTCGAATTCGGTACTAAAAATATCAACAAAAAAATTGTTTGGTTTCCAAATTTGTTTCCTTTTATTTCTTAGGGTCGAAATTGCAATAATTTCATCCGTCGATATCTCCGTAATGAAGAATATCTTAAGGATTCCCAAAGTTGTTTGAAGAAAAAGAGAGTTATTTTCTTAAGTGCTGAACTATTTATATATCATAAAATGATTCGCGGTTTTATAGAACATTGCGAAAATCTGAGTTTATGCCGTATTGTCAATCGAAAATCTGAATATCTCAAAATTAGATATATCAGTTCTAAGGTCAGATTCGAATTATGCGCATGAAAAACTATTAAAAAAAATATATATGTGCTGTTGGTAATGTATAAAAAATGGGATTTTTTTTTTTAACCGAAATATCTTTTTAGCACCTCAATAAAATATTTTCTTGACGACGTTTTTACACATTGCCAAAAGGGAGTTTGATAATTTTTTTTAGACCTAAACTTCTTTCAGCAGAACCGTAATTTAAATTAAAAATTAAACATCAAAACACAAAATAAAGCAAAAAAAATAAGTAAATGTACTAAAAAAAGAAATTTCGATTAATCGGTTAATCGACACAAATTAATCGGTTTATTTGTTATTTGAAAATTTACAATTTTAAATTATTCGAACAGTTAATCGACCAAAATTAATCGGTTAACCGATTAACGGTTAATCGATTGAATACCCTAGTCCAAATGCAGGTCAATGAACTTCATATGTCATAAAAATATTTAGTTTGTTAAACAAATACACAAAAAAAAAATTAAAAAAAAAATACGTTTCTGGAGGTTTTTTAGTTCTTTAAGAGGGAACATTGAACACTTGTCCGATTTTGCCAACCGATTTTATTCGATTATTTTTTTTAGGTGCATATTTAATTTAGACACTCTGGAGAATAGAAATCAGTTTCCATTATATCACTGTCGCTCTTAGTTTGGCTGGGGCACAACTCCAAAGTTTAAAGTTTTTCAGATTTGTTTTAATTTATTTTTTTTTTTGTAAAGGACATTTTTTTAAAAATTATTAAAAATTAATCTTGTGGAGCAATCCATCCAAGTTTTTTGCAAAATGTTCTCAAGACACGTTATTTTATTCTTCTGTTTTGTTTATGACAAAAAAGTAACTCAAACAAAAGTTATATTGAGTTAAAGTTCATGTTTTTTTAAAAATATATTTGAAAATCCACTTAAGTAATAGACTGCAACTTTTGCAGATAATGATGGATAATGCAAAACGATATTGTACCACAGACGTATATCACTCGAATGTCTTAGAATTGATCACTGATCAATAATATGTATGAAGGGCTTATTGTAAAAACTCGATAAGCAACATTTCATTTTATAGTGGTTTTTGTCTTAAAAAAGTTATGTAGAAAATAGATCTTTTGAAGAACTTTCATACTTAAGATACTGTACGAAGGGGTTAAGAAAAAAATCTGCCAAAAAAATTAAAGGTTGCTTATCAAGTTCTGCAGTAAGACCTTCATATACTTTTTGGGGATACTGTAGTTGGAGGGTATAAAAAAAATTGTTCGATTTATTGACATAAATTAATCGATTTATTCGTTATTCGAAAATCGTAATTTTTAAATTAATCGAACAAGAGATTGGCTTTGTTTCATCGATTCGATTAATCGAATTATTCTTAATCGGTTGACAACTCGTAATTGTAATGGAAGAGCATATATTTTATAGCAGTTCCTCTAAAGGAAAAGTTTTAAATATTTAACCATATGTTTATCAATCCACTATTTTTGTAGAAAATTCTATGTAGTAAATTTCCAAGCTTTAATTTAAGCTTGATACCGTCCAGATTGAGCAAATATTAAATGAGATTTGCGAGGTTCGCACTGGAAAATGAAATTATTTATAGATATTTTTTAAAAATATTTCCAAGTAAATTTTTTCCAAGTTCAAACTCTAAACATTTAAAAAATTATCCAGTTTTTATCCAACAACCCAAACAAAAAATTAAATTTTTAAAATACAGTAGAAGAAATCCGCATTTTTTGACCACCAATTTTTTGTAAACAAAGATAAATTTTAATTATTCTAACATTTCATTATTATATACTTAGGTGTACAAAATTAAAAAACAATAAAATAGTTTCTTTGTTTACAAAAATTGGTGGTCAAAATAGTTGGCAAAACAACGAGATTTTTCGTACAATGTCTGAGGATTTTCGTACGTATAAGCCAGAATTTCATTACGTACGAATGAATAATTTATATATTATAATTAATAATTTTGATCCAATGATCAGTTTTTTTATTTATTTGTCCAATTTAATTACAAATCATTTTTAATATGAGAACTGGTAACAATGACCGTCGTCTCGTTGTAGCGAAATCGACCAAGGGTTTTAGTGGGAATCGAACCCACGACCCTCTGTTTCATAGGTTAGCACGCTACCAACTAACCTACAGGGGCCCCTTACGAATGAATTTAGCAAAGCATACTTCGATAATTTTTTTTTCCAATTGCAATTGTTTCTATTAAAATTCTTGTTTTTCTTTAAATTCTTACTTAAAATTCATATTTTTCTTCCATTTTTTTACAGATAAAAAAAAACATTAATACAACATGGATTGTGGTACAACACTAGTTAAATACATACTCTTCATATTCAACACCCTTGTGTCGGTAAGTTTCAAATCAGCTTTAAAAAAATATTTAAAATCATTACAAAATTGTATGAAACTCATTAGTTATTCAAACGTTATTCATGAGAGTATCTTGTTAAGATTTGTTGCATCATAAAAAATTTAATAAGAAAAATATAAACAAAAACTAAAAGCCGGTAAAACAACATGCAAGCAATAATTTTCTTATTAATTTGAAAATTAACATAATTTTGTTTGGTTTTGAAATTGTAAATGCACTCATTATGCATTAGACTGGGGGCAAAATTTAATGAATGAAGGTCAAAAAGTAAGAAAAGCATAATTTATGTACCGAAAACCCCAGTTGTAATAAAATGACCAATTACAATTTCGAAAATCACAACTGAAATTTTCAAGATCCTAAATGAAAATCAGAAAATCTTAATTGAAATTAATAATGGCCAAATTAATATTCTTAAAATTCCAATTGAAATTCGGAATCATCATCATCATCATTAGCTCTACAACCCGGGGTGGGTCTTGGCTGCCTCCAGTTTTGCTCTAAATAAGTCACGGTCGTCTGCCATCGTTCTCCAGTTGCTAAGACCAATAGCTTGGAAATCATTATTAATCCCGTCACACCATCTCAGAAATTCAGAATATCATAATTGAAATTTAGAAAAACCCACTTATTGTTAGCCTGTGTTTGTCACTTGATTTCTTTTTCAGATTTTCTCAGATTTCAATTCTAAAGGGACTTTAATTTGTCTTATTTACATTTTTATATTAATATTTTAATTATCTTATTATAAGTAATATAAAAATGGTGTAGGATTGAGGATCTAACAAAAAATTCAAACACGATCAGTTGTTCATGCTAGCTTGTAGCATTTTAAATTACACAAAACGAAACAATGAATATAATAAATTACATCTTAAATTAGTAGCTTTCAGTCATCACATGATTGTGTTTGACATGAATGAGTACAGTCTATATCATTAAGAAAATTATTTGTTTTATACCAGTAAAGATTGATCTTATTCGAATTACAATTAATCTTTTACGAATTACAACTGATCTTTTCGGTTGTAATTCGATCTTTTCAGTTGTAGTTTTCGAATTACAAATGGAATTTTTGAATTACAAATTAAATCTTTGAATTACAAGTAGAATCTTCAAATTACAATTGATATGTTTCGTATTACATCTGTAAATGTAGTTACAAGAAAACAATTTAAAAACATCTTAACACATGGAGCAAAACAGGATATAAACTTGTTGAGTTGAGTTGAAGGTGGGTTGTACAAGCCTTGAAGAAATCTAGGAGAGTCCATGGCGCTCAGACTTAAAATAGTCCATTGTACCATACCCTAGAAAGAAAGATTTGTAAAGAATGAGAAAAAGAGGATATAAACTAGTAAACTCCGAAATTCCGCGATTTTTCTGGATTTACAAATGCCGAATCCCGGGATTTATTTTTTTCAATCCCGGGATTTTCCAGTATTTTCCGGGATTGACAAATTCAGCAGTTGGTCAGTGTTGTCTATAAGCATTGTTTATGGCTACTGATGCTGGTGAGCACTGCTGACCAACTTCTGACTTGTTCTTGGGTACATTTCGAAAAATTATTTGAAGATTTAATTTTTATCAAGGAAGGGTGCCGACTGGGAACCTCCGAATAGATCACATTATAATTTTTTTCAGATATTTCACAATTAGAAAAGCTTTAAAGATTTTAAGATATTTTCTCAAATAACTGATGACTAATTTTAAAAAGAATATATGTACGTAACAGAAAAATTTCTTATTTGAGTACATATCATATATATTTAGGTCGAATCATCCAGTTATATTTTCTTAAAAAATTACGCATTCGTTAAAATTCGCTGAAAGGCCTAGCAAACATACGATTTTTTGTATTACATATACAGTAGGGTGGAGCGATTTTTCGTTTTTATTCGATTTCCCTTACCGTCGGGATCGGAAAGGTTACCTTTTAGGGTCACAAAAAAAATATTAAACCGCCTCTTTTGACTTGAAAATCGGGAAGCTCCCAGTGAACACATAGCTACTTTTACTAACTTTTAAACTAATCAAGATATCAAAAAACGGTTTGGCGACAACCAATATGGGTTCTTAAAGATGCAATAAAAAACAAGAATGAAAATTATAGTCGGTGAAGACCGACCAAATATAATACTCCACACCAGAGTTTCCCGGAAAATGGGTTTTAAGTTCAAACATGGGCCGATTTCCAATTTCAATAGGCTTCGTCCTTGTGCCAAAAGAGGCTTAAATTTCAAATTTCAAGTCAACTGATTAAAAATTTCGACCTATATCGTGTTAACACCGTTTGCGTGGACAGGCAGACAGACGGACGGACGGACATCGCTAAATCGATTAAAAAAGTGATTTTGAATCGATCGGTACCCGAGTAAAAATGTTTAGATATATTTATATACCCCACATCTTCTCCGAGATTTGAAAGATCAGTACTGATCCGACTTAGATCAGGACTGATCCGAAATTTGAAAGATCAGTACTGATCCGAAAAATGGATCGCTAAGATTAAATCAGTTTTAATCGGACGGATACAATGTCATCCGAAAAATAGGTTTATATAATAAGATAAACCCATTTTTCGGATGAAATTGTATCCGTCCGATTAAAACTGATCTAATCTTAGCGATCCATTTTTCGGATCAGTACTTATCCTTCACATTTTTACTTGGGTATACTTAAAAGTGGGTCTAGGACCAATATTTCGGGTAGTTACAAACATCAGCACAAACTCATTATGCCCTGTACCACAGTGTGTCAAAACACTTGCATTTTATGGTAATTATTAACAAAAAAGGAGTCATTTATATTTATACCCTACAATAAATACAAATGACTCCTTTTTTGTTAATAATTACCATAAAAAGCAAGTGTTTTGACACGAAGCTAAGCGAAATCGAATAAAAAAACACAAAAAATCGAATCACCCTAAAATACAGGTAAATCATACACAATGAGGGTTTCAAAATATTTTAAACGTTTTCTTTTTGTTTTACTTTTGTTAAAACTTTGTATCAACTGTTGTTGTTTTTTCAAGCCCGCTCTTTTGATGATTTTGTAAACAACAGACAGGTTTTGATATTATGAAAGTTATTTTTAAATTGTTTTTATACCCTCTACACCACTCTACACCATTTCCAATTGTATTTCAGAAATTATCAATTGTATATCAGAAATTATCAATTGTATTTCAGAAGTTATCAATTGTATTTCAGAAGTTATCAATTGTATTTCAGAAGTAATTAATTGTATTTCAGAACTTATTAAATGTATTTCAGAAATACTCAATTGCATTTCAATTATCAATTGTATTTCGAAATTTATCAATTGTATTTCAGATATTATCAATTGCATTTCAGAAACTATCAATTTTATTTCAGAATTTATCAATTGTATTTCAGAAATTATCAATTGTATTTAGGAAGTATCAATTGTATTTCAGAAGTAATCAATTGTAATTCAGAAATAATCAATTGTATTTCAGAAATTATCAATTGTATTTTAGAAATTATTAATTGTATTTCAGAAATTTTCCATTATTTTACAAAGGTTAGTTTCTAAATTACAATTGATAACTTCTGAAACACAATTGATAATTTCTGAAATACAATTGATAAATACTGAAATACAATTGATAACTTCTGAAATACAATTGATAATTTCTGAAAAACAATTGATAATTTCTGAAATACAATTGGAAAAGGTGTAGTGATAGAGGGTGTATATAAGTTTGTCATTTCGTTTGTAACACATGGAAATATGTATTGGCCTAGGACCCCGTAAAATATATATATTCATGATTCTCGATTAATTTTAAGTTTAAAAAAAAAAATAAATAAAAAAAAAAATATTTCTAATCAAAATTGTTATTTTTTCACGTTAAAAAAATTGACTATCACTTAAAAAGGGCATTTTGGAGGGTATTCCTGGATTCGGCCAATTCGAATTTAACTTTTCTACTTGTTTCATATACATATCTTCACTTTTGTTTTATGAGCAAAAAAATAAAACAAACTTTATAAAAAAGTAAATGTGTAAAGTTTTTGTTAACAAACTATACGTTGAACATTAAAAAAAATATATATGTGCCTATGTGATTGAATGTGTTTTAGAGGAATTTCAAAAATGGCTGGTTAAGTCATTTTTAAAAAAAGTCGGCTGTTTTTTATGTTTTTGTTTTCACAAGTAGTTAATAATTAACCTTGTATAGAGAAAATATTGGGAGTTATTGACCGTACTTTAGGATAATCTGTTTAAAAAACAGATTACAAGGAAAAAAAAAATACTTTTATTAATGTTCTTTAAATTTTAAATATTTTCATATTGTTGGAAAAGTAGTCATAAAAACTAAAAATATCAAAATCTTTAAGGGAATCCTATTTTTTTTTAAACTATTTTAACAACTCTTGCTAGAAACGGTCTTTAGATTTGTTAATTTATTATTTTTTAACGCCTCATGTTTAAACAATAAAATTATATTCTTTCTATACTATACATACAATTTTTTATTAATAAAATGATGAAATATAATTCACGTTTTACTTGTACTTTGAAACATGTTTGAAATCTGTGCGTTTTAAACGTTGAATTGTATAAAATTAAGGTTAAAAAAACATTCAGCGGTATTTCGTTGAAATTTGTTTTTATTCATTTATTTTAACTTTTTCGCTTACCTACTTCTTCTTTATACATATATTTTTTTGTATAAAAAATTAAACAGAAATATTGTATATTTATTGAAATAATTTCGCTTTTTGTATACATATATCAACAGTGTTTGTCGATGAAGTCATCAGCAAAACATATTTAAATCTTTTTAAGCAAAAAAGTTGGTTGATCTTAAATTTTTCGACAAATAAAAAACGAATTAAAAAATTTAGTTGTATTGCATTTTTCGTATTTGTATTTTTCGTGTTACTGAAATTTAGATTTCAGAATTTGGTATTTAAAAACAAGTAAAAAAGTTATAAAAAAGGGGCCCAAGTCCAAACATGGACAGATTGGGTCTATCTTTTGTCAAATCTTTAATAAGTGTAGAAAACACTTTCATAAGAAATTTGAGTGAAATAGGCTTTTATTTGTTGCCAGACAACCGCTTTAAGTGAATATCGGGTGAAATTTTCACATGGGACCTTAGTCCAAAAATGGTGTGATTATAATCAGATTTGATGGGGTTTTAAGTTACGCTTTAAATACACGCGAAAAAAATTTTAATTTGATTTTTTCTGTAAGTACAGGTCGAGCACGGGCTCTAATTATATTTGTTATAAGGGTTCAAGTTGAAAAAAATGCAGAAGAAAAATTGAATTTCTAAGAATTATTGACATTTCTGGTATTTCTCATACCGGTTTCAAACACCCCAGTTAGTGTTATCATCAGTAGGATTTTAAATGTCGGTTTGTCTTGTTAATGAAAACTGTTTTTTATATATGTGAATATTTATAGTTTCTACAGAATAAATTTTGACAGTTTCCAACACTACAATTCTATTTCTAGCAATCTCAACCTCACTTCATTCTTTCTTTCAACTTTTTTGTCTCTTACATTATTTTGACAGGGTTACAAACATGATCTGGAATTGCAGACACAAATGAAGGAATTAGCATTTTCTGTTTCGGAGACGTGCCTAATGGCATACAATTTTTTCTATTTTCATGAAATTTTAGAGATTAATGTGAATATCGGGAGGGTGGTTTGTATGGGGGTTGCAAGAAGAACTGGTCCGATTCCTTTAAAAATTTAAATAGTTGTGAATTCTAAGTACGTTTACCTGTCAAATTTCGAAAGGATACCTATTAAAATACTGTTGTTAGGGTCATTTGACCCATATTAAATGGGATGTATGTATGTATGGGGGCTAGGTCAAAAAATGGACCGACCAATTTCAATAGCGTTCGTCCTTTGGTCAAAAGAAGCTTAAATTTCAAATAATTCGGGTTATAAAGTTTATATTGACGGACAGACGGACATCGCTAAAAAAGTGATTCTGAATCGATCGGTATACTTGAAGGTGGGTCTAGGACCAATACTTCGGGTAGTTACAAACATCAACACAAACTCTTTATACCCTGTACCACAGAGTGGTTAGGGTATAATAAAGCCGATATTTTGCTTTTAGCTAAATTTTTGTATTTGAGCCCGAAGACAAAGTTAAGCAACAGTTATACTGTTTGAAGACCCATCAGCTAATAGGTGTTTGAATTCAAAAATTTAAATCTTTAAAGTTTTAATTCTCAAAATCTTTCAGTTAAAATACCGTTTGAAGTTATACTTACTTGTTTTAAATCCCAACCATTTTCGAAAAATATCGGAAAATTTCGAACCTTTTCAAAAAATCTTGTGAATCCCGGGATTCTGATTTCCATTTGAGCATAGGGGCGCCATTAGCGATTCGTTCGCAATTTCGGAAATGTGGGCTGCTAACCCTCATCCCTTAGATTGGTGATAGGGCTGCTATCTACGTGTCCAATCCCACAATGCAACCATGCTTCAGCGGGGCGATACTGGCGCGGGGATTTTCGGTGCGAATTTCCACGCACTACCTTTGGGGAAATTCCCATCGATATTTTGGCGTTAACGAATTGCATCTACTTTAGACCTGTACACTTTCTTTTGACGCTCACAGTATTTTTATTTAAGTTGTATTTACTTTAAATACGATCAAATATTTGTAAATTATTTTGATATTATCATGATTCATGAGTAATTGAACTGAAAAGTTATTCACATATATAATTTTTTTTTGTAATGGGTTTTTTTTAATGAGAACAATCAATAGAAAATCAAAGAGAATTTCATTGTTCTTAGATTTTTTACGACGAAATTTAAAATACTTCTACATATTTGTTTTGTGATTTATATAAAGGAAAACAATGATGCATCATCCAATGATTGTTGCTTTCACGTTGCAAATGTTAGCTTTGCTGCTTTATTTGAATTCTCAAAAAATTATCTAAGTGGAAAGTGAAATTTTTTACAACAAACAGGGTATTCTGGGTATTCACTTTAGAAATTTTTTACAACAAACAGGGTATTCTGGGTATTCACTTTAGAAATTTTTGACCCTTGCAACAGTGCAATATTGCAACTTAAAAAAAATAATAATGGAATTCACGTCAGCAATTTTAGTCTTGAAAAAATGCGAAATGTCAAAATTGCAACTTTATTTGCTTGTTATTTTTCAAATTGTAGCAATTATATTACTATAGTAATATAATTGCTACAATTTGAAAAATAACAAGCAAATAAAGTTGAAATTTTGACATTTCGCATTTTTGCAATACTAAAATTGTTGACGTGAATTCCATTATTATTGAAATAAAAAGCGAATCTTTTCTTGCAATCTTCATGCATGGCAAAATGTTTTAAAAAAGTGTAAAAAAAGTTGCAATCCTGCACTGTTGCAAGGGTAAAAAACTCTGAAGTGAATATTCTGACTAATTCCAAAATTTACATTCTCTGATTGATGTGATAAAATTTGCAATACGCAATTTACAATGCTAAAAATTGCTGACGTAAAGAAATACCTTTGCAAAAGTTCATGCAAAAGATCTTGAGCAATTTTAACGTATTCAATTCAGAAATTTATGCCCTTGCAAAATGTGAAATTTCACTGTAAATATTTTTATTGTTTGATGTCTGTGATATTAAAACAAATTCTATCTTTAGTTTAATGTGCGAATGAATGCCAGACAGAGAAAAGAGTACGTGTTAACATGTTTAAAATGTGGATAAATAAAATTAAATTTAATAAAACCACCATTGACGATTGTATTTTTTTATTGCTTCATCACTCTTAATAATAATCGTAAACAAGTAATGAATGAAAGAGTGAACTAAATTACATATGTATGCATACTATGTATAAATACAAATTTGTTTGACTTAATCATAACTTGCATTCAGATCTTTTAATGAATTAATTCCTTTAATCTATTTTAATTTTTGAACTTAGATGAAAAGTACGTACCCCAACCGTTATACGTCTGAAACTTAATACAGTGGGCGACAATACATTGGAAACTTTTCTATAGTAGATGAAATTTGTTAAAGAAAAAGTTAGCAATACTCAAAGTTTTTACTTATTATCAATCGACTATTATTTAAAAAAAATGCTATATAGGAAATTTTTCAAACTATAATTTAAGCTTGATACCATCCAGATTGAGCAAATATAAAATAAGATACAAGGGTCGCTCTGGAAAATGAAATTATTTATAGACATTTGCTTAAATATTTTTTCAAAATATTTCTAAGTCGATTTTTTCCAAGTTCAAACATTAGAATTTTTTAAAATAGTCCAATAGTTTTTATTCAGTGATCAACGAATTTTTCCAACAACCCAAACGAACAATGAAATTTTTAATTAAGCACAGTAGACCCGCATTTTTATGCCCTCCAATTTGTTTGACCCCCTCTTTTTTTTGTTAACAAAGAAGAGATTAAAAAACAATAATTGTTTATTAATTTAAGTACACCTAAGAGTATGTATAGTAATAAGATATAAAAATATTTAAAATTTTTCTTTGTTTACAAAAAATTGGTGGTCAAAAGAATTGGAGGTCAAAAAATATGGATTTCTTTTACTACACTTAAAAAATTTCATTGATCGTTTGGGTTGTTGGAAAAATTATCTAATCACTGAATAAAAACTATTATACTATTTTTAAAATTTTTAATGTTTGAACTTAGAAGAAATCGATTTAAAAATATTTTTTTAAAGCATTTTCCAAAAAATGTCTATAAATAATTTCATTTTGCAACGCGACCCTCGTATCTCATTTTATATTTGCTCAATCTGGATGCTATCAAGCTTAAATTAAAGCTTGAAAAATTTCCTATATAGCATTTTTTAAAATAATAATCGATTGATAATAGTAACGATTAGTATTGTTAATTTTGTTTTTAACAAATTGCATCTACTATTGAAAAGTATGCATCTATATATAAGGTATATATGTTCCCGAAGCTCCTATAAGGAGCATAGGGCCCCATATATATAAAAGAGACTATTTAAAGGTTGGGGTGTCTCGGCTTTTCGGCCCTATCTTGGATTTATGGGTTCGAAAATGGGTAAAAATGGTGATTTTGTCTGATTTTTGAGCTATTTTTTATTTTTTTTTAACTATATGATGTTTTTATAAAAGTTAAAAAAAAAAAAACACGGCTTTGTTAAATATTTTAAATTTAGACGGTATTCGCGTTAGTTCGGGAGTTATCGGAATTTTCCCTAGGGACCATATTGCATCTACTATTGAAAAGTATGCATCTATATATAAGGTATATATGTTCCCGAAGCTTCTATAAGGAGCATAGGGCCCCATATATATAAAAGAGACTATTTAAAGGTTGGGGTGTCTCGGCTTATCGGCCCTATCTTGGATTTATGGGTTCGAAAATGGGTAAAAATGGTGATTTTGTCTGATTTTTGAGCTATTTTTTATTTTTTTTTTAACTATATGATGTTTTTATAAAAGTTAAAAAAAAGACGGCTTTGTTAAATATTTTAAATTTAGACGGTATTCGAGTTAGTTCGGGAGTTATCGGAATTTTCCCTAGGGACCATATTTTTTCATTAGGTGACAACGAAATATTTTAACTGTCAGGAAAATCGTTGTAAAACGATTGGCGTGCTTCCCCCAATCTACTTGTAAGTTGTTCGTAAATTAAACAACATTAGTTGCTTTTAACTATAAATAGGAAATTTCAAACAATTTCATTTGACTGTTGTTTTTGAAAATAACTAACAAAAAATGTACTGCATGTTAATAACAGTCATTTCAATTCCAAGCAGAAATTCATGACAGTCTCAAAGCACCATTTTTCAAAGCTTATCAGACGTGATGAGAAAAAAAAATCAAATACAGTCGAACTTGGTTATAACGAATTCTCAGTGCGTAAGTAAGCAGCTACTTTAAACCTATTTTGCAGAGGTACCAGAAATCTGAAATTTAAATGTTTGCTATTCGAAAATACAAAAATTATTTTGTTTTGAGCATATTCATAAAATTTTTAATTTAATTTTTTTATACCCTCCACTCTAGTGATAGAGGGTATATATAAGTTTGTCATTCCGCTTGTAACTCATCGAAATATCGGTCTGGGAACCCATAAAGTATATATATTCATGATCCCCGATCGATTTTAAGACACTCTAGCGATGTCCGTCTGTCTGTGGAAATGGTAATCACGGCCAAAATATTACACGTAGATGACTGAAACTTAACATATTTATTGGATGTTCTCCCGAGTAGTTTGGTATTGCATTTGAGCGATATCGGTTCAGCGGTTCAAAAGTTATGAACGAAAATGTAAGGACACCTCAAAAGTTTTAGTGCATTCAACATAACCTAAAAATACAAAATGCTTTAATTCGGCTGCTGGTTGACTTATGTGAACATAATTGAACACCAAATGGTATTTAAACAAGTACAAACATATTTTTTGACAAAAAAAAGAAAAAAATCGCTGATTTTTTTTTTATCAAATTTTTTTTTCGCGAAATTTTTTTTCAAAAATTTTTTTTTTTTTCAAAAGTAATTTCTTTTTAAATAAAGTTTTTGCAACAATCTTTTAGAAATTGTGGAGGGTATCACTACATTCGGCAAGGCCGAATTTAACTTTTTTACTTGTTTTTTCATAATTTTGTGAGTTTTTGCACAAAACTCGAAACTTTGACTGATCTTAGCGTGGTCATAGACTTAACCGATTTGGCCCAAAATTTTATCAGGTATTTTTTTTAGGTCGTTTAACAAATCCAAGCTTCAGAGGCAGCTTAAATCCGAAAAAAAAATTAAAATAAGGACGACTCTCGTAAATATGACTGTTTCTTTTTTTTTAATTTTAATGGCCACATACTTTTGGTTTGCTTGTTTGACTTAAAACTTTAAAAAAATTATACATATTTCCAGAAAAACCATATATCATTAGGCATGTCGCGAAAAGTGTATTCGGCATTTTACCGAATATTTACTATTCGGTATTCAGTTTGAACCGAATACCGAATATTGCCGAATAGTTTAATTAATCATACGCCTGTATTTTACCCATGCAAAAAATTAAAAAAAGAGTACCAGACTAAAATACAACAGCTGTTGTTGAAACTATTTTTTCTGTTACCTCAACAAATTTTTATTAAGTGCTCAAGTTTTTTTTTTGTATAAAAAACAAACTGAAGTGACTACAAAAAAAGAGTTAAACGTTAATAAAAAGTGTGTTTTTAACAAATTTAAATTTTGCCGAATATTCGGCAAACTATTGACGAATATTTATTTAACCGAATATTCAAAAAACATGCCGAATATGCCGAATACCGAATAGTGACGAATATTCGCGACATTCCTATATATTATTATTCGATTAATCGGCATAAACTCTTCGATTAACCCTTTAATCGAAATTAGCAATTTTAAATTAATCGAACAATTATTCGTCTAAAATTGTTCGATTAATCGCAGAAGAATTAATCGACTGAACACCCTGTCCCGGATACAATTTTTTGGACAATTTTTTTTTTTGCATTTTTGAATACAAAAACTCATTAAAAATGTTTTTAAAAAGAAATGTTTGACAAATTAAAAAAAAAAAACGCAAAACTCTTCATCCGGCAAGGGTTGTGTCCCTAAGGGATTGGTCCAATGATATTTTACAAGTGATGTATCCAGACTGAGATATTTTCTCACAAAAGTAACAGGTGTTTTATATGAAAGGTGTCAAGGTTGTGATAGGTCATCTGGGTCCTTAAACATTTTAGGGTTAACTTTTAAGTAAATAACAATTACCGCTTAACACACACAATTTTTTTTAGTAATTTTATAATAAGTAGACATATTTTTTTTATAATTTTTTAAAACTTTCTGTATTCACGCATTCATTTGCACACACTTGTTGTCTTTTCCTCTAACTTATTCATCCCCTGGGTGTGGTCATTTTGCAAAAATTTAGTTTAATTAAACTTAAAAAAAAAAATTATTGTATGAATACAATGAATGATAAAGTTAACACTAACAATACAAACATTATAACCTCTTGACATGATAATTATCAACGTTTATTATTATTTAGGGAATGAATATTTCTAAATACATTTATTTTACATACCAGCAGAAGAGTAAAAGTAGCAACATAAAATTACAGGCAATAAAAAAAAAACTAAAAATAAATTAAGCTTAGGAGGTCGAGTCAGTACAGTTGCTATATTGAAACTCTAAAAGTTTTCTATTACGGAAGAAATTCCAATCCGACATCCCACACCACCCTCACTGTCAGCCTTTGGGTATACTACGTCGGTATACACAAATATATTCACTTGTAGTGAGTGTGACATCAAAATAGGAGAATACATATAAGACAATTGGGACGAGGAGGAGTATTATTACACATGGATTATTATAAGAAACTATTTTGGTGAAAATAAAAACCACTTGTTTATTATTTATTTATATTACATATACATACGCAAACTTTTGTTTTTTTGGCGCCAGTAGCTGACATCACTACATACATATACATTAGAGCGGCATTTTTTCAACTTTTGATTTTCCCAAGTGTCGGTACTAGACCTAAAACTTTAGTAGTACAAGTTTGACGCCAATTAAATTAACACATGGCGCTCGCTGATCAAAATTTGGGATTTTTGAAAATTAAAAAAATATTAAAATAATATATGTCTTGCGACACATAAATTTTAATTAATTTTAATACGCTGAACATGAATATCAAACTATCTTTAAAACTGGTCAAACCGTTTTCGAGATATCGCTATTTGAGATATGCAAAAAAAAACAAAAAAATTATAGTCGGTCAAGACCGACCATATAATACCCTACACCAGAGTTTCCCTAAAAATGGTTCCCGGAAAATGGGTCCCATAGACCGATTAGATCTATATTTTGTCAAATCTTTAATAAGTGTAAAAAACACTTACAAATCAAATTTGAGTGAAATAGGCTTTTATTTGTTGACAATAAACCGCTTTAACTGAATATCGGGCGAAATTTTCACTGGGGCTTAAGTCCAAAAATGGTCCGATGATAATCAGATATGATAAGGGTATCAAAGTACGCGCTTAACATACAAAAACAAAATTTTAATTAAATATTTTCTATTTTCATGAAATTTATGTGAAATTCGGGAAGGTGGTTTGTTCAAGAAGAACTGGTCCGATTTCTTTAAAATTTGGAATGGTGATTTGTGAAGGCAAAACACGTTTACATGCCAAATTTCGAAAAGATACCTATTATAATACGGTTATTACAGTCATTTGAGCCAAAACTAAAGAGGACCTTTGTATGGGGGCTAGGTCTAAATATGGACCGATTTTTTTCCAATGTCAATAGGCTTCGTCCTTGGACCAAGAGAGGCTTAAGTTTCAAATTTCAAGTCAAATGATTAAAAATTGCGACCTGTATCGTGTTTACACCGTTTACATGAACAGACAGACGGACGGACATCGCTAAATCGACTCAAAAAGTGATTCTGTGTCGATTGGTATACTTAAAGGTGGGTATAGGACCAATATTTCGGGTAGTTACAAACATCAGCACAAACTAATTATAACCTGTACCACAGTGTGGTGTAGGGTATAATTACGCTTTTTTCTACGTTCAAAAAATTTAAAAAAAAAATCTAAATTTTTTTATCTTTACCCTTTTATAGAGCTTGAGACGAATTTTCATTTAAAATTAATTTGAGCCAAATCCGATCATCTTAACCTTTTCCTTTTGTCTAGTTAGTGTTGAATTTCAGCACAGGTTCACAGGTTCAAAAGTTATGAGCAAAACCGTGAATTTCAGATTGGTTTCACCTTAAATTCACTTATTGAAGAAAGCGAAGATCGTGTAAAAGGCCTGTTACTGTTCAGTGCCTTTTATCTTCTTTTTATACCCTCCACTCTAGTGATAGAGGGTATATATAAGTTTGTCATTCCGTATGTAACACATTGAAATATTGGTTTAGGACCCCATAAAGTATATATATTCATGATCCTTGATCGATTCTAAGTCGATCTAGCGATGTCCGTCTGTCTGTCTGTCTGTCTGTCCGTCCGTCTGTCTGTCTGTCTGTTGAAATCACGTTTTTGGCTATAATCCAGAACCAATTTAAACGCTTGGGGTACCAAAAGCTGCGTAATTCTCCTAGGCAGAATCTGATGGGTTTTTTTTTTAAATCGGTTAAGTATTTTAAAAGTTATGAGTGAAAATGTAAATTTTGATGAATGAAAATTTTACTCAAAATAAATGCTATAACTTGACACCTGTTGAATGAATGTAAACGAAACTTTGAATTTAATGTAATTTTATCATTCCTAACACTCACAAAAAATTTGGGCCGAATCGCACAATGGGGCGAGGCACCAGCAATTTAACCCAAAATTTTAAAATGATTTATCTTGGCTCATTGTTGACATATTCAAATAAAATTTTAAATAGGTTCTTATTTTATTGTTCTCAACGTTTTTCTGGTTATTTTGGTACCAATTATGGCAAAATCAGTCTAGGGGTTAAGAAGCTATAAGCAATTGAGATGAGTTTCAATACAAACCTGCATGATATGGCGTGGCAGCGCGCCATTTGTATTAATAGAAGTAAAAAAATACGTAGTATTTGTAATACACGTGGTTCCTTTTATACAATTTTCATAATTTTTATATAATTTTCATACATATTTATAAAATATTTATTTTTTTTGGTTTTTAAATATTTACATTGCACTATGGTTCCGTTCAACACTTTTTTGGGCCAAAATTTCAAAAATGGAAAAATGTTTGGTTTGAAATAGGTTTTGTGTTAAAAATTTTTATAGTTTTTTTGTTTTCCATGTATAATTATACAACTTTCCGAATTTTCGGGTCCGGTTCATGTGTACAGTCAAAAGTTGCAATTTGTTGGACGGTGTAATATTATAAGAAATTTTTTGTATTTAAACTCAAAAAAATAATTGAAATTTAAAAAAATACTTTTTTATTTTTATCTAAATTTGTTTTTGAACGGTAAATGAGTATACAAAAACAAAATATGTTTTCTGTTGTTTGTAAGTCTTAACGATTTTCTATAAAATCAATTTTGATAAAATTGAATTTTGGCCAAGAAAGGTCGTCTGCGAAACCATTGTGCATTGGTTAACATTGTGGAGGGTATTTAAAGATTCGGCACAGCCGAATATAGCTTTCTTACTTGTTTATCTATCCTTTTGTTTTTCTATTTGGCGTCTAGGCGCTTTTTAAATAAAACAAGAGAAAAGCTTTTTTATACTCTTGTATACCCCAGCTGAGTACGGTACGTACAAAGACTTAACCCCCGAATTATTATTAATAAATAAATATTTATAACGTTTTTAGAAAATATAACTAATTGTGTTTTCATTTTTTATTAACATTTTTTCGAGACAAATATTATCAGATTAACACCGAGCTTTAAAAACAAATTGCAAAAATTACGAAAAAAAAATTTTACTCATAATAAAATATTTCTAATCAAAATTCTTAATTGTTTTCACGTTAAAAAATGTACTATCAGTTAAAAAGGGCACTGTGGAGGGTATTCATGGATTCGGCCAAGTCGAATTAAACTTTTCTACTTGTTTATTTATTTTTTTTTTTAATCTCAAACTTTGACATAATCCCCTTGCCCACAAATGTACCACATAAGTTTTAGGGTAGGAGAATAAAAATTTGGCGAACGTTAAAAATCGTAACAAAAAAATGTTGGTCTAATAAACATTAGTTGTTCATCTGAATATATTACAAAAAAACAACCTATCATTTATTACAAATAAACGATGTTTTTCAGAAACTTTACTCTTTTTTTTTAGAAATTTAGGTATGTCGGCCATTTCATGAGAGCTCTTTCATAATCTGGCCGAAGAGAGCCAATGGGCCTCAAAAGGTTTTAATCTGAGAGTCCTTGTGTCTTGTTTGCAACATATTATAAAAATTACAAAACCTAAGCTAAAAATAGTAATAATTGGACGATCTATCATGGAATGGTTGATATACAGTTGTGATCAAAATGCAATGACCCATTATATCATTGTTGGTACACACAAAAAGTTATTGGCTAAAAATTTTCAATTAAATCTATTGATCAACAAAATTCAAATAAGTCAATCAATGTTTTGATTAAAATTTTTTATTATTTTCTTTAACTGTCGAATTACAAATTTTCAAAATACCAGATTTTCTTTGCTTTAATTTTTTTGAATACATTAATTCAAAAATATAAAAAATAATCGGGAAAGCAACACCACATTGGAAAACAAAAGATGATTTTTTTCATAATTTAATCACAAGCTTACAATTCATTCGTTAAATCAATCATTATTTTGATTGACTTTAAATAAAAAATTAATCAAATATGTGATCAAAATCGAAAAAGTGTTTGATTGAAAAAATATTCAATTAATCCACTACAATTTGATGATTAGTATAACAATTTTGTTGATTTAAGGAATTTCAATAAAAAAATTGATTGAATCCGCGTTTTTGTTGATTGAAATTCGTTTCAAATTCTTTCTGTGTATCTGGATTACAAAGTTAACTACAGCCCACTGTATTTGAAATATAATTTTATGTGTTCTCAAGAATCTAATAAAATCATTAGGAGGACGTCGCAGGGTTAATTTCGGTCGAATTAACTGATTTCTCAAATACCTTCCCCGTCCCGATAAATATCGAGGATTTGATTTATTATGAATTTGGCACTCAATTAACACAATTTTATTATTATTTAAATAATTTTTAAAAATTCACTGCCACAAACGGGGTCGGGCAAAAAAAAAAATTTTAATCCCCAGGGTAAAGGTCGGGACTTTGAACTTCTTCTGAAAAAAACTTTACAAATATTTCGTTTTTCAGACATTGGTTTAGTTCTAAAAGGCAAAACTATTTCATACTGGTCCGGTGAGTCTTTTGGGGTCCACAAAAAGAAATAAGTCACCAAACTGGCCAAACCGGGTATAAGTTTTAACTGCCCTTTGCTAGTAAAATTGAATCTATACTGTCCATTCCATGCGTTTTTCAAAAAGTCTTCATTTGTCGCATAGCGTAATCAGAATTGATTATGTTTCCAAAGTCCTCGTTAAACACCTTCAAAGTAAGTAAAAAAAAATTTTGAGAAATTTGTGTGAATATTAAGAGGGTGATTTGAATGGGAAATAGAAGTACAAATAGTCCTATTCCTTTAAAATTTAAAACGATGATTAATCTTATTATATAAAAACGTTTTTGCGGGGTACGTGTTGCTAAAACTTCAGAACCGCTGGACCGATTGACACCACACTTGGACAATATATTAGTTAAGTCTGGAGCCAGTTTACTCCCGATAGGTGGCGCTGTTGTCGCAATATTTCAATTTTTGGTATTTATGGTACGATTTTGCAAAAATTCACAAAATATATTTATTAAACCAAAATAGGTTTCCCGATCAAATTTGGACCCGATAGGTGGCGCTGTTGTCGTCATAATTCCGTTTTTTGTATTTATGGTACAATTTGGCTAAAATTCACAAGATATGTTTATTAAACATAAATAAGTTTCCTGATAAAACTTGGACCCGGTAGATGGTGCTGGGGTCAAGTTATTAACAAAATTTATAATTTCAGTGAAATTTTAAGTCTCTTCAGAATGTATGCATGTTTCGTCATGCGAAAATTAGTATGTATGACTGGACCTTATAGATGGCGCTGGGGAGTAGCTATTTAGATATTCATGTCTTAGTCAATCCGGGCAACGCCGGACGCTTCAGCTAGTGAAAATATAAAAAAACATTAAAAATTTAGAATGGAAAATTCGAGGGCTAGATCTAAACATGGAGAGATTTTTTCCAAGTTCTATAGGCTTCGTGCTAAAGTCAAGAGAATCTTAAATTTGAATTTTTAGACAAGTCGATTGACGGTCGGGCATCTGTAAATCGACCCAAAAAGTGATTCTGAGTACATTGGTCCAATTATAGGTGGGTCCATGACAAATATACATATCAACAAGTAGAAAAATTAAATTCGACTTGGCCGAATCTATGAATATCCACAATGCCCTTTTTAAGTGATAGTAAATTTTCTAACGTGAAAAAAATAACATTTTTGGTTAAAAATTAGAGCCCCGCATTACCCGGGTTTCGGTCTACCCGGGTATACCGGGATTAAGACCGGGTACCCGGTCTGACCGGTCTACCCGGGTAGACCGGTCTTTTTGTTCATCGGTCTACCCGGGTAGACCGGTCTACCCGGGTAACCCGGTCTACCCGGTTAACCGGACTGTCGGTCGACCGGTCTACCCGGGTAGACCGGTTTTCAATTTTTTTTTATATTGAATTTTTATTAAGAACAACTTTTACAATCAATCAAGGGACGAAAATGAAATATTTAATTAGTTTAGTGTTATCTTAACCAAAAATTAGAAAATTTCTCCATTTTTTTTTTTCATTAAAAATGAAAAATGCTGATATCTCAAAAACTAAGCAAGATAGAGCAAAACGGATAAAATTTTCAAAAGAAAGACAACAAAGAAAAATATGGAACAGCCTTCCTCTATCGATGTGTGGACTCAATAGGTCCGAAATTTTGAATTAAAAATTCACATTCCGGAAAATTTTAAAAAGCCAATATCTTGGTAAGTATTGCCCACACGATAAAAAGTCCTATGGCATTTTTGTTGCTCTTTACTTGAAGAACTTGACCACTGAATATCCAAAAGCCCTGAGATCAAAAGTTTTTGAGTTATTTGATTTTAAATTTTTTTAGGACCACAAAACCCATTTTTTTATGAGTTTAAATACTGATTTCTCAAAATTTTTGTTCTACGACCGGGACAAAAAGCTGTAAATAGATTGACAATTATGTCTAGAGTATCCCTGTTCCATATGGAATCATTTGAAGCAACCACAAAAAAGTGCCGTCCTAAGGACCGGAAAAGACCGTCCCAATTTCATGTAAATACATGGAAAAAAGAAGACTTTACGCGTTTAACAGCCGATTTCTCAAAATTTTTGTTCTACGACCGGGACAAAAAGCTGTAAATAGATCGACAATTATGTCTAGAGTATCCCTATTCCATATGGAGTCATTTGAAGCAACCACAAAAAAGTGCCGTCCTAAAGACCGAAAAAGACCATCCCAATTTCATGTAAATACATGGAAAACACAAGACTTTACGAGTTTAATAGCCGATTTCTCAAAATTTTTGTTCTACGACCGGGACAAAAAGCTGTGAATAGATCGGCAATTATGTCTAGAGTATCCCTATTCCATATGGAGTCATTTAAAGCAACCACAAAAATGTGCCGTCCTAAAGACCGAAAAAGACCGTCGAAATTTTCATGTAATTGCGACGGTCTTTTTCGGTCTTTAGGACGGCACTTTTTTGTGGTTGCCTCAAATGACTCCATATGGAATAGGGATACTCTAGACATAATTGCCGATCTATTCACAGCTTTTTGTCCCGGTCGTAGAACAAAAATTTTGAGAAATCGGCTGTTAAACTCGTAAAGTCTTGTGTTTTCCATGTATTTACATGAAATTGTGACGGTCTTTTTCGGTCTTTAGGACGGCACTTTTTTGTGGTTGCCTCAAATGACTCCATATGGAATAGGGATACTCTAGACATAATTGCCGATCTACCCACAGCTTTTTGCGCCGGTCGTAGAACAAAAATTTTGAGAAATCGGCTGTTAAACTCGTAAAGTCTTGTGTTTTCCATGTATTTACATGAAATTGGGACGGTCTTTTTCGGTCTTTATTTCGGCACTTTTTTGTGGTTGCCTCAAATGACTCCATATGGAATAGGGATACTCTAGACATAATTGCCGATCTATTCACAGCTTTTTGTCCCGGTCGTAGAACAAAAATTTTGAGAAATCGGCTGTTAAACTCGTAAAGTCTTGTGTTTTCTATGTATTTACATGAAATTGGGACGGTCTTTTTCGGTCTTTAGGACGGCACTTTTTTGTGGTTGCCTCAAATGACTCCATATGGAATAGGGATACTCTAGACATAATTGCCGATCTACCCACAGCTTTTTGTGCCGGTCGTAGAACAAAAACTTTGAGAAATCGGCTGTTAAACTCATAAAGTCTGGTGTTTTCCATGTATTTGCATGAAATTGGGACGGTCTTTAGGACGGCACTTTTTTGTGGATGCTTCAAATGACTCCATATGAAATAGGGATACTCTAGACATAATTATCGATCAACCCACAGCTTTTTGTGCCGGTCGTAGAACAAAAATTTTGAGAAATCGGCTGTTAAACTCGTAAAGTCTTGTGTTTTCCATGTATTTACATGAAATTGGGACGGTCTTTTTCGGTCTTTAGGACCGCACTTTTTTGTGGTTGCTTCAAATGACTCCATAGGGAATAGGGATACTCTAGACATAATTGTCGATCTATTTACAGCTTTTTGTCCCGGTCGTAGAACAAACATTTTGAGAAATGGGCTGTTAAACGCGTAAAGTCTTCTTTTTTCCATGTATTTACATGAAATTGGGACAATATTTTCCGGTCTTTAGGACGGCACTTTTTTGTGGTTGCTTCAAATGATTCCATATGGAACAGGGATACTCTAGACATAATTGTCGATCTATTTACAGCTTTTTGTCCCGGTCGTAGAACAAAAATTTTTAAGAAATCGGTATTTAAACTCAAAAAAAAAATGGGTTTGTGGTCCTAAAAATATTTAAAATCAAATAACTCAAAAACTTTTGATCTCAGGGCTTTCGGATATTCAGTGGTCAAGTTCTTCAAGTAAAGAGAAACAAAAATGCCATTGGACTTTTTATCGTGTGGGCAATAGTTACCAAGATATTGGCTTTTTAAAATTTTCCGGAATGCGAATTTTTAATTCAAAATTTCATACCTATTGAGTCCACACATGGATAGAGGAAGGCTGTTCCATATTTTTCTTTGTTGTCTTTCTTTTGAAAATTTTATCCGTTTTGCTCTATCTTGCTTAGTTTTTGAGATATCAGCATTTTTCATTTTTAATGAAAAAAAACACCAAATTGTTCTTAAGTTTTGTAAAAAATTCTTTATTTGTTCTTAAAAATGGTGGAAATGAGAAATTTAAAAAAAAAAAATATTAATAAAAAGACCGGTCTACCCGGGTAGACCGGTCTTGAAAACCGGTCTACCCGGGTAGACCGGTTTTCGGTCTACCCGGGTAACCGGTCCTGACCGTAGGCTCTATTAAAAATATTTTATTTTCTGTAAAAAAACTTTTTTTTTATTAATTTTTGAAAAAAAAAAAAATAATTTACTAATTTTTTTTTTTTTTGAGTGTAAAATTTTTTTTTAGTGTATTTTTTTTTTGTTTTAGTGTAAAAATATTTTTGTGTGACAAAAATACCTTGTAAAATATTTTTCTGACTTACAAATGTTTTTAAAACATGTTTAACGGGTTTTCAACACGTGAATTTAAGGTGAAACTAATCTGAAATTCACGGCTTTTCTAATAACTTTTGAACGACTGGACCGATGTGGCTAAAATTTAAAACGAATTAGACCAAAGGAACGGCAAATATATATGCCACACTACAGCACCCTCAGAATTGTCGTTCGAAAGTTACCGTGTGTTTTAACTCGAAAATTCCAGAAAAACCCTTGCCGAAATTCACTCATTTGCTTATAACTTTTGAACCACTGGACCGATTTTGCTGGATTTCAATACCAACCTGATCCGGTAAATGTCCAACATATATGCCATACTTCAGGAGCCTCCGTAAAGTCTTTCAAAAGTTAGCGTGTTTTCAACAGACAGACGGACGGACGGACATCGCTAGATCGTCTTAAAATCGATCGAGGATCATGAATATATATACTTTATGGGGTCCTAGACCAATATTTCGAGGTGTTACAAACGGAATGACAAACTTATATATACCCTCTATCACTAGAGTGGAGGGTATAAAAAAGAAATTGAATGAGACCAAATTCGATTCGTTATAATGTGATTGGGGAATGCAATCATTATAGGTTTATTCGGAACAACAAAGCTTTGATGTTCAAACAAATGTAGTTGTTTTAGCTTTATTTTGTAGTAGATTTTACCGACAAAATGTTTAGAGTGAAGGCAGTTAAAATCTTTGTATCTCGAGCATTTACCTAAAATTTCGGGAAAAGTAAAAGTTTCTGAATTTTTCATCAGCGTTATTGTAGTCAATTATATCCTTTTGACCACCACTATGTATGTTTTGTTAAGATTTTTCTTAATTTTTTTATCTTATCATTGTGTATACTATACTCGTATAAATAACTGACGTCATGGTTTCAAAAACTGGTTTGATGTTTTTCAGTATTCTTTGGATTTCTTTTATGAGTATGTTTGCAACATTTTTTAGGGGCTTCACTTCCTTTCGCTTCAATATATGTATATTTTTTTTGTTTTATCTTGTGTTGTATGTACAATATTTTTTCTTAAATCAAATTCAGTATTTTTAGTTTTATTGAAACAAACATCAGTTTTTAAATTCTTTAAACATAAAACGACAACGTATTTTATATTGTTCTAGATTTAAGGCTGCTGTTTGTGATGTTTCAATCTAAAAACAAGTGAAAACAATCATTACGCATAATCACGTACTGGTTTCATTTCGTTTTTTTTTTGTATTATGTACATTTCGCAATTCTCCCCCCTCCAATATTTGGAATTTTCTATATGTATTTGTGGAATTAACATACAATGAATGCAATAAATTATTCAACTTTTAATATTATTGAAAACAAAAATTTTCACTTTCTACGCATTACTATTTCTTGTTGATTTTTTTTTGTTATTTCTCTTTGGAGTTTTAAGAAAAATATCTTTTGGGAGAATAAGTGAAATTTCCGCCCCTTTAAGTTTTTTATTTTGTGTATATAAAAGTACAGTAAAATCTATTATTACCGGACAGCAAAGTTATCCAACAAAAACTTGAAATAAAAAGATGACCGCTAAATGGAGCTAACTTTACACTTAAATTTTGAAGCAAGAAGTGATTTCAGCAAATCAATTATTTTAATTTTTAAAACATTTCACATAAGCCTTAGTAGGTTTATTTTCATTAACCTGTTAAGCGTAATTTTTTTAAACTCTGCATATTTTGGATGGTAGACAGAATATATCAATTCGTTAAAGACAAACTTAACCACCCATGTAGAAACTGTCAACCAGCAAAGCACTTTACTTTTTATACCCTCCAACCACAATATGGGCGTATACTAGGGCTTCCAATCGGGATATCCCGATCCCGGAAATCCCGGGATTTTCGGGATTAGGCAAATCCCGAATCTCGGGATTTCTAATTTTCAATCCCGGGATTTTCGGGATCCCGATTTTTTTATTTTTTTCAATATTTTTAGATTTTTTTAAATAATTTTTATAAAATAAAAATTTTGTGGAACAAAATAAAAAAAAAGTCGACAAAAGTTCCGCTAGGTACCTTGTTTTTTTATAGAAAAAGGTGAAATGTTTGCGAAATATAAAGAAATTCTAAAAACTAGTGGTGGTTCGACATAAGGGCTTTTATATTTATTACTTTTACTCTTACAAGGAGCATAGGACCGTAAATGGATTTTGACACATCTTAACTCCTTAAGTTGTAAACTCTTTCAATTTTATGTTTTACTAAAACATTTTTTAAAGGCGTGAGTGGGGTTTGACTCACTCTCACGCAAACAATAATGTAATCATTCACTTGTGACTTACGCTCACGCGTGAGTCATGCAAACTCTACTCTCGCTTACACATTTTTTACCAAAAAAAACAAAAATATTTTTTTTGCAAGAAATGAGAAAAAAAATCAAATAAATTAAAAAACAACATCAACTTTGCTTATCTTTACGAACGCGTGGATTTTTCAAAGTGACAAAAAATACTAGAAAATTTTGGAAATCCCGAAAAATCCCGAAAATTTCAAAAAAATCCCGTGAATCCCGGGATTAAAAATATCCCGAAAATCCCGGGATCCCGAAATCGGGATCCGTTTGTAACGCACATATTATTGATCCATGATCGATTCTAAGTCATTCTGTGAATGTTTGTCCGTCCGTCTGTATAAAACACGATTCAGTCCAAAATAAAAGAGCTAGACTCCTGAAAATTGGCACGAATATGTCTCATGATCATATTCAGGGGAAAAAAGTTCCCCCTTAAAGAACTAAACCAACCTCTAAAAAATGCCATTTTTTACAGCTTTATTTGCATTTTTGTTGAACAAATGAAAACTTTTTAGGTCAAAAGAGTTCAAAGTCCTGCACTTTGACCCAGAGGGGCTAGAAATTTTCGTTTGAAACAGTTACTTTAAATTTCTATTTAAAAGTAATATTTTTGAACAGTTAAATTTGAGTTTTTTTTTCAATAAATCTCATAACAGTTATGGTCTCTGGTTATAAAAAATTTAACAAAATTGAGAAAACGTTTTAATTTTTTGAAAGTATTAGAGATAAATATAATGAACTAAATGGGAGTAAGTTAGGTCAATTTTTGAATATTTTTTTTTAAATATTTTTAAGAAATGTGTCTGAAAATATGTATATTTTTTCTAGTTTTGTGAAAATGTGTGTGGTTGTAAGAACTTCTTCCATATACTTGTATTAGAGAATTCCAGCTAAAATCTGGTACCATATTTCGCAAAAAATTTGGCTATGTTGCTTCCTCTATATGAGGAGTCGCAGAACAAAACGTACTTTTTCGCATTTTTTGACAAATTGATTTTTTGTTCTTTTTATATTATTTGGTTCGAAATCTATCAGAAAAAATTTCCATAGCGTTTTTTATTTTTGTTTTTCATCAAGAAAATGGATTCCTTAAAAATTGGTGCGTAACAAAACGTACTTTTTTGATAATTTTTTATCAAAACGTTCTTTTTTCATTGTATATCATATGCATGATTTTTCATAATTTTATAATATGCCATTTTACTATTATATTCTATATACATATAAATGCCCACCAAGATTTTTGAGGCCTTCTTGCAGGCCAGTGAAGGATTTCCCCCTTATTCTTGTTATTGGTCTATTTACACGACACAACCACAGTATGGGGCACATTAACTTTGCCAATTCGTGTGTAATGTATCTAAATATGGGCCAATGAGGCTCTTTTGTAGTTTTTAATAAATAAGAACATTTTTAAAACACTCGATCAAAATAGGATCGTCTAAAAAAATACGCACATCAAAACGTCGTTTTTCAATTATTTTTAAACAAAACGTACTTTTTCAATTATTTTTTAACAAAACGTACTTTTTCCAAAGTAAAAGTGGTTTTATATTAAACATCCTTAACATAGAATGTGGTGACTTATGGCAGTTTGATGCATCTCTTGATAAGCAAAAAGCTTGTTACCATATTCAGGTTCATGCAGTTTTTTAAAGGGGCGAAATAAATAAACCTCAATTTCCCAAAAAATTCTAATATGCGAAAAAGTACGTTTTGTTCTGCGGCTCCTCATATGGATATTTTCCTGTATATGTTTGTTTTTTGTTCTTAGTAAATCTACCACTTTTTTAAAAACTTTTCTTTATTGCGTCATAAAATTGCAATATTTTTTTTTATGTGTGTGTTTGAAAGTACATACTTAAATGATTTGCTACTGGTTTTGAAGTTTTTTCCGAGAATACAATTTTACATTAAGAATTTATCAACTATTCAGTCAAGTATTTGTTATAACTTATAAGCAGGGACAGGAACTTTATGCACTAAAAAAACTATTTTTTAAGTGCATAAAATATGAACTTATTTTAAAATATGCATTTATAGCAAATATACAAAAATATGCATTATCAGTAAAATATGCTCTAACGAATCGATGCCATTTTGAAGCAAATTCATTGATTCACAAAGATATTTAGTTTATGCTGTTCTAAGACTAACGGGGAAAAATATATATTTGCATAAAAGTCCTCTCCTTGGTTATGAGTCATACAGTAGTTGTCAACAATCACAGACTGTCTGCAATGACGTTTTTTTATTTTAATTAGAACAAATATTTTATTGATTTAAATTGTAACAATTGGACATGCAAATATTTAGAATTGCAGTATGATAGAAATATTTATAAAAACCACAAACCCGATATTCAAATAAATATGTCCATATTAGGACCTGATTCCATTTTCCGGAAATTATTTTAATAAAAAATAAAAAAGTGATGATATGGGTTCGCCCGAGACCGACCATATAATATGGACGGTCGGACAATATAATATGGTCGGTCTTGGCCGACTTTAGATTTTTTTTTAACTTTTGCAATCGATTTATTTACAATAAACTATAAGTGCATTTAAAAGTGAATTGTTGATTGAATTTTCTTAATATTTATGTGGGATTTCCCCATTTGAAAAGTCGCATTTAAAGTGAGCATACAAACATATTATCGATGTAAATGTGTAAATAACAACTATTTCCAAGGTACTTAATGTAATTTTTTCCTATTAAAGTTAAAACCCATCCCACAAGATTTATTCATAAACAAAAGCTTTAAACAAAGCTTCACTATTTCAAAAAAAAATATTCATATCACATGATTCAAAAGTGTTATATAGAAATTACTCATAGGGATAACACATTAATTTAAAAAAACAAATTCCCATTAAAATATTTACATTTTTACGAAAAAGTAATAATAATATTCATATCACAAAGTTTGCGTTAGGCAAAAATGCGAAATAGAAAAATAACACAATCAGTGACTAAGTAAACCAAAAACAATTGCAATTCAAACATTAAAATCTCTCATGCACAAAATGACGATGGTTCTAAAAAAGCGTTTTGAAAGCACTATAACAAAAAAATCATCTTTATAATGCTATTTTCAAACGTTTTTCGAGTGTATTCGAAAACCGTTTTGAGAGTACTTTATTTACAAAATATATGATTGTTCCATAACATAAATAACCAGTCAGAAAAATACAATCGCAACAGCGTTGTGGACGGTTGTAAAAGCGTTTTGTTTGCCATCTTCAAAGCGCTTTCAGATGATCCGAATGATAACATCGATCTACACTCAAAAAATTATGTTAGTAAAATCAACTGAAAATGTCAGTTAAAATAACTACTTTGTAAGTTGTTTTGGGGTCAACTACTTTTTCAGTTAAATCAACTAACAATGTTAGTTATTTTAACTGACAAAAAACAACTGACTTATGTAGTAAAAACTACTTACATTTGTAGTCAAAACAACTAAAATGTAGTAAAAATAAAATAATCAATATATAATTTTTTTTTTTTCAAAAATTTTTCAGAAAAAATATTGAAGATCAAATTTCTGTCCAAGTTTTTTTTTTTTTTTTTGGAAAAAAAAACTTTAAAAATTTTCAGAGATAAAAAATTAAATTAACTACTTTAAATAACTGTTACTACGTTACAGTACTTTTTTGTTAGTAGTTCAAAAAAACGACTTAAAATAACTAACAGAAATAGTTGTTTGATATTTTTCATACAAAAACAACTGACATTGTAGTTGAAAACAACTAACTACTGTAAAATATACAAACAACTAACATGTAGTAACTTACATAATTTTCTGGGTGTACCCTAGGTTTAAAGCGTTTGAAAAGCGTTTTAAAAAAGTGCTTTCAGAACGTTTTGTTTAAAGTCATAAAAGCGCTTTAAAAACCAAAAGTAATGTACTTTGAAAATATATTTTCTTTTCAATATTTAGTAAATTTAAATTAATTTTTTGGAGATTGGAAATGGTGTATTAGATAAGGAAATAATTTAAAAATACAGTACACACATAAATACGTTGTAAACACATACTTTATGCATAATGTTAAGTAAATTTAAATAAACGGAAAACTGATAAGCTAAAAATTGTTTTTTTTTTTTTTTTATATATTTTTAATATTTACTAACCTTGACAGAATTAAAATTCCCGAATTAAAATGTCCATGTCAATCTTGAAAGCTTTAAATCATTTGCATAATACAATATTGTACTAAACATTAGCGGTGTTCACTCTAAATAGCAAATTAATCTTGAAAGGCCGTTAAAGCTTGCAGGCTGGATGGAGGGGGACACCTCGCCCTCGGGAAAATGTTTACAAATTCATTTTTTCGCTAACGTTGTACAACAATAACTAATATTTAGATTTTTATTTCGACCTTTTGTTAAATATATTTTGTAAATAAATAGTCGAGCTCGAGGTCTTGGTTTTTATTAAAATATTTAATATTTATTTATTTCCAATATTTCGGTTTTCTTTGAAAACCATCATCAGGGGGGGAGTATTTAATGTTTATTAAAGTTGTACAACAATTTTATAATAATTTAAATTAATTCTTTATATCAACGCCCAGAAAAGGGGGCAGGCCGAAAAAATGGCATAATATAATCCCCTGGGTAAAAACGCAGTACTTTGAACTTCGTCTTATATAAAAATGTTTCATTTGGCTGACATTTGAAACTTCAGCTTTTTTTTGCCAAAGGACAAAGCCGATTAAAATTGGAAAAACTCGGTCCATGTTTAGACCTAGCCCCGTAAAACGTCCCCTTAAAATTTTGCTTACATTCCCCCAATAACCGTAAAAAACAGGTAACCTTTTAAAACTTGACAGGTAAATGTATTTTATATTCATTAATCGTCATTTTGAATTCCAACTAGATATACTACTTTTTACTAATACATATGCAGTGTTTTTCCATTAGCGGATTTATTTTCTAATTAATCTTATTTTGATTAAAAAAATATTTTAAAATACCAAAACAAATTTGGAATATAATAAAAAATTTAAAAAATGAAAACAGTTATAAATAAATCAAAATTAATCCAAAACGGACTTATTAAATCCTAAAATTAAGTTGGATAAATTTTGATTTATTTATAACTTTTTTCATTTTCCAAATTTTTTTATTATTTTTTCGGATTATAATTGCTAATTTATTGTAGATTACGGAAAAAATATTGCAAATTTGTTTTAGCATGTTAACATATTCATTTTAGACTAAATAAAATTAGTCCGAAAATAAATTCACTTATTGAAAAACACAGCAACAGTGTTGCCGTTGTGCGACTTTAGTTGCAATTTGCAACCTTTTTGACTTGTCTAATTTTGCAACTTGTCTAATTTTGCAACTTGTCTAATTTTGCAACTTTTTCCAACTTTGTGCGACTTTTTTCCCCTTTTGCTAAGTGAAATATTTTTTTCTTCTTAAAGATATAAACTGCAAAATTACACATATTTCAAATATTTTTTTGAAACTTTGGAATTTTAAAAATAATATCTAAAGGTTGCGCTCGCGGCTTTTTTACGTAAATGTTTGAATTTTAGATTTTTAAATTATTCGAATTCTTAAAATGCATTAAAATGGCCAAATCAAAAAAGTAATCAAAAAACAGAATTACGCTAACATTTTACCCATTCATTTCATAAGATAATATCGTAAAATATTGCATGGAAACACCCTTATGAAATGGAGATAGATTGTTGGTATGTTCAGAAAAAATGTTGGGGGGTAAAAATTAATAAGGGTCGGTCTCACTTTTTACCCCTGTAGGAGGCCCCCTTGGAGCGGATATAATAAAAAAAATTTAAAAAAATAAAAAGCATTGTTTGGGGACCGCCTTAAAGGTTGAAGATAGAGTGTATGTTCTGAAAAAATGTTGGGATTGAAAAACTATTGGGGGTCATACATTTGACTCCTCCAGATGCACCCTTGGGACAGTTAGAGGTAGGAGAAATATTATCTTTGTTATCCTTGTATGGAATAAGATAGGGCTTAGGTATATTTGGAAAAAATGTTAGGGAGGAAAAATTAATGGGGGTCGATCTCACATTTTATCTCTTTTTTGGCGTGTAGGTGTAAAAATTCATAAAAAGCCCCACAACTGCCCCGGAGTCTCCAAAAAAGAGGAAAAATGTGAGATTTTTTACCCTAAAATATTTTCCAAACATACCTAAGCCCTATCTCTACCCCCTAAGGGAGCTTTTACACGAAAACAACAATTTTATACTAAATATTCAACCCTTAAAAAATGTGCGACTTTTATTTGGAAAAACAACTTTTTTGTGCGACTTTTTTTTTGTAAAAAACGACTTTTTGTGCGACTTTTAAAAAATTCTCAACGGTAACACTGCACAGCAATAGTCCCCATACAAAAAACCTGTCGATATTCATATAACCCTCTCAAAATATTTGCAAATGGACAAAAAGTGTGTTTGCAGATGATTAACGTGTCCTTTGTACCTTTATTTAACCTGATCATAATCAGACCATTCTTGGTCTAAGTCCCCGATATTTTGCCTGATATTTGATATTTGACAAAAAGTGTGTTTGCAGATGTTTAACGTGTCCTTTGTACATACCTTTATTTAACCTGATCATAATCAGACCATTCTTGTTCTAAGTCCCCGATATTTTGCCTGATATTTCGATAATTGGCCACAAATATCAGCCGATTTCAATCAAACTTGGTTTGTGTGTATTTTCTACACTAATAAAAGATCGGTCTATGTTTGGACTTGGGACTCATTTTCCGAAAAACACTGGTGTAGAGTATTACATGTTCGGTCTTGAACGACTATGATTTTCTTAAATGTTTTGACATGAATTAATTGCCATTCATTATTAATTAATGAAGCTTTAATATTGGTAAAGTTTTTATATTTGTAAATGCATTTCTTCATTATATAACTTTATTAAAAGACAAATATGGTAGCCACAAATTGCCTTTGGAATATGTAATTAATTTTGACAACTCAAAAAAGTTCAAACATATTAAAAGTTGAAACAGCTGCGTTCATAAATATATTTTTGGTGTCTTAGAGGTGAATTATGTGATGACCATTTTAAAATTAATAATCCATAAAAATAGTTTAAAGCAGACATACAAATAGACATTGACACGGTATTCACTTCAAAAATTGTTTTGCCTTGTAAAGTGCGAAATGCAAAATTAATAACAACAAATACCTGGGAATGGATTTATCTATTAAATACTAATGGTATTCACTTTAAAAATTGTTAACCTTGCAACAGTGCAAGATTGCAACTGTGTATGATTGCAACTGTGAGTTGCTATTTATACCCTAACACCACACTGTGGTACAGGGTATAATGAGTTTGTGCTGATGTTTGTAACTACCCGAAATATTGGTCCTAGACCCACCTTTAAGTATACCGATCGACTCAGAATCACTTTTTGAGTCGATTTAGCGATGTCCGTCCGTCCGTCCGTCTGTCTGTCTGTCCATGTAAACGTTGTAAACACGATACAGGTCGCAATTTTTAATCAATTGACTTGAAATTTGAAACTTAAGTCTCTCTTGGCCCAAGGACGAAGCCTATTGAAATTGGAAAAAATCGGTCCATATTTAGACCTAGCCCTTATACAAAGGTCCTCTTTAGTTTTGGCTCAAATGACTCTAATAACCGTATTATAGAAGGTATCGCTTTGAAATTTGGATTGTAAATATGTTTTGTCTTCACATATCATCATTCCGAATTTCAAAGAAATCGGACCAGTTCTTCTTGTAGCCCCCATACAAACCATCTTCCCGATTTTCACATAAATGTCTCAAATTTCATGAAAATAGAAAATATTTAATTAAAATTTTGTTTGTGTATGTTAAACGCGTACTTAAATAACCTTATCAAACCTGATAATCATCGGACCAGTTTTGGACTCAGGCCCCTTGTGAAAATTTCGCCCGATATTCAGTTAAAGCGGTTTATTGTCAACAAATAGAAGCCTATTTCACTCAAATTTGATTTGTGAGTGTATTCTTCACTTCTTAAAGGTTTTACAACATATAGATCTAATCGATCCATGGGACCCATTTTCCGGGAAACCTTGGTGTAGGGTATTATATGGTCGGTCTTGACCGACTATAATTTTCTTACTTGTTTAAAATTTATTTGGACAATTTTGAAAATACATTTGGAAAATTTTAAAACAGAATTGGGAAATTTTAAAATACATTTGGACAATTTTGAAAATACATTTGGAAATTTAAAAACTACATTTGAACAATTTTAAAATACATTTGGACAATTTTAAATACATGTGGACAATTTTAAAATACATTTGGAAAATTTTAAAATACAATTGGACAATTTTAAAATACATTTGGAAATTTTTAAAATACATTTGCAAAATTTTAAACTACATTTGAACAATTTTAAAATACATTTGGACAATTTTAAAATACATGTGGACAATTTTAAAATACATTTGGACAATTTTAAAATATATTTGGACAATTTTAAAATTTATTTGGACATTTTTAAATACACTTGGACAATTTTTAAATTAATTTGGACTATTTTAAAATATATTTGGACAATTTTAAAATACATTTGGATAATTCTAAAATACATTTGCACAATTTTAAAATTCATTTGGACCATTTTAAAATTTGGACAATTTTAAAATACATACTAGAGATGGGATCGTGAGAGACTTTTCAATCACGATCACGCACGCTCACGAAAAAAAAATTGTAATCACGCACGATCACGCACAAACATTTTTTTCTGCTCACGCTCACGCACGCTCACGTGAGTAGAAAACAAATTTAGTCACGCTCACGACGTAATCACGATCACGAAATACTCACGAATTAAAATATACAAAAAAAATTTTTGTCATATTTTTTATGCATTACTAACCTGACCAACCATCCCGCTTTTGGCGGGATTATCCCGCTTTTTGATGGCTCATCCCGCCTTGAATTCCCATCCCGCTTTTTAAGCAAAAGTCCCGCTTCATCCCGCTTTATCCCGCTTTTTGGCTTTTGGACCATCAAACTACATTTTTTAGTTTTTTAAAAATATTTTGATTAAGATATTTTTGAGCATATTAACAATTTCTAACCGTGTAAAGAAAATGTTTAGAAAACTCAAAAAATAATTTTCACATCAGAACCCTCTTGGACCGATTTACATCATAAATAAGACCCTTTTTGTCAAATTAAATTTTTATTTACAAAATTTTTATTGTGACAATACTCCTATAAAAGTTTTCAATAAAGAAAGTATCAAATTTTTATATGTTTCCTTAACAAAGTTTCTCGGAAAACTCTCACGACCATATTCAAAATGAAAAACAAGTGCCTAACATCGAGTGTCTTAATTTTTTATTCGCAATTTTCCATAAGGGAAAGTAAGGCTCTCGATGGAAGTCAATCATTTTATCATTCTTATGAAGACAAAAGAATATTAACATCGTTTGAATAGCTTCATCTAGTAAAAAACTTTATGTAAAAAAGATAGACACTTGATTTTAGGCATTCATTTTTCATTTTGAATACGGCCGTTAGATTCTAAAATATTTTTCATATAGAAAAATAACGTTTTTCTGGGAAATGTTTAGATTCTCAACCCCATATACAAAATTTCTTATACAAAATACAAAAATTCTTTAATTCTCAGATCGTAGAAAAACTCTCAGATTCAACATTTTACTAAAGAAAATGTTTCAGATTCTTAGCTTTTTTTATGAGATTCGGAGACATTCTTTCTATATAAAAATTTCCAAATTCTGATACACTTTACTCATAGAATAATTCTGAAAAAATTTGCAACTTTTTGTATATAAAAATCTTTAGATCCTGAATCATTTTTCATTAAAGAAAAATCTTCGATTCTAAAAAATTATCGCTTTCTAAAATATTTTTTCTAAAAATAATTCTGATACCATTTTCTAAACAATAAAACCTTAACATCTTCGATAGAAAATATTTGAGAAAAGTAAAATTTTACAGTTTTGATGACTTTAATGTTTTCTAAGGTAATTCCTAAGATCCTGCAACAGTTTTTATATAGAAAAATTATTAGGTTCTTCAAAAAAAAATTGACGGATTCAAGGACACATTTCCTATAAAAATTTTCTCAGAATCTTTCAACAGAAAAATTTTCAGATTCTGGTAAATTTTTCATAAAAAAAAACTTAGATTTTAAAATATTTTTTAAACAGAAAAATTCTCTATTTTCATAAAAAAATTGTAAGATTTTGAAATATATTTCTCATAAAAAAACTCTTAGATTCTAAAACGTTTTTCCTGTAGACAAGTTCTTCGATTTTAGAATATTTTTTCCAGAAAAATTCTAATTTTTTCTAAGAAAATTCCCGGATTCCCCATAAATTCTTAAAAATTTTTACACGCAAATTTTTTTACAAAAATACTAAAAAATGTTTTTTAATCAAAATAAAATTTTTCTAGTCAAAATTGTTATACATTTTTGTAATTAAAAATATTACAATTCCGTAAATGTATTTCCAGCATTTTGTACATTGTGGAGAGTATTTATGTGTTCGGTCAAGTCGAATTAACCCTTTAAAAGCCAAATTTTTTTGGCTAGGAATTTCTTGACCAAACTTTGTGAAAATGTTGATCTATACTAAAGAAAACTTTTTTGTTGATTTCATTGGTCTACTGCGCCCTCTAGCGGAGATATATGCAATCAAACTTAAAACTTTCACATACAATATCTCCCGAACAAGTTAAATTTTTTTCAAAATTTTAATTTTGTATTTTTTGTACAGAAAAGTACTACACAACTCGCTTTCGAGAAAGCTTTTGTAACTATTATTCAATGTTTTAGCATTTTTTAACGTTTATTTTATTTTTTAAATTGTTTACGTTATTTGAAAAATTTCGATTATGCCAACAAATATTGCGTCTACCCCTTCGATTTGCAAGTTTATTTTTCGAAACACATATATCGTAAAGATAACCCTTCAATGATCATTCTTGTCCAAATAAAACATAAAAATGCTGTACGGTTAAATTTTAATGATTTTCTTAAAGTCGTGTACACGGTTGTGTACAGTGGCCAGTAATGGGTTAAACTTAAAAAAATCCCGCTTTTTAGGTCAAAATCCCGCTTTTTCAACATTTCGATCCCGCTTTTCTGCCAATAACAGTTGGTCAGGTTATGCATTACCCACTTGGGAAAGTCCTCCGCAATCCGTGGTGACGACTTGCTGACATGTCAGAGTCACACCTGACATCCCCATGACATCTCCAATTATCGAGTTGAGGACAGTTTCATAAAAAAATTGAAAATTTCCTCAATCATAATCGGCAGTTGGCAGGGGGTGTTGATATTTCCCCTAAGTCGTCTTTGTGGAAATGTCTGATATAGGTCATACGAAAATGCAAAAAATCTTCGTATTTCCATTAGTTTTTCTTCCATCCATTTTCATTATAAATTATCTTTATCATATTAAGAAATAACTTTTCGACTTTGCGATGTTGTTCTCAGAAATTAAAAAGTTCCCATATTCTGGGCCGTCTTAAAGTATGACGCTGGGCACATAAGAACTTGGGGCTCCGCTGGAAAGTAAAAAGTCGCACGAAAAAAAAAACATTCTTTTGGTACAAATTAAATTCATGTGATTGCCTGTTTTAAGAAAAAGAAACTAAAAAAAAATATTTTGGGCAGTGAGGTAATTTTTCTTAACTTATTAAAACCATGATATTCGTGAAAAAAAAATTTCCTGTACGAAAAATGTCTCAGAATCTGAGAATATTTTTAGACGAAAAACGTCTCTGAATCTGAGAGTTTTTCAATACGAAAAGTGTCTTAGAATCTGAGTCTTTTTATTTTGGAAAAACTTCTCTGAACATTAGACTTTTAAAATCTCAGAATCTGAAACTTTTTCTGTACGAAAAATAGTTCACATTCTGAAACTTTTTATGTAGCAAATATTTCTATGGATTTGAGACTTTTGATAAATTACAAATTTCTCCTATAGAAAAAGTCTCAGTGTATACGAAAAGTCTGTTAGATTCTGAGATTTTTTCTGTAAGAAAATAAGAAATTTTCTTTTAAAAGATATTAAATAAAATCTTTATTTTCGTATAACCGAATTTATTGCCTTTTGGTAAAAACGGTACTGCCCAGGTAGATGTAAAAGTTTAGTTTGATATACTGCTATTGTGAAGACATTTCCTTATAGATGAGGATTTTTTCACAATCTTAAAACAAACATTCATTGATGACAATGTAAGAACATGTCCTCAAGAAATACCTAATATATGTCAGAATTTGAAGACATTTCCTGATGGAAGCACGGTGCAAATTCCTCAGTGAGCCATTTAAAAAACTTATTAAATTTATAATTTTTTTAAAAGACCATGAAAAAATCAAGAAAACGTAACCGAACAAAAAAATCTGGGAAACAATTAAAATCACGAAAAATTCACGCAAGAATTTTACTCACGCACGATCACGCACGAACTTTTTTTTGGTACTCACGCTCACGCACGCTCACGTGAGTAGAAAAAAATTTACTCACGAATCACGTGATTCATGCGTGATTCACGTGAATCACGCAAATCACGTGAGCAGCGCCCATCTCTAATACATACCACAGAGTGGCGTAGGGTTTAAAAAGAAAACAAGAATTACTGTTTTCATTTTTTAAAACCAAAAGGTTTATTTCCTGGATTTGTAACTTAAATAGTAATTCACCTGTTGGTGAATAAAAAAAATTTTCACCAGCTGGTGAATAAAACGTAACATAATTATTTTTTAAAGTTTTTTTTTTTGAGACCGACGAAATTAAAAGTTTTAGTGCTCTTGTCCAAGTTGGCTTTTTTTAGGGGTTGGTTTAGTACTTTAAGGGAAAGCTTCTTCCCCCCAAGAAGAACTTTTATGAATTTTACCAGCCTATAAACGCAAGACATAATCGTTAGAGATGGGCAAAGGGTAAATACCCAAATGGTAAATACCCAATAAAATAGATAAATTGGGTAAAAATGGGTAAATATTGGGTAAATTTTGCAACCAAATTTAATGAATTTTATATTAGATTTTATTAATAAAAATAAAAATTATTACAGAGCAGTTGGAAAATAAGAACTTAAGTCAATAACTATATTATATATTCATATTTAGTTTTGGAACAAAACATTATTAAATCGGAATCACTGTCACTGAATGTTTCATCGTCACTTTAAAGAATGGGTGATATCAATGGAAGTGGAAGGTGTTTCCTCAAATGAATTACCAAAATCGATTTCATCCTCAGCCGGTACAATCTTTGGGGAAGTACCCTTTTGTCGTATGTCTTTATTGGCGAGATTCCAGTTATGTGCTATAAAACATACTTTTCCGCCATTATCTGCTTCGTTAATCGGTTTCGTTTTTTTGAGTGGATAAAACTTTGAGTGCTGAATGAGCGTTCAGTGGCAGCAGAAGTGCATGGAGCAGTCAATATAAGAACCGCTATCAATTCTGTGGACACACAAATACATTTCCACCATGTAGAAGGTGATATATCTTCTACGCAGCTCCACACAAACTTGTTGGTCCGCAAATCCTCTCTAGCTTTATAGTTTGCTAGGTCCACCATTACATTTTTTTTTTTTTTAAATTGGTAATCATTTCATAAATAAACTCCATTGCAGATGAACTAGGAAACTAGCAGCCAAATGTATTGGTTTCATAGACATTTCCATCCTTTTATCAAAATAAAAACAAATCCTTTTATAGACATAAAAACAAATTATTAATTTCAAATGTCGTTTCAGTTAAATGACAGACAGAGCTTGCCATATACACCAATACTCCGGTTTGCGTCGCTTCGGTTTGCGCGGTTTCGAAGTTGCGTCGTTTTTAAATTTCTGTGATTTCGAAGTTGCGTCATTTTGGTTTCAGTTTGCGTCGCATGGCTTTGAAGTTGCGTCGCCAGTGCTTCGATTTGCGTCGTTGATATAAAAATGTGTGTACAAAGCTAAAACAAAAAAAGGGGATTTCCCGTTTATATTTCAGTTTGACTTCGAAGTTGCGTCGTTAGTTCTTCGATTTGCGTCGTTAATATGAAAATGTTTATACAATGCTTGCTTTTATACTTGCTTTTATACTATGAATTTTTTATTTTTATTTTTATCTTAATATTTTTATGTTTTTGTTATGTTTTTTTACGTTTTTCTCATGAATTGTTATATTTTTATTTTAATTAAAACTGTTTAAAAAAAAAAAAAAATACAAAAAAATTGCATTTTTTATTGAAAAATCTAATTTTTCTGCTAAAATTATGAATCTCGGAACCAATTAAATGAAAATCAATACAAATGTATGGAAAATCGTGCTTCGGTTTGCGTCGTTTCGGTTTGCGTCGCGTTTCTCCGGTCCCAATTAACGACGCAAACCGGGGTATTGGTGTATTGTATTTCAAATGTTTTTTATAAATACCCAAATAAATTTCCAAAAAAGGTATTTATCTTTTATTTACCCGGTATTTACCCATGCCTCAGGTAAATACCGGGTAGAATCCCATCTCTAATAATCGTGCCAAATTTCGAGAGTCTACACTCTGTAGCGTGTTTTCCACAAACGGATCGACAGAAGAACATCGCTAGAATGTCTTGATTCGATTTTGTTAATTTACCAAATTACAGCTCTTGATTTAGACTGCATCTTACTTTCTGACAAAAATTTACTTTGGCAAGTACACCAATTTCTTCAGCAAAACATGATTTAATGCTTTGGGCAGCGTTCAAAATTCGCAATCATTTTAAACGTGCAACTTTCTTATTTAGTGAATTTATCTAACATTATTCTTCTGTTCTTTTGTTTTTCGTTTCAGATTCTCGGCATTTTGGCTATTGTTTATGGTGTTATTATACTAAATAACATTGGCGCTATTGAAGTCGATGGAAATGTTGGATTTCCACCACAAGCCATTACACCAATTGTTTTAATTACAATTGGTTCGATTGTGTTATTCGTTGCATTCTTGGGATGTTGTGGTGCCATACGCGAAGATGTCTGCATGACCATGTGCTATGCTGTGGTCATGCTTATTTTGCTCATTATCCAATTGGTTTTGGTGGTTTTGGTGTGGACCAACAAAGATAAAATTACCTCTGCCATGGGTGAGGTTATCGACAAGACCTGGGAACGTGAATCCCGTGAATCTGGTGTATTTGAAGCTATACAAAAATCGGTTTGTATATATGATATTTTTAAAGTTTTTACAAAATGTAATTACCTAATTTTTTTTTTTTAACAGTTGAAATGTTGTGGTTCCAGTAGTGCTGCTGATTATGTTGCCATTTTCAAAGTTCCTCCACCAAGTTGTTGCGACAGTGGTTCAGTTTGCACACCTCTTAACTACTATGGTGGTTGCAAAGGAAAGTTTGTTGAATTAATGTCTGGCAGTACCGACAATTCCAAATACTTTATTCTTGGTTTAATTGTGGTCGAGGTAAATATTTTGTATAATCTTAAAATAATATATATTTTAATTAAGTGATTTAGCCAGTATGTATTGGCTGACCATTCGTAATGTTTTGATCAGTACATGTACTGATTTTAAGCCATGTGTACTGATCCAAAAATCATGTATTAATTTGCAATGATTTTCTAAAATATGTACTGATTGTATTGATTTTTGAACATTTCAACATAAAAAATAATTTTATTCAATAATTTTATACAAAAATTATATACACTTTTCTAAGTGTTTGAGTTGCGCTGAATATAAATCTGATCTCAGAATTTGTCTATTACATCAGGTTTTTTTGCCATATTCGAGACGTTATAACTGCGCGAATTCAACTATATTTTTAAAACCTGTTATGTAGTCTGAAAGTCCTACAAATTACCTTTAAAATTAATGTTTAACCCTTGTAATATCTTGTTTCATTTCTGAGATATCTATGTCCTCGTTTCGTGATCCTGTGTTTGGCTAAAAGTGGTATATATTCATCAAACACATATAAATTTCAACGGACGATATCTCATCTCAGCAAATAGAATATCTAACCAATTCAAAAAGCATTTGTTTTAATTGAGAATTTAAGACTTTTATAAGTTTGCCGTAAAATAAAGGCGAAATGTAGCGAAAAATCTGTTGAATTTGCATTCATAGCAAAAATACCATGAATGTAGCGAAAACCAAAATTTTTCATACTTCATGTTAAGATATCTCAGAGAAGAAACAAGATATTACAGAGGTTAAACATTTATTTTTAAGATACTAAGTAGGACTTTCAGACAACATATCAGGTTTTATTAATAAAGGACTTCGCGCAGTTATAACGTCTCGAATATGGCGAAAAACCAGGTTTTTCTAACTTTAAAGAAGGATATCTCGAAAACCTGATGGGATGGAGAAATTCTGAGTACACATTCGGATTCAGCCCATTTCAAACCCTTAGAAAATTAAACTTTTCGACCTTTTTCAAATGTTGTCGGCCTATGTAATTGAACTTCGCATAATATCAATTTTAATTTGAAGATTCCAGTTGGAATTTGAAAAAAGATACATTTAAATTCGTAAAATATCATTTACAATTCGAATAATCAATTAAAATACAAAAAATAAATTCATAAAATATTAATTGAAAAAGAGTAATAGAGTAATGAAAAGTCGAAGATCCTAAAAAAAATTTGAAAAATAATAATTTAACTTCCGGCATAGATATTGCGGCAATATCATAAATTTATCATTTCAATAAAAAGTAGTATTCTGATTGTATTGCCGTTTGAACATACAAAAGATATTTTGGCGATAAAAAAATAAATTGAAAATTTTCATTTGTATTTCTATTTCAATTTAAAATAATTTATAAAGCAACACAAGAAATCTTTGAAAGAATATAAATTTGGCCGAAAACCAAAAATTTGCTTTCAAAAGAAAATGAATACGTTTACATTTTTTAGGATTTTTTTTAAGTACTTAAAATTTGGAATTTGGAGCATTTTTAAAGAAGTTATGAGGAACAAACTACCAGTTTTTGAAAATTCGATATCTTTTAAACAAATCATCAAAAAAAATCTAGAAATTTACCTCGAAGGAGTTTTCAAAGGATACTAATTACTGTAAAAAATTGAGAAAATCTAAAAAAAAATCAAAGTGTTCAATTTGAAATGGAATGCCATACATATATACTTTATAATTATTTCGATGTGTTAAATACGGAATGAAAAGCTTTTTTACATACATATATCCTCTGTCACTAGAATGGAGGGTATTAAAATGTCTTTAATTTTTATACCCTCCACTTAGTGATAGAGGGTATATATAAGTTTGTCATTCCGTTTGTAACTCATCGAAATATCGATCTGGGACCCCATAAAGTATATATATTCATGATGCCCGATCGATTTTAAGACATTCTAGCGATGTCCGTCTGTCTGTCTGTCTGTCTGTGGAAAATGCTGTCACGGACAAAATATTGCACAGAGATGACTGAAACTTAACATATTAATTGGAAGTTCTCCCGAAAAGTTTGGTATTGCATTTGAGCGATATCGGTTCAGCGGTTCAAAAGTTATGAACGAAAATGTAAGCACACATCAAAAATTTCAGTACACTCAACATAACCTAAAAATACAAAATGCTTTAATTCGGCTTCTGGTTGACATATGTGAACATAATTGAACACCAAATGGTATTTAAACAAGTACTAACATATTTTTTGACAAAAAAAGAAAAAAATCGCTGATTTTTTTTTAACAAAATTTTTTTTCGCGGAAATTTTTTTTTCAAAAATTTTTTTTTTTTCAAAAGTAATTTCCTTTTAAATAAAGTTTTTTGCAACAATCTTTTTGAAATTGTGGAGGGTATCACTACATTCGGCAATGCCGAATTTAACTTTTTTACTTGTTTTGTTTGTTAAAGTCATTTTACAAACAAAAAAAAATGATTTTTACAAAAAACTTTTTTAAATTGCCAATTTCAACAAAATTAACTAACTCATGTTAGCAAACAAAATTTAGTAAATCTACTAATATATTTTTTTTCCTTCTTTTTTTGCAGCTCGTTGGTTTCGTCTTTGCCTGCTGTTTGGCCAATAATGTACGCAACTATAAGCGACGAAATGCTTATTAAATGCAGCAGTAATCTCAACTTTGTAATTTCCAAATCTCAATCATACATAAAACACATGTTTTTTTAAAATCTCGAATTAATATACTGCACAATACGAGTTTTTTTTTCAATAATTCAATGTACAATTTAAAAATCATAAAATTAGAAATAAGCTAAAATTTACCAGCTGCTGTTTGTTACATGCTACAACATATAAAAATAAAAGTTTGTATTTTTTTAAATAATAAAATAAAAATGAATTAAATGTTTAAAAAAAAAAATCCATTTTGACCAATATATAATGTACAAAATGTTTTCATTAAATTTTTTTTTTATGTTACATACATTTTTACACAGCCAGAAGCTGGGTGGGATTAAACAAAAATGATTCAAAATAGTATTTAAAGAAAGAAAACAAATGAATTTAACAATGATATATATTTTTTAAACTCCCCCCCACTCTGGTCGTAAAAGTCCATTTATTAATTTTCCTTATTTTTATTTGTATTGTATTCCATTTTGTTGTGTTTAACGCTTTTTGTTTATATTCTAAAAAATACCGATTTATATTGTATTACAATAAATTATTACATACCTACTACTACATACATACATACATACATACATATATGTTATTGTTAATCTTTTTTTTTTCTTCCTTTTTTAAATAAACATTACTTTTTTTTAAACATACATTTATCTACTTTACATACAAAATTAAAAAAAAAACGATAATCGAAAAACAAAACATTGAATTGTATTAATTAGAATCTCTTAAACTTGAAATAAAATCCATACATAATTTACATGTACAATTACATTTAATTTATATTCAAAAACATACATACTGCATTTTATTATTATTTTCATGAACACTAGGGTATTCAATCGATTAACCGTTAAACGGTTAATCGAGTAATTTTGGTCGATTGATTGTTTGAATAATTTAAAAGGGCATGTCACAGACTCAATTCTGTTCGGATTTGGAAAAATTGGTTTACTCGTAAAATCAGTGTTGCCACCAACAAAATCGTAAATTACACATGGGTCATGACAAAATTACACATAAAATCACAAATTACACATGGATCATGCCAAAATTACACATGAAATTACACATGCTTTTTTTAATAAGGTTTTTTTTTGTAAATTTTCAAAATATAACGGTTAACCAAAGTCTGGTTTTTACTGCTCAAAAAACCTACGATTTATATTTTTTTGCGAAATTTCTGTCTGGACAATCTAAGTCAAATCAGAAGAAAATCTGAAAAACAGCAAAAAAAATATATTGATTTCAGCTGAAAATCTGCTCATTTTAACCGAAAACCCTGCTAATTAAAGCAGAAAAATCTACAGAGTTGATGAAAAATCTGAACATCTTAAACGTATTCTTTAAGTAAAAAATTTTAAGCATAAACGAAAATATTGCTAAATTTTAAATACAAAAAACGGCAGAAAAGGTTGCTTATTTCACAGAAACAGTTTGTTGTATATTTTTTTTTTATTCAAATTAATTTTTTTTTTTTAATAAAATTTAGAAAAATACTAATGATTAAAAACGTTTTTTTCACCATTTTTTGAACGCTTAATGCCTGATATGGCCGATAAGCCGAGACACCCCAACCTAAGAATTGTCTCTTTTGTATATATGTATTTTATGTCTCAGGCAAATCGGTTCATAAGGGTTGAGTACTTCCCTTGTAAGTATTTTTGTAAAATTAGCAAAATAGTCTGCTATTTTTTAATTCTGACAATTTTTAATCGTTAAAATTTCATGAAATAAAAAAAAAATAAAAATCTGTAAAATTTTAAAATAATTAGCTAAAATGTTCACAAAAATATTTTTGTAAACTCAGAAAACAGAATCAGCAAAATAATTAAAAACTTCTGTTATTTTTTAAAACTGAATGACAGAGAATTTCGTTAAAATATCAATTTCTGCAGAAAAATCTGCTAAAAGTTTTGTTAAAACAAATAATGAAAATAAATGCTCCAAAAAGTAAAAATTTCAAATTACACATGAATTACACATGCAGACAATTACACATGGGCTACACATGAAAAAAAAAAATTACACATGATATGTGTAATTACACATGAGGTGGCAACACTGCGTAAAATGCAAAACGAAAAATATTTTTTTCGGTATGAAATCACTTTCGAAAATCATAGCGTAATTGAATTGCATAAAAGTGGTTTAATTCCCAAAAAAATATACTCGCTTTGCGTTTTACGAGTAAACCACTTTTTTCAAATCCGAACGGAATTGAGTCTATGGCATGCCCCAAAATTTCCAATTTTCAAATAACAAATAAACCGGTTAATTTTTGTCGATTAACCGATTTAACGAAATTTCTCTTTTGTACTTTTATTTATTTTTTTGTGTATTGATGTTTAATTTTTAATTTAAATTTCAGCTCTGCTGAAAGAAGTTTAGGTCTAAAAAAATTATCAAACTGTATTTTAGCAATGGAAAAAAATACCTCAATATCCTTAAAAGATATTTCGGTTCCAAAAAAATTAACTTAGTAACCCTACACTCAGAAAATTATGTAATTTACTACATGTACATTAGGGTGGCAGCGAAATGTATTAAGCAATTTTTTGTATTAATATTGATGTCTCCCGGACGGAATATTGTGCCACATGGTCTAAAATTGATGTCGAAAAAATTTCAGCCAAATCGGATAACTTTAACCCGTGCCCCTTTGAGGTCAAAGTTCAAATGATAAAAAAAAAAATTTTCCATACAAGCAAAAATTTTTTTTTTCGATTTTTTATTTTTTAATATTAGTTAGCTTTATTAGCTTATTAACAACAAAAAATTTCATTTCGATCGGACAAGATTTTCAGTTTCAAAAGTGACTCTGAAAAAAAAATTTTCAGGCTTGTTAGGGGCTTAAGCTAAGTACTCTGTTTCTTACGGTGAAAATTTCACTTAAACTTTAAACGCCTCAAATTGCAATAAAACATTTAAAAATCAAGAACTTTTGACAATGATAAAAAAGAAACGATCATAACAAAACTGAAATGTCACTTTTTCACGGCAATTTAAATTGTCTTGTATAATAAAAATGAGTGAAAACTTTTTTAACAATTTCCCCTTAATTCCTCGCGTTGCCAATTTTTTTTTTTTTTATATGGAGTTTGACAGATTTTTTCCCGTGAAACCGAACAGAGTACTTAGCTTTACTCTAAAAAATTAAATTTTTTTTTTTTTTTAGTTTTGACAAGCATACATTAAAGATATTTTCTCGCTCTTAATAATAGGTTTTTTTAAACATTTTTTGTGACGTCGTAATTTTGTTTTTTAATAGGGCCAAAAACCAAATTTTTGCAGCTTTTGGCCCCAATTTAGAACAAAACTTTGATGTCACCAAAAAAAAAAAGAAAAACTGTTATCATGAGCGACGTAAAATCTTTAATGTGTGCTTGTCAGAGCTAAAAAAAAGTTAGTTAGCTTTATTAGCTTATTAACAACAAAAAATTTCATTTCGATCGGACAAGATTTTCTGTTACAAAAGTGGTCTTGAAAAAAAAATTGAGACTGTCTTGAGACAGACATACTTTAAAAAGTATTTTTTTTAGTTTTTAAAAGTTTACAAAATAGCTTTTGTTTGTTTCTCTCGATAATACATATTCCAAATCTATAATTTTTTTTTCTGGGACATTGTAATCATGCTCTTAAATAGGGCCAAAAACTGAATTTTTCCAGTTTTTTACCCCAATTTAGAACAAAAATGCGATGTCAAAAAATGTTTTTTTAAAAAAAATTTAAAAAACCTGGTATTAAGAGCAACAAAAAATCTTTAATGTGTGCTTATCAAAACTAAAAAAATTTTTTTTTTTGAAAATTTTTTAGAGTAAGCCCCTAACAAGCCTCAATTTTTTTTTTTCGGAGTCACTTTAGAAACTGAAAATCTTGTCCGATCGAAATGAGATTTTTTGTCGTTAATAAGCTAATAAAGCAAACTAATAATAAAAAAAATAAAAAAAAACGAAAAATTTTTTTTTTGCTTGTATGGAAATTTTTTTTTTATCATTTGAACTTTGACCTCAAAGGGGCACGGGTTAAAGTTATTCGATTTGGCTGAAATTTTTTCCACATCAGTTTTAGACCATGTGGCACAATATTCCGCCCGGGAGATGTTGAAAATCCAAAGTTGAAATTTAGCTGCCACCCTAATGTACATACCCAAGTAGAAATTCATGACGGTTATAAAAAAAGCGTTTTTAAAGCACTCCAAAGTAGAAACTCATGACGGTAATAAAAAAATAGCATTTTTAAAGCACTTCCAAGTATAAATTCATGACGGTAAAAAAAAAGTCATGACTTATCAAAAATAAAGCATTTTTAAAGCATTATTTCATAACGCTTTATGAACGTTTTGAAAAAGCTTTTTGAGATTACTTTTTCGCCAAATTTATGTTGGTTTAGGAATACAATTTTTTTACATTTTTTTACTTTTCTTTTTAAATATGGTTTACGACGACTAAAAATGCCGTCGTTGAAAATGAGTCCGACAAGTCTATCGTGACCAAAACAAGCCGCTGGCTAGAGAGAATAACTAAACCTATGTGGGAATAATAGTATCTTTGGAAAACCCCCTAAAGTATTCAAATTGCCCCCCAGTGGGGCGAGAATCAAAGGTTGAGAATCATTGGTCTAGAGTGATCGTATCTAAAAGGCAGTTAATAGCAAAAACATTAGGTTAGGTTGGTTGGGCGTCCGCCAATTTGGCGAATTCACTTGGAGGCCATAAGGCCCATTGTGATTCCCCTAAAGTTGTCTCCCTATTTCCCTGATAGCAAAAACATTACAGATCATGGGTTCAATCCTTGGCGGCTGCGATCTGTTAATAATTTTCACATATAGAATATAATTGACTATTTACTGAATAAATTTGACATTAAAAGTTTTTCTGATTATAAAAACTGGATTATATGAAACTAGTAAAAACGAACCAGGATGTCTTAATTTTTTAGAAAAATAAATTTTTCTTTCACACCTTTCTCCATTCAAACCATATAGTATATACCCAGCAAAAACGGTTGCTTCCTAGAAGCACGATTATAAGTTAGAAAAAGTTCAGAAACACATGAGAATGCAACCACAGAAGCCATGATTTTTATATGAGATGTCACAAAAAAATGCAGTAGCATTGGAATCCAAAAAGCACTAAATGAATTGCAATAAGTAAGAGCTTTTTTGATAGCACAGAAGACGTTGTAAAATCATGTCTTCTTAGAATCGGTTCATAATCGATTATTAACCAGCACTAAAAATGTTGTAAAATCATTGCTTCTCAGAGTCGATTATTATTAAGCATTGAATATACCGTCATCAAGGCCTTCATAAATGCGCATAAATAAGTCATTCTAGAAAGCGTAACATGAATGCCTTCTGGAATTTGCAGTATTCATGCCATTTTTTAAGCATTACTGCAAACCCCAAAAAATGCCTATTGTCATGTAATAAAATGCAATTTATTTTTCATTTATAAAATTTATGTTTTATTTCCTTTGATATTTTAACATAGAATCTAAAATAAAAAAATCTATAAACAAATGTAATGATAAGTATATTAATTAAATATAAAGGAAACAATTGAGATCACAAAATTATAATTAAACGAGTAAATAAGGTTTTGTTTATTTTTTTATAACAAAAATAAAAAAATCAATTTTTATAAGTGTTTTTTTTTTAATTTTTTGAGTTATCTTACTTAAAATTTATATTAAGAGATTATACAACTTATATTTTAAAGAAAAACAAATGTATTTTGAGGATGTTTATTCTGGCTCGAGGTCATTATTTTCTTAACTAATTAAAACCATGATATTCTCATAGCACAATTTTCAAGAAAATAATTTTTTGTTTTAAATTTATTTATGTTGGTGATTTTTGCAAGACTTAATTTAAACTCGAAATATCTCGGATTTTGAGCTAACTTTCAAAACGGGGTACACCACTGGATTCTACGACCCAAAATTAGGTTGACGTGTCTCGGCGTTTTGGTGTGTCATTTTCACCTACTTACAGTGTAATTGTTCTTTGTATACGGCTCCTGTCAAAACATAAATTTAAAAATTAGGTTGGAGCAATTCCTGAACTTAAAATGTAAAAATACACTTACTTAATATCACGTTTAATAATTTTGGATAGTCCAAAAGCTTATTTTTGCCTTCCACTCGAGGTAAAACTTTAAACTGGGTCGGGGGCAAAAATTGATGTTATCTTTTTTATATCAGTTCTTCCCACAATATTTTTTTTAGTGGCAATCTGAAAAAAAAATATGGAACATAATTTCTCATCAAGAGTAAAAAGATAATTAGTATAAAACTCAAAAAAACATGTTAGTAAAATTACTAACAGTACGTAATTTTACGGGACACATCTTGTTAAAAATGTACTTGCAAAAATCCTTTAAAAGACAAGACTTTTCTTGTAATTTTTATCATAAAAAATACAAAATTTCTTACAATTTACATTTTTTTTTGTAAATTTTCAAATATTTTCGGTTCTTAATTTTAATATCTTTGTAAATTAACATCTTTTTACCGCAACCTTTTACAAAAAATGTGTTAATTAAAGCTTTTTATGTGGAATTTTGTATTACAAGTAAGGCCTTGTAAAGTTAAAAGCATTTTTGCTAGTACATATGTATTTTACGAACTTTTTAATGTAAAATAACATTATTTTTTTTAGTGTACTTACTATTGCACCCTGCGTTTCATTTGCATTTCTCGATCCATATTTAAAATTTCTGCTTTAGTTTTAATGGGAAATTGGTCCAAGTATTTGTTGAACCCATTCCATGATTAATATTTGAGTTTACGATGTCGAAACCGTCCAAGCTTACTTGCAGATTATCAAAATATTTATTACTTCTTTCAGCAAACCTATGCCGACATGAAAATACGTAAGTCCGTAGAGCAAGAGTTATTTTTTTTACTAATTGCTGTTTTCCAAATAAGCCAACTACACTGAAAAGAATTTCTGTATGTTTTTTAAATATTTTAAGCAATGCTGTTGCGGTTTCAACTGTTGGGCGATATTGGATAAACCAGCCATTTATATCATTTAAAAACTCATTTTCAGGAACTTTTTCATAAATTGTTTTATTTGTTGGAATTTACTTTAATGTTGGAATTTCTTTTAGGTTATTGTAATTTATTGCTTCATTTTTGAAAGAAGAGGAAGCAGCAACGCTCTATTTTTATCTTTTTCTGTATGTTTGTCGTTTATTCCTCATTTGAGTTTTTATACGCATCAAAAGAAAAAAAAATATTTTTTTAATTATCTATCGCAACAACGTATACACTAAAAGTTGTATACTTTTTTATTTTAATTATTTGGGTATCACTTTTTATTTTAATTCTACCTTATTTATATAATTATATTTTTGGTACGCTTTACACTTATCACATTTTAACATTTTTCACTTTTGATATTTTAACAGACACGAACACAACTGAACAGTCTCAAGACTCAATATCAACTGATTTGTATTTTTTTGTTATTTCATCATCCCAATATTTTACTACAAATTTTAATAAAACCGGTTTCTGTTCATTTCGTAAACTATCGTAGACGATTGTAAAGAGAAGAGAGGTTTAGTTTGCCTTACTTTAGTGCTTCGCGTAAGCAGTAAAGTTAAATTTTTAAAAATCTCTGGCTTACTTAAGTGCTTCTCATAAGCAGTTAAGTTTAATTTTTAAAAATCTCTCCCATTTTTTAGTGTTTCTTCTGAATTTGTAATACTCTGCCTTATATTAGTGCTTCGCATAAGGTGTAAATTTAACTAAATTTTTCATCCCCTTTTTAATGTTTTCTTGACACGAAAAACACATATACATAAAAACGATAACAAAATAAATTAATTAAAATTATTTATGTATATAATTTATATTTAAATAATTATATTCATAAAATTTTATAAATACAAAAATAAAATATTCCATATTTAATTTTTTACTCACTTTTTGCACCTTTTAAATGATTTATAAAACTCTTAACAGTCTTTAACACGGTACAACTTCAAATTTTTTATATTTTTTTTAAGTTATATTAGATACCATTTTCAATAAATTATTTTAAGCATTTTTGTAAAACATAACTTTTTTTTCTTGCGACAGTTAAAATTCCCCGAATTTTCCAAATACTCCAAAGCAAAAATGCGTTGTAAAGTTTTTTTTTTAATTGATGATTTTAGTGCTTCCTGTAAGCGACAATGTTAAAAAAAATCAAATTTTAATCGCTTCTTAGAAGCGCATCAAAACAGCATTCAAATCCTGCTTATTCAATGTCAAATTCAATGCCTTATATTGTTACATTTATGAAGCAGGAAGCAGTAAAGAGCTTCTAACTAAATTTACTGCTTCCAAATCTTGAACATTTTTTGCTGGGTACAAATTCTATTTAGTTTTTGGTATAAAAAAACAGTAATTTTTTATAAAAAAATAATATATTTATCTTTTCTTAAAACAATAAAAATTAAAACAAAAATAACTTTCATTTGGTTTTTAAATTGGTGAAAAATTACTTAAGGTTTTGTATCTGAAATGCTTGTAAATTGCTTTTTTTTTGCATATAAAGCACTTTAAAATTGCTTTACATACCGTTTCAAAAGTGATACATTTTTGGTTTTTGCAATGCTTTAAAAGCGCTATAACGAAGCGTTCTAAAATCATTATTATAAATGTCTTTAAAAACGTTTCAAATAAACCGTCTAACGGTGTTATCATTAGGACTGTCTGAAAGCGCTCTGAGGATGGTTTTCAGTATGGTCTGAGAGCATTCGTACTACCATACAAAGCGCTTTAAAAGCGTTTTAACGGTTGTATTTTTCTACCTGGGTAGTTATTTCTATATTTTACAGTAGTAAGTTGTTTTCAACTTCAAAGTCAGTTGTTTTTGTATGAAAAATATCAAACAACTATTTCTGTTAGTTATTTTAAGTCGTTTTTTTGAACAACTAACACAAAAGTACTGTAATGTAGTAACAGTTATTTAAAGTAGTTAATTTAATTTTTTTTATCTCTGAAAAATTTTCAGTATTTTTCCAAAAAATAAAAATTAATTTTCGTTTTTTTATTTTTCACAACTTAAGTTTTTTTTCTGAAAAATGTTTTGAAAAAAAAAATATATAATATATTAACCAAAATCGCGATTTCGGAATTATTTATAAGCCTTTATTATTAATAAATTACGTTAAAAATTTGCCGATGTCGTAAATAATAATTCATTTTTATTAAAATGCAAAACCCTCTATCTTATCATTTTCATTCATGAACCTTAAATTTTTGAGAAACAAAACCCTCTATCTATCCTCTAAAATCTCCAATAGTGAAAAATTTTAAAAACGAATCATATGTGAGATTCAGTAGTTGATTTTTGACTCTCCTGAAAAGTTGTGTTTTTTTAGATAGAGGGTTTTGAATATAGGCCCTCGATATATTGTTTATTTTATTTTTACTACATTTTAGTTATTTTGACTACAAATGTACTACATAAGTCAGTTGTTGGGGTCAGCTTGACCCCATAACACTTACAAAGTAGTTATTTTAACTGACATTTTCAGTTGATTTTACTAACATAATTTTTTGAGTGTAGACAATTTTTTATACATACCCAGTTGGCAACGTCCTCGAGCCATCCTCAGTGACGGAGCGGTGACATGTCAAAGTCACTGCTGACATCCACAAGACATCTCTATGTACTGGGTTGAAGACAGTTTCATACAAATTTTCAAAATGTCCTCACTCAAAGTCAGCAGTGGTCAGGGCTGACCTTCTGGGGACAGTCACCTAAGACTTCTTTGGGGAAATGTCTGACGTAGGTCATGCGAAAATACACAAAAATTTCGTATTTCCTTTACTTTTTTACTTTTATCCATTTTCCTTTATAAATTATCTTTCTCATATTTAGAAAAAACTTTTCGCCTTTTTTAGTCCCAACTGTTATTCTACTTTTTTTTTTTTTTTTTTTTAAAGAGACAACACTCAGGCAATGCTGCCTATCAATTACTAATGTAACCGTGATGTTTCTTTCGGAAAGGGGATAGAAGAGAGATGAAAGATAGAAGGGCTTCAGTATGGCAACACTGTAATTGCGCGTGTTGATAATTTTGAGTACAGTTGTTGCATCGCCATCTGTTATTGATCTGGCGAATTATTTTTGAAGCTGTGTTTAATAGCCATTATTTTTATTATTTTACTTCGTTGACGTTTTAGTGCTATTTATCAACGAAGGAGGGTGCTGCGATAGATATTAGTTATAAATAGAAACTAATAAATATCTGAAAAAAATGTTGTTCTGCCTGAGCCGGGAATCGAACCCAGGCTTGTTGGCTAGTAGTCCAACGCGCTAACCACTAAGCCACAGCATTACTTTTATTCTACTTGTTAGATTTTGATTTTATTTTAATTAAATCTATAATATTGCCATCTTTTTCTTGGAAATTGAAGAGTTGCCCAGATTTAAAATTCTAATTTAATACACTGCTATTCTGCAGACATTTCCTTTTAGACGTCTTAGAGGAATTTACCACACTCTTCAGTGCTGACAATGTTAGGACATGCCATCAACACTTAAAAAATGATGTTAGTAAAATCAACTGAAAATGTCAGTTAAAATAACTACTTTGTAAGTTGTTTTGGGGTCAACTACTTTTTCAGTTAAATCAACTAACAATGTTAGTTATTTTAACTGACAAAAAACAACTGACTTATGTAGTAAAAACTACTAACATTTGTAGTCAAAACAATTAAAATGTAGTAAAAATAAAAAAATCAATATATACCCCCATGTGATGAAAATCGTTCGATTTCAATTCGATCGTTTTTGAATTTCAATTTCGATGGTTTTGAAATATTTGTAAGAAAAATAGATAAAATTGTATTTATTAATTTGTTTGATTGTACTCATTCCTTTAAAAACAATTTTAAGTTATTTTGTCTTTTCTGTTAACTTTTCGAATTTCGATTTTTAATGAAATCGATCGAAATTGAATTCGTTCGATTTCCATCACATACCAGATAATTTTTTTTTTCAAAAAATTTTTCAAAAAAAAAATTGAAGACCAAATTTTTTTTCAAAAAGTTGTGAAAAATAAAAAAACGAAAATTTATTTTTATTTTTTGGAAAAAAACTTTGAAAATTTTTCAGATACAAAAAAAATAAAATTAACTACTTTAAATAACTGTTACTACATCACAGTACTTTTTTGTTAGTTGTTCAAAAAAACGACTTAAAATAACTAACAGAAATAGTTGTTTGATATTTTTCATACAAAAACAACTGACTTTGTAGTTGAAAACAACTAACTACTGTAAAATATACAAATAACTAACATGTAGTAACTTACATAATTTTCTGAGTGAAGGATTACCTATGATTTGTCAGAACCTGAAGACATTTCCTCAAGGAATCACTGTGGAAATTTCCTCAGTGACACATTTTCCAACTGGGTAGCTAAAACTTTATATTTTTCTAAACGTTTTTCATGCGTTTAATCCAAATATGTAGTTAGAACGGATCTATCTCATCTTAAAATGTTTAGGTTTTCGATTTACAATACTGTTTATACTCAGATTTTCGCAATGTTCGGGACCCTAAAAAACCGCGAATTATTTTTTGATCTGAAAATACACTCAAAAAAGTATGTCGGTAAAATCTACTACAAAAGACAGTTGTTTTGACTACATTTTGTCGTTGAAAAGGCGTCCACTACATAAACGGTAAAAACAACTGAACATGTTGTTGTTTTTAACTATTGATTTTCAACTACAAAATGTAGTAAAAACTACTACAAAACTGTTTAATACAGTTGTTTTTTCTACAATTGCCTGAAATTTTATTTAAAAAATTTCTTAAACGTTTAAATGATTGATATTTATTTATTTAAAAAGCAATACATTTCAGTTGGTTGTATAGAATTTCGACATGATGACAATTTTTTGATGTATTTATCTGGAATTATAGAAGAAAAAAATTATATTAATAAAATGTTAAACAAAATAAATTGATTGTATTTACCTTTGTTTTTTTAATAGTTTATTTCAAATTTTCACCGCTACTGATTAAAGTTTGTCTGGAATAAAAAAAAAACGAAATGCTTTGGTAAAATTTATTTATAAAAAAAAGAATTAAGAATTGCAATGTTTCAAAAAAGTATGTACCTGTTCTGTTGTGTATACATTTTATCTTGGTATTTTCCGATTGGTTTTTACGCACGCTTATGTGAGCGCTATATTATACCAGTGATCGGCACCCATAGCCCTCAGATGCCGAACACAATCGGCAATTAACACGTATATAACACGATTGTCAACAAAACTCACAACTAACAAGGGAAGTCTCCCTGGTGTCACCCTCCGATCTTCATGAAATTTGGATATGTTGTTAAGAACGAAAATTAATTCGACACGTATTTTTTTTTAGCGGCCCAAATTCATTTTTTAGAGGGGCGATTTGTATGGGGGAAATTGACCTTTTTCAGTTTTTCACGATTTAAGCCTATTTAAACAAAATTAATATAGGCATGTGTGGTATCAGATTAAAGGTATTAAAAATACCTATCTCGTGGTGTTAACAACGGGCCATAGAAGTTAATATTTTTCGACTTATTAACAAAAATGTCCTAAAATTTTAGTATTTTACTCAATATGACGAAAAGTTGAGCATGTTTGGACACATTCTTAGCACACGTAGATAGGTTTTCCAAAGACCTTTCATTTGGTATGCAACATGACTAGGTTTCTTTGCATAGTATAGGAGATAAACGAAAAAAACTGAAAAATGGCCTTGTCTTCCCCCCTCCTTTTTACCCCCTAAATATGAATTTGGGCCGCTAAAAAAAAATACGTGTCCCTTTATTTTGTCTGCTCTACAAAATAAAATCAATTCCATAAAGATCCGCTGGTGACACTAGGGAGACTTCCCTTGTAAGAGCATAAAAATACAACAACAAGCAGGATGATGTCGCTTTGTTAAAGAAATACACAAACACATGCATGTTTTAATTCATATACCAATGCATTCATTCACTCTCTTTCTGCCGACCACTGTTATACACACTTGTTATCTCCAGCGATGCCAACTATTTCAAACCAAAAAGCGTCGGCTAATTAGTTAAAAAGGGCTAAAAAGGGCTAAACTCAAAAATTTATCAGTTTTTGTGTTTTTCAGCAAATTTTTTTCTTTAATTTGTGTTTTTAGGAGACCAATCTTACGTTCCAATATAAAAATGGGCTTATTAAAAAAAATTATTGAAATATTTGACTTAAAAATTTAGAATTTAAAAGAAATCGCTAAGATTTGCGTTTTCCAACAATATTAATTTTTTTCTTTTGGCCATAAAAGTGCGCTTATATAATAATTGGACTATTCGTAATATTGTTTCAATTAATTTTTGCAGAAATACTTAAACAATTTGAAGTATTTATTGACATACAACTTTTATTTTTAAAGAAATTCATGACACTTAATGTTCTCTCCACTTCTGCATTTGAATAAGGATTTCCAATTAAATCAGAACAAATGATGACAACTTCAAAATCGGATTTTCAACCATAAAATTTTTAAAACAGTGTATTTTGATCAAAAATTAATCTGTTTAATTATGATTTTCCGAGTCTTTGACCCTTTTCATGATTTATAATTTCATGTATAATAGATATGCAACTTTATTTTAGAAAACATTGTGGCCAAACAGCAAACATTGTGGCAAAATATTAACAAATGACTCCAAAAATTAACAAATGGTTAAAAATAGGGCTAAAAGGGCTATAAAATATAACAAAAAGAGCCATGTTAGCCCCTAAAAAAATAAAAGGGCTAAAAGAAAAAATACGTGTTGAGAGCAATAAAAAAGGGCTGAATATAGCCCCAAAAGGGCTAAGTTGGCATCACTGGTTATCTCATTTATCCACTTATTTTCTTTCGCACAAAAATATTTTTCCAACAACATATTTTTTGTTATAATTAAATTTAATAAATTGTAATTTAATTTATTTAGATATTATTTATTTGGTATAAAAATAATTCCTTCCGCATCCCGCACAACTAGGGTTGCCATCCGTCCTCTTTTCCCCGGACAGTGTCCTCTTTTTTGGGGCGTACGGGGCAGTCCGGCTTCTTTTTCAGCAAGTGTCCGGGGTTGTCCTACTTTTTGCACTTTTCTCCATAATTTATTTTTTATTGCATCGACACTTTTAAATTCTTGACATCGTTGTATTGTTGCTCAAATGACTTGGCATTACTTACTTTGCTTGCCAAAATGTGGAGCTTTTCAGCAGTGATGCTTTCTTTAAAAACGCATAAAAAGGCGTACATTTTGAATAAAAAAGCACTATATGTTGGGACAAATCACAGAGTCAATTCTGTTCAAAAGGGGAATTGAATGTTTGTTCGTAAAACCTAAAACAAATTATTCTTCGGAATTATAGATCTTTCACTTAAAAAATTATGTTAGTAAAATCAACTGAAAATGTCAGTTAAAATAACTACTTTGTAAGTTGTTTTGGGGTCAACTACTTTTTCAGTTAAATCAACTAACAATGTTAGTTATTTTAACTGACAAAAAACAAATGACTTATGTAGTAAAAACTACTTACATTTGTAGTCAAAACAACTAAAATGTAGTAAAAATAAAAAAATCAATATATAATTTTTTTTTTCAAAATATTTTTCAGAAAAAAAAATTGAAGACCAAATTTTTTCCAAGTTTTTTTTTTAAAAAAAGTTGTGAAAAATAAAAATAACGAAATTTTTTTTTTTTGGAAAAAAACTTTAAAACTTTTCAGAGATAAAATAAATAAAATTAACTACTTTAAATAACTGTTACTACATCACAGTACTTTTTTGTTAGTTGTTCAAAAAAACGACTTAAAATAACTAACAGAAATAGTTGTTTGATATTTTTCATACAAAAACAACTGACTTTGTAGTTGAAAACAACTAACTACTGTAAAATATACAAATAACTAACATGTAGTAACTTACATAATTTTCTGAGTGTTCAATTACACTGCTCAACAAACTTTTTTCGATTTTTGCATTTTTTGATAGCTTGCACAGCATGCTGTCAGCATGAATGTCTGCAGACATTCGATGAAATTAAAATCTATCCAACATAAGATTTTTTTTAATTATTGATTAGGTTACACTTGCGTTTTAAAATGATACATACTGTTAAAATTACTATTTTTGTAAAATTTATCTTAAAAAATTTTTTTACAAATTGGAGTTTTCTTTAAAACTTTTCGTATAAACCGGAAGATATCCTTATTGGTTTTTAAAGCATATAAAAAAGTATGAATTTTTGCCTAAATTTTAAGCTCATCACAGCCCGTGTAAAAAAATAATTGGATCAAAACATATCTCTTTTGATAAAAACATATATGGATCATATCTAAATGGATATAATCAGATCTACTCCATATATACTCATATCTGCTTCAGATGTGTTTTGATCCGTAAATTGAGTCTATCTGACAATTTTACATATATGAACATATCTGAAAATATCTGATCATATATGTCATATATGCCAGATAGACTCAATTTACGGATCAAAACATATCTGAAGCAGATATGAGTATATATGGAGTAGATCTGATTATATCCATTTAGATATGATCCATATATGTTTTTATCAAAAGAGATATGTTTTGATCCAATTATTTTTTTACACGGGAGTACAGATTTTGCTTAAGAGGCTTTTAAAATTGTGCTTTAACTTCAATATTTTTTTCCTATTAAAGAAACAATAGTTCACTCAAAATAATCACTCTGTTAAATTACAGAGATACTCTGCTGAGCCAGCAGAAAATACCATAGATTTCCAACCAGCAAGATTTTTTGTTATTTTACGAAGAAAACTCTGTAAAATGATTTTGATAAAAAACTGTAAATTTACAGAATTATCTGTAAAATATTGATAAAACCGAAAAGAAATTTACCAAAAAAAATCTGTAAATTTACAAAGTTTTAATTAAATGCATTTTATAAGTTCAACATTTTACAAAAAAAAAAACTCTGTAAATTTACAAAGTTTTAGTTAAATCCATTTTATGAATAAAACTTTTTATTTTTGTGAAAATTACGAGTTTTTAACGAGTAACTCCAATTTTACAAAATATTGTTTTTTGGTCACAAGAAAATACGAAGTATTTTTTTTTAAATCTGTATTTCGACAGATAACTTTGTCAAATATCTGTCGAATTGAGATTACAGTCATTTTACAGAGTATTTAACAGAATAATTATTTTGAGTGTTCAATTCAACTCGAACGCTATATACTAGATTTTTATTCCACGCAATGGCTGCTGTGCAGGCTTTAAAAAAATGCAAAATTGCGTTTTTCGCATTTTTAACTGCGAATAAATAAAATTCTAGGCGTGAAAAAGATAACAGTACAGATTTAGAATAAGAGAGACAAAATCTTTAAAAATTTTCTATGGGTCTTCAAACCGAAGCCAAACACCTTCGATTTGTTGAGCATTGGTTTTAAAGTGAAATTGACGTAAATAATTGGAATTGGTTTAATTCCGTTTCCGAACGGAATAGAATCTGAGAAACTTCATCGACTTTCATAATCGTTCATAATGGTTGCGCCCAGTTGGCAAAAAAAATCACACCTGACATACTGCTGACTCGCCCTTAATAATATTGCTGACATCTTCATACAATTTTTCAAAATGTCATCAATGACATGACAGCAGTTGGTCAGCGGTTGTTTAAGCAAATTTTTAGTGGCAACCGATACTGGTGGACACTGCTGACCAACTGCTGACATGTCATTGATGACATTTGAAAAATTGTATTACGATGTCAGCGATTTCATAAAGGGAGTATCTGCAGTATGTCAGGTGTGACTTTATTTTGCCAACTGGGCGGTATCGTTGACAACACTGGGTTTTAGTGATTTTTTTTAAGTGGGACTGAAAATTTTTAGTGGGGAAAAAACGTCCTCTTTTTTGAGTCAAATGTCCTCCTTTTTTGATGCTGATGTCCTCTTTTTCTCAAAATGGAGATGGCAACCCTACGCACAACCAACTCGCTCGACACATTCGTTTGCAATAAAAATTTCTAGAAAAAACGAGTTTTTAGAAAAAAACTAAAAACAACTACAAAAATCAACTTTTGCTACAGTGTAGTATATTTTATGTATTTATTTTTTGAAACTACTACAAAAAAAAGTTGTTTGAGATTTTTTCATACAAAAACGACCGAAATTGTAGTTAAAAACAACAGCTACTACTTACTCAGGCGCGGATCTAGGGGGGGGGGGAGAATGGGATTTCTCCCCCCCCAAAATGATTTCAAAAAAAAGAAAAAAAGAAAAAAAAAGAAAGAAAGAAAGAAAGAAAGAAAGAAAGAAAGAAAGAAAGAAAAGGAAAAAAAGAAAGGAGAAGGGAAAGGAAAAAGGAAGGGAAAGGACTAAACATAGATAGAAAATGGCCAGGATGTAAAAAAATCCTTGGGAGAGGTATATGTGTGCTGATGAATTACAGCTCGCATAGCCTCTATAAAATATTTTAGAATTAAAGAAATTGCGTATGAGAAACTTAAATGACAATCGAGTCGTGGGAATTTTCTAACCGAATAACTATCCTTATCACTTAAGGAAAAAGTATTATCTCAAATATTTTTTTTAGAAAAATATCTCAGAATTCCTGGCTTTATCTTTAGAAAAAAATGTTTTTGCCTCTGAATGTAAGAATTTTTTTATTTAAAAAGCATATAAAATTTTAGGAAAAATCTCTTTTCTATAGAAAAAATCCCTCAGAAACTGGAAATTTTTCCTTAGAAAAAACGTTTCAGAATCTGACAATATGTTTTTTTATGGAAAATTGTGTACGAATATGAGAATTTCTCTTTTTGAAAAATTTTTCAGAATCTACGAATTTTTCTATAAGAAAAGTTTATCAAAATCTTTGATTTTTTTATCGGGAAAATGTTTAGAGCTTTTCTATAGAAACTATATCAGAATCTGAGATTTTTTTAGTACGAAATATCTCTAAGAATTAGAGTTTTTTTCCGTTGAAAGATTCTGAGAATTTTTCGATAGGAAATGTGTCTCTAAATATTATTTTTTTTTTACAAATTTTTCACCGTAGAAAAAATTAGAAGGCAAATTTTTTATTGAAAGATGCTATAAAATTTAAGGTCTTATTTTTAAAAAAGTGTTTCAACATTTTTTCATAAAATGTTTTGGAAACTGATAATTTTCTTTTACAAAAAGGGTCTAAGAATTTTTGAATACGAAAAAGTTTTTAGAACCCAAGAATAACTTTAAAATATGAGAATTATTAATTATCCGAAATTAGAAAATTTTTTATAGAAAGAATGTCTCAGAATCTCAGATTTTTGCTATAGAAAAAAGTTTAAAAATCTGAGACATTTTCTATAAGAAAATATTGAATCTGTGAGTTTTTCTGCAGAAAATACGATCTAAGAATTAAAAAAAAAATTACATCGAAGGGTTTAAAATCCTAATATTTTTCTAAAGACAAATATCTCAGAAATGGATTATGTTTTTATATGAAAACTATTTTAGAATCTATAAGTTTTTCCTAAGTAAAAATGTCTTAAAATCTGAGAAATTTTTTGAAGAAACATGTTTAAGTGTAATACTTCATTAAAATTTTTTTCGGAATATTGGACTTTTAGTATAATTTTTTATTTTTTAAATAATAATTTTTAGATAAGATAATTTTTATGACTTTAAAGCAGTGGTCGGCAGTGCTGCCAACTTATTTTTGGGGAAATCGTCAATTTTTGAAAAAAAAATCGTCAAAATCGTCAAGTTAAAAAAAATTAATCGTCAAAAAATCGTCATGACAAAAATACGCTAATAAATACTAAAAATCTTAATAACCTAGACCACTCCTTGGTCCAGGGTGAAATGAGTTTCTGTTGATGTTTGTAAATATCAAAAATATTGGTTCTAAACATATCTTTAAGTCGCAATCAGACCTTTGAAGAATTAATTCACTTTTTGATTTGATTCGCAAAAAGATTAATTCATATTAATAAATCAAGGAATTAATTCTTGATGATTTGATTCAAAAGAATTAATTTCAACTTTTTGTTGAATGAATTAACTAATTTTTTGTTTAATTCCTTGTTTAAATAATGATTCAAATCAACTTGATTCAAATCAACAAAGAATTAATTCACTTGATTCAAATCAATTGATTCAAATCAATTGATTCAAATCAATTTGATTCAAATCAATTGATTCAAATCAATTTGATTCAAATCAATTGATTCAAATCAAAAATGTTTTGATTCAGTTGATTTAAACATTTTTTTCTTAAATCAAAGTATTTACTTTACACACGCACACACATACTATAACATATATTCTTGTGCGGTAGTAGCAAGCAAAAAGTCAAAGCAACAGAATTTTATAGTGTACATTTTATTGGCAGCATTTTTTAGCCTATGCATGCAAAGGAATCACAAAAATGCAAGACATTGCTTTAATATAACATTTATTAATTTGCACATATACATTAAGGGTGGGATAATGCACGACTTTTCGATATAATGGAAATGTATGTGTATAATAAAAATGTAAATCATTCATTGTTTTTGTGTTAAAAGTTATTTTTATGCTGAAGAGCCAAATTCGTTATTGACTAAAGTAAAGATAGGCGCGTGAGTGGATTTTGACTCACACTCACTAACGCAAAAAATAATCGGATCACTCACTAATCCCTCACGCAATATTTTTTTACTCACGCTCACTCACTATTCACGTGAGTAATAAAAAACTTACTCACACTCACGCGTGACTCACGCCAGATTCAATCACGCTCACGCGTGAGTCACGCAAAATCTACTCACGCAATAAAATTTTCTTACCAAAAAAAAAAAAAAAAAACTCGAAAAAAAAAAATTTTTAGAAAAATTTTAAAAAAATTGGGCAAATCAAAAATTGTGCAAATCAAAAAATCTAATCACGCAGACTCACGCAAAAAATAAATGACTAACTCACTTATCACTCGCTCAGGTTTTTTTCAAATCACGCTCACTCACAATCACGTGATTGAAATGGAAATCACTCACACTCACGCGTGATTCACGTGAATCACGCAAATCACGTGACCAGCGCCCATCTCTAGACTAAAGGTACACATTTAATAATACTGTACAATTTGGAGTGTTGTTTATTGATGGCGTGGTGTGTTTAAAATTGGCGATATTCCAATGAATTTAACGCAATCAGACCTGATAAGATTTTTATAATGTGCATTTTAAGTGTTTGATTTAAGTGAAAAAAGTTTAAATCAAGTTGATTCAAACCAAAAGTGATTTGAATCAGTTGATTTGAATCAAAAGTGATTTGAATCAGTTGATTTGAATCAAAAGTGATTTGAATCAGTTGATTCAAATCAAGTGATTTGAATCAGTTGATTCAAATCAAAATGTATTAATTCAATTGATTCAAATCAACGAATTAATTCTTTGCAATGAAATTAAGTGATTTAAATAATGAATTAATTCTTTTCGATTTATAGAAACAGGGAATTAATTCAATTATCTTAAATCAGATTTAATAAATTGAATTAGGGAATTAAATCTTCAAAGGTCTGGTCGCAATTAACAATTAATTGACCTGAAGTTTGAAACTTAAGAAAAGCTTAAGGCCCCATAGTAAAATTTCTTCCGATATTTTTTTTTATTTACATTAAATAAACAAACACTTTAAATATCAAACTAATCCATTTTTCAATTAAAAAAAAAAAATTTTTTTTTAAAGTTTTTTTGTGAATTTTTACCTTTTCCTGTCTTTTTCCCAAATTGTTTAGCTTTTTTCTTAAAATATATGTTTTTCTCTTTTCTTATCAAACAATTAAGTAAATTTCAAAGAATTTGCTTTCAAAATTAGAATTTTTTGACCAAAGTTTACCATATTTTCCTCATTTAAAAAAAATCGTCATTTTTGTTCCTTGCCAAAATGAAAAATCGTCAATCGTCATTTTAGTAAATTTGACTTCAAAAATCGTCAAAATGACGATAAATCGTCAAAGTTGGCAGCGCTGGTGGTCGGCACAAAGAGGCATATGAAAGTATTAGTGTTTTAATAAAAATATGCATGTGTTGGTGTATTTCTTCAACAAAGCGACATCAACCTGCTTTGAAGAAAGTCAGCTTGCTACTGAATAAAATATTTGTTTTTTTTATGCTCTTTGTTGATTTTTTGTTGACATTCGTGTTGTATACATGTGAATTACCGATTGTGTTCGGCTCCAGCGTGCAATGGGTGCCGATCACTGCTTTAAAGCAGCGACAGGCAAACACATACTATCATATTTTGTCTTTGTGTGTGTAACATGTAGCACTCTCATACTCAATGCACTTAAAGAAACTTATAGTAAAAATAATAATTCATTTAACCATTTAAAAAATAAAAAAGATAATAAATGACATTGGTTAAAATGTCTAGCAATGTAATGCAATGTCGCTGCTTTAAAGCAGCGACAGGCAAAAGCACTACGCGGCGTTTTTACTCTCACACCTACATGCTCTCACTCATTTAACAAAATCAAAAAAAAACAATATTCTCCTCTCTTCTTGCTTAAAATATACTTAGAGAAATAATCAATAAAGAATTTTAATGTAAATTCTTGTTTAAGGAAAATTTCTTTGGTAAACCAGAATGCTTAGTTTGTCACTATTCACTAAATATTACATTGCTAGACATTTTAACCAATGTCATTTATTATCTTTTTTATTTTTTAAATGGTTAAATGAATTATTATTTTTACTATAAGTTTCTTTAAGTGCATTGAGTATGAGAGTGCTACATGTTACACACACAAAGACAAAATATGATAGTATGTGTTTGCCTGTCGCTGCTTTAAAGTCATAATATTGATATTTTCCCATACAAACCTACAACAAACTTAAAAAATTCCCAATTCTTGAGAGCATTTCTAAAAATTTGGAAATACTCGTACAGTCTAATATTTTTGAATTTTTTTTTTGTATAAAAAATATTGATGTTATAACTCTTTAAGCATAAAAATTGGCTTATGACAGTTACAGTCAGTTGTAGTTGTGAATATGTCCATTTATTTGACTAAAAACGTTCTTATTTATGAAGTAAATAATAAATCGGTCAGTTAGGGTTCTCCTGAGAAAACAAATATTTGAAAAAAAGTTCCCCCAAATCCAAAATCTGGATTCTTTATTGTTAAGTTTTTAGGTATTTTTCTGCATACATTCACACCCCCCCCCCCCGACTCCAACCAAACTTTATTGCTTTACGAAATTTTTTTGGTAAAAAAAAATCTCCCCCCCCAAATGAAATTCCTGGATCCGCGCCTGTACTTACTACACAATCGACCGTCATGTAGTAACTGCAATAATTTTCTGAGTGTATGGATTTATTGTGTGAAAATTTTAAATTCAACAAATATACAAATTTTGACTAAAATTAAATAAAAAATTTATTTTAGCATAAATGTGGTAATTTTTAGCATTCTTTTTAGTCATCTTTTCTAATTTTATAACTAAATTTTATAACTGGTGCCCACGCTTTTTCATTGTTATGAAGGATCCGCTATAGCTTCACTCAGAAAATTATTGCAGTTACTACATGACGGTCGTTTGTGTAGTAAGTAGTAGCTGTTGTTTTTAACTACAATTTCGGTCGTTTTTGTATGAAAAAATCTCAAACAACTTTTTTTGTAGTAGTTTCAAAAAATAACTACAAAAAATATACTACACTGTAGCAATAGTTGATTTATGTAGTTGTTTTTAGTTTTTTTTCTAAAACTCGTTTTTTTCTAGAAATTTTTATTGCAAACGAATGTGTCGAGCGAGTTGGTCGTGCGGGATGCGGAAGGAATTATTTTTATACCAAATAAATAATACCTAAATAAATTAAATTACAATTTATTAAATTTAATTATAACTAAAAATATGTTTTTGGAAAAATATTCTTGAGCGAAAGAAAATAAGTGGATAAATGAGATAACAAGTGTGTATAATATAGCGCTCACATAAGCGTGCGTAAAAACCAATCGGAAAAAACAAAATAAAATGTGTGCAGTGTTTTGTTTTCTTATGAGCGCGCCATCTTTCTTTTCTTTGTATACACAACAGAGCAGGTACATACTTTTTTGAAACATTTCAAATTAATTCTTTTTTTTATAAATCAATTTTGCCAAAGCATTTCGTTTTTTTTATTCCAGACAAATTTTGATCAGTAGCGGTGAAAATTTAAAATGAACTATTAAAAAAACAAAGGTAAATACAATCAATTTATTTTGTTTAACATTTTATTAATATAATTTTTTTCTTCTATAATTCCAGATAAATACATCAAAAAATTGTCATCATGTCGAAATTCTATACAACCAACTGAAATGTATTGCTTTTTAAATAAATAAATATCAATCATTTAAACGTTTAAGAAATTTTTTAAATAAAATTTCAGGCAATTGTAGAAAAAACAACTGTATTAAACAGTTTTGTAGTAGTTTTTACTACATTTTGTAGTTGAAAATCAATAGTTAAAAACAACAACATGTTCAGTTGTTTTTACCGTTTATGTAGTGGACGCCTTTTCAACGACAAAATGTAGTCAAAACAACTGTCTTTTGTAGTAGATTTTACCGACATACTTTTTTGAGTGTTCAAAAATTTATTTACCAGTAACCTGTAAAAATAAAAAATTATTACTAAATACTAATTTTTAACACTCAGAAAATTATTGCAGTTACTACATGACAGTCGTTTATGTAGTAAGTAGTAGTTGTTGTTTTTAACTACAATTTCGGTCGTTTTTGTATGAAAAAATCGCAAACAACTTTTTTTGTAGTAGTTTCAAAAAATAAATACAAAAACTATACTACATTGTAGCAATAGTTGATTTATGTAGTTGTTTTTAGTTTTTTACTTGTTTAAACTAGTTTTTTCTAGAAATTTTTATTGCAAACGAATGTGTCTAACGAGTTGGCCGTGCGGGTGCGGAAGGAATTATTTTTATACCAAATCAATAATATCTAAATAAATTAAGTTACAATTTATTAAATTTAATATTAACAAAAAATATGTTTTTGGAAAAATTTTCTTGAGCGAAAGAAAATAAGTGGATAAATGAGATAACAAGTGTGGATTTTTGGGGACATTTTTTTATATTTTTGGGGACAACGAAAAAAGTACCTGTCAACGCTGCTAGTGCTCACTAAAGAGAAAATAAAAATGGTGCTCACCAGTTTTGCAAAATTATCAAATCAAATTGTACTTTTTCGATCCCAATAGTACCAAAAAAATGGTTTTTAATATATTTTTTTTGTGGTTATTCATAAAACCTGAAATATATTTAAAGTAGGTTTATTTGACAGATATTGCAGGAATAATTGTCAAATAAACCTACAATAAGTCTGTTATAAGTATTATGAATAAGAGCCTTTATTTTTAACAAATGCAACAAAAACATTTTTCATAAAAATTAGTTTTTAAAACAATAACATTAAATTTTGTACTTTAAAATTTATATTTACAAAGAAAATGAGTTTATTCTTGTTCGAGGTCATTTATTGCCCCGTAATATATTCACATTATAAGCACTTATGCTAACTCTAATTTCCTTAGTTATTCCCTCAACAAATCCTCATAATAAAGTTTCTGGTTTTGATTTTTTTTTTGGTAATTTTCTGCATTGAATGGACGATCGTTTCGGAAATTTTCCAGTTATTTCCCATCATCAGAACTAGGACAAGCCCTTTTTATTGTACACTTAAAAATTCGAAAAAATAACAACATTTTATTATTTTTAATAAAAATTAAAAAAACTTGAGAATTTAATTTTACTTAAAACTGTTATGCCCTCTTAAATGTTACAGAATTAAAAAATACATAAAAATTTACAGGGCCTGTCTTGGGACCCGTTTAACATTTTAAAGGTGAATTTAGGAGGATTAGCTCAGACTGGCAGATTTGAGAGTTTTTCCTCCTTTGTGTATAACTTTGAAAACTTTTCTTATAAGAGAGAAAAAAGGCGAAGATAGCATTCCAATTTAATGTCGAAATCAGAATTCCAATTTAATGTAGGTCTAGTTTCTAGGTACAGGCCTTTCTTTGTTTGTAGTCGGAAAGAAATTAATTTGTAGTACACTACCCATTTACCACATTTATGGAGAACTTCACTAAAATCGGAGGTGACAAGACAAATACGACTGCAATACCACAGACTAAGTGACAGGTGTCATAAAAGTAATCCTTAACCATATGGTTAATTTTTTCAAAAAATTCTACGAATTAGGTTAGAAATAGAAAGCTAATATAACGCACCATAAGAAAAATAGATTCCAGATCGGTTTTTATTGTTTCACTCACTCTTAAGTCGTAGAAAGTGTGGCCATGTTAGCTTAAAACTAGCTAAAAACTGCTCTGTTTTCTCCTTAGTTCTCGCTTAGTTTTTCCCCATTTTTATACCCTCCACTTAGTGATAGAGGGTATATATAAGTTTGTCATTCCGTGCGTAACTCATCGAAATATCGATCTGGGACCCCATAAAGTATATATATTCATGATGCCCGATCGATTTTAAGACATTCTAGCGATGTCCGTCTGTCTGTCTGTGGAAAATGCTGTCGCGGACAAAATATTGCACAGAGATGACTGAAACTTAACATATTTATTGGAAGTTCTCCCGAGAAGTTTGGTATTGCATTTGAGCGATATCGGTTCAGCGGTTCAAAAGTTATGAGCGAAAATGTAAGCACACCTCAAAAATTTGAGTACATTCAGCATAACCTAAAAATAAAAAATGCTTTAATTCGGCTTTTGGTTGACATATGTGAACATAATTTAACACCAAATGGTATTTAAACAAGTACGAACATATTTTTTGACAAAAAAAAGAATAAAATCGCGGATTTTTTTTTAACAAAAATTTTTTTCGCGGAAATTAAAAAAAAAAAAATCAAAAGTAATTTCCTTTTAAATAAAGTTTTTTGCAATAATCTTTTTGAAATTGTGGAGGGTATCACTACATTCGGCAAGGCCGAATTTAACGTTTTTACTTGTTTCTTATAAAATTCTACTGTCGAGTCTGTATATAGTCTGTGGCAATACGCTTTGACATAGAATTGTCCTTTATGAGTTGCCACCGCATATAAATTAAATCATTAAACTCTGGAAATTCTATTGGATCAAATTCTTAAATTTGGTACAAGAGTCATTGGTGTACCATAGGGTGGCTCGTTTTTGGGCTTTTCTCTCTGATCAAATTCTAATACCCGCCAAAAGTGTCGGTCCCCTAAGGGTAACTCACGTGCAAAATATCATTCCAATCTGAATTTATCTTCTGTCTCCACTTTGAGCCGTGAGCCTCAAAATTGGGGATTTTGCAAAAAAGGACTTTAAAAAAAAAAAAATAAGTTTTTTTATTAAATAAATTAAAAAATTATTTTTGTATAATATTTGATCGTAAATACTTAAATATGAAATTTAAAGATTTTACGATATAATTAACCCGTTCAAACTTGATACCAAAAAAATGGCATGATTTTGGGGGCGTTCTCAAAACACCTTTTTTCAAAATTTGAAAATTTTATTGAACAAAAATTTAAAATATATAATTTTTTCTTTCTGAATTCATTAAGAACACTTTAGAGAAGAAAAATGTTAAATATGGCGGATATCCGTCGGACCGCTTTTCGGGGACCGCGGGGGGAAGTTAGCGGCTTTCAAGGAAATGTTGGTTTTATCAATAATTTGGATTAATAAAATCTTATAAATTTATTTTTTTTTGGCAAATTAACAGTTTTTTGGTGTCGTGGCATTCTATTAAATAACTTTAAGTCTGTCATGAAATCTTACCGATCTAGGACGTCTTTAACCCACATTGGCTGGGGGTCAAAAATTACCCCTGCAGAAAATTTTAAGCTTAGAGCTTAAATTTTGTGCTATAAACAAGTATAAAACGGCTTTTGTGTTTTTTGACCAAACTATTATTTCGTATTAATATATTATCTTTAAAAAAATCGTTAACCCTTCTTGGCAGGGGGTCAAAAATGACCCATTTAGTAAAAAAATATATATTTTGTTGATATCAAAAAATTCAAGCACTATGCTTAAAAGTTTTTGCCGGGGTCATTTTTGACCCCGGGCCAATGTGGGTTAAAGATATATTAAATTGGTATGATTTTTGGGCTGATTTAAAGTTATCTAATAGATTGCCACAAATTAATTTTCTATAAAAAAATATTTTTTTTTTAATGAATGGGTCATTTTTGACCCCCTACCACGAAGGGTTAACGATTTTTTTAAAGATAACATACTAATACGAAATAGTAGTTGGGGTACAAAACACAAAAGCCATTTTATACTTGTTTGTAGCACAAAATTTAAGCTCTAAACTTCAAATTTTCTGCGGGGATCATTTTTGACCCCCAGCCAATGTGGATTAAAGACGTCCTACATCGGTAAGAGACAGATTTACAGTTATCTAATAGAATGCCACAACACGAAAAAACTGTTAATTTGCCCAAAAATTAAATTTATAAGATTTTATTAATCCAAATTATTGATAAAACCAACATTTCCTTGTAAGCCGCTAACTTCCCCCCGCGATTCCCGTAAAGTGGTCCTTTGGATATCCGCCATATTTCACATTTTTATTCTCCAAGGTGTTCTTAATGAATTCAAAAAGAAAAAATTATATATTTTAAATTTTTTTTTAATAAAATTTTCAAATTTTGAAAAAGGTGTTTTGAGAACGCCCCCAAAATCATGCCATTTTTTTGGTATCAAGTTTGAACGAGCTAATGATATCGTAAAATCTTTAAATTTCATATTTAAGTATTTACGATCAAATATTATACAAAAATAATTTTTTAATTAATTTAATAAAAAAACTTACTTTTTTTTTTTTTTTTAAATTCCTTTTTTGCAAAAACCCCAATTTTGAGGCTCAAAGTGGAGACAGAAGATAAATTCCGATCGGAGTGATATTTTGCACGTGATTTACCCTTAGGGGACCGACACTTTTGGCGGGTATTAGAATTTGATCAGAGAAAAGCCCAAAAACGAGCCACCCTAGTGTACCACTGTACTTTGGAGCTTCAAATTGTACCAAAAAAAGTACAATTGTACCAACTTTTGCAACCCTGGTGCTCACTCGTTCAATTGGGAGAGCGATTATTTTCGTTAACTTGATATTAAAGACCTAGTTCGTTCATCTTATACAGTACTTTTATTTTTGTTTTCGTTTAAAAGTGCGTAAACGATTTATATTTTTGTTTTTCTTTTAAAAATAAGCAAAAACATTATATTTTTTAATCGTACAAAATCACTTAAATTTGTTGTAAAATATATTAATGCTACGAAAAAAAAAAACTAAGAGAAGAGATAACATTAGCGCAAATAACATAAAGAACAAACTGGTGAATTTGAAATAAATAAACAAAAATAACAAAAAAAGAGCTGCGAAAATTGAACTAGGTCAAATCATTCAGTGAAGTAAATAGTTCAATTGCACTAGTTTGCTGATGAACGACACAACTTTAGAGAATATGCAGTTGTAAAGAATATCTCATTAGTTGCGGTTGAATTTTTTGTATTTTTTTTTTATCTCAAAAGTCAGTCAGCATTGTACAGTTGTTAGCAGGGATGTTAAAGTTGGTACAATTGTACTTTTTTTGGTACATTCTGACCTTCAAAAGTACCGTGGTACTACCGCGACTCATTTGGTACAATTTAAGAATTTCCAATTTCTTTATAACTCATCGAAATATCGGTAAAAGACCCCAGCTTTTTTTCTTTACTTTAAAAAATGCTCACAAAGGTACTAATGCTAGACCGATTTTAAATCCTTGTTTTGAAACAGATTAAAGTAATTTTCAAATGAAATTTTTTAATTTTTTTTTACAAAAAAAAGAAAAGATATCTGAATTAGACACTTGATAAAGAAAATTCTTACTCACTTTTATCGAACAAAAAGTTTCAGTATTTTCCACGGAAGTATCAGTCAGTTATTTATAGACAATTATTGAAGATAGTATTAATTGAAGACTACGAGACCTTTCATCTTTAAAAGATTTCTGAGATATTGATACATTTTTCTTGTTTACGCACTAAGATACATTTTTCCTGTCGAAAAACTCTAAAATCTTAGTTTTTCTGCAGAATAGATTTCAAGAAATTGTTCAAAAACGCCCCTGAAAAATGTTTCTAAATTTGTTTGCATTTTTTTGGGGGGAAGGGGGTATAGAAGATTCAGTAAAACCGAATTAACACTCATTTGTTTCAGTTAAGTTTTTATTAATTTAAAAAAATGGTACCGTGAGGGTCCAAAAAGTACAATTTTTTTTGAAAGTTGGTACAAAATTGAAAACGTCATTTAACATCCCTGGTTGTTAGTATTTTTTGTTTTGTTTATTTTGTTTTTATTATTGCATAAAATTAACGTAGAGAAAAAGTGTTCTAAACCTATTAATATACAAAAAAAAAACAAACTACTGAATCAATTAATTTACCAGAAATCCATTTAAAAAATTAATTCATCAGAAATCCAATTAAAAAAACATATTTTTTATTTGTTTTTGGCCACGGTGATTGACGTTTTGTTCAAATATACTATAAGCCTTTTAAGAATAAATCAACCATTTGGTTCGCGTACGTAAAAATTTAATTCACATACAAATTCCAAGAAAGCGTATTTTACACTATGCAACTCAGATTTTGTATAATGGAACAAGTTAAGTTTACTTTCACTTAAGGTTAATCAGTTTTTTTTGCCATTTTCTTAAACAGTTTTTTTTTAACAAATTTTCTTTCTCCGCTAGGTTCATTTAAGTAATTTTATTTCGAAAAATTCGGAAAAAAGGTAGGCGGTTACCCCAAGTTTATTTAAGTCATTTCGCTAACCTTCAAAACATTTGTGAAAAATCTGACCTAAGTTTTGATATAATTTGCAAATGTGTGTTGTTTTGGCCTGCCCATATGTCATAAAATGATGAGCATATAATTGCACCAATTTCAATCAACGAACTTAAAAATATTATAAACGATTTAAACTCAAAAAAGCATTAGGGTACGACCTAAGATATGTGCTCCTACAATGGAAAGTGTCTGAAATAATACTGATCAATAAGCCCAGTAAACTACCAAACTAAGTAACATCGTATTGTCCCATATCATTACTATCAGTTATCTGAAACATATTTGAAAAACTATTTCTAAAAAGGTACAACCTATTATAATATCAATTTGGATTCACTCTGAGCAAGTACATCGAATAACAGACGTAGCGGGAAAAGCAATTGAAAATAAACATATATGCTCAGAAGTGTTCCTTGACGTGAGTCAAGCATTTCACCGCGCATGTGATCAGGGTTTGTTGGATATAAATTCCATTATATTCTTCCAAGGCAATTCTTTGAAATTCTCAACTCATATTTAAAGTAAAGACACTTTCGTATTAAGCAGGATAATGAATATTCTGAATTAAAAAAAAATGAGGCTGGAGTACCTCAAGGAAGTTTACTTGGCCCAATTCTTTATCTATTCTACACCAGAGACCTCCCAGCCCCATCTACGGCAACTCTAGCAACATTTGCAGATGAAACAGCTATCATGTGGTGCAACAAGAAAAGAATTGAGATGAACCTAAAATGTAACAAACTGTACTGGCTACTTGGACCAAACTCTAAAAACTACTTATATACAATCAAATTATCAAACCTATCTGGATGTATAGAATACAGCTCTGGGGCTGTGCTACACAAAAACTTAAATATATAAAGACTATGCAAGAGTCAATTCTTTTTGACGTTTAAAGGTGGTGTTAGTTTTACAAATGGTATCTGGGAAAGCTGGAAATTTTGTTTACCTTTAATTTTTCGTTTAATTTTGCTGGTTGTTTTGATTTAATTATATTTATTTCGTTTTTTTATTATGTATTTTTTTATTTTCAAGTGACACAACAATAATTTTCATTCATAATTTTAAAATTTTTTAATGTTTATTTTTCGTTATTCCCAAATCGTTCCCAAAAAAGAGATTGCCATCTGCATATAACGACTTCGTTATTACTGACACTACTATTCATGAGTTACCCCTGGTGCTTCAAGAAGCAACATATAGAGTATACAAAAAGTCCAAAATTATATTCTTTGTAAAGTCACAAATGCACTCTGGTATGTTTGAAATGACAACCTGCATAGAGACCTCAAAATAAATTCCATTTTTTTAGGAAATAAGGCTACAAGCGCAAAAGCACGCCTTAAAGCTCCAGGATCACCCCAACTTGGACCTTAACAAAATTTTCCAAGCTCCTTTCACTATCAGGAGACTTCAAAGGATTTCACACGAAAACTGCAATTTTTAACTCATATCTTTTAAATTATCCACTCAAAAACAATAGAAAAAAGCTTTTTCGGTATTATAATGTTCTGAAGAATTACGAATTATATCATAACGAATATTTTGCTGGAGATTACTTTACTGAATTTCCCACAGTTTGACAATAATGGGGCAAACATGGTGAAAAAATACAGATGCAGTTTTTTCGGGTAATACCCAATTTTCCTTCAAGCTAGATTTCGATCATATGGTAGTGTTCGAAATAGTTTAAACTGTATTTTTCAAACACTAATGACAAAATAAATTTTAGCGGAAAGTGAGTTTTATAATGGAAAATAACATATTTGACTGTTATGGCGTATACGTAATTCATGTTAAGTATTCGCATTTGTACTGAAGTAATAATGAATTATTGTTACATGTTAAACCGTGGCTTAAAAACATTTCAGTTATAATAATTTTAAGGAAATATAAAATAAAATTAATTTTTCATATTTTTATTTGATTAATCAGTTCTCTTTAGATCAACGATATTAACTTGGCAGCTAAAACCCCAGTAAACGAAAATGATATCTACGCCATCAATAAAAAAATGCATTTTTATTTTGGATGCAATTTGTATTGTGAGTATTAAAAATAACTTAATCCCCCATGTGATGAAAATCGTTCGATTTCAAATCGATCGTTTTTGAATTTTCAATTTCGATGATTTTGAAATATTTGTAAGAAAAATAAGATATAATTGTATGAATTTATTTATTTGATTATACTCAAGCCTTTAAAAACAATTTTAAGTTATTTTGGCTTTTCTGTTAACTTTTCGAGTTTAGATTTTTAATGAAATCGATCGAAATTGAAATCGTTCGATTTCTATCACATACTAGAATATTTAAGAAATTTTTAAAACACCAAATTCTTAAACTCTAAATTTGTTTCTTAAGAAAATATTTTAGTGTTTACAAAATATTTTTGATAAAATAAAATCGATTGAAATTGAATAATTCCATTTGATAATTTCTCATGAGAGGAATTTTACATGCGCGGATATTTAGCGGTAGTATTCAACGGGTCAAGAGCTACAAAAATGCTGTTGGACTTTTTGTCGTGTCGGCAGTATTTACTGAGATATCGCTCATTTACTTGTATAACGTCATAACTCAAAAAAACGTGATTTCTGAGTTAATGATGCAGAATTATTTTTCAAGATATTACCCCATTTTAAGTTTTTAACTAAATTCTAAAAGTTTTAAACAAAATTCTAAAAAGTCACTTTCTTAATTCTAAGAAGATAAATATGATGAACTAATGATAGAAAATTTGAACTAAATTTTATTAGAATATATTTTTAAGAAAAATGCCTTTAAAATAAAGATATGTTTCTTAGATGTGGAGAAAATTTCTTCGGTAGTAAGAATTTCTTCCATGTATTAAAGAGCTCCAATTTTACTGTTCGACACCAAAAACCTACCAGTGAAATGTCTAACTGGTTCTTATAGATTTTGGTCTCCTGATTCCAAATCAGCCAACTGAATTTTTCTACCACGTACCGTTTTTGAAATATTCGCTATAAAAAGGTAAAAAAACAATAATTTAGCACTTTTCGGAGTTCACTACTACATTTCCCACGTTTTTTCCACAAAATATGACTTGTTTTTATATATTCAATGGACCTCCTGATTCCAAAACTGCAATCGACATTTTTCTAGTATGTTCCGTTTTCGAGATATTTTTCAAATGACAATATTTCAAAAACGGTACGCGGTATTAAAATGTCGATGCCAGATTTGCAATAAAGAGGTCTCATTTATACTAAATCAAGTCCAATTTTTTGTTAGCAACATAAGAATACGTTATAGGGGAAACCCAAAAAGTTCTATCGTTTTTTTTTCATTATTTAAACGCAAATATCTTTTAAAACCTTACGTGATAGAAAATTTTGAAGGCAGATTTGGAATCAGGAGGTCAAAATCTATTAAATTCATGTATTCTGATTCATGGGAGTGCGATTTTTTTTATATAAATTTGTTCAACAGTGTTATAAGAAAACTATGAAACTATGAATTATTTTTAAGTATATTAACTAAAGTTTTTTACTCATAGTTAGGAATTTTTTTTTAGTTAAATTTAATTAAATTTTGGGAAAATTTATAAGGGCTTTAAGTTAAAAATGTAGAACAAAATTTAACTTCTAAAAATGATGGACATTTCTGCTATTCTTATACCGGTTTCAAACACTCTAGTTGTAGTGTTATCATCAGTAGGATTTTAAGTGTCGGTTTGTTTTGTTAATAGGTACATAAATGTTTTTTCATATAAGAGGCATTCCACACTGTTGCGCTACAGAAAAAAAATTGTCCCATAAATTTCTGTATTGATAGACCTATATGGAACTAGAGTTTGCAAATAATCGAGATATTTCATAATCGCGATTATCGATTAATCGAGTTTTTTAAATAAATATAATTGCAATAGTATATTTAAAAAAAAAACATTTTAAAATTTACACTTCAGAATGTACAAAAATACAAAAATAAATATTCTATGCAGTAAAATTATCTTTCCACACTAAATGTCCTGCAAAAAAAACCTATGTCCCATGAATGTCTGAATATGTGGTATGGATAGCCCAATATGAAATTAAGAAATTTGCGTTTTTGGTTTTTCAATTGTTTAAAAACTGGGCTAATGAGGCGTGGTTAAATATTAGAAAAATTGTCAAAATTGTGTCGAGTTCCCTTGATTAAATTTTTATCAAATTTACGAAATGTACCACAATCGCAAAAACTTTTTTCAATTTAAAGTTTTTTAAATGTTTTATTTTGGAAAATTTTCAGAAACCGTTCAGAAAGTTTTAACTTTTTAAAAAAGTAAATTTATCAAAAATCCGCCCATATTTTTTTAAGTTTAGATGTTTGTGTATTCACACAAAAAAATTTAGGAGCCCGAGTAAAAATTTTTATATGATGCAATACATAATGATATATAACACAAAATATATAATTATACGCAATTTAATCCGAATAATGGTAGATGTTTTTGCATTAAAATATGATTCGATTTCATCCGAGTTTTGACCAGACATTGCCATATTTCATTGGATCCAATTAGATCTAATTGCATAAAAACATAAAAAAATCTTGGTGTGTTTTGGTTTGGGTGAGTTACACCACAGGTCAACGATACATTCACCAAACATATAATTTTCTAAACAAAAAAAATTATTTGGGTACGCTTCGAACCAGATAGGTGATATACATAACCCTAACAAGAAAATGTTTAGGAACATTTTAAAAGTTTCTTATACTTTGCCTAAAAAACTTAGAACATTTTAGGTTAATTGGAAACAATTATAGTTGTATATGAAACAGAATGAGATATTTATGATTTTATATTAAATTATACAGAAAAGCAAATTTTGTATTGGCCATCATATTATTGCATATAATTATATCAACCGTACACCTTTTTATTCGAATCATGATTAAATTATATATTACCACATATGACTGCATTAAAAAAATTTAGAAAGCATTTCACGGATGTACAATCATATATGATTTATTATGTTTGTATCAAGTTATATATTGTAATATATATTTATTTTTACTCGGGAGGGCATTTTTCGTATTTTTCGAGAAAATTGCATTTGAATATTAGATTTCATAAAAATTCTGTAATTCTCTTGTATTTTATTGTGTCAACACTGCGTATGAGTAACGAAAATTCATTAGTTTCGCAAATAGTCGTTACGCATACGCGGTGTTGACACAATAAAATACATGAGAATTATAGAATTTTTCTGAAATCCAATATTCAAATGCGATTTTCTCGAAAAATACGAAAAATGCCCACCTGAATTTTTTATGTGGATAGACAAACATCTAAACTAAAAAAAAAATGTGGCCGGTTTTTTAATAAATTGTTAAGGGGACAAAAAGGGTAAAGTTTGGAATACTGGATCCTTTGGCAAAAACAACCGTCTGAAAAAAGTACTTGCTGTAAATTTAATTTCTTAGGGTCGTAAAATTGGTAAAAAAAGTGTACTTTTTGTCCTTTTCATATTTTATGAAATAACGATCCTAATCCCTTGAAATTTGTAATGAAGGATTATTTGGTAAAAAAAATAATCCACAAAAATTACTTTTATGTGTATATATTTGGAATTTCTCTGTAAATAATAATATTTTGTGTCAGAACACCTGCCAATGGCCACTGAAGAGCTGATTGTGTGAAAATTTATAAGGAAATTTAGAAAGAGCGTGCTTAGTCTGCAACCAGAGAAAAAATTGCGTTTTTTATAAAACTTCATGGCGGAATTTTTTGACCAAATCCAGCCAAATCCTTTTGGATTATTTTAAAGACAAAATTGTGGGGTTACTAAGATGAAAATTAAAATTTTACTTTAAATTTAAATTACTTCTACAAGCAAAAAAGGAAAGAGAAATTGCAAATAAGTTAAATGAATCGTAGGCCAATATAATATATTTTAAAATCGTTATAAAAACAGTGTATTTCATATAAAATGATTAATCGTAATCGCATGATTTTTTTGTCGATTACGATTACGATTAATTGGTGCGATTAATCGCGGTTACGATTACGATTTTAATCGTTTTGCAAACTTTATATGGAACTAAGAAAATTGCGTGGGTAAATATTGAAAGAATGGTCAAATTTGTCTCGAGTTGCCATGTTAAAATATTTATAAAATTAAAATCAAGAATGCACCATAATCTCAAAAATTTATGGGATATCTATTAAACATTTTTATTTTAAAAAATTGTCAGAAACCGTTCTGAAATTTTCCATTTTTAATTAAAGTAAATTCATTTAAAATTCGGCCACTTTTTTTTAAGTTTAGATGTTTGTCTATCCACAAAAAAAAAAAATTCAGAAGCGCGATTTTGTTTTTTTTTGAAAAAATCGCATTTGTATATTAAATTTTATAATAATTTTGAAAATACCTTGTATTTTCTTGTTCTATCAAGGCGTATAAGTTACAAATCAACGAATTTCGCAAATATTTGTAACTCATACGCTATGTTAAAACAAGAAAATTACAAAATTATTATGAAATTTAACATTCAAATGCGATTTTCTCGAAAAAAAAAAACGAAAAACACGCGCCTGAATTATTTTGTGTGGATAGACAAATATCTAAACTAAAAAAAAAAATATTAAAAAAGAAAAAAAGTAGCCAGATTTTTGATAAATTGACTTTTTTAAAAAATGGGAAATTTCAAAACGGGTTCTGAAAATTTTTCAAAATAAAAAAAATATACATAAAAAAATATACAAAAATGCAAATTTTTGAGATTATGGTTGCATTTTGCTTAAATTTGATAAATATTTAATCAAGGCATCTCGACACAAATTTTACCATTTTTTCAATATTTAGCCACGCCTCCTAAGTCCAGGTTTCGAGAAATTGAATAACCAAAAACGCAATTTTCTAAGTTCCATATACACTCAAAGAATTATGTAGGTAAATTCCAGTGAATATTCACTTAAAACAAATGAAATTTTATTTAAAAACCATTCCACTGTTTTTTCATTTAAAATAAAAACACATTACAGTCAATTTTAAATGTTAATTTAATGACTAACCAAAACATTAAAAAACTTAATACAGTAAATTATTTTTTTTTAAACTACAGAAACAGTAAAAAAATTAAATCCTTTATAAAATAAGTGATTTTTCTTATAAAATGACTTTACTGATTACTTTTTAAAATAACCTACAAACAGTTAATGACATAATTTTCTTAGTGTAGGTTTATCAATACAGCCTAGAGATGCGCGCGTGACACGAATTTTTCGTGATTCACGTGATTCACGCGTGAATCACGCGTGATCGTGAGTGAAATTTATTTTTACTCACGTGATCGTGAGTGCACGTGATTAGAAAAAAATATTTCGTGCGTGAGCGTGCGTGAGTAATTTTTGCTTCGTGAGTTTGCGTGATTGTTTTGTGCTGTTTTAAACAAAAAACAAGGAAAAAAATCGTCATTTTATTGAATTTAGAGTGTAATTATTGCAAAATTGTTATTTAAATAAATTTTTATCATTGTTTTAAGGAAGTTAAATACTTTTTTTGCACGAATTCGAAAAAAGTAAAACAAAAATTTGTCAATTTGAATTTCGTGAGTCTTCGTGAGCGTGATTATTTCGTGAGCGTGAGAAAAATTTTAGTAACTCACGTGAGCGTGCGTGAACGTGAGCAGAAAAAATTATTTCGTGCGTGATCGTGCGTGAGCCATATTTTTATTTCGTGAGCGTGAGCGTGCGTGAGTCAAAATTCACTCACGCGCCCATCTCTAATACAGCCGATTCAGAAATTCGTGGGACACTTGTTTTTCTGTAGCGGGACATTTGGTGTCGAATGCCTCATATTTGAAATAAACATTTTTAATTTAAACGTGATTTTTCACCTCAGTGTAATTCAAACTTATAGTTGTTTTACAAATTTTTCGACAGAATTTTCTTTTAAGTGTAATACAAAATTCCTAACCTAATTGTCATTTATGACAAAGTTTTTTTCGAGGGAATAAAGTTTGTTTGCATTTAACTGAAGTGCTAATCAGTTCAATATTTGTATACTTATATGTATCAGAGTTCTTGCATTTTAACCAAAAACGTTTAATAAGTGTTTGGATGATTAATATATTGTTAACACTGTTAACAGTATTGTGATCAAAACAGTATTTTGTTATAACCAGGGCAAGACAGATGACGTAAACAGACACTAAAAAAGGTATGACTAAAATTTAGGAAACAATTTCTTTAAAAATGGTTCATGAATTTTCCTAAAATTTAATTTTAAAAAATAAGAAATTTTCTTAACTATGATGAAAAAAGTTTAGTTTATTTACTGGCTGTAGGCAAAATCGCCCAAAGAAAATGAAATTTCGCCCAAAAATTTTTCATACAAACTTGGGTCATATTTTTTATATGACAAGTTACCCAAAATTTTTGGGCACATTTTCATAGTTTTTGGGCAAAATTTCGAAATAAAAAATTGGGTGATTTTTCATTACTAAAATTTGCCCTAAAATAAAATCTGAAAAATTTCCCATTTTTAGCTTGGTTTGAATTTTTGTCAAAATCTTAAAATAATAAGTTGCAATGAAACAGTCAATAGAAAAATTAAAAACCCTACAGAGTGGAACAGAGTGGAACGATACAGCGATTTTTTTTGTTTTTTATAAATTATATACATACTTTACTAACCAAAAAAAAAACTGATGAACAACTTTCCCTTTGTGGAGTAACAGACAAAGATTCTGGTGGGAATCGAACTGACAACCCCTGCACTTACTTCCAGATTATCACACTTCGTACTAATCTGCCGCTGGCAGTAGAAAATCAAAAGTCATGAATTAAAAAACAGCATTGAGGTCATCGCACCTCCAGGGGTGCGATCGCCGCAGGGGAAAAATTTTAACAACAAATTTTTCGACTGTGGCGCTTTCTTGCACCCCCTTGCAATTTTTTTCAATTTCTTCATAATTTATGTTACACACATAATATTTTTACATCAATTACCTACTTATGGCTTTTTCAGACCATATTATCAAGAGGACGATGTGTCAAAAATATTAATAAGGATACGTAACAAAAAGTCATAAAAATTTGTTCTTTTTTTAAGTTTTTCTGCAAAGCCGGCCTTCGGCCGGGCTTAGGGATTACAAACTCCTTGCCTTAAACCCACCCTCTCCGCAAAATAAAACTTTTTTTTTTTGGGTTATATCTAGTGTTTGGGGTCCGGGAATTCCCGGGTCGGATTTCCCGGGAATTCCCGGGAAAAGACTGACGGGAATTCCCGGGAATTTTTTTAATTTTTCCCGGGAAATCCGGGAATTTTATAAAATAAACCATTTTACATAAAAAACGTTTATTTTAATTTAATTTTTATAATTTTTTTTACATACAGGTATAATTACATTTGCTATTTTTTGCATTTTTTCTATTTGGAAGAACAGTGCAAATACATATTCGTAGGAAAACTGACCAAGTGTAAAAAGTATGACAATATCACAAAAAAACTTAAAAAATCAAAAAATATACGTCGGTTAATGATAATTTTGCTAAGGCTGGACTTTAAGCTAAGATTTTTTCATACAAATTTTGACATAAGGCTCCGTTAAATCGGCAGTTAGCAGCTAACTTTTCATTGAGTAATCCGCCCTAAGACTGTCAAAAAAATATAAAAATTTTGAACCTAGAATTTACATTTCCAGAACAAATATTAAAAATGCTGCCAACTATATAAGTTTTTGCTCGAATAACATTTTTTGCGATTTTTAGCTATTTTTTGCGATTTTTTGTGAGAAAAAAAGTTACAATATTTTTTTTTGTTTTTTTATTGTATTTCAGGATTTTTAACTTTTATTTTTTGATTTTTTATGTTTTAATTAATTGTTTATCTGCAATAAAACTGTTTTTAAGACAAAGTTGATCAAATATTAATGTTTTTTATGATTTATATTAATAATGAAAAATTAATAATGATTCCCGGGAATCCCGGGAAATAAATTATTTTTTTCCCGTTTCCCGGGAAATTGAAAAGTCCGGGAATTCCCAAACACTAGTTATATCGGAATTTTCTTTGGCACTAAATCATTACCATTTTTTCTCAAAATTTAGTTAATTTACCTATTTTTTAGTAAACTTTTTTGAGTACATAAGAGGTATTCCACACCAAATGTCCCGCTACAGAAATACATGTGTCCCATGAATCAACATAGCGCATTAGTAATAAATATTTGCATAAATGGTGCACATACGATACGATGGGACAAGAAAATACAAGCAAATTACAAAGCTGATATGAAATTTAATATTCAAATGCGATTTTCTCGACAAAAAATCGAAAAACATGCATCTGATTTTTTTTGTGTGGATAAACAAACATCTAAACCTAAAGAAAAATTAAAAAGAAAAAATTGTGTTACTATTTTTTTAAAAAAATGCGAAATTTCAGAACTTAGCCACGCCTCCAGTCCCCAGTTTTTCAAAAATTAAAAAACCAAAAACGGAATTTTCTAAGTTCCATATTGGGCTATAAATACAACCTTTTAGAAATTCATGGGACACATGTTTTTTCGCTTTACATTTGGTGTGGAACGCCTCATATTTGTTTTCGTTAGCCACGAACCAACATAAAGTAAATATCTTTACGAATCAAGAAATTTACAATTTAGTATTTCTGGATATTGTATATATTACTGGATACTTGCCAAACATTTAATATCGTTATAAAAATATGGTTTAGCTGCACATTCACCTTGACATTAAAAACGCGTTGAAAATACGTTGCGCAGAACGTTGAATTAAATTTTTTGACTCATTACACAGTGCAACAACCAACATCGGAATGGGATGAAACCAAAAACAAATGTTGACATATTACAAAATAAAATCCTCGAGGCTTTTTTTTAGTTCAGCGCTAGATATTTTTTACACGCATTTAAAGTTGATTAACTTTTATTATAAATTATAATAAATATTATAAATATTATAATAAAAATAGTCCACTGTTCATCGTTGCGTATGAATGTTATTTAAGGGCAATTACAAAATTAATCATACGACTTATACAGTATTCAAGCAAATATAATTATAATTTATAATTATAATATTTGCTTGAATACTGTATAAGGCGTATAATTAATTTTAGCTGGATTTTTTTGCTAACGTTTATAAATTATCCCATACAAATTTGACGTTTTTTAACTATATACGGCAAATTTATGTCAAATTTGTATGGGATAATTTATACACGTTAGCAAAAAAATCCACCTTTTGTAATTGCCTTTAAATAACAATCATACGCAACGGTGAACAGTGGATTATTTTTAATAATTTGGCTATTCAGCAAGTAGGTACGGGACCGATTTCAGCGAAATTCATACCGGTTATAGCTAACGTAATTTCGAGCTTAAGTTTGGACGCTGAACCCCAAATGTCCAATAAGGGCACCAACAGGGGCCCCTAATGTAGGACACGTTTAGTACACAAAAGCTTTCAATGTTTTCACATTTTTGACAATAACCAAATTCACAAAGCCTTATTTCGCCAAGTCGATTCACCATTGGATAGGCGTTACCATCCATGTAAAATGTTCATGTAGTTATTTGTAAGAAATAAAAGAAAAATCGAACATGTAGAAAAGTTAAATTCGACTTGGCCGAATCTATGAATACCCTCCACAATGCCTTTTTTAAGTGATAGTTAATATTCTAACGTGAAAAAAATAAAATTTTTGATTAGAAATATTTTATTTTGTATAAAAACACTTTTTATTAACTAATTTAAAAAAAATAAATAATTTACTAAGTTTTTTTTGAGTGTGCTTTTTTTTTTTTGTGTAAAAATATTTTTGAGTGACAAAAATACGTTGTAAAATATTTTTGTGACTTACCAATGTTTTACAACACGTGAATTTAAGGTGAGCTAATCTAAAATTTACGGTTTTGCTAATAAGTTTTGAACTACTGGACTGATTTTGCTGAAATTCAAAACGAATCAGGCCACGGGAACGATTCGCTTCAGTACCCTCAGAATTGCCTTTTGAAAGTAATCTTGTTTTTTATCTCGTAAATTCACGAAAAACCCTTGCCGAAATTCAGTCATTTGCTCATAACTTTTGAACCACTGGACCGATTTCGCTGGATTGCAATACCAACCTGACCAGGTAAATGCCCAACATATATGACAAACTTCAGGAGCCTCCGTAAAGTCTTTTTAAAGTTAGACGGACGTACGGACATCGCTAGATCGTCTTAGAATCGATCGAGGATCATGAATATACTTTATGCGGTCCTATACCAATATTTCGAGGTGTTACAAACGGAATGACAAACTTATATATACCCTCTATCCTAGAGTGGAGGGTATCAAAAACGAAGATAGCCCCTAAAAAAAGGTGAATCTTAGATTTGTGTCCTCTATAAAATATTTGCAATGCAGAACAATCCGAGTGTAAGCTATGGGATGCCTTCCTTGTTAGTATACACACAAAAAATTTTGTAAGAAAATTCGACTGAAAAAACGTTTAAAACAATCGTCTTTCCTTTTAAAAAACATACTACTTATATTTCAATTGAAACAACACACACAAAAAATTTTTTTTCCATGAACGATTTTCATAGTATTTATGAACAAATTCATACAATTTATAAACTTTTTCATAATATTTATAAAATTTTTCATAGTATTTATGAATAAATCATAATATGTGAAATTTAAGAATTTTTAACATTTTTCATAAATACTATGAAAAAGTTTATAAATATTATGAAAAAGTTAATAAATTGTATGAATTTGTTCATAAATACTATGAAAATCGTTCATAGAAAAAAAAAAAAAATTTGTGTGCATTAGAGTGACTCAAAAAAAAAAGTTCATGATGTACCCCCCTCAAAATTAACTTTGACATGTTTTATGAAGATTCCCAAAATATTTGGGCTCTAGCGATAATCTCCCGTGAGCTAAACCGCGCCAAAAAATGGTCCAAAAATGGTATTTTTCATGAATAACAAATTCAGTAAATTTTTTTTTGTCCAATGAATGACCAAATATAATAGATATTTAGGAATTCTTTGATTCTGCATTAAAACATTTTAAAAATCTAACCACAGACTCGAGATAACGAGATGTTTATGTCAGTTTTGATGCTTTTCAATTGATGCTTTTCAATTCGAATTTACTGAAAACTTAAATAACTTTGGTATTTTTTGTCCGATTTTCACTTCTAATACATCGTTAGAAAGGTGTTGACCACCGCTTGGGATTTTAGTAAAAAATTAACCCTTAACTGCGCGGTCTTACTTTTTTATAAAATTTATTTTAACATCATTAAAAAAACATTTTATAGCCACAAAGAGCATATCCTTGTGCAGGAAACACGTTTAATTTATATATTTGGCCACAATTAATTTAACCCGTGCATGATCAAAATATTTTGGCAAACATTTTTGAAAGAGTTTGTGCGGAAATTATTTAAAGCTAGTTGTAATACTTAAAAAAAATAAAATAAATAAGGTTTTTGTTTATCTAGACGTGCTTATTAATATCAAATAATTATTACGGATCAAACTTTCCCGGTAATTTTTTTTTTTTTTTTCGGAATTTGTATGTGCAAATTAATTTTTAAAATAAAATATAAACAAATTTTGTCTTAATCGCATATATTCGTGCAAAAAACGCATCTAATATTTTAAATAAGCAAATGTGTCAAAAAATATCAATTATATTATTTTTTTTAAGTATTACAACTGGACTTAAATTTTTTCCATATTTTTTTTTTTTTTAATTGGTCATGAATGGGTTAAATAAAAAATATTAAGATCTATTTATTAGAGACGTTTTTTGCACGAATATATGCGATTATGAGAAAATTGGGTTATATTTTATTTCTAAAATTTATTTGCACATACAAATTTCGAAAAAAAATTTGACCGGGAAAGTGTTACACGTAATAATTATTTGATATTAATAAGCACGTTTTGATAAACAAAAACCTTATTAATTTTATTTTTTTAAAGTATTACAATTAGCTTTCAATAATTTCCGCAAAAACTTTTTTAAAAATGTTTGCCAAAATATTTTGATCATGCATGGTTTAAATTAATTGTGGCCAAATATATTAATTAAACGTGTTTCCTGCACAAAGATATGCTTTTTTTGGTTATGTAATGGTTTTTAATGATGTCGAAGTAAATTTTATAAAAAAGTAAGACAGTGCAGTTAAGGGTTAATTTTTGACTAAAATCCCAAGCGGTGGTCAACACCATTCTAACAATGTATTAGAAGTGAAAATCGGACAAAAAATACCAAAGTTATTTCAGTTTTCAGTAAATTCGAATTGAAAAGCATCAAAAAACTGACATAAACATCTCGTTATCTCGAGTCTGTGGTTAGATTTTTAGAATGTTTTAATGCAGAATCAAAGAATTCCTAAATATCTATTATATTTGGTCATTCATTGGACAAAAAAAAATTTACTGAATGTTTTATTCATGAAAAATACCATTTTTGGACCATTTTTTGACGCGGTTTAGCTCACGGGAAATTATCGCTAGAGCCCAAATATTTTGGGAATCTTCATAAAACATGTCAAAGTTAATTTTGAGGGGGGTACAACTTTAACTTTTTTTCTGCCCATATAAGGTGAGTCGGTCTAGTGTGCATACTTTTTCAGTTATTTTTAAACATTAATTAATGACTAGACATTCCGGTAAAAACAAATGATATTTCAATTATTTTAACTGTTTACAATTTATTAAGTATTTTGTGAAGTAAAAAATTTTTTTTTTAATAACAACCTACAAAAACCCTACTTCTGTAAAATTATACGGTATAAACAGTCACAAATCATTTAACTAAAAAAATATTTTTCCGTAAATCTTGTAGTTATTTTTTTAGCAACTGTATAATTCAGTCAATATTTTAGTTTCCTTGAAAACCAAACGATAAAACATTTAAAACAACTTTAACTAAAAACTTTTTGAATAACAGTAAATAATTACTGTAAAACTGTTCTGGGTGTATGTATGTTTGTATATAAGTTTGTCATTCCGTTTGGAACTCATCGAAAAATCGGTCTGGAACCCCATAAAGTATATGGGGCATTTCATTTCAAATCGCACAATTTCGGTAATATTTTTTACTGGCTAAAACTAATAAAAAATTTTATTTTCTTAATTTTAGTAGTACAAGGCTGAAAACTGATATGCAAGTTGTATTTGATATAATACGTAATAAAACATATTAAAAAATTATCGAAACCGAAGGGGCCGTGTCCGGAATTGTGCGATTTGGCATGGAATACCCCACATATTAATATGAGTTTAACAAAAAACCATAAACTTTTTGAACAATATTGGAATTTTCAATTTAATTTGTATTCACATTGTATTAATAAAGTAAATAATTGTTACGAATAATATACCCAGCAAAACTTGTATGTACTTATAACCAAAATGATGTATGAAATAATGCATAAGATCGTTTTATATTTTATACACTGCAGAATCGCTAATTTAAAACTGGGATGAATGTAGAGTATCCAAAAAACAGGCGATTTTTAAAAAACCGGTTTTCGGTTTTTTCGAAAAACCTCACACAAAATATTTTGTAAGTAAATTCAACTGAAAAAACGTTTAAAACAATCGTTTTTCCTTTTAAAAAACGGACTAGTTATATTTCATTTGAAACAACATACTTTTTCAGTTATTTTTAAACGTTAATAAATGACTAGACATTCAGTAAAAACAAATGATATTTCAGTTATTTTAACTGTTTAAAATTTTTTATTTTGTGAAGTAAAAATATTTTTTGTTGAATAATAAACTACAAAAACAGTACTTCTGTGAAATTATACGGTATAATCAGTCAAAAATAATTTAACTGATAAAAATATTTTTCCGTAAATATTGAAGTTTATTGTTTTACCAACTGCATAAGAGTCCCCGCACAACAATGTCGGAGCTGTTGACGGTTTCAGTCATGCACTCAGAAAATGATGTAAGTTACTACATGTTAGTTGTTCGTACACTTAGAAAATTATGTAAGTTACTACATGTTAGTTGTTTGTATATTTTGCAGTAGTTAGTTGTTTTAAACTACAAAGTCAGTTATTTTTGTATGAAAAATATCAAACAACTATTTCTGTTAGTTATTTTAAGTCGTTTTTTTGAATAACTAACAAAAAAGTACTGTAATGTACACTGATAGAAAAACGCTTCATATCACTAATGAATGGAATTCATTAGCGTTGTTTTATTACAACAATGAAATATTTCATATGCCGAATGTAATTTCATACATATTGTGCAACATTTTCATTAATTTTAATTCATTAGTCTTCGTAGTTTCATTAAAAAATGTCATTAAGTTTTGTTTACAAAATTTGCTGTTTTTTGACACCTGTCGTGTCGCGTCTGTTAAGTCTGTTAGTTTACGCGCGCAAAAAACAGCTGATCAGAGCGTGATTTTTTTAGGATTTTCATACAAAATTAAAAATGAAATGTTGTTGATTAATTAAAAGTATTTATTAAACTCGCGTTGATTTTAATAATTTTTCGGGGTTTTACTTACGTATTAAAAGTAAATGTTATAGTAAAATTTTGTGTGAGAAAACTGAGTGAAATCTATAAATAAAATAAAAAAATTGTGAAAGTGTTTTTTTAACTTGGTTATTTTGTGATTTTTTCAGACTTTTTTTTATGAAATTGGAAAAAAAGTCAAATATTAATTTTATATTTACTAAATTTGTGCTGTTTTATGGTTTTAATTATGTATTACAATTTAAGGTTGGAGTAAAATATTGTGAGAGAAAACTAAGTGAAATCCATTCTATAAAAAGATCTTTACAAGTTTATACATGTATTTCATTTTAAAAATAAAAGTAACATTTATTCAATGAAAGTATTTTATTTCAAAAATAAAAAGTAAGATTTATTCAATGAAAGTATTTCATAAGAATTAAATACTTTTTTCATTAAAGTAATGAAAAATTTTCATAAAATACAATTTATATTTTGTATGAACAATTTTCATTAATTTAATGAAACTTGTTCTTGCAATTACATTTAATGATACCTATTTCATCAAATCAATGAAACCCTGCATAGGTTCCTTTTTAACGTCATTTTTCATAACATTAATGTAGATTTTCATTATTGTCATGTACAAATTTCTATCAGTGTAGTAACAGTTATTTAAAGTAGTTAATTTTATTTTTTGATCTCTGAAAAATTTTCAAAGATTTAAAAAAAAAAAAAAATTCGTTTTTTTTTTATTTTTCACAACTTTTTTTTTAAAAAAAAAAAACTTGGAAAAAATTTGGTCTTCAATTTTTTTTTCTGAAAAATTTTTTTAAAAAAAAAATATTATATATTGCTTATTTTTACTACAAATTAGTTGTTTTGACTACAAATGTTAGTAATTTTGACTACATACACTCTAAAAAACGCATGTAAACATACTATTATAAATTGGGTAATTTTTTTTTGAATAGCACGCATTATGTGTTAATATAAACACTAAATGCGTATAATAATTTAAAACCAATTTAACACAGCAAATTAAAAATATCATCCGTTAATTCAAATATTTTACACACAAATGTGTAAATAAAATTGTCGAACAATATACATTTACACATGTTAAATAACTAAAACGCCAGATAAAAGTATAAGCTTCCGTAGCGTAGTGGTTAAGTAGTGTACTTTCAAATCGGAAGGTGGCGAGTTCGATGCTGGCTGGCGCCGTGTTTTTTTTTGTTATATTTTATTCACCTCTTTTTTATTTGAATTGACCACAAGTGGTCAATTTATTCAATTTACACATTCAGAGTAAAATTACCCAATTTATAGTAGGAGTCCAGTTTCCTACTATAAATTGGGTAAATTTCAACAATTTTGATTAGAGTGTAAGTCAGTTGTTTTTTGTCAGTTAAAATAACTAACATTGTTAGTTGATTTCACTGAAAAAGTAGTTGACCCCAAAACAACTTACAAAACAGTTATTTTAACTGACATTTTCAGTTGATTTTACTAACATAATTTTTTGAATGTATATTTTACAGTAGTTAGTTGTTTTCAACTACAAAGTCAGTTGTTTTTGTATGAAAAATATCAAACAACTATTTCTGTTAGTTATTTTAAGTCGTTTTTTTGAATAACTAACAAAAAAGTACTGTGATGTAGTAACAGTTATTTAAAGTAGTTAATTTTATTTTTTTTATCTCTGAAAAATTTTCAAAGTTTTTTCCATAAAATAAAAATAAATTTTCGTTTTTTTTAATTTTTCACAACCCGGTGAAAAATGTTCGTATATGGAAACATATACGAGGATATATGGCTACATATATGAAGATATATGACCATATATGAACCATATATGGGCACATATGTACATATATGAACATATGTGTGGTCATACATAATTATGTATGAATAGGGTGACCATTTTTTTCTGAGCTTAAATCAGTACGCCCAAGTTTTTATGTTTTTTTTTTCTAGAAATAACTCTCTAAATTTTTTCTATGAGAAAACACTGATGTTTATTCAACACTCAAAACATGTCGGTTAAACTAACTTGACCCCAAGTATTTCGAAAAAACAACTGCAAAAAAAACTGTTAAAAAACAACAGCAAAAAACAACTGTTGTCGTTATTTTGCAAAAAATTGAGTTTAAACGACTTCATTTAAATGTTTTGATCGTTTCAGTGCAAATAATATAACAAAATTTCACAGGTTTTGAGAATAAGAAAATCCCTTAGATTTTGAAGTCCTTTTGCTAATAAGCAGGTGTTTTTTTAAAGGCCCTGGTTTTCTGAACGCTTTTTCGAATAAGCTCTGATGACATTACCTCATTTAACATAAGATCTCAGAATCATTTGGATTAATGCAATTTACATCATCTTTCTAAAAATATAAAAAATCCATCGGCCATTGAACTTTTCTTTATAGAAAACCTCAAGGATTTTGTGCGCATTTTCATATAAATTTAGGAAAATCAAAATAACCTCATGCTCATAAAAAAACTACTCTGACGACTTATATTATGGAAATTCAAATTTTTGTACAGAATTTTCGAATAAAAATTATTTTTTATGTTGAAATGTTCAAAAATCAGTACAATCAGTACATATTTTAAAAAATCAGTACAAATCAGTACCACGTTTTTTGATCAGTACACGTGATCAAAAATCAGTACATGTACTGATGAAATCAGTACGAATGGTCAGCCTATGTATGAATCATATACGTCCATATACGTAAAGTGAACCCATATGTAAATATATCGCATACATGTACATTAGAGTGTCCCTTATTTTGGAAATGTTGGAAATGTTGAGACGGCACCCCCTCATTTTTTTCCTTTTGACTAAAAAATAACTCAGGAAAAATTTTACGCCCCTACGACCACGCCTTCCCTACGCGACGGGGCCTTAAAAATCATTTTTCCATACAAACCAAAAAATTTTTTTTTTATTTTTAATTTTTTTGTTATTAATTATAATATTACTTGGTTAGCTTATTCACGACAAAAAATCAATCAATCATCAAAAATGCATTTTTTAACCTTTTTTAGATCACGATAAAGATGTCACAGATAGGAATAATATTTTTTTATGAAAATATATCATTAAAAGCAACAATTCAACTAAAACGGTTGCTTGTCAAAACTAAAAAAAAATATTTTTTAAAAAATTTTTACTGTAGGACCCCAAAAGCTCAAAATTTTTTTTTTCGAAAAATTTTTTAGAACTGAAAGCCTCATCCCACCAAAATCAAATTTTTTGTCGTGATTAAGCTAACCAAGTAATATTATAATTAATAACAAAAAAATTTAAAATCAAAAAAAAAATTTTTTGCTTTGTATGGAAAAATGATTTTTAAGGCCCCGCTCTTTACGGCCCCGTCGCGTAGGGAAGGCGTGGTCGTAGTGGCGTAAAATTTTTCCTGAGTTATTATTTAGTCAAAAGGAAAAAAATGAGGGGGTACCGTCTCAACATTTCCAACATTTCCAAAATAAGGGACACTCTAATGTACATATATGAAGCATATACCCAATAAGCACATTTAAAATTCAAGTGCAAATCAAGTATAAATCAAGTGTAAATCAAGCCCTTATTTCCAGTCTATGCTTGAATTATACTTGAATTACACTTGAATTCAATAGCATTCTCCAGCAAAACGGATACTTGAATTCAAGCGCTGTTTTTACGCTTGAAAACCAGGGAAAAGGCTGTAAAAACAGGGCTTGAATTCCAGTGTCCATTTTGCTGGAGTATGCTATTGAATTCAAATATAAATAATAAATCAAGCAGGGGCTGGAATTTAGGGCTTGATTTACACTTGATTTATACTTGATTTGTACTTGAATTTTAAATGTGCTTATTGGGTATGATCATATATTAGGGTGGGTCGATGAAATGCATATTTGCGAATCTCGTTAACTAATAGAAAAAACTCGACGCGCATTTTCGAGCTGATAACGGGAAAAATCATGAAAAAATTTTAGGAGGGTACTTTTTGGCCTCTACAAGCGGTTTTAGTTCGCGGTTTTTGGAAAAAAATATTTTTTTTAATTTTTGAAAAATATTTTAAAAATGAAGTAAAATAATGCTTATTACGAAACAAGTTCCAAAAAAAAATTTATCTCGCCAATTTAAGCCCGTGGATGCATTTTTATACCCAGGAAAGTTCGATTTATATACATATATAAAAAAATATATTTTTTATTTCATAACAGCACTCAAATGGTGCATAAATGGGTATTAAAATTTTGGTAAAATAAAGCGTTTTAAGAAAATGATAAAAAAAAACAAATTGGCGGCTATTTATAACAATCCGCAAGTGCAAAAAATTCGCAAGTACCAAAAAAATTAAAAAATGGAGAAATGGGTATCAAATTTTAGGTAAAATAAAGAGTTTTCAGAAAAAAAAACAAAAAAATATATTAGAGGATCAATATGGTCCATGGATGCATTTTGAAAATCTGATGTTTTTTTTGTTATATATATAAATCGAACTTTCCTGGGTATAAAAATGCATCCACGGGCTAAAATTGGCGAGATAAATTTTTTTTGGAACTTGTTTCGTAATAAGCATTATTTTACTTAATTTTTAAAATATTTTTAAAAAATTAAAAAAAATATTTTTTTTCCAAAAACCGCGAACTAAAACCGCTTGTAGAGGCCTTAAAGTACCCTCCTAAAATTTTTTCATGATTTTTCCCGTTATCAGCTCGAAAATGCACGCCGAGTTTTTGCTATTAGTTAACGAGATTCGCAAATATGCATTTCATCGACCCACCCTATCATATATGCTTTCATGTACATGTATGCCATATATTTACGTATGGGTTCACTTTACGTATATGGACGTATATGATTCATACATAATTATGTATGACCACACATATGTTCATATATGTACATATGTGTCCATATATGTTTCGTATATGGTCATATATCTTCATATGTGTAGCCATATATCCTCGTATATGTTTCCATATACGAACATTTTTCACCGGGAACTTAAAAAAAAAAATAAAAACTTTGGTCTTCATTTTTTTTTTTTGAAAAATATTTTGAAAAATAAAAAATTATTTTTACTACATTTTAGTTGTTTTGACTACAAATGTAAGTAGTTTTTACTACATAAGTCAGTTGTTTTTTGTCAGTTAAAATAACTAACATTGTTAGTTGATTTAACTGAAAAGTAATTGACCCCAAAACAACTTACAAAGTAGTTATTTTAACTGACTTTTTCAGTTGATTTTACTAACATAATTTTTTGAGTGTGAGAGAGTATAGGCGCAAAACAAAGGCGGCAGTGGGAATTTCAGTCATTTGTTAGTAATTACTAGGGATGAGATTTCCATGCAAATGCATGTTTTTTGTCGATAGTCTAAAAACGATATCGACCAATTATCTTTCCGAATCAAGAAATTTGCGTTAAAATGGCATCGATTTGTTTTTGCATATTTTGCATATTTTGGTGAAAATGCATAATTTTGGTAAAATAAAGCGTTTTAAGAAAATGATAAAAAAAAAACAAATTGGCGGCTATTTATAACAATCCGCAAGTGCAAAAAATTCGCAAGTACCAAAAAAATTAAAAAATGGAGAAATGGGTATCAAATTTTTGGTAAAATAAAGAGTTTTCAGAAAAAAAAAACAAAAAAATATTTTATTTTTGCATATTTTGGCTTGAAATGCAAATTTTGTGCATATTTCTAACTTTTAAGTGCATATTTTTGCATATTTTGGCATAAATTAGCAAAAATACAAATTGAAATTTATTTGTTTCAAAAACTATTTTAAATTTTAAAAATTTATTTTGGAAATAAGAAAAATATTTTTTTTCTTTAAAATTTTTTTATAGATTGTCTTAATTTCTTAAAAATTTTGCTTATATAAAATTTTAAAATGTTACTATTTAAACCCGGCGTTAATTTTTGTTTTTAAAGCAGTTTTTCCTATGAAAACAAAATTTTTATTGCACAAATTTTATTTTTTAGTGCATATTTTTAGGTTTTAAGTTCATATTTTGAATTTTTTAAACTTAATGAGAAATCTAAATTTTAATAAAAAAAAAAAAACTTTTCAGTAAATTATTAATTGTGTCAATTCCCCAAATTTTTTTGTGCAGATAGAGGGTTAATATATTTTAGGAAAAGAACTGCCATCCATATTTATCGAAGACATGTACAAGTATTATCAAGGTCAGCAGCAGTTTTAAGACAAATTAAAAACTTAAGTAGGCCATAAAAAAAGTACTCGAGCAAAGTTTTTAAACCCCTTCCGGGGATTGGGTCTACTTATGATATACTTAAATTTGTTGGTCTAAACATACTGTAAACATTTGCAAAAAAATATTACAAATAAAAATATTTAAGTTTATATTAATCTTATTTTTTTTAATATAGGAAATATAAAATCCCGAAAATCCCCAAAATCCCCAAAAACCCCGGGATCCCGAAAAAATCCCGAAAATCCCGGGTTCCCGAAATTTCAATTTTTAAAATCCCGAATCCCGGGATTTTTAAAAGTTAATCCCGTTTGGCATCCCTATAGCATATGGTTTTAGTCTGGAATTCTAGATGGAAACTAAGCAAATTTTTAAATATATTATCTCCACAGAAAGGGTTGTAAAACCCCAAATATTAATTAAAATTTGCATAATTAAATACCACAAAGTAGAGATGGGATCGTGAGTGACTTTTCAACCAGACTCAGGAAATAAAATTTTTTATCATGAACGATTACGCATTTTTTTGGCTCACGCTCATGCACGGTCACGGAAGTAGAAAAAAGTTTTATCACGCTCAAGATATAATCACGCTCATGGAATACTCATGATTAAAAAATATATAAAATTGTTATTTTTTTACCCCATGCTATGGTTGGTGGGTTGGAGGCAGAGCTTCAAAGAATGAAATCCTTTCGAATGAATTCTCAAAAAATCCATTCAATTTTCATAGTCAGTGAATGTATTCGATTTCATAAATCAACATTGAATGCAGTCCTTGGAATTCATTCGATTGAATGAACAAAAATGAATGAATTCGATTTCTTTTTCATTCGATTTAGAAAAATCGAATGCATTCGATTTTTTATCATTCCACTGCGAATGCAATCGATTTTTAAAATTTATAGACCAAACCGGAGCCAAATTTTGGTCCATAGTATCGCCTATTCTCATTACATACGATGACCCTAATGGGCTCTAATTTTGAATCCAAAAAAATTGGTGTTCCCGAAAATTTAAAAAATGCACATATTAACTGCCCATACGTCAAAAAAAATGTGAAGAGTGTTAGCGATATTATGGACAAAAAATAGGTTCAGTTTTGCTCTATCTTGGTTAGTTTTTTTAAGTTTCTATGCCTATCTTGGTTAGTTTTTTTAAGTTTCTATGCAATGAATGAATAAGCCATTCGATTTTTCAAATTGAATGAAAAGAAAATCGATTGCATTCGCAAGTGAATGCATTCGATTTTTAAAAGTCGAATGAAAAAAAATCGAATGCATTCGATTTTTGAAAGTCAAATGAAAAATAAAATGAATGCATTCGATATTTATAAATTGAATGAGTCTAAAGTGAATTCATTCAATTCGCTAAAATGTTATTGGGGAATGCAATCTCTAAATTTTCACTCAGAATGACAAATCGAATTAAGGAATGAAATCCTTCGATGCTCTGGTTGGAGGGTACCACAATATGGGGGTAACGCATCGAACTGTGGGTCTAGCTTTAAAATTAGTATTTCGATGTTTTTAAAACTTTTTCTGTAAATGTGCACATAAATAATAAAACACGGATTTTTTTAAATCACGAAAAATTCACGCAGGATCAAGCATGAACTTTTTTTTGTTTACTCAAGTTCATGCATGCTCACTTGAGTACAAACAAAAAATTATGCGTGATTCACGATAATCACGTGTTTGCTGCGCATCTCTACTATAGAGTTACTGCAAAATATAAATTGTGGATTGCAATTCTTATCTTCATCCATATGAAAACAAACAATTAAATTAAAAAAATGTGTACAACACCAAAACCGCAAATATATGTTAGTACACTCAAAAAAAAAATATGTCAGTATTCTCTGTAATGTCAGTGTTCTCTGCAATCAATTAATTACGAATAAAAATAATGCCACTCGGACTTTTACTTTTGGAGCTACATGATGCCAAAATTGACGTTATAAATAGTTAACTTTATGCAGTTAAGGGTTAAACTGCCAAATTTGAATCTTGAAGGAGTCAAAAAAGTCCCTCCATAAAGTATTCGTCATTTTGACCCTAAATAACTTTTCCTACGCATCGTTTGGGTCTCATATCTTCTTAGTTTCAATTAAATTAAGAAAATATAGACCAAATTTCATCTCGTTTGGTGCGGGAACATTTTTGACGGAAGCGAAAAAGTAAAAATGCAATTCTTAATATTTTTGTATGGCCTTTTTGGCTAGGGCAGGTAAATTTTGATATTAGCAAAAAAATGCAAAAAGTCATAACCCTAATATACATATCCATATAAACTACCCCAAAGATTTAATAAGTTACTAATTTTAGTATCTTCAAAGTACTAAAATTAGTAATTTTTACTGGTTTTGAATAATATTAGTAAAAATTTTAGTATTGGTAACCAATTCCTGCACTAGGTCCTTTCGGACCAAAATATTAGCTCGTTAGTTAGTTTTTTAGTATTGAATACCCACTTTATTTTTTTTTTGGGTGCAGCCACGCCTCTTAAGCTTAGGTTTTAAAAAATTGAAAAATCCAAACGCAGTTTTCTGTTTGTGCTGGGATGTTTGAAATAACAAAAACTTTTGTGTACATTAAAAATTAATAAATTCAATATTAATTTAATTTATTTTTTCGTTATAATTTTAGCTAGTGGCAGCCATTCTAATTGGTTTTGGAATTTACGCGCTCTGCACAAATGATTCCAATGAATTTGCATCTTTAGCTGCTTATAAATACATAACAGTTGGTGTTTCCACTTTTGTGGTTTTGATATTTTTAAATGTTGGCGCCATTAAAAATAATGTTTGCTGTACTATAACAGTAAGTTCATATTTGTATACAGAAAGAATGAATAAATGAATGAATGAATGAATGAATGAATGAATGAATGAATGAATGAATGAATGAATGAATGAATGAATGAATGAATGAATGAATGAATGAATGAATGAATGAATGAATGAATGAATGAATGAATGAATGAATGAATGAATGAATGAATGAATGAATGAATGAATGAATGAATGAATGAATGAATGAATGAATGAATGAATGAATGAATGAATGAATGAATGAATGAATGAATGAATGAATGAATGAATGAATGAATGAATGAATGAATGAATGAATGAATGAATGAATGAATGAATGAATGAATGAATGAATGAATGAATGAATGAATGAATGAATGAATGAATGAATGAATGAATGAATGAATGAATGAATGAATGAATGAATGAATGAATGAATGAATGAATGAATGAATGAATGAATGAATGAATGAATGAATGAATGAATGAATGAATGAATGAATGAATGAATGAATGAATGAATGAATGAATGAATGAATGAATGAATGAATGAATGAATGAATGAATGAATGAATGAATGAATGAATGAATGAATGAATGAATGAATGAATGAATGAATGAATGAATGAATGAATGAATGAATGAATGAATGAATGAATGAATGAATGAATGAATGAATGAATGAATGAATGAATGAATGAATGAATGAATGAATGAATGAATGAATGAATGAATGAATGAATGAATGAATGAATGAATGAATGAATGAATGAATGAATGAATGAATGAATGAATGAATGAATGAATGAATGAATGAATGAATGAATGAATGAATGAATGAATGAATGAATGAATGAATGAATGAATGAATGAATGAATGAATGAATGAATGAATGAATGAATGAATGAATGAATGAATGAATGAATGAATGAATGAATGAATGAATGAATGAATGAATGAATGAATGAATGAATGAATGAATGAATGAATGAATGAATGAATGAATGAATGAATGAATGAATGAATGAATGAATGAATGAATGAATGAATGAATGAATGAATGAATGAATGAATGAATGAATGAATGAATGAATGAATGAATGAATGAATGAATGAATGAATGAATGAATGAATGAATGAATGAATGAATGAATGAATGAATGAATGAATGAATGAATGAATGAATGAATGAATGAATGAATGAATGAATGAATGAATGAATGAATGAATGAATGAATGAATGAATGAATGAATGAATGAATGAATGAATGAATGAATGAATGAATGAATGAATGAATGAATGAATGAATGAATGAATGAATGAATGAATGAATGAATGAATGAATGAATGAATGAATGAATGAATGAATGAATGAATGAATGAATGAATGAATGAATGAATGAATGAATGAATGAATGAATGAATGAATGAATGAATGAATGAATGAATGAATGAATGAATGAATGAATGAATGAATGAATGAATGAATGAATGAATGAATGAATGAATGAATGAATGAATGAATGAATGAATGAATGAATGAATGAATGAATGAATGAATGAATGAATGAATGAATGAATGAATGAATGAATGAATGAATGAATGAATGAATGAATGAATGAATGAATGAATGAATGAATGAATGAATGAATGAATGAATGAATGAATGAATGAATGAATGAATGAATGAATGAATGAATGAATGAATGAATGAATGAATGAATGAATGAATGAATGAATGAATGAATGAATGAATGAATGAATGAATGAATGAATGAATGAATGAATGAATGAATGAATGAATGAATGAATGAATGAATGAATGAATGAATGAATGAATGAATGAATGAATGAATGAATGAATGAATGAATGAATGAATGAATGAATGAATGAATGAATGAATGAATGAATGAATGAATGAATGAATGAATGAATGAATGAATGAATGAATGAATGAATGAATGAATGAATGAATGAATGAATGAATGAATGAATGAATGAATGAATGAATGAATGAATGAATGAATGAATGAATGAATGAATGAATGAATGAATGAATGAATGAATGAATGAATGAATGAATGAATGAATGAATGAATGAATGAATGAATGAATGAATGAATGAATGAATGAATGAATGAATGAATGAATGAATGAATGAATGAATGAATGAATGAATGAATGAATGAATGAATGAATGAATGAATGAATGAATGAATGAATGAATGAATGAATGAATGAATGAATGAATGAATGAATGAATGAATGAATGAATGAATGAATGAATGAATGAATGAATGAATGAATGAATGAATGAATGAATGAATGAATGAATGAATGAATGAATGAATGAATGAATGAATGAATGAATGAATGAATGAATGAATGAATGAATGAATGAATGAATGAATGAATGAATGAATGAATGAATGAATGAATGAATGAATGAATGAATGAATGAATGAATGAATGAATGAATGAATGAATGAATGAATGAATGAATGAATGAATGAATGAATGAATGAATGAATGAATGAATGAATGAATGAATGAATGAATGAATGAATGAATGAATGAATGAATGAATGAATGAATGAATGAATGAATGAATGAATGAATGAATGAATGAATGAATGAATGAATGAATGAATGAATGAATGAATGAATGAATGAATGAATGAATGAATGAATGAATGAATGAATGAATGAATGAATGAATGAATGAATGAATGAATGAATGAATGAATGAATGAATGAATGAATGAATGAATGAATGAATGAATGAATGAATGAATGAATGAATGAATGAATGAATGAATGAATGAATGAATGAATGAATGAATGAATGAATGAATGAATGAATGAATGAATGAATGAATGAATGAATGAATGAATGAATGAATGAATGAATGAATGAATGAATGAATGAATGAATGAATGAATGAATGAATGAATGAATGAATGAATGAATGAATGAATGAATGAATGAATGAATGAATGAATGAATGAATGAATGAATGAATGAATGAATGAATGAATGAATGAATGAATGAATGAATGAATGAATGAATGAATGAATGAATGAATGAATGAATGAATGAATGAATGAATGAATGAATGAATGAATGAATGAATGAATGAATGAATGAATGAATGAATGAATGAATGAATGAATGAATGAATGAATGAATGAATGAATGAATGAATGAATGAATGAATGAATGAATGAATGAATGAATGAATGAATGAATGAATGAATGAATGAATGAATGAATGAATGAATGAATGAATGAATGAATGAATGAATGAATGAATGAATGAATGAATGAATGAATGAATGAATGAATGAATGAATGAATGAATGAATGAATGAATGAATGAATGAATGAATGAATGAATGAATGAATGAATGAATGAATGAATGAATGAATGAATGAATGAATGAATGAATGAATGAATGAATGAATGAATGAATGAATGAATGAATGAATGAATGAATGAATGAATGAATGAATGAATGAATGAATGAATGAATGAATGAATGAATGAATGAATGAATGAATGAATGAATGAATGAATGAATGAATGAATGAATGAATGAATGAATGAATGAATGAATGAATGAATGAATGAATGAATGAATGAATGAATGAATGAATGAATGAATGAATGAATGAATGAATGAATGAATGAATGAATGAATGAATGAATGAATGAATGAATGAATGAATGAATGAATGAATGAATGAATGAATGAATGAATGAATGAATGAATGAATGAATGAATGAATGAATGAATGAATGAATGAATGAATGAATGAATGAATGAATGAATGAATGAATGAATGAATGAATGAATGAATGAATGAATGAATGAATGAATGAATGAATGAATGAATGAATGAATGAATGAATGAATGAATGAATGAATGAATGAATGAATGAATGAATGAATGAATGAATGAATGAATGAATGAATGAATGAATGAATGAATGAATGAATGAATGAATGAATGAATGAATGAATGAATGAATGAATGAATGAATGAATGAATGAATGAATGAATGAATGAATGAATGAATGAATGAATGAATGAATGAATGAATGAATGAATGAATGAATGAATGAATGAATGAATGAATGAATGAATGAATGAATGAATGAATGAATGAATGAATGAATGAATGAATGAATGAATGAATGAATGAATGAATGAATGAATGAATGAATGAATGAATGAATGAATGAATGAATGAATGAATGAATGAATGAATGAATGAATGAATGAATGAATGAATGAATGAATGAATGAATGAATGAATGAATGAATGAATGAATGAATGAATGAATGAATGAATGAATGAATGAATGAATGAATGAATGAATGAATGAATGAATGAATGAATGAATGAATGAATGAATGAATGAATGAATGAATGAATGAATGAATGAATGAATGAATGAATGAATGAATGAATGAATGAATGAATGAATGAATGAATGAATGAATGAATGAATGAATGAATGAATGAATGAATGAATGAATGAATGAATGAATGAATGAATGAATAAATGAATAAATGAATAAATGAATAAATGAATAAATGAATAAATGAATAAATGAATAAATGAATGAATGAATGATGAATTTTAAATTATTTTATTGATTTTTTTTACAATTTACTCTAATTCTATTTGAACAGTTTTTAGTGTTGATGCTTGTGGCTATTCTCGGACAAATTGCAATGGCAATTTTATTAATAAAATATCAACATGACATTGCTTCAAGTTTAGCGAATAAGATAGATTCTGCGTGGGATGAAGAAATTAAGAATCCTGGAGCTATGGAAATTTACGAAAATCGAGTAAGTTTATAAACTCCGTTTTGAGAAAGATTAATCTAGCGCGAGGTTGCGATTCTTTAAAAACACAGTAATACAAAATCGAACTTTCCGAATCGGAATGTGGTGAAAGCAAAAGCAAATGAAAGTTTACATTTTCCATAACAAAACCCTCAAGTTGTCTTGCCAGATCTAAAATGATAAAAAGTTTGACACTTAGAAAAAAAGCTTAATTTTTTTTGACAACTGCTTGATTTTTCTTGACGTGTGAAATTTTAGTTTTATATTTTAAAGCACTTTTTCAAACGAATTTGAAAATACCAAAGTGGTTAGTAAATTTGAGACTAAAAATAAAAATTGTCCAGTTTGGTGACCAATTCCTTTTTATGGGCCTCCAAAATTTCAGGAAAGCAGTGGGACCCCTTAAAATATAGTGTATTCAGTTTTTGCCACACAGCTAAATCAGAATTGGAGCAATCACTTAAGTACATTTCGCAAAAATGTGGCTAATAGTTCGTTGAACAAATTCTGTTCACATTTTATGCTGAAAGCTACAGCACAATTTTGGAGTCACTCTACTTTCAACTACAGATTGAAATGTTAGCTGTGTAAAATGTAGAGTGGAGTTCTGTCACATTGTGGTTTGTCAGTTTACTTACTTGTCTCATAATTCGGCAAAATTATCCCGCTAAATTTTGTTTACATTAGAAATTATATTTTTTTTAAAGTTTTAAATTATTTTTTTTTCATTTCAAATTGTTTCAATATAACATTTTTTGTTTTGTTTATTTTTTTAATGACATTATTAGTGATGGCACTTTAACAGTGGTGTATTTTTTCTATGTTTCATACCTAAGCACTGTCCCCACTCCTTAAGGGGGCTCCCATACAAATATTATGTTTTTATAAAACTGCTCCTACAGCTCTAACTGCCTCAAAAGTGCCCCTACAGGAGTCAAATGTATGATCAACCCTTAATACTTTGTCAATTCCAACATCTTCTCAGAACATACCCACATTCTATCTCTAACCTTTAGGGCGGTTTCCATAAATTTTTATTTATTTGTCAAATGTATGATCGACCCTTAATACCTTGTCAATTCCAACATCTTTTCAGAACATTGTCACCAAATCGGATGTAAAATATCGCCAAAATTCAATTTTGTTCAGATTTCTTAAAAAAAAATATTTTCATTTAAAAAAATAAGTTTTGTTAAATAATAAAAGACAGAAATAAACTTTATGGCAAAAATCGCCCAAATCCGAAAAATTTTTTAAAAGTCCCAAAAAGACAATTTGTTTAATTTTTATTCCCTCTACTAGATTTGTCATTCCGTATGTAACACATCAAAATATTGAAGGGGCCCCAAAAGTATATATATTTATGATCATCGATCGATTTTAAGTCGATCTAGCCATGTCCGTCTGTATGTCCGTCAGTTGAAATCCTGTTTTTGGCAATAATCCGGAACTGATTTAAACGCTTGGGTACCAAAAGTTGCGCAATTCTCCTGGTCATAGGGTTATATATATTTTTATACCCTCCACTAAGTCATTCCGTTTGTAACTCATCGAAATATCGGTCTGGGATCCCATAAAGTATATATATTCATGATTCCCGATCGATTTTAAGACATTCTAGTGATATCCGTCTGTCTGTCTGTCTGTGGAAAATGTGATCACGTCCAAAATACAAAACAGAGGTGACTGTTATTAAACATATATATTCTCCCGAGAAGTTTGGCATTGCATTTGAGCGATATCGGTCCAGCGGTTCAAAAGTTATGAATGAAAATGTAAGGACACCTCAAAAATTTTAGTTCATTCAACATAACATAAAAATACAAAATGATTTAATTCGGCTGCTGGTTGACTTATGTGAGCATAATTAAACACTAAATGGTATTTAAACAAGTACAAACAAATTTTTGGACAAAAAAAAGAAAAAAATTTTTTTTTCGCGGATTTTTTTTAAAATTTTTTTTTTTTTTTTTCAAAAGTAATTTTCTTTTAAATAAAGTTTTTGCAATAATCTTTAAGAAATTTTGGAGGGTATCACTACATTCGGCAAGGCCGAATTTAACTTTTTTACTTGTTTTTTTTTTGGATTTTTTATTTTTGAATGTTAGTGAGCTTTCTTAGCTTATTATTAAATTCCAAAATGGACATCGACAAAAAAGTTAAGACTGATTGGGTGCTTACTAGGATGCACCAAAAAAACTAAGTTGTTAGATGTTGACCGTACCCCCCCCCCCCCTTAGACTTGTGTATTTGGGCGTGAAAACATGTCTCACAAAATTTTATGAAAATTGGTTATGGATAAGACCTAACGCATCGGCCCTGAAGTTTGAAAATCGAAAAAGGGGAAAATTTGACTTTTTATTCATTTTCTCAATTTTTTCGATATTTTGAGTTAGGTTTCAATACAAATGTTTACAGAATTGTGATTTGGAGTAAAATGTAATAAAAACTAAAATCGATTAAAAATCAGCCAAGTTATTTCAACTTTCAAGTTATTACAACTTGAAAGTTTTTCCATGAAAATACCACAACTCTTTTTATTTTCCCTAAATACCAGGGTTGGCAACCGATACCCACCCAGAATAACGGTATTTGGCTATTGTACCGCAACCACTAAAGATATGGACATTTTCAAAAGCGATTATGAAAGCTGATTAAATTTCAAGTATTTTACTTAAATGTGTCACTTCGTGTTTCTACCGGTTCGTTTTCTAAATATAGGTCAATACCTTTATAATACCGTTTGAAACGGTATTATAACGGTATTGGCCTATATAACTAAAACGAACCGGTAGAAACACGAAGTGACACATTTAAAATACTTGAAATTTAATCAGCTTTCATAATCGCTTTTGAAAATGTCCATATCTTTAGTGGTTGCGGTACAATAGCCAAATACCGTTATTCTGGGTTAGTAAATACTTTAAAAAATTATGATATTCGATAAGCAGATCAAGTTACCAAACGTACCCTTAAAAATATACTCTGAAATCCACATTGAGTTTTTTAATTAAATTAAAATCTATGTATATGGACTTTTTTAAACAATTGTTTTTTTTTTTTGTTTTCGATAGATTACTCTAGCTCGAGGTAACATTTCTTTACTAATCGTTACGACGATATTGTAACAATTTTCAAGAAAATGTATATTTGAAAATTTTTACTTTCAAAATATCATCGTAATGCTTAACAAAGAAATATGACCTCGAGCTAGAGTACTCTCAAAAAATTTTGTAGGTAAATTCCAGTTCATTTAAAACAAATGATTTTTTGTTTTTTAAAATCATTCCACTTATTTTTATTTAAAATAAAATTATATTGCAGTCAATTTTAATGTTAATATAATGACCAGGGAAACCAAAAATATGCTCTAAAAACACGTTTTATGCGCTTAAAAAATGCTCTTAAAATCAGAAAATATGCTCTAAAAACAGTAAAAATATGCTCTTAAAAAAATTATGTATCCTTTTTTGCGGTGTTTTTTTACAATTTGTTAGAGAATAGACCCAAAAAATACCGTTATGTGGGGTATTTAGAGGGTTAATATGTTCTACAAACATATTTGCATTAGTACACCCTACACTCAGATCTAAAGAAAACATAGTTTCACATACCGATATGAAGCATGAACAGGCCAAATGGGAACCAATCGTCAAAACAACGTAATTTTGGAAAATCCCACAAAAATTTTAAAATTTTAAAAATAAGAAGTTGTTAAAAAAAAAAAATGGAAAAAATGCTCTAAAAATTTAAAAAAATGCTCTAAAAATTTAAAATTGTTATAAAAAAAATGGGAAAAATGCTCTAAAAATTTAAAACAATGCTCTAAAAATTTAAAAAAATGCTCTAAAAATTATAAAGAATGATCTAAAAATTTAAAAAAATGCTCTAAAAAGTGAAAAAATGCTCTTAAAATTGAAAATATGCTCTAAAAATATGCTCTTATGCTAAAATATGCTCTTAAACATAAAATATGCTCTTAAGGCTCAAATATGCAAAAATATGTTCTAACAAATCGATGCCAGATTTCTTAAAATCTTTTGAAACGGATAAATACCTTTTCCATTTATCAATACAATGCGCAGGAAAAAACATGATACTGCATATTTTTGGTTTCCCTGACTAACAAAAACATTAAAAACTAATGAATATTCTTCTATTTTTTATTAAAAAACATTAAAACAATAGAAATAATTTCTTACTGCCGAAATTGAACGTAACGGAAAATTCATTTTTAAGACAGAAATTTATTTTTTTAAACTACAGAAAAAGTAGAAAACAAGAAATCCTTAATAAAATAAGTGATTTTTCTTTTAAAACAACTTTACCAATTACTTTTTATACCCTCCACTCTAGTGATAGAGGGTATATATAAGTTTGTCATTCCGTTTGTAACACATCGAAATATTGGTCTAGGACCCCATAAAGTATATATATTCATGATCCTTGATCGATTTCAAGTCGATCTAGCGATGTCCGTCCGTCCGTCCGTCCGTCTGTCTGTCTGTCTGTCCGTTGAAAACACGCTAACTTTTGAAAGACTTTATGGAGGCTCCTGAAGTTTGACATATATGTTGGGTATTTACCGGGTCAGGTTGGTATTGAAATCCAGCCAAATCGGTCCAGTGGTTCAAAAGTTATGAGCAAAAGAGTAAATTTCGGCAAGGGAATTTTGCGAACTTATGAGATTAAAACCACTCTAACTTTCTAAAGACAATTCTGAGGGTGCTGAAACGTGTTACATATCTTTGTCGTTCCCCAAGTCTATTTGGTTTTGAATTTCAGCAAAATCGGTTTAGTGGTTCAAAAGTTATAAGCAAGGCTCTGAATTTCAGATTTTTTTCACCTTAAACTGTTGAACACTCGTTAAACAAGTTTTAAAAGCATGGTGAAATACCAGTTTTTTTTTAAACTTGTTGTTGTTTGTTTTCCTGCCGTGGGGTGCAGTTTAGTTGTTAGACAAGTAAATATTTGTTATTGTTTTTGTTTTTGTAACTATGTAACGGTGTATAGTAAGTATTTTTGGAAAAAAAAATCAAATATTAGTTTGTTTTTGGTTTTTAAAGACGAGGATGGTAAAATAAAATGACGGAAATATGTGAAATATTTTTTTTTAACATATACGTATAGGTATAAAACAACAAAAATATTTTACAAAGTAATTTTGTTACTCAAACAAATAGTACACTAAAAAAAATATTTACACTCAAAAAAATTTTTTTTTTTTTTTAATTTTTAATTTAATTATTTTTTTTTAATGAAATTCACACTCAAAAAAATGTTGACAGTCAAAAAAATTTTACACTCACAAAAAAATTTGATTGATTAAAAAAAGTTTTACTCAAAATAATAAATATATTTCTAATAAAAATTTGTAATGCAATTTTTTTAGAAAATTACTATCAGATAACATTGTGGAGGGTATTAATAGATTCGACCAAGTCGAATTTAATTTTTCTACTTGTTTAAATACACTACAAACACTTAATGACCTTATTTTCTTACAATTAGTGTAATCTTTCTTAAAATAAAATGTATAGGTCGAATAATAAATAATTTTATATAGGTCGAATAATAAAAAAATTAAAACAGAATTTACAGACAGTATTTTTACTTTATATTTTCTCTTTTATAGTTTGAATGCTGTGGTCGTGCAAGTTCTCAAGATTATATTATAAACGGCCTTATTCCGCCTGCATCATGTTACAAAAATAATGATTCCTCTTTGCCAGAGAATCTAATAGAAATTGGTTGTCGCATTAAGTTTGAAGACTATTGGTTTTCTTTGATATTGTCTTTTAATATTATTGCTTGTATCTTAATATCCATAGAGGTAAGTCTGCGGATTATTATTTGAAATTTCCAAATATTGCATATAGTATTTATGGTTCGTTCTTTCTTTTGTTTCAGATACTATTGTTTGCAGTTTCATGCTACTTCTGCATCAGTATTCGTAACGAACAAAGGCGTTCTGATTTCTAAAATTATAATTTTTTTTTGACGATTTTCCAAAGAATGGCAGCTATTTTTTAGAAGTTTTTTAAATAACTTATTTTTGTTACTTTTCACAAACATTTTAATTAATTCTGCAAAGTAAAATGCATTTATTACACCGTCCGACACATTTTTGTACACAAGGACCAGACCTATAAATTCTGAAAGTAGGGTCGAAAATAAAATACACGTGGGTCCCAGTTTTTCTAGATCAATTCACGTTTTTGCGAAAAACGCCAATAAAAAGAGTTGTAACTCTTCGCAAAAACACGAATTGATCTAGAAAAACTGGGAGACACTTGTATTTTATTTTATTTATTATTTTATTATTTATTTACTCTCAGAATTTTTTGGTACGGTTCATATGTACAGCCAAAATTAGAAATTTGTCGGACGGTCTTATTGATCAATTTGTGAGTCATTATGCTACTTTTGTAATAATAACTACCATAGACGTTCCTACTACTGATACTATTAATTTTTTTTTAACATTTTCCAAAAAATGGCAGCTATTTTTTGAAGTATTTTTAAATGATATATTTTTGTTAAATTATATTTGCTACACTTAATATACAAACGAGTACATATTTTTATATTCTGCATAATAAATATAAATTATAATTCACCAATTTGTTGGTCTTCACCGATTTTTTTTTTATTTACACTCTAATTAAAATTAATTCAGTTTCCCACTATAAATTGGATAAATTTACACAAATTGCGTACTTCTACTTAAAATTATTGGAAATTTACAAAAGTTAAAGTAGTATGTATATTAGGGGTATAACCAAAATAGGAACCTATCATAATCGTATGGGCAATTTTATACTGATAACAAAAAACATTATCCGGGGACATTTTGGTCCAAAAACCTTCGGCACCGATTGCAATTTCTAAAACACCATAAATTTACATTTTTTTATGTTTTATGGTGGGATTCTTTCCCATCCACCGTTTTTTGGCTTTTTGTCGTTTTACAACAAAAATGAAACAATAACAAATTTATAAAATGGTTTTCGACACTAGAAATACGGGTTTTCCGAATAATTAAAAAAAATATTAGCGAAAACTTCATCGCGATCGGTGCCGAACCTTTTTTAACATTCGCGAAAAAAAGAACACACATTTCTTCTTGATTTTTCATGTACTTTCTCAATATGATAGGTACGTTTTGATATTTGCAAAAAAACGCAAATGGTTATATCCCTAATGTATATCATTTGAAATTTACACAATTTATAGTAGGAAACTGATCTCGTTTTTAAACCCTCCAACTACAGTATGGGGGTATACTCACTTTGTCATTCCGTGTGTAACGGATCGAAATATCGGTCGGAGACCTTATAAAGTATATATATTATTGATCAGTGATCGATTCTAAGACATTCCAGGGATGTCCTTCCGTCCGTTCGCTTGTCCGTCCTTCTGTAGTTAACACGATACAGTCCAAAATAAAAGAGCTAGACTCCTCAAGTTTGGCACGAGTATGTCTTATGGTCCTAGGCAGGTTAAATGGGCAAAATTGGACAAGGGGTGAAAAAGTTCCCCCTTGAAGAACTAAACCAACCCCTGAAAAATATCATTTTTATACCCTCCAACTATAGTATGAGGGTATACTCTTATACTTTGTCATTCCGTGTGTAACGCTTAAAAATATCGGTCTAGGAACCCATAAAGTATATATATTTATAATCAGTGATCAGTTCTAAGACATTCTAGCTACACTCTAAAAAATGCATGTAACTTTACTATTATTAAGTTAGTAAATTTTCATGTATAAAAAATTCAATAAAGCCCAAAACAGCTTGCAACTGAGGATTTAAATACAATAATATCAGCTTCTCTTGGTAAGTAAATGCATTTTTTTTGATAGTTTCGCACATGATGGAGTTGTGGTTTCTATGAAGACCCTGTTTTACGTGTGAGGACCTTATTTAGTCCAAATTTTTAATCTAAAAATTAGCATTGTATAATTTTATTAAATTTCTTAATTTTTTTAGGAAACCAATATTAAAGTCAAAATATGGAGCAACAATTTACATCAAAATTTTCTTAAAAATTTTAAAAATTTGGATCCAATAGGAAAACATTCATCCATTGCTATATCTCTATATGCAAGGAAGAAATAACGCATAAGCTGTTACTCAGAGGGTTTTTCGGTATTCGGCAGGATTATGGATCAAAAAGCTCAACAAGTGACAGCTTTAAATTCTGATGTGCGGAATCTTCAATACCTCTCAAAAAATATCATACAGAAAAATAAAATTAAATTGCCATGGGTGTTTTGTGGTATGAAGAACGGCGGCGACATTGGGGTCATCTTCTTAGTCACACAGCCAAAAGGGGGACATGCTGAAAAAAATCCTAATCCCCTAGAACCAAGTGTAGGTCAATGTACTTCATATGAAAAAATTCTCAGATTCTGAGAAATTGTTTCTATCGAAATTCTCAGATTCTGAGACTATTTTTCTATCGAAAAAATCTCAGATTCTGAGACTATTTTTCTAAAATAAAATACTCAGTTTCTGAGACTATTTTTCTATAGACTATTTTTCTAATGAAAAATTCTCAGAATCTGAAATTATTTTTCTATAGAAAAATTTTCAGATTGTGAGAATATTTTTATTAAGAAAGATTCTGCGACTATTTTTCTATAAAAAAATTCTCAGATTCTGAGACTATATTTCTTTAGGAAAATTCTCAGATTCTAGGACTATTTTTCTATAGAAAAATTCTCAGAATCTGAAATTATTTTTCTATAGAAAAATTCTCAGATTGTGAGAATATTTTTCTATAGAAAAGTTCTCAGATTCTGAGACTATTTTTCTATAGAAAAATTCTCAGATTCTGAGACTATTTTTCTATAGAAAAATTCTCAGATTCTGAGACTATTTTTATATAGAAAAATTCTCAGATTCTGAGACTATTTTTCTATAGAAAAAGTCTCAGATTCTGAAACATTTTTTCTATAGAAAAAGTGTGAGACTCTGAGACATTTTTTCTATAGAAAATTTTTCACATTCTGAGACATTTTTTCTATAGAAAAATTCTTAGATTCTGAAACATTTTTTCTATAGAAAATTTTTTAGATTCTGAAACATTTTTTCTATAGAAAAATTCTTACATTGTTCCACATTTTTTCTATAGAAAAATTATTACATTCTTACACATTTTTTCTATAGAAAAATTCTTTCATTCTAAAACATTTTTTCTATTGAAAAATTTTCAGCTTCTGAGACTTTTTTTCTCTAGAAAAATTCTCAAATACTGAGACATTTTTTTCTATAGAAAAATTCTCATATTCTGAAACATTTTTTTTGCAGAAAAATTCTCAGATTCTGAGACATTTTTTCTAGAGGAGAACTCTCAGATTCTGAGACATTTTTTCTATAGAAATGTTCTCGGATTTTGGGACAATTTTTCTATAGAAAAATTATTAGATTCTAAGACATTTTTTCTATAGAAAAATTCTCAGATTCTTAGAAATTTTTTTTCTATAGAAAAATTTTCAGATTTTTGGACATTTTTCTATAGAAAAATTATCAGACTCAGTGTAATTTTTTCTATAGAAAGATTCTAAGAGATTTTTTCTACAGAAAAATTTTCAGATTTTTAAAAATTTTTTTCATTAAAATTCTGAGAAATTTTGTCTCAAATTCCGAGACATTTTTTCAAAATTTGAGAATTTTTCTATAGAAAAAATATCTCAGAATCTGTGAAATCCCCAATAGAAAAAAATGTTTCAGAATTTAAATATTTTTCTATAAATTTTTTTTTTTTCAAAATTTTAGAATTTTTCTGTAGAAAAAATGTATCAGAATACGAGAATTTTTCTATAGAAAAATGTGTCAGAATCTAAGAGGTTTTTCTATAAAAAAAATGTTTCAGAATCTGCATGGTATAAAAGATTCGGCACAGCCAAATTTAACACTCTTGTTGATATTAAAAAAGGTTTAAAAAAAAATTTTTCGGACTCTGGGACATTTTTTATAGAAAAGTTGTTAGATCTTAGCAAGAGTTAGTAAAAAGATAAAATTATTTCAGCAACATTGGTAATTTAATTGTTTATTTGTTTAATCTATTTTTTTTACGTAGTTTTAGCGTTTTTATTAAATTTTAAGTTTGTTTTAAGCCTTTATTAAAATTTTTATTTTAAATAAAACATCATTTAAAAATAAATTTCTTGTTTTTTAATATTTAAATTTTGAAGAGTTAGTGTGGTTTTATAAAAAGCATTTTCAATGTATATGCACATAATTTTCATGTATTTTCAGGCATTTCTATTTTAAGTTTACTAAATTAAAATTTATGTTTACACACAAACACCGTAAAATTTATTGAAACATTTTTGTTCCGAAACATTTTGTAGACACATGAATATGTACGTTTACATACTTTGTGTCTATCACTTTAAACACAACATGTATTTTTACACGGTTTATAGTAGGAGAATAGTTACCTACTATAAACAGGGTAAATTTACATGAAAATTGATTAGAGTGTATGTCTGTCCGTCTGTCCGTCTGTCCGTCCGTCCGTCTGTAGTTAACACGATGCAGTCCAAAATAAAAGAGCTAGACTCCCGACATTTGGCACAAATATGACTTATGTTAATATGCAGGTTAAGTTCGTAAATGAACAAAATCGGACCAGGGGGCAAAAAGATACACCTTGAAGAACTAAACCAACCTCTGAAAAATAGAATTTTTTTTACGTGATTTTTTGTGTTTGTGTTTAACAAATGCAACATTTTTATGCTACAAGAAGTTCAAAGTCCAGCATTTGGACCCTGAGAATTAGAAAATGTCGTTTTTTTGTCCGCCCCTTTTATGGACGTGGAATAATTTTTTTTTTTTAAATTATGATAAACTTTCATTTCTTTAGTACAAAAAGCGTAAGAATGAATTTTTTTCACATATTCGAGAGGAAATTTGCCCCCCCAATTACCCCTACCGACTCCCCCCCTCAAAAAAATAAAACGCCCCTGCAATTGTTTTTTTTTGCAAGTTGGAGGGTATTAAAGATTCGGCACAGCCGAATTTAACGCTCTTACTTGTTTATTTTAAAGTGTACGGCATTATTTTTAAAGAAGAAATTAAATAGGGTGACCAAGGGACACATTCAGGAATTTGCAAAGGGGGTCACAACTCCCAAATATTTTTTAGTCTCCGCCTATTTATATTTTACAATTTTGAAAACACATTTGGAAAATTTTAAAATATAATTGGACAAATTTAAAATACATTTGGACAATTTAAAAATTAATTTGAACAATTTAAAAATATATTTGGGCCTCTGTTCTGTCTTTCACAACTTTTCAATTCACATGAAAATTTCCGAATCACATCAAATCAAGTTTAGTGTTTTATTGATCACGTTTTCATTAGAATTTGAAATCGAAGAATTAAAATTGAAAAACTTATAAGGAAAAAAATGCATTCGTTTTACTTTCACCAAATTTTATTTATGTGAAATAAAACGAAAAAGAAATTCGGATGTGAAATCTAGAACACCAAAAACATTCGGAAATTTTCATTTTCACATTTTTTATGTGAATTACTTTTTTTGGAACAGCGGCCTTGGACTTTTTTAAAATACATTTGGACAATTTTAAAATTTATTTGGACAATTTTAAAATATATTTGGTCAATTTTAAAATACTTTTGGACAATTTTAAAATACTTTTGGACAATTTTAAAATACAATTAGAAATGGTGTAGATTTTGTGGTACCTACGAGAATTTCTAGTAAAAATAAGGAGTTTTTTTTGTAATTTTTTAAGCTTTTTACCAATAAAATTGTAAATTTACATTCTTCTTGACGCAATAAAACTTACAAGGAGGTTTTAATAGATTTTTTGCTACCTCATATTTTACGAGAATTCCTAGTAAAAACTACGAGATTTTTTGTAATTTTACAAGCTTTTTACCAATGAAATTGTAAATTTTCAAGTTTTTTGGTGCAATAAAACATAAAAGGAATTCTCGTAAATTTACTAGATTTTTTTTTTGTAAAAAAATCTTGAAAATTAGTAAAATTACAAAAAAAAAATGTAAATTTCGATCAAAAATTGTTTGTTAAAAAACAAGAAAAACTGTCGAATATTGGACAATGTTTTTTTGTGTGTGCCCTACTGTAGGGACCCCTGGTGGTGCACCTATTGGACATGTTGTGTCAAGCGGCCCAACTTAAGCTCGAAGTTACGTTAGCTAAAACCGGTATGAAATTCGCTGCAAGCGGTTCAGTACCTATAGCCAAATTATTAAAAATAACCCACTGTGCACCATTGCGTATGATTGTTATTTAAAGGCAATTACAAAAATAATCATACGCCTCTTTTACAGTTTTCAATTATTATTATAATTAATATAAAAGTTTATCAACTTCAAATGCGTTTAAAAAAAGTGTTATGGAATATGCCAATTTTTATTTGCTTTTGGTTTCATCCTATTTCGATTTTGGTTGTTACACTGTGTAATTATTAAAAAATATTATCAGATAATTCTTCTATAAAAAATGCTCAAAATCTGAGAATGCCATTTAGCGCACTAAATATAAAAATAATTTTAATTGTGTTTGTAATGCGTGTTGTCTGCAATGGGTGAACCGATTTTGTTTGCGTGAATTTTTCATAATACCAAGGTTGTCGCATATTTATACAAAAATGAAAGAAGGTAATGATAAGAGCACAATATAAATCTGTGCAATGTTAGCTTTCAAAATCTACCACTTTCTTGTTTGTAAGTAGTGCCGTTCAAAAGTTACAACCAAATCCACAAGTCCGTCTAAAAGTGATTTTATGCATTAAAGTTTTTTCGGGAAAACTATGACGGTAATTCTCGGGAGTTTTCTTTTTATTTTTCCCAGGAAATCCGGGAATTTTATAAAATAAACTTTTTTACGTAAAAACTCTTTTTTTTAATTTTATCTAATTTTTATTATATTGTACCAGAAAAATTGTTGAATTGTTTGAAAAGCGTCCACTCCAAAACAGCATCTTTAGAAAAATATAAAAAATAATAGTTTGGAAAAAAGGTATGTATAAAGACTAGGTGTAATAGCATGGTTACTATAAATCAATAATTTTTAAAAGCAAAAAAATCGTAATCATTTTTTTTAGGTTTCTGTTCTGTTTTGCACAACTTTTCAATTCACATGAAAATTTCCGAATCACATGAAATCAAGTTTAGTGTTTTTTTGATCACATTTTCATTCGAAGTTAAAATCAAATAATTAAAATTTAAAAAATTATAAGGAAAAAAGTGCATTCGTTTTACTTACACCAAATTTTATTTTTGAGAAACAAAACGAAAAAAAAATTCGGATTTGAAATCTGGAACACCTAAAAATTTGGGAATTTTAATTTTCACATTTTTTATGTGAATTACTTTTTTTGGAACAGCGGCCCTTAATCTTTTTTAATGAAATTATTTAATCCAAAACGCAAAAGAAATATTGTGTACGGGCTTTAGAAAATTTTCAAAAACTTTTTCGGTTCTTAAAATTTTTTATTAATTTTATTACTTTAAAAACACGGTTTATATACATACATTAGACTGCCCAGAAAAAAAGCGAAGTTTTTATTTTCTTGGGGGATACCTGCAAATTTTGTTCCTTTTTGTGCAAAAAAATTTCGGTTTTTTTTTGGGATTTTTAAAATAATATCTAGAGGTCGCGATCTCGCGTTTTATAACGATTTATTTTTTTTGAGTTTTTTATTATTTTAAATTGTTAAATATGATTAATATGATAAAATATTAATAATTTCAGACAAAAAAAAAATTAAATTCAAAATTAAATATCGCTCATTCCATGAGATGTCTCCCAGCATCTAATCAAATGTTCCTTAATTTATTTGAAATTTTGCACACATGAACACTATGAAGCTATTAAAATAAATCAGTTGTTAGTTCCGAGAAAATCCGTGAATTCGCGAATATATTCGCGTTCGCGAATTCGTGGATTTTCGCGAAACTAAAAACGAATTTATTTTAATTGCTCCATAGTGTACCTGTGTGCGAAATTTCAAATAAATTAAAGAACATTTGATTAGATGCTGGGAGACATCTCATGGAATGAGCGATATTTAATTTTTAATATATTTTTTTTTTGTCTGAAATTATTAATATTTTATCATATTAATCATATTTAACAATTTAAAATAATAAAAAACTCAAAAAAAATAAATCGTTATAAAACGCGAGATCGCGACCTCTAGATATTATTTTAAAAATCCCAAAAAAAAACCGAAATTTTTTTGCACAAAAAGGAACAAAATTCGCAGGTATCCCCCAAGAAAATAACAACTTTGTTTTTTTTCTGGGCAGTCTAACATACATATTAGGTTGAATAAGATTGGACAACTGGTCGGCCATGACAATTTTTTGACAAGTTTCGGTGTTTCCTTTTAATTTTTATTATTTGCAATTTTACACACTTTTAGCAGAAATTCTTTAATTTTTAAAGACTATTTAACAAAAATTAATAATTTTTTAAAAAATAACAAGAAATCACTCAATTTTCTAATATTTCAAACAAATTTAAAAGAAGTTAAATTGACAATTTTCACAATTTCTTTTTTGGAAGGAAGTGACTGACTGGTTGAGTTGCAATGTCTTGTCTACAACCGCAGTCAACACCTATTCTGACAGTCAAGCCGCGGTCAAGTCCCTGTATTCAATGTTTCTGAAAACGAGATCTGCCCTTAACTGCCGCATGTCTTTAAATGAGATGGCAAAGCATTTTAACATACGACTCATATGGGTCCCAGGGCACAGAGACATTCCAAGGAAAATTCAATATCTAAGGAGTTTCATAAAAAGCTCAAACTGGTTTAACGGCAGGGACTAGTAGGGAAACCTATTACGGTCCCGTGGTATCACAATGGACCTCAGAGTCTACGTGTGTTGACGTAAAACGTTAGCAACCACTTACAACCTAACTTAACCTATGTCTTCACATAAATACTCCCCAAAATTTATGTATCAAAACTTTTTTAAATTTTTTTTTGATTCTACTTAATTCTAAATACGAAAAACGTGAAAGTATTAGTGATTCTGCTGAAATATTTTCATAAATTTTGGAAAATTAATGAATTTATCAAAGCAAATGACGAAAAAGATTTGCCGTTTGTTATTATTTTCAGCGTGTTCATCCGAATTCCTGTATGAAACGTTTCTTATAGTGCCTTTGTTTTGGGGAAAAGAACTTGGATTTTCGAAAAAAAAGTTTTTAACATGATAATGTTTTTAGGCTGGTGTCTGATTTTAAAAAAGTTGCTGGACGCCACTTCAGTTTAACTATATAAGCTAACAATTAACGAAAAAGAAAACAAGAATTACTATTTTTACTTGGGTTTGTAACTTGGATAATAATTCACCTCGTGGTTAATAAAACCGTTTTTCACCAGCTGGTGAATAAAAAGTAACAAAATTATTTTTCAACAAAAAAAAATTTTTTTTCATTAATTTTTTTTTGTTTTTCATCAATTTTTTTTCCATCAATTTTTTTTTTCCATAAATTTTTTTTTTCATAATTTTTTTTTTCATCAAATTTTTTTTTTCATCATTTTTTTTTTTTCATTAATTTTTTTTTTCATCAATTTTTTTTTTCATAAATTTTTTTTTTCATCAAACCTTTTTTTTCATGAATTTTTTTTTTCATAAATTTTTTTTTTTCATCAATCTTTTTTTCATCATTTTTTTATCAATTTTTTTTTTTTATCAAAATTTTTTTTTTCATCAATTTTTGTTATCAAATTTTTTTTTTATCAATTTTTTTTTTTTCATAAAATTTTTTTTTTATCAATTTTTTTTTTAATTTTTTTTTCATCAAATTTTTTTTTTTTCATCAAAATTTTTTATTTCATTAATTTTTTTTGTCGTATTTTCTTCATTTATTTTTTTCATCAAATTTTTTTATTATAAATTTTTTTCTCGCGAAAAAAAAATTTTTTCATCATTTTTTTTTACATCAAAATTTTTTTCTTTTCATCAAAAAAATTCATCAAAAACTTTTTTTCATCAAATTTTTTTTCACCAAAAATTTTGGGTTCATTAAATTTTTTTAACATAATTTTGTTTTTCGTGAAAAAAAAAATAATTTTTTTTACCAAAACTACTTTTTCACCAAGTCTAAACTTTTCGCAAAAAATTTTTCCATTTGTTTATCAAATGTACATAAAACAAGAGAGTGTTATATTCTTTGATGCCGAATCTTTTATACTCTCCAAAACGTAAAAAAACTTTTATGCACTTAATTTTTCACTCACTTACGAAATGTACAGCTCTTTTGGTTTTTTTTTCGACTGATATTTCAATTCATTTTGCATGGAATAGCAAAGTAATATAACATTTTTTTTCTAAAAAAACTTTGCTTTGGCAAGTACACACAAATCTTCAGCAAAACATTATCATGATTTAATGTTTTGGGCAAGAGTACAAAATTCGCAGGCCTTTTTTTTACAAATTCTGTAAAATTTTTTAAGTTCAGAACATTTTCTTGAAAAAAATTTAAAGTTGGAAAAATTTCCAAGTACCGAAGATTGTTTTAAAATTTTTGAGGTACCGGAACAAACACTTTTTGTTGCATTTTGGAGCAAAAAAATCATTGAAAGCTTTAAGTCCCAAAAAAGTTTTTGAAAATTTTCTAAGTCCTGGACACAATATTTTTTGCGTTTTGGAGTAAAGAATTTCATTAAAAATGATTTAAAAAATGCTTACGATTTCTTTTGCTTTTAAAAATTATTGAAAAATTAAAAATTATTCCACCAATTCTTTATATCATGAACTAGATCCCAAACTCGTTCTCAAACTCTGTTTTTGCATATTTTTCTGAAAATGCTGGTTTGAGTGAACTTTTTTAAACAATTTAAATTTTTTTTCTGATAAAATATATTTAAAATTAAATTAAAATAATCGTTTTTATGTAAAAGGTTTATTTTATAAAATTCCCGGATTTCCCGGGAAAAATAAAAAAAATTGCCGGGAATTCCCGTCAGAGTTTTCCCGGGAAATTCGACCAGGGAATTCCCGGACCCCAAACACTAATGGATAGACAAAAATCTAAACTATTTGAAAAAAAAAACAATGTGGCCGGATTTTTAATAAATTGACATTTTTTTAAAAATATTATAAGATTTTTTAAATTAAAAATTCAAGACGTCTTAATGTTTTCAAACAATAATAATTTTTATTAATTCTTTTCTTTTTGATATATTTTCAAATGAGTTGTTTTTCAATGTTCAATAATTTGAAGCACAGTGCTTATAATATAAAATTTCAGAAAGGGTTTTGAAAATATCCCAAAATAAAATTTTTAATCGATATCCCGTAAAAATATGTATAAGAATGTAAATTTTTGAGATTGTTGTGCACTCTGTTTTAATTTGATAAATATTTAATTAATGGAACTCGATGCAGAGCCAAGTTTTTGAAAAATGTAAAAGCCAAAAACACAATTTTCTTAATGTTAGTTCCATATAGGTAGGGTGACCATTTTTTTCTGAGCCTAAATCAGTACGCTCAAGTTTTTATGTTTTTTTTATTCTAGAAATAACTATCTAAAAATTTTTTCTATGAGAAAACACTGATAAAGATTAAACTAACTTGATCCCAAGTATTTTGAGTAAAAACAACTCTTAAAAACAACTGCAAAAAAACAACTGAAAAAAACAACTGTCGTGATTTTGCAAAAAATTTAGTTGACTTTAAACGTCTTCATTTGAATGTTTTGATCGTTTGAGTGCAGAAATATAACAAAATTCCACAGGCTTTGAGAATAAGAAATACCGAAGATTTTTAAGACTTTTTCAGTTTCGACAACTTTTCCTGTAAGAAAACTTCACAGCGCTTTTTTGAATAAGCTCTGATAACATTACCTTATCTAAGATCTCAGAATCATTTGGATTCATGCAATTTACATCATCTTTCTAAAAATATAAAAAATCCATCGGGCCGAAATTGAACTTTTCGTTATACAAAACCTCAAAGATTCTGTGAGCATTTTCATATAAATTTAGGATGATCAAAAGAACCTCATGCTCAGATTCATTTTTGCGTTCAAGATCTCTAATCTCCTTAGAATAAATTCATTATAAATTATCTCATTTTCAGACTTAACTTACACTGAAAAAAAAGACATAACTGAATTTGAGGAAAAAATGTCTTTGAAAATTTATCATGAAATTTCCTAAAATTTAGTTAAATTTAACTTAAAAATGAGAAATTTTCTTAACTATGAGGAAAAATTTTTAGTTCATTTACTTATAATTAGTTCATAGTTTTCTTTAAATGGATTTTTTAAATATTAGGAAAAAAATTCTTACTGCCAAAGAAATTTTCCACAAATCTAAGAATCGTATCTTTATTTTTAAGACATATTTCTTAAAAAACAATTTAGTTCAAGTTTAGTTAAAATTTACTAAAAACCACATCATCGTATTTCTCTTCTTTGAATTGAGGAAGTTTACTTCTTAGAATTTAGTTAATGACTTCTGAGAATTTAGTAAATAACTTCTTAGAATTTAGTTAAAAATTCAAAATGGCGATATCTCGAAAACTAAGCGAGATAGAGCGAAACGGATGAAATTTTCAAAAGAAAGACTACAAAGAAAAATATGGAATAGCCTAGCTCTGCATATCTGTCGGGGTCTCAAGACCCTAATTTTAGATCGAAAATTTGAAATTCCCGAGATTTTATATATGCACATATCTCGGTAAATACTGCCAACACGAGAAAAGGTCCAACGGCATTTTAGTAGCTTTTGACTCGTAGAACACTTCCGCAAAATACCCGAAAGCCCTCCGAATAATAGTTTTTTAGTTATCCGGTTCTTAAGATTCTCAAGACCCTATCAGGCCCCTTATTACCGTATCTCAAAAACTAAGCAAGTTAGAGCGAAACGGACACAAGTTTTGGTTCAAAATCTATGGGGACCCTTAAATGACCCAACGGGGTCTCGAGTTAAATGGGTTCCGAACCCATGGGTTCAGGGTCCAGACCCAATCTATTTCTAAAATGTGAAGTATAATTTTTCCAATTTTCTAGTTAAAATTGGCTTAAAATTAAATAACTTTGTTTTCCTTATTTTTGGAAAAATTATGAACTAAAACCAAGAAAAAAAATCTTTGGAGCCAAATCATTCCCTCTTTTTCTCAAAATTGAGTTAATTTTCCCAGATTTTAGTTCACTTTTTTTTTGAGTGTATAAAAAATAACTCCGACGACTTATATTATGGAAATTCAAGTTTTTGTACAGAATTTTCGAATAAAATTATTTTTTATATTGAAATGTTCAAAAATCAGTACAATCAGTACTTATTTTAAAAAATCAGTACAAATCAGAACAACGTTTTTTGATAAGTACACGTGATCAAAAATCAGTACATGTACTGATCAAATCAGTACGAATGGTCAGCCTACATTCATGGGGCACGTGCTATTTTCACTTGCCTCATATGAGTCATTTGACACCAACTGTTCCACTACAGAAAAATCATAGTGGTTTCAATGGGATTTCATTTGCAAAGTAATAGCTCTTAGGGTACTATTAAATAACAAAAATAAAATTTAAGATTTTTCAAAAATTGGGCCTTGTAAGCATCGTCAAATATTGAAAAAATCAAACTTTTTTGCCTGAGTATCTTTACTTCAATATTTATGCAAATTAAATGAAACACAGTAAAGTCTTTAAAACAAAAGTTTTTTATAGATTTTTGGATGGGCTATCGATAAAAAATAAAAATTGGGAAATGTTCAGAAAAAGTTCTGAATTTTTTAAATTTAAACCTAAACTTTATTTAATAAAAAACATGCCGCAATTTTTTTTTAAGTTAAAGCGCTTTTCTATCTGTTCTGAAACTTTTAGAGATGTGTTTTGCCTTGTTGTTTAATTTTTTTCTACTCACGTATGCGTGAATGAGCGTGAGCAAAATCAAATATCGTGCGTGACTAAATTTTTTCTTTAATGAGCGTGCGTAGTCGTTATTAAAAACCCATTCACGATCTCTATTTTAAATATTGTGCTCGATTCTGGAACACGACTTCACCATTCACCTAGTTTTTAAAAATTCTTCTTTCGAAATTTAAGATTTTATTTTTTTTTCTTGTAACAATTAAAGATCTAGTTAATATCTTTAATAATTACAAAAACAAATTTAAAAGTCTTAAAATTCAAAAGAGTATCAAATTTTTAAAATTAGGTGAATGGTGAAACCGTTTTCCAGAATCGAGCACATTGTTTAAGTAATTTTATTACTCATACGCACACGTTATATACATCATTATTGTATAAAATTAGCGTAGTACAATCTTTAAAATTTGATTTCGCGAAAACAAGGCAAAACACATCTCTGAAAATTTCAGAACAGATAGAAAAGCATTTTTATTTTTTTTTTTAAATTAAAAAAAAAAAATAAAACTGCGGCATGTTTTTTTTGATAATTAAAGTTCAAGTGTAAATTTAAAAAATTCAGAACTTCTTTTGAAAATTTTTATTTTTTTAATCGATAGCGCATGCAAAAATCTATAGAAAAACTTTTATTTTTAAGACTTTTCTGTGTTTAATTAAATTTACATGAATGTTAAAATAAAGATACTCAGGCAAAAAATGCTTCAATATTTGACCATGCCTACAAAGCCTACTTTTTGAAAAACTCAAATTTTATTTGTTTTATTTAATACTGCCCTAAGGGCGAATACTCTGCAATTGATTTCACATTGACACGACATAACTTTTTGTTTGCTGAACATTTGGTGTGGAATGACTCATATAGGGCATTCCACACCAACTGTTCCACTACAGAAAAACCATAGTGGTTTCAATAGGATGTCATTGCAAAGTATTAGCTCTTAGGGTAGTATTAAATTACAAAAATAAAATTTAAGATTTTTCAAAAAGTGGGCCTTGTAAGCGTGGTCAAATATTGAAAAAAATCAAACTTTTTGCCTGAGTATCTTTACTTCAATATTTATACAAATTAAATGAAACACAGTAAAGTCTTTAAAATAAAAGTTTTTTTTTATAGATTTTTGTATGGGCCATCGATTAAAAAAATAAAAATTGGAAAATTTTCAGAAGAAGTTCTGAATTTTTCAAATTTAAACTTAAACTTTATTTATCAAAAAACATGCCGCAATTTTATTTTTTTTTAATTAAAAAAAAGTTAAAGTGCTTTTCTATCTGTTCTGAAATTTTCCGAATACTTAAAAAAATATTTTAAGAGGCGATGGGAGCGTGAGTGAGTTTTTATTTACGATCACGCACGCTAATGTAAGAAAAAAAAATATTCAAGCACGACATTTTATTTTACTCACGCTCACGTGAACATCGTGACAGTGACTTCTTTTTTTCTACTCACCTGTGCGTGAATGACCGTGAGCAAAATAAAATATCGTGCTTGACTAAATTTTTTCTTTCATTAGCGTACGTAATCGTTATTAAAAACTCATTTACGATCCCATCTCTATTTTAAATATTGTTTAAGTGTTTTTATTACTCATACGCACATGTTATATACACCATAATTGTATAAAATTAGCGTATTGCAATCTTTGACATTTGATTTTTCGAAAACAAGGCAAAACACATCTCTGAAAATTTCAGAACATATAGAAAAGCACTTTAACTTTTTTTAATCAATTAAAAAAAAATAAAATTGCGGCATGTTTTTTGATAAATAAAGTTTAAGTTTAAATTCGAAAAATTCAGAACTTCTTCTGAAAAATTTAAAATTTTTATTTTTTTAATCGATAGCGCATGTAAAAATCTAAAAAAAACTTTTGGCTTAAAGACTTTACTGTATTTCATTTAATTTGCATAAATATTGAAGTTAAGATACACTCTAATTAAAATGATTTCAGTTTCCTACTATAAATTGGATAAATTTACACAAAATGTGTAGTTGTACCAAAAAATTATTGGAAATTTACACATTTATAGTAGTATATAATTTGAATTTGTTGAAATTTACCCAATTTATAGTAGGAAACTGAAATCATTTGTTTAGAGTGTATTCAGGCAAAAAAGTTAGATATTTTCAATATTTCAAAGGCCCACTTTTTGAAAAAACTTAAATTTTATTTTTGTTATTTACAATGATAGAAATTTGTACATGACAATAATGAAAATCTACATTAATGTTATGAAAAATAACGTTAAAAAGGAACCTATGCAGGGTTTCATTGAATTAATGAAATAGGTATCATAAAATGTAATTGCAAGAACAAGTTTCATTAAATTAATGAAAATTGTTCATACAAAATATAAATTGTATTTTATGAAAATTTTTCATTACTTTAATGAAAAAAGTATTTAATTATTATGAAATACTTTCATTGAATAAATCCTACTTTTTATTTTTGAAATAAAATACTTTCATTAAATAAATGTTACTTTTATTTTTAAAATGAAATATATGTATAAACTTGTAAGATCTTTTTATAGGATTAAAAATAATAAAAAATGGGTTTCACTTAGTTTTCTCGCACAAAATTTTACTTAAACCTTAAATTGTAATACATAATTAAAACCACGAACTAATAAAAAATAGCACAAATTTAGTAAATATAAAATTAATATTTTACTTTTTTCCAATTTCAAAATTAATATTTTACTTTTTTTCCAATTTCATAAAAAAAGTCTGAAAAAATCACAAAATAACCAAGTTATAAAACACCTTCACATATTTTTTATTTTATCTATAGATTTCACTCACAATCAGTTTTCTCACACAAAATTTTACTATAACATTCACTTTAAATACGTAAGTAAAACCACGAAAAATTATTAAAAACAACGCGAGTTTAATAAATACTTATAACACAGTGATACAAAATCGAACTTTCGGAATCGGAATGGCAAATGAAAGCTGACGTTTTCCATAACAAAACCCTCAAGGCCTTTTTTTAGGTCACAGCTAGATTTTAGTTTACACGCATTTAAAGTTGGTGATTTTAAAGCATTTAAAGTTTTTGTGTACTAAACATGCCCTATTTTAAAGGCCCCTATTTTATTTTATTTTATTTTATTTTATTTTATTTTATTTTATTTTATTTTATTTTATTTTATTTTATTTTATTTTATTTTATTTTATTTTATTTTATTTTATTTTATTTTATTTTATTTTATTTTATTTTATTTTATTTTATTTTATTTTATTTTATTTTATTTTATTTTATTTTATTTTATTTTATTTTATTTATTTATATGACGTTCCACGCACAAGACTGTGAGTCTCATAGTGCAGCGTGAAACTGAGAAAATTGAAAAACATAAATTTTTAAATTAGGAAAAAGGAAAAACTTAAAACTAATCATAAACATATATATAAAAAAAAAAAAACATTTAACCTATAAGACATTAAATCACACAGGTTAACACTTAAATCTAAAAAGAAATGTAGGGTCCAGTTTCCAAACTTAAGCTCAAAATTACTTCAGCTATGACTGGTATGAATTTTGCTGCAATCGCCAGTACCTATTTACTGAATAGCCAAATTATTAAAATAAACCACTGTACACCGTTGCGTATGAATGTTATTTAAAGGCAATTATTAATATAAACCACTGGACACCGTTGCGTATGATTGTTATTTAAAGGCAATTACAATATTAATCATGCGCCACTAATACAGTTTTCAAGCATTTATTATTATAATCATAATAAAAGTGCACTAACTTCAAATACGTGTAAAACAAAATCTAGCTCTGAACTAGAAAAAATCCTTGAGGGGTTTGTTATGGAATATGTTAACTTTCATTTGCTTTTGGTTTCATCCCATTCCGATTTTGGGTGTTGCACTGTGTAATTAATCAACATTTCATTTTTAATTTCATATAAAAATTCTAAAAAAAAATCACGCTCTGATCAGCTGTTTTTTGCGCGCGTAAACTAACAGACTAAACAGACGCGACACGACAGGTGTCAAAAAACGGCAAATTTTGTAAACAAAACTTAATGACATTTTTTAATGAAACTACGAAGTCTAATGAATCAAAATTAATGAAAATGTTGCACAATATGTATGAAATCTCATTCGGCATATGAAATATTTCATTGTTGTAATAAAACAACGTTAATGAATTCCATTCATTAGTGATATGAAGCGTTTTTCTATCAGTGTAAGAGCGAACACTTTGCAAATGATTTCATATTGACACGACACAACTTTTTTTTTGCTGAACATTTGGTGTGGAATGCCTCATATGTGTTTTAACGTCAAAACTTATACAGTGTGTTTTTGTCACTAATACATACCCGCGCTAAAATACAACTCTGTCATTCATTAAGTTTTGACTGTTACGAATAAAATCTAATGCGCAATGTTGTATTTTGTTGTTTCCTCTTTTGGTATTTTTATTTTCCATATTTCCACTTCTTCGTTCGCTCACTTGAAAAGTTTTTAAAACAATGAAATACCGGCATTGTTTTGATGGCATAAATCAGTACTATAGAAGCTCTTTCAGTTAGCGGTTGAGAGCTTTTTTTTTTGTTAAAAAAAATTCGAAATTCAGCCATATTCACAACATTATACAGTATTTTTTTTTAATGTTTTGATATTTTTTTTGTTACTAATACTACAACAGCCAATGTTTTCTTTAAGCGGTTGATTAATTTTTTTTGTGTAGGTTAAAAAACTGCTATAAACAAATAAATCGAAAACAAAAACAAATTAAATGTGAAAGATATAAATAAATTGTGTGATAAAAATAAGAAAATTAGAAGAGAAAGAAAACAAGAAAATATTTTATGTATAAAAAAGAAATGGAAAATACAAAGTCACAACAAAAACAACGTGCATGCACACATTCTTAAAAATTTCAACTGAAACTAATAATGAAATGATAAAATATGCAACTGGTTTATAAATACAACAATACAACAATAAAAATAATTTAAGATATTGAAAAAAATCAACTGCACACATTAAAAAATTTATAATAATAATAATATTAATTGATCTCAAATATTAAGGTCAAATGTTTTAAAAGAATTAAGTTTTGCAACACTCAATATTAAAGTGAATTCATAAAAAAAGAAGAAGAAGATACAAAAAAATATATGAATCTTTTCAAATAATAACAACAACAACAATTCAACAAAATATGATACAATCGAACATAAAACTAGTGTAGTTTTTAATTAAGCAAGACTACACACAAACTACTACTATCTTGTTACCCAACAAGAAACAACATATTTTTTCTCCAATTTTGTTTAACATTTTTTTTTTGGGTGGATTAAATTAGAATGATGCCATCATTTTTTAGAATGTTTAATAACAAAATATTTTCGACAGTAGACAATTGATCAGAGCTGCTCACAAATATTTATTTTACGGCTCCCTTAGGTTTTTAACACACACCTCTCTTTAAAGAAGTTTAGGTTTTGTAAAACTGCCCAACCAGAAATTGCCAGCGGAAAAAATATAGCACTGGCAAAGTACCTTTTTTTTAGAAAATAGAGTACTTTGCCAGCGTTAGAAATAACACCCCTAAAAGTGCTGCACCAGTACTTTATTACAAAAAAACCTAACTGCTTAATATTATTATTTTTTTACATTTTTCGGTGTTTTACAATTTTAGCGTTTTCGAGTCGCAACAAATAGTCGACTTTTTGATTTTTGTCAATTCTTTAAAAAGTCGACTTTTAGACTTTTTTCAATTTGATTTTTTTGGCTTTTCAACTTATTTTATATCCTCCACTCTACACCATTTCTAATTGTAATTGAGAAAATACAAATTGATATTGAGAAAATTAAATTGATATTGAGAAAATACAATTTGATATTGAGAAATTCAATTTAATATTGAGAAAAAACAATTTGATATTGAGAAATCCAAATTGATATTGAGAAATAAAATTTGATATTGAGAAATTCAAATTTATATTGAGAAAATAAAATTTGATATTGAAAAATTTAAATTTATATTGAGAAAATACAATTTAATATTGAGAAATCCAAATTGATATTGAGAAATAAAATTTGATATTGAGAAATTCAAATTTACATTGAGAAAATACAAATTTATATTAAGAAATTCAAATTGATATTGAGAAAATAAAAATTGATATTGAGAAATTTAAATTTATATTGGGATAACAAAATTGATATTGAGAATTAAAAATTGATAATGAGAACATACAAATTGATATTGAGAGAATAAAAATATATAATGGGAAAACAATAACTAAAATTGAGAAATCAAAAATTGAATTTGAGAAATAAAATAATACTATGAGAAATAGAAAATTTAAATTGGAAAAATAAAATTTTTGTTTGGAACGAAAATTGCAATTAAAATCCACTATTGGATTGTTTAGGTGGGTTTTCGCATAAATCTTTATCTTTGACCTTATATGCTCCTAAATAAAAAATTAAAGTGCTGCTTGGTCATAAATAATGCAATAATTTAAATTTTGTAATTTAAAGTTGTAAAATGTATGAGATTTATTTCGTGCATTATGGACCAGTTCCAAATTTTCGTTCCCGAATTTATTATTTATCTCAGTTTTTATTTTTGTTGTAGTTTTTTTTCTTAATTACAATTCTCTTTTTATGTCAATTTTAATCTTAATTACAATTTTCACTTTCTCAATTTCAATTTTCCAACTCTCATTTTCAATTTTGTATTTCCCAATTACAATTTTTAAATTCTCAATATCAATTCGTATTTTCCCAATATAAATTTTAATTTCTCAATGTGAAATTTTATTTTCTCAATATCAATTTGAAATTCTCAATGTCTATTTGTGTTTTCTCAATATCAATTTGAATTTCTCAATATCAAATTCGATTTCTCAATATCAATTTAAATTTCTCAATTGCAGCGACAGGCAAACACATACTATCATATTTTGTCTTTGTGTGTGTAACATGTAGCACTCTCATACTCAATGCACTTAAAGAAACTTATAGTAAAAATAATAATACATTTAACCATTTAAAAAATAAAAAAGTGAATAAATGTCATTGGTTAAAATGTCTAGCAATGTAATATTTAGTGAATAGTGACAAACTAAGCATTCTGGTTTACCAAAAAAATGTTCCTTAAACAAAAATTTGACATTAAAATTATTTATTGATTATTTCTCTAAGTATATTTTAAGCAAGAAGAGAGGAGAAAATTGTTTTTTTTTAATTTTGTTTAATGAGTGAGAGCCAGGGCTGCCATATTTGCCGATTTATCGGCATTTTGCCGATTTTTTGCCTCAAATTTATAAAAGTGCCGATTTGCCGATTTTTGCTCCAAAAAATGCCGATTTTTTTATCAACTCAAAAACACGGTCCTTTTTATACTTTTTTTTGGTTTCCTGCTATAAATTGGGTAAAATTACGAAAATTGCGCAGTTATACATAAAATTATTGGAAATCTACACAATTTATAGTTGTATATTATTTTAATTTGTAGAAATTTACCCAATTTATAGTAGGAAACTGGAATATTTTTTTTAAAGTGTATATAAGTTTGTCATTCCGTTGAAATACCTCGAAATATAGGTCGATAACCCAATAAAGTATATATGTTCATGGTCCTAAATCGATTTTAAGTCAACCTATCGATACCCGTCCAACTGTCTGTAGAAAACACATTTTTTTTGCTTATTGTTGGGGTAAACAAATTTGCCTGTGGGTCTCGTTTTTATCTTAAAAAAACGGAAAAATCTGAAAAGGAATATTTTTGATTTTTTTGCTGAAAATATTAGTTAATATTAAGACATTACTGAAAAACCATTTTTATGATAATCGAAAATTTTTTTGGTCTGTAAAATTTTAATTTTTTATTTTTTTTTTTTTTGCGAAAATTTTTTTTTTTAAATTTTGTAGAGACCAAAAATGGTTATTTCTGATTGACTTTTATGTTATTAAATATATTATATACATATATTAATGCTAAAATGTTCTCTTTTGTTATTATTTGTCAATAGAAATGTAATTTATTGTATTTAAAATGGTTATTTTTCATTTGCCTATTTTTTGCCGATTTTTTAAAATAAAGTGCCGATAATGCCGATTTTTTTTGGAAAATATGCCGATTTTTCATCAAAATCATCTGGCACCCCTGGCAGGGCTGCCATATTTGCCGATTTTTCGGCATTTTGCCGATTTTTTGCCTCAAAAATATCAAAGTGCCGATTTGCGGATTTTTGCTCCAAAAATGCCGATTTTTTGATCAGCTCTAAAAACACTGTCACTTTTTATACCCACCCCTTAGTTGATAAGAGGATTTATGTAAATAGGTTTGTCATTCCGTTTGTAACGCCAGGAAATATCGTTCTAAGACCCACCAAGTGAACATACTCATGGCCCTCCATCGATTTTAAGTCAATCTAACAATGTCCGTCCGTCTGTCTGTAGAAAACAAAGCATGTTCATTAGAGTGGAGCGGTTTTTTTTATTTTACTTATCACAGGGGTCAGAACAGTTGTTTTTCAGGGTCAATATCAACACAAACAGATATTGAACCTGTTAGGAAATGTATTTGGGTTTTTTTTACCTAAAATCGGGATGCTCTGAAAAAAGTGGAAAAAAAAAAGTTTTTAAAATTTTTTTTGCTGGAATTATTTGTTAGTTCTTGACAATGGAATCTGACAAATTCCGAAACACATGTCGATTAAGGGCGGATTACTCAATGAAAAGTTAGCTGCTAACTGCCGATTTAACGGAGCCTTTTGTCAAAATTTGTATGAAAAACTTATATTTAAGGGAGAGTTATTTTATAATGGAGCATTGAGTAATCCAGCCAGTGTGTTGCAAATATCACCAACATAAATAAATTTAAACAGAAAAATAATTTTCTTGAAAATTATTTTAGAGAATATCATGGATTTATCATGGATTTAATTAGTAAAGGAGCTACTCAAAATATAATACCTACTCAAAATCAGACAAGGAAAAAAATCGAATTTTATTTAAAATTCATAAGGTATTTGAAATATAATTTTTGTTTAAATAAAATTCTCAAAAACATTTGAACTTTATTATTTCCAAAAATAAAATTCTCAAAAAAAATAGAATTTTATTATTGGTTTGAATTTTATTTTTGAATTTTATTTTTGGTTTGAATTTGATTTTATTTTTGGTTTGATATTTATTTGTTTAAAATATATTTGTTATTATGAAAATAAAATTCTTTTTTTTTTTATTAATAAAATTCTTTTAAGAATTTTAAATAAAATTTTTTTGAATTTTATTTCTTCTAAGAATTTAAAATAAAATTTTTTTGAATTTTATTTAAAATTCTTTCTTGAATTTTATGAAAAAATCAAAATTGAATTTTATCAATAACGAATTTTAAATTTTATTGCTTTTCCTTGTCTGCTCAAAATATAATATTTTAAAGGTCGAATAAAACTATTTTTACTTTTTAATAAAAATTATTCAGAATTTTTAGTTTTTGCTGAAAATATAACGTTATATTAGTGCAGAATTGATGAGTTTTAATAAGCGTATTAATTATCGTTTGCCTTTAATGCTAAATTGTTCTATTTTGCTATCTTTTTTTCAATAAAAATATGTTTTACTGTATTTAAAATGGTTATTTTTCATTTGCCGATTTTTTGCCGATTTTTTTAAATTGAAGTGCCGATAATGCCGATTTTTTTTTTTAAATATGCCGATTTTTCATCAAAATCATCTGGCACCCCTGATCACCAACGTTAAGTTGTGAACAGAACAAGCCCGGCACGACTTTTTCCATACGATTTGACAGTTAAAAACCGTGACCGGCACGACAAAAAATTAAAACTTATTTTATTTTATCTCCGGGTTCTCTCAATCTTCCTCCCTCTCACACTCCAGGGTTGCCGCATTTTCACAACAATTTTTAATTTTTTCATTCACAATGGTGTAACAAACAGTACAGTAGTGCCAACTTAATCACATTGACTGTGTGATAAGCGATTTTTTCCCGTAAAATTACTCTAATTTTATTAAAAGTTGGCACCACTGAACAAAGAAATGACATTTTTTGCCGTCGCCGTCCCCCGTCGTTGTTTTGGGCCTATATTCTCCGGCAACGGCAACCGTCCCCCGTGCCGTGCTTGTTCTGTTTCTACCTTTAACGTGAACGCGAGGCTCAAAAAGTGCAATTTTGTAAATCACTACGTTTTTGCGTTCAATCTTTACGTCATCACTTGAAATGTCAATTATATTTGAATCAGTGTTGCCAGACATTCTAAAATTAATTAAATTGGACACCCATTTTGTAGGGGATACACATCCATTATCGTGGGGAAACACATATATATGATAAGGCAACACCTGTAAAGAGAATATTTGAGAAAAAAGAGAACAAAAAAAAAGTAACATAAATTAGTTGAAAAAAAGCAAAAAAAAAATCACAACAAGACGCTTTGCTATTTTCGATGTTTTTCTTCTGCCGGAAGAGTTTTTTTTACACATTTATTACTTTTTTGTTGTATATTTACATATTCCAACATTATTTATTTATTTTTTGCTATTTAAAAGCATATTTGTTACATCAACGCCCCAAAATTTCAAGTGATCATTTTGACACTTCAAGTGATGAAAAAACACTCTCTTGCGTTTTACAAAATTCCATTTTCCATACAATTTGTTCTACAAACACGTAAGTCAACGCGAAAAAAACAGCTGTTCAGTGCTCGCGTTTTACAAAATAGAAAATTGTCCAACGTGAGATAAAAAGGCGCGTTGCGTTTTACAAAATTAGGCCCTAAGATTGTAAACTTTTTTGTTATACCCAATTCACACCTGAGGTGAAATCTCGTTCGAACAAGATTTCAATCATATGGTTGTGTATAAAATGATGCAGACCATATGATCGAAATCTCGTTCGAACGAGATTTCACCTCAGGCCTTTATTTTTTCCTTAAAAAGGTTCTAAATCCACATCACTTGGGCGGCAAGGTAAAACCAATTTTCCAAAAGCTTAAAAATAAGCCTTTTAAATGCTTAGGCTATTAAAGTAAAAAATAGTTGTTGTTAAAAAAAAAAATTGTAAAAAAGCGGGAATATGGAATCCCGCGCGGGACGCGGGAATCGTTTATGAAAAGCGGGACAATCCCGCCAAATGCGGGACGTCTGGCAACCCTATTCTTTACTCAAACTTCTTTTACTCATAACTTCTTCAATAATGGTCCAAATTGCAAAATTTTTTTTTTTAAATTTTTGTTTTTTTACGTACTTTAAAAAAAAAATCCGGAAAACTTCTTAAAAGTGCTCTAGTATGCGATTTTTAAGTTTTAAGTTTTAACATTTAAATCTTATTTTTCAAAATGTATGTACTCTTTGATTTTTCTTTTAATTTTTTTGTATAAAACTTCTAAACTCGATAACTTAAAAAATATTACTCGGAGAGTTTTTGGATATTTTGCGGTGTTGTTCTACATGTTGAGAGCTACAAAAATGTTGTTGGACTTTTTGTTGTGTCGGCAATGGCTGTAGGCAAAATCGCCCAAAGAAAAATGGCCCAAAAAAGAAAACGAAAATTCGCCCAAAAATTTTTCATACAAATTTGGGTCATATTTCATATGAAAAGTTACCCAACATTTTTGGGCAAATTTTCATAGTTTTTGGGCAAAATTTCGAAATTAAAAATTGGGTGATTTTTCATTACGAAAAATTACCCAAAAATTATATATGAAAAATTGCCCAATTTTATTTTGGTTTTATTTTTTGTCAAAATCTTAAAATGTCAAAACTGAAATATGTATGTCACAATAAATCAGTATATTATTATTTTTAAAAACAGTAAACGCATATCGTGTTTTTTTTTTATAAAATATATATTTAATCAAAAATAAGCTGAAGCAAAACCGTTCCATTGTTGCTAACATACAAAGGCTCTGGTGGGAATCAAACCCAAAACCCCTGCTCTTACATGCAGATTAATCTATCGCAGCGCAGTAGAAAATCATAAGTAATGAATTGAAACAGCATGCAACTCCAATGAAAGCTCCGCAGGCGAAAAATTTTACCAACAAATTTTAACAAAAAATCGCGCGATTTTTTGTTAAAATTTGTTGGTAAAATTTTTCGCCTGCGGCGCTTTCATCGGAGCAAATTCCAATTCTTTTTATTTCGTTCAAATTTAACTTTCACACTTAAAACTTTTACATCAATTACTTATGGATTTTACGGGCTGTATTCTCAAAACACGTGGTTATTATAAAAATAAATATTAACCACGTAACCTATGGTCTTATCTTAAAAGTTTTTGTCTTTGTCTTAAAGTTTTTCTGCGTAGCCGGCCTTCGGTAGGGCTTAGGGATTACAAACCTCATGCCTTAGACCCACCCTCTCCGCAAAAGAAAGCTTTTCTGTGCAGTAGGTGTTGTGGAAAAAATGTGTTAAAAAAAAATCTTTTCTTATTTTATTTTGGGCCATTTTTCATTTCTATTTTGGGCTTTTTTTCGTTAATTTTGGGCGAAGTTTCGTATTTTTCTTTTTGGGTCATTTTTCATACTTTTTGGGCGATTTTGCATTTGGGCGATTTTTCATAAAATTTTTTGGGCGATTTTTCTTTGGGCGATTTTGCCTACAGCCGTCGGCAATATATACCGAGATATGAACTTTTTAAAATTTTCGGGAATGATAACTTTTTTGGATCCAAAGTTTGGACTCATTAGGGTCCACACACCGGCGATACTATGGCGAGCCCGAGAACCAAAAATGGCCTCCATTTTGCTCTATCTGGCTTAGTTTCCGAGATAGCGCCATTTTAAGTTTTCTTTAAAAAAAATTTACGATTTATTTTTGCTAATATTAGCAAAAAATCTTAAAAATGTTGTCAACTCAATTTCAAATTTAGCAAAAGAAATTAGTTCAAAGTTTGTTTAAAATTGCTAATGCGCTAAATCAAGTTTACAAGATATTTTTGCTAACATGCTAATCTTAACTAAAAATTTGCTAAAAGTTAGCGTACTAGCATTAGCAAAAAAAATTAGTAAATCTACTAATGTATTATTTTGAGTGTATTGGGACAATGTTTTTTTTTTTGTGTTTACAGTGCTTTTTCGATGCTGCCTGGACCTATGGGCCAACCGTAGATCGGAGATATCATTTGAGTAACGTCCTGTCAATACTTGTACCACCGTTTGCGTTACTGGGCCAGTATTGGCCCGTTTGTATTTTACACTGTTCGACAACAAAAATCTTCCAGTGAAATGTCCAACTGGTTTTTATAGATTTTGCTCTCATGATTGCAAAGCTGCACTCAAAAAAAAAGTGAACTAAAATCTGGGAAAATTAACTCAATTTGGAGAAAAAGAGGGAATGATTTGGCTCCAAAGATTTTTTTTCTTGGTTTTAGTTCATAATTTTCCCAAAAATAAGGAAAACAAAGTTCTTTAATTTTAAGCCAATTTTAACTAGAAAATGGGAAAAATTATACTTAACATTTTAGAAAGAGATTGGGTCTAGACCCTGGACCCATGGGTTCGGACCCCATTTAACTCGAGACCCCGTTGGGTCCTTTAAGGGTTCCCATAGATTTTGACCCAAAACTTGTGTCCGTTTCGCTCTACCTTGCTTAGTTTTTGAGATACGGTAATAAGGGGCCTGATAGGGTCTTGAGAATCTTAAAACCGGATAACTCAAAAACTATTAATCGGAGGGCTTTCGGGTATTTTGCGGAAGTGTTCTACGAGTCAAGAGCTACAAAAATGCCGTTGGACCTTTTCTCGTGTTGGCAGTATTTACCGAGATATGTGCATTCATAAAATCTCGGGAATTTCAAATTTTAGATCTAAAATTAGGGTCTTGAGACCCCGACAGATATGCAGAGCTAGGCTATTCCATATTTTTCTTTGTAGTCTTTCTTTTGAAAATTTCATCCGTTTCGCTCTATCTTGCTTAGTTTTCGAGATATCGCCATTTTGAATTTTTAACTAAATTCTAAGAAGTTAAATTCTAAGAAGTTAAATTCTCAGAAGTCATTAACTAAATTCTAAGAAGTACACTTCCTCAATTCAAAGAAGAGAAATATGATGATGTTTTTTTTAGTAAATTTTAACTAAACTTGAACTAAATTGTTTTTTAAGAAATATGTCTTAAAAATAAAGATACGATTCTTATATTTGTGGAAAATTTCTTTGGCAGTAAGAATTTTTTTCCTAATATTAAAAAAATCCATTTAAAGAAAACTATGAACTAATTATAAGTAAATGAACTAAAATTTTTTCCTCATAGTTAAGAAAATTTCTCATTTTTAAGTTAAATTTAACTAAATTTTAGGAAAATTCATGATAAATTTTCAAAGACATTTTTTCCTTAATTTTAGTTATGTCTTTTTTTTCAGTGTGTCATCTTAATTTTTCTGGCTCGTACCGTTTTTTAGATATTCGCTGTTAAAAAGTCAAACAACCAATAACACAGTGAAACAAAATAAAACTTTCCGAATCGGAATAGGATGAAAGCAAAAGCAAATAAAAGCTGACATTTTACATAACAAAACCCTCAAGGCTTTTTTTAGTTTAGCGCTAGTTTTTTTACAAGCATTTAAAGTTGTTGTGTACTTAACATGTCCTACTAAAGGGGCCTCCATTCCAATTACTTTCAGTTAGTTTTTTGCACAACAAAAACGAAAAATTAAAATTAAACTCAGCACACCAAAATATTTGGAAGTTTTCACTTTCACGTGAATGAAAGTGACATACACGAAGAGTATATTTTAATCAACAAGGGAGCCGCGAATTTCAAATTTGTGTAGCTCTGCAGTGGTCTATTAAACTCAAAAACTCAAAAAATTAAATATCCGTAAATCAGCATTAAAAAAGAAAATAAAAAGGTACATTGTACATAAATGATGAAGTATATCGAGGGCCTATATTCAAAACCCTCTATCTTAAAAAACACAACTTTTCAGGAGAGCCAAAAAACTGTTTATTTCGCGTATTGTTAGAGTAATTAAAATTCGATATTCTACAATATTTTTTTAAATCAACTACTGAATCTCACATATAATTCGTTTTTAAAATTTTGCACTATTGGGGATTTTAGAGGATAGATAGAGGGTTTTGTTTCTCAAAAATATTAAGTACATGAATGAAAATTATCAGATAGAGGGTTTTGCATTTTAATAAAAATGAATTATTATGATTTCATTTACGACATCGGCAAATTTTTAACGTGATTTATTAATGATAACGGCCTATAAAAAATTCCAAATCGCGGTTTTGGTCCACAGGTGCTAATTTTTGAGACAAAAAATATTTTTTTACTGAATTCATCTCAAAAGTTGACAAACTGTTGAGTATGTTTCGTAAAAAGCCGTTAAAAAATTAAAAACGCGATTTTGGTCCACAGATGCTGATCAGCATGGCGATATTTATGTTTAAAATTTTTTTTTCATGATGTTCACAAGGCATCCAAATTTTGAGCCTTATTTTTCAAAAAAAAATCAAACACGAATTTTGAGAAAAAATTAGCATCAGTGGACCAAAATCTTGATTCTGGAATTTTGTTGACAATTCATGTTCAGCATGCAAAAATTAGTATGAAAACATGTAATGCATGATGAAATTATTCCAAAAAAATATTTATAAATTAATTATTAGAAAAGATAGAGGGTTTTGCATTTAGAAAAATTAATTGTGTAGGAGATAGAGAAAACCAAAAATGCAAATAAAATAGCAAAAAAAAATATTTTTGTTCTGAATTTTACACCATAGATGAGGGCCGTTTTACTGAATATTTTGCCATCAAAAAGTCATTTTCGTGAAAATGGAAGATAGAGGGTTTTGAATATAGGCCCTCGATATAAAATAATTTTGAAATTTTCTTTTATAGAAATTGTGAGTGCCTTATATGCATAAAAAAATAAAATATTCAAATGAGTACAATACTAAATTCGCAAACGTACGGCCTTTAATTGTGGATAAACAACATTTAAATAGAATAATAGAATTCAAAAATACAAAAATAAATAAGAACCTGAATGGATTTTTAAATAATTTTTGTTGTTCTGATTGAAAGTGGAATATTTTACATTCATCTTTAAACAAATAATCAACTGTAGCAACAATAATAGTAACTTCGGACTTCGGATAGCAGCTAAAATTTAACATAATAAAAATGACCTCAACGTCGACAATAAAAAATTTTATTTATTTATTCGATATACTTTGTACCGTAAGTATTAAATTTTTAACTACATTTCTACCAGCTATTTAATTTCATTCCCTAAAAGTTTTTGTTTAAATTTACACCCATACTTGTATAACACTGGGTTTTCCAGCCCAGATTATGTGGAAATTGAGCTCGAGAAAAAAAATAAAAATATTTTTAAGATTTTAAAAATAAATTAATACATATTTACGTTTTTTTAACAGCTTCGTAGCTTCAAACAGCCAGAGCTTCGAAGGATTTCATTCCTTAATTCGATTAGGCATTCTGAATGAAAATTTAGTGATTGCATTCCCTAATCACATTTTAGCGAATTGAATGAATTCACTTTAGACTCATTCGATTTATAAATAGCGAATGCATTCGATTTTTTTTTCATTCGACTTTTAAAAATTGAATGCATTCACTTGCGAGTTCAATCGATTTTCTTTTCATTCAATTTGAAAAATCAAATGGCTTATTCATTAATTGCATAAAAAACTTTAAAAACTAACCAAGATAGAGCAAAACGGAGCCAATTTTTTGATCATAGTATCGCCAACACTCTTCACACTTTTTGTCGTGTAGGAAGTTGATATGTGCATTTTTTAAATTTTCGGGAACACCAATTTCTTTGGATTCAAAATTAGGCCCATTAGGGCCATCGTATATAAAGAGAGTCTAAGGTAAAGTATAAAGAGAGTAAAGGTGATACTATGGACCAAAATTTGGCTCCGTTTTGATCTATCTATTTAAAAAATCGATTGCATTCGCAGTGAAAGATAAAAAATCGAATGCACTAAATTTTTCTAAATCGAATGAACAAGAAATCGAATGAATTCCAAGGATTGCATTCATTGTTGATTTATGAAATCGAATGCATTCACTGACTATGAAAATTGAATTGATTTTTTTGAGAATTCATTCGAAAAGGATTTCATTCTTCGAAGCTCTACAAACAGCTCATTCACTAAAATACATGTTTCACGTGTCAAAATTGTATTTAATTTTACTTGATTCTACGCAATTCTAAATACGAAAAATGTGAGAGTATTAGTGATTCTGCCCAAAATGAAGAGTGTATTGGTTAAAACGAATGAATTCATCAAAGCAAACGAAGAAGAAAATATTGCTGTGTGTTGTTAATTCCAGTGCATAGAAAAGATTAGAAGGTACACAGTGTTGTATTTGATGTATTTTCCAATATGGTGGCAAAATGCTTGTTCTTCCTCATCTCACACGTATTTAATACCAAATTAGATTATTTGTTTATAAAAAATGGAATTTGTCTTCCATTTAATTAAATTTATTATTTATTTTGCTGCATTCAAGGTTTTTTTTTAAGATAATACGCACTATTGATAGTTTAAAAACTTTTTTTTTCTCTTTTGTTGTTTGCTTTGTTGTTGTTCTCCTTTATCTTGCATTGTTTTTATTAAACGTCAAAAGTTACATAATGTGCTGTCACTAATACTTATTCAAGCGAAATACGACTCTGTTTCATTTCTATTTTTTCTATGTTCCAGTGCGTTCATCCAATTTCCCTTATGAAACGTCTTTTATAGTGTCTTTGCTTTTCTTAACAAAACTAAAGTGTAATAAATGCACATTTTTATTACAGAAAAAGTGTCAGATTTTGAGACTCTTTTCCTATAGAAAAATTCTCAGATTTTGAGACATTTTTTCTATCGAAAAATTCTCAGATTTTGAAAGATGTTTCCAATAGAAAAATGTCTCAGAATCCAAGTATTGGTCCAAAGAAAAATTGTTTCAGAATCTTAGACCTTTTGTATAGAAAAAAATTTCTTAGAATCTGAGACTTTTTTATCGGAAAAAAAATCTCAGATTCTAAGACATTTCATGTAGAAAAAGTCTCAGATTCTGCAACAATTTCCTATAGCAAAATCTCAGATTCTGAGATTTTTTTTTTAAAAGTCTCGGATTCTGAGACATTCTTCCTATAGAAAAAGACCCAGATTCTGAGACATTTTTCTTATAAAAAGATGCTCAGAAAAAGTCTTAAATTCTAAGACATTTCCCTATAGAAAAGTCTCAGATTCTAAAAAAAATGTTTCCTATAGAATAATCTAGGATTCTGAAACAACTTTCTTATAGAAAAGATTCTGAGAATTTTTTTCTATAGAAAACTTTCAGATTCTGATATATTTTTACTCAGATTCTGAGACATTTTTTCTATGAGACTATCGGTCGTGGGTTCAATTCCCACATGGGACCTTGGTCTGTTGTGCTACAAAGAGACAATGGTCATAGTCACCCGTCTCGGTTAGGTTAATTTAGTATTTGATTTATAAATATTGAGATCAGGGCATTAATCCCGAGATTTCCTGTATCGGGATTTCCAGGAAATTTGTCGTTTTTAATTTTTCGCACTGCCGCACTATGGTTCCAAATCAATTTTTTTTGGCATTAATTCCAAAAATGAAGCAAAGTCGCTAGTTTTGAATCTGGAATGCTTTTTATCTCTTAACGCAATCAAAGAATGATTTTAAAAAAAAAAAAAAAATGAAGAAAAAAAAAAAATTTCGGAAATATTTTTTTGAAATTTTTTTTTGGAAAAAAAATTATCAACAATAATATATTTCTAGTAGTCAGTTAGCTCGGCCGAAGGAAAAAAATTACAGTTAAAAAAAAATTTAAAGATGTGTCACGCAAAAAACCGAAAATTTTGCCGAAATTTGTGCTAAACTAAAATGGCAATTGTGAGAGTTTGCCGAAAAATGCTGGCTAGATGTTAATTTAAGTATTAAATAGACCATCTAGAAAACACTTTTACATTTAAAGACTCATGCAAGTTCGTGCCATAATTCAACTTTATGTCCACGAAAGATATAGAATAACACCAAAGGTGCATGGAATTAAAAATTGGAGTTTTTAATAGGAACTACTTTCCTGGGCTTCAATTTTCCTTTTTAGCCTTTTTATAATTTTATTTTTTCCCATTTGCTGTTAGTATAATTTTAATATGAACAACTTTGAAACCCTGGCAGACTGACAGTATTTTTTTTGAGTGTAAAAATTTTTTTAGTGTACAATTTCTTTGAGTAACAAGATTACTTTGTAAACTAGTTTTGTTGTTTTATACCTATATGTAATACAAAAAAAACTATTTCACATTTTCCCTCCTTTTATTTTACCATTCTCTTCTTTAAAAACAAAAAACAAACTAACATTCAATCATATAAATCCCACATTTTTTGATTTTTTCCAAAAATACTTACTATACACCGTTGCATACAGTTACAAAAACAATAACAAAACAATAACAAATATTTACTTTTCTAAACAAACAACATCAAGTTTTAAAAAAACTGGTATTTCACCATGCTGTTAAAACTTGTTTAACGAGTTTTCAACAGTTTAAGGTGAAACCAGTCTAAATTCAGGACTTTGCTTATAACTTTTGAACCACTAGACCGATTTTGCTGAAATTCGAAACCAAACAGAATTGGGGAACGACAAATATATATGCTAAACTTCAGCACTCTCAGAATTGTCTTTCGAAAGTTAGAGTGGTTTCAATCTCGTGAATTTGCAAAATACCCTTGCCAAAATTTACTCTTTTGCTCATAACTTTTGAACCACTTGACCGATTTCGCTGGATTGCAATACCAACCTGACCCGGTAAATGGCCAACATATTAGTCAAACTTCAGGAGCCTCCCTAAAGTCTTTCAAAAGTTAGCGTGTTTTCAACGGACAGACAGACAGACGGACATTGCTAGATCGACTTAAAATCGATCAAGGATCATGAATATATATACTTTATGGGGTTCTAGACCAATATTTCGATGTGTTACAAACTTATATATACCCTCTATCACTAGAGTGGAGGGTATAACAATTTGAAACACAAATCTCCGAATACAGAAAGGAAAACTAAATAGATAACGTGTAGTCCGGTTCCAGATACATCCGAAAATTTCCCAAATGTCAGTCTGGGTTTTTAAATGTGCTAAAAACAGTTGTTAATTGTAAATTTTCTTTTAAATTTTATAACAACAGACCACAGGTATTAGTCATCTCTTCACAGATTTTTGTTAAATTTTATAAACATTTTTTCTTAGAACATTTGATTAACAAAACGTTTGTTTATTTTATTGAATTGTTACATACATAATTAAAAAATTATTCTTAAATATGTACATTTAATTCAAATACAAAATGTGAGTTTTATTTTACCAAATACCCTACACTCTAAAATTTTGCAGTTACCACTTGACAGTTGGTTGTGAATCGGAATGGGATGAAACCAAAAGAAAATGAAAGTTGACATTTTTCATAAAACAACCCTGAAGGCTTTTTTTAGTATAGTGCAAGATATGCCCTACTTTACTGGTGGCGTTCTTATTGGACATGTGGGGTCCGGCGTCAAGAGTTATGCTCGAAATTACGTTAGCTGTAAGCGGTATGAATTTCGGTTCAGTACTTACTGAATGACCGAATTATTAAAAACAAGTAGAAAAGTTAAATTCGACTTGGCCGAATCTATGAATACCCTCCACAATGCCCATTTTAAGTGATAGTAAATTTTCTAACGTGAAAAAAATAACAGTTTTGATTAGAAATATTTTATTTTGTGTAAAAAAAATTTTTTAAGTAATTTTTGACAAAAAAAAAATAATTTACTACTTTTTTTTTGAGTGTAAAATTTTTTTGAGTGTAAAACTTTTTTTGAGTGTAAAATTTTTTTCGAGTGTACTTTTTTTTGTTTTGGTATAAAAATATTTTTGGGTGACAAAAATACGTTGTAAAATATTTTTGTGACTTACCAATGTTTTTAAAACAGGTTTAACGGGTTTTCAACACGTGAATTTAAGGTGAAGCTAATCTGAAATTCACGGTTTCGCTAATAACTTTTGAACCACTGCACAGTGGCCGAAACATCCAATCTAACGGCGCTTAATTCGGAAATGTAAAATAATAAAGCCCAATGCATATTTGTGATTATAAAACTTATAAAGAATTTAATGTTTAACCATATTTATTTATTTCAGTGTTTTTATGTATTTTGGGAAATTTATGTGAATATCGGGAGGGTGGTCTGTATGAGGACTAGAAGTTAAAATGTTCCGAATCCGTTAAAATTTAGAGTGATTATTTATGGCTACAAAAAACATTTACCAGTCGAATTTCAAGAGGATATTTGTGAAAATACCATTGTTAGGGCTTTTTAGTAAAACTGGAATGGAAAATTAACATGGGGGCTATGGGATAACATGGACCGATTTTGTCAAAAATTTAATAGGTTTTGTTCTTTCGATAAAAAAGCGTAAATTTCAAATTTTAGCCAAATCGATTGAAAATTGTGGTCTGCATCGCGTTTATACTGTTTATTTGGACAGGCAGATGGACCCTAAAAAACCGAATAACTTGTGCGAACTAGCACGCCATACTGAAACATCACAACAAAAATAACCCAAAATAATAAACAAAACAGGAATTGGACCGAATACAATCGAATTTCAAAAGTTGCAGTCCATGATACTATAGTTTATATCACAAATGTCAACTTCTATAATGCACTAATAATAAACTAGATACACACAGGCCACAAACATTTATTTTTGAGTTAAAACATACCTTTTACTTTAAATTAAAACTTTTTGGCTCAAAATGTATAAACAATTGACTTAAAAGTGTCAAGAAAAACTCACTGAGTAATTAGGCCCCAAATCCCTTTAATGCACTTGCTGCAGAAAATGCATATTTGACAGCTTACAGCTGTGCGAATATTGAAAGCAAAACAAAAGTAAAAACGTAATTTTTTTTTGTAAAGTATAGGTAAACGATGCAGTGCAAAAACATTTATCGATCTTAATTTTTTTATTTTGACTTAAGCGCCGCTAGATCAGTGATTTCGGCCACAGTGCACTGGACCGATTTGGGTGAAATTCAATATGAACTAGGCTGGAGGAACGAAAAATATATATGCCAAGCTTCAGCATCCTCAGAATTGCTTTTCGAAAGTTATAGTGCTTTTTATCTCATAAATTCACGAAAAACCCTTGCCGAAATTCAGTCTTTTGCTCATAACTTTTGAACCAATGGACCGATTTCGCTGGATTGCAATACCAACCTGACCAGGTAAATTCCCAACATATATGCCAAACTTCAGGAGCTCCGTAAAGTCTTTCAAAAGTTAGCGTGTTTTCAACAGACAGACAGACGGACGGACATCGCTAGATCGTCTTAAAATCGATCGAGGATCATGAATATATATACTTTATGGGGTCCTAGACCAATATTTCGAGGTGTTACAAACGGAATGACAAACTTATATATACCCTCTATCACTAGAGTGGAGGGTATAATAAACCACTGTGAACCGTTGCGTATGATTGATATTTAAAGGCAATTACAAAATTAAGTATACGCCTCTTATTAACTTGATAAGATATTATAATTATAATAATAGTTCACCAACTTCAAATGTAAAATAAAACTCGCACTAAACTAAAAACAGCCTTGACGTTCTTTTTATGGAAAATATAAAAATTCATTTGCGTTTGTTTTCACCCCACTTCGATTTTGTTTGTTGCACACGATTTTCGCGATATCACCATTTAAAAACTTGCTTAAAATCGAGATTTTTTCTGTATAAAGATATTTAAAAAAGCCCACAGTGAAAACAAATAGGATTTAATTCATTTATTCGTTTTGTTGGAGATGATAATGAATTTAAGAGTAATTCCGGTATTATTTAAACATGGACTCGGATTTAATTTTTACTTGACTTCCATTTTATTTAGAAGTGATGTATTAGGGTAGTGGTTTATTGAAATACTACAATATAGGACCAAAATGGTATGATTAAAAAAATATGAAATAATCTTGCACATAGGCTTTCTTGAAGGCCAGCCAACGATACACCCTAGAAAAACCGAATTTAGTTAAAAAAACTGTGAGATACGGATATTTTTTTTGGCGCAACTTCAAGAACCTTTTGGTCTGGTCCATGTATTCAAAATTGTGTCAGACGGTGTTATTAGAAAATTTCTTACAAGGGAAGTAATCAAACCCTTACACTCAAAAAAATTAAAAATGACATGAAAAGTTTGTTATTTTTATATTTTGCTACATCCTAATTGACGAGAATTTTAAGTAATTTTACAAGCTTTTTATTAATAACACAGGCACACAAAAAAAAAAAAGTGGCCAGACCCAGAGGGTAGACCCAGTTATTTCTGAAGCCGCCGAATCCGAATATGACCATTAAAAATCATTTCAATTGCCAGTTTTCCCCCTACCGCCCCCATTAACCCCCCCAGAGGATTGACTTTTAATTCTCATAGAAACTTAAAATTAATGTGTACTTTTATGTTTTTTTGGCAGCTGAAACCCCTCTCCCTCACTCCCTAGCACCCCTTACTACGCTCTATAGGGGATTTAATTTTGAAATTTTCATTAAAACTTTAATCAAATTTAATCAAAATTAAATCCCCTGTAAGGTGTAGCAAGGGGTACTAGGGAGTTTGGGAGGGGTATTATACACTTTTTGTAGTCATATTCGGTTTTAGCGGTCCAAAAAACATAGAAATCCATATACATCTTAATTTTGTATAAACACTCAAAATTCATCCCCCTTCAGGGGGTTGTAAGTGCGTGCTAGGGGTTGAGGGAAGGGTCACATAATTTTTTTGTTATCATTTTAAGGTTGAGCTGGCAATTAAACATAAAAGTGCACATTAATTTTAAGTTTGTATGACAGTTAAAAGTCAATCCTCCCGGGGGTTAATGGGGGGCGGTAGGGGAAAAACTGGCAATTGAAATGATTTTTCATGGGCATATTCGGATTCAGCGACCCCAAAAACCTAGAAATAACTGGGTCTACCCTCTGGGTCTGGCCACTTTTTTTTTGTGTGCCTGTGTAATTTTGTAATTTTACAAGATTTTTGCCAATAAATTTGTAAATTTAAAAAATTTTTGACGCGATAAAACTTACAATGAATTCTCGTAACTTTACTTGATTTTTTGCTACCTCCTATTTTACGAGAATTCCTAGTAAAAATTACGAGCTTTTTACCAATAAAATTGAAACTTTACAAAAAAAAACTTACAAGGAAATTTTCGTGAATTTATTAATTTTTTTTTTGTAAAATTGCTTTGGAAATTTGTAAAATTAAAAAAACAAATTGTAAAATTTCAGAAAAATTTAAATTTAGATCGAAAATTGTTTGTTAAAAAACAAGGAAAACTGTCAATTATTGGTAAAATGGGATTACGAGACTTTTTATAGCAATTTAGCAAGGTTTAGTTTTAGTGTATGCACCCATTTTCCTGAAACTTTAAATATATATAAAAAACACAATTCTAAGGTTAGGGTGTCTCGGCTTATCGGCCATATCGGGGATTTAGGTGTTCAAATAAGGTCTAAAATCGTTTTTTGCATTTTTGAGCCATTTCTTCTTAAGAAACTTCATGAAGTTTTTGTATGGGAAGAAATGTTTTCTTAATACCTCTCCAACGGTGGCTTTATCTTGTAAAAATTTGGCTTCGTTAAATTTTTTTTTCACAAAAATGTATAAGTTTTGGGGAGTATTTATGTAAAAACATAGACCTACGATATACATATGAATACGATACAATCTTTATTAAATTTAAGTCGATACGTATTTTTGCTCTGGATGATATTCTTAATAAATAGTTCGGAAGTTATAGGAATTTTCCCGAAGGTCCACATTGTTTCATAAGGAACCGACGAAATTTTTAAACACCGATAAGCCGAGACATCCCAACATTTAAATCGTTTCTTTTATATATATTTTAAGTTTCAGGAAATCGGCTCATAAGGGTTGGAATAATTCCCTTGTTAGAATCAATAAACAAATTATTAAATTACACCGCTCAACAAATCGAAGGTTTTTGGCTCCAGTTTGAAGTTTGATAGAAAATGTTTAAAGAATTTGACTCGCTGATTCCAAATTTGTGCTCCAAATTTTCCCATCACGTCTAGAATTTTAATTAGTCGCAGTTGAAAATGAGAGAAAACGTTATTTTTTTTCCTTTTTTGAAAACCTGCACAGCAGCCATTTTGTGGAAGATCTGAAAAAACCGGATGATCAATATTTACTGTGATGAGCTCAAAATGTAGGCAAAAGTTTATTCTTTCTTATAGACTTTTAACACTCTTAAAGATATTTTTCGGTTTATACAAACAAAGAGTATCAATACTAAAGAGATCTGAACTCGCTCTTCTTCTGTTAAAGCCGCTCTTAAATTCCCTTTGCTAAGTCCGCCATCGAACTGGACGTTTGATCAAACCAAAAAAAATCCCTTAAGTTCGATATAAACAAAAAAAAAGTGTTGCAGTTTGGCGATTTTCAGACTAAAGCTAGCGTTTTTTTTTTCATCTAGCTGTAAAAAAAGTTTTTTTTTGTGGATTATCGGGAAATCCAATGACTTTTTATTTGCTGACAATTTGTTTTAAACACTTTTAAAGGTATTTCCTAAATAATATTAACATACAAATTATAAATTGATACATTTTTTTTAAATTTATTAAGCGCTTTTTCGATATAAAAAGTTAGCATTATTTGTCAAACCAACAATGTTAATTTAACATTATCGTATTTTCCTCGTCTAACAGTTTTCGTACCTTCTGTTAAAAAGTTTCAAAATATTAAGAGCGGGAGACAAAGAGCTTGATACAAATAATATCACAAAAACTTAAATTTGTAAAATATTTTTTTTTTGTTTTTTTTTTTTTTTTTTTAAATATAAAAAAACTAAAGTAAATTTTACAAAATAGTAATTTTAACAGTATCATTTTAAAACTACACTCGAAAAAACGCATGTAAACTTACTATTATAAATTGGGTAAATTTTTGTTGAATAGCACGTATTATGTGTAAATATAAACACTAAATGCGCATAATAATTTCTAACCACTTATACACAGCAAATTATAAATATTATCCGTTAATTCAAATATTTTGCACACAAATGTGTAAATAAAATTGTCAACCAAAATACATACACACATGTTAAATAACTAAAACACCAGATAAAAGTATAAGCTTCCGTAGCGTAGTGGTTAAGATTTCTGCTTTCAAATCGGAAGGTATTCATCTCTTTTTTATTTAAATTGACCACTAGTGGTCAATTTATTCAATTTACACATTCAGAGTAAAATTACCCAATTTATAGTAGGAGTCCAGTTTCCTACTATAAATTGGGTAAATTTCAACAAATTTTTATTAGAGTGTAACCAAACGCAGTAATTTGAAAAAAATTGCTTTCTATGTTGGAGACCATAGCAAAATTATACTATTGCGCTTTATACCAGATCTGTATTCCACTTAGTGGCTGCTGTGCAGGCTTCCAAATAATGCAAAATCGAGATTTTTCGCATTTTCAACCGTGAATAATTAAAAATCTGGACGTGATGGGAAAATTTGGAAAACAGATTTGGAATCAGGAGATCAAAGACTACTAAAATTGATCATCAGAATTCAAACCGGTAAATGAGTGTTGAGCGGTGTTATCAAAAAACTTTTATGTGGTCACAAACCACATGATTCGTAGAGTACCTTTGCAGTGTTTTAAACTAGACACAATACTAATGTGTTAATTAATTATTATCTACAATTAAGAAATGCTGCTGTGCGCCAAGGCGTCTGATATTTAATTTGTTTATATACTATAAACAATTTTGTGAATGTTTACAAAAACAAAAATAAATAATTTTTTATTGCCAAAAATTTGTATATCACAAAAACAAAATACTAAAAGGATCAATTGGAAGGGCAATATACTTTTGATGGCATTGAACTATTTATAAAAAAAAAAGCGAAACAGAAATATAATTATTTTTAATACATAAAATTTTTTATGTACGAAATTAAAAATAAATATCAAATATTTTTTTATAAAAAAATTAAAATTCTACATTTTTAAAAAAATTGAAAGAAAAGCTATGGCCCGGCCCATACCAAAGGAAAATAAAAAGTATAATTTAACAAAAGTTTTATTTTAAATTTCAAATTTTACACACATTTTTTGAAAGTCGATTTTAAAAACTAAACAATTGTTTTGACATCAATAAATTTGACATTAAAAGTTTTTCTAAAGATTATTATAACTGGATTATTTGAAACTAGAAAAAAACGAACCAGAATGTCTTTAATTTTTAGAAAAATAAATTTTTCTTTTACACCTTTCTCAATTCAAACCATATATAAAAACAATTTGTATTGAAATAAAATTATTTTTTTTTATTTTTATAAGCTTTTATTTTTAACAAGTCGAATAGCCTGTCCCTGCCAGCGGAACACCAATTCACTTTTCTCAATAATTCTTTTTTTTACCAAACTTTATAAAATATTATGTTTGTGCTTCAAAAATTTAATATTGCTAGATTGAGTTACATCAATATATTTCCCAAACTGGAAAAAAATTTAATGAGTATAAAGGGTTTTATTGATAAAATTTAGAACTGAATTTAGAACGCCCATTTCGTCTCTCCGCCCTTAAACCGGACATCAAAAATCCATCGTTAGATCTGTCCCATGGTCACTCCTATATACATGGCAATTTTTATCTTTCGTAGTCATGAAGGGTTTTAAAATTAGATAAAATGTTAAAAAACACAATTTTTTCACTTAAATGTTTCCTTATAATTCTCCGTACACAATATTAAATCTGACTTCATAAGGATATGATCCATTGTCAATACTTTATGCTTTACAATTTTCAGCTTCCTTAGTCATTAGGGGTTTCAGAAATAGTTTAAATGTTTAAAAACTAAATTTCGCCGTCTTCCGCCACTTCCCCTGTCTTAAAGGCCGAAAATCCGGCTACGTTACAGATAATATAAACTGAACAAAATTCACAACGGATTTTTTTGTATCTCCGCACTTTCACTGGATATCCAGGTCAGTGTTGATCTTTGCCATAGTCCGTACCATATGCATCCCAATTTTCATCTTTCAAGGTCAATCTGACGACTTTAGAATATGCTTCATAGTTAGGACTACATGTTAGGGATTTTCAGCTTCCTAATTCATTGGGGCGGAGCTTAAAAATACTCTAAAATGTTAAAAAAAAAAATTTTTTGCCAAGTCCCCTTTTTTGTCGTAATTCACACAGGCGAAAATTCCGGCTTCGTAAGAATCTGTCTCTGGTGTTTTACTTTATACATGCCAAATTTAAGCTTTTAAGTCCATCAATGAGATTCAAAAGGCGCACAAAAAATAAGAGAAACACACAAAAAAAAAATATATATACAGAAAATAGATGGAAATAAATTTACCACGCGCATTTGCATTTCTTATTCTCCACACATACACTGGATATCAAAAACCCAGGTGCGTGTTGATCTTCCCCATGAAACCTACTATATACATGCCAATTTGCATCTTCCTAAGTCATTGGGGGTCTTCAAATTAGTTAAAATATTAAAAAACCCAATTTTTCCACGCTCTTTTATCTTTTAGTTCTCCTTCCGCAATAGAGAAATTTTAAATCTGATTACTTCAGGATATACTACATCGTTAGGACTATACGCTATGCATTTTCCGCTTGCTTTGGGGGCTTCAAAAGAAGTTGAAATGTTAAAAATCCCAATTTTGTCACTCCTCATTTTCCTTTCAATTCTCGGCCCACAGTCCAAAAATTTAAAATTCGACTACTTTAGGATATGCTTCATATGCTAGGAAATTTCAGCTTCCTAAGTCATTAGAGGGCTTTAAAATAAGCAAAAATGTGAATTTTCATCTTCATAGGTCATTGAGGATCTTCAAATTAGTTAAAAAATTATAAAAAAAAACTTTTTTGCCACGCCCCCTTTTTCTCTTAATTCTATTTCCACAGTCTAAAAAATTTAAATCCGATTACTTCAGGATATGCTTCGTTGTTAGAACTATATGCTATGCAATTTTCCGCTTCCTAAGTCATTTGGAGGCTTCAAAAGAAGTAAAAATGTTAAAAAATTCCAATTTTTCCACGCCACTTTTCCCCTCAATTCTTCGCCCACATTGCGAAAATTTTAAATCCGACTATTTTTGGATATGCGCCATCGTTAGGACTATATTCTGGGAAAATTTCAGCTTCCTAAGTCGTTAGGGGGCTTTAAATTAAGCAAAAATATCAAAAAGTTTAATTTTGCAACGTAGCCGGAAAATCCGGCTACATTAGGATCTTCCCCAGGTGTTTTACTATATGCATGCCAATTTTCAGCTTTGTAGCTCATCAGTGGGCTTCAAAAAGCTCTGGATAGACAAAAAAGAGGAACACACAAATAGGGAAATTATATATATAGATAGATAGAAGATATTGAATTTGCCTTTTTTAGGCCTAACAATGTAAATCAAATCTTAAATCTAAATCCAAAAAACTAGTTTTTTTAAAAAGTATCTCAAAAACTGTTGTATTTCCCGGAATAATAAAAAAATTATACACGCTTTTTCAATTATTAATATGTTTATTTATAACTAATTAAATCTATTAATGAAAGCACGTTGATGTTAAAAAGACAATGATAATTGAAAAGTATAAAAAATAATGATGTTGCAAAAATATATATGGTGGTGTTGCCATATTAACACTTTGTAAAGAGTATAGATATTTAGAGACTTCAACTCGATCATAACAAAAACTAAGCTAGGTACAGCGATTCGGACAAACATTTTGGATTGAAATTTTGAAAGTTTGACTTCGTTTAAACACCAGTTATCAATAAATAATAATGTTCAATTGGTGACCCGTTGTGAAAAAGAGTGTCCCAGCTTTGATTTTGATTTTTATTTTTTTTACTTGTTTACTGTAGGTTATTCCCAATTTTTCTGCCTGGGAAAGATTTAAAACATTTATTTAACAATATTGTAATTATAAACAAATAAAACAAAACAATTGTTAAGTAAAATAAATATGCACATGAAGGTATTAGTTTGGTATTTATTATGACTCAAAAGCTATTAAATTGTTTTTAAAAGTATTAAAATTTAAATTAATCACTTTTAGTTTGCGAAAAACTTTTCAACACCTGACAAGACGTCACTGGCAATAAATACCTTATCTTTAGTACTATTTTAAATGTTTAAAAATAAATATATCGTTATATATTTTAACATTTTATTTGCTATAATCCTGTTGGAAAATATTTATAAAAAAACTATAATCCAATTCATATTTGTGCTGTAATAGGTGATCTAATGGCCGTATTCATAATCAAATTTAGAGTGTTTTCTAACTAGCAAGTGAATAACTTTCCGGACAATGTTCTTTAGAAACACATCACAGCTGCACCCATAATTTTTCGGAACTTAATTTTGCTAAAGCGTTTTTAATGATTTTTTTTACTCCAAGACGCAAAAAAAATTGCCAAACATTTTTGCGAACGGGACTAAAATTTTGTTTCTTCTTTAAAATACTTGTTATTTCAAAACGCAAAAAAAAAATTTTCGGGACGTAAAATTTTCCAAAACTTTTGATATTTTTATATCCTCCAACCACAGTATGGGGGTATACTCCCTTTGTCATTCCGTGAGTAACGCATCGAAATATTGGTCTAGGACCCCATATATACACTCTAATCAAAATTTGTTGAAATTTACCCAATTTATAGTAGGAAACTGGACTCCTACTATAAATTGGGTAATTTTACTCTGAATGTGTGAATTGAATAAATTGACCACTAGTGGTCAATTTAAATAAAAAAGAGGTGAATAAATATAACAAAAAAAAAAAAACAATTGGCGCCAGCGAGCATCAAACTCGCCACCTTCCGATTTGAGTGCACTTCTTAGCCACCACGCTACGGAAACTTATGCTTTTGTCTGGTGTTTTAGTTATTTAACATATGTGTATGTATGTTGGTTGACAATTTTTTTTTTTAAATTAACGGATAATATTAATAATTTGCTGTGTTTAATTGGTTTAAAAGTATTTAACGCATTTTGTGCTTATATTAACACAAAATGCGTGCTATTCAACAAAAATTTACCCAATTTATAATAGTAAGTTTACATGCGTTTTTTAGAGTGTATATTAATGATCAGTGATCGATTCCAAGACATTCTAGCGATGTCCGTCTGTGGAAGACACGAAACAGTCCAAAGTAAAAGAGCGAATGTGTCTTACGCTCTTGGGCTAATTAAGTACGGAAATGGGCAAAATCGAATCAGGGGAAAAAATTTCCCCCTTGAGGAACTAAACCAACCTCTAAAAACGCAATTTCACAGTTTTTGACAAATTTTTTAAAAGTCCCACATAAAGAGGTGATCTTATCTCTGAAATATCACTATAAAACCGGCAAGTTTTTGTTCCAAATGGACAGGCCTAGTGACATGTCACAAAAGATGTATACGGTGTTGAGACATTTCCTCAAAAAAGAGATAGGTTGGTCTGTATGAAAGATATCAAGTTTTTTACAGGCCATTTGTCCCATTTTCTGCAGATATATAAAATATATTCAAATTGTTATGGAAAATAAAAATTTTAATTAAAAAATAATATTTTAAACGGGTTTTAATAAAAAACATGTGAGAAGCACTTTTTCAAATTATAATTTCCTAGTACTTTATATATGAGGCATTCCACACCAACTGTTCCACTACAGAAAAACCATAGTGGTTTCAATAGGATGTCATTTGCAAAGTATTAGCTCTTGGGGTACTATTATATACACTCAAAAAATTATGTTAGTAAAATCAACTGAAAATGTCAGTTAAAATAACTACTTTGTAAGTTGTTTTGGGGTCAACTACTTTTTCAGTTAAATCAACTAACAATGTTAGTTATTTTAACTGACAAAAAACAACTGACTTATGTAGTAAAAACGATTTACATTTGTAGTCAAAACAACTAAAATGTAGTAAAAATAAAATAATCAATATATAATTTTTTTTTTCAAAAAATTTTTCAAAAAAAATTGAAGACCAAATTTTTTGCAAGTTTTTTTTTTTTTTTTAAGTTGTGAAAAATAAAAAAAAAACGAAAATTTATTTTTATTTTTTGAAAAAAAACTTAAAAAAATTTTCAGATATAAAAAAAATAAAATTAACTACTTTAAATAACTGTAACTACATCACAGTACTTTTTTCTTAGTTGTTCAAAAAAACGACTTAAAATAACTAACAGAAATAGTTGTTTGATATTTTTCATACAAAAACAACTGACTTTGTAGTTGAAAACAACTAACTACTGTAAAATATACAAATAACTAACATGTAGTAACTTACGTAATTTTCTGAGTGTAACAAAAATAAAATTTAAGTTTTTTCAAAAAGTGGGCCTTGTAGGCGTGGTCAAATATTGAAAACATCAAACTTTTTTGGCTGAGTTTCTTTACTTCAATATTTATGCAAATTAAATGAAACACAGTAAAGTCTTTAAGACAAATGTTTTTTAATATCAATACTTAAAAAATATTTTAAGAAGCGATAGGAGAGTGAGTGAGATTTTATTTACGATCACGCACGCTAATGAAAGAAAAAAAATTATTTACGCAGATATTTTATTTTACTCACGCTCACGTGATCATCGTGACCGTGACTTATTTTTTCCTACTCACGTGTGCGTGAATGAGAGTGAGAAAAATAAAATATCGTGCGTGACTAATTTTTTTCTTTCATTAGCGTGCGTGATCATAAATAAAAACTCACTCACGCTCCCATCGCCTCTTAAAATATTTTTTAAGTATTGATATTACTCATACGCATACGTTTTATACACCATTATTGTATAAAATTAGGGTATTGCAATCTTTAACATTTGATTTCTCGAAAACAAGGGAAAACACATCTCTGAAAATTTCAGAACAGATAGGAAAGAACTTTAACTTTTTATTAAAAAATTAAAAAAAAAAAAAAAAAATTGCGGCATGTTTTTTGATAAATAAAGTTTAAGTTTAAATTTGAAAAAAATCAGAACATCTTCTGAAAATTTTCCAATTTTGTCTTAAAGACTTTACTGTGTTTTATTTAATTTGCATAAATATTGAAGTAAAGATACTCAGACAAAGAAGTTTAATATTTTCAATATTTGACCACGCCTACAAGGCCCACTTTTTAAAAAAACTTAAATTTTATTTTTGTTATTTAATAGTACCCCAAGAGCGAATACTTTGCAAATGATTTCATATTGACACGACACAACTCTGTTTTTGCTGAACATTTGGTGTGGAATGCCTCATATAAAAAAAGTGCTTTGCCGGGACTTTTTTGTACGGTTGGCAGTTCTGCCTGGGTTATTTCACGATGTGAGATAATCTTTTTGTCATTATCAATTGAGCTGAATGGGTGTTACTTAATCAAACGGTGTAATTTTCTCTTTCTTACTATTTGATTTGCCCACTCCTTAAAAAATTAAGGTAAAACAACAAAATTTAATCAATGACATTTGTTTAGTAATTAATTAAACAGTTTAATTGTTGGCAACAAGTTGTCACAAGCAACAAAATGATGACTAATAGATGACGAGTGTTTTCACACAACGAGGGTTATTAATTTTTTTTTTGTGATATCTTGTATTCGCCGAATCGTATAGGGAATGGAAAAATAGTAAGAACTGCTTTTGATTTTTCACGATCGTGAAAAAAGTTTACGCACCAAATGTATTAAAGATTTATATAAACGATTTTTTTTTATTAAAAAAAAAAATAATTAACTTTACTATGAAGAATTTTGAACTCAAAAATTGCCCAACTCGCGAATAATTTTGGTATTAAGTGAAAATAAAAAATTACTAAAAAGTTTAGAACAAATCATTAAAAAGAGTTCTGTCAAAAACTATTTCACTATAACTTTGATTTTAATAAAGTTTTATAAAGCTACCGTTCAAACTAAGGGCGGATTTTACAGTCTAAACTAAGTGCTAACTTAAGTAAAATCTTAGTTAAGATTTATTTAAGTATTTTTTATTACTTAAGTTAAATTCGATTTTTCGGTTTGTACTTAAGTTAAAAAGAAAATATGCTAAAAATATGGTAACACAAGGTATTTATTTTGATTTGACAATTCAAAAAGAATACAAAAAAATAAAATAATAAAAATATACAAAACAAATGTGTAAATTAACGAAAAATCCCACAAATGCTGTTATTTTCCCTTAAAATCTTTCACCGTGGGTATTGTTAGAACCATAACATTTAAGAACGCGGCTAAGGGAATCATTAAAAAATACTCCACCCGCTTTACTTTGGATTTGCACACCAACAAACGCCTCCATGAAAATGTTGCTGTTATTTCCACCAAAACTTTTTTCGATTACGATTATGTTACCTATTTGATAGGAAATCTCCGCCACTCTTAAATAAAAGGTATTTCCATAAAATTGAGTGATATTACCATAAAAAAAATAATGTTTAAGAAATGTTAAAGCTTTGGATAGGGTCCATCAAGTGGGTAACATAACCGGTAATCTTAATTCTTGTTGGAAATAACAGCAACCTTTTCACGGACACATTTTCAACGATACATGGACAATCAGACGGACGAACAGTAGATCAGTATTCTAAAATGTGGGTCTGGGACAAATAATTTGAGTAATTACAATCTTCATCACATACTCATCACATCACTCAATTGCTCTTCTATTCCAATACAATCATCTGCCTTGGGTCTTGTTAGAACCAAAACGACCAAGGCGCTAGGGTCATCATTGAAAAATTATCTATCCGATTGACTTCGGATTTCTACACCAACAAACGTTTTTATTATTTTCAACAAAATCTTGAGGAAAAAGATTGGATGTTATCCATTTGATGGGTCATTTCCGCCAATTTCAAATTCCTTACAGATTTTTATTTATTTAATTATTTTTTTCGATATGATGGAAATATCTTGAAATTTGATGGTAATACCTTGAATTTGAGAGTTTCGGATGGAGATTTTAAAGGAAAAGAATAGCAATTGTTGGATTTTTTTTTTTTTTTGTATGTTTTTATTATTAATTGAATTTTGTTTTGTATTTTTTTTTTTAAATTGTCAAATCAAAATAAATTACTTAAGTAAAACTTAAGTTATGATAATAGATGACTTAAGTTTTACTTAAGTAGATTTTATAAAATAGTTTTTTGGATTTAAGAAATTTCTTAGCTTAAGTCACCACTTAGTGCTGACTGTAAAATCCGCCCTAAGTCTAAGCGATATGTGAAAAACTCAGCCTATTATGATATTTTTTTTTGTTGCTATATAACATCGCTAAGCGGTCAAAGTTTCGTCTCAAAAGAGAAGGAAACAATTTTGTAAGTACGATTATAAAAAGTACCGCAAAAATCTAACTAATTTAGCGTAAAATCCATTTACAAAAACTGCAACGCATTTTGTGTTTGTAGTTTTTTCACAATCGCGAAAAATAAAGAAACAGTTCTTATAGGGGAACTATCTTAACCCTTATGAACCGATTTGCATGAAACTTAAAATATATATAAAAGAGTCAATTCTAAGGTTAAAATGTCTCGGCTTATCGGCAATATCGGTAATTTAGGGGTTCAAAAAATGGGTAAAAGAAAAAATGGCGAAAAAATCGTTAAAATTTTTCAGCCATTTATTTCTAAGAAACTATATGTTATTTCCATAGGAGAAGAAAGGTTTTTTAATATGACCCACACGCCGAGAAACCCCAACCTTAAAATCGTTTAATTTTTATATATTTTAAGCTTCAGGCAAATCGGTTCGTAAGGTTTGAGATACTTCCCTTGTTAGTTTCTATTCATGACCTATGTGATGTTGAGAATGGAGATTAAAGATTTGCAAAAAAGCACAAAATGAAAAGGTTATACCCCTAGTGTGTGCAACATTATCAAAAATTTACTTAGATGTTTATCAAGATTTTGAAAACAAATTAAAATTTTTATTTTTTCTACAAAATTAAATTTGTACGTAGGTCAGAGCTTCAAAGGAATTGTATCGATTGGTACTTAATTCACTATGAAAATTAATTTCTTTAAACAATTTCATACACAGAAAAAAATATCGTAAAATCAAGAGTAACAAAACAAATTGTTACCAACGAAATACTAGTTCAACAACGTTTTTAATTGTATCAACAATGTGTATTGTTAATGTGACAAAAATCCGGTTTTATTTCCAATTAAACGCATGAATTAAAATCATTGTTAAAGATTCCACAAAATTCACATTAATAACACAAACAATTTATAAACTCATTTAATCAAGCACAAATATATGCGACGATAGCACGGTGGTAGTGTGCTAAACTCGAATCATGAAGGTTTCGGGTTCGCTGCCAGTTGGCGGAACAGTTTTTTATTTTTGGTTTTTTTATTTGAGATTATTATTTATTTTTAAAAACGCAAAAAGAGCATATTGAAATCACAGACACCTTATGTACGCATTTAGTCAACTTTAATTATACATGAGGAATAGCACGGTGGTAGTGTGCTAGCTTCGAATCATGAAGGTTGCGGGTTCGCCGCCAGTTGGCGGAACTTTTTTTTTTTTTTTTAATTTCCAATTTTAGTTTTTTTTTATCATTCCAATTGTAGACTGTTTTAAATATGACGTTTAGTCAAATACAAATATGTATAAGGATAGCACAGTGGTAGTGTGCTAGACGCGTAGCACGAAGGTTGCGGGTTCGATGCCAGATGGCGGTAGACATTTTTTTTTTTTTATTTTATTTTTTTTTTCTATTTTTAGATTATTTTTTATTCTATTTTTAGATTTTACAAATTTTTCAATTAATTTCATTGTTAATGTAACAATGAATGATGTTGATTTTTTTTTCAAAAGTTACAAATGCCATTGTTGTATTGACAAAATCCAATGTAGGCTCAGTTTCAATTAAATGTTTAATTGTATTAACAATGAAATTAATTGTATTGACAAATTTTTTTTTTCTGTGTAGGCATTCATTTGCTGGCTTAATTCACGAACTTAAGTACATTGATAGTAAATTCGCAAGTAAATTAACATTCAACTAAATAATTTAAATTTTCAATCTATTAAAAATTTAACGATAACTTTCAAAGATTTTAATTTATAATTTTGTTATTGCAATTTGAGACGTTTACAGTGTAAGTAAAGTTTTCGCCGTGATAAGCAGTGTACTACACCCCAAAAAATGTAAACTAAAAAATAGGAAATTAAAAAAAACGGAAATGATTTGGCGCCAAAGATTTTTTATTCGTTTTATTTAGTTCACATTTTTCCCAAAAATAATTTTTAGAAATTTGGAAAAATTTTATTTTTTATTGGATCTAGACCCCATTAGGTTCCGCACCCATGGTTCTAGACTAGGGTTGCCAGACGGCCTGGATTTACCAGTTAGTTTGGGTCTGGTCCAGTTTCCAGCTAAAATATAATATAAAATAAAAATATGTATCTCACATATGAAAATCGGTTTGATTTTTATAAATAATTAAAAAAAAATTATGTATGGGTCCAGTTATATTTTTAAAATCCAGTTGAAAAATTTCCATTTTTCAGTTATTTGACTTCTAGTATCTGGCAACCTTATTCCAGACCCTGTTGACTCGAGACCCCGTTGGAAAATTTCTAGAAAATTATAACTTTTTTTATAGACTAAAATCAACTACATAAAACAACTGTTACTACAATGTAGTAATTTTTTGTATTTATTTATTAAAATGACTACAAAAAACAGTTGATTGAGATTTTTTATACAAAAACAACTGAAATTGTAGTTAAAAACAACAACTACTACTTACTACACAAATGACCGTCATGTAGTAACTGATATAAGTTTCTAAGTGTATTAATGAAAACTTTTGTTTTGCCTACACAGAAAAAAACAAATTGTTATATTGACCCCCATATTTGTGAATACAATTAACTTTTTAGTGCTCCTATACGGAAATTTGTGATATCAACTAACGTTTGTAAATATTGATTGTTAAAAAAAAAATTTAAAAACATTTGATAAACGATTTTGTAATAGTTCTCTAAAATTATTATTTGTATTGACAAACGTACAAAATCTTAATTTTTTTTCAACAAAGAAATTCAACAAACACAGACACAATTTGTTGATCTGACAAACGTAAAAAATCTTATTTTTTTTCAACAAAGAAATTCAACAAACACAAAAACTATTTGTTGACATGATAAAATAATTTTGAAATAAAATAAAATAAGTTTGTTGAAAACAAAATCTAAATTTTGAATTATGGACTAACAGGCGGCCGTTTTTACTAAATCCCAGTAAAAACTTGGTATTAAGTCCCCATTACCGCCTGCATTCTATGTAATGAGGACTCGTTACCTGCTCGATTACTTCTTGTTAACAAATAATGGGTTACCGATAACCTCATACAGAACTGGTTACTTCTTATTAACAAATAATGAGTTACCGATAACCTCATACAGGACCGGTTACTTCGTGTTAACAAATAACGAGTTACTGATAGCCTCATACAGAACCGGTTACTGGTAAATACGATTTAAAATATTTAATAAGTTGTCCAAATAATTTTTTTTTTATATTAAAATTAAAAAAATTCTAAAGAAAATTTAGAAAGAACTTGAACATTTAGCTTAAAAAAGATTAACATTTCTCTACTTTTTCTAATTAAACTCCGTTAACAGAAATTTAAGTTCAGGAATTCTGATTAAAATTGGGAACAGTCACATTAAAGTTTAGAAAGCCAAATTGATATTTGAAAACCTGGATCTAGTTGACACTTGATAGTGATATATGAGCCTTAATTAGTCTTCACATAACTTCTATTGAAGTTTTCTGGCTTTTAATTGGCTTTTTGTAAATTGTAATTGTTTTTCTAGAAATTTTGGATCGTTTTCCAAATTTTAATTTAACTTATTTGTTTGCCTTGTTGTTTAAGCTATGTTAAAACCGGTTAAAAGGTAAAAAAACATCATAGACAGTATTTCCCTTAAAAACTTTCTCACTCTTATATAGACTAAAACTTAAGATAGTATTTAATGTGGTTTCCATGGGCTGACATGCAGTCGGTTCTGTATATTTGTTATTGGTCCTGCCTAGAGTTTGCAAATAATCGAGATATTTCATAATCGCGATTACGATTAAAAAAATTGCCGTTAATCGCGATTAATCGATTTTTAAAATAATTTGAGTTACAATAGCTTTAAAAAATCTTTTGAAATTTACATTTTAGAACGTACAAAAACAAAATGTCTGCGGGGTCGTGTCAGAATACCTGCCGATGACCAGTGAAGAGCAAATTGTGAGAAAATTTATAAAAATTTTACAAAGACATAACTAGTCGGCAACTAGCGGTCAAAGTATGAAAAAAATTAAGTTTTTTGACAAAATTTCATGTCTAAATTTTTTGACCAAATCCGACCAAAGCCTTTTGAGTATATTTTAAAAACAAAACTCTTTAAAATTTACTCAAATCAGAATTTAAAGTTTACTTGAAATTTGAATTACTTTTACAAGAAAAGGAAAGAAAAATCGCAAACATGTTTAATGAATCATGCACACAAAAAAATATGCCATTAATTGTTTGTAGTTTATTTAAAAAATTTAACGTTTTGTCGTTTGTAAAAGAAAAGTTTTTTTAAATGACTATTTCTGTTCTTTGTTTCAAAAACAACCACATAAACAATAAAGACTTTCATTAGCATTCAATTTTTAAAGTCATTTATTTTTGTAAGTGAAAATAAGTGATTCGTCTTTAATTCTTTATGATTTGTGTACGTTATAGAAAAATCTTTAGTTTTTAACTACTTGTGTAGGTTATTTTTTTGCTGAAAAAAAATCAAAAAAATTTTTATAGCCATATAAAACCATGTTTGTATCAAATGACTTTGCCACGATGGGTAGAGTGTCTGGCCAGAATGTAATTGATTGCGGGATCGATTCCCCAAAATTTTTGTTAAAATTTTTTAAAAAAATAATTCCATAGAAAAGTTGTTAAAATAACCTACGAAATCATTAATTTTTAATGTTTTCGTAGGTTTTTTTTTTTGAATTTGTTGGTAAAAATAACACAATAATCATTAATTTTGAATGTTTTCGTAGGTTATTTTTTTCGAATTTGTTGGTAAAAATAATTAAAGTGACGTTATTTTTCAATGTTCAATGCTATTATTTTAGAAAATTTTATGAACAGATAAAAATAAATGTTGATGTTTGTTAAAACAAATGAATATTTATTGGAATGGTTTTCAATTGTTTTATCACATGTTTTAAATGTGTTCTTCATTTGTTTTTGCCTACAAAACATCATATCATCCAACAATGGATTCTACTTAACATTCTAGAATCAATGGTTTTTGTTTGAAATTGTCCCGAAAGTAATCGTTTTTTAGAGCAATTTAGTTTTTGAAAAATAATTTTAAATGGAAACTTCAAAATGGGTTTCAAAAAATGTTGGAACTGATTTAAATTCGTTATAAAAACAATGTGTTTTATAGAAAATTTTTAATCGTAATCGCATGATTTTTTTGTCGATTACGATTAATTGGTACGATTAATCGCGATTACGATTACGATTTTAATCGTTTTGCAAACTCTAGTCCTGCCCTATGCAGCCAAATGTCCCTTTCTACTATGTTCCAAGATATATTTTCGGTCCTTGTATTATTTGAATTTTACAATCAAACATTTGGAGGGATGGATATCAACGTAAACATTGGTTCCGTTGGCTTTTCTTTCATTTAGATTAAAGAAATTTTCCGGCTTGGTTGCTCTTGAAATAACCGCGTTTAACATAAACTTTATCATCCTGACGAATAGGCATGAAGCGAACATTTTACTTTTGACGCAATTCCTTGCTGAGGGAAGACGGCCAATTTTTAGGACTAATGTATGCTGTTATTTGGTAGCATTTTTGTAAGGAGTGGGTAACGTGTTATTTTTGGGCTACTAGTAGCTACTTATTTTTAGGACTAATGTATGCTGTTATTTGGTAGCATTTTTGTAAGGAGTGGGTAACGAGTTATTTTTGGGCTACTTGTAGCTCATTATTTGTGGGACTAATGTATGTAGTTTTTCAGTAGCACTCGTAAGCGAGTGGGTATGCAGTCATTACTCCAATGACATCGCCATGTTAAAATAATGAGTGTTTCACCAACCTAGTAACTAGATACCACCATCTATTTCAAGGCGAAAACCCCATTACTTGGTAATAGAAGTTTTTACTGGGATGTTTGGTTGATATCATGTTTGGTTGATTTACAATTGATGTTTGTTGATTTAAATTTGACGATTTTATTTTCTGTGTATAAAATAATAAATGTAAAACTTTTTTAAGTGTACCTACATTTGGTGACACGATTTTTAACAATAGTTTTATTAAAATAATGATGAGAAACTAAAAACAATAAAATTATTCATAAACGTTTTAGAAAATGATTTAACCCTTTCATGCCCTATTATTGCATACCCTCTTACCACAGTATTGAAGTATACTCACTTTGTCATTCCTTATGTAACTCATCAAAATTTCGGTCAAGGCCCCATAAAGTATTATTGATCCGTGATCGTTTCTAAGATTCTATGTCCGTCCTTCTGTGAAAAGCATGATGCAGTCTAAAACAAAAGAGCTACGCTTCTGAAATTTGGCACGAATGTGTCTAATCAATTTCGGTGGATAAAACAACCTATAGAAAAACGTAGGTTTTTATATATTATTATACCCTACACCAGTTGTGGTTCAGGGTATAATGAGTTTGTGCTGATGTTTGTAACTATCCGAAATATTGATCCTAGACCAACCTTCAAGTATACCGATCGACTCAGAATCACTTTCTGAAATGATTTGGCGATGTCCGTCCATCCGTCTGTCCATCTCAACGTTGTGCGCACGATACAGGTCGCAGTTATGACTAGACTTGTATGAAATTTGAAACTTAAGCTTCCTTTGGCCCAAGGACGAAGCCTAATTGAAACTTAGAAAAAAACGGTCCATGTTTAGACCTAGCCTCCATGCAAACGCTACTTTACAATTTGGCTCAAATGACTCTAATTACCGTATTTTAATAGGTACCCTTTCGAAATTTAATAGGTAAACCCATTTTGTACTCACAAATCACCATTACAAATTTTAAAAGAATCGAACCAGTTCTTTTTGTAGCCACCATACAAACCACCCACCCGATATTCACATAAATCTCTGAAAATTCATGAAAAAAGAAAATATTTAAATAAAATTTTGTTTGTAAGTGTAAAATGTGTACTTTGGCAGCCTAATGAAATCTAAATATAATTGGACCATATTTGGACTTAGACCCCATGTAAACATTTTGCCCGATATTCAGTTAAATGTATGGTTTGTTTTTATACCCTCCAACCACAGTATGGGGGTATACTCACTTTGTCATTCCGTGTGTAACGCATCGAAATATCGGTCTAGGACCCCATAAAGTATATATATTATTGATCAGTGATCGATTCTAAGACATTCTAGCGATGTCCGTCTGTCCGTCCGTCCGTCTGTGGAAGACACGATACAGTCCAAAATAAAGGAGCTAGACTCCTGAAGTTTGGTACGAATATGTATTATGGTATTGGGCTGGTTAAGTTCGAACATGGGCAAAATCGGATCAGGGGAAAAAAAGTTCCCCCTTTAAGAACTAAACCAACCTCTGAAAAAATGTAATTTTTATAGATTTTTGGAACTTTTGCTTAGTAAACGAAACAGTTTTTTGTCAGAAAAAGTTCAAAGTCCTGCAGTTGGATCCAGAAAGGTTGTCTCCCATCGCCGAAACCCCGCCCCCCCCTCCTCCAAAAAAAATACGCCCTTTTTTTTTTTTTAACGTGTTGGAGGGTATAAAAGATTCGGCACAGCCGAATTTAACATTCTCACTTGTTTTTTTTCTTACTTTTTTATTTCGTTTTTACATATTCAAAAAACGCCAATTGATCTTAAAAAAAAACTGGGAGATACGGGTATTTTTTTTTCGGCCCTCCTTTCAGAATTTTTTGGTCCGGTCCATAGTCCAAGTACAGCCAATAGTTGAAATTTGTCGGACGGTGTTATACATATCCTTCGAAATTTGGCAAGTAAACGTATTTTATATTCATAAACCACCATCTTGTAGTTCCCATACAAACCACCCTCCCGATGTTCATATAAATCTCTCAAAATTCATGAAACAAGGAAATAATACCAACATAAAAAAGCAATGTTTTGACTTGGAACCCATTTTCCAGAAAACACTAGTGTAGGGTATCATAAGGTTATGATATGTAACCATAAGGGTTAATAATATGTAACATGAGTCATTATCCCACAATTTAACAATTATATAAATTTTTAATTGAAGGCGTTTACAATAATAAGTAGAGATGGGCACATGAGCAGATAAGAGCGTGATTTACGTGATTCAAGCGTGACTGAATTCAATTTTACTCACGTGTTTGTGAGTGGGGAAAAAAATGCGTGAATAAGTGCGCGTGAGTAAGATTTTTGCGTGAGTGAGTGTGCGTTGGTCGATTTTTTTGCGTGATTTATTTGCTCTTCAAATTTCCTTTCGTACCAAAAAAAGCAACAAAAAATTGTAAAATTTGGCTAAAAAATGTAAAATTTCGCTGAACTTTAAATTTTGCTAAAAAATTTGAAAGATTTTTGATTTTTTTTTTTATAAATCAGAGTTTCGTGATTTTGAGTCAACTGAGTGTGAGTTGTATTAACTTTACTCACGTGATTGTGAGTGAGTGTGAGTAGAAAAAATATGGTCATGATTGAGTGTGCGTGATACAAATATTCCTGTCATGAGCGTGAGTGAGTGTGAGTCAAAAATCACTCACGCCCATCTCTAATAATAAGTTTTGGCATACAATATATAGTAAATACTAGAGTTGTCAGTCGATTAAGAATAATTCGATTAATCGATCAAACAAAACCCAACTCTTGTTCGAATAATTCAAAAAAGACGATTTTCGAATAACGAATAAATCGATTAATTAATGTCGATTAATCGAACAATTTTTTTTAATTAAAAAATTAAATAAATGCTTAGTATTTGATTTATTCTCATTAATTTTGAAAGATTTTATACAAAATGTAGGAAAGTTAAAATATATTGTAGCCATAGCCCTGGATAGCACATCCATTATAGAATTAGGGGGAGTTATCAAGTTTTTAATAAATACTAATTTAGAAAAAAATAATAATTCTTTTGCATCAGACTTACTAAAACGTATTAAAATAAGAATTAATGAGAGACGTATAAAAGTGTTAAATACGTTAATAATTTTTCTAAATTCAGAAAATTTTCCGAGCAATGAAAGTTTCTTAAAATATTCTCCAAAAAGCGAAACAAAAGAATATGCAAAAAATAAATTATACTCCAGATTATTTTATGTTGAAAGTAATCACAATAATTCAGATAAAAGTATTGAAATAGAGGAAGTTATTAGTAATGAAAATAATAATCTTTTATGCGAGTTAAATAATTCAATTCAAAGTAATAAAAATTCAGAAAATAAAAAGGACTTTAGCGATATATCAGACGATATGGTATATTTGGAAAAATCTGAAAAAAGAACAGAAAAAATAGATAAACTTATTTATGCTCTTCTTACTATATCACCTACTTCAACAATTAGCGAAAGAGTGTTTTCAAAATCTAATTTAATAAAAACTAAAACCAAAAATTGTTTGAAAGCAAAAAAATTAAGTCAACTTTTATTTTTAAAAGATTATTTCTTAAGAACAACTTAAATTGTCTTATTTGACAAAAATTAAAATCATTTATGATATATTTTGTCTGAATATTTCAAATAATAATTTGTATTTGAATTATTTCTCAACAAGTATTAAAATCGACATCCATTAATTAAAAGTGATCTCAGTTATTCAATTTTTAAGTTTTTTTAACTTTTAACTATTTTATTTTTAAGTTTTGTATGCATTTTTTCGTTAATAAAAATTTTAACTTTCTTATTTTAAGCTTTTTTATATGAATTGTTTATTTTTTTGTTAATAAAAATATTTTTTAAAATATTTTTTTTATTCGTTATTCTCTTCGATAAATCGAACAAATTTTGATCTTTAATCGTTTGATCGAACGAGGAAAAACAATTATTTGAATTATTCGAACAAAGTTGAAAGTCGAATAATTGACAACTCTAGTAAATACATTTTGTATTACTTTCACAAACTACTAAAAATACATATAAGGCATTCTACACCAAATGTTCTGCAAAAAATATTATCAAAAGTTTTTTTTCAATTGTTATAGTTCATATTTTTCTTAAAAATAAAGAAAACAATTCTAACTAGAAAATGGGAAAAATTTTACTATATTTCAGTTTATACACACTTGAGGACTAGATTGGGTTCAGATCCCACTGGGTTCGGACCCCATGGGTCCAGACCCTGTTGAGTTATTTAAGGGTCGCCATAGATTTTAATCAAAAACTTTTGTCAGTTTCGCTCTACTTTGCTTAGGAAATTAGGGGCCTGGTAGGGTCTTGAGAATCTTATAAACAGGATTACTCAAAAACTATTACTCGGAAGGGTCTCGAGTATTTTGCGGAATTGTTCTACGAATTAAGAGGTTGTATTTAAGGTGGTATGATACTTGCTAGTTTCTGTATTGGATTTTTTTTAGGATTGATCGAATGAAACAACAAATGCGAGAAAGAACAAGAAATACAATAAAATAAAAACAAAAAAAAAAAAAAACAATATTGCCAACTTTTATTTTCAAAATAACTCGCCCAAAATAGCTGAAAAACGACAAAAAAAAATGTAAAACCGCTTCATTCGAGCAAAAACTAATAAAATTGGCAACACTGTTACATTTTATTCTGGAAATGTCAATTTTAAGTTGAAGATTTTTATATTTTTTTGACAATCGCTGCAAAATTATCGATAACACACGTATATTTTTTGACGTTTTAGTTTTTTTTCATGATATTGTCATACTCTTTACACTTGGTCAGTTTTCCTATGAAAATATATTTGCACTGTTCACCAAAATATAAAAAATACAAAAACTAGCAAGTATCATAAGACCTTTACTGAGATATGTGGATGAATCTTTTTTTACAGATAATTAACAGAGTTTTCTGCTAAAATACAGATTTAAGCAAAAAAATACTTCGTATATTTTTGTAACCAAAAAACCATGTTTTATATGTTTTTTACCTACTACTATGTTAGTTTCATAGTTAAAAACAGAGTTTTCTGTAAAAACACTGTTTTAACTAACATTTTTTGTTGCCAAACACAGAAATTTTATCTGTATTTTGTTTGAGAAAAAGTTGAAAAAGTACCAAAAAATTATAAAAAAATGGCAAAAAAATATTTTTATAAATCTTATAAAAATTTTACAAAATAACATGCATTTAACTAAATAATATTAATTTACAGAGTTTTTTCTGTAAGATTTTGGTTGGATCAAATACATTTTACAAATATATGTAAATTTACAGAGTTTTTCTTTACTAAATGGTGGTTTATTTAACCAATATTTTACTAGAAACTCTGTAAATTAACAGTTTTTTTGTCCAAATCATTTTACTGATTTTTAAAGTAAAATCACAGAGTTTTCTCTGTCAAAATGCGCTAATATTTTACCAATATTTCACTATAAACTCTGTAAATTAACAGTTTTTTGTTTTGTCAAAACCATTTAACAGAGTTTTATAGCAAAATTACAAAGAAATGTTGCTAGCTAAAAAATGTATGTATATGTAACATGTTAAATTAGCAGAGTTTTTCTGTAATTTAACAGAGTTATTATTTTGAGTGTACACTTGTCTTTAACAAAATTTAATAATAATAGTAGCCACTTGTTAATAATTCTTTCTAAGAATATAATTATACATATGACGACAAATGAAAAGACATCTGTTGTTTTAGATTAAGTTGATTGTTTTTTTTTTGGTTGAGATTGCGTGAGTACAAAACGACTATTTACAGTAGGTCAGTTCGAAAATACATTAAAATTAGTTTAACAATAAAATATTTTAATTAAATTTGACGTAATTTTCACTTCACAATAAAATAATGAAAATTTATATAAGTACCCAGCAAAAGTAATTACCTTTTGGGGTTAGAATAAAAATAAGTATCTAGTTACCCCACCCATTATTTCTGAAGTAAAAAAAAAAATTGATTCAAAAAATTTTTTGTACTTATACACACAAAAAATTATTGGCTAAAAATTTTCAATTAAATCTATTGATCAACAAAATTTAAATGAGTCAATTAATGTTTTGATTAATTTCTTTAACTGCCGAATTACAAATTTTCAACATACCAGATTTTTTTCGCTTTAATTTATAGATTAATTCAAAAATATACAAAATAATCGGATTTTGCTTTTTTTATTGTTGGCAACATATTGAAAAGCAAAAAAGATGAATTTTTTGATAATTTTGCCATTAGCTTACAATTCATTTGTTAAATCAATCATTATTTTGATTGAGTTTTAATAAAAAATTTATAAAATTTTTGATCAAAATCGGAAAAAATTTTTGCTTGGAAAAATTTTCAATCAATCACCTACAACTTGATGATTGGTATAACAATTTCTTCAATTGGAGGAATTTCAATCAAAAAATTTATTGAATCCGCGTTTTTGTTTTATAAGTTCTTATAAGTTTGTCACTCCGTTTGCATTTCCTCGAAATTAAATTATAAATTATGTACACTCAAAATAATTCTACAGTAAAAGTTTTAGTAAATGATTTTGTACCAAAATCTACTAATAAGTTACTAATTTTAGTATCTTCAAAGTACTAAAATTAGTATTTTTTACTGGTTTTGAATAATATTAGTAAACAATTTTTGTATTGTTTACCAATTCCTGCACTAGGCCCTTTTAGACTACAATTAGTTAATTTTTTAGTATTGAATACCCACGTTTTTTTTTGGTTGTATATTAGCCTGTCCGGAAAATGTCATCTTTTTGGAATTTCGCTCGGTAATATAAAAAAAATGCGTATGACAGAGCTGACAATGGCAAAAATAATCCAAAATAAAAAATGTAATCTGTCTTTGCCTTCCTACAACCGCGGTTCAAAGTACACAATCGTAGTGTATTTTTTCACAAAAAAATATTTTTAGTTTTGACCGCCAGGGTTGTCAGATTTTTTTTTACGCTCATCGCCAAAGCGGATGTCAAATATCGCCAGAAATTGCCAAAATTCAAATTGTTTCAGTTTTTGTTAAAAAAAATAATTATTTTTATTTAAAAAAAATATATTTCGTCTTTTTAACAATGGCTAGAAAATAATAATACTCAAAAATGGCCAAAAACCTAGAAAAATACATAAAAATCGCTAAAAGTAAATTTTTTTATTTTTTTTTTTTAATTTTTTACTTCAGTCGGTAATTTATAAATTACTCCATATAAAAATTTTGCTAATTATTTCTAAAATCTGTCTTGTTTTCTATACTAATGCAAAAACCGCAATCGACCCATGATAATCGGAATATTTTGAATATTTCCTAATATTCTTATCGCTATTTTTACTCAACAACAGTTTACAAAAGTGTAAATTGGAGAAAAAAAGTAATTAATCTTTTTGTGATTCGCTTATTATAGTTTTTGGCTTTCCTAGATACTGGACAAATTTCCCAAATGTTTTTTTTTTGTTTTAATTCATAAAGATCCGCTTAGACGAGCAGATTTGTAGAAAGTCTGTCGAAAATATTAAAAAAAGTGTTTACTGTCTAAGCGCAGCAAAAGTAAATAAAATTTGATTATTTGACATATAGATGGTTCAAATCATCTTTTGAAAATATTCAGAAAATAATTTTACAAAATCGCCAAAGAAATCGCCAATCATTTTGTAAATCGCCAAAAATTCGCCACGTCGCCAAATCGAAAAACTCGTCGCCAAACACATTTCAAAATCGCCACGTTTGGCGAGAAATCGCCATATCTGACAGCCCTGTTGACCGCTATTGGTTTCAAAATTAGCCTAATGTTCAGTAGGGCGTTTCAACAAAAAACGTTTTTTTTCGGGATTTTTGCAACTTTTGAAGCGGATTTTGAATTCTCATGGCCTTAAAGATTTTTAGAATGTCGGGATCAACTTGCCTAAGTCGATTTTATCCAAAAAATTTGGTTATGAAACATATTTTTTTGTATTTTTTTTTCTCTGGTGCCTTGTTTTTACAAAATAAAAAATAATATAAAAAGTTAAGTTAAGTTCAAGGGTCACTAAGATGACCTTAAAAGTAAAAATTCAGAATTTGCCGAGAGACCTTAAATAAGAATTAAGCAATATATGAACGTGGTGTTGAATCCGTTAGATAGGTCGTCAAAACACCTTCCATTTAAAACTAGTCTGACAATTCTCAAACCGGACTAAACAAAAAAAAAAATCAATAAATTCTAGGAAGATAAAAAAAATACACTAAAACACCACTCATATTCCTTACCACAGAAATAAAATATAGTAATATTAAATTAACTTTAACTTTTCATACAACGTTTTTTGTGTTTTTAAAATGGACTTTAAGAAATGCATGGGAAATTTTAAATTCAAAACCAAACTTTTGTTAAAATAGACTTTTTGTTTTTCTGCGGTTCAGGCCATAATGTACAATGCAGTTTAGTAATATTTCTTAGAATTATAAATACCCTGCAAAAAAAGTCATTACCACTTCTCAGTGGAGTGCTTTAAAACTAAAACAAATGTAATGAAATACAACAAAAATAACAAAAAACACAAGACTAAAACACACAAACAGTTTTTTCTACTCCAGAATACATAGATATTCAGCACTTAACTCATTACCTATCGCGACACCTCCATACAAATGTAAGTAGATATTCAGTAGAAAAGAACTACTCCGTGGAAGTAGTTGGAAGTTGTTTGAAAGCTCGGAGTACTTCTTATCTACTGAATATCTACTTACTTTTGTATGGGAGTGTCGCGGAAGGTAATGAGTTAAGTGCTGAATAACAACTTTTTATGGAGTAGAAAAAACTGTTTGTGTGTTTTTTTCTTGTGTTTTTTGTTATTTTTGTTGTATTTCATTACATTTGTTATAGTTTTAAAGCACTCCAAATAGAAGTACTCCGCACTTTTTTTGCTGGGTATGAATTAAAAATTCAAACCTAACGGACATTTTTGAATATTTGAAAAGTCCTACTAAGGGTTGGCAACAATAAGAAAACATAAATCTGTCATAAAACCAAATAAAAACACTTGGGTAATGTAAAAATTATTACTTCCGATTTTCCATTTTGTTCAAAATTCTTTAAAAAAGATCATTTTAATCTGACACACTTTGAGTGTGACAAAACGAAGAGTGCTGACGAAGGAAGGGTAGTTTCTTCCAAAAGCTGTGGCCATCTCCACTTAGCCTGTGTTGCACCTTATTTTTCAGATTTCTCATTGTACAACGAAATTTTTTATTTCTCAGCAATAATTAGTATGGTCTGAAACCGAGTAAATAAAAAACTATAATTTTTTTTAATTTTTATTTTTTTAAATCGCTATGGTAATGCTAATTGTTAATCTAGACGATTATACGATTCTATTGGCAATCGTTGTAAGCGCTGTATACTGTTATCATATGTAATTGTTAGGTACTGACCCCCCATATGGGAATTTCGTGCTGTGGTTAAACAAGAATTTTATGCTCAGCATTAACCACCCCCAATATTTTTGCCGAGAAAATCATTTGTATTTGTTTGTGACGCCATTTGTGTATTTAAGGCAACTTTCAATAATAGCATAAGTGGAAAACAAAAATAGTTATAAATACACTAAATTTTAAAAATATAAAATAAACAAGTAAAATAAAAAAATGCTAACTAATTTTTATTAAAAAACTAGCCGAAGCTCCCGGCGTTGCCCGGGTTGACTTAGACATGAATATCTAAATAGCTTCTCCCCGGTGGCATCTAAGTGCAGTAAAATTTCACTGAAATGAAGAATTTTGGTAATAACTTCACCCCATCGCCACCTACCTGGTCCAAATTTGATCAGATTTATTATACCCTACACCACTCTGTGGTACAGGGTATATTGAGTTTGTGCTGATGTTTGTAACTACCCGAAATATTGGTCCTAGACATACCTTCAAGTATACCTATCGACTCAGAATTAGTTTTTGAGTCGATTTAGCGATGTCCGTTCGTCCGTCCGTCTGTCCGTCCGTCCGTCTGTCCATCTATCGGTTTAAGCACGATACAGGTCGCATTTTCAATCAATTGACTTGAAATTTGAAACTTAAGCATCTATTGGCCCAAGGACGAAGCCTATTGAAATTAGGGAAAATCGGTCCATGTTAAGACCTAGCCCCCATACAAACGCCCCTTTGGATTCGGCTTAATGACTCTAATAACCGCATTATATCGCTTTAAAATTTAGCAGGTAATCAAATTTTGTATGCACGAATCATCATTGCAAATTTCAAAGGAATCGGATCAGTCCTTCTGGTTGTCCCCATACAAACCAACCTCCCGATATTCACATAATTCCCTCAAAATTCAAACAAATGGAAATATTTGATAAAAAATTTATTTTTAGGTGTTAAACGTGTACTTTAGTAACCTTATCAAATAGGAATATAATTGGATCATTTTTGGACTAAGTCCCCCTTATAAAAATTTCGACCGATATTCAGTTAAATCAGTCTATTGAAAAAAAAAAATAAACCAATTCCACTAAAATTTTATCTGTGTGTGTTTTCTACACTAAATAAAGATCTAACAAAAGACAGACCCAATCGGTCCATGTTTGGACTTGGGAGCCATTTTCCGGAAAACGCTGGTGTAGGGTATCATACTTGTTTTTTTTGTTTAATGTGGAATTCTACCATAAATACAAAAAATGGAATTATGACGACACAGCGCCACCTATCAGGTCCAAATTTTATCAGGACACTTATTTTTGTTTAAAAAGTATATTTTTGAATTTCAGCCAATCGTACCATAAATACCAAAAATATTTCGACAACAGCGCCACCTATCGGTATTAAAGTTATGACAAACCTGACTCCTAGACTAATATATTGTCCAAGTTTGGTGTTAATCGGTCCAGCGGTTCTTAAGTTTTAGTAACAAATACCCCGCATACACGTTTTTATATATTAAGAAGATAAAAATTGTTTTATTAGATCTTTAAAATATTATATTCTGAGTAGGTTTATTCTAGCTCGAGGTCATTATTTCCTTTAGTAATTAAAACTGTGATATTCTCATAGAATAGTTTTCAAGAAAATAATTTTTCCATTTTAAATTTATTTATGTTGGTCATTTTTGGAAGACTTAGTCGACACTTGTTTCGGAATTTGTCAGATTCCATTGTCAAGACTATTTCGCAAATATAAAAACCTTGTTTTCTAATTGTAGAAAAGTGAATTTAAATGACAAATCGCGAATGTTCAAACAAAAAGTTTAATATATATTCAACTCTACATTTATTGAGAACTAGAAGAAGAAAATTGACATTCTCTTAGTAAGACTACAACTGTCAAATAACCAACAAAAGACTATTAAAAACAGATTTACATATTATTCTCCATTGAGAGAGCTGATAATAGGAAAAATAGTGCACAAAAATTTGTCAAAAAAAAAAATTATTTGGCCACTATTGGTGTCAAAATTCGCGGAATATTTAGTACGTTAATGGAAAAATATTTAAAAAGTTTTCATGGAATAATTTTGGTCCACCAGAGCATTTTAAGATAAAAAAAATTTAATTTTTTGCAAAATTTAACTTTAAATTTGTATATGACGCAGATGTTACTAAATCAAGCTCAAAAGGGTACTTTAAATCGTTCATGTTCTTTTAGTACCATTTTAAGCCCCTTAAAAAAAAGTAAAAAAAAAAATCAAAAAAATTATTTATTTTACTAGTTTTTGCAACAAAAATTGAATAAGTGGATTAAATTTCACCATGCAAATATTTTTCCCGTAATGTGCTCCACATTCTTAAAATTTGACATCAATTGCAGCCAAAACAACAAATATTTTTTTTACAAAATACACTACGATTGCGATCTTCAGCCGGTTGAAAGGAGGCAAAGATAGACTCTAATTTTTTTTGGATTATTTCACCCATTATCAGCTCTTGAAAGAGCATTGTTTTTTGCTATTACCCAGCAAAAACTAAGTAATGAGTACCCATTCCCAATTGGATTACCTGGTAATGAGTACTAATTACTCGCTGAGTTACTTTATACCCCAAAAAAGGCCTTACTTTTAACTTACGATGTAAATGATTTGCAATCTGCATTTTAAAAACCAGTTAAGTTTCAAAAAAATATATAAAAAACAATTTTACTCTTAATTTATTTTCTCTCATTTAATAAGAGCAACTAAACAAACAATGCAGTTACTTTTTCAACTTTTCGTAAGCGAGCTAAGAATGGGCGATTATTTGTTAGATTTTTCGTAAGCGAACAAAGAAGGCCTTGCCTCCAATGACATCGCCTTGTTAAAGTAATTAATAGGGATGAGATTTTCATGCACTAAAAAATCGAAAATATGCGCTTAAAACATGCACTAAAAAATTCAAAATATGCACTAAAAAACCTAAAAATATGCACTAAAAAATAAAATGTGAGCAATAAAAATCTTGTTTTCATTGGAAAAACTTCTTAAGAAGCAAAAAGTAACGCCGGGTTTAAATAGTAACATTTTAAACTTTATATAAGCAAGATTTTTTAGAAATTAACACAATTTATAAAAAAAAAAATTTAAGAAAAAATTTTTTTTTCTTATTTCCAAAATAAATTTTTAAAATTTAAAACAGTTTTTGAAACAAATAAATTTCAATTTGGATTTTTGCTAATTTATGCCAAAATATCCAAAAATATGCACTTAAAAGATGGAAATATGCACAAAATATGCATTTAAAACCAAAATATGCAAAAATATGCATTTTCACCAAAATATGCCAAAATATGCAAAAACAAATCGATGCCATTTTAATGCAAATTTCTTGATTCGGAAAGATAATTGGTCCATATCGTTTTTAGACTATCGACAAAAAACATGCATTTGCATGGAAATCTCATCCCTAGTAATTAACAATGAAATTGGGACGTAACTAGTTACATATGTTCGTTATAAATCCCAAAGTTAATTACTTGGTAATGGAAGTTTTTGCTGGGTACCTTTAATTTTTTTTCGGGACAGGCTTATGTTCATAAAGTTCCTTTGGAAAAAATATGAAGAAATCCAAATAACGAAAAAATAACGCTTACACCCTCCTATTTCCCCCCTTCTCAGAAAAAATATGGAAAAAAAAATTTGAGTAATCACTTGTTTGAATTTAAAAATAAAAAAGTTAATTAATTGCGTCAATTAAAAATTTACTCAACATTTTTATAAAAATTGAATAATTAATTTCGTAAAAATTAAATAGTTTTTTAAATTTTTGTAATATTTATGCTCTATAAAATTCTCATTTAGTTTATATTTTTGTATATACCCGAGTAAAAAAGATTATATATAATTTTACTTATTTTTATATAAACATATATTATTTCATAAATTTATACGTAAATTGTTTTGCTATCATATAAGATTATATATATTTACACTTCGTATCTTTTTCTTATATAAAATTATATAAAAGAAAATGTTAAGTTATACATAATAACATATGATTAGAGTGAGTTTATATAATTACATATGAAATATAAAAATTTGTCTGTTTGTTTTATATAATTTAATATAACAAAATATTTGAAGACATTTTATATAAAACTTTATGCAACTTTTTTCTGAATCATATGTAATCTTATATGAGTAAAATTAAAAAAGAAAATCTAAGTCCTTTATATTTAATTTGATACAACTTTTGAAAATTTTTCTAAGTCCAGAAAAAATTTTTTTTTTGAAGTTCCAAAACTAAACCTTAAACATTTTTTTTTTTTAAATTTTATATGTTATTATATATAATGCAAAATTAATAAAAAAAATCTAAGTTCTTTATATATAATTTAATATAAATTTTTTTTTGGGATTTTTTTTATAAAAAAAAATTTTTTTTTTGGATTTTTTTTTATTTAATTATATATAATTGCATAAATTTTTCTAAAAAAGGGGCCAATTTTCGCATCAAATCATATAAAATTATATTAAAATCACATCAAATTATATCAAATTTAATTCAACTTTATATGGTTTTATCGACTCATTTTTCGCATCAAATTCTATATGAATATATATGATGTCTTTATACAATTAAATATAAACATATATAATCTTTTTTACTCGGGTAGATTAATAAAAATTTGTAATCATCATAGGTAAATTTTTGAAGATTTTTTTTTTTTTTGAAAAATGTATATTACAAATGGAGGTAAACAGTTTGTGTCTTAAGACGACTTAAGCTATTTTTGATTAAGACCTCAGATACTACTGGACCTTGTGGCGTCTCTGAAATGGTTGTTTTTTTGCTTTTTAAACAATTCCCCTTATTCATGTATATATGTATGTACATTTATGAAAATCCACATGTTAAGTATTTGTTTTTATTTTACCCCCATAAGAAATTATGCCATTTAAGAAATTATTTCTTTAAGGACAATTTGAGGCATATAAAAATATTTCAAATTACTTATGATTTTTAACATTTTATCAAAAAATTATGTTTATACCAAGTAAAAATATGTTTTGGATTTTTTTTTCTGAAAATATTGTTCTTACTCATATGGTGGTGTCTTTTTCAAATCTTTTTCTTGTTTTTTTGAGGGTCTTGCAAGGAAAGTATATCGGCGTACGGACATAGCGCCCAAGGTCTTATCGCCCAAAACCGTAAATGTCATATCGCCCAAGCTGCGACATATAGCCCAAAATGAAAGTTCTAAAAATGTTATTTCTCCCAAAAAATTTTTTTTAAAAAATCCAAAATATTTTTTTTGGGCGAAATGTCGAAATTATGACTTCTATTTTTTTTTTTTTTTTTTTTTTTTTCAACTTTATGTATTTATTGAATCTTTCCCGCAGGGAATTTACAATAAGTAATCAAATCTTAAATCTAAATGTGTTTTTGGATTATTGCCAGTGCAATAATACCATGTTTGTGAGCAGGGATTTTGTATTTATCGTTGGGCGAGGTCAAGGGTGTCTAATTTTCTTAGACGCCTGTGACCGTTAAATGAAAGCAAATCTTGGGCTAGAGGATTGGGATGATTAGCTAATTTGGATACGTATTTAGTGCAGACATTTTTGATCTCTTCTTTAATTGTTGGAACATTTAGGTCGTTGTGAATATTATCATTACGGAGATACCATGGAGCTCCAGTGATAAGCCTTAAAAGTTTGGACTGTCTTCTCTGTAATTTTTCTATGTTTGAGGACGACGCTGTTCCCCAAAGCTGTATACCATACATCCATATCGGTTTAAGAACAGCTTTATACAATAGCACTTTATAGTCTAAGCTAAGAGTAGAATGTTTATTTAAGAGCCAGCTTAATTGAGCAGATTTTATTTTGATTTGAGTACATTTTGAATCTATATGCTGAGTCCATGTGAGACGGCGGTCGAGGTGAATTCCAAGATATTTAACGTGAGTTTGAGATGGGATAGTAATGTTATTGATTTTGAGTTTGGGACAAGTTTCTTTTCTTAGGGTAAATGTAACATGAACGCACTTTGTTTCGTTTACCCTTATCTTCCATAGATCTAACCAATTTTCTATGTTATGAATGTGGGACTGAAGTATATTGGTAGCCACTGACGGATTTTTGTGCATGCACATAAACGCTGTATCATCAGCGAAAGTAGAGGTGTGAGTAAGTGGATGTGTTGGCATATCAGCTGTGTATAAAATGTATAATAATGGACCCAATATACTACCTTGGGGAACTCCTGCTGAGATTTTTCTACTATTTGAGGTATAGTTTTTAGATTTCACTATAAATGATCTATCTGTGAGATAGCATTTTAGTAGTTTGTGTGAGTTTGGTGGCAAAAGAGTGCAAATTTTGTGAACTAAACCATCATGCCACACTCTGTCAAAGGCTTGGGAAATGTCAATAAATAAGGCGGAGCAATATTGTTTGTCTTCAAAAGTTTTCCTTATATGAGTGACAATACGGTGAACTTGTTCAGTTGTGCTATGCTTCTTTCTAAATCCAAATTGGTGCATGGGAATAATTTGATGCGTCTCAATATAAGATGATATTATGTCGGAGAATATTTTTTCAAATAATTTTTGATAATATCGACAGTAAACTTATTGGCCTATACGATGTAACGTGGCTTATGTCTTTTCCTGGTTTCGGTATCATTATTATTTCCGATACTTTCCACGAAGAAGGATAAATACCAGTGCGTAAGATAGCATTGAAGATCCATAGGATTAATTTTAGAGCTTCATTTGGCAATTTACAAATCATGTTTGGAGTGATTCTATCCATACCAGGAGACTTTTTTTTCTTTAGATTTCTTACGTTTGCTTTCAGGGTCGATAACCGAATTCGAAAGGGAGATGAAACAATATCATCTATTATTGGTGGAAATATATGAGAGCTTGTGATGTTTGGACTAAAAACATTTTCTAAGTGATCGGCAAAAGAAGAAACCTTTTCTGCTGTACTTTTGGCCCATGTTCCATTGCTAAGACGAATTGGTGATTCATAATTTGTGGGTTGTTTTAACTTTTTTGTGGCTTTCCATAGGCTGTAATCAGAATTATTAGTTGGGTCTAGATTCTCCAAGTAGCATTTTAGGGAGGACTCTTTATTATCCTTTAGGGCAGAGCTAAGAGTTTTTTGACATCGTCTAAGGAGACTTTTTAAAGCTGGGGATCGACTTTGTTGCCATTGCCTACGTAATTTTCTTTTTTCAGTGATGAGTTCTTCAATTCTTATTGGTAGCTTATATTTGCCTTTAAAGTTTTTTTGTATCTGTGGAGTAGATACTTTTACGGCTGAAGAGAGAATATTTGAGAATTCATCAACTGCCGATTGGATTTCAGTTTCGGATTTTAAGGAGGGGTTTTGGGGCAAATGTGAGCTAACATACATTTTGTATTTAAGCCAATTTGTTCTACTGTTCGGAAGACAGTTTGTTAATAGTTCTGGGATGGGGAAGCTTGTAAGAAAATTCATAATAGTTGGCGAGTGATCGGATGAAAGATCATGGCAGGAGACAAACGAGAGTTGTTCTCTTTTTACATTCTTTATGACTGCAAAATCAATAAGGTCCGGAACTTTTCTGAGATCTGTCGGCCAATATGTTGGCTGACCGCCAGAGATTACATCGAGTTTTGCAGATTTTATTGCATTAAAGAGTTGTCTACCTTTTGGTGTAGTGAGACGGGATCCCCAGTGCGTGTGCTTTGCATTGTAATCACCTGCTGCTATGAATTTATGACCCAGAGTAGAGAAGAATGTTAAATATTGGGAGTTTGTTATTTTATGCCTAGGTGGACTATAGATTGAGGATATTGTGGTGTTTGTGTCTGTTAGGGTTATAGATGTAGCTTGGATATGGTTAGTTTTGTATTCTTGAAGTGGGAAGTGTCTTATACGGTTATTAATAAGAATAGCTGTGCCTCCACATGCTCGGCCGCTAGGGTGTTTAGTATCGTAGGTTGAGAAATTGTTAATTCGAAAGCAGTTTTTTAATGAGAAATGGGTTTCAGATACTAATAATATATCAATATCTTGTGTTTTGAGAAATATTTCGACTTCCTGCTTGTGTTGGCTTAAGCCGTTAGCATTCCAGTAGCACATTTTGATGGGATTCATTTTTTTTCAAAGAATGCTTGCATTATCATGCCTTGATTGCGAAGCAGTTCTTGCATCATTCCTTGCATGTTTCCGATAAAGCTATTCATCGTATGAATTAGATTTTCTATAGAGTTTTCCAGTGAACTACGCTGAAAAGGGGGGTTCGGTTCCTGCAATGTACATGCATATGAAGTGTTTTGTGCGCTACGGCCGTTTTGAAATTGATTATTTGCGCCAATTTGAGTGTTTGCAGCGGGAGCACTGTTTAAATTGCTTACCGATGCATTGGAGAAAATAGGAACATTGCTATTAGTATTTGTGGGGAGACTTGGATAGTCGTTTGCAGCGGTAGCACTATTTAAATTGCTTATAGGGGCGTTGGAGAAAGTAGGAACATTGCTGTTAGTGTTTGTGGGGAGATTTGTAAGGTCGTTTGCCTCGGATTGTGATCTAGTAGGTCTTTTTAATGTATTTTGTTTTACCTGCAAGTATACTGGACAACCTCTATAGTTTGCTGTATGGTTTCCACCACAGTTGCTACATCTTTTGTTATTTGGATCACTTTTAGATACTATGCACTCTGAGGTTTTGTGTATGTCACCGCATATAACACATACTGACGGGAGTTTGCAGTAGCCTTTTGTGTGGCCAAACTCCTGACAGTTTAAGCATTGGGGAACACCTTTTCGTTTTCGGGGTTCTTCAACTGTTATTTTTCTGTGTAAAAGGTATCGCAGGTTGTAAATAGGATGAACTTCATTTTTTTTTGGTTTAAAAGAATCAAAAGCTATTTCAACTCTAAAAAGAGGCTGAGGTATTTTATCTTTATTAACTATGTTATGTACGGATTTAACATCGAAGCCTTCATTTTTAAGAGCTTCTTTTATTTCCTCGGTGGGAACAGTATTTTCGATGCCTTTAAGAACTACCATTAGTCCCTTAGCACTTTTCAATTGAAATGTGTAATAACTTTTCTTTTCAGAGTCTAAGTATGATGTAATTGCTCTAAAATTTTTCTCAGTGTGAGTTCTTATTTTAGTTTCAAGTACTTTTCCAACGCGTATTGAGACAACATAAAAGTTGTTTTTACCTACAAGATTGGACAATGAATTAATTAGGGTGTTAGAGCTTTGTTCGCGGAGATGAATAGGAGGTGGAGTGAACTCTTTTGCCGGGATTGCATGGGCACCTTCGTTTTCAATATTGTCTAGCAAAGAAAATCGGTTTTGACTTACCGTTTCAACTGGTACTGACTGTTTTTTTAGTTTTGGGGTGGGTTGAGATTTTGCTGAATTGGGGCTTAATTTACGCTTTGTTATTGTGAAGTATCTATCAATACCTGTTAAAGGTTTCTATGATTTGTTTTCTATGATTTGTTTTTTTGTAATAAAGGTTATCTGCGTAGCCGGCCTTCGGCCGGGCTTAGGGATTACATACTCCATGCATTAAACCCACCCTCTCTGCAAACCAAAGCTATTTTGGTTATCAGGCCTTTTCGATGCATAACAAATTTGATAGTGTTAAGGACTGCTACCCTAGAAAACTTTACTTTGCGGAGAGGGTGGGTTTAATGCGTGGATTTTGTAATCCCTAAGCCCGGCCGAAGGCCGGCTACTCATAAAACCTTTAAAACAATGTGTTAAAAAAAGCAATATTGGTGAGTTTTATGATTATTTTTTGGGCGCTATGACATTTTATAAATTCAGCATTTTGATATTTGGGTAATATGACATTTTTGATAATTTATATTAATTTAAAGAAAATTGTTAAAATACCCAAAAATAATGGCCATATTGTCCAAAAAATTTTGCAACAACAACTAACACACATTTTTTTTGGGTGGAATGACTTTTTTAAATTGGGCGATATGCACTTGGGCGTTATGTCCGTACGCCAAGTATATCAACCCTTACGAACCGATTTGCCTGAAACTTAAAATATATAAAATGGCTGTGGACAAAATCGCCCAAAAAAGAAAATGAAATTTCGCCCAAAAATTTTCCATACAAATTAAGGCCATGTTTCATATGAAAAGTTATCCATAATTTTTTATTTCGAAATTTCGCCCAAAAACTATGAAATGTGCCCAAAAATTTTAGGTAACTTTTCATTTGAAACGGCCCAAATTTGAATGGAAAATTTTTGGGCAAAATTTCATTTTCTTTATTGGGCGATTTTTCTTTGGGCGATTTTGCCTACAGCCATATAAAAGAGACGATTTTAAGGTTTCAATTCTATTCACATATGTCTACTAGGAGCCGAATTAAAGCATTTGGTATTTTTAGAAGCACCCACATTTTCGAGGTTTTCTAACATTTCGCCCATAACTTTTATGCTACTGAATTAATATCGCTCAAATGCAATACCAAACTTCTCATGACAACTAGTGTTAAGTGTTAATATTGACCCTAAAAACACAATTTTTCCTACCCCGACGTTAAGGGAAAGCAAAAATTGCGTCAGCCTAATATACATCTCCATATAAACTACCCCCACTTAAACACGAACAGTGCTCCGTTGCATAGACCTGTCTGTTTCGAAATCACGCAAAAATGGCTGAACCGATTTTGTTGAAATTTCTCTATAGATAGTGCTAACCGAGGGTGTAACCAAAGATTACTAGCTGGACCCGGACCCGTGCTTTAATTTTGTCCGACACTATATTTAAACTAAGATACAATATAAAACAGTATTTTTCTTAGGGCCAGCAACGCGGACCGGGTATAGCTAGTAATATATAAGGGGCTTTCCATATCGGTCACTTTGAAAAAATTTTAATAGTAGATTTTCCCTATAAAATGTCGAACCAAAAAGAAATTGTGAAAATTTTCAATTTAATTTTTTTTTAATTTGTTTAAAATAGTGCCTACGGTCAGTACCGTAGTACCGGGAATACCGGTATTCCCGGTTCTCGGTATTACCGGGAAATGGAAATACTGATTAAATCGATGGTTCCCAACCTTTTTTACGCCAAGCCCTACTTTTTAGTTAAAAAAATTGCCTTGTCCCACCTACACTAAAGAAATATTTGTTAATTTTTCTTATTTTTGTTTTTAATGAAAAATTACTACTGGTTTAGCAAAATAAGAATTTAAGCTAAGTTTTTAGTAAAAATTTTAAGCAATTAAAAACATTTTTGTAGTTAATTTTGCTGAAAAAAAGTTTTTGCAGTTAATTTGACTAAATTTTTTTTGTAAAGAATTTGCTCGTTGCCCTCCTGAAACTTTCAAATTGCCCCCTAGTGGGGCGAGAATCAAAGGTTGGGAACCATTGGCTTAAATGGTGTAATTTAAATATTTTATGGAGTAGTATTTTTTTGTTTTTTGAGAACCGGTACCTGCATCAGAACCGGGAATACCGGTATTCCCGGGAATATATCTAGAACCGGGAAACCGGTACCAGAACCGGGAATACCGGTATCCCGGGAATACCGAGAACCGGGAAATGGGGGGGCACTAGTTTAAAATACAAGAAAATTGTGTGATTTTTTGTAATTTTTTTTGAAAATTATTAATTTGTTTCTTAAAAGAAAACACCGAAACTTGTCAAAAAATTTATATGGCCGACGAGTTGTCCAATCTTCCCAGCAAAAACTTCCATTACCAAGTAATTAACTTTGGGGTTTATAACGAAAATGAGTAACTAGTTACGCCCCAATTTCATTGTTAATTACTTTAACAAGGCGATGTCATTGGAGGCAAGGCCTTCTTATTTCGCTTACGAAAATGCTAAAAAATAATAGCCCATTCCTAACTCGCTTACGAAAAGTTGAAAAGGTAACTCCATTGTTTGTTTAGTTGCTCTTATTAAATGAGAGAAAAAAATGAACAGTAAAATGGTTTTTAATATGTTTTTATGAAACTTAACTGGTTTTTTAAATTCGGATTGCAAATCTATTTACATAGTAAGTTAAACGTAAGGCCTTTTTTTGGGGTCTAAAGTAACGCAGCGAGTAATTAGTACTCATTACCAGGTAATCCAATTGGGAATGAGTACTCATTACCTAGTTTTTGCAGGGTTATTAAACCTAAAATATTTAAACCGTGGTATTACCTATTGGGTAGTCATATGCAAATCTGTTTTAATAATTTTTGTTAGTTGTTTGACAATCTGCTCAAACTATTTAAGAAAATATATTTAATTTTTCTTCTTCTAGTACTCAATTAAGGAAGAGTTTAATATACATAAATATTTTGGTTTTAGACAATAGCTAATCTTTTTTAAAAACACTATGCTATTTGTAGTACAGGGTGTTTACATTTTGCTAAATAAGATATGGAAGAGATTAAAACACATATCAGCTAAGTCGTTCAAAAAATTACAAACATTAATAAATTTAAAACAGAAAAATTATTTTTTGAAAAATTATTCTATGAGAATATCGTTAGAATAACCCTACTCAAAATATACAAATATTAATTACATTTTTTTTTATAATTATATTTTTAGCTTGTTGCAGCTGTTCTAATTGGTTTCGGAATATATGTACTCTGGACATATGATACTAATGAATTTGCATCCACCTGTGCATATGCATATATCGGAATTGGTGTTGCCACCTTTGTGGTTTTTATATTTTTAAATATTGGCGCCGTGCGAGAGAATGTTTGCTGTACTGTAACAGTAAGTTATTTATTAATCATTTATGACATTACTTAAACGAATGAATGATATTCATATACTACACAGAAAAAAATAAAAAAAAAAATTGAGTAAATTTTTAATACTATTGAGTAAAAAATTACTCAATTTTCCACCAGTAAACGATTTAATAGTATTGAGTAAATTTTTAATAAAAAATTATTAAAAGCTTAAAAAAAAATTGAGTAAATTATTAATTCACAAAATTAAAACTTTACTCAAAATTTTTCAATATTTTTAAGTAACTCTTTAATTGTGTCAAGTAAAAATTTACTCAAAATGTATAATTTTTTTTTTTAAGTTTAAAGTGCTTTGATTTTTTTTTTAAAAAAAAAAATAGCTTTTTTCAAACTTTACCAAATATACTTATGTCTTCAAGACAAAGGAAAATTTTATAAAGACGATTTCAAACTATCATATACATATACAAAATACTATAAACTAAATGAGAATTCAAAACACCATGAGAATAACAAAAAAAAAAAAAAAATATTAAATTTGTATTAAATTATTTACTCAAATTTTATTTTCAATTTTTGAGTAAATTTTTAATTGTGCTAATTAAAAAATTACTCAAATTTGTTTTAAAAATTTAAACAAGTGATTACTCAAATTGTTTTTCTCAATATTATTTTCTGTGTACATTTTAAATGATTTGAATGAATCTTTTATTAACCAATTTATATTATTTTATTTTTATTCTTACAGTTTATAGTATTAATAATTGTGGTTATACTGGGCCAAATTGCGGTTGCCTTTTTATTAACCAAGGGTGAGAGTGAAGTTGCGTCGAATTTGTCGAATACTCTAGATACAGCATGGGAAGACGAAATTAAAAGTCCCGGAGCTATGTCAATTTATGAAAATTGGGTAAGATATAAGCAAATATATATGTATACTTACTTTGTTATTCCGTGTGTAAAGCATCGAATATCGATCGAGGACCCCATTAAAGCGTATGTTATATTTATCCATGATCGTTTCTAAGATGTTCTATGAATGTCCGTCCGTCCATATGTCTGTACATAACAAAATGCAGTCCTAAATAAAAGAAATAATCATTAAATTGTGTTACTCAAGTGCAAAACGGATATTAATTGAGTTTTGTTAACATTTATCTTAAAAGTGAAATTGTCTCTCACCGCCCCCAGCAGACCACCCCATATGTTTAACAAGTTGGAGGGTGTAACAAATTCCGCACAGCCAAATTAACCACTCTTTCATGTTTTTTGTGTTTCTGTTAAGAAAATTAAACAATTTTATGTCAAAAGAAGTTTAAAGTCCTGCACTTGGACCCTGGCGACTAGAAAATGCCATGTTAAACCTCAAACCCCTTTTATTCATATTCTTCTTTACGCGCCCTACATCTTCAAGACTTGGCCTATGATCGAAGGAAAATGAATGAATGTTGCTGTCGTCTGCAAAAGTGTTTTTAGGGTTGTAAGTTTGATTATAAAGTTCAACAATAAAGATAAGAAAAAGAGTAGGAGAAAGAACAGAAACTTTCGGTAACCTTGATTTAAGTTGGAACCTATCCGATGATGCCCCATTTACAACAACACTCATACTTCGGTCTCTAAGAAAACAAGATATAAATCGAGAGAAATCGTTACCGACATTAAAAGCAATAAGTTTAAATACAAGTGCTTATCAAAACTTATCAAAAGCTTCGGAAATATCCAAATCAACCACCTTACTTTCACCAAATTGGTGAAAGGAACGACTCCAACTTTTCGAAAGAAACGCCATCAGGTCTCCTGTAGAACGATGTTAATGGAAGCAATACTGTCGGTCATTTACCATGCTCTCTATCACCCTTTACCATGCTCTCTATCACCCTTCGACAAATTAATTTCGGCCGATAGTTCTCTGTGTTGTAAAGACGCACCCTTTTTAGGGATTGGTTGAAATTTGTCCACCTTCCAGCAGAAAGCAATGGTATCCTTGTGCGACGAAAAGCTAGAAAGGAGCTGAGGAGCACTGCTTTAGCACCAGTGCTGTTATGCCATCGGGTCCCGGTGATGTATTTACGTTGAGATTTTCAAGTACCCTTTTAACTGTACGAGCTCGAAAAAATATCTTGGGCATAGTACTAGATACTCTTTCCAATTCTGGCAGTGCCTTCCGGCAAGAACAAGTTTCTTGCAAATAATAATGCGAAAGGGTTAGTCTTATCAACCTGGTCAGCGAACACTTGGTCATCCTTTATAATAGTCGGGGTAGAAGAACTAGCTTAGTCCTTTACTCCCTTTAGGAATGACCAAAAGCTCTTACTAATCCGAGGGGCAGAAAGAACCTTAGCACAAAGACGCTGTTGTTAGAGAAGTTTCTCGAGTCTCAGTACCTTGACACTAGGGTTGCCAGACGTCCCGCATTTGGCGGGATTGTCCCGCTTTGCATAACCGTTTCCCGCGTCCCGCGCGGTATTCCATATTCCCGCTTTTTTGCATTTTTTTTTTTTTGTACAGCAATTATTTTTTACTTTAAAAAGAAGTCTTTAAAGGAAAATTTAGGAGTCTTCAAAGGAAAAATAATCATCTTTAGAAGCCAATTGACTTCTAAAAAAAATTCCATGGAGTAAATGCCATATGAAGTTTATCGACCTTTGAAAAAGGGGATTAGGAAACGCAATTTTTCTTCCTGCCCCCTTTTATGGGCGTGGATATAGAAAATAGAATATAAAAAATAATGATAAAATTGTATTATTTAGGCTTAAATATCAAAATAAATGAATTTGTTAACACTTATGGCGAGGTGGAATTTATTCACAAAGACCCCCCTCCCCAAGAAAACTTCCCCCAAAAAATCCAATTCGAAAATGTTTTAACCACTTTTTTATTTATCGAAATGGAAAACGTGTACCACTCCACAACTCTGGTTCATGGCTTTCCCCTTCTCTCCCAGAAAGCGTTACTGTCAATACTTTTATTTTATTTACATGTTAGAGAGTATATTTAATTCGGCACAGACGAATTCAACACTTTTACTTGTTATTATTGAGTTTTAGAACATTAATTTTAAAATTTCTATATTTTTTCCATTTTCTATTTCTATAGTTTGAATGCTGCGGTCGTGCCAGTCCCCAAGATTATATTGTAAACGAACGCTTGCCACCTGATACTTGCTTCAAGAACCATGATTCCACCATACCAGAAAATCTTATCGAAACTGGTTGTCGTATTAAATTCGAAGATTATTGGTTAGACATATTGAGAGCATTCAATATTGTTGCTTGGATTTTGATTGGCTTGGAGGTAAGTTCATATTCTCAAAAAATTCAATACAAATTATTATTAATCGGATTCTTTTTTTTTCTTCTTTCAGTTAATTATTTCCTTTATTTCATGCTGCCTCTGCAATAGTATTCGTAATGATCGTAGGCGATCCTACTACTAAAATAAGTTTAGCTTTATAAAAGTTTTCGAAAACAATTAACCAACTGTTTTTTTTTTTTTTTTGTTTAAAAAAAGATTTAAATGTTTTGTTTTTTTTTTACTAACATTTTTTTAAAGATGAAAAATAATGTTAGAGAATGTTTTTATAACCAAATAGTCATTTTTTTTACTGAAAAATCAAAAAAAAAGTAATATAATTTTTTAAAATTTTGAATCTGTCCGTATTTTGATACATATTTTTTTTGTAGTGTAGTTGTAACATTTTGAATTTTTTATGGAAATCACAACTATTTTGAGAAATTAATGTTAACTAAATTATAAATATGGCACAAATGAATTTTATATTTAAAATCAAAATGAAATTACACTGAAAAAATTATTTATGAATAAATTTTATTTGAAGTAAGCCAATGAATTCATTTTTATAAGAATAATTTCATAACATTTATGATACAACAAACATAATACAATGAGAAACATTAAGTAAAAAAGAATTTCAATATTCTACTAAAAAAAATCATTAAATTTTATTAATCATTGATTTTATGAAAAAACATAAAATCATTAAAATATTTTTCCAGTGTAGCTTCAATTGACTAAAACGATTGTTAAATGTTTACAAATATTATTTTTTGTATAATTACTTTAGTTGTGGCTTGGCCAAAATAAATTATTTTACAATAAATGAGTAAGTGTTGTAATTCCTTAAAGTTTGTCTTTTTCTAATGTAAATTAAGAATAATTTTATATAGTTATGTTGGGATTAGTGGCTGGTACGGGGTAGGCCCATCAACATATGGAAAAATACCAAGTATAACTAACCTGACCAACTGTTTTTGTCTGAAAAGCGGGATAGAAAGGTTGAAATTGTGGGATTTTGGTCTAAAAAGCGGGACTTTTTATATCCTTCGTGATAGTAAGTTTGTAACAGTTCGAAAAAGTATAAAAATTCATGATTATCAATCGTCCGTCTCTCTAGCTTTCTATAATTTTGTTGAAAATACACTTACTTTCGAAAGAAAGTAAAGTAGCTTGTAATTTTTACGGTCAGGTTGATATTGAAGATCAGTTAAATCGGTCCACTGGTTCAGAAGTTATGTGGAAAACCGTGAATTTTGTATTGGTTTCGCCTCCAATTCACGTGTTAAAGAAAACGTTGAACACGCTTCTAAAGACCATAAAAATAGTTTTCAAAATATTTTTGTCACTTCAAAAAAATTGTACAATAAAAAAAAAAAAATACATAAAAAATCATGTACTCAAAAAAAAAAAATATATTCCGAATCAAAGTTTTCAAACAGGGTAGATTTTTTTCTGAAAATTTTCGGTTTTTGCCTTAAACCCGATATGTTAAACGAGCTGAAATACCTGTCAATTTTGTTTGAGAAAATTTGAAAAAAAATATTTTGCAGATTCGAAAAATGTTTCAAATTCAAAAATATTTTTTTTTTGTACCAAATTAATATGGGTTACCGATATTTCGAAAATTATATATTTCTTATCTGAGTACGTTTGGGCAACGTTATACAAAAATTGAGCATATTCATAAAATGTTTAATCAAGCTTTTTTTTCTTAAATTTAGAGAATTTTTGCCTAAAACTCGAAACTTTTACTGATTTTCGTGGGGTCAAAAATTTAACCGATTCGGCTCAAAATTTTACTAGGTACTTATTTCAGGTCATTTAAAAATTTTCAAAATAAGGACCACACTATTGAAAATAAGGACCACACGTCTCGAAAAAAAATACAATTAAAAAAAAAATAATTGAAATAATAAGGTGTGTTTGTTTACTTAAATTTCTTACTATTTTTACTACAACTGGACATTTTTGTTTACTTTTTGTACTGAAAATTTCCAGCTGTAGTAAAAGTAGTAAAAATGAGTAGATTGTAGTAAGGTAAACTTAAATTTTTTTGTAATTTTCAAATTTAAAAAATAATTTAAAATAAAATTAAAATCAATTCATATTTTTTTCAAAAATAAACGTTTAAAAAGTTGTTGGAAATTTTGTCCAGTTTCAACACAATTTTAGGAGTAATTTTTTAAGCGCGGTAAGAAATTCTCAATGTTACCATATTTATATGCTCAAAAATCGAAATAAATCGCTTAAAATTACTTCAGAACAATCATACTCAAAATATTTTTTAAAGAATTTTAAAGTGTACTTTGCTATTCCAAAAGTCAAAAAGCGGGATAAAGCGGGATGAAGCGGGAGTTTTGTTAAAAAGCGGGATATAAATTCAAGGCGGGATGAGACATCAAAAAGCGGGATAATCCCGCCAAAAGCGGGATGGTTGGTCAGGTTAAGTATAACGCACAGCTCAACGTACCTCAAAATATAAATGATGGCATCGCGCACTGGGAGACAGAAGGTATTTTCCGGCCAAAAGTCTTTCTACTTGTCGTAGCATGCAAAAAATTGGTATATTAAGGTTTTGAACAGAGACCAAATATAACAGTTATATGTGTCTTTTTGTTTTAAAAAAATCATGAAACGAATGTTGTCCAAACTTAGTATTTTATATATTAAAAGACTTCTAAAGATGTCCCGTGTTAAAATTTGCAATAAAATTTATTTTTTTAATTTTTTCAATAACAGTATTAAAAACTTTTTGTTCAAACAATCTAAAATAACTTTTATTTTATATTTATTTGAGTAAATAACTGTTATAACAGTTATTTTTAAAAAAATCAATCAAAGTTTATGGGGGTTATTCATAATACTTAAAGTGTACTTAAAGTGGGTTTATTTGACAAATATTCATGCAATATCAGTCAAATAAACCTACAATAGATTTAATTTACTCATTATGAATAGCCCAGTATATCTTTAAATCAATGATTGAAGTATTAGATATCAATAGGATTCTTCTGCATTTAGGGCGGATCGAGAAATGCTTTTTCACGAATTTCGCTTGGGCGCTATGCGGGATTGGTAAAAATGGATGCCAAAACGATGTGGTTAAAATTTCAGGAAAATCGCACCACATCTAGGGGTCCCCCTCGAGCGCTGAAGTTTCCACTTTTTTAAGCCAAAGAGCATTTTTTAAAAAAATTATCAAAAATTCAAATTTGATCAGATCTTCTTAATATTGGATTTTATGTGGTCTAGTTAATCACATCTATTTAGATTTTTAATATCAGCTTAATACGATATCGGTAACCTCCAAAAACCAGAGGTGGAAAAGTATGCTTACAATTTGGAGAAACCTGAAAAGCAACTTTTTGCAATTATGTAAATAAAAACACATTAAAATTGCAAAATATGATTTTTTTCTTCCCGACTCGGAAAATAGACTACCCAAGGATTCCAAAACCGTTAAAACCAAAAAATACGAAATTCTTGAACGGCGCACTGTGGTCAATATTTTGAGATAGCGGCCAAAACTCCTTTTGGTTTTTGTTCTCCGATTTTAAAGTTATTAGACTCATATGAAAGTAGACAGTAGTAAACCTCGGAAGCCAAAAAATTACAACTCTATTTCAATTATTTCACTGAGAACAGGGTGGTCCAAAATGGGCTTTTTCAGAATTTAGTAAATTTATGATATTTTTAGTTGATTTTTAAAGTTTAAATGATCATAACTTTTTTGTTTTTCAAGATTTTTGGACGAAATAAATTTTGTGTTGTAACTTAACTTATTTCCTATTACTGGTAAACAAATTGAAGCTCTACTGTTTTCAGAACAATTTAAATATTTTTTTTAAAAAAGGTCAAATTTCTCGGAAATTTCCTACTTCATAGAGCACAACTCCTGTGAGTCAAGCTGAGTCAAAACACAAATTTACTATTTTGTAGTCCTAACTCTCCCCTACATTCCTATATATACATGTCCATGCATCGGGACTGCACTTTTTGAGCTACTGCAATTTTTCTGACCCAAGGTAAGATATTCGGTACAAATGCACGTCACATTTTTTGAGAAGTTATTTGTATGTGAAAATGGCTATTATGCATATATTTTGATGAAATTTTGTACAAGAGTTCTTATTGACCCAAAAAATAATTCTGTTGAAATTAGGAGAAGTTGGCCCATATTTGGACCTAGTCCACATAGAAGGGTGTATCAAAATTTTGACAAAAATGACAATAGAACTCTCAAATTATGTGGTATCTGGCAATTCATTTGGAAAAGGTAAAAAATGATTTTATTGCCATCTAATATTACATAACTTAAATACCTGAAAATTGCAAATAAATTTAAAACCAATGGACATAACCTGTGGATCCTTGGACCTATCAAAAAGACCTATCCTTGGACCTATCAAAAGGACCTATCCTTTTACATATGGACCTATCCTTGAACCTATAAAAAGGATCTATCTTTGGTCCTATCAAAAGGACCTATCAGAAGGACCTATCAAATGGACCTATCCTTGGACTTATGAAAAGGACCTATCCTTGGACCAATCAAAAGGACCTATCCTTGGACCTATCAAAAGCACCTATCCTTTGATCTATCAAAAAGACCTATACTTGGACCTATCAAAAGGACCTACCCTAGGACCTATCCTTTTACATATCAAATGGACCTATCCTTTCACCTATCAAAAGGACCTATCCTAGGACCTATCAAAAGGACATATCCTTGGACCTACCAAAAGGACCTATCCTTTTACATATCAAAAGGACCTATCCTTGGACCTACAAAAAGGACCTATCCTTTGATCTATCAAAAGGACCTATCCTTTTGCATATCAAAAGGACCTATCAAAAGGACCATCCTTGGACCTATCAAAAGGACCTATCTTTTGATCTATCAAAAGGACGTATCCTTTGATCTATTAAAAGGACCTATCCTTCGACCTACCAAAAGGACCTATCCTTGGACCTATCAAAAGGTCCTATTCTTAGACCTATCAAATGGACCTATCCTTGGACGTATCAAAAGGACATATCCTTGGACCTATCAAAAGGACCTATCCTAGGACCTATCAAAAGGACCTATCCTTGGATCTATCAAAAGGACCTATGCTTGGACTTATCAAAAGGACCTATCCTATGACCTATCAAAAGGACCTATCCTTGGACCATCAAAAGGACCTATCCTAGTACCAGTCAAAAGGACCTATCCTTGTACCTATCAAAAGGACCTATCCTTTTACATATTAAAAGGACCTATCCTTTGATCTATCAAAAGGACCTATCCTTGAACCTATCAAATGGACCTATCCTTGGTCCTATTAAAAGAACCTTTCAGAAGGACCTATCAAAAGGACCTATCCTAGGACCTATCAAAAGGACCTATCCTTGGACTTACGAAAAGGACCTATCCTTGGACCAATCAAAAGGACCTATCCTAGGACCTATCAAAATTACCTATCTTTGGACCTATCAAAACGACCTATCCTAGGACCTATCAAAAGGACCTATCCTTGGACCTATCAAAAGGACCTATCCTAGGACCTATCAAGAGGACATATCCTTGGACCTATCAAAAGCTCCTATCCTAGGACCTATCAAAAGGACAAAGGACCTGTGAATATTGAGAATAAATAAATGTCAGGGGCCAAATGTTGGCATTTTCTGACCAAAATTAAGTTTAGGAATAATAAATAAGTATTGGTTGTAAAATACGATTGAAGAAAATAAGAAATTATAAAAAAGTACCTATTTAAAATGTCAAAATATTCAACTTTTACATGGAAACTCACAAAAAATTAAAATGCATTTTTAACTCCACATTACTTACGTTCCTATCAGTCGATTTTTACGTTTGAACACGCAAATTGAAGCTTAAAGTCCCTCCTATTGAACAAAACAAATTGCGTAAAAAAATACCAATCCGGTCAAAAGTTATAGAGTTTTGACCGCTATCTCGCGAAATTGACCACTGTGCGGCGTGTGGACCAATCTCAACTTACGATATTTTCAAAAAATTTATTTCATACATTTTTTTTATATTGCTCTATTACCAACTATAATTAACAACTATAATTGCTTTATATTTTAAACATTTTTTACACATAATGTCATATTTTCCTATTAAAGATATTCTGATTAAAATTTAAGAGATCATTAACCCTTGTCGACATGGGGTCATATGAGTCCCACACAAAAAATTGTTTTTTACCAATTACAAATAGCTTAAAATAGAAAACTTTTATGAGTTTAGAGGATATTTTTGTATATGGGGCATTCCATGTCAAATCGGACACTTTGAAATTTTTTTTTTTAGATTTTCCCAATTTGTTTACAGTTTTTAGTACCCTTCGAAAACTCTTTCGTGGTAAATTTTCAGATTTTTTTAATGACTCGTTCAAAAGATATCGAATTTTTAAAAATTGGTAGTTTGTTCCTTTACTTTAACTTCTTTTACTCATAACTTCTTCAAAAATGGTCCAAATTTCAAATTTTTTTTATTGCAATTTTCCAATCTTAAAATCATTTCTACTACTCCAATGGTGAGTCATAGACGGGTCATTTATAAGACCGACCCCCATTGATTTTTACGTCTTAACATTTCTTTGGAACAAACTAATACCCTATCTCCAATTTCTAAGGGTGCTCCCACACAAAACGAATTTTTTTAAAACTTGCTCCAACCGCTCTAACTGCCCTAATAGTGCCCTTAGAGCAACAAAATGTATGACCGCCCCACAATATTTTTTTAGTCCAAACATTTTCTTAGAATTTTTTGTAAATTTGTTATATTATATTATTATTATACAAAAAATATTTTCTAAACACATAAAAGTTTTCTATTTTAAGCTATTTGTAATTGGTAAAAAGCAATTTTTTGTGTGGGACTCAAGGGGACTCAACAAGGGTTAATGATCTCTTAAAGGGTTAATGATCTCTTAAATTTTAATCAGAATATCTTGAATAGGAAAATATGACATAATGTGTAAAAAATGTTTAAAATATAAAGCAATTGTAGTTGTTAATAGAGCAATAAAAAAAAATGTATGAAATAAACTTTTTGAAAATATCGTAAGTTGAGATTGGTCCACACGCCGTTCAAGAATTTCGTATTTTTTGGTTTTAACGGTTTTGGAATCCTTGGGTAGTCTATTTTCCGAGTCGGGAAGAAAAAAATCATATTTTGCAATTTTAATGTGTTTTTATTTACATAATTGCAAAAAGTTGCTTTTCAGGTTTCTCCAAAATGTAAGCATACTTTTCCACCTCTGGTTTTTGGAGGTTACCGATATCGTATTAAGCTGATATTTAAAATCTAAATAGATTTGATTAACTAGACCACATAAAATCCAATATTAAGAAGATCTGATCAAATTTGAATTTTTGATAGTTTTTTTAAAAAATGCTCTTTGGCTTAAAAAAGTGGAAACTTCAGCGCTCGAGGGGGACCCCTAGATGTGGTGCGATTTTCCTGAAATTTTAACCACATCGTTTTGGCATCTATTTTTACCAATCCCGCATAGCGCCCAAGCGAAATTTTTGAAAAAGCATTTCTCGATCCGCCCTATTCTGCATGCGTTTATTGTTGTTTTATTTTAATAAATCGAGTTTTTTAAGTCTCAAAGAGTTTTTAATAACAGTTATAAAAAGTAAAAGTTTTATTTTTCTGTTATTTTGAACAGATATTTATATAAATCATTTCAAACTGTTATTTTTAATTTTTATTTGAAAAAATATTTTTGAACAGTTAAATTTGATTTTTTTCAATAAATCTCATAACTGTTATGGTCTCTGGTTTTGAAACTGTTTTCAACGATTTCAAAACTGAGCTCAAAAATACAAAATTCAAAATGGCGGATCCAATATGGCGTGGACACTTTTTAAAAGTGGTGCGATCAAAAATAAAATTTGAAGCTAAAAGGTTCCATTGCCGCTGAATACAAATTCGATGCTTAAAAATATAAAATGGCGAATCCAATATGGCGGCTAAAACTTAAAAAAATTGTAAGATTCGAATAAAAATTTTTGAAGTTGTAATCCTAAAGTTTTTGGGGTCCACAATTTCAAAAATGAGCTTAAAAATACAAAATTCAAAATGTAGAATCCAATATGGCGTCGAAAATTTTTAAAAGTGGTGCGATTTAAAAGAACATTTGTAACTAGAAGGTTTTAAAGCCGCTGATTCCAAATTCAATGCTTAAAAATCCAAATTCAAAATGGCGAATCCAATATGGCGGCAGAAACTTTTGTTAATAGTAAGATTAGAATAAAAATTTGTAACGAGGATTAACTTTCGTTGCAGAATCAAAATCAATTGCTTTTGAATAATAAGCCCATGGCGGATAAAATATGGCGGTTGTACAATTTTTATGATGAAAGTGCGATTTTGATGGTCTATGGCAATGGTTCCCAACCTTTGATTCTCGCCCCACTGGGGGGCAATTTGAATGCTTCAGGGGGGCAACGAGCAAATTATTAAGTTTTTTTTTTTTTCTTTTTAAATAAAAAATAATTATTTTAGTTAAATTATTTAGTTGGTTGTTTAAAACTTTTGCTAAAAACATTGTCTAAAAGATGATTTTAACAAAATGTTTGCTTAACTACAAGTAAATTTACAATTTTAAAACAAATTTCAAAAATTTACACACTTTTTTTGAGTGTAAGGGGGACATTTTGGTTTTTTAACTCAAAAGTGGGGCATGGTCCAAAAAAGGTTTGGAACCATTGGTCTATGGGCTTGTTTGACGATCACAACAAAAATAAAATTTGCACGTCCATCCAGAAAGTTGTTTTCTTAAAACTTAAATTTGAAAATGGCGGAACTGATATGTATGGAGGCGGTTTTTGTGTCGCTGAATACAATTCCGTTGCAAAAAAAAATCAATATGGCGACGGACTTTTTTTTATATAAAGAAAGACGGGTTACAAAAAATAGTCTTTCCTTATCTCCTTGGACCATGTAAAGGACACTGACGTTCTTCTCGTATAAAATGTTTCATTTGTTAAAAAAAAAAAAAATCCGTTATTTTTAAGATTGTGTAAGTTCTACAAGGGGCAACTTTTTTCCCTCTTGTCCGATTTTGGCAATTTTTGAACATACATACCGTGTGACCACAAGACTTATTCACGGCACACTTCAGGGGTCTACACTAGGGTGGGTCGTTTTGCCACTTTTTTGTCGGATCGAAACGCTATACCCGTTAAAAGTTGTCTACCCAGATGGGTATTACAGATGTGAATTTTTTTGGAAATCGGTTTATATCTTCTGCTCTCAGAATGGGCTCAAAGTTTCGAAATTTCGGATAAAAATCCCAAAATGACAATTATTGAGGCTCGAAAAAGCGGTTATTTTTTTTGGTGAAGATATGTTTTTTTAAACGTTAACTCCATTTTAGGCATCTAAATGCAGTTTTAGCCCCTCCCTGAGGTCCAGGGAATACCCCCGATATCCAAGGAGGATGTGAATTTCGTCTAAAAATACCCTAATTGATAATTATTGTGGTTCGAAAAAGTGGCATAATTTTTGGGTACAAATATGTTATTTTAGACGTTAAATCCCTTTAAGGTTTCAAAATGCAATTTTAATCCCTTTCGGAAATCCAGGGAATACCCCCGATATCCAAAAGAGAAGTGAATTTCGGCTAAAAATACCCAAATTGACAATAATTGAGGTTCGAAAAGTGTCATTTTGTTTGTGTAAAGATGTGTTATTTGAAACGTCATCTCTCATTTATGCCTTAAAATCGTTAAAAATAGCATTTTAATGCATCTTTACACATATATAATGACACTTTAACTGGACTTGAATTTTTTACAATTTTGGAAACTCACCTCCCACTTAGGATATCGGGGGTATTCCCTGGATTTCCGAAAGGGCTTAAAATTGCATATTGATGCCTAAAAAGGATTTAACGTCTAAAATAACATATTTGTACCCAAAAATTATGTCACTTTTTCAAACCACAATAATTATCAATTATGGTATTTTTAGCCGAAATTCACATCCTCTTTGGATATCGGGGGTATTCCCTGGACATCCGGGAGGGGTTAAAACTGCATTTTGATGCCTAAAATGGAGTCACGTTTAACCCATTTTGGACCAAGATCCAATTTTATTTTTCATTTTTGGAAAAGGTACTTTTTAGGGTAATTAGTACCTGCTGATCTCAAAAATCTTTTCAAAAAAAAATTTCAATGTGCCGTTTTCCCAGAAAAGCTTTTTATGCAATTTTAGTATTTGGATTTATTTGCTATTTTTTTAATTTATTTCATTATTTTCAAAATAAATAGTTTCAAAATAATTCAAATTAGTGGAATTTGATTATAAAATAAATCTAAAAAAATTTTAAATTAGTCAAAAAAATTAAAAGCCGAAATCAAAAAATGCAAAATTTTCGTTTTTGCTTGAAACAATTTCTGTGCTGATTTGCATTGCATTTCATGGACATATAAATTGCGGTGGTGAAGCGGGGATATATTTTTTTTAATACAGAAACATGAGACTTAACATTCGTAACCATATATACCCGAAATTCCATCTCTTTCTTACATAAATATTTTTTTGAAAAAGATGTTCTCTACTGTTCGAAAAATCGAACAGAGGATCGAAATGGGTTAAAGTAACATATCTTTACCAAAAAAAATAACCGCTTTTTCGAGCCTCAATATTTGTCATTTTGGAATTTTTAGCCGAAATTTTGAAACTTTGAGTTCATTCTGAGAGCAGAAGATATCAACCGATTTCCAAAAAAACTCACATCTGTAATACCCATCTGGGTAGACAACTTTTGCCGGGTATAGCGTTTCGATCCGACAAAAAAGTGGCAAAACGACCCACCCTAGTCTACACTCTAATCAAAATTTGTTGAAATTTACCCAATTTATAGTAGGAAACTGGACTCCTACCATAAATTGGGTAATTTTACTCTGAAGGTGTAAAATTGACCACAAGTGGTCAATTTAAATAAAAAAGAGGTGAATAAAATATAAAAAAAACAAACAAAAAAAAAAAAAAAAAAAAATTTTGGCACCAGCCAGCATCAAACTCACAACCTTCCGATTTGAAAGTACACTTCGCTACGGAAGCTTTTACTTTTATCTGGCGTTTTCGTTATTTAACATGTGTGTTTGTATGTTGTTCGACAATTTTATTTACACATTTGTGTGTAAAATATTTGAATTAACGGATGATATTTTTAAATTGCTGTGTTTAATTGATTTGAAATTATTTTACGCATTAAGTGTTTATATTAACACATAATGCGTGCTATTCAAGAAAAATTTACCCAATTTATAATAGTAAGTTTACATGCGTTTTTTTAGAGTGTAGCTGAATTGGTTTGGATACAGTCCAGTCGAGTCTTCCACAGACAGACGGGCAGACAGACGGAAGGACATCGCTAGAATCGATCACGGATCAATAATATAAACGCTTAAAGTGGTCGTTCGCCGATATTTCGATGCGTTACACAAAGTAAGTATGCTTCCATATTGTGGTTGGAGGATATAAAAAAAATCAAAAATTAATACGCATCTACATAAATGGCTGCGGAATCTCCATTTATTAATATGTGCAAAATTGTGCCACTTTTTTTGATACACTAAGAAAATTATGTCATTAACTGTTTGTAGGTTATTTTAAAAAGTAATCAGTAAAGTCATTTTAAAAGAAAAATCACTTATTTTATAAAGGATTTAATTTTTTTACTGTTTCTGTAGTTTAAAAAAAATAATTTACTGTATTAAAAACGAAATTTCTGTTACATTTAATTTCGGCAGTAAAAAATTTCTTCTATAGTTTTACTGTTTTTCAATACAAAATAACTGAATATTTACTAGTTTTTTAATGTTTTGGTTAGTCATTAAATCAACATTTAAAATTGACTGTAATGTGTTTTTATTTTAAATGAAAAAAACAGTGGAATGGTTTTTAAATAAAATTTCATTTGTTTTAAGTGAATATTCACTGGAATTTACCTACATAATTCTTTGAGTGTAGCTTTTATTCCAATCTTTATACTGGTGTTGCAAAAAGTATCATATCACTTGCGGATTTTCGCAATTTGCATTCGGCGTCAGGTATATGATAAAAAAATAAAAAAAAAAAAAATTAACAGCCTCGAAATTTCAAATTTTTGAGTATTTAAATTTCGCTATTTTTTTGCAACAATGCTTATGGTAATATCTTAGATTCCACAAAAAGAAATAAAAATGTTTCCACACCCTAAGTCTTTAAATTTCAAAAGTTCAACTTTACAATGTTCATATTTTCAAATAGCTTTTCTGACTTTGGGGCTATGCAGCTCGAGCAGGTGTAATCGGAATATTAAACAAATTTTGGAGGAACTACTTCTAAGCGTACCCAATATAATGGCTTTCAAATTCTTTGCGAAATGCAAAAAGTGACTTTTAGCCGGAAAATGCTGTCTGTGTCCTTCTATTTCTTTCTAATTTGAAACTAAAAGGTCCTTTTGGTCCTTTGTAGACAATCTTAGGATAAAATGGAAATATGTGAATTTTGTGCTCTTGTAACGCTAACATTCGATACAGTTATTTTTAGGATTGCAAAATAAAAATAAGTTTTCTTCAGAGGCTGCAAACACATATGATCAATTAGCATCCCCTTCTAATCGTCGTTGGGTACTGAAATCGGTCGCTAAGAATTCTTTGCGATGTCGTCTTTCATTTTTTTGAGGTACGTTGACCGGTGTTGAAACAAAAGGAATTTTGGGCCACCTTTGTGGTGGGTGTCGGTCACACATTTGACATTACTTGGGACCCCCTTGGAGCGGTTAGAGCGATAGAAGTCAATTTTTATAAAAAGGTTATCTCTAAGTAAATATTTTCTCAAAACTGTTTTTTAAAACCATTTTTTTTACTAAATAATGTATACTTAGTAGGGCGTCCCGTCAAATTTAAAGTTTCAAATTTCATGTCGTTATATCTGCCAAACGATGGCCACGTTAGAGCTGATTGTGGGAAAATTTATGAAAAAATTTCGCAAGGTCATCTTCAGTCGGCAAAATTGGACAAAATGACGTATTTCGAAAACGAAATTTTGAAATTTTGCGTACTTTTTTTTAAAAATATTAAAAAAAAAAAAAATCCAAAACAGTGATTTCGTTCCACAGATGCTGATTTTTAAACATAAAAGCTATTATTTTTTATCCAAATTGCTCTCAAAAGTTGGAAAATGTAAGTGTGTTATCTAAAAAATATTAAAAAATATAAAAACGCGATTTTGGTCCAAAAATGCTGATCTGCGATTTTGTTTCACATATGAGGCATTCCACACCAAATGTCCCGCTACAGAAAAACATGTGTCCCGTAAATTTCGGAATAGATTGTTTGGATAGCCCTATATGAATCTAAGAAAATTGCGTTTTTGGTTTTTCAAATTTTCAAAAACTGGACTTAGGAGGCGTGGTCAAATATTGGAAAAATGGTAAAATTTGTGGCGAGTTGCCTTGATTAAATATTTATCACATTAAAACGGAATGCACCACAATGTCAAAAATTTACATTCTTATATAGTTAGATTGATTATTTATTTTCTTTTTTTTTCAAAAATTGTTAACAAAATATTACATATTTATATAACTTAATTATTAGATAATAAATAATATACAGCATGGTTTTAAACCGTCTGCTGGAAGATTGGTTTTTTAACTTTAAACATTTTATTTTTAAAAATTAAATTCAGATATTAAAAAATTTCTATGTTTTAAAGCTTCCTTAATAAAATTAAAAAGGTTGAGCCAATAAGTACCCTCACCACCATTTAAAACGTAAATAACTTCCTCTTGTGTTAAACTTCTTTGCCCAAAATATTTTACTCTAATTGTATTTAGAACTGGGCATCTACCAACAAAATGAATTGTTGTTTCTTCTTCTCCCAGATTACACATAGAACCAGTGTTGCCATATATCAAGATTTCCCCTTTTTTTGCAAGTTTTTTGAGGTGCTAAAAAGATTTCAAGATTTTTTCTAAAAAAATAAGTTTTTTGGAAAATAATAAAGTTTTTTCAAGTTTTTCTTAATTAGTTACAAAAAGCATAATTTTTTTTTGTAAATACCCGAAATATTGGTCGTAGACCAAGCTTTTAGTATACCGACCGATTCAGAATCACTATCTGATTTGACTTAGCGTGTCCGTCCTTCAGTCAATGTAAACGGTTACAATTAAATACGTCTTTATTCTATGAAAATATGAGATATTCGACTACAATTTTGTTTTTAGCTTGGTAACCTTATTAAATACATTTAAAATCAGACCATTCTTTGACTTGGTCGCCATATGAAAATTCCACACGATATTCACTTAAATCTGTAAGTTGCCAACATAGAATAATTTTTCTCTTAAATTGTTGCACTAATAAAAGATTTTACCACATATATATCCAATCCGTCATATATTGTCGAGCATGCACCGGTGTTTGATATTTGCTTACTGTGTACAAATTTTTGAGCCTTCATAAGTTATGACTCTTTCAAGGCTCCAAAAAATTAATAGAACGCTCGAGATTTGGATTCCTGAAAGATTCAAGTTTGACTCTTAATTCTGGATATGTAAAAAATTCAAAATATGTATGTTTTTTTGAACATTCATAAGAGTCAGGAAAGAATACGAACATATATTTTTCAGAATCTTTTATGAGTCATATAAGGCCCCTGTAGGTTAGTTGGTAGCATGCTAGCCTATGAAACAGAGGGTCGTGGGTTCGATTCCCACTAAACCCTTGGTCGATTTCGATACAACGAGACGACGGTCATTGTAACCAGTTCTCGGTTAGGTTTAATTAATTATTAAAAATGATTTCACTCAAAATATTTTGTAGGCAAAAACAAATGAAAAACACACTTAAAACAAGTGAATAAACAATTGAAAACCATCCCAGTAATTATTCATTTGTTTTAACAAACATCAACATTTATTTTTTACTGTTGACAAATTTTTCTAAAATAAATAACATTAAACATTAAAAAATTACGTTTTATTCACTCTTTTTTACCAACAAATTCGAAAAAAATAACCAACGAAAACATTAAAAATTAATGATAGTTCTGTTATTTTTACCAACAAATTTCAAAAAAATAACCTACGAAAACAATAAAAATTAATGATTTTGTAGGTAATTTTTTACAATTTTTTATTGAAATATTTTTTTAAAAATTTTTAATAAAATTTTTGGGGAATCGATCCCGCAATCAATTACATTCTGGCCAGACACTCTAACCATCGTGCCAAAGTCACTTGATACAAACATGTTTTTATATTTCTATAAATAATTTTTTGATTTTTTTTTCTACAAAAAAATAACTGACTTGTGTAGGTAAAAACTAAAGATATTTCATTTAAAAATACTAACAATTTAAAAAAAAATTACTTACACAAATCATTAAAAATCAAAAGAATAACACCGCTCTACAAATCTGAGGTTTGTAGCTGCGTTTTGAATGAAACCAATAAAAGTTTATAGGTTTTGGTTTCCCGATTCCAAAATGGTCACTCAAATTTTTCTATCACGTCACAATTTTGAAAAAATCGCGGTTAAAGTGTCAAAAAAGGCCCATTTTGGCCATTTTCGAGCGCCTATAAAATAAGATCCTGACATGCGAATGACTTGATATCAAGCTCATTCAAAAGTGCGTAATTTTCTTTTTAAGACAAAATAAAATTTTATCGGAATTTAATTTTTTATAATGGTAAAAAAATCATTAGCCACAAATGCTTTAATTCTAATATTTACGTGCTTATTTGTATGGAAATTTGTTAAAAAACACTGTGTAAATAAACTAAATATTTAAAAAATAAAAGGTTTTTTGTTATTGATTTTTTTACCATTTTAGAAAATTAAATTCTAAGAACATTTTATCTTGTCTTATAGAGAAAAATACATACTTTTGAATGAGCTTGATACCAAATCAATCACATGTCAGGATCTTCTATTATAAGCTTTCAAAAAGGGTCAAAAATGGCCTTTTTCGGCACTTTAACCGCGAATAACTCAAAATCCTGACGTGATAGACATATTTGGATCGCAGATTTGGAATCAGCGTAACAAACACTACCTAAATCACTTACCAGAATCCAATACGCATTTTCATGTTGAGCTGTGTAATCAGTAGTTTTTACTTACAGAACAAAAATAAATGACTTTAAAAATTAAATGTTAATGAAAGTCTTTATTTTTTAGTGTGTTATTTTTGAAACAAAGGACTGAAGTAGTCATTAATAAAAACTGAACATCAAAGAAATGTTTTTTCTTTTAAAAACGACTAAACGGAAAACTTTTTAAATAAACTACAAACAGTTAATGACATAATTTTTTGAGTGTTGTAATTAAATTGCGAAAACTAAATAAAAACTGATCGTTGGATTAAAATTATTATTATGATATTATAAGAGCGCTAAGAAAAAGGGATTATGTTTTCTGAACGTCTAAGAACTCTTTTATGAGTCTTTTCGAGCTCCAAATGAACGCTTGGCTGATTTTTTGTTATTTTTTTTTACACTTGATATAAAAAATGAATTGAAAATACATAGTGAAAATACATAATGTATTAATTTTTAATTTTTTCAATACTTTTGTAAAAAAAAGATTTTTTTTACAAAAAAAAAGATTTTTTTTCAGAAATAAAAAGCTTTTTCAAAAAAATATATGGCAACACTGCATAGAACATAACCTGGTACTCTCTTCTCTTTGCTGATTTCCATTTAACCATAAAAGACCACCTCTTGCCTTTATTATGTATGAAATTTGTTCTTGATTAAACGTCTCATTACAGTACGCTATCCCTTTTGTGTAATCTAAGTGCTTGAAAATTCTATGTTGACTTTGTTGTGCATTTAATATATGCTCTTGACGCTTTCTTGATTTCATTTCCTCAAGTAAATTTATGCAGGTCTGGGACCATATTGATTTACATTGCTCTAAATCGTTGTGTGGTATATCGTTTTCTACACTCAAAGAAAAATGCTTCATCATATTGATGATACGGTTTCATCACTTGCTGTCATCAATTTTGATGACAAATTTCATCATATTGACGAAGATTTTCTTCTATATGATGAAACATGTCATCCAAATTGAAAAAACAAGTGATGACACATTTCATCATGTCATCAAAAAGTGTCATAATATGCCTTTCAAATGATTTTTTTGTAAATAATTAAATTAATGTTAAAATAAATAAAAATATTAAATAAATGTATTAAAAAAATATAAAAAAATATAAAAAAAATAAAAAAAAACAAAAAAAAAAAAAAAAATAAAAAAAAAGTCCTGCCCCGGCTGGTACTTGAACCCACGTTCCCCAAGTTGCAGTGTTTATTGTCGACGCCTTAGCTAGTTCAGCCAACTATAGATAAAAATCTCGCACCGCTACTTAGTTAGATAACGTTTTCTAATATGTAATTGTGAAGACTCAACATTTTTCGTTATATACAATGTATAATATGTATATAAACATGTTTTTAAACGTTTGTTTATGGGAATTTGTAAAGACTCAAACATTTTATGAATGTACAATATCCCTCTCTTTCCCTCTCACTGCTTTTAGCAAAGCATAGTTACGCACAAACTTTTAGCGTTATTATTAGCACACAACAAACAAAACGGCTTTTTATTGGTATTATGTATTGTCATGCTGTAGGTCAGTGGCTAGAGGCTAAGCCCAACAAACAAGAGGTACGGCGTTCTAATCTCGGTGGATACGAAAAAAAGATGTAAGTTTTTAAAAATTAGAAAATAACAAACAAATGTAAGCTAATAAAAATAAATTAAATAAAATCAAATAACAAAAAAAAATTTTTTCTTATTTTTTTTCTTATTTTTCAAATAAAAAATGTTATTGATGACACCGCTTCATCATATTGATGACAAGTTACATTGGACGAAAAATTATGTAACATTTCATCATATTGATGTTCCTTTTCATCAATATGAAGAAGCTTTTTCTTTGAGTGTATTAATTTGTTTTTTAAATCAGCGTACCAATAAATATTCTTGGATATAATCTTTAATGATAGTTTGTGGGGAAGTCTAATATTTGCATACTCAAAGAGTGTTTTATATATGTACTGAAGATGCAAATTATATGTAAAGAAATGGCTTTCTTCTTGACCTGTTTCTAAAGCTAATACATAGTTGGGTGTACAATTTGGAAGCCTTAATATTCTTTTTGTAAACATTCTTTGAATTTTATCTACATCATCGAACCACGCGTAACCCCATATCTGCGCACCATAGCTCTGTATTGATCTACAGACTGCTAAAAACAGTTTCCACTTCGCTTTTAAAGGGACTTCTCTTCTTCCGATAAAGTTTTTCCAAGTTGCATTTAAACTTGCTTTTGCTGCATCATTTTTGGCCATAACGTGCTTTGTGTACGACAGTTTTGGAGTTAATGTTATTCCCAAATATTTGTATTGGGACACAACTTTAACAAGTTCGCCATTAAACGTCCAGCTGTCTTGAGCACCAACTCTACCTCCCTTTCTGAAAATCATTATTTCGGATTTAGTTAGATTAACTTCCATACCCCATATTCGACAATATTCCTCAAGTTTGTTACTCATTTTTTGCAAGGTGCTTGTATTTTCTGCTAACATCACAATATCATCAGCATACATTAATACACGAATATTCATATCATCAATGTACAAACCACCTATAATATGGTCATGAATATCGTTTAAATATAAGGAGAATAACAAAGGAGAAATTAAGCAACCTTGCTTTACTCCAGTACATGTTTCAAAATCATTTGAGAGCTCTGAACCAGTCCAAACTGAAGATTTCGTGTTTTGGTATATCTTTTCGATGAAATTTACAATCTTAGTAGATAAACCTAATTTATGCAGTTTATAAATCAATAGATTTCTTGGCACACGATCGAAAGCCGCTTTAAAATCTACAAAGAACGCATATACTTTCTTATTTTCCGAAAATTTTATATTTACTATGGGTGATAAGTTATATATGGGGGTTTTCGTGTCAACTGACACAACTTTTGAAACCGATGTCTTCCGATCGGGATGAAATTTGCACCAAGGTTAGTCCTATTGAATAGTAGTTCAGGCACAGTTTTTCAACGAGATCGGTCAAGAACTCTCTGAGTTAGTGGGGGTCGAAATTTGACATTTTGGCCAAAGAGGTGTTTATTCTCATCCATGTAACTTCTTACATATTGTTTTTAGCAAAATGTGTGCCAAAGAGTTTAGATAGCTATTTCTTCAGTCTTTTGAAAAAAAAATATAAAAAAAATAAAAAAAAAATTTTGATTTTTTTTCTTAAAAATCCAAAACTTTTTTGACTTTTTCCTCAAATTGGGCCCTTTTTTTTTTTTTTTTTTTTGATTCAAAAGAAAGCTTAGGTGATTTCCTTTAAGAGCTGTGGGGTCGCTTAGTGGGATGCGAGTGGGATATCTATGAAAAATTTTTTTTTTTAACTTTGGAACACAAAAAACCGTTCTTCAATTTGCACTATTAGGCGTGGGATAGCTAACCAGTTTTCGATTTCGATCCGCGATACCCTCTATTTTTTTTAGGTTCGAAAAAGAAAGCACGAGCCAAAAAATGGGGGCTGTGGGGAGAGGCGATATGGCCCCTCATTGGGGTCAAAGTTGGACGTAAAGAGGTAAAAATCCTCAAAAAGCCCCAAAACTCCCATAGAAACGCCCCTGGAGGGGTGCAATGTGAGACCGACCGCCAATAATTTTCTGCCCCCAACATTTTTCTTGAACATACCTTACCCCTATTTCCACTTCCTAAGGGGGCTCCCATACAAAATGACATTTTATAAAATTTGCTCCTACCGCTCTAAGTGTCCGTAGGGTGCCCCTAGAGAAGTAAAATGTATGACCGACCCCCAATATTTTTTCAACTCCAACATTTTCTCGGAATATACCTACCCTTTATTTTCAACTCTTAAGGGGGTCCCCAAACATTTTTTTTTATTTTTTTATTAGTTTTTAAAAATACATGTTTTTATAATGTATGCGAGCCCCTTAGGGAATGGAGATAGGGTGTTATGATGTTCGGACAAAATGTTGGTAACTAAAAAATAATGGGGGTTAGTCGTAATTTTTGCCTCTCTAGGAGGCACGGTAGGGGCGGTAGGAGCTGGTTTAATAAAACAAGTTTATAAAAAATAAAAGAAATGTATGGGGACCACCTTAAGGGTTAAAGATACATTGTAGGTATGTTTGCAAAAAATGTTGGAATTAATAAAATAATGGAGGTCGGTCATACATTTGGCCCCACTAGGGGCACTTTAGGGTAAGTTAGAATGGTAGGATCAAATTTTTTAAAAATGGTTTGTATGGGAGCCCCCTTAGGAAGTGGAAATAGGGGTAAGGTATGTTCAAGAAAAATATTGGGGGCAGAAAATTATTGGAGGTCGGTCTCACATTGCACCCCTCCAGGGGCGTTTCTAGGGGAGTTTTGGGGCTTTTTGAGGATTTTTACCTCTTTACGCCCAACTTTGACCCCAATGAGGGGCCATATGGCCCCTCCACACCGCCCCCATTTTTTGGCTCGTGCTTTCTTTTTCGAACCTAAAAAAATTAGAGGGTATCGCGGATCGAAATCGAAAACTGGTTAGCTATCCCACGCCTAATAGTGCAAATTGAAGAACGGTTTTTTGTGTTCCAAAGTTAAAAAAAAAATTTTTTCATAGATATCCCACTCGCATCCCACTAAGCGACCCCACAGCTCTTAAAGGAAATCACCTAAGCTTTCTTTTGAATCAAAAAAAAAAAAAAAAAAGGGCCCAATTTGAGGAAAAAGTCAAAAAAGTTTTGGATTTTTAAGAAAAAAAATCAAAAAATTTTTTTTTATTTTTTTTATATTTTTTTTTCGAAAGACTGAAGAAATAGCTATCTAAACTCTTTGGGACACATTTTGCTAAAAACAATAGGTAAGAAGTTACATGGATGAGAATAAACACCTCTTTGGCCAAAATGTCAAATTTCGACCCCCTCTAACTCAGAGAGTTCTTGACCGATCTCGTTGAAAAATTGTGTCTGAACTACTATCCAATAGGACTAACCTTGGTGCAAATTTCATCCCGATCGGAAGACATCGGTTTCAAAAGTTGTGTCAGTTGACACGAAAACCCCCATATGTTATCTGTGGTAGAATATCCTTTGCGAAAGCCTGCTTGGTACTCATTTAATATTTCTTTTTGATTTACCCATTCCGTTATTTTTTGACTAATTATGCCCATCAATATCTTCCCAATGCTATTCATAAAAGAAATGCCTCTGTAGTTGCAAGGTTGGTTTACGTCACCTTTTTTGTAAATGGGAAAAATAAAATAAAAAATAGTAATTTTTGTGTTGCCACGAGTTTTATTAGTTACTATATTGAGCAATATAGGCAGATGATCTGACCATATATGTGGGTCAACTACGAAACTGTTTACTAAATTTAGGAGATCAAAAGACACTGCGCAAAAGTCATTAACTGAGCTACCAACTCCACTAATAAAAGTATAATCGCCTTCTTCATCACCATTTGTTCTACCATTTAGTATTACCAACCCGTAATCATTACAAAATTCCAAAAAACGTTTGCCATTTGTATTTACAATTACGTCTTTTGATTTTCTTTTTTCTGTCGTAGCTGGAAACGAACTAATAATATTTTCATCTATACATTGTTGCTCTTCACCTAACCGTATGTTTAAGTCACCCATGATTATTGGGTTAACAATATTATTAATTTGCATAAATTCCTTTAAGGTATCAAATTCTTGATTCCAGTTCGCCCCTCTCAGATATTGTGGTATAATTGTGAATTCAAAAGAGTTGGATTTTACTAATATATTATCTATTTCACCGTAAGTTCTGTAGATACACTTCACACCAATTTTAGCCAAATCTTTACGAACCCCACAAACATATCCGCCAATACCTCTTCCATATATGCTATTTCTGGAGGCTGGTTTCCACATAGTATCAAAATTTCTGAATTTATTTTGAAATTTTATTATATTTTTAGCTTCTACATGAGTTTCTAACAACACAAATATATCATTTTTCTCTACGTATGTAAACAAATCGAGGCGATTGTACTTATTTTCCAACCCATGTACATTATATGTAATAATTTTAATATTTATTTTATCATTAAATTCTATTCTGTTTACATTTTTTTCTAAATTTTTTTGAATTTCCTTTTCCTTCTGAATTTTAATTAGTTTTTTGAATTTACTTTATCTAAAATTTGATTATAATCTAAACTAATACTAACAATCTGCTCACCATAAATTTCCTTTAAAATATCTTCGGCAGTCTTATCTCCACACATCAATAAGTTGTTTTTGTTCCAGAACAATTTGTTTCCTTCTATTACCATTTTGTCATCCCTCACTGAGACTCGTTTATCTTTATGAATCGTAATTATATCATTTTTTAGCTGCATCATTACCTTCTTATTTCTTTTGCGATCCGCACAAAGATCCCGCTCTATATAAATGGACTTTCCAGCTAAGTTCTTCGTATGCCTAAAAATTTCTGATACCATAGATACAGACTTTAGTTCAACCAAAATCGTCATTTTTTCATCTTTTTCAAATATTTTCTTCGTTTGCTCAATGTCCACCTTTTGGTTTATCTTTAGGTCGTCTTTAAACATTTTTTTGACTGCACCGTAAGCTGATTTTTGGCTTGCCAGGCCCCTTATTATTATTTTTTTCTTTCCAAAATCTTCTTCAAGTTGCTTCATTCGACGCTGGTCTTCTTCTCTATTTTCTTGTAGTTTTTTAACCTCTTCCTGTAACTGCTTATTTTCACCGGCTAATCTACTAACTTCAAATTTAACTTCATCAATGTTCTCCTTTACCTCCATCATATCGCTTTTTGTGGGCAGATTTTTTTTATTTTTCATCTAATAGGGACGACATTAAATTTACCAAATCTGTCGACTGCATATTTCCTACTTGGACATTTGTAGGCGAAATTTCACATAATTTTCGTTTTGGATTTTGTGTGTCTATCGGTGTATTAACCATATTTTATTTATATATTAATAACAATTCGGTAACGGTAACGGTTGCAATGGTTGTTAACCGGATTAAAAAAAACAGCAATCTGGCAGCACTGTTGACAATAGTAAATAAAAACAATATTTTGGCAGAAAGAGCCAGCTGATGATTGATGTTTATTCTTTTATTTACTTCTGTTGCTTGAGTGAAATTATCACAAAATTATTTACTTCCAGTAAAATATATAACAAAATTTAAAAAATTTTTAAGTTAAAATCGAAATTTTATGAAATAAACTGCACGCAGACTTCTGGGGTTAACAACACTGCTGGTCAACGCTTTAATGTTTGTTCCGGTCACCTTTTCAACTTTAAATATTCGGTGCAAACTTAATTTTATAAAGCTTGATTTACACGTTAACTACCCTTGACTACCCTTATCTACTATTTCCCAGTATTGGAGGATAGCAATTGTCAAATTCAAATAATTTTTCATACAAAATTATTTAAACCCGGCAAACCGTATCACCAATACTGGGAAATAGTAGATATGGGTGGTCAAGGGTAGTTAACGTGTAAAGTTAACACGTTAACTACCCTTGACCACCCATATCTACTATTTCCCAGTATTGGTGATACGGTTTGCCGGGTTTAAATAATTTTGTATGAAAAATTATTTGAATTTGACAATTGCTATCCTCCAATACTGGGAAATAGTAGATAAGGGTAGTCAAGGGTAGTTAACGTGTAAATCAAGCTTAAAGCAAAATGTAGGGACGTAAGTAACACACGTCTGCTTTTAACAAAACTCAAACCAATCTTATATAGTTTTGTATGGGCTATCGATTAAAAATTTTTTTTTTGCAAAATTTTCAGATCCCGTTCTGAAATTTTCCATTTTTTAAAAAAGTCAATTTATCAAAAATCCGGCCACTTTTTTTTTTTCTTTTTTATTTATTTTTTTTAAAGTTTAGATGTTTGTCCATCCACACAAAAAAAATCAGAAACACGTTCATCGTTTTTTTTTCGAGAAAATCGCATTTGAACTTTAAATTTCATAACAATTTTGTTATTTGCTTGTATTTCTTTGTTTTAAAGATGCGAATGAGTAATATTAATTGCATAAATATTCGTCATACGCTCTGTTGACACAAGAAAATACAAGCAAATAGGGCTTCCAATCGGGATATCCCGATCCCGGAAATCCCGGGATTTTCGGGATTAGGCAAATCCCGAATCTCGGGATTTCTAATTTTCAATCCCGGGATTTTCGGGATCCCGATTTTTTTATTTTTTTCAATATTTTTAGATTTTTTTAAATAATTTGTATAAAATATAAATTTTGTGGAACAAAATAAAAAAAAATCGACAAAAGTTCCGCTAGGTACCTTGTTTTTGTTATAGAAAATGGTGAAATGTTTGCGAAATGTAAAGAAATTCTAAAAACTAGTGGTGGTTCGACATAAGAGCTTTTATATTTATTACTTTTACTCTTACAAGGAGCATAGGACCGTAAATGGCTTTTGACACATCTTAACTCCTTATACCTAATTTAGATTATCACACTTTTCAATTATACACGTCGAAAATTACCAACTTCTAAAAGATTTTTGTATTACTTTTTGATTGAAACCTGGTCGTATCTAATAAGTGAACAATTTCTGGCAAAAAAATTTTATAAAATATTTCCCTAACATGGTGAAATTACGCTTGTATAATGGAAAAGTATAATAGTGTAAAGTGGGTATTAAGTTGTAAACTTTTTCAATTTTATGTTTTACTAAAACATTTTTTAAAGGCGTGAGTGGGGTTTGACTCACTCTCACGCAAACAATAATGGAATCACTCTCTTGTGATTTACGCTCACGCGTGAGTCATGCAAACTCTACTCTCGCACTCTCGCTAACACATTTTTTACCAAAAAAAAACATTTTTTACCAAAAAAAAAAAACAAAAAATATTTTTTTTGCAAGAAATGAGAAAAAAAAATCAAATAAATTAAAAAAAAAAATCAAATCACGCAAGCTTTAGCAAAAAACGAATCACTTATGCAAAAATTCATTTATTTTTTTTTTCAACTCACACTCACTAAAAGCTGATAGCGATGAGCCACGACGAAAGATAAGAAAGATAACCGAATACGGATATTCTTCACAGGAGGAATCCCAAACTTTTTTTGAAGTTCACAACATCAACTTTGCTAATCTTTACGAACGCGTGGATTTTTCAAACTGACAAAAGATACTAGAAATTTTTGGAAATCCCGAAAAATTCCGAAAATTTCCAAAAAATCCCGTGAATCCCGGGATTAAAAATATCCCGAAAATCCCGGGATCCCGAAATCGGGATCCCGAAAATTTTTCTTCAATCCCGAATCCCGGGATTCAGAAAATCCAAACCCGATTGGAAGCCCTACAAGCAAATTACAAAATTCTTATGAAATTTAAAATTCAAATGCGATTTTCTCAAAAAAAACGATGAACGTGTTTCTGAATTTTTTTGTATGGATGGACAAACATCTAAACTTAAAAAAAAAAATTTTAAAAAGAAAAAAAAAAGTGGCCGGATTTTTGATAAATTGACTTTTTTAAAAATGGAAAATTTCAGAACGGGTTCTGAAAATTTTCCAAAAAAAAAAAATTTTAATCGATAGCCCATATAAAACTATACAAAAAACTAATACAAGACGGCGAGCTGAGGGAAGATTCCAGGTAGAGCGTTTCAAAAATAAATATGGAAAAAATACACTAAATGTTATAATGCCAACAATCTTTAATAAATTGCCAGTAGAATTAATCAATACTAGAAATAAGCACAAAATGAAAAAAGGTCTCAAAGACCACTACATAAATTCGCAATGAATACATTAAAAACAATTTATTTATATTTATTCACTTCCTGCAGACAAGCTGAATGGCTTCGCGGGGTTAGAATTAAGAAACCAAATTGTATTTTCTAAATAAAGAATTCTGAATTAAAAAAAAAAAAAAAAAAAAAAAAAAAAAAATATAAGAATGTAAATTTTTGAGATTTTTTAATGTGATAAATATTTAACCAAGGCAACTCGCCACTAATTTGACCATTTTTCCAATATTTGACCACGCGTCCTATTTCACCGTAAGTTCTGTAGATACACTTCACACCAATTTTAGCCAAATCTTTACGAACCCCACAAACATATCCGCCAATACCTCTTCCATATATGCTATTTCTGGAGGCTGGTTTCCACATAGTATCAAAATTTCTGAATTTATTTTGAAATTTTATTATATTTTTAGCTTCTACATGAGTTTCTAACAACACAACTATATCATTTTTCTCTACGTATGTAAACAAATCGAGGCGATTGTACTTATTTTCCAACCCATGTACATTATATGTAATAATTTTAATATTTATTTATCTATTCTGTTTACATTTTTTTCTAATTTTTTTTGAATTTCCTTTTCCTTCTGAATTTTAATTAGTTTTTTGAATTTACTTTATCTAAAATTTGATTATAATCTAAACTAATACTAACAATCTGCTCACCATAAATTTCCTTTAAAATATCTTCGCCAGTCTTATCTCCACACATCAATAAGTTGTTTTTGTTCCAGAACAATTTGTTTCCTTCTATTACCATTTTGTCATCCCTCACTGAGACTCGTTTATCTTTATGAATCGTAATTATATCCTTTTTAAGCTGCATCATTACCTTCTTATTTCTTTTGCGATCCGCACAAAGATCCCGCTCTATATAAATGGACTTTCCAGCTAAGTTCTTCGTATGCCTAAAAATTTCTGATACCATAGATACAGACTTTAGTTCAACCAAAATCGTCATTTTTTCATCTTTTTCAAATATTTTCTTCGTTTGCTCAATGTCCACCTTTTGGTTTATCTTTAGGTCGTCTTTAAACATTTTTTTGACTGCACCGTAAGCTGATTTTTGGCTTGCCAGGCCCCTTATTATTATTTTTTTCTTTCCTAAATCTTCTTCAAGTTGCTTCATTCGACGCTGGTCTTCTTCTCTATTTTCTTGTAGTTTTTTAACCTCTTCCTGTAACTGCTCATTTTCACCGGCTAATCTACTAACTTCAAATTTAACTTCATCAATGTTCTCCTTTACCTCCATCATATCGCTTTTTGTGGGCAGATTTTTTAATTTTTCATCTAATAGGGACGACATTAAATTTACCAAATCTGTCGACTGCATATTTCCTACTTGGACATTTGTAGGCGAAATTTCACATAATTTTCGTTTTGGATTTTGTGTGTCTATCGGTGTATTAACCATATTTTATTTATATATTAATAACAATTCGGTAACGGTAACGGTTGCAATGGTTGTTAACCGGATTAAAAAAAAACAGCAATCTAGCAGCACTGTTGACAATAGTAAATAAAAACAATATTTTGGCAGAAAGAGCCAGCTGATGATTGATGTTTATTCTTTTATTTACTTCTGTTGCTTGAGTGAAATTATCACAAAATTATTTACTTCCAGTAAAATATATAACAAAATTTAAAAATTTTTTAAGTTAAAATCGAAATTTTATGAAATAAACTGCACGCAGACTTCTGGGATTAACAACACTGCTGGTCAACGCTTTAATGTTTGTTCCGGTCACCTTTTCAACTTTAAATATTCGGTGCAAACTTAATTTTATAAAGCTTGATTTAAGCTTGATTTACACGTTAACTACCCTTGACTACCCTTATCTACTATTTCCCAGTATTGGAGGATAGCAATTGTCAAATTCAAATAATTTTTCATACAAAATTATTTAAACCCGGCAAACCGTATCACCAATACTGGGAAATAGTAGATAAGGGTAGTCAAGGGTAGTTAACGTGTAAACTGCCCTTTACACGTTAACTACCCTTGACTACCCTTATCTACTATTTCCCAGTATTGGAGGATAGCAATTGTCAAATTCAAATAATTTTTCATACAAAATTATTTAAACCCGGCAAACCGTATCACCAATACTGGGAAATAGTAGATATGGGTGGTCAAGGGTAGTTAACGTGTAAACTGCCCTTAAAGCAAAATGTAGGGACGTAAGTAACACACGTCTGCTTTTAACAAAACTCAAACCAATCTTATATAGTTTTGTATGGGCTATCGATTAAAAATTTTTTTTTGCAAAATTTTCAGATCCCGTTCTGAAATTTTCCATTTTTTAAAAAAGTCAATTTATCAAAAATCCGGCCACTTTTTTTTTTTCTTTTTTATTTATTTTTTTTAAAGTTTAGATGTTTGTCCATCCACACAAAAAAAATCAGAAACACGTTCATCGTTTTTTTTCGAGAAAATCGCATTTGAACTTTAAATTTCATAACAATTTTGTTATTTGCTTGTATTTCTTTGTTTTAAAGATGCGAATGAGTAATATTAATTGCATAAATATTCGTCATACGCTCTGTTGACACAAGAAAATACAAGCAAATAGGGCTTCCAATCGGGATATCCCGATCCCGGAAATCCCGGGATTTTCGGGATTAGGCAAATCCCGAATTTCGGGATTTCTAATTTTCAATCCCGGGATTTTCGGGATCCCGATTTTTTTATTTTTTTCAATATTTTTAGATTTTTTTAAATAATTTGTATAAAATATAAATTTTGTGGAACAAAATAAAAAAAAAATCGACAAAAGTTCCGCTAGGTACCTTGTTTTTGTTATAGAAAATGGTGAAATGTTTGCGAAATGTAAAGAAATTCTAAAAACTAGTGGTGGTTCGACATAAGAGCTTTTATATTTATTACTTTTACTCTTACAAGGAGCATAGGACCGTAAATGGCTTTTGACACATCTTAACTCCTTATACCTAATTTAGATTATCACACTTTTCAATTATACACGTCGAAAATTACCAACTTCTAAAAGATTTTTGTATTACTTTTTGATTGAAACCTGGTCGTATCTAATAAGTGAACAATTTCTGGCAAAAAAATTTTATAAAATATTTCCCTAACATGGTGAAATTACGCTTGTATAATGGAAAAGTATAATAGTGTAAAGTGGGTATTAAGTTGTAAACTTTTTCAATTTTATGTTTTACTAAAACATTTTTTAAAGGCGTGAGTGGGGTTTGACTCACTCTCACGCAAACAATAATGGAATCACTCTCTTGTGATTTACGCTCACGCGTGAGTCATGCAAACTCTACTCTCGCACTCTCGCTAACACATTTTTTACCAAAAAAAAAAACATTTTTTACCAAAAAAAAAAACAAAAAATATTTTTTTTGCAAGAAATGAGAAAAAAAATCAAATAAATTAAAAAAAAAAATCAAATCACGCAAGCTTTAGCAAAAAACGAATCACTTATGCAAAAATTCATTTATTTTTTTTTTCAACTCACACTCACTAAAAGCTGATAGCGATGAGCCACGACGAAAGATAAGAAAGATAACCGAATACGGATATTCTTCACAGGAGGAATCCCAAACTTTTTTTGAAGTTCACAACATCAACTTTGCTAATCTTTACGAACGCGTGGATTTTTCAAACTGACAAAAGATACTAGAAATTTTTGGAAATCCCGAAAAATTCCGAAAATTTCCAAAAAATCCCGTGAATCCCGGGATTAAAAATATCCCGAAAATCCCGGGATCCCGAAATCGGGATCCCGAAAATTTTTCTTCAATCCCGAATCCCGGGATTCAGAAAATCCAAACCCGATTGGAAGCCCTACAAGCAAATTACAAAATTCTTATGAAATTTAAAATTCAAATGCGATTTTCTCAAAAAAAACGATGAACGTGTTTCTGAATTTTTTTGTATGGATGGACAAACATCTAAACTTAAAAAAAAAAATTTTAAAAAGAAAAAAAAAAGTGGCCGGATTTTTGATAAATTGACTTTTTTAAAAATGGAAAATTTCAGAACGGGTTCTGAAAATTTTCCAAAAAAAAAAAAATTTTAATCGATAGCCCATATAAAACTATACAAAAAACTAATACAAGACGGCGAGCTGAGGGAAGATTCCAGGTAGAGCGTTTCAAAAATAATTATGGAAAAAATACACTAAATGTTATAATGCCAACAATCTTTAATAAATTGCCAGTAGAATTAATCAATACTAGAAATAAGCACAAAATGAAAAAAGGTCTCAAAGACCACTACATAAATTCGCAATGAATACATTAAAAACAATTTATTTATATTTATTCACTTCCTGCAGACAAGCTGAATGGCTTCGCGGGGTTAGAATTAAGAAACCAAATTGTATTTTCTAAATAAAGAATTCTGAATTAAAAAAAAAAAAAAAAAAAAAAAAAAAAAAATATAAGAATGTAAATTTTTGAGATTTTTTAATGTGATAAATATTTAACCAAGGCAACTCGCCACTAATTTGACCATTTTTCCAATATTTGACCACGCGTCCTAAGCCCAGTTTTTAAAAAATTGAAAATCCAAAAACGCAATTTTCTAAGTTCCATATAGGGCTATCCATACAACCTATTCAGAAGATTACGGCACACATGTTTTTTTTCGCTGGACATTTGGTGTGGAATGCCTCATATTATGATTAGCATTTTCGGCCCAAAATAGTGTTTTAATATGTTTTTAATATTTTTAAGATAGAAAAAGTTGGAAAATGTTAAGTGTGTTATCTAAAAAATATAAAAAAAATGTAAAAACGCGATTTTGGTCCAAATATGCACAAAATATGTTTTTTTTTAGTTCAGCGCTAGATTTTTTTATACGCATTTGAAGTTAGTGAACTTTAATTATAGAGCAAATCCATGGGAAATTTAACTGATGGATCACCGATTACGTTAAATTTTGGTTATGTGATAGAGCTTTGTAAATGATTAAAAACCATATTTATTTTTTGGATCAATACTTTGGAAGATAAGGGCGTTTAAAAAAACGCTTTTTTGACAATATTGACTTTTAAACAGCTCTTTAACATTTTTGTGCTCAGAAACCGTAAGTCGTACAAAAAACCTTATAAAAACAATACTGTTTATAAATTTATGATGATTAAAAATTTATAAAAAAAAATCTTAAAATTTCAACAAAAAATTTTTAAAACCTTATTTGAATGGCCTTTTTTGCTGGGAAGATTTTCCGTGGATTTCCAAAAACAAAATTTTGTATTTAAGTTTAGAATGCCCTTTTAACGCTATTGAAATTTCAGAGAGGTGTTCAATTCGTATTAATGAGCAATAAATTTTCAAATTTTGTTAGCCAAATATTTTATTTTTTTCAAAATTTAGGTAAAAAATCAAAAATTTATCTATATCACCCACTTTGAAAATTTATTGCACGACAACACGAAAAACATCTCCCTGAAATTCTAATAGCGTTAAAAAGACAGTCTAAACTTAAATAATAAATTTTGGCTTGGGAAATCCATGATGTCCTTGACAGGAGAAAAGGACACTCCACTATTGTTTCAACATTTTTTTTTTTAATTTTTTTGGAAAATTTTTTCTTGTTTTTAAATTTTAAATCTCCATAACTTTATCAGCAATATTGTCGCTGAAAGTTTTTTTCGTACAATTAACAGTTTTGTTTTTGAAAATGCATAGTGTCCTTCTCAGCAAAAAAGGACATTCAAATATGGGTTCCAAAATTTTTTGTTGAAATTTAAAAAAAAAATAAAAAATTTAAATCTCCATACTTTTTTAAACAATATTGTTTTAACAAAGATTCTCAAAAGATAAAGACCCAGGCAAATAAGAAATTCATCATAAGAGGTCCAGTTTAATATTATGAAGGTTTTTGGCTGAATCCACATATGACCTTGAAATTGCTCTATCGCATTAGGTTTTTTGATGAATTTGTTTTTTGCCTGGCTAATCCGAACATCAATTTCCAGCAAAATCTTAATTTAACTTTTTTTTAAATTCTGTTAATTGTTACCCTATTTTTTCAGGATAAATCTTATCGTATTCAAAATTAAATGTTCATCAGGACTATTTATATAAATGTGGAGGTTGTTGAATGAACTATAGCAGCAAAAAATCCATAAACTCGAAAAAAGTTCCAATAAATAACAAAATAATTAGATATTATTAGAAAATCAATACATGTCCTTTTTATATGTATACATCAGTTTAAAAACATACAAAGCCCTATCCTTATTTTATCTAAATCAGTTCAAAAATTTAAAATCGGTTGAAAAGTTTCTTATTTACACGTGATTTAGAAATGAATGTATCAAAAACACGTTTTTTGACAATAACTCTAAAATTTGACGATGTCTGGCAAAATTTGAGGATGATCTACTCGACGAAACCAAAAATCTATACTATGTCACATCAAAAGTATTTTTTCACTGTAGCACAGTGTTATTAATAAAAATAATGTGTCGCAAAGTATTTTTTTTTAATTTTTTTATTTTCCAAAAATCCAAAATTTTGTTGGAAATTTTCCAAACATCCAAAGCTTTGGTCGAAGGCGATACGGGTTCAAAAGATCGAATTTGGCTCAAATAAAGTTTAAATGAAAGACTGCCTCAAGATCTATGAAAGGATTAAGGGAAATACATTTTGAGATATATTTTTTTTTAATTCGTGTTTAGCTCAATTTAATTAATATGAGTGTCGCAGGACATATTTTTTTAATTTTAAAAATTCCAAAACTTTGATCGCCGGGAGCGTTAGTTCAATCTGATTGGCATAAAATTTATACCACATAAGGTTTAGACGTGGCACATAGGGTTGAATGAGAGGCAAAGTGGCGCTTTATTCAGGGAAGCAGTAATTTTAACATATAATATTTTTTGATTGATGAATGACAAATGATGCATTAAAAAGCACCCTTTTAAAGAGAAAACATGTGTTTTTTTATTTATTTTTAACCTGTCAGAGTTTTTTTAAGGTTTCAGGAAAATTGAACTTGATTCACAATTTAAGCTGTAACTTTTAAACCAAAAGCGATAACTTAATGAATACAGTTGCAAATTAAAGTATTTTTAATGCGATAATAAAAAATTTAAAACAATGAAAAATAAATATGTGTTAATACTTGCATAAAAATTTTTTAAAGTCGGATTTTTGTGTTTCACCAATTTTTAAATTTTTTTAAATTTTCCATAAAAAAGTCAGGAAAGTTGTAATTTTGAACTGTTAATTTTTTTTATTGGCGTCTAATCATTAATAAGTAAAATACCACCATTTTTATGCTTTATTTCGGAAAAAAACTAAATTCACAATTTTGACTGTATCTGTAAAATTAAAAAACACAATATTTTGAAACAAATAGCAAATTAAAGTTTATGTAAAGTGCTATTATAAACTTTTGACAGAAATTATATGCTCTCATATAAGTATTAAATTTATTAAGAAACCTAATTTTTTCATAAAAATTCTTGAATGTTTAAATTTACCTTTTTTAACTTAAGCCTTGGAAATTGAAAAAAAAAATTATGCATTATTCATAATAAATAAAGTTAACAATGCATGTTTTTTGTCAGATATTACATTACACCACCCAGAGACACCTGATTACCACGCCCCTTCCTTTTAAATTCAATTCCGCGATTAGAATTAAATTCTACACACAAAAAAAAATTAAAAAAATTGTGCCAGTTTTTGGTTTAATTACAACCTATAAAGTGGTTTTGGATAACTTACCAAAGTTTTTGCTCTAAAAAACTTAGGTAAATTATCCAAAACCACTTTATAGGTTGTATTATCCCCCAAACGTACACAATTTTTTTATATTTTTTTTTGTGTGTATCGTTGGGTTTTTCTCTAATTTACAATAGTGTTTATAAAAAACCGACATTTTGGAAAACCGGTTTCTCGGTTAACCGAAAATCAGCTTTTTCGGTTAACCGGTTTTCTCGGTTAAACCGGAATGAAAAAACCGGTTAACCGGTTTTTTTTTCTTTAACTGACAAACCCAAAAATACTTTAAAATAGCTAAATTTTATTAAATACAAAAGCGAATATATAACTTTAGTTAACATATTTGTTTCTTTCAGCAAAGTTGGCAACTGATACCTTTTCAAAATAGCGGTATTTAAATACGGTGCTTTTATTTTCCTATATTCTCCGGGGCTTTAATTTAAAAAATACATCATTTCGTTGTAAATTGCAGTACCGTATTTTATTTCGATGTTCTTTTATTGGTATTCTCTCCATTAATAGGAATTTTACTATCCGGTTAACAGTCACTTATAAAGTTTTCAATGAAAGTGCCCAAAACTTGCTTACAACAATGTGAATTTTTAAGATTTACCAGATTCGGAATAAAATCCCTATTTGGAAAATGGTTTCTTGTAGATAAAAAATATTTTAGACTTTCTTTCTCACGGATTTTCAAGGTTTTTTTAACGAAATTTTGAAAATGTCATAAAAAATAAGTAAAAACCCTTAATAATTGCAAAAATAATCCGTTTTGCATGTATTTAAAGAAACCGGTTAACCGACAGAAAAAAACCGGTTTTCGGTGCACCGAAAATTTTCAATTTCGGTTAACCGGTTTGCAAAAAAACCGAAATTTTGGGAAAAAACCGGTTTTTCGGTTAACCGGTTAACCGGTTTATAAACACTAATTTACAAGGAAAGTCTGCAAAAGTGAACCGATCTGATTTCCTTGTAAATTTGACTAACAATAAGTTAACATTTTTTAAAATTTTATTTCGGTATGTAATGTTCAAGTCTGATTTATTACGAAGAAAATAAGAGGTTTTTTCATAAAATCCATCAAAAATGGCAGAAGTTACTTGCATTTGAACAAAAACGCATTAATTCACAACATCAATACAACTGTTTTTGTATAAAACTGAAATAATGCGTTTTTGTTCAAATGCATGTAACTTCTGCAATTTTTTACGGATTTTATTAAAAAATACTCTTAATTTCTACGTAATAAATCAGACTTGAACCTTACATACAGAAATAAAATTAAAAAATTTCGTAACTTTGTCAAATTCACAAGGAAATTAGGTGGGTTTACTTTGCGGACTTTCCTTGTAAATCAAAGGAAACCCCAACTATAGAATTCAATTCTGATGGCAGAATAGATTTCAGAAGGTCAAAATACATAAGGATTAGTGGGTTTAGTTTTTGGGTCAGAAACTTTTTTGTTTTTTTGTGATGCAGTGTTATTGAAGCCACCGTATTTTTTTCATAAAATCTTAAATAAAAAAATAACGGCATTAAACGCGGACGTTTTTTTTCTTTTAATTTATTATCACAATGTATAAGCAGTAGGGATGCCAATCGGGATTGACATTTCCAAATCCCGGGATTCGGGATTTTAAAATCCTAATCCCGGGATCCCGGGATTTTTCGGGATCCCGGGATTTTTCGGGTTTTCGGGATTTTTCGGGATTTCGGGATTTATTAAAATTAAGCTTTTTCACGTTATATTTTTAATATTTCTTTTTATAATTAAATATTTAATTAATTCATAACCATTGAATAATTATCGAAAAGTTTTACATACACACAAAAAAAAAATCGAGGTAATATTACCTAAAATTATGGTATAAAAATACCTTAGCGCCAGGCAAACGGGGCATTTGCTAAGTTAAAAGGTAATGTTACTTAAAAGCTAAGGTAATTCCTATGTTCGAAAATTTATCATGGTTGACAGAAATATACCTTAGCTTTTTAGGTAAAATAGCATTGATAAATAGGTGATATTACGTAAATAATTTGGTAGTATTACCTTGCATTAGTAATGGCTTTTTTACACCATTTCCTTTTAAAATTTAAATAAAAACTACGAAAAGTTTATTATTTTAATTAATTTATTATTTTTTATACTCTCCACTTAGTGATAGAGGGTATATATAAGTTTGTCATTCCGTTTGTAACTCATCGAAATATCGGTCTGGGACCCCATAAAGTATATATATTTATGATGCCCGATCGATTTTAAGACATTCTAGCGATGTCCGTCTGTCCGTCTCTCTGTCTGTGGAAAATGCTCTCACGGACAAAATATTGCACAGAGATGACTGAAACTTAACATATATATTGGAAGTACTCCCGAGAAGTTTGGTATTGCATTTGAGCGATATCGGTTCAGCGGTTCAAAAGTTATGAACGATAATGTAAGCACACCTCAAAAATTTCAGTTGTTCAACATAACCTAAAAATACAAAATGCTTTAATTCGGCTTTTGGTTGACATATGTGAACATAATTGAACACCAAATGGTATTTAAACAAGTACGAACATATTTTTTGACAAAAAAAGAAAAAAATCGCGGATTTTTTTTTTTTTACCAAATTTTTTTTTTCTTGTTTTACTTGTTTTTTTTTTAATTTTTTGAATAGTGATGAATAGCCCTAATAATGGTATAATTTCATTCACAGCAACAAAAAACATATTGTTGTAGTCCAATGGACTATCGTATGTAAAATGTTTTAAATATTTTTGTTGGTTATTGACAATTGTTACTTACTAGCATAATACAATTTCTTCGTCTTTCTAATTCACATTGTGGATAGAGTCGAATATGTATTAATGTTTTAGTTTGTGCAAAAACGATTTGTCATTAGACTCGTTTGCTACTTTGTAGTATATCGTTTCTATTTTTGCTAAATAATCTTGACAATGGAATCTTGACAAATTCCGAAACACGTGTCGATTAAGTCTTGCAAAAATGACCAACATAAATAAATTTAAAACAAAAAATAATTTTCTTGAAAATTATACTATGAGAATATCATGGTTTTAATTAGTAAAGAAAATAATGACCTCGAGCCAGAATAAACATCCTCACAAAATATAATATTTTAAAGGTCGAATAAAACAATTTTTATTTATTAATAAAAATTAATCAGAATTTGAACATAATGGTTGGCACGCCATAGTGATGAATAGCCCTAATAATGGTATAATTTCATTCACAGCAACAAAAAACATATTGTTGTAGTCCAATGGACTATCGTATGTAAAATGTTTTAAATATTTTTGTTGGTTATTGACAATTGTTACTTACTAGCATAATACAATTTCTTCGTCTTTCTAATTCACATTGTGGATAGAGTCGAATATGTATTAATGTTTTAGTTTGTGCAAAAACGATTTGTCATTAGACTCGTTTGCTACTTTGTAGTATATCGTTTCTATTTTTGCTAAATAATCTTGACAATGGAATCTTGACAAATTCCGAAACACGTGTCGATTAAGTCTTGCAAAAATGACCAACATAAATAAATTTAAAACAAAAATAATTTTCTTGAAAATTATACTATGAGAATATCATGGTTTTAATTAGTAAAGAAAATAATGACCTCGAGCCAGAATAAACATCCTCACAAAATATAATTTTTTGAATGTTTACAAATTTTAAAGAAAAGTTGATACTAAGAAAAATGTCTCAGAATTTTATGAAGGATCTGAAAATTTTGCTGTTATTAAACATTTTTTCAATAGAAATACTCTCAGATTCTAAAACTTTTCTACAGAAAATACTCAGTTTCGGGATATTTTTTCTTTTGAAAAATCTGACATCTCAGAATCTGAAAATTTTTCTATAGAAACATGTATCAGTATTCAGAATATGAGAACTTTTTGATAGAAAAATGTGTCAGAATCTGAGAATTTTTTTATAAAAAAAATGTATCAGAATCTGATCATTTTTCTATAGAAAAATGTCTCAGGATCTGAGAATTTTTATATAGAAAAAATGTCTCAGAATCTAAGAATTGTTCTACAGAAAAAATGTTTCGGGATCTGAGAATTTTTCTAAAGAAAATTTTTTTCAAAATCTGAGAATTTTTCTACAGAAAAAATATCTCAGAATCTGAGAATTTTTCCATGGAAAAAATGTCTCAGAGTTTGAGAATTTTTCTATAGAAAAAATTTTTCTGAATCTAAGACTTAGAATCTGACAATTGTTCTATCAAAAAAATCTCGGATTCTGACACATTTTTCAAAAGAAAAAATCTCAGAATCTGAAATTTTTTCTATAGAAAAATGTCTCAGAATCTGAAACATTTTTCTATAGAAAAAATTTTCTATAGAAAAAATCTCAGATTCTGAGACGTTTTTCTATAGAAAAAATCTCAGATTCTGAGACATTTTTCTATAAAAAATATCAGATTCTGAGATATTTTTTTATAGAAAAATCTCAGATTCTGAGACATTTTTCTATAGAAAAAATCTCAGATTCTGAGACATTTTTCTATAGAAAAAAATCTCAGATTCTGAGACATTTTTTATAGAAAAAATCTCAGATTCTGAGACATTTTTGTATAGAAAAAATATCAGATTCTGAGACATTTTTTTATAGAAAAAATCTGACATTCTGAGACATTTTTGTGTAGAAAAAATCTCAGATTCTACGACATTTTTGTATAGAAAAAATCTTAGATTCTGAGACATTTTTCTATAGAAAAACTCTTAGATTCTAAGACATTTTTCTATAGAAAAAAATCTCAGATTCTGAGACATTTTTGTATAGAAAAACTCTCACATTCTGAGACATTTTTGTATAGAAAAAATCTCAGATTCTGATAAATTTTTCTATAGAAAAACTTTCAGATTCCTAGAGATTTTTCTATAGAAAAAATTTCAGATTCTGACACATTTTTCTATAGAAAAAATCTCAGATTCTGAAACATTTTTCTATAGAAAAAATCTCATATTCTGAGACATTTTTCTTTAGAAAAAACATTTTGTATAGAAAAAATCTCAGATTCTGACACATTTTTCTATAGAAAAAATCTCAGATTCTGAGACATTTTTTAATAGAAAAAATCTGAGATTCTGAGACATTTTTGTGTAGAAAATATCTCAGATTCTACGACATTTTTGTATAGAAAAAATCTTAGATTCTAAGAAATTTTTGTATAGAAAAACTCTCAGATTCTATGACATTTTTCTATAGAAAAATTCTCATATTTTGAGACAGATTTCCCATAGAAAAATTCCCAGGTTCTGAGACTGATTTTCTATAGAAAAATTCTCAGATTCTGATTTTCTATAACAAACAAAAATTCTTTTGAGAAATTTTTTCTTTACAAAAATTCTCAGAAACTGAGAATTTTTTTAATAGAAAATTTCTCAAATTCTGTACAATTTTTTCGGTAGAACAGTTCTTAGATTCTGTGACGCTTTTCAATAGAATTTCTTGAGAAAAACTTGTAGATTTGTCTATAGAATGAGAAATTTTTTCTTTGCTAATTATAAAAAATATTGCTGCCTTTAAATCTTGACGCGTCTTGAATATATGTATCAATCTTGATGGATCGCAAAAAAATATTGATGGTTCTTTTCTCGACGTCGTTATCCACGACACTTTTTTATGGAAGTTGTGAGAAAATGTTTATCTTTAAATCTTGAAACATCTTGAATGTATAAACATATTTTGACAAATCTGCATAATGTTGATGACTTCTTTTCTTGACATCGATATTCACGTTATCTGAAAAAACGTAGACACAATATTATGTACTAGTTTTTTACAACGAACTAAAAATTATACCTTACTGATCCGATTTCTTAAGATTCAATCATTTTCAGCTAGTTTTATTGCGCTTCACAATTATAAAAAAATTGTGTAAATATGAATAAAAATAAAATGTTGATGTTTAATTTTTTATTGAATTTTAAATAATTGTCAATAAATTTTTCGAAGTTCTACCTAAATTGAATAGTAAAAGTTGCATAGCCAATAACACACAAAAAAAAATCGAGGTAATATTACCTAAAATTATAGTACATATAAAAATACCTTAGCGCCAGGCAAACGGGGCATTTGCTAAGTTTAAAGGTAATGTTACTTAAAAGCTAAGGTAATTCCTATGTTCGAAAATTTATTATGGTTGACAGAAAAATACCTTAGCTTTTTAGGTAAAATAGCATTGATAAATAGGTGATATTACGTAAATAATTTGGTAGTATTACCTTGTATTAGTAATGGCATTTTTACACCATTTCCTTTTAAAATTTAAATAAAAACTACGAAAAGTTTATTATTTTTAATTAATTTATTTTTTTTAATAATTTGAATGTTTAAAAACTTTAAAGAAAAATTGATAATAAGAAAAATGTCTCAGAATTTTATGCAGGATTAAAAATCTGAAAATTTGTCCGTTATTAAACATTTTTTCAATAGAAATACTTTCAGATTCTTAGAATTTTCTACAGAAAATACTCAGTTTCTGGATATTTTTTCTTTTACAAAATCTGAAATCTCAGAATCTAAAAATTTTTCTATAGAAAAATCTCTCACGATTCAGAAAATGAGAACTTTTCTATAGAAAAATGTGTCAGAATCTGAGGATTTTCTATAGGAAAAATGTCTCAGAATCAAAAAATTTTTCTTAGAAAAAATGTCTCAGAATCTGAGAGTTTTTCTATAGAAAAAACATCTCAGAATCTGGGAGTTTTTCTAGAGAATAAATGTCTCAGAATCTAAGAATTTTTCCATAAAAAAATGTCTCAGGATCTGAGAATTTTTCTAAAGAAAACCTGTCTCAAAATATGAGAATTTTTCTATAGAAAAAATGTCTCAGAGTCTGAGAATTTGTCTAAAGAAAAACTGTCTCAGAAGAATCTGAAAATTTTTCTATAGAAAAAATTTCTCAGAATCTGAGAATTTTTCTATAGAAAAAATGTTTTAGAATCTGAGAATATTTCTGTAGAAAAAATATTTTAGAATCTGAGATTTAGAATCAGACAATTTTTCTATAGAAAAAATGTCTTAGAATCTGAGAAGTTTTCTATAGAAAAGATATTTTTTCTATAGAAAAATTCTCAGATTCTGTATCTTGGAATTTTTCTATAGAAAAAATGTCTCAGAATTTGAGAATTTTTCTATAGAAAAATGTTTCAGAATCTAAGACTTAGAATCTGACAATTTTTTTATAGAAAAAATGTCTTAGAATCTGAGATATTTTTTCTACAGACAAATTCTCAGACTCTAAGACATTTTTCCTATAGAAAAATCTGAGAATTTTTCTATAGAAAAAATGTTTTAGAATCTGAGAATATTTCTGTAGAAAAAATATTTTAGAATCTGAGATTTAGAATCAGACAATTTTTCTATAGAAAAAATGTCTTAGAATCTGAGAAGTTTTCTATAGAAAAGATATTTTTTCTATAGAAAAATTCTCAGATTCTGTATCTTGGAATTTTTCTATAGAAAAAATGTCTCAGAATTTGAGAATTTTTCTATAGAAAAATGTTTCAGAATCTAAGACTTAGAATCTGACAATTTTTTTATAGAAAAAATGTCTTAGAATCTGAGATATTTTTTCTACAGACAAATTCTCAGACTCTAAGACATTTTTCCTATAGAAAAATTATCAGATTCTGAGACATTTTTTCTATAGAAAAGTTCTCAGATTCTGAGACATTGTTTCTATAGAAAAATTATTAGATTCTGGGAAATTTTTTCTATAGAAAAATTCTCAGATTCTGAGACACTTTTTCTATAGACAAATTCTCAGATTCTGAGACACTTTTTCTATAGACAAATACTCAGCTTCTGAGACACTTTTTCTATAGACAAATTCTCAGATTCTGAGAAATTTTTTCTATACAAAAATTCTCAGATGCTGAGACATTTTTTCTTTAGAAAAATTCTCAGATTCTGAAACATTTTTTCTGTAGAAAAATTGTCAGATTCTGAGACATTTTTTTATAGAAAAATTCTCAGATTCTGAGACATTTTTTCTTTAGAAAAATTCTCAGATTCTGAGACATTTTTTCTTGAGAAAAATTCTCAGATTCTGAGACATTTTTTCTTAAGAAAAATTCTCAGATTCTGAGACATTTTTTCTTTAGAAAAAGTCGCAGATTCTGAGACAATTTTTCTATAGAAAAAGTCTCAGATTCTGAGACAATTTTTCTATAGAAAAAGTCTCAGATTCTGAGACAATTTTTCTATAGAAAAATTCTCAGATTCTGAAACAATTTTTCTATAGAAAAAGTCTCAGATTCTGAGACAATTTTTCTATAGAAAAAGTCTCAGATTCTGAGACAATTTTTCTATAGAAAAAGTCTCAGATTCTGAGACAATTTTTGTATAGAAAAAGTCTCAGATTCTGAGACAATTTTTCTATAGAAAAAGTCTCAGATTCTGAGACAATTTTTCTATAGAAAAAGTCTCAGATTCTGAAAAATTTTTTCTATAGAAAAAGTCTCAGATTCTCAGACAATTTTTCTATAGAAAAAGACTCAGATTATGAAACATTTTTTTTCTAAAAATGTTTCAGATTCTGAGACATTTTTTCTATAAAAAAAGTCTCAGGGTCTGAGAAACCATATTAGATTCCGATTCATATTTTCTATAGAAAAAATCTTATATTCCAAGACATTTTTTCAGTAAAAAAATATTAGATTCTGCGAAATTTGTTCTATAGAAAAAAAGTCTGAGACAATTTTTCTATAAAATATAAATCATTTTCTAAGATATACATATTTCTTTACAAACGCTCGGTGTACAGTTAGATTAATTTTTTATGAAAATATTTCTTACCAAATCCTTTTTCCTTGCTTTTCTGATTCTTCCTTTCATCCCAGTTCATATTTTTCGTATTGTCCACCTTTTTCACCTTTTGTGCTGGTTTATTTTGCAAAAAAAAAAAAAATATTTTGCACTTTTGATACATTTAATCTTTGAAATAAAAAATATTTATTGGTTTTAATTTGTTTATTTTTACTTCTGACGTTTTTATTTTTTAATATTTTGCTTTTTCGAATATAAAGAAATCGTTGTTATCAACTTTGTCCGTAGTTGTTTTTGATTATAAATAGTTGATTTAAAAATTATTTAAAATAACTATGGATTTTGTTAACGTAATTTAATACCAATAAGGTATTTAAATTACGTAGTGCAAAGGTAATAAACCGTATTTTTTAAATTTCATAGAAAAAATAAATACCTATGCCAGCTAAGGAATTATTACCTCGATTATTTTATTAGCATTTAGCACAGAAAAAAATTTAGGAATAACTATGACCGATTTGAATAGATTCGAGCGATGTCCGTCTATAAGAGACGCGATGCAGTCGAATTCAAAAGATCAGAAAATTATTTTTTTTCATTATTTCACACTTTTTCTCAATTCAAAACCATATATAACAAATCAAAAAAAAATTATAATACATAATTATAATTAGAGCCTGAGCTCGACTGTCTTTACAGAAAAACAATTATTTTTTTTTTTGGTCGGTCTCTTTTTTAGAAGTGGATATAAAATATTTGTTTAAATAATGATACAATTGTATTAATAAATTTGTTAATATTTCTCGCGAGAGGAAGGTGTCCCTCAATGTCCTCCTCCGATACAACATTTGGCGGGACTAGAAAAATGTCATTTTCTGGCTAGGTTCTTCAAGGGGGAAATTTCCCCTTATCCGCTTTAACTCATTTACGAACTAAATCTGTTAAAAAGAATTTTTACAGATGGATTACTTAATGCTACCTTATAAATTTAACTCTTGGCAAATATTTAACTGCTTCTTAAAAATGTTGGCATATGCATACATATCTCTGCAGCTAACTGTATATTAGGGTGAAGCAAATTTTCCTTTGTTCGAATTTTAAAATCTTTGGGGTTGGCCTTTAGGGTCAATATTTATACCAAAAATTATTGGGCCTGTAGAGTTCTATTTAATCATGAAAATCGGAAAGTTTCAAACAAAGTAACAAATTGTTTAAATTTGTTCGGATTTTTACGATTTTCAAGTCAAAAAAGGAACCCTGAAAATTTGCTCCACCCTTCTGTATATTAAGTAATACGTCTTAAAAATTAAATTGTACTCCAAAAGATTGATAGAAACTAAGCCCAATTTGCCTCATTTGAAAGATATTTCAAACAGCTTTCAAACGATATCCATATTGTCACCACCGGAAAACAAACACTGAAGAAATAGTCAATTTTGATTACAAAATTTGACAAAAAATCCCGAAATCCCGGGATTTTTCGGGATTGACAAATCGGGATTCGGGATTTCCCGTTTGGCATCCCTAATAAGCAGTAATAACCTCTTACATTTTTTTTTATATTCCATCAAGTATTAAAAATACTCCAATTTTGGAACATTTTACAAAAAAATAACAAAAATATTTTTACAACAATTTTCAAAAAAACAAAAACAGACATGTATTTGAAAATGCCTGAAGTTGATGGTTACATAATAAAAAAATTACCTTTGAATGAATAAATAACAAAAAAAAATTCTAGAAATAAGTGGATTTTCAATTTTTAGCACCATATTCAAAAACACAAAAATTTATTTGATTTTGACGGCGGATTGCAAGAAAAGTAAACAACTCAGAATAATAGTTGTGACAGATTTTTTAGTGTAATTTTATATACTTTAACTCTAAATTATTAATTTTTGTAAATTTTTTTTTTTTTCAATTTTGAATAAAGCGTCACTTTTGATCCATTTCAACCCAATGTGCGTGGGAGCATACAAATTTGCCCGAACGAAAGAAACACTTTTACCATACAAAATATGTCAGTCTAATGCAGCATCAATGATTTTAACATTACATAGCATCCAGCTAGTTTAAAAGTAACGTTTGCCTTATAATGTTTAATGAGTCCAAACAGGGAATTTACTTAAGTGATAACTTAATAAAAAAAACAAGTAAAAAAGTTAAATTCGGCCTTGCCGAATGTAGTGATACCCCCCACAATTTCAAAAAGATTATTGCAAACAACTTTATTTAAAAGGAAATTACTTTTGAAAAAAAAAAAAATCCGCGAAAAAAAAATTTTGGTAAAAAAAAAAAAAATCCGCGATTTTTTTCTTTTTTTGTCAAAAAATATGTTCGTACTTGTTTAAATACCATTTGGTGTTCAATTATGTTCACATATGTCAACCAAAAGCCGAATTAAAGCATTTTGTATTTTTAGGTTATGTTGAACAACTGAAATTTTTGAGGTGTGCTTACATTATCGTTCATAACTTTTGAACCGCTGAACCGATATCGCTCAAATGCAATACCAAACTTCTCGGGAGTACTTCCAATATATATCCCAGTTGGCAACGTCCTCGAGCCATCCTCAGTGACGGAGCGATGACATGTCAGAGTCACACCTGACATCCACAAGACATCTCTATGTACTGGGTTGAGGACAGTTTCATACAAATTTTCAAAATGTCCTCACTCAAAGTCAGGAGTGGTCAGGGCTGACCTTCTGGGGACATTTCACCTAAGACTTCCTTGAGGAAATGTCTGACATAGGTCATGCGAAAATACAAAAAAATTTCGTATTTCCTTTAGTTTTTACTTTTAGCCATTTTCCTTTATAAATTATCTTTCTCATATTTAAAAAAAACTTTTCGCCTTTTTTAGTCCCAACTGGATTTGAACCTGGAACCTCCAGTTTACTAGTCCCACACCTAACCACATGTTCCAAACTTTATTTTTAAAATTGTTTGTCTATTTATTACTTTTATTCTACTTGTTAGATTTTGATTTTATTTTAATTAAGTCGATAATATTGCCATCTTTTTCTTGGAAATTGAAGAGTTGCCCAGATTTAAAATTCTAATTTAATATACTGCTATTCTGAAGACATTTCCTTTTAGACGTCTTAGAGGAATTGTCCACACTCTTAAAGCAAACATTCAGTGCTGACAATGTTAGGACATGTCATCAAGGATTGCCTATGATTTGTCAGAACCTGAAGACATTTCCTCAAGGAATCACTGTGGAAATTTCCTCAGTGACACATTTTCCAACTGGGATGTTAAGTTTCAGTCATCTCTGTGCAATATTTTGTCCGCGAGAGCATTTTCCACAGACAGACAGACGGACAGACGGACATCGCAAGAATGTCTTAAAATCGATCGGGCATCATAAATATATATACTTTATGGGGTCCCAGACCGATATTTCGATGAGTTACAAACGGAATGACAAACTTATATATACCCTCTATCACTAAGTGGAGGGTATAATAAAATTGGACCCAGTATAAATTTTTTTAACATGATAATGTTTTTAGGCTGGTGTCTATTTTTATAAAAGTTGCAGGACTCCACCTCATTTTGACTAAAAAAGCTAACGATAAGCAAAAAAGAAAATAAGAATTACTCATTTCAGTTTCTTCAAACTAAAAATTGTACTAATTTGGGTTTGTAACTTGGTTAATTCATCTCGTGGTGAATAAAAAATATTCACCAGCTGGTGAATAAAATAACATAATGATTTTTTCCATCAATATTTTTTTATCAATATTTTTGTTCATCAATATTTTTTTTCATTATTATTTTATTTGGCCAGTGTGTTTAGTAGTTTTTTGTGTGTTACCAAGAGCTAATATGGCCTATATTATTTCCAATTTTAATAAAAACGCATTATTATTACTGGTTTCCCGATTTTTTGTCGACTTTTTCAAGGGATTGTCTAGTTAATTTAATAAAAATCATAAAGTTATTACAGTTATTAAATATAATATTAAAAACAAATTGAACTTACAATTGTAAACGTTTTTTCATTAATATTTTTTTCCATCAATATTTTTTTTTCATTAATATTTTTTTTCATCAATATTTTTTTTCATCAATATTTTTTTTCCCCCAATATTTCTTTTTCATCAATATTTTTTTTTTCATCAATATTTGTTTTTCATCAATATTTTTTGTTTTTATACATTTTTTTAATACATATTTCAATAACTTCTTTTTCATCAAAAATTTTCTTATCAACATTTTTTTTCATCAAATTTTTTTTTATCAATAATCTATTTTTCACTAAAAACTTTTTTCATCAAAAACTTTTTTTATTGACAAATGCAAAAATTTTTTAAGATATCGCCATACATAACTATGTGTTGTAACATCTGGTCCCATGCATCATTAAAATTTTTAAGTGTTTTATATACAATTTTATATGCCTCCAGTATTTTTTAATTTTTCTAAGTTTTTTCCAAGAACATACATATTTTTATCGCGAACATTTCCAAAGTGTGTTATATAAAATTTTATATGACTACATATTTTTTTATTTTTTTTTTCCAAGCACAACTTTTTGATCACGAAAAGTTTCTAAGTGTTTCATATAAAATTGACTCCATTTTTTTTTTAATTTTTTCTACGTTTTTTTCAAGGAACATTTTTTTATCGTTTTATGTTAAAGTTTATACGACTCCATTTTTTAAAATTTTTCTATGTTTTTCCAGGGACAAATTTTTTTTGAGAATATTTTCTAAGTGTTTCATATAAAATTTAACATCAAATTTGCATTTTTTTTCATACATTTACAATACAATTAAAAAAAAAATAAAACTAAAACGCATTTTTTAAAATCGTATCAAATTGCCTTCTCGAGATATACTAGTTATTTTCAATTTTTGTGGACCAAGTACTTAAAACCGACAAATTTGTTAATATTGCAAAAGTGTGTGTTGAAGAAATTCATATTTTTTTTCATCGAACTCTCAATAAAATAACCAAACTTTTGCTAGAAATCCGGACTTGATGGGATCAGAAATACCATCAGGACATGTGAGAAAGTTGAAAATACTAATTTTTCGTTTTATCCTTATAACTATCCAAATTTTGCAAGAAATTTCCCGTTTAATGCAGATATGTAAAGGAAGCCAACTTTGTCTGTTTTAAGGGCTTAATCCGGGAAAAATTAAAATGCCTATATCTCAAGAAGATGATTCGATAAAATTTTTCTGATTACAGATTCGTTTAGGAGGCCGAATTACTTTAAGAAATGTTTTTTTTTATTTTTAACAAAAAACCATAAAAATTGGTACCAAAATTTTCAAAATTTTGACTTCTTTTGCAAATATATCTGGATATACACAGAAAGAAATAAAAAAAAAATTTGAGTAAATTTTTAATACTATTGAGTAAAAAATTACTCAATTTTCCACCAGTAAACGATTTAATAGTATTGAGTAAATTTTTAATAAAAATTTATTAAATGTTTGCCAAAAAAATTTGAGTAAATTTTTAATTGACACTATTAAGTGCAGGAACAGAACAAGAATCACCACCTTTTAAAAACAGAACAAGTTTTATTTCACATCGGAGCCGGCCACCGGTTTAATCTGTCAAACCGTATGGAAAAAATCGTGCCGGGCTTATTCTGTTTCTACTCTAAAAAAAACAAAGTTTAAAAAAATTTCATATTTTTTTACAAAGAAAAAAAACATGTTTTTTCAAACTTTACCAAATATATTTTTGTCTTAAAGACATAAAATAATTTTATAAATATGATTACAAACTTTCATGTATATATACAAAAAACTATAAACTAAACGAGAATTAAAAAAACTAAGAAAATTCCAAAAAAAAATTAAAAAAGCTATTAAATTCTTATTAAATTATTTACTCAATTTGTTTTTAAATTTTTGAGTAAATTTTTAATTGCGTCAATTAAAAAATTACTCAAAACTTTTTTTAAATTTAAACAAGTGATTACTCAAATTGTTTTTCCCCATATTTTTTTCTGTGTACTAACGGATTTTAGATTTTAACCCCACTTTATTGGAGTGTCTGCTTTACATATCTGTTTTGAACAGGTAGTTTCTTGAAAAATTCGGATACTTATAAGGACATGCCAAAAAAAGGACATTTTGTACTTTTTTATAATGTCCTAAAGGTATCCTTGATCGTATCGAGTCCGGATTTCTTGCAAAAGTTAGGTAATCGTCAGGGAAACCAAAAATATGCAGTATAATGTTTTTTCCTGTGCATTTTATTGATAAATGGGCAAGGTATTTATCCGTTTCAGAAGTTTTTAAGAAATCTGGCATCGATTTGTTAGAGCATATTTTTGCATATTTTAGCCTTAGGAGCATATATTTGCATATTTTAGGTTTAAGAGCATATTTTAGCATAAGAGCATATTTTAAATTTTTAGAGCATTTTTCCACTTTTTAGAGCATATTTTTACATTTTTAGAGCATTTTTTTTTCAATTTTTAGAGCATTCTTTTCCAATTTTTTTTATGACAACATTTATTTTTAAATTTTTTATCCAACAAGGATGTTTTTTTCAACAATTACGGAATTGTGACGATTGATTCCCCTTTGGCCTGTTCTTGCATCATATCGGTATATGAAACTATGTTTTCTTTAGATTCAGCAACTTGGTAGAAAATATTAAGGCAAATATTTTTGTAGAACATATTTAACCCTCTAACTATCGCACATAACGGTATTTCCTTTCTCTAACAAATTGTAAAAACCACCGCAAAAAAGGGGACATAATTTTTTTAAGAGCATATTTTTATTGTTTTTAGAGCATACTTTCCGTTTTTAAGAGCATTTTTTAAGCGCATAAAACATGTTTTTTAGAGCATATTTTTGGTTTCCCTGGTAATCATATTGGGAATTTGAATAAAAAAAAAAAATATGAGTAACTTTAACATACACTCAAAAACTTATGTCATTAACTGTTTGTAGTTTATTTAAAAAGTTTTCCGTTTAGTCGTTTTTAAAAGAAAAAACATTTGTTTGATGTTCAGTTTTTATTAATGACTACTTCAGTCCTTTGTTTCAAAAATAACGCACTAAAAAATAAAGACTTTCATTAACATTTAATTTTTAAAGTCATTTATTTTTGTTCTGTAAGTAAATACTACTGATTATTCTTTTGATTTTTAATGATTTGTGTAGTAATTTTTTTTTAAATTCCCGAGTAAAAAAGATCATATATAATTATATATAGTTTTATATATACATTAGAGTGTCCCTTATTTTGGAAATGTTGGAAATCTTGAGACGGTACCCCCTCATTTTTTTCCTTTTGACTTAAAAATAACTCAGGAAAAATTTTACGCCCCTAGGACCACGCCTTCCCTACGCGACGGGGCCTTAAAGAGCGGGGCATTAAAAATCATTTTTCCATACAAACCAAAAAAATTTTTTTTTGATTTTTAATTTTTTTGTTATTAATTATAATATTACTTGGTTTGCTTATTCACGACAAAAAATTTGATTTTGGTGGGATAAGTCTTTCAGCGCTAAAAAATTTTTCACAAAAAAAAAATTTGAGCCGCCGGGGTCCTACAGTAAAAAATTTTTAAAAAATATTTTTTTTTAGTTTTGACCAGCAACGGTTTTAGCTGCTATGTTTCTTTTAATGATATATATTCCAAAAAAAAAATTATTCATATCTGTGACATCTTTATCTTTTTCGAAAAAAAAATTTTGAGCCGTAGGGATCCTACGGTAAAAATTTTTTAAAAAATATTTTTTTTTTAGTTTTGAAAAGCAACGGTTTTAGTTGTTATGTTGTTTTTAATGATATATATTCCAAAAAAAATATTATTCATATTTGTGACATCTTGATCGTGTATCGAAAAAAATCAACAATGCATTTTTTACCCTTTTTTAGAACACGATACAGATGTCACAGATACAAAAAATATTTTTTTATGAATATATATCATTTAAAGCAACATAGCAGCTAAAATCGTTGCTGGTCAAAACTAAAAAAAAAAATATTTTTTAAAAATTTTTTACTGTAGGACCCGGGCGGCTCAAATTTTTTTTTGCGAAAAATTTTTTAGCGCTGAAAGACTTATCCCACCAAAATCAAATTTTTTGTCGTGAATAAGCAAACCAAGTAATATAATAAATAATAACAAAAAAATTAAAAATCAAAAAAAAATTTTTTGGTTTGTATGGAAAAATGATTTTTAAGGCCCCGCTCTTTAAGGCCCCGTCGCGTAGGGAAGGCGTGGTCCTAGGGGCGTAAAATTTTTCCTGAGTTATTTTTAAGTCAAAAGGAAAAAAATGAGCGGGTACCGTCTCAAGATTTCCAACATTTCCAAAATAAGGGACACTCTAATATACATATATTATTTTGTAAAACTATATGTATTTTTTGTTGCATCATATGTGATTTTATATATTTGCACTTCTAATTTGTTTCCTATATAAAATTATATAACAGAAAATATTGACTTTTATATAATAACATATGATTTAAAGTTCGTTTATATAATTACATATGAACTTTAAAATTCTGTCTTCTTTTTTATTAAATTTGATAAAAAAAATATTTGAAGAAATTTTATATAAAACTTTATGCAACTGTTTTTAAATTATATGTTATCTTATATGAGTAAAATTTAAAAAAAAATCTAAGTCCTTTACATATAATTTAATATAACTTTTGAAAATTTTTCTAAGTCCAGATGTTTTTTTTTTTTGAAAATTTTCAAAGTCCTAAAAATATTTTTGAAAATTTTTAAGTCCTGGAAACAAATTTTTTTTTGTCAATTTTTTGCGTTTTAGGGGAAAACATTTTTTTCTTATATATAAATATATTTAATTATATATAATTGCATCAATTTTATACAAAAAAGGGTCCAATTTTCGCATATAACTATATAAAATTATATTAAAATTATATCAAATTTGATCAGATTTGATCAAATTTGATAAGTTTTTATATCGTTTTATCGACTCATTTTTCGCATTAGACTATATATGATTATATATGATGGCTTTATATAATTTTATATGAATATATATAATCTTTTTTACTCGGGTTGTTGGTATTTTTTTAATGAAATATCATTAGTTTTTACCTACACAAGTCAGTTATTTTTTTGTAGAAAAAAAATCAAAAAATTATTTATAGAAATATAAAAACATGTTTGTATCAAGTGACTTTGGCACGATGGGTAGAGTGTCTGGCCAGAATGTAGTTGATTGCGGGATCGATTTCCCAAAAATTTTATTAAAAATTTTTAAAAAAATATTTCAATAAAAAATTGTAAAAAATTACCTACGAAATCATTAATTTTTATTGTTTTCGTAGGTTATTTTTTTGAAATTTGTTCGTAAAAATAACAGAACTATCATTAATTTTTAATGTTTTCGTTGGTTATTTTTTCGAATTTGTTAGTAAAAATGAGTAAAAAAAAACGTAATTTTTAATGTTTAATGTTATTTATTTTAGAAAATTTTGTCAACAGTAAAAAATAAATGTTGATGTTTGTTAAAACAAATGAATAATTACTGGGATGGTTTTCAATTGTTTATTCACTGGTTTTAAGTGTGTTTTTCATTTGTTTTTGCCTACAAAATATTTTGAGTGTACACTTTTCCACTATTAAAAAAAATTGTGTGTTTTGAGGGCTTGGTCCACAACAAATGAAAATGCCTACATCTCGAAAAGGCGACTTGATACAACTGTTCTGATGACAGATTCGTGTTTAGGAGGCCAAAATACTTTAGGAAATGTACTTTCAAAGTATGTGCAAAAAAAAGTTGGTTTTTGTAGAGCAGTGTAATATTTAAACATAATGGGGTGCTCGACCGATAGTTCAATACGCTTTGCATGGAATGAAAAATTAATCTAAATATTAAAAAATTTTCTTTTAATAAAAAATGGCCGCAAATTGGAGTATAAAAATGCTTTAAAACTGAAAAAATTACATCAAAGTTTTCGTTCTGTTGTACTCCATTTAAAAATTTGGGGCTTTTTCAGTTTTGCTTTGGATCGATTTTTCAGGGTGAATTTTCTACTGAATGGACTTTTATACCTTCTTGGTATCATTCGAGATAATAGTTGTTTGTTACACACGTTATTTGTCCGTTACATTCAATTCATATATTCATTTCCGTTCCTCTACCTTACTAAAAGCACTTGCAATGTTGCCATGTAACAAAAATATTAAAAAAGCTTTTTTTTTTAAATTACAAACTTTATTAACGTTTCTCTACCAATGTGTTTCAGAGCTTGTTTTAACGTTAAACAAAAGTGCCTTTAAAAAAACAAATGAAACACAAAAACAAACAAAAAACAATCAAAGACAAAACTACTAAAAACTTTTTAGTTTATTTGCATGCGGCGAACGTTACGGTTAAAAAAATAAATAAAAAACAAATAAAAATAAAAATTAGGAAAAATAAGCAAATTGACAGTTTGAGATTATTTTTAAAATTTTCTTTGAAAAAAAAAAAACGAAAACACACGCAGTTTAACAACAAACGCGGTATTTGAAAGTGTGAGTGGCGTGGCGCGCAATTTTGCACAAAAAAATTATATTCGTAATAATTAAAAAATAGTGCAAAATTTTATATATTTTAAAATAATTAATTGCTAAAATCTATAAATTATTTAAATAGATTTCAAATAAGAATATAAAGTATTTAAATATCGAGTTTAGGTGTCATTTTGGCAAAATTTAAAAAAAAATTTGCAATAAATTTCCAAAAATAACAACAGAAAATAAAAACATGGCATGCTCAACGAAAACGCTAAAAGTATTTGCACTCATATGGGATTTTATATATGCAGTAAGTAAATATTCGGTTATTTTTGTATAGTTTTTGTATAGTTTTTTTTATGTTTACTATTTATAATATTACACCATTTCCTGTGTTGGAAAATTTGGAAAATACTATACTTAGAGAAATTCAACAGTGACAACATATTAGTTGTTTTGTAAACCAAAGTTGTTTGCAATTAAAATTACAATTTGATTTTTATGACAGATGTCAAACAACTACTTCTGACTAGTGTTTATAAACCGGTTAACCGAAAAAACGGGTTTTTCCTAAAATTTCTTTTTTTTTGCAAACCGGTTAACCGAAATTTAATATTTCCGGTGCTCCGAAAACCGTTTTTTTTCTGTCGGTTAACCGGTTTTTTAAATACATTCAAAACATAATATTTTCGCAAATATTAAGAGTTTAAACTTATTTTTTAATGATATTTTCAAAATTTCGTTAAAAACACATAAAAAATCCGCGAGAAAGAATGTCTAAAATATTTTTTGTCTTCAAGAAACAATTTTTTAAATAGGAATTTTATCCCGAAACTGATAAAAATTTTAAATACTCACCGTTGTAAGCGTTTTTTTTTCAACATTTCATGAAAAACTTAATAAATGACTGTAAACCAGATACTTAAGTCCAGTTAATGGCGAAAATGTCAATACAAGAAAATAAAAATAAAATTCAGAACTGCAATTTACTTATAACGAATAGATGTATTTTTCTAAAGAAAACCAATACAAATTAAATTAAAGTTCTAGTGACTATGGTCAATTAAAGTACATTATTTAAATACCGCTTTTTTTTAGCGTAACAGTTGCAAACCTTGCGAATATAGCTTATGTCAACTTAAGCAATATTTGCTTTATTATTTAATAAAAAAAGCTATTTTCAAGTATTTTTCGGGTTTTTCAGTTAATGAAAAAAAAAAAAACGGTTATTCCGGTTTAACCGAGAAAACCGGTTAACCGAAAAAGCTGATTTTTAGTTAATCGAGAAACCGGTTTTCCAAAACGTCGGTATTGTATAAACACTACTTCTGACAGTTGATTTTGGAAACAACTTACACAAAAGCACTACTTAAAGTAACAGTCATTTTGAAAAGTTAGAAATTTTATTTTATAGTATCATAAACTATTAGCTAACAAAAAAAGTTATTATGTATCGAGTTTTTGATAAGTTTTAATAGATTTTATGAATCGTTATATCTCCGCAAATAAGATTTAAAAAACAAACAACTGAGGGTTTTAAATTCAGGAAACATATGAGGACGCCATCCCCTCACGATAAATGTAATCAAACTTATTTTTTATCTTTTTTGCATTAAAGGGTGGTAAGTTGTTCACCGGTGAAAAAAATGTTCCGAAACATCAATTAATTTGCAGCGAAGATTTGACAGTCATAAGTTTGGTTATGTTTCCCGCATAATTAATGTTTACAGTTCCAAAAACTTAAAATTGCTTCTTTTTATTTCTGAATGTCAAATTTTACCGCTTTTAAAATGGTCTGTACAATTTAAAAAAATCTTGCAATCAAAATAAATTCTCTGTACAATCAGCAGAAAAATCTGCTGAAAATACACCCATTTTGAGCCATATGAGAAATCTGCTGATTTTAGCAGACACGGTTTGCTAAATATCTGTCATGATTATCTTGGTCAATGGTTCTCAAATGATGGGTCGCGACCCCCTTGGGGGTCGTGGAAGAGTTTCAGGGGGTCGCGTACAATTTTGTCAAAACCTTAAATTTTGGTAAAACAATTTAAAATAAGGACCACACTAGTAAGCATGACTGATTGTTTTTCCATTCAAACGTTCACATACATTTGGTTTGTTTATTTGACCTAAAACTTTAAAAATCAAACATATTTACAGAAAAATATATATTATTATTCGATTAATCGGAAATTAACAATTTTAAATTAATCCAATAACTATTTGTCTAAAATTGTTCGATTAATCGAAGAAGAATTAATCGAATGAAGACCCTAATTACAAGGAATTTTGCTACTATATTTTTTACACGTCTTTTTCTTGCAAAATTGCCTGTTATTTTTTCCAAGTGTAGATAAAATTTGGTTTATAACTAATTTGAAGAAAAGTCCAAGAATAGGGAAATTTTATTATATTAATATTTTTTTTGCAAATATTTTTTTATAAATTTATAAAAATTCGAAATTTTTGAAAATGCTATTGGAATTAGTGTCATCCTGTGATGTGTTCATCATTTTTATTTAAAGATTTTTGTTTTTAAACTATTCAGTTGCAAATTTTTCATTTTGAAACATGGACAATAAAGTGCTATGCAAGTATTTATAAATAATTTTCTTTTGTTACAAACTAAATTGAGAATTGTGTTATTTTTAACTTTATCAATATTTATCTATTAAAAATATCGTATTTGTTTATCTGACAACAACTTGTTGTGTTTTTATACATTTCATAAAAAGACAAGTAGAAAAATTAAATTCGAATTGGTCGAATCCATGAATACCCTCCACAATGTCATTTTTAAGTCATAGAAAATTTTTTTAACTTGAAAAAATTAACAATTTGGATTACAAATATTTTATTTTGAGAAAAAAAACTTTTTTTTATTGTTTTTGCAAAAAAAAACATTTTTTTTTGAGTGTAAAATTTTTATTGAGTGTAAAATTATTTTTGAATGTTATGATATCCTACACCACTCTGTGGTACAGGGTATAATGAGTTTGTGCTGATGTTTGTAACTACACGAAATATTGGTCCTAGCCCTACCTTCAAGTATACCGATCGACTCAGAATTACTTTTTAAGTAGATTTAGCGATGTCCGTCCGCCCGTCTGTCCGTCCGTCCGTCTGTCCATCTAACGGTTTAAGCACAATACAGTTCGCAATATTCAATCAATTGACTTGAAATTTGAAAATTAAGCATCTTTTGGCCCAAGGACGAAGCCTATTGAAATTGAAGATAATCGGTCCATGTTAAGACCTAGCCCCCATACAAACGCCCCCTATGGATTCGGCTTAAATGACTCTAATAACCGTATTATTATAGATATCGCTTTGAAATTTAGCAGGTAATCAAATTTTGTATACACGAATCACCATTCAAAATTTCAAAGGAATCGAGTCAGTCCTTCTGGTAGTCCATACACACCACCCTCCCGATATTCACATAATTCCCTCAAAATTCATAAAAATGGAAATATTTGATAAAAATTTTATTTTTAGGTGTTAAACGTGTACTTTAGGAAAGTTATCAAATCGGAATATAATTTGACCATTTTTGGACTTAGTCCCCCATATACAAATTTCGACCGATATTCAGTTAAATCGGTCTATTGACAAAAAATAAACCAATTCCACTAAAATTTGATCTGTGTGTGTTTTCTACACTAAATAAAGATCTAACAAAAGACAGTCCCAATCGGTCCATGTTTGGACTTAGGAACCATTTTCCGGAAAACACTGGTGTAGGGTATATATGGTCGGTATTGACCGACTATAATTTTTTTAGTGATAATAATATGTTGCAAAATATGTTTGTGACTTACCAATGTTTTTAAAACTTGTTTTAACACGTGAATTTAAGGCGGATCCAATCTGAAATTGGCAATTTACCGACCCCATGGGTCTGGACCCTGTTGAATCGAGACCTCGTTGGGTCCTTTAAGAGTCGCCATAGGGCTTAGTCTAAAACTTTTGTCCGTTTCGCTCTTCCTTGCTTTGTTTTTGAGATACGGGAATAATTGGTCTGATCGGGTCTTTAGAATCTTAAAAACTCGATAACTCAAAACCTATTACTCGGAGGGCTTTTAGGTATTCGCGGTGGAACTTTTTAGCGTGTCGGCAGTATATACTGAGATATGGGCATTAGGCTGGCATTTTTTTATATGGCAAAAAAGTTTTTCTTACGATTTTGAACGTCAGGGAAAATTTTTATTCTCTTAGTCCTAAAACTTATGTGATACAAATTTGAGGCGACTTAAATATTGGATTTAAATTTTTAGAAAAAAAAATATAAAAAAAAAATTTCTTGCAAAACATTATACTTATTAATTTTTATGCGCTGAACACGAATGTCAAAGAATTTTTAAAATCTTTCAAACGGTTTTCGAGATGTCGCTATTTGAAATTTGCAAAAAATGGCGGTTTTTCCTACGTTCTAGAAATTAAAAAAAAAATCTTACCCTTGTTCCTTTCAATTAGCTTGACACAATCTTTCATCTAAAATGAATTTGAGACAAATCCGATCATTTTAGCCCGTGGCGCCCTTTAATCAAAGATTTACATTTTTGGAAAATTTTATTTACCAAAATTTTAGATTTTTGAAAAATTAAATAAAAAAATATCTCGCGATACATTATTTTTTATTAATTTTGGGATGCTGAATACAAATATCCGTTTTTGAGTTATCGCCATTTGAAATTTGTCAAAAAATTTCACAAAATGGCGGTTTTTTCCTACGTTCAAGAAATTTTTTAAAAAAATCTTAAAATTTTGTTTCTATTAAAGTCTACAGTTTTTAATGAAAATTTTGTAAAAAAGAATGATTGGATTTGGCTCAAATTAATTTTGAATGAAAGATTGTGTCAAGCTCTTTGAAAGGGTCAAGGGTAAGATATTTGTTTTAAGAAATTTTTAGAACGTAGGAAAAAATCGCCTTTTTTTTGAAAAATTCAAATAACGATATCTCGAAAACCGTTTGACCGATTTTAAAAATTATTTGATATTTGTGTTCAGCGCAACAAAATTAATAAGTATGATGTGTCGCAAGATAAGTTTTATTTATTTTTTCTTTTCAAAAAATTTTTAAAAATCTAAAACTTTGACCGACGGACGCAATAGGTTAATTTAATCCGATTGACCTCAAATTTGTACCACATATTTTTTAGGCCCACTAGAATAAAAATTTACCCGGACACTTGGGAAAATCAAAAGTTGAAGAAAAAAATCCAGTCTAGTGTAACCCCATACTGTGTTTAGAGGTTATAATAAGGAGGTTCCCAAAACGTTTTCTCACAATTTATAAAACTTTGGACGAAGGGTTTATAAGATTCAACACTGCAGAATATCACACACTTATTTGTTATTTACATATCAGCAGATGATGGATACATTAGTGGGGATAATTGTTAGTAAGGTGCATTGAAAAATATTTTATCTCATATTATTTTTCGTAAATATTACAGTTGGCATTTATTAGCAAATATTTTATGATCATAGTCATACACGATTCAATACTTCTGTATATGTTAAAATTTTATTTATTCAAATATCTTAAAATATTTTTATCTATGCATAACGTTAAGCAAAAATTTGCACGTACAATTCATTTATACACTGAAAACAAGTACACTCAAAATAATTACTCTGTAAAATGGCTGTTATCTCAATTCGACAGATATTTGACTAATTGTAAGTTATCTGCTGAAATACATATTTTAAGAAAATACTTTGTATTTTCTTGTGACCGAAAAACAAAATTTTATCTGTATTTTTTTTTGTAGTCTCTATTTTACATATCGTCGAACTATATTCAATAAATGCCAACTCGAAAAAGCTTACTGTTCAGGAGAGCTAAAAAACTAGTTATTTCGCTAATTATTGTAAAAATTAACAATGTACCTTCCATAAGATGGTTTAAATATTCTAAATAATTTTTACCTATGGCAAAAATTTTATATTTTGCACTTGTTTGCGTATTTTTGAGAGATGGCATTTATTACTACATCAAAAAACAAATATTTTTTAGAGTTGGCACATTTTGTCGGAAAATAAAAAAACATTTTTTTTTGGAAAAATTTTTATAATTTTTTTTTTTTGGTTTTTGTTATCCTTAGTACGATAATTGCAAAAACTGAAAAAAAAAATTAAAAATCTTTGCATATTTTTAAAAGTTACTAGCTCCGAAAGCCTTTTAATCTCAGGGTGGTCAACTTTGGGACTCTGTAACTCACGCTGTATTGTATTAGGGTCCCTCCAAACTAGCTATTGTGAAAGCTTACATCATTGACTTAATTTGCTTCACTCATAATGTTTTAATCTGACAAATAGTTTGAAGGTTACATAAATATAAGCATTTTTTTTTTTTTGCAAACACTATTTACCGATAATTTCAAAATGGTAATATCTTGAAAACTAGCCATTCGATATCAAAATCTTTACCAGATTCGTGTTCAGCATGGCAATTGCAATAAGAAATATGGTAAAATTTTTTTAAAAAAAATTTTTGAAAAATTTTTGGAAATTTACAATGGGAGTTGGCATTTATTTTCACCAAAAAAATACGTAGTTTGAGATAGCAGAATAACAAAAATGGATGTAAAACGCCAACAAATTATTTTTTTGTTCTGAAATTTTTATCACAGATGGGTATTGAATAGGGGAGCTATTTGCCATCGGAAACTCATATCGGTCAAATTTGAGTTGGCATATTTTGAATATAGGTTCACGATATAATAAACAAAGTTTTTAGCTAAACTTCAGGTTAATATATCTCAAAGATGGAACAAAATATTATAAGGGTAAACATTCATATTCTGACTAATTTTTATTAAAAAAATAAAAATTGTTTTAGTCGACCTTTAAACTATTATATTTTGAGTAGGTTTATTCTAGCTCGAGGTCATTATTTCCATTACTTATTAAAACTATGATATTCTCATACAATAATTTTTAAGAAAATTATTTTACTGTTTTAAATTTATTTTTTGCAAGATTTAATCGACAAGTGTTTCGGAATGGGAACTGACAAATTCCGAAACACGTGTCGATTAAGTCTTGCAAAAAATTAATAACATAAATAAATTTAAAACTGAAAAAAAAAATATTGAAAATTATTCTATGAGAATATCATAGTTTTAATTAGTTAAGGAATTAATGACCTCGAGCTAGAATCAACCTACTCAAAAAGGTAAGCCTGATGTGATGTAAAAACCTGATGTGATGTGAAACTCTGAGCACAGATTCGGATTCAGCGCAACTCAAACCCTAAGGAAAGTTTACTTTAGTCCGGGGGTTTCGAATTTTTTTAATTTTGTCGGCCTGTGTAAATATTCAAAAAAGCTGCCTGCTCTAAAAACCACGGCTTATAGGACAATTTCAAACAAAAATTATCGATCCTGGAATGTGAAGTTTAATCTGTTGTATGATAATATGATGCATTCTGTAACCGAATGTTTCAACGGAAATTTTTGCTGGATGCATTAATATGCTTAATTTCTATTTTTTTAATTTTAAATAAAAATATTGGTGAAGGGCGCATTAAATTCGACACGACAGAACGTAGCGCTTTTCCTAGTTAGTTGTCTGTATTTAAATTATCCACCTTGACTTGTCTGGCTGGCTAACATTAAAATTGCACAATTATTTAAGAATGTTTGTTTTTGTGTATTACTCGTACTATAAACATAAATGTTTAGACATCTAGTCGTATTATTATTATTATTTGTATTTTTACTCGTATTTATTAAAATGTTTTTAAAGTGCCACAAAAATTTTAACAAGTTGAAAAATTTTTAAATTTGTAAAATTAAATACTTTCTGTACTGGACACCTCTATCAGGTGTTATTGTAAATTTATTATCATGAGCAGACGACACATGTCAACAATAGTGTCGATTATAGCTACTCCCTCTACAAAGATTTAACTGTACACTCAAAAAAAAGTGAATTAAAATCTGTTAAAATTAACTCAATTTTGAGAAAAAGAGGAAATGATTTGGCTCCAAAGATTTTTTTTCTTGGTTTTAGTTCATAATTTTCCTAAAAGTAAGGAAAACAAAGTTATTTAATTTTAAGCTAATTTTAACATTTTAGAAATAGATTGGGTCTAACCCTGGACCCATGGGTTCAGACCCCATTTAACTCGAGACCCCGCTGGGTCCTTTAAGGGTTCCCATAGATTTTGAACCAAAACTTGTGTCCGTTTCGCTCTAACTTGCTTAGTTTTTGAGATACGGTAATAAGGGGCCTGATAGGGTCTTGAGAATCTTAAAAACCGGATAACTGAAAAACTATTAATCGGAGGGCTTTTGGGCATTTTTTACCCTTTTTTTAGAACACGATAAATATGTCACAGATAGGTTAGGTTAGGTTGTAAGTGGCTGCTGACGTTTTACGTCAACACACGTAGACTCTGAGGTCCATTGTGATACCACGGGATCGTAATAGGTTTCCCTACTAGTCCCTGTCGTTAAACCAGTTTGAGCTTCTTATGAAACTCCTTAGATGTTGAATTTTGACATCCGACAAATCAGAAAGATCGTACAGCTCCCTAGATCCCAGTGAAGCAAGTCGCTGACCAGAAAGTGCCGGGCAATGGCAAATAAAGTGTTCGATAGTTTCCAACTCCTCTTCATCCATGCAACTTCGGCAAAAGTCATTCGACGGCACATTTAACCGCTCTGCGTGCTTCCCTATAAGACAGTGTCCGGTAATTATAGAAACCACCGTTGAAATCTCTCCTCTTGGAAGCGATATCAGCTCACTTGTGCGCCCCTGATTAAGAGAAGGCCAAATCAGTCGTGTTGTCTCACACGTCCATCCATTTGCCCATCTTTGATTAGTCTCCGTCGCAGAACAAAGCCGTAGGTTTTGCTTGCAAGTTTCTAGAGGCGTACCAACACATTCCAATTCTGTTGGAACCTGTAAGGTATTTCCTAGTCTTGCAAGCTCATCGGCTTTGCAATTCCCTGGAATGTCTCTGTGCCCTGGGACCCATATGAGTCGTATGTTAAACTGCTTGGCCATCTCATTTAAAGACGTGCGGCAGTTAAGGGCAGATCTTGTTTTCAGAAACATTGAATCCAGGGACTTGACCGCGGCTTGACTGTCAGTATAGATGTTGACTGCGGTTGTAGACAAGACATTGCAGCTCAACCAGTCAGCCACTTCTTTTATTGCCAGCATCTCTGCCTGGTAAACACTGCAATGATCTGGCAATCTACGAGCCAGGCTCAACCCAAGCTCTTCCGAATAGACTCCAAAGCCCACTTGTTCGTGCAGCCTCGATCCATCTGTGTAAAAATTTATGGTAGCTCCACTACCCGGAGTATCCCCCATCCAAGACTCCCTGGATGGTATCATAGTGGTAAAGTGGCGCTCAAAGAGGCTCAAAGAGGGAGCACAGTCCACATTTTGTGGTATTGTTATCTTTTTCAAGATTGCGCTATGGCCACAATCACTGCTCCTCCATTGCAGCGTGCTATTAAGTCGAATTGCCGATGCAGCCGCATACTGCCTACCCAATATGTCCAAGGGTATCAGGTGAAGGAGGATTTCTAATGCAGCCGTAGGTGTAGTACGAAGAGCACCAGTGATGCACATTGACGCCATTCTCTGTACCTTCGTGATAAAGACAAAGTTCGCTTTTGTTTCCAAAGCAGGCCACCAGACAATGATTCCATACAGCAAAATTGGACGCACCACTGCTGTATAGATCCAATGAACGACTTGAGGGCTAAAACCCCATCGTTTTCCAATGGCCCTTTTACAGGAATACAAAGCAATCGTTGCTTTTCTCACCCGTTCCTCAATATTACGCCTGAAATTCAGCTTCCTATCTAGAAATACTCCAAGATACTTGGCTCCATCTGAGAAGGTGATTTCAGTACCGTCCAGAGAAATAGGATCAAAAGCAGGAATCTTATTTTTCCTTGTAAACAAAACAAGCTCTGTTTTACTAGGATTAACTCCTAGGCCACAGTCTCTTGCCCATTTAGACAGATCTTTCAGAGAACCCTGAAGAATGTCCCGCAATGTTGGCAGATGCTTCCCCTTTACCGCTATCGCGACATCGTCAGCATATGCGATAACATGACAACCACGTGCTTCTAGAGATAGTAGCATTGAATTCAGTGCCAGGTTCCAAAGAAGCGGCGAAAGAACACCTCCTTGTGGTGTGCCCCTATTGACAAATCGAGATATGACGGACGCTCCCAATTCAGACGTTATACGTCTATTGGCAAGTAGGTTTTCCACCATTAAAACGATTTCACGCTTTACTCCCAGACCAGACAATGCCAATATTATCGATTCTGGAATGACATTATTAAAAGCCCCCTCAATATCAAGAAAGGCCACCATAGTGTACTCCTTTACCGAAAGCGATCTCTCGATGGTACCAACGAGCTCATGAAGAGCTGTTTCCGTTGATCGTCCCTTGCTGTATGCATGTTGCTTTGTCGAAAGCAACCTCGGGTCAATCACTCTACGCAAATATGAGTCTATCATTCGTTCCATTGTCTTTAACAAAAAAGAAGACAGACTAATTGGTCTGAAATCCTTCGGAGCTGTGTGGGAACTTTTCCCAGCCTTCGGGATAAATACGACTCTGGTATCCCTCCATTTTAAAGGAATATACGACCAGTTGATGCATGCTGTGTATAGATTATACAGCAACGGGGCTATATAGTCCAACACTTGCTGCAACTCAGCCGGGATTATACCATCAGGTCCCGGAGATTTATAGGGCCTGAAGCTTTTTATCGCCCAGATTAATGTTGGCATATTTATTATTTCCGAAGCAATTTCAGATGCTTGGGCGTCAGAACGTTCCAAAGCTTGAAACGGCGTCATGGAATTGCCCGGAAAATGCGTGTTTAAAAGGAGATCCAGCGACTCTCCACTGGAGGAAGACCACACCCCATTAGGATCTTTCAGGTATCCTAGGGTGCAAGGAGAAGAAGCCAGAACCTTGCGCAGCCTGGATGCCTCAGAAACGTCTTCTATGTTTCCACAGAAGTTTTTCCAAGAATCACATTTGGCATTTCTGATCATCTTTTTATAACTCTTAAGTTGCAGCCTGTATGCAGACCAGTCCTCGTCCGCTCTTGAAAATTTAGCCTTATTAAAGAGCTTTCTGCAGGAATCTCTGCTCGTCTGCAACTCATTTGACCACCAAGGTGGCTTTTTTTTCCCTCTAGGCTTTGCAGAAGGGCAAGACGCATCCAGGCACCTATTACAAACATTTGTTATATGGTCAACCAGACAGTCAATTTCCGCTAAACTATGCGGTTCAGATAGGGGTACTTCATCCAAAAGCAAAGAAAAAGTCTCCCTATATTTCACCCAGTTTGTTCTTCTCAGATTTCTAGAGACTGTCTCAACCGGGGCACGCTCCCTGAGTAAAAACTCAATGTACCGATGATCTGAGAAAGAATGCTCTTCCAAAACTCTCCAGTCATCAATTCTATCAGACAATGTATCTGATACAAGTGTTACGTCAAGAACCTCTTGCCGCGTACTTGTAACGAAAGTTGGTTCACTACCCTTGTTACAAATATACAGGTTAGTGCTTAACAAAAACTCCAAAAGTGATTCGCCTCTATCATTTGTGTCTGTACTACCCCATATCGAATGATGTGCATTAGCATCACAGCACACTAGTAACTGGTGTCCCCTAGATTCAGACTCCCGAATCAGACCGCCAACCTTCTCCGGGGGTATTGGCCCCGGATTAGGAAAATACGCAGAGGCGAGCCAAATAGATTTCCCATGAAGCTCTAAGCTAGCCGCTGTAACATCCATATCACTAAAAGTTGATAAAAAGAATATATTTAAGCCATTTTTCGCCAAGATGCAGGCTCTTGGTGAGCCCTCACCTTTGGCAACCATCAACTTAAACCCAGGGGTCTTCAATCCGCAAACCCTGCCACCCCGCACCCAGGGCTCTTGGATAAAAACCAAGTCAACTGCTCCTGTCGTCAGGCGCAGCAATAGTGCAGCTGAGGCTGCCTTACAGTGATGGAGGTTTATTTGTAGGAACCGCAACATCTTGCTTTTTTTCCACCATCCTTTCCACCACCGTGTTATTGGCTTCATCCTCCGTGTTATCATAGAGGTCGCATTCGTCCCCAGATTCAGTTTCGAATAAGCCAGATATGTGTCCCATCTGTTCTGAATCGGAGGCAACAGAACTCTCCGAATTCCTCACTGCATGGGCCTCGTCCTGAATGTCACCCATAGTGGCATCAGCTTTATCCTCCGTGCCATCACAGAGGTCGCATTCGTTGCCAGATTCGGTTTCGAAAATGCCAGATGCATCTCCCATCAGCCTAGAATCGGTCAGCTGAATATCAACCTTTTCCAGATTCTCCTCCCCAGCCGACTCTGCCACTGGCTTGTCTGCTTCCAAAATAGGCTTCTGGTCGCCCTTGTAGACATTGACTCTTATATGAAAAAAGCCAAATCTAATAATGCCGTCAGTCCTGGCTAAAAGCGGAAGCGATTCCTCATTAACCAAGACCACTGCTTGACGACGAGCGCCCTCCATCTCACCCAATCTGGCAATTTGCCAATTCTGTGTTGGAAGGTCAGGATTGCAGACTTTTATCATCTTTAGAATCACCGCAGTGTCACTTGTAGCCATTGGGATCCATGCATGAGCTCTGGGTTGCGAGGGGATATCATGTTTTTCCACAACGTCCAGTCTGGCTCCAGGCCATAACTCTCCCACTTGGCTAATGGCAACCTTAAACACGGCTGCGGATCTTTCGTTTCCAAAAGCAACGAGTTTTACTCGCCCCTGATACCAACCTGCGTTGACAGTAGTAGGGAGAAAATCAGGCATACTCTCAAGAAGCCTATAGTAGATTTCATTTAGTTTAGTTTCAACTAAACTCCACTTGTCCCTTGGAATACTACAATCCCCATTTTGCCTGTTTATCACAGCCCTAACGAAGTTACCTTTCACCACTTCACTAAAAGACTGAGTCCAGACGTTGCCGGTCACCTTAGATCTTTTAGGTAAAGGTTTCTCGTCGGGCGAGCGCAACCTTTTACCAGACTTCGATGACGAGGCCGAAACAGCGCTCTGTTTGTCAGATGCGCGCATTGCCGAAAGTTTGTCCTGTTCTTCAATGACTCCTTTCGCCCATGATAGCGACGCCTTCTCACGTTCGGAGAGCTTCGTTCCATCGAGTTGGCTTAGTCTGTTAATTATTTTCAAACAAAGCCTTCTCTGGTTGTGCCTGACCTTTGATGGCTTAAGTTTCTTTTTCTTTTTACCACCAATATTAGGCTGAGCACCCCTACCAGAATCAAGGCCGGACTTCAAGGTCGCAACCCTAAGACCAGTGCTAGGACCAGCACCAGTCGGTGAGGCAGAGCCTCGAACTAAATCGGTATCATTTGTGTCCATATTTTCATTTTCCTTGATGTGGTAATGAAAATATCACAAAAATACCTATTACGAACAAACCTATTACGAACAATTTTAGTAATTCAATTTATAGCACGGAGTTAAAATAAAACACGTCCACACTCGTCAACAGTTGAACGATCAAAAAAAAAAAAAATATGTCACAGATACAAATAATAATTTTTTATGAATATATATCATTTAAAGCAACATAGCAACTAAAATTGTTGCTTGTCAAAACTAAAAAAAAAATATTTTTAAAAAATTTTTTACCGTTGGACCCCTGCGGCTCTAATTTTTTTTTCGAAAAATTTTTTAGAGCTGAAAGCCTTATTCCACCAAAATCAAATTTTTTGTCGTAAATAAGCTAACCAAGCAATATAATAATTAATAACAAAAAAATTAAAAATCAAAAAAAAAAAAATTTTGGTTTGTATGGAAAAATGATTTTTTAGGCCCCGCTCTTTAAGGCCCCGTCGCGTAGGGAAGGCGTGGTCTTAGTGGTCTTAAAATATTTCTTCAGTTATTTTTAAGTCAAAAGGGAAAAAAATGAGGGGTATCGTCTCAACATTTACAACATTTCCAAAATAAGGGACACTCTAATGTTCAACTTTCAGCCATGCACATTTTGCTATCAAATAATGCAATACTAAAATATCGTAATTTTGAAAAAAATTTAAAAAGCTCATAAAATTTTTGCCAATTATTTTTTTTTGGTCGCGTTTGTAAATCAAGTGGTAAATGGTAAATTATAAAGTTCACAATGCATTCGGAACCATTCGGAATAAAACTGGGAGTGTGCCTCGCAGAAAACAGACTTTTTAAAAAATTAAATTTTTTTCTTTCCAACTTTGAAGAGCTGCAGCTTCGTAACCATGTCGAGCACATCTCTCGAATGAAGCTCAGATTGTGGGTTTTTACAAGGGATTTACCATGTGTATTTGAATTTTGAAATTACTATTTGCACCAAAAGCTTCAATCAAAAAACCTCGAAAAATTGAAAATTGAAAAAAATTGGTACCAAAGATTTAAGTCCATGGTTGACCTTCTAACTTCGATTCCGCCATTAGAATTGAATTATATCGTTGGGTTTTCCTGTAATTTACTATTAAAGTCCGCAACTAACAATAAGTAAACAATTTTTGGAATTTTATTTCGATATGTAAAGTTAAAGTCTGATTTATCAGGAAGAAAATAAGAGGTTTTGTAACAAAAATTCGTCTAAAATTGTGGAAGTTACATGCATTTGAACAAAAATGCATCAATTCAGTTTTATACAAAAACAGTTGTATTTGTTACATTCGACACATTCGAAATACATTGTCAAATGTGTTGATACCCACCACAATGCCAAAAGATTATTTAAAACTATTCAATATTCAATACTATTCTATATGTCAACTGAAGAAAACTCTGCCAAATGTCTGTTGAATGACTGTAATCTACAGTCATTTTACAGAGTATTTTACAGAGTTATTATTTTGAGTGTATATTTGACCTCCAGGACAATATCTTTGGGGTCCATTTTTTTTGACTTGGAAACCGGATATTTTTGAACAAAGTGAACAAAATTTAGATTTTTTTGGCTTAAAATATTAATTAATATTTGGACATTACTGAAAAAGTGTTTTTATGATATTTTTTTCCTGGTCCTAACAAAATTAAAAAAAAAAAAATATGTTTTCTTCAAAAATAACTTATTTTTTTTTTTTTAAATAAATTTTAAATTGCATTTTAGGCTTCGATGAATAAAAATATACATCTTTTCAATTCAGTTTTTTTTTGCAGAAAAAAAAAAATAAAATTTGCCTTAAAAACACTTTCCAGTAATGCCGAATAATTACTAATATTTTAAGCTTCAATTTTTTTTTATTTTGTTTGGAACTTACAGATTTGCAAGTTAAAAAGAAACCCAAAGACATTGCCCTTCAGGTCCAATTTTATTTTGTGTTAATATTGACCTTAAAAGGGGAACTGTTACTATACCGACGATTTTCAAAATCAAAAAAAGGAAAAATTGGTCTACCCTAATGTATATCCAATTCGAACAAAACATGGCTTTAGTTGAGATGCATTTACATATTTTGTGAATTTTTGAATTAAACCTCTTTTCCGGTCTTTATTTTAAAATTTTAAAAATTGTTTTATTGAACAATATAGTGATTACTTTTTTCAGTTAAATTAATTTATCATGGAATTTATTGAAAATTACGACATTTTATGCGATAGTGTGTAAGTGTCTTACAGTCTATAGTCTGTTTGTTTTTTACTCATCATTTAAAATTCTAAATGGGAAAATAATTACTTGGAGTTAATTAAGCTGTTAATACATACATAGTAAGTTGTACTTTTAAATACACAATTATGTATTACAGGGTTACAGCAGATAAACATTAAACAGTTTTCCATACAAATTTCTTAGAGATGGTCGCGTGACTTACAAACTTACAATAACTTTCACGAACAGCACTTATTTTATTCCTGTTTTGATAAATAACTGAGTCCTTTATTTTGAAAGTACAGTTAAAACATTCCCTCCGAAAAGACTGAAAAAAGGGTCTTGAAACGCTCAGAAAACATATTAATACGAATGCTTTTTCCCTTTAAAATGGTCCCTCTTTCTGAGCGCTCTTAAAGGACTCATAAAAGACTCTGAAAAATATATTTTTTTTATTATTTTATGAGTCTTCTTGGACTCTTTTATGAATGTTCAAAAAAATTTATTTTAAATTTTTCAAATGTTCATAAATAAGAATAAAATATAAATAATTTTGGACTCCAAATTCTGATCGTTCTAAAATTATTCATATTTGGAGCCTTAAATGAGTCATATTTTATGAGGGCTCAGAAGGGGTTTTCAAAAATATGAAATTAAAAGATTTCGAAAATTTTGTTAGTTTTGTCAATCTGAATACACAATGTTGGATAACTCTGTACTGCGATGAGCGTTTTGGTTTCCTTTAATTTCTCACTTTCATACATATTTCTGCTGTACAGATACTCTTAAATTGTAAATTTAACTTTATGGTAAACTTCTATCTACCTTATGTTAAACTCGACTTTAAATTTCAGGTTTCCTTGAAAATTTTATCCACGTCAGCAGTGAAAAGCAGTGGTAAGCAGTGCAGTGTTAAACAAAATTGTTGCCCCATGATCAAATAAGAAAATAGTAGTTAACTTTAATTTTTTTAAATACTTTTTTTTGTGATTTCTTGTTAAAGGTTTTTTAGTTTTGTTTTAATATATTTTTTTGCGAAGGGGGGGGACTTTTGCCCACCCCAGGATAATGGTCTAGCTACGCTTATGATCGTGACACGCTTCCATCTCTAATACCTCATTACAAAATACAAAACGTTTTGTTTGAAACATAAAAAAAGTAACATTTGAAGATTTGTTAATTAATAGATTTTTAATACGCATTTTTAAATTTTTTTAACACTAAACGTATTACGAACGGTTAAACGACCTTCTTTAATTTTACAGGAAATTTTTTGTAAAAAAAGTTCAGCAATTGAAGTTTAGTAAAGAGCAAATCCATGGGAAATTTAACTGACGGATGACCGATTTTGTTTATGTTTGGTTATTTGATAAAGCTTCGTAAATGATTAAAAACCATATTTATTTTTTTTTTATCAATACTTTGGAAGATATGGGCGTTTAAGAAAACGATTTTTTTTTGACAATATTGACTTTTAGGCAGTTTTTTAACATTTTTGTGCTCGGAAACCGTAAGTCGTACGAATAAACTTATAAAAACAATATTGTATTACGTGGTAATGGCTTTGAATACTACTAATTACCATTAGCTTTACATTGCGCCAAAAAAGGAAAAATGTTATTACTTCCAATGACATCACCGTGTTAAAGTAATTAACATTGAAATTGGAAGATAACTACCCAAGCAGACATTGACGACGGTTCTACAAAAAAAGCGTTCTGAAAGCTCTGTAACAAAAAAAAAAAGCATTCTCAAAACGCTATTTTCAAACGCTTTGCGAGCGTTTTTGAAAAGTGTTCTGAAAGCTCTATAACAAAAAAAAAGCAATCTCAAAACGTTTTTTTGGAACGCTTTGCGAGCGTATTCGAAAAGCGTTTTAAGAGTTCTTTATATTTATTTTTTTTTTTTGAAAAAAATTTCTAAGTTTCGAAACTATTTTTGAATAACAATTTTTTGTCAATTTTTTTTTTAAAGTAAAAAAATCATAAAAAATGTTTTTAGATTTTTTTTTTTTTTAATTTTCTAAGTTTTGAAAATTTTTTTAAGTTTTTTTGAGTACAAAAACTTTTTCGGATTTCACTTTGTATCAAACAAATTATTATAACCGAGCTAAAACAGAAATTCTTTACTTTGGGTTTTAAAAGCGCTTTGATGACTTAAAAAAAACGTTCTCAAAGCACTTTTTTACATCGCTTTTAAAACGCTTCAAACCTAGCGTAGATCGATGTTATCATTCGGATCATCTGAAGGCGCTTTGAAGTTGGTATAAAGAACGCTCGTACAACCGTCTACAACGCTTTCACAACGCTTTGACGATTGTATTTTTCTGACTGGGTAGTTACTCATATTTTTGCTAACCCCTTAAGTTAATTACTTGGTAAGCGAAGTTTTTGCTGGGGAGTGTAGCTTCTTAATAAAAAAAATTAAAGACATATCTTGTGGTATTAACAATGGGCCCAAAAAGATAATAATTTTCGACTTATTGACAAAAATTACCAAAAATTACCAAAAATTTCGGTATTTTACTCAATTGGACGAAAAGTTATGCATGTTTGGACACGTTCTTTGCAAATTTCGGTAGGATTTCTAAAGACCTTTTATTTTCCATGCAGAATGACTAACATAAGGTACTTTATATAATTTAGGAGATACACGGAAAAACTTCCGTTTCTTACCCCTCATTTGCACCCCCTAAATATGAATTGGGGCCGCTAAAAAAATACGTTTTCTTTTATTTTCCAGCTCTACAAAACTAAATCAATGCCATGAAGATCGGTGGGTGACACCAGAGAGGCTTATCTTGTCAATAAAAAATTATTTAATTTAAATTCTAATAAATTGAATAGTTCATGCGAATAAGGACGAATAGACCACTTTTTCGCAAACACGTTTTTTTGCATAAATGCATATTATTAGCAGAGCCCTACAATCCTATGCAGAAATTTTGGGGAAATTTTGACTTTTAAGGCTAAAAAAATTACTTTGAATGTGCAATAATTCGTATATTTTTATATTTTTGTTTAAATTGGGAGTGAACTAACGCCATAGATGGGACTAATTAATTAAAGGGACCAATTAATTGATGGTTTAATTACCATTTAATTGATGTCAATGGTAATGAAATTTTTTTCATTACCATTGGTTGTATCAATTGTACCAATTAAATTACTTATCAATTTAATTACTAATGAAAATTAAAAAAAAAATAATTACCATTGGTATGCCATCACTTAAAAAAAATAATTACCATTAGTAAAAGTCGTCACAATATTGTCAAAATCGTTAATATTTGGAAAAATCTGTTGTTTTTTGTTATATGGTGTTTTAGTTTTTCACATTTTATAAACAAAACACACGTTGATTGCCTTTGTATAACACAATATTTGAAATTTTTATTTGCGTTTTGTTTTTTGTCTTTCATATTTTTTTTGTAAAAACATACTTTGATGTTTAAATTTTTAACTTTTCAAAAAAACAAAAATGTGCAAACCAATTGTTTTGAAACCAATTATAATTGGTGTTTTTCAACAATTGGTGCATTTCATTACCATTAGTAATTATTTTTTCAATTAAAAAAATTTAATTACCATTAAATGGTAATGAAAATTTTTTCATTACCATTGATATCAACCAATGGTAATTAAATTTCAATGGTAATGAAAAATTCCCATCTATGACTAACGCACAATTTTGATTAAATACAACACAAAATCATACAAAAATTTTACTTTCAGTAACAATGTGTTAAAAGAACATTACGAAGAACAAACCACACTTATTATATTGGCAAACAATTTTACCGTTCTTGAGTTATAAGACTTTAAAGTGTGGAAAGAAAAAAGGGCGAATATCCATCCTTAACAAAATTTTATATAAAAATTATTTAGCTGCGAGTTTAAAATTGATATTAGCTAAAATTTGAAATTGTACAAAAAAAAAAACAATCTTAGCACATACAAACATTTAGTGTTAATACTGCATCCAATGTCAGGAATAAAAAAAAAAAATTTTCATGTCCTTTTATTATACGTCGTAGTATGCAGTCAAGGGTTAATATTATAATTCCTTAAAATGTATTTAGTGTCATAAAGAATTACTACTGCATCAAATAGCAGGAATATTAAAAAAAAAATTAACAAAAAAAAATTTTTTTTTTTTATGTCCTGACAATCCTTAAAAAGTGTATCCTTGAAGTCCTTAAAGTGTTACAAACAAATACCAACCATAGTTCGTCAAGTTTTGCAAGTCTCATGAAAATGTAGTCAAAATCTGCTGCAAAATAACACATTTTTATTCAAATTTCAATACATTTTTTTGGATATTCGCCCTTTTTCCATTTAAGCAAAAATTTAAGTCCAATTTTTTGGCAAGTTCTCTTTCGAATACCTTACTAAAATTTTGTATATAGGTAGATGTGACCTAAATCTTTAAGCTAATACCAAAAAGTTGACAAAAATATTATTTTTTAACCGTTTCCTGCGTTTTTATTGTCCCCTGTAAAATTCTACAAATGGTCTATTCGTCTTTATTCGCATGAACTATTCAATTGTTATTAAAAATAAAAATGGGTTTATTCGACCTTTAAAATATTATATTTTGAGTAGGTTTATACTAGCTCGAGGTCATTATTTCCTTTACAAATTAAAACTATGATATTCTCGTAAAATAATTTCCAAAAAATAATTTTTCTCTTTTTAAATTTATTTATGTTGGTCATTTTTGCAATCAGGTTAGAGTAGAATATGTATTAATATTTTTGTTTGAACATTAGCGCTTTGTCATTTAAATTCTCTTTGCTACTTGTAGTATAGGTTTTTTTATTTTTGCTAAATAATCTTGACAATGGGGTCTGACAAATTCGGAAACACGAAACGATTAAGTCTTGAAAAAAATGACCAACATAAATAATTTTCTTGAAAATTATTCTATGAGAATATCATAGTTTTATTTAGTAAAGGAAATAATGACCTCGAGCTAGAATAAACCTACGCAAAATACAATATTTTAAAAGTCGAATAAAACAATTTTTATTTTTTAATAATTTTTTTAATAAAAAATTATCAAAATTTGAAAAAAAAAACATTAAAACTAAAAAAAAATGATCACCCACTCTGAAGTCATTTTTTTTGTGTCTGGGACTTTGAAAGTTTTCGGAAATTATTTTATTTTCTTTTCATAAAAATACTTTCAGGCTGGATTACTCAATGCTCCGTTATAAAATAACTCTCCGTTAAATTTAACTTTCTCATACAAATTGTGACATAAAGCTCCTTTAAATCGGCAGTTAGCAGTTAGCTTTTCATTGAGCAATCCGCCCTCAATGTTTTTTTTAACTCCAAAAATTAAAAAAAGAATTGTCAAAAATTTTTTGCTACTGTATTTTTTCAAAAAATGAAATTCTTAACTCCAAAACGTAAACTGCAAATTGTGTCTTTAATATTTAGTGTAGTAAGTTAAATTTTACTAATATTTAAACTAATATTTTTTGTTAAATTTGTAGTAAAAAGATTAAAAACATTCTTTACTTAAGAATATAATCTCTATGACATAGACAGACGCATGACTATTTGAATGATAGTATAAAACGTTAACCCAATTTGATATGTATTCTATGCCAAGACTGATTAAAATTTGCAAACATTTTGAAAAAAAAAACATTACTCAACGCATGTATTTTAAAACCAAATAAAAAAAAAATTAAATACTTTAGTAAATATTAGTTCAAATTTATGTACATTAGGGCTGTTACTTTTAAAATTATTTTACAAATACAAAAATTATAACAGTATAGACAAAAAGTTTATAACCATACTAAATTTAATTTTTTAATTTATATTTTAAAAATATAAATTCTAAAGGGAAATAAATTCTGTTTGATATATTTTTCTATCCCTTACCTCCCTATTGTAAAAGGGTTAGTGCACATTAGCTTATATTTGAAAAGATTATACGCAATTCAAAGATAAACAAATTGCTAAGCAATATCAGTGGTTCAATAACCGACTGGGGAACATTTTTATTATTAATTTATACACTCAAAAAAATACGTTAGTAGATTTACTAATTTTTTTTTGCTAACGCTAGTTAGCTAACTTTTAGCAAATTTTTAGTTGAGATTAGCATGTTAGCAAAAAATTCTTGTAAACTTCATTTAGCACATTAGCAATTTTAAACAAACTTTGAACTAATTTCTTTTGCTAAATTTGAAATTGAGTTGACAACATTTTTACAAGATTTTTTGCTAATATTAGCAAAATAAATGGTAATTTTTTTTTTTATTTTCAGAAAACTTAAAATGGCGCTATATCGGAAACTAAGCCAGATAGAGCAAAATGGAGGCCATTTTTGGTTCTTAGAATCTCCATAATATCGCCGGTCCTCTTCACATGTGTGGACCCTAATGGGCCCTAACTTTGGATCCAAAAAAGTTAGCATTCCCGAAAATTTTAAAATGCTCATATCTCGGTAAATATTGCCGACACAACAAAAAGTCCAAAAGCATTTTTGTAGCTCTGAACACGTAGAACAAGACCGCAAAATAGTCAAAAGCTCTCCGAGTAATATTTTTGAAGTTATCGAGTTTTTTAATTCTCAAGACCCCAGTGGTCCCCTAAAATCACGTATCTCAAAAACTAAGCAAGGTAGAGCAAAACGGACACAAATTTTGGATCAAAAACTATGACGATTTTAAAGGAACCCAACTAGGTCTAGGCCCATCGGGGTCTGGACCTATCGGTTCCGAACCTAATGGGGTCCTCAGATGTGTATGAACTAAGTTAAAAAAAAAAAAATTTAGTTAACTAATTATTGGCAAAACATTTTTGCTAACTTTAGCAAAAAAATTGTGGGTTCAAAATCAGCAAATTTTCTTGTAGGTTTACAAGCTTTTTTTGCTAACATTACAGTTTTTTTTTTTTGAGTGTATATTTTTGTTTAAAGCAATTTTTTATTAACACGGCAAGCCGCCATTTAAAATCCTACTGATGATAACAAAAAAAATTTAAAAATAAATATTTTTCATCACGTGGTGCTTTGTTAAAAATGTGTTAATAGCCCTAATGTATATTAGTGGTAGTCATAGTAGTAGTAATAATAGTTGTGTTTTAACTAATAAAAAATGTTAAATGTTATTAAACAAACTTAAGAAACTACAATTTATTGTACTCATCCATAATATTAGTGATAAGATAAATATTTACGTATACATTAGGGTGGAGCAATTTTTGGAGCAAAAGAAAACAGAAACAAAAAAAGAAAATTACAGACCAAAAAGCACTTTTCCAGTATCCCCGAAAAAACTTTTCCAGTAATGTTTGAATATTAACAAATATTTTTAGCTAAAAATAGTGAAAAAAAAAAAAATTAACTAAAAATATTAGTCAATATTCGAACCAGGGATGAAATATGGCAATTTCATTTTGGTATCAAAAATAATTTTAAATTGTACTTTTTTGAACATAAAGGTACTTTTTTTAATTTTATTTAATTTTATTTCAAACAACAAAAAATAGTAATTATAGTTCGTTATTTTTTTACAGAAAACGCAAAGTATTTAGCTCGGAATTTAAAAGTGCATTTTTTGGCAACAAAAACATGGCAATTGCCTTATGTAAATTTACAGTTTTATTAAATTTTTCCCGAGGAATATTTTTTTTCTTAAGTTATTTTTTCATATCTCTCATCGTTTTCGAGATAAGCTGAAAATGTAAAGTTTTTGGCGTTTGACCGCTATTTTTTCAAAAACGACTTTGGCGAAGATTTTGATTTTCGTCAAAATATAGTAGTGGGGCACCCCAGATTCATAATCAAAGAAGACATTAACAGTGTTCGCAAATTGAGGTTAACGTTGGTTCGGAGAGGCGTAAAAATTCATCTGATATTCATTAGACCATACATCAATATAAATAAAACTCTTTTAAATTTAAAAGAGTTTTCCAGGAATAACCAAATTTCAATTAGTAGAAAATGGGGAAAATTAAATGCAAGAAAAAAATTTCAATAAAAAAATTAGTTAAAATTCGTTCAGTTTTGAAAATGTATCAAATGAGTCGCGGGCGTATCAACGTATTTTTGAACATTAAATAGTATCAAAAAAAGTACATTTGTATCAACAATTCCATCCCTGATTCGAACACTACTGGAAAAAGTGTTTTTAACGTAATTTTTTTTTTGGTCTGAAATTTTTTTTTTAACATGATAATGTTTTTAGACTGGTGTCTAATTTTAAAAAAGTTGCAGAACGCCACCTCAGTTTGGCTATATAAGTTAACAATTAACGAAAAAGAAAATAAGAATTACTATTTTCATTTTGTTAAAAACAAAAATTTTAGTAACTTGGGTTTGTAACTTTGATAATAATTCACCTAGTGGTGAATAAACTCGTTTTCACCAGCTGGTGAAAAAAAAGTAACATAACTATTTTTCAACAAAAAAAATTTTCATCAGTTTTTTTTTCATCAAATTTCTTTTTTTTCATCAAATTTTTATACCCTCCACTCTAGTGATAGAGGGTATATATGTAAGTTTGTCATTTTATTTGTAACACATCGAAATATTGGTCTAGGACCCCATAAAGTATATATATTCATGATCCTTGATCGATTTCTGTCTGTCTGTCCGTTGAAAACACGCTAACTTTTGAAATACTTTACAGAGGCTACTGAAGTTTGGCATATATGAAGGTTTCTATTTCAAACGTACCACGAAAAAAAAATGTTGTTGGATCAAAGTCAAACTTTGGGAGCTTATTGCCCTATATGAAAGTATCAAATCGTGGAACAAAAGTTTTCGCTTTTCGGAAAAATGGGCGAGATAGGCGTGGTCAAACATGGTAAAATTGAGCAATTTTTTCATGATGTCGCTTTATATTTAATTTTTTCTACAGTAACTCTACGATTCTGAAATTTTCGAAACACATCTATTTTATAGTGTTTTGTATGGGCTATCGCTTGGCATTATTTGTTTTTGGGAAAAATTCGGAACTATGTCTGAATTTTTGAAATGAAAAATAAAAATCGATGTAGCAAAAAACACGCCATTTTTAATTTTTTTAAAAAAATTTTAAATTAAAGTTCATTTCATTCTCTACATCATATCAAATTTTCAGAGAGCAGTTATTTTTGGTTTTCGAGAAAATTCGCTTTAAAGTTTAAATGTCTTATTTTATTTCCCATATCACTCATACGCCACCATACATTTATTTTTGCACTTACCAAAAACTTGTTTAATTCTGTTTAGATATCAGATTTAGAGCTGATTTGTCTTATTTATAGGAATTCGACTGTTTTTTGTTGACCAGAGCCAGACAGTGCCATCGCTTACTCGTTTTCTGTGTAATAAGAATTATAATTTTTTTGAACTTTAAAATCTTTGAAATGATGAAGAAGGTTTGTAAAATTTTTGAAGTGCAGACTTTAAAATATTTTTTGGAACTTATCTACCTATGATATATTTTATATTTTTAGATGTAAGGCAATGTGTTTAATATCAGAGTATTCTTAAAAATTAACAACATCTGTGAATATTGTTGCCTGTATTTATTCCAGACGTCCCAGAACTTAAAAAAAATTAATCATTAAATCTGTAGATTAAGAAAAACCATTATTTGAACTGTAAGAGTAACACTTTAATTCGAAAACCTTGTTACATTTTTTAAAATGAACTGAAAAAATTCAGCAACTTTTTTATATATTATTAAAAATACTAAAATTTTGGCGAATACCGAATAGAGGCCGAACCCCCATTATTCGGCCGAAGTCGTGACCGAAACCGAATATTCGGTTGGACTCTACAAATCAGCTCTAAATCAATTATCTTAACAGAATTAAACAAGTTTTTGGTAAGTGCAAAAATAGATGTATCGTGGCGTATGAGTGATATGGTAAATAAAATAAGACATTCAAACTTTAAAGCCAATTTTCTCAAAAACCAAAAATAACTGCTCTCTGAAAATTTGATATGATGTAGAGAACGAAATGAACTTTAATTTAAATTGTTTTTAAAAAAAAATAAAAATGGCGTGTTTTTTGCTACATCGATTTTTATTTTTCATTTCAAAAATTCAGACACAGTTCTGAATTTTTCCCAAAAACTAATAATGCCAATCGATAGCCCATACAAAACACTATAAAATAGATGTGTTTCGAAAATTTCAGAATCGTTGAGTTACTGTAGAAAAAATTAAATATAAAGCGACATCATGCAAAAATTGCTCAATTTTACCATGTTTGAACACGCCTATCTCGCCCATTTTTCCAAAAAGCGAAAACTTTTGTTCCACGATTTGAAACTTTCATATAAGGCAATAAGCTCCCAAAGTTTGACTTTGATCCAACAACAAATTTTTTTTTTTTTCGTGGTACGTTTGAAATAGAAAACTTCATATGTTGATAACACCGCTCAACAAATCGAAGGTTTTTGGCTCCGGTTTTAAGTTTCATATAAAATTTAAAAAGATTTTGACTCACTGATTCCAAATCTGTGCTCCAAATTTTTCCATCACGTCTAGAATTTTAATTATTCGCGGTTGAAAATGCGAAAAAACGCGATTTTGCCTTTTTTGAAAGCCTGCACAGCAGCCACTGGGTGGAATAAAAATCTGGTATAAAGCGTTAGAGTAGAATTGAACTATGATCTCACATATATGATCAAGAAAATTTGAAGTTGTTGCACTATTATTGGCCAAACATGTATTTAAAAAAAACACTGTGAAACAAATTAGAAAAAGCACCATTTTTAAAAGGCTCTAAAACAAAAATCTTTCTCTGATCAATCTTTACTGTGATGAGCTCAAAATTTAGGCAAAAGTTCAATCTTTCTTATAGACTTTTAATCCCATTAAAGATATCTTCCGGTTTATACGAAAAATAACACAGAAAACTTAAATATGTAAAATATTATTTTTTTTAGTTTTTTTTTTTGAAAAATATCAAAAAAAAACTAAAATTTTACACTCAAAAAAAAATTTAGTTTTTTTATTACAAAAATGACAATATTTTGTGTACGTGCATTCACTCAGAAATATTTTTACAGTAAAACAAAACATTACACTCGAAAAAAGTTTTACACTCAAAAAAAAAAATAGTATTTTATTTTTTTAATGACAAAAAAAAGAGTTTTTTACTCAAAATAAAATATTTCTAATTAAAATTGTTAATTTTTTTCACGTTAAAAAATGTACTATCCTTTAGAAAAGGCATTGTGGAGGGTATTCATAGATTCGGCAAAGTCGAATTTAACTTTTCTACTTGTTTTTTCATCAATTTTTTTTTCCCATAAATTTTTTTTCATCAATTTTTTTCCATAATTTTTTTTTCCATAAAATTTTTATACCCCCCAACTACAGTATGGGGGTATACTCACTTTGTCATTCCGAGTGTAACGCATGAAATATCGGTCTAGGACCCCATAAAGTATATATATTATTGATCGATTCTAAGACATTCTAGCGATGTCCGTCTGTCCGTCCGTCTGTCCATCCGTCTGTGGAAGACACGATACAGTCCTAAATAACATTGCTAGACTCCTGAAATTTGGCACATATATGTCTTATGTTCATAGGCTGGTTAAGTTCGGAGATGGGCAAAATCGGACCAGAGGGGAAAAGTTCCCCCTTGAGGAACTAAACTAACCTCTGAAAAACACCATATTTTTACATGATTTTTTGTGTTTTTGTTTGACAAATGCAACATTTTTATGCTTTAAGAAGCTTAAAGTTCTGCATTTGGAACCGAGGGATTGGAAAATATCGTTTTTTTGGCCCACCCCCTTTTGTGGGCGTGGATTAAAAAAAGAATTTTAAAATAATGATAAACTTGTATTTCCATAGTGCGAAAAGCATAAGAATGAATTTTTAAACATATATTTCGAGGGGAAATTTGTCCCCCGAATGACAACTGCCAACCCCTCCAAAAAAACGACCCTGGATTTTTTTTTCATGTTGGAGGGTATAAAAGGTTCGGCACAGCCGAATTTAACACTCTTACTTGTTTTTTTATCAATATTTTTTTTCATAATTGAAACAATCTTGCTTCGTAGATTGTATAAATTCATTAAATGAAAACACAATTTAGTGTTTTTATTTTATAGAAAAAACTTTATTATTTAATCTTCGTTTTAGCAAAGAAAAGTTAAAACCCGTCCGAACAATTTTGTCTAGACAAAGTATGACTTTCTTTGTTGAACTCAGAAAGATAATTCAACAATTTTCCAAAATGAGCTTCCTTTTATACAAATTTCAAACAATATTTGGAATAAAAAATATAAAAATCAAAGTCACTTTTGAAAATATTACAGTAGAAGTTTGCAAAGAAAAGTAACAGTATTTTAAATAAATGAAATTAACGAAAAGTAAAAGATTTTAAAAGAATGAAATCTACATAAAATTAGTGAAAATAAGAAAACCTAAATAGTGCTTTATAGCGACCTGCTTCAGTCTCCCGCTCTGATGCCGAAAACGTCCCGATGAGGCATCAGCAACAACCATCATATAAGGCATCGTCCTTCCAATAATCTGGTAGATTTCTGGGGTGCAAAGTCTATTTGCGTCTCCCCCTGGTGGAAAAGTTCAAACACGCTAATCGCAATTGCAGCTACAATTAGCTGGAAATGATCTGATGAGAATGGAGTCATAGCTTTAGGGTCGATGATGTCTTCATCACTAACAATAAGCATTTCGATAATATCTTTGTCTTCTACTTCGGATTCTTCTTTTACTTAAAATTTTGCTTGGTCCTTTTTTTGAATCACGTACGTTTTGTTTGTGTTCTATGCTTTGGACATTTTCTGGTCGTCTTCCAAATTAGCTACGGACCTTTTCGCTATGAAATAGGTTTTGGACACTCTCTGGTCCTTTCCCGAATTAGCCTCGGCCGTTTTGGTTGTGGTATAGGATTTAGACCCTCTCTGGTCGTCTTCCGGAGCCACTAAGTTGGGCGCCAATGAAACAATCTTGCTTCGTAGATTGTATAAATTCATTAAATGAAAACACAATTTAGTGTTTTTATTTTATAGAAAAAACTTTATTATTTAATCTTCGTTTTAGCAAAGAAAAGTTAAAACCCGTCCGAACAATTTTGTCTAGACAAAGTATGACTTTCTTTGTTGAACTCAGAAAGATAATTCAACAATTTTCCAAAATGAGCTTCCTTTTATACAAATTTCAAACAATATTTGGAATAAAAAATATAAAAATCAAAGTCACTTTTGAAAATATTACAGTAGAAGTTTGCAAAGAAAAGTAACAGTATTTTAAATAAATGAAATTAACGAAAAGTAAAAGATTTTAAAAGAATGAAATCTACATAAAATTAGTGAAAATAAGAAAACCTAAATAGTGCTTTATAGCCACCTGCTTCATAATATATTTTTTTCCATCAATTTTTTTTATTATCAAATTTTTTTTGTACATTGTTTTTTTTTCATAAAAAATTTTTTTTTTCATCAAATTTTTTTTCATAATTTTTTTTGTTTTTCCATAATTTTTTTTTCATAACATTTTTTTTATATTTTTTTTATAATTTTTTTGTATAATTTTTTTTTTTCATAAATTTTTTTTTTTTTCATGAATTTACAATCTGAGCACAGGGTTACTCACAGGTTTATACAGGGTTACCTTTTGGTAATAGAATCGAACCTACATAGTCAAGTTTTGTGTTTTTTTTCATTGTTGCACAGTTTAATAAGTTGCAAATAATTAATATACATAATCAGGGAAACCAAAAATATGCAGTATCATGTTTTTTCCTGCGCTTTGTATTGATAAATGGGTAAGGTATTTATCCGTTTCAGAAGATTTTAAGAAATCTGGCATCGATTTGTTAGAGCATATTTTTGCATATTTTAGCCTTAAGAGCATATTTTAGCATATTATAGGTTTAAGAGCATATTTTACCATAAGAGCATATTTTTAGAGTATATTTTTAATTTTTAGAGCATTTTTTCACTTTTTAGAGCATTTTTTTAAGTTTTTAAAGCATTTTTTAATTTTTAGAAATATTTTTTTATCCATTTTTTTTATAACAACACTTATCTTTAAACTTCTTAAATTTTTTTGGGATGTTTTTTTTTGTGGATTTTTTTTTTGTGGATTTTTTTTTTTTTTTTTAAACTTTTATTTTCAATATTGAATCTGCCCTTGTGGGCCTAACAATATGTAATAAAATCTTATAACTAAATTTAATAACTAGTTACTCCTGTTACGGAGCCATATTCCTATAAGCGCCTCTTCTCAACTGGGCGGCATATCGGCTCTTCTTAGCCTTGTGGTTAAACGATTTTCAGTCAACTGCCTCGCTAGTGGGTTAGGGTGACTCAGGAGTCTGACATTATATTACTCACGAATTTTCGAGAACTCCTCCTTTACAAGAGGGATATCCAAGTCCTTGTGTATATTTGAATTTCTAATATACCAGGGCGCATCTGTGATGGTTCTAAGAATTTTTGATTGGGCCCTCTGTATAAGTTCAATATTGGAGTTGCTTGCAGTTCCCCATAGTTGTATGCCATAAGTCCATATTGGCTTTAATATAGTTTTATACAGGATGACTTTACAGTCAAGGCTAAGCTTGGAATGACCACCTATAAGCCAGTGCATACTGCTGGCTTTAAGCTTCATTTGAAGCCTCTTGGCTTCAATGTGTCGACGCCAAGAAAGGCGTCTGTCTAGGTGAATGCCAAGGTATGAAACAGACTCAGACTGTGGGATGTTTACATTATTCAGTGTAACTATTGGACAATTGCCTGTTCTGAGTGTAAATGTAACGTGTTTACTCTTGAGTTCATTTACCCGTATTCGCCAGTTTCCCATCCACGTCTCCACATTTCTGAGATGATTATTTAATTCCAGGGACTCTACTACTGGATTTGTATGACTGCTCAATATAGCCGTGTCATCAGCAAATGTCGATGTTATCAGATTATCGCATATTGGTAAATCGTACGTAAAAATTAGATAAAGTGTGGGGCCAAGAACACTTCCTTGTGGGACACCTGCTTTAATCTCGTAGTCGTTTGTGACAAAGTCTTTATATCCCCTAAAATTACGGTTTGAGAGGTAGGACTCTAGAATTCTATGAGTACTAGGAGGTAAAAGACTTTTTATCTTGTAAATGAGACCCTCATGCCACACTTTATCGAAAGCTTTAGCTACATCTAAGAATATAGCAGAACAATATTTTTTGTCCTCAAAAGTTTTCCTTATTTCTCCAGTAATACGGTTTACCTGCTCGATAGTTCCATGTTGCTCACGGAAACCAAACTGATGAACTGGGATGATGTTGTTACTGTTCAAAAATGGAGTTATTTTCCTAAGAAATATTTTCTCGAATAGCTTTGAAAGGCATGGCAGTAAACTAATAGGCCTATATGAGGATGGTAATGTGAGGTTTTTACCTGGCTTGGGTATCATTTTTATTTGGGAAATTTTCCACGCATGAGGAAAATATCCCATTCGCAAGATCGCATTAAACAAACTTGAGAGCAACGATATCGCAATACTCGGTAGATTTTTAATCATTACAGGAGTAATCAGGTCAAAACCAGGGGCCTTTTAAGGACAAAGGTTGTCATTTATTACAGTATGAATGTCCTGGACGTCCATGTAAATATTATCAAAAAGTGACTCTGATGGTTCTGGTTCCAAAAGATTAAAAGTATTCGATGGAGGATTTGGCAAAAACACACTACTAAGATAGCTAGCAAAAACAGTTGCTTTATCTTCATCACTGCGTGCCCAAGAACCATCAGGCTTTCTTAGTGGCTGTTCACTCTCTACCGGTGGTTTCATATTCTTTGTTGCTTTCCATAAAGAGAAGTTTGTATAGTTCGTATTAGTAAGACTTTCCACGTAAGATTCATTAATGCGATCCTCCTCCATATGAAGGGCTTTGCTAAGATTTTTGCATGCTTTAGACAGTCTCTGATAGATTGCCATTCTCTTCTCAACTTTCTCTTTTCGCGAAGAAGACGTTCAATATCTGCGTTCGAAATATGGGACCGGGGTTTTGATCGTACTTGACTTTTCGAAGTAGAGTGCTGAGTAGCCGAAAACATTACAGACGTTAAGTCATTGACACACTCATCTATATCCTCCTCACACTGTAGTACAGGATTGGTTTGTATATGACTACTTACGTATTTTCTATACTGGACCCAGTTTGTCCTTGTTGGTGATGAGTCCAAAGGGGACATCAGCCCAGTGTTGCCGTAGTAAGTAACAATTACCGGAGAGTGGTCAGAGGAAAGGTCATACGATATTTCGGTCGATATTGAATTTCTGCCAATATTCCGAGATATAGCAAAATCTATTAGATCTGGAATTTTCCTTGGATCAGTGGGCCAATATGTTGGCTGTCCAGGGGACAAAACATCCAACCTATTCCTATGATCAGCTAATACATTGTATAACTGTCTTCCTCTGGGGTTACATAAGCGAGAGCCCCAGTAGGTATGTTTGGCATTATAATCCCCACAAGCCAGGAAACAATCTCCTAGAGTCTTAAAAAATTCTTCAAACTGAGACTTAGTTACTGGGAACTGTGGCGGACAGTAGATTGAGCTCAATGTCAAATCTCCAAGCAAACCACTAACTTTAATTGTTGTAAGTGGATTGAAAGTTGGTTTCTTTTTCTTTTCTAAAATAACGGGGTTCTGACGATTGATTATGCTTTGGCCTGTTCTTGCTTCATTAGCCCATATTAACCCTCTAACTACCCCACATAACGGTATTTTTTGGGTCTATTCTATAAAAAATTGTAAAAACACCTCGAAAAAGGGGACATAATTTTTTTAAGAGCATATTTTTATTGTTTTTAGAGCATATTTTCCGTTTTTAAGGGCATTTTTTAAGCGCATAAAACGTGTTTTTTAGAGCATATTTTTGGTTTCCCTGTACATAATAATATTAATTTCATTGTCTATATGACGTTAACAAAACTATATCCAAAATTAAAACGTCAAAGTTCGGACTAAAAGCTTATTTATATTTATTTTATAAAATCTCAATATTTTTCACACAACCCATGTAAAAACATATGTTTTTAGAAGTTTATGCATAGCAACTGTTGCTGATTATAACACACGTTAATATATGCGTCTGAATATTATCAGCAACATGTTAAATTCTCCATCAATATACTAATACTCATAATCGTCATCCCCAACATTATTAGATTTTCAAACAAAAAAAAAAAGTGTCAAATAGTAAAAACTAAACTGACATATTATACATGTTTATAATATAATTTTTACTTGTATATTATAGTAAATACTCGTATAGTTTTCATTGAGACCTACCCAAACGTTTGACTAAAATTTATGTGGGATCTTGCCGCTTATATAAAATTATATATGAAAATACATTCAAATGATCATTAAATGATGTCTAAGGTTGTCTAGCTACCTCCATATAGAGCACTGTTTCATTGTTTTTTTTTTTATGAATATTTCCCATTAAAGATTATTTTTATTTAGATCTTAAAAATAAAAAAAATAAAATAAAAAATACTTAAAAATTTTGTATATGAAAAAGTGTTTTAAATAGATAAACAAACATTCAAACATAATTCTAATTCAATAAATTACAATAAATAATGTTTTTATTTTTATTTTTATTTTTATAATTTCTATGTCGAAATAAGTTTTGTTAAACTCTGTTTTGGGCACGCAAAATAATTCTCCCCAGTAGTAAATAAATTAATTTTTTTGTCTATGCCACCAAAAATGTTAAGGTTAAATATATAATGTACATAAATAAGTTTGTTGGGGGAAAATAAAAATTCTTAATACTTGAGGATTACTTGATGAACCCACCAAAATTTCAAATACCAAATTCGATTTCAAAACATTCTAAAAAACGTACTTTTTTGAAATTCCGATTTTAATGGGGCAAATAGGTGCAAAGTAGAGTACTTTGAAACTTTTTCTAGCTCCCGGACACGGTGAGCCTCAGCGATGTTCAGGTTGAACTTTAGTGTCGACGAAAAGTGTAAATGCAGATCGATTTCTACATGATTAGTTGTCACAAAACTGTTTTCAGCGAAATCGTAGCTGATCGCATTCGCGAGATATCGCGAAATTAGTGATTTTATATTTTAAAAAATTTTGATATTGAAGTTTTTTAAATATGTTCAAAAAGTGAGTATACAGTTTTCATTGTACTTATTTTAAGGTCACAAAACAGTAAACATCGAAATCCTATCTTCTTTAGTTCGCGAGAAATCGCGAAATAACTTTTTTGTCAATTTTTGTTTTTCAACTTTTTCTAGGTTTTTTTCAAATGTTGTGGAAAGCTGATATGCACTTTAATGTGTACGTGATCGAAGGTCATAAGGGTGTTGACATCAAAGTTGTAGGTGTACACTGTCGCAAGATATCGCGGAATTATTTATATATTTTTTATTTTTTTTTTATTTTTCAATTTTGCATGTTCTTTTGAAATGGTGTAAAAACGTGGTATGCATTTTTATTTGTACATGATAAAAAGACATTAAACTGCTAACACAAAAGTCCTATGTGGTAAATTCTTTAAGGAATCGCAAAGTTAATATAATTAATAATATTACAATACAAAATAAATTAAAAAAAAATTGAAAAATTTTTCGCGATTTTTCGCGAAAATTAGCGTCAATATATAAATTTCAGCAGTTTTACCACCTTCAGTTACGGGCAATTTAAACTGCATACCATATACTTGTCGTTCTTAAATTTTTTTTTTTTTGATACCAAAGAAAAAAAAAGTAATTTATTATAAAAGCTCGTACAGTAATTTTGCGATTTCTCGGGAAATTGATCGTCTATAATTTTTATGCTTGCAGTTTTGTCACCTCTAATAACCTCGAATTCAAACTGCATACCACATTTTTGTCGTTAATTGAAGTATATGTTTTTACAGACCACAAATAACACAAATTAATGAATAAATAGTAGATAAGCGAGTTTTTTTGCGATATCTCGAAGAATTAAGCAGCTAGAATTTAAATGTTAACAGCCTTATTACCTTTGATCAATAGCAAGTCAAACTGCATTTCGTGTTTTTCAACAATGTTAAAGAAACTTCTTTTATTAATCAAAACAAGAAATATCCCCAAAAAGCTGTTTTTCGCTATTTCTCGCGAAAGTGAGCAGCTATAATTTTTTTGGGGGCAGTTTTAATTTCTTCCAGCATGTTCAAATCAAACTGCTTACCACTTTTTTTTATCATTTCTAAAGAACCGGGTTTAAAATATAATAATAATAAAAAAAAATATATATAATTACGCGATATCTCGCGAAATTTAGCACCTACAATTTTGATATCAACAGCTGTGTGACCTTTGATCAACCACAAGTAAAACTGCATACCATGTTTTTATGAAATTTTAAAAAATCATATATGAAGATAAAAACAAAAATAAAAACAGCAAAAAAGTAATTTCGCGATTTCTCGCGAAATTGAGAAGATATGATTTCGCTGTTAACTGTGTTGTGACATGTAAATAAATACAATTAAAACTGCATACCCAGTTTTTGAAGATATTTAAAAAACTTCATTGTCAAAATTTTAGAAAATACAAAAACACTAATTTCGCGATATCTCGCGAATGCGATCAGCTACGATTTCGCTGTTAACAGTTTTGTGACATTTATTCGTGTAGAAATCGAACTGCGCTTACACTTTTCGTCGACACTAAAGTTCAACCTGAACATCGCTGAGGCTCACCGTGCGGAATAATAGTCATGGAAAATTAAAATTTAAAATTTGGGATCCTCCAGTTCAATAATCATTCTGAAAAAGTACCTTTTGGAATTTCATAAGGGTAAAATAATTATTTTTATTGAAATAACGACCCTTACAATTTTTTTAACACATTTTGTACAGAAGGAATTCTGAACGAAAACGGGAAACTAATGGAATAGAATGGGAAAATGGAAAGAATCAGAGAATGAAATGATTTTAATAATATAAGGCTCGGAAAGAGAAGAGAACTTTTCACCAAAACGAATATGATTCTAACCTAAACGGGACTGTGTCAATTTTATTGTTTGTTCTAAACAGTTTTTATGAAAGCCTTTAACGTCAAAAATTAAAAAAAATATACTAGATTCCGCACAGAAAAATTTTAGAAATAATTTTTCTAATCCTGATCCTTTCTTAGTCCAGTATTTAATATTACCGGTGAAAAAGTTCCGGGCGGCCATGCTAGTAACTAGGGATGCCAAACGGGATTGACATTTACAAATCCCAGTATTCGGCATTTTGAAATCGTAATCCCGAGATCCCGGGGTTTTTTGGGATCTCGGGATTTTTTTCCCAAAGAGAAAAATAATTTAATCCCAACATGCCTCATTTGAAAGGTATCTTAAAGACCTTTCAAACGATATCAATTTTGTCTAAATCGTAAAAAAAAATACTGAATATTCAATTTTAATTACAAAATTTTACCAAAAAAATTCTGAAATCCCGGGATTCGGGATATCGGCCATTCGGGATTTCCCGTTTGGCATCCCTACTAGTAATGTATAAAATAAGGTATAGGATGGCTTATTTTACACCATGGTGATTTTTTTATACATTTATATACATTTATTATACATTTATATATTGGTGATTTTAACATGGTATAAGACTTAAAGTAATGCATGCAAATTATGACAAAGAATACCAGTGAGGTATAAAATAAATGATCAAATTTGTAACGAAGCATACGAGTAAGGTATTAAATATACACACAGAAAACAAATTTGCCAATTTCCAACTGAAATTCAGTTGTTGGAACAAAAATTCGATTGATGCATTTGTATTAAGGTTAAAACAACTAAATATTGGTAATTACAACAAAATTTTGTTAATACAACTGTCTTTTAATTGAAACAACTAAAAACTTCGTATGCCGCAGCGAAATTTAGTAGCAGCAACTGCTACTGTGTATTATATTTTAAAGGTTACGAGGAATGAAATAATAGAGCATACCAGAATATAATATATACACAGAGAAAAATAAATTTCCAACTGAATTTTTCATTTGTATGAGCTCAAAATTCGGTTGCCACTACTACATTTCGCTGTGACCAACAAATTTTGTAGATATTTCAATTAAAACACAGTTGTATCAACAAAATTCAGTTATAACTACCGATATTCAGTTGTTACAACCTTAATAAAAAATGCATTAACCCTCTAACTGGCAAAAGCTAAATTTTAATGCAAGGAGATCGGGATTTTTTTCCAAATGAATATCTACTAGATATGGGGTTGCCAGATACTAGAATTCAAATAACTGGAAAATGGAAAAAATTCAACTGGATATTAAAAAAATAACTGGATTATTTTTTGAAAAACATAAAACAAATCGACCGACTTTCAAGAGTATAAAATATCTATTTTGTACTACTTTTTGAATATAACATCATTAAAGTGGCTGTATTTATTGACCACGGCAAATTGTGCCCTTTTTAAGCATTTCCACTACATATTCGATCATCTCGAAATCTCAAATAACTCCACAAATATAAGTCAGAAGTGGCCAAGTCGGGAAATCTAGGTGGCCATTTGAAACCCCCGGATGTGCGATGTCAAAAAGGGCGACATTAACTGACCCTTATCTGCAGGTTTGACCGCTCCGGACTTATTTTGTTGGCTTTATTTGTTCAGCAAAATGTTCACCAAACAACCCTCAGATCATCGAAGATCTCAAGGAAAACATTCATGCTGAAATCAACACTAGAATGTGAGATGCTCGAAAAAGTAATAAAAAATGTATTGAAAATGCAGCAAAGAGTGCACATTTAAAAGTAGTGAAAAAATTTATGTTTTATTCAAAAAGTAGTCCAAAAAATGAAAAATATATTAAATAAAAAAAATATATTGTTAAAATTAGAGAAATTATTTTTTAACTGGATAAATTATACTTTAACTGGAAACTGGACCAGACCCAAAATAACTGGAAAATCCAGGCCATTCCCGGCCGTCTGGCAACCCTAACTAGATAACATATAATTTGCAGATATCAGGTCGAAATAAAGTTTTTTTGAGTCGCCAGGTGAAAAAAACGGAAGGGTACCTCAAGGTTGCCTTGCCAGTTTAAGGTAACAAAAAAAGGGTACCTCAAGGTAGCCTTGCCAGTTTAAGGTAACAAAAAATAGCATACTAAGTTTTATTTGTTTCATGAATTTTATTAAAAATAACAAGAATTTTGACTGATAAATGGAAAATTAATACTAATTTTTGTTATGGGAAATAGAAATAGTTCTAACAATAAGTCTATGAATTCTATCAATTCAACATAATGGAATTTTGCATGTTTTAATCTTATTTTTCAAAAAAGCTCATCAATTTTTTTGAATTCGTTGGGAAAGTATTCACTTTATATTAAAAAAAGATACATTTCAATAAAACAGAAATATGGCCAAATGTTACCTTAAACTGGCAAGAGTACCTTGAGGTTGCCTTTAGCTTTTTGGCTCTAGAACACTGAATATTATTTTTTTCTGGACCGCATCTTTTTCAAATCAAACTAATATATACTACCTGCATACCAAAAATTATTCAATGTGATTGCGATGAATTAAGTTTGTTTTCTTGACACTTTAAAATCAATTTTTTTGAACAATAATTTTTTTGCTACTTTGAATAATTTCTTGCACAAAAAATTTTATAGAATAAAAACTAATCATGACTTTGCCGTAAAATGAAAAAATAAAGTTAAATGGGATATTATGAGACAAAAAACATTTTTTTGCAACATATAAATTTTTTTTTTTTCGAAAATACGGATGAAAAACCAAAGGCAACCTTGAGGTTTCCTTGCCAGTTAGAGGGTTAACTGAATTTTTGTTGCAATAACTAAATTTCAGATGGAAATTAGCAAATTTGTTTTCTGTGTGTAAGGTGTTGCGAGTAGTGAAAAAGGGAGGATTTTACTTTGGTAGTATTTTTCCTGCAATAATGGTTATAGAAACATACAATTTGGAATGTAGGGTCAACCAGTGAAAAAAAGCATTTCAACAAAATTTATGTTTGGAAGTTCTGATTCCAAGAGGGTTAAAAGTAAACTTTGGTAGTCTTTTGAGCTTCTTAAATAATCGTCATAAAAGCGTGGAAAGTAAGATCCTCTCGTGGAACAAAAAAAAATCATTGTTAAGATATTAAATTTTTATTCCTCGGAAAACACGGGTTACTCTGTTAGTACACTGAAAAAAATAACCTTCCCGATATTAATGAAACGGATTCATTATTTTGTTTTCATTATACAAATGAAGGAATTCATAAGCTGATTGAAATTTCATGCATGTTATGAAAAAATTTTATGAAACTTGTTTCATTAGATTTCATAATTTCATTAAAAAATATCATAAGATTTTTTAGAACCAAATACAACTCTGCGATGCGAATAAGAGAGAGAAAACAGAAAAAAACATACGACATTTTATTACACCACGCGTGTTAAATCTAATTGTAATTTTTACATGTGTGTTAACTTTTTTCTAATAAAATCAAATAATTTTATATTTTTTTTGCTTTGTTATTGAAACTTGTGTGTGTGTTATGTTGGTTATATCTAATTGAAGTTACAAGTGATAAGTTCTTAAGAAGTGTTTCTTTTAACTGTTTCTTATAAAATATAATATAATTTGCAACAGAACAATAGTTTTTCAAATCATTAAAATTTTGTGATGAAATGTAGGGTAATTTGTGTTGTTCCATTGCTACGTTTTAGCACGTGTTTTTAAAGTCATCGCGTTTTTGTCTTTTATAGTTTACCTTATATGGCAATTCAGACCAATTTAAGGTTGGAGTAAAACTTTGTTGTGTGTAAAAACTAGGTGAAACCCATAAAAAGTGTGTAATTAAGGGGCATGTCACAGACTCAATTCCGTTCGGAAGTGGAATAAAGGTTCACTCGTGAAACGCAAAGCAAATATTTTTTTTTTTCGGAATGAAAACACTTTTAACAATTCAATTCCACTTTGATTTTTTAAAGTGATTTCATTTAGAAAAAAATATTTGTTTTGCGTTATACGAGTAACCACTTTTTTCAAATCCGATGGGAATTGAGTCTATGATATGCCCCTAAATAAAATTTCAGTGACGGTTACATGTTACTTACCAAAATTGTTATTAAAGCAAATTTTCACTTATGGGTGTATGATACTTGCTTTGTTTAGGTAACTAGTTCCTAACTTTATTAGGGGCTTTCTATGGAAATTTCGATAACTTTAACCAACATGAATTTATCGTAATTCCCATAGAAAAACCCTAATAAAGTTAGCAACTAGTTACTTGTAAAAAGCAATTATCATACGCTATTACCAACCACTATTCCACATTTAATTAATGGATATTTTCATACATTTTATGAAAAACTTCATAAAACGTTTCAAACAGGTTCTACGAATATTTTCATTATTTATATGCAAGTTTTCATTGAAAGGAACTTTAATGACACCAGTTTCATTAATCAAATGAAACCTGTTTTCGGTGGAAAACGTGAGTCATTTTTCATTAAGGTTATGTCAATTTTCATTAATTTCACGAAGCTATTTTTTTCAGTGTAGGTTATAAACTTGCATAAGACGGAAGTGTCTTTTCACTTTTCCCTATGTTTTGTCCATAGATATTTTTATGTTTTTGTTTTAAGTTTTTCAAATGTTCAAACATTTTTGTGTGTGTTAAGAGAGCATAAGTAAATATTTAAAGAAAAGTTTTTCTATTTGTGCTGTCATTGAAAATCAGACACAAATTTTGAAAAAAAAGAAAGAAAAATAAACAACAAAAAAAGAATGACATCAACATTCATAAATTAAAGTAGTTTTTCAAATATATTAAAATTTTGAAAATGTTTGATTTTAATAAAATAAAAAAAAAATTATCAGAAATAAACAAAATTTTATGCAAAAACTTGGCGTGGGTGCCGCATTTTACATACATACATAAATACGAGAATTCCCCATCGCCAATAAATAAAATTTAATTAAAATGCTCTATAATAAACAAAACAAAAATAAATAAAAAAAATCAATAACTATTGAAATATTTTATTGGCAATTTTTCCATTTTTCAATATTATGTTTAATTTATTTTTTTAAGGAAACACTTATCAAATTTTGATTTATATTTTTATTAACTTAAAATATTTTTATTATTTCAATGTAATTTTTAAATTTATTTTAAGTCAATAAAAAAAATTATCTAAAAAGTTTATTATTTAAAGGGTGTACAAAAAAAAAAACGATCCTAACAAAAATATATCGAGATGTTGGCAGCACAGCTTCATTTTATTGCATACCAACCCAGCAAAAACATGGTAATGAGTCGTGAAAAGTAATCATTACCAAGTACATTATTTATAATGAGTACCCATTACCATTCAGAGGAATTTAGAGTTCAGGACAGAGTCATTGAAGATGTGGACTCTTTCTGCTACTTAGGTAGTATCCTGACAAAATCTGGAGGGTCTAGCGCGGATATAGCAAATAGAATTAAAACTGCTAAGCAAGCCTTTGGTCGCCTTGGTAATGTATGGAAATCTACAACACTATCCCGCCATGTGAAGATTAAACTATTTAATTCTAACGTAAAGTCCATCATGCTGTATGGGTGTGAAACCTGGAATGCGGCCCCCGCGACATTGGTTCAATACAAATCTTTGTTAAAAGATGTTTGCGAAGAATTCTCAAAATTTTCTGGCCGAATACCATCTCTAACTCAAGGCTGTGTGCAATCACGTCGCAAACCCCAGTCGATCGTGAAATACGAAGGCGAAAATGGAATTGGATTGGACAAACCCTTCGAAAAACACATGATGATATTGCACGTAACACAATCGAATGGAACCCTCAAGGAAGCCGTAGAAAGGGTCGTCCTGCACATACATGGAGAAGACAGATAGAGAAGGAAGTTGCGAAAGCCGGTAAAACCTGGGGTGAAATTAAGTACATGGCATCAGATAAATCCCAATGGAGAACTTTTGTTGAGGCCCTATGCTCCTCATAGGATCAACGGGAACTTATATATATATATACCCATTACCATTAACATTATTTTAAGCCCAAAAGTAACTACTTCTCAGTAATATGTTATAAAAGCACCTCTAAGTAATAATATCCATGGTTGGTTACCGTTACCCTTATTATACCGTTACCGATTCAAAACCCTTTCAAATCGAATACCGTTACCGTTACCGATACCGCTAAAAATATTTTTAAAATACCGTTACCCTTACCGTTACCGTTATAATTATTATAAGTTACCGGTATTGTACCGGTATTCAAAATTTTACCTGTTTTAAGGGATTTTAACGAACAAAAAAATAAAATTAAATTGCTAACATAATTTTAAATTTATAATTTGCAAATTATCATAAAATAAATGACAAAAATAATAATCATATCAAATCTATACTGGTTTTTGGGTCTATAAAATACTTTTAGCTTTCAGTTCTATCTTTTTTCAAATTTTTAACTAAATTAATAATACCGGTACGTAACGGTTTGGTTGGTTCGGTACCGGTACATACCGTTACCGAAACGATTTGAAAACACTTACCGTTACCTTTACCGAAATAAATAAAAATTAGATACCGTTACCGTTACCCTTACCGTTATTCGTTTCGGTAACCAACCTTGATAATATCTCTTTGCACTTGCAGTTTTTAACCTTTACAATTCAATTAACTTAAAAAGTACTTAAAAACTTAATAAAAATTACGCAATTTTAAAGTTTTAGTAAAAACAAGTTAAATTTTAAAAGTTTTAATTAACTAATTATTTTACTTCTTATTGGTAATGGGTTTTTACTCCTTATTTGAAATCCGAGTCAGTAACTACTTATTTATCTCCATACTCTTCACTACATATTTTAGTCTCACGGCCTTGTTAAAATAATTAGTGTTTCATTCAATAAGTAACTACTTATTAACATATGTTTCGGATTACAAAACCCATTACTAATAATGCCAATTTTTGCTGGGATATAGCTCTATAGCAGTACTACCAAATAGTGCTCTTAACTATGACATCGCACAGAAAAAACTTTGGGATAATTTTAATTCCGAGCTGGTGTGTATATATATCGAAGACAAAAAATAATAAAATTTATTCCAATAAAATACACTTAAGTATAAAGATTCATAGTGTAAAAACAATATCCTATTTCGGAATGAATATTAAATTTGATTCCAAGAAAATTGAATTTAATTCCAAAGTAGGTTTTAAGTTAAAAAAGTAAACCAACACTTTTTGCTGTGCTCCCACAAACTTAAAGAAAAAGCTTCTTCATATTGATGGAATGCTACATCAATATGATGAAATGTTGCATTTTCGTCTAATGTAACGTGTCATCAATATGATGAAACAGTGTCTTCAATTTTTATTTTTATTTATTTTTAATAAAAATAAATAATTATTTATTTTTATTTGACAATTAGGAGATTTTTTTTTTTTCAATTTTATTTGAATTTATTATTATTTTATTTTAATAATAAATATTTAAATTTTTTTAGTTTACTTACAGTTTCCTGTTTTTTTTCTATTTTTAAAAATTTACATAATTTTTAAAAATTTTGACATATTTCCAATAAAAAGTGGACATAACTCCCAGAAATCACGGGGGTAATGACCGCGTAAGTAATAGCCGTAATCTCCATTTCAGGGATCTGAGCTCAGTGGTTCCTAGTATGTGTGGGGTTTTATTACAAACTCCATTAATTAATGTGGTGGATTCGCTAAATAATTTTTTTTTTGGGTAGCAGGATTAACGTGCAAATATATTTCCACATTTTCAACTGATATGGCTTTATTTCCACTTTGGAACGCGTATAGCAGAACTATACGCGCTCAGTTTTTTATGGGGACTATGACCGATCCTATTTCGGTCATATTCTCCATAAAAAACAGACATAATCCCCAAGGGTATTATGACCGTTTTGAAAGTGGTCATAGTCGCCATAACAAATACGGGGGTTATGACCGCGATCTGTTCGGTCATAATCCCTATTTCCGTTATTGGGATAATGTCCGTGGGGGCTATGTTCGGGCAACTTTGCTCACATCATCCAAATTTTGCATTATATGTGACTGAAATAGAACACAATATACAACAATAATCTTCAATGCTTTTTAAGCAGCTGTTCTTACAAAACAGGAAATAAAAAGTCAGCTGTTTTATAATTAAATTTCAACCGTTGGGTAATGATAGAAATTTGTATAGAATAACACAAGGTGTTATAAATTTTCGGAACTTTTTTCAAATTTATGAAAAAAAAAATTTTTCTAAAATAATTTTGGATGAAATTTTTTTTCGAGACTTGGTAAAAATTGGAAATTTTGGTTTTGTCCTACTGTCTCCAGTCATGGGATAAGTATTTTTTGAGACAGTTTAGTGATAAGTCTAATTTTCATCTTTCACGTAATACACTCATAAAAGTTTTACAGTTACTGTTTCACAGTCAAACAAATAGTTTTCGTTTCAGTTAATATTAAAAGAAAATTCGTTTGTTTCACATACAAATATTCTAAACAACTTTTTGAACGTTTATTCAAATACATAACTGTCTTTTAAATAAAATTTTCCGTAACGTTTGTTTTTTTCAGTTATTTAAAAAACAAACCACATTATTTTATTTGTCGTTTGTTATTTGTCAGTTATTTAAAAATTTCTAAAATTAGAATTTTTTTTTTTGAATTTGAAAATGAAATTTAGTTGCTGAAAATATAAGTAGCTTGTGGCACAGAGGGTGGCGTGCTGGGCTATCAGCCAGAAATTATGAGTTCGATTCTGCTCAGGTTCGAAGTTTTTTAAAATTATTTCTAAAAAAATAATTAAAAATGAATGTAAATTTCCGTTATTTTAACCGTTTTTTCCGTAAAATTTTGTCAGTCATTTTTTACGGATTTTTAAGTTATTTTTACGGATTTTAACAGTTATTAATTAACATTTAAAAATAACTGAGAAATGTTTTTGTTTTAAATGAAATGTAAGTAGTCCGTTTTTTAAATAAAGTTTCATTTGTTTCAAACGTATTTTCTGTTAAATTTACTTACATAATATTTTAAGTGTAGGCATTTTTGTGATATGTCCCAGTGATATTCACCAGTCATGGGATAGGTGATTTCTGGTCAAGACTCTCGACTCGATAGATAAACTTTTTCTGCAGATATATTCTATACTTGTATGAATATAATATAGATCTGAGACAAATGGTTACACGGAAAAATAAGTTTTATTTACATTTTAAAGAACTTTTTTTTTATTACCGGCAAAATTGTAGCGGCTTTTCAAGGTTTTGATTATTCTTAATAAGAAATGTTTCTTCGCAGTGTTAATATGTGTATATAATTGTTTATACATTTTTATTTTTAATTAATTAAATGATTTATAATTCTTATCAAAACACTAATGAGCCCATATCAGACAATTGTATTGTTTTTAATTTTTTAAAAGGAATACTATATTTCGATGGCCTTAAAGTGGTGTAGTAAGTTCATGTAAGTGGCTTTTAATATGATAATATAAACTTACAATTAGTTATACTTCAGATAAAAATTAAATTCATGTCAAGTTATTACAATTTCCCTAGGAATTTTAAATTTCCAATTTTATTTTTTTTGATTAAGAATTTTTTAAAAATCGACTAGTAGAGTTTTCGATTTTGTTTAATACATATAGACATTTCCATTTAACTTTTCATTTGTTTGAAATTTTGCTTTTTTGGCAATAACTTTTATTTATTTATTTGCATTAAAATGGCTATATATTGATAGAAATGCATAAAGGACTTCTAATGCAGTTTGCTTACAAACGCATAAGGCCAAAAATCTTAATTTGCGGTAGTTAGCGACAATTAAACTTCAGAAATGTGGAAATGTCGATTGAAATTTCATAAAAGTAATGTACTCTTTGGCCTATTGTACTTGCGCCGTCCAACGTATTCTTCAAAGATTTAATATATATAGTCTCCATACTTGTTCAAAAAAGATGTATTTATGAAATTGATGTGCCATCAATACTAAAAAGGTTATTTGGTGGTAACAGTTTTAAGTTAAAATTTCTTCATTTTAAATTTTTCGTCGTTTTTTGATCAGGAAATTTGCGTCGCTTCATATTTTTCAAAAGCTATTACGAAGGTGTCGTAATTCCCAACAGTTTGAAACCGGTCTTATGAATGTGCCCTCAATAGGAGCGGATTTCTAGCTGGATAAAATTTGAGAGACAAAACGTGAAAGTCATCAAAAATCCACTCTTTTGCGAGGCACATTCACAATATTATTTAAAAGCGGGTTAAGTCGTTCTATGAATGTCAGTCCGTCTGTAAAAAGAGTCAAAAAAAAAAAAAGTGCTAGACTCCTGAAAATTGGCACAAATATGTCTCATGGGCATAGGCCACTTAAATTCGTGGATTTAAAAAAATCATTAAAATATTATGAAAATTACTAAAGTGCATTACTACAGTGCAAAAAGCATAATAAATAAATTAGTAAATATTTATCGCGATGGGGAAGTATCCAGCACCATCCCAACAGTTGGTGCAGCCGCCAGGGATTGAACCCATGATCTGTAATGTTTTTGCTATTAACTGCCTCTGAGGTACGATCACTCTAGACCAGCGACAGGCAAAAGCACTACGCGGCGTTTTTACTCTCACACCTACATGCTCTCACTCATTAAACAAAATCAAAAAAACACAATTTTCTCCTCTCTTCTTGCTTAAAATATACTTAGAGAAATAATCAATAAAGAATTTTAATGTAAATTCTTGTTTAAGGAAAATTTTTTTGGTAAACCAGACTGCCTAGTTTGTCACTATTTACTAAATATTACATTGCTAGACATTTTAACCAATGTCATTTATTATCTTTTTTATTTTTTAAATGGTTAAATGTATTATTATTTTTACTATAAGTTTCTTTAAGTGCATTGAGTATGAGAGTGCTACATGTTACACACACAAAGACAAAATATGATAGTATGTGTTTGCCTGTCGCTGCTCTAGACCTATACGCTAAGTTGGCTGTTAAGCAAGTATCAACTAAATCATGGTTTTTCAATTCTTGTGTGGTTGTTGCTGTTGTTTTTTCATACAGAAGAAGGTGAAATTGCATTATGGTGAATAAATTAAATTTTTTAGTAATCATCATTCGTCCTCCTCTCCTTCATCAACTCTGATCTAAGTACTTATTTTGCAACCTTGCCAGAACATGGTCTATATTTTGTAGACACAAATGTTAGGTGTTGCCACTTTCCAAAGATACTATTATTGCCAGTTAGGCTGACTTAAAGTCGTTATTTTTAAATTTTTGTTTTTCTGTAAAGAAAGTTGAGCTCAGGATCTAATTATAATTATGTATTATAATTTTTTAATCATGTTATATATGTTTTGAATTGAGAAAGGTGTGAAAGAAAAATTTTTATTTTTCTAAAAATTTAAGACATCCTGGTTCGTTTTTTACTAGTTTCATATAATCCAGTTATTATAATCATCAGAAAAACTTTTAATGTCAACTTTATTCAGTTAATAGTCAATTTTATTCTATATGTGAAAATTATTAACAGATCGCAGCCGCCAAGGATTGAACCCATGAATCTGTAATGTTTTTGCTATTAACTGCCTCTTAGGTACGATCACTCTAGACCGATACGCTAAGTTGGCTGTTAAGCAAGTATCAACTAAATCATTGTTTTTCAATTCTTATTATTTAAACTTTAAAAAAAAAAAAAAAGTACCAAAAAATTATCAAATTTAGTCGATTTTATATGAAAATTTACTTTTTTTTTTTAAATTATTAAATTATTTAAAAAAAAAACATTATTAAATAAAAAATAATACGTAATTGAATAAAAATAAAAATACCGGAATAAAAAAAAAAAAATTGTCCATACCGGGATTTGATCCCCGGACCTCAAGTGACACATGCCACGACACATCCTCTGCACCACAACAGCACCAGTTAACTTGTTCGCTTAATTTGAGTTTTGCTACATGAGAGAATATCAGGGCAGTTTTTCACCCCGTCATTTGATTTCGGGGTGGAAAATATGCATTTTTTACATCACGGGCAGGCAATATTTTGAGAAAAGAACATAATATTTTTTCAAAAGTGTGCATTTTTTTTAGAAAATAACACAAAAAATTCAAAGAATAAAAAAAAATGTTACAAAATGTTACATTTTTTGCCAGAAAAGAAAACGCCATAACACTCATTTTTTTTTGTTAAATTTTGAATTAACTGATAAACTTTTTAGTATTATTTTTATGATTACACTCAAAAATTATGTGGTAAGGTGGTTTTAGTTTGTTAAAATAGTTTTATGTTTAGTTGTTTAAAAAAAAACAAGTTGTTTCAAAAATAATGTCATAAAAAATAAAAACCTCCATTACCAATTAATTTTGTAAGTCTTATATTTTTATTTTGTAAGTAAAAGTAAATGATCATTGTTAATTTTTTTAAATGGTTGATATTTTTAAATGCGAAATCATTTGTTTTTACTTACTTTGTAGTTTTTTTTAATTCCAAAAATTATTTACAGAAATAAAGAAACATATTTTTATCAAGAGTTATAGAGTGTATGACTAGAATGTAGTTGATTGCGAATATAAAATCCCAAAAATTTTATTAAAATTTTTAAAAAATATATATTTCGATAGAAAATTGTAAAGATTTAGCTACAAAATCATTAATTTAAAATTTTTCCTTCGCTTGTTTTTTTTTTTTGAATTGTTCGTATAAAAAAAAAAAATTTTTTTTATTATTAAAAAATAAACGTTACTCTTTGTTAAAACAAATGAAAATTAACAGGGATGGTTTTCAAGTGTTTTATCATTTGTTTATAAAGTTTTTTCATTTGTTTTTACCTACCAAAATATTTTGAGTGTAACATTGTCAACCCTAGTAATTTTTTAAGTCATGATATTTGTTATTTTAACTGTCATCTACGTGAATGTCAGGTAAAACGTCTTATATTGTGACAGTATTATTTGAAATGACAAATGAACTGACAATTTAGTTCACCATTATTAGAAATAATAAAATAATAACATTATAAATTTAATTTAAAAAAAAAAACTTTAAACTCACAAGTTTTTATCAAAAAAATATTGAAATAATATAGGCACAATTTTAAAATGCTTCATCCTTAAAATTTGTTTTTCAATCTTGACCTAGAAGCCTTATTAAACATGTTTTTGTTTTCTTAAAAATAACAGTCGGTTTAATAATCATTTTGTAATACAAACTCATGAAAAATAATATAGTGGCAGTAATGAATAGTATTATCGGAAATTAATTTTAGTAGTGATATTTAGTTTGATACACTCAAAGACATTTTCACAAATTTGCGTTCATTCATTTAAGGGGTGCTGCTAGGATGGGCAGGAACACGAAGTTGGGGCATAAAATAATTATGCTACATTTTTTTACTTAATGATTATGCCGAATTTCTTAGGGTTGTGCTGTATTTTTTTTAAAGCAACGGGATAAAGAATTCGTAATAACGAAAATTGCTCAAAAATTGCATAAAAAATTCCAAAAAATTAGGAAAAATTAAAAAATTTTGAAAAACAAGTTTAAAAAAAAAATTATGATAAAGATACAAGTATTTTATTTGAATTTAGGGTAAATTTAAAAATGAAGTGTTTTTATAAATACACAGAAAAAAATAAAAATTAATTTCAATTACGAAATTCGTTGATTCAATTAAAAAATTAATTGATTTCGGACGTATCACGAAAATGCGCATATTAATTACTCATTTTGTTTGAAAATAGTTTTAAAACTTAATAAAATTGTTAATTGAATGAATTAAAGTTTTAATTGAAAATAAAATGGAAAACCAATTAAAATTGTAATTAAATAAACTTAAAAAAAAATAATATAAATTGAAAATCAATAATATAGATTTATTGATTCACATAAAACTTTTAATTGAAAAAAGACCAAAACTCAATTTAATTTTAAAAGTTGAACTTCAAAAAATGCCCTAAAATAAATAAACATAGAATGTGTTTGTTTTATGTTATTAAGAAATTTATTTTCTTTATTTAATATAAACACTTGGTATAGTTTTGCATAGAAACATTATAGTAGTATTTTAAAATATCAATAACTATTTAAAATTACATTTTTATTTTTAAATCTTGTTATTGCATGAATTTTTGTCGCCTAAGTAAAGTTGAATTAAAAAAAAATTGTATTATATTTCAATGTGCAAAACACAACTGTACACATTTTATTATCAAAACAATTTATCCGCAACGACCGCTCGCCTTAAAGAAAACAATAAAACTAAATTTTTTTGTTGCTTTTATGTATTCATTGGCTGCTGCCACCAAAATATACAAAACAATAGTTCAAAAGTTTTTTTTGTTGTTTTTAGCATTTTATTTTTTCATTGGCTACTAACACTAATGCATACAAAACCGGTTTCGTTTGTTTATTTTATTTTTATTTTCAGTAAAGTTAAGAATTCAATTAAAACATTAATTGAATCAATTAAAATGTTTAATTGAAGTTAAATTTAATATCAAATCCATTTTTAATTAAAAAAAAAATCACGATATTATTTTCTGTGTAAATAATATAAATTATCACGTGTCCAGAAATAAAAAAATTTAGAGCATACCCTTATAATGATGCTTATTGAAGAGCTGATTGCGGTAAAAAAATAAATTTTGAAGGCCATATTCAGGGCTTTAAGTAAGCATCCCTTTACAAATATTTTTAAAATTCATACCATAAGTTTTATTATGTAGAGTTCATTGAGAAAAGAATATTTATAAAATTTTCGTGGAGCAGCTTTGGTCCAGCACAACGTTTTGAAATTTTGAAAATGTGTAATTTATTTTATTTGTTTTTGTATAAAACGGATCCTGCAAGCATTTGGAAGAAATATCCCCTAGAAGAAATTGCGGCAATATCTTCTTTTTATCGTATTAAAAATTCATCAAAGTAGTATTTTTGAAAATCTTCCTTTTATCATTTCGAGGATATTTTAGCAATTTTTAAAAAAATATAATTTTTTTTTGTCATTTATAAAGTAGACAAAATTGCCAAATTATTAAAAATGTATCTCCTAGGTGATTTTTCACCTCCGCGATACATATACGATATCTTCCTTTTATCATACGGATTTAAAAAATACGAAATCAATACATTTTATTTGTTGTCAAAAATATTTTTAATTTCGTTTTTCATTGTTTTTTCGGAATAAATCAACAAAAAAAATATAAAAACTGGTGTTAAGAGGTAAGTAATGAATTCGCAAACAACAAAAGCATTAATCTGCACATATAATAATTTTTTTTAACTCCCTAGGTCCTGCAAATTTTCAACAACTCAATGTGCCATTTTTGAAGAAGATAAGCAATTTCAAGATCATGAAAATAGTGAATAAATCGTTCAACACTATTGTTTGTAAAATATAATCTTTAACTTAAATAATAAACATACTTTTATCTCCTATGAGAAAAAGTGGCAATATCTTCTTTTTATCTTCTAGGAAAAATTTTAGTAATATCTTCAATTTATCTTCCAAATGGTTATCCAGAAGAATTGCCTTCGTATCTCCTGGACGTATCGCTTTCGGGACACGATTTCTACTCACGGGTGTTTCTTCCGCAATACGAAGAAGATATCCCCAGCAATACAATTTATCTTCCAGGCGATACGCTAGCGTATCTTCTTCGTTTCGAAATGTTTGCAGGGGAGTTTGTTCTTTTAAGTTTTTGTATAAAATGAAGTTTAAGTTAACATATTTTTAAAATTTTAAAACGTTTTGCTGGACCAAAATTGTTCCGTGAAAACTTTATAAATATTTTTCTTCAGTGTACTTTTAATAACTAAAGCCTGAATTACTAGGTGTGTTCCAGAACTTTCCGGGTAAAGTTCGGTAAAATGAGAGAAAATCTTAAAAACTCTCACCATACCGCAAAAATTCACAAAAGTACGGGAACGCAAAAAACCACATTTCTAGCCCAAAAACTAAAAAATGTAAACAAATTGAAATGCTAACATATTTTAGTTAGAAAAAATACCTTCAACAATGCGAAACAAATTGTAAAAGTTGATTATAATGACTAAATATATTATTTTGTTTAAAATAAAACATTACTTTTGTTTCCTTTTTTAATTTTATTAAAATTTTTAATTTATTTTCACAACAAAAATCAGCTGTTTTCTAAACATCTGATTGTTACCAATTTACACTAAAAAATAGTACGGGTAATGGTAGGAACAGAACAAGCCCGGCACGACTTTTTCCATACGATTTGACAGTTAAAAACCGTGACCGGCACGACAAAAAATTAAAACTTATTTCATTTTATCTCCGGGTTCTCTCAATTTCCCTTCCTCTCACACTCCAGGGTTGCCGCACTTTCACAACAATTTTTAATTTTTTCATTCACAATGGTGTAACAAACGTACAGTAGTGCCAACTTAATCACATTGACTATGTGATAAGCGATTTTTTTTCCGTAAAATTACTCTAATTTTATTAAAAGTTGGCCCCACTGAACAAACAAATGACATTTTTTGCCGTCGCCGTCCCCCGTCATTGTTTCGGGCCTATATTCTCCGGCAACGGCAACCGTCCCCCGTGCCGTGCTTGTTCTGTTTCTACCTTAAGTTCGGTAAAATGAGAATCAAATTTATTCTCTCAAAAACTCTCTCATTTACCCAATTTTTGCGTACGGGAACGCTTTTCGGGCTGGTTTGGGTACCCGCGGGCAGCCGCGGTAACTTTCTGGAACACACCTACTTTAAACGTGCATGAAACGTAGACTCTTAAACTAAATTCAGTAAGTAAAAATAGCACAGAACATTTTTATTTATGTTTTGTTTGTGTCTAACGCATTGTATTTTGTGTCACGTCAAAACGTAGAGAAATTCTGTTGAAAATAGAATTTCTCTACGTTTCAACATGACAAAAAATACAATGTGTTAGACAAAAACAAAACATAAATTAAAATGTTCTGTTAAATGTTCTTTTTTTACTTACTGAAATTTGTTTAAAAGTCTACGTTTCATGAACGTTTAAAGTAATTCAGGCTTAAACGTTTGGCACCATTTTAAAAACTAAACAAAAATATATTTTTTTGACCAAATGCACTACAGATGACGTCCAATGTTTTCCCCGTAATCAATGGGGGAAATTTCCCACCCCCCCCCCCCCAAAACCGTTTTTGAAAGAGAAAAAAGAGAAGGAAGAGAATAAAATAAAGGAAGAGGAGAGGAGAAAAACTGATTTTACAGTAAGAAAAAATTTACACAATCCAAAAAAAATTTCTGATATTTATTTGCCTAAGAATCTGAAAAATTTTCTTGGGAAAAAATAACAATGATTCTTGTTAAGAGCTTTTCATTTAAATCTGAAATTTTTTTATTTAATAATATAACAAATCTGAATTCTTCCAAATTTTTTTTTTTGCAAATCTTAAAATTTTTCTAAAAGAAAAATGTTTTTTTCAGAATTTAAAAAAATATTTAAATTTAAATTATTTTTACGAAAAATGTTTATTTTTTGAAGATGCCTTGAAGTCTTAAAAAATGTTAAGCAAGAGATATTCATCAAATCTAAAACTTATTTAGAACTGGACAATTTTTCTATAAAGAAATATCTGAAAGAATAAAACCTTTTTAGAATTGCTTTTGTATGAAAAAAAAACACGATTTACATTCAACTTTCCATTAAAACCAGCAGCGTAATCTGAAAAAATTTAAAAAAAATCTGTAACTTGTTAAAACACAAAATTTTTTAAAAATTTGGAAGAAAAAAATTGTTAAAAATAAACCGAATTCAACTCTATTCACAAAAAAAAATGGACCAAAATAGGTCATTTCGTCTGCATATTTACAAAATTTTTAATATTTACAAAATTTTTAATATGCATATGCTGTTCGTGAAAAAATGGACCAAAATCGGTTAAAAAAAATTTAATTTCATATTTAGTCCGCATATTTATTAAATTTTAAATATGAAATTAATTTTCGACTTTTAAAATTACGCATTATTATAAATTAAAATTGCTTTTTTATTTAATAAAAAATATATTTTTTACATTAAATTTTAGTATATTTTATACCCAAATAATTAACTTACATCTAATTACATTAAGAAAATTAAATTTCCCAGTAATGTTATGAATCCATAGATTCATTTAATTGCATTTTTTGAATCTTCTTTAGAATATCATAATTTATACGTTCACTGACCACAGAATCTTTCCTAGAAAACATAAGAAAATGCATATTTTTATTTATTTTTTTTTATCGAAAGAAGCAAATAAACTTACTTATATTCTGGATGATTTAATACCTGCTGTCTCAACCACATAGCGTTAGTTAAAAGTTCACCAGACGCTCTTCTCTCAATAAATTTTAAATATTTGTCTATGAGACATTGAGTTTCATTATCAAGTTCCAAGGATTTTAAATAGCTGCGTGTTAGGGGAATCAATCCGGGAAACGAATCAGACTAGAATATAATTAAAAAAGAAAAATTACTAGATGTAGACTTTGGTATTATTTTAAAGTTGTAATGTAATAGGGTTTTACTAAAAAAAATTGTCCACGCCCATTTCCACGCCCAGTTATTTCGATATATCTAAAATCGCATCACATGAGAACGGCTGGACTGATTTGGCTAATTAATTTTTTAAATGTTGGTAATATTCCAAACAAGGTTTTTGATAGAATACAAGGTTTTTGATAGTATTTCGCTTAAATCTGTATTTTAGCAGAAATCTGTAAACTTAAGATTACAAAGTTAAAAGTAATATTACAGAAGAAACTTTGTTTTTTGTCACAACAAAATATAAAGTTTTTTCTTTAAATCTGTATTTTGACAGAAAACTCTGTCAAATATCTGTTGAATTGAGATTACAGTCATTTTACAGAGTATTTAACAGAGTTATTATTTTGAGTGTAGTTAACCAACAACTCTTCTAAGATCTCGATATAAAGAATATTCAAGAATTCTACACTCAAAATAAAAACTCTGTTAAATTACAGAAAAACTCTGCTAATTTAACAGAGTACACCATACTTTGCCAGCTAACAACATTTCTTGGTAATTTTACTAAAAAACTCTGTAAAATGATTTTGACAGAAAAAAACTGTTAATTAACAGAGTTTATAGTAAAATATTGGTTAAATATGGAAGCTTTTTTACAGAGAAAACTCTGTAATTTTACTTTAAAACTCTGTAAAATGATTTGGACAAAAAAAAATGTTAATTTACAGAGTTTGTAGTAAAATATTGGTTAAATAAACCACCATTTAGCAAAGAAAACTATGTAAATTTACATATATTTGTAAAATGCATTTGATGGAAAAAAAAATTTAACGAAAAACTCTGTTAATTTACAGAGTTTAGTTAAATGCATGTTATTTTGTAAAATTTTTATAAGATTTCGGAAAAAAAATTTTTTAAAACTTTCTTTTGCTACTTTTTCAACTTTTTCTCAAAAAAAAAAAAATATACAGATAAAATTTTGATGTTTGGTAACAAAAACAAAAACTACTCAAAGCAGAAAACTTTTTTGGTTATACAAAAATACGAAGTATTTTGCTTAGATCTGTGTTTTAACAGAAAACTCTGTTAATTATCTGTAAAATTAAGATTACAAAGTAAAAAGTAATCTAACAGAGGAAACTTTGTTTTTTGTCACAACAAAATACAAAGTATTTTCTTTAAATCTGTATTTTGACAGAAAACTCTGTCAAATATCTGTTGAATTGAGATTACAGTCATTTTACAGAGTATTTAACAGAGTTATTATTTTGAGTTTAGTTAACCAACAACTCTTCTAAGATCTCGATATAAAGAATATTCAAGATTTCTACACTCAAAATAAAAACTCTGTTAAATTACAGAAAAACTCTGTTAATTTAACAGAGTACACCATACTTTTCCAGCTAACAACATTTCTTGGTAATTTTACTAAAAAACACTGTAAAATGATTTTGACAGAAAAAACTGTTAATTAACAGAGTTTATAGTAAAATAGTGGTTAAATATGGAAGCTTTTTAACAGAGAAAAATCTGTAATTTTACTTTAAAACTCTGTAAAATGATTTGGACAAAAAAAAACCGTTAATTTACAGAGTTTGTAGTAAAATATTGGTTAAATAAATCATCATTTAGCAAAGAAAACTATGTAAATTTACATATATTTGTAAAATGCATTTGATGAAAAAAAATTTACATTTAACTAAACTTTGTTAATTTACAGAGTTTAGTTAAATGTATGTTATTTTGTAAAATTTTTATAAGATTTCTGAATTTTTTTTGATATCTTTTTTTGCTACTTTTTCAACTTTTTCTCAAAACAATAAAAAAATATACAGATAAAATTTTGATGTTTGGTAACAAAAACAAAAACTACTAAAAACAGAAAACTTTTTTGGTTTTAAAAAAATACGAAGTATTTTGCTTAGATCTGTATTTTAGCAGAAAACTCTGTTAATTATCTGTAAAATTAAGATAGTAAAAAGTAATATAACAGAGGGAACTTTGTTTTTTGTCACAACAAAATACAAAGTATTTGTTTTAAATCTGTATTTTGAGAGAAACCTCTGTCAAATAGCTGTTGAATTGAGATTACAGTCATTTTACAGAGTATTTGACAGAGTATTTAACAGAGTTATTATTTTGAGTGTACGAAATTGGGCACATTTTTAAACGCGAATAACGCGAAAACGAAACAAGCTAGAGCATTTTAGATGCCAGATTTGGATTCTACAGGTCCATATTATATAAAATCTACCCTTGGTGTTTGTAATTAACGCAAAAATATATAACAGTGGAACCACAAAAACGCTTATAAATCGCAGTTTTTAAATTTCAATCGCGAATATCTCGAAAACGAAAAGCTATAGAGAAATTTTGACTGCGGGTTTGGAATCACGAGATCCAAATTATAGAAAATCGTGTCCTGTTTTGTATCTATTACTTACAACAACGTTGCAGTTTCGTGATAAAAACCACAAAATTCGCGTTTTTTGTAGTATTTAAAAATTTTGATGGTTGATTAGGATTCAGGAGGTCCATTTACTACCCAGTTGGAAAATGTGCCACTGAGGAAATTACCACAGTGATTCCTTGAGGAAATGTCTTCAGGTTCTGAGAAATAATAGGTAATCCATGATGACATGTCCTAACATTGTCAGCACTGAATGTTTGCTTTAAGAGTGTGGACAATTCCTCTAAGACGTCTAAAAGGAAATGTCTTCAGAATAGCAGTATATTAAATAGAAATCTTAAATCTGGGCAACTCTTCAATTTCCAAAAAAGATGGCAACATTATCGATTTATTTAAAATAAAATCAAAATCTAACAAGTAAAATAAAAGTAATAAATAGACAAACAATTTTCAAAATAAAGTTAGTAGCAAGTAGTTATGTGTGGGACTAATAAACTGGAGGTTCCAGGTTCAAATCCAGTTGGGACTAATAAAGGCTACAAGTTTTTTCTAAATATGAGAAAGATAATTTATAAAGGAAAATGGGTAAAAGTAAAAACTAAAGGAAATACGAAAATTTTTTGTATTTTCGTATGACCTACGTCAGACATTTCCCCAAAGAAGTCTTAGGTGACATGTCCCCAGAAGGTCAACCCTGACCACTGTTGACTTTGAGTGAGGACATTTTGAAAATTTGTATGAAACTGTCCTCAACCCAGTACATAGAGATGTCTTGTGGATGTCAGCAGTGACTCTGACATGTCACCGCTCCGTCACTGAGGATGGCTCGAGGACGTTGCCAACTGGGTATAAAGTTTGCTGTTACCGACTTTAGAAAACGTTACATTGGAACAACAGATAGTTCTCAAATAGCAGTTTTTGGAATCTGAAAACGGGTATATCTCCAAAACGGTTACAAAAAATGTAAAAGCAGATTTGGGCCTCTGTTCTGTATTTCACAACTTTTCAATTCACATGAAATGTTCCGAATCACATAAAATCGAGTTCCGTGTTTTGTGTTTCACGTTTTAGTTTAATGTTGAAATAAAATAACAAATATTTAAAAAATTATAAGGAATAAAGTGCAATCGTTTTACTTTCACCAAACTTTATTTATGTGAAACAAAACGAAAAAGAATTTCGGAAGTGAAATCAAGAACACCAAAAAAATTCGGAAATTTTCATTTTCACATTTTTTATGTGAATTACTTTTTTTGGAACAGCGGCCTTGGAATCAGGAGGTCAAAATCTATAAAGTCCATATATTTAAATTTTGAAAAGTGTTTTTTTTTTTTATTTTTTGTAATTTAAACGTGATTTTTGCAAAAAGTGCTTGATCGATGATTTTGGTTTTTGTTGCTAAATTTTTCATACACATTCCAAATACATATTAGAAAAAAAAAATTGTGGTATTCGCACTTTTAGGTTAAAACACTCTCGGACAATCCGTGGGGCGATATGATTAAACAATTTACTGATAAATTTGTTTGTTTGATCAGTTAATCGATTAATAATTTATTAACGATTTATGACTTACCTTTCCATTAAATATTTCATTAACAGTCATGAATTCACATTCTTTTGAAAGATATTTATTAATGTCATTGGTTTGACCATTTGTAAATCCATTACGTTCTTCTTCATTATCACTGCCATGGTAACCATTGGTACCATTTGTACCACTATTGTTGGTACCATTTGTACCACCATTTGTACTACCATTGCTGGTACCATTTGTACCACCATTGTTGGTACCATTTTTATCACCATTATTGCTATAACCATTAATATTTCCATTCAGTTGTTCAATATGACCATTATTACAATTATAACCATTAGTCGTCGGGATAGTGGTGTTACCATTAGTATGACCATTTGTATAGCCATTTTCTGCCGAACCATTACTACTAAATCCATTTCCAAGTTTTTGGGAATTTGTTATATTCTTACGAAACCAAAACTTCTCCTTACGAGCGGCATCTTTCTTCTGTGCAATTAACATATTTTCATCAATTTTACTAATCGGTATTAGGAAATTCAATTGATAATAAATAATGACACGTGTTAATAATATAACAAAACACGATACAGCAGCATTTTCAAAATCAGTCAATTGAACATCACATGGTCTAAATTCTACTCTCCAACCGGCATCTGTATTGGGTAATGCTGGCTTAAAACGTAACGTTTGCCAAGTAGAAGTGTTGATATTATCAAAGTGTCCCGTTTCCTCTTCATCATTTTGATGAATATTTCCACTGAACAACAGCACAGGATCACGTATAAATAGATGAGCTATATGTTGAGCCATTACATGATCAACACCTTCATTACGTAAATGTTTATATGCTTTTTCATCATAATCCAGTTGGATATCATTGTAAATTTCCGCCTCAGGCGTAAGATAACAGTCTATTGAATCCCAACGATTTTTTGTTAAACGATATTTGTCATATTTTAATGGTTTCAGACCTCTTTCTTCGTGGGTACGATCATCCGAACCCGGTCCAATAAAATTCCAACTATTGTCGCTGTCAGTTAAATAACCTCGGTATATGGGTGCATTTGCGGTTATAGCTTGTATTATGGGACATAATGGTGCCAGTTGATCATATAAATAACGAGCTTCATTCATATTTTTACCTTGAACGGTTACTTGTAAATTATTTCCAAAAGTTGTATCGAGCATAACTACATCGGGTTCTTCAGCTGGGCTATTTTCAATTGGCAGCTTTGTATTTTCATCTTTAAAAACTTTAATTTTTACTTGTAATGCTTCACCTCGACGCATACGTATATTACGTGTTATAACATGATATCTAAGATGAACCGAATATATTGCTTCATCGGGTAGATATAAAGATTTAGTAAATGAATTTGGAGCATCTGGTGTTGGTGAGGACTCGGGATAGGTAAATCCCTTGCAACCAAAACGCAGAGAATTGAAAAGTGTCATTACACATTCATCTTCTTCCAGCAACTCCTGTACTTCTTGACGCCTAAGACGCATATCAGTTTCAACAGTTTTAAAATGTGACAATGGTCCTTCGAATGGTTTAATAGGCGAGCTTTCTATTAGATAAGCCCCGAATTCTGGACGCCATAATCCTTGAACTTCATTATTGTTTTCTTTTTCATTTAATATTTGTAATAACTCGGCCGATTTACATGCAACTTTGGCCTCTTTTTTATTATCGTCAAATTTAACAATCATATATTCAATTTCATCACCCCATTTAAATGGATCTCCTTCGCGATCTTTGGATTTACGATAAAGATTTATAAATTGCTGCACACCATGCTGGCGTACATGATCGGCTAGAGCTTTTGTTTCATCCCAAGACAACGGAACACCTTCTTGTAAAATTCCCATAACTGAAAACGTAAAAAAAAATGTATTTTGAAATTTTAATGGAATTTTTGTGTTATTTATATACCGAAAAAGATCAATTATAGTTTGAAAAGATCATTTATAGTAGAATCCATTTGTAATTCAAAAATTCCAGTTGTAATTCGAAATAGATAAATTGTAATTCGAAAAAGATCAATTGTTATTCGAAAGACATCAATTGTAATTCGAAAATTGTCAATTGTAATACGAAGTAGATCAATTGTATTTGTTATATATGGTTTGAATTGAGAAAGATGTGAAAAAAAGTTAAATTTTTCTGAAAATTAACGACATCCTGGTTCCTTTTTATTAGTTTCATATAACCCAGTTATTATTCAGAAAACTTTTAATGTCATATTGTAATTTGAAAACTGGAAATTCGGTTGATATTTTTGAAATTGCAATAGGAATCTTTAAATTACAATTGAAATTTTTCGATTTGCAATAGATATATTTCGAACTACAATTCATCTTTTTCGAATTACATCTGTAAATGGTGTAGATGATATGTTTGCATCTAAAGTCAAATCTCTTATTATATACTTTTATTCTAATTTCTTGCTAATATCAGCGGAAACGCGTTTCTTATTTTTCTCAACACTTCAAGTTCAATTACACCGCTCAACAAATCAAAGGTTTTTGACTCCGGTTTGAAGTTTGATACAAAATTTTTAAAGATTTTGACTCGCTGATTCCAAATCTGTGCTCCAAATTTTTCCATCACGTCTAGAATTTTAATTATTCGCGGTTGAAAATGCGAAAAAACGCGATTTTTGCCATTTTTGAAAGCCTGCACAGCAGCCACTGGGTGGAATAAAAATCTGGTATAAAGCGTTAAGTTGAATTGAACTATGATCTCAAATATATGATCAAAAAAATTTGAAGTTTTTGCGCTATTATTGGCCAAACACGTATTTTAAAAAAACACTGTGAAAAAAATTAGAAAAATCACCATTTTTAAAAGGCTCAAAAACAAAAACCAGATGATCAATCTTTAGTGTGATGAGCTCAAAATTTAGACAAAATCTCATTCTTTCTTATAGACTTTTTAAGCCATTAAAGATATCTTCCGGTTTATACGAAAAATAACACAAAAAACTTAAATTTGTAAAATATTTATTTTTTTTAGTTTTTCTTTGAAAAATATAAAAAAAAACTAAAATTATCATTTTTTACAAAAATGATAATTTTAACAGAGTCATTTTAAAACGCAATTGTAACCCAACCAAACGCAATAATTAGAAAAAAATTGTTTTCTATGATGGAGACCATAGACAAATTATACTTTTGCGCTTTATACCAGATTTGCATTCCACTCAATAGCTGCTGTACAGGCTTTCAAATAATGCAAAAATCGTAATTTTTCGCATTTTTAACCGTGAATAACTAAAAATCTGGACGTGATGGAAAAATTTGGAGTACAGATTTGGAATCAGGAGATCAAAGTCTACTAAAATTGATCACCAGAATTCAAACCGGAAAATGACTGTTGAGCGGTGTTATTCTTGTATTTGGCACTTTTCGTAATTAATTACTAAAGTAATTGTTTCAATGACTTTAATTGTTATGTCAATAACTTTAGTAATCCAGCACTATGCAATTGAATAAATGTTTTTTCGTAATTGAATTTTGACCTGTTATTTTTTATGATCAAAGGCCATAATTTTTCTTAAAATAAAAAAAAAATTAAAATAGATTTTTCTTTACACTCATAAAAATTTGTTAGTATTCCTTACAAAAAAGTCTGTTACCATTACTAATAAAGTTTTCAATTTGTGCCCGATAACTTTTTCAGTTACCATTACAAACTTTGGTTTTCAAAAATTAGTAATCTTGAAAATACTAAAAAAATTAGTATTACTAAATTTTTTTGTACAATTTTTGTAAAATGGATTTTAAAACGCGTTTGTAAATAATATTAACTTTTTTTGTAAAAAAATTGTAAATTGTGTATTTTTTAATTTTTTGTATTTGTACACATCATGTAAATTGCGTATTGCGCTTGTTGTCGCCAATAACTATTTCCATGCAAGTCAGTTTTTGTTAGAATTTTCGATCTAAAAAAGAGAAAATATTGAACACATTTTTTTAATACAAAATATACATACTACCATATAAAATTAATTCTTTGAAGATTGATGTTGAATAAATTGGTGTACGGTAAACTAAAATAAAAAAATATATATCAACATAATGTTTTAAATAGATCACATAAATATACAATTGTTACCTGTTGTCATCATTTCCTATTTTGCTTTATTATTCTAAAAATAAAAAACGAGTTACATAATTTTAAACAAAAAATACTTAAAGATTTGGTTACCTGCTATGGTTTTTTTGTTGTAATATATATTTTTTTTGTACATTTTTTTATTCATTTTACCCGTCGCGCGATGTTCACCGATTGAATGTTATTTTGTTACTAAAATATTCAAAGAAAGGCATAAAGTAAGTTACACAAAAATCAACCCTTTATGTGCGTGAGAAAAAAATATTCGTGGATAGCATAAACAAAAAAATTCTGCAAGTAAAGAAGAAAGAAAAAAAAACTGATGTTTTATGGAAATTTTCCATTTGAAAAGGTCGGCATTGTTTTTTAAGTTTTGCATGTCTTCTCTTGTCTCTATTTTTGTTTTTAAATTGAAAAAAAAAAACTAATGAAGCGTAAATGAATATTAAAAATAATAAACATATTCATACTCATCAAAGCGCAGTTTTATCGTTAAAAAATAACTAATAATATATTTTTTTTATTTATTTTTTTTAATTTCCAAATATTTTAATAAAATAAAATATTTTTAATTATAGTGTATAGGTTTTCTAGAGAAAAAAAAACGAAATTTACTAACTAATATTGTAAAATTTACAAAATAATTATCAAAAGTTAGTACGATAATTTTTAAAAAATCAACTGAAAAAATTATTAAAAAACCAGTATAAAATTAATAGTTTGTAAAGCGAGTTTACTAAAAAGAATTACTAAAAATTGATTTTTTAGTAGAATTTAGTAAAAAAAGTGGTAAAGTTGAGTTACAAACCACTTTACAAATTTTTTTACTAACGTATTTTTTTGAGTGTACAAAAATTAAACCGTCTTTAGAATTTGTAAAAGAAAAATTACACGGTTCAACAAATTTTGGGTCATCGCTTTGAGCTCTAATGCCAAATGAAAGTAGACGATCAAATTAACAAAGCCACTAAAGGGTTTTGCAAAGTAAGTTCGAATATTTTTTTTATGGCCCACTGAAGTTTTTCATTTTTAATCAAAGGCGTTTGGAAAACGTCAAAAAACTATAATAAATGCTCAGTTTTAAAATATGATTGGATGTCATCAGTGAAATTGTATGGCGATTGTTTTCCTAGAACATATTAAACCTTTAACTGCCATTGGAAGGTTTCATTTTAGTCCTTTTTCAAAAATTAAATTCAGAAGTCTTATAAAACGTCCATTTAAAGTGTTCAAATATTCTACAAATACTTTCCCCATACACTTTTATTAGGTGTGGTCAAAGATGAACAGAACGTGCGACAAGAAGGCTGGGAAAAATTTCCACAAAGCTCCGAAGGATTTCAGACCAATTAGTCTGTCTTCTTTTTTGTTAAAGACAATGGAACGAATGATAGACTTATATTGCGGCTATATCGGCAATTCGAAGGAATAGCACACTGCAATTTAAAAGCAGCGATTGTGACAATAGCGTACTCTTGAAGAAGATAAAAATACTACAAAATGTGGACTGCGCTCCCTCTTTGCCCCGTTTTAAGCGCCACTTTAGCACTATGATACCATCCAGGGGTTCTTGGATGAGGGGCATTCCGGGTAGTGTAGCCTCCATAAATCTTTCACAAACGGATCGAAGCTACACAAACAAGTGGGTGTTGGAATCCATTCGGAAGAATTGGATTGAGCCTGGCTCGAAGATTGCCAGATCATTGCAATGTTTACCAGCAGATATTCAGGCAATAAAGGAGGTTGCTGACTGGTTGAGTTGCAATGTCTTGTCTACAACCGCAGTCAACATCTAATCTGACAGTCAAGCCGCGGTCAAGTCTCTGGAGTCAATGATTCTGAAAATATGATCTGCACTTAAATGCCGCATGTCTTTAAATGAGATGGCCAAGCAGTTTGATATACGACTCATATGGGTTCCAGGACACAGAGACATTCCAGGGAATTGCAAAACCGATGAGCGTGCAAGACTGGGAACTGCCTTACAGGTTTCAACAGAATTGGAATATGTTGGTATGCCTCTAGAAACTTACAAGTAACATCTACGGCTTTATTCCGCGACGGAGACTAATCAGAAATGGGCATATGAATCGACATGTGAGACTTCTTTGGACTTCTTTTAATAAGAAGCGAAGTGTGCCGTCAAATGACTTTTGCCGGAGTTGCATGGATAAGCAGAAGTTGGAAACTATTAAACACTTTATTTGCCATTGCACTGCACTTTCTGGTCATAGACTTGCTTCACTGGGATCTAGGGAGCTGCACGATATTTCTGATTTGTCGGATGTCAAAACTCAATGTCTTAACGGCAGGGACTAGTAGGGCAACCTATTATAGTTCCGTGATATCATAACGGACACTCAAAAAAAAAAACTGTAAAGTTAACAAAAAATTTAGTTAAATTTAACTAAAAAAGCACCTGATTTTGGGCCTACTAAATTTTTAGTTAATTTAACTAAAAATATTTAGTTAACTTTTCGTAGAATGAATTTAGCAAAAAAAACCGTAACTTTAACTAAAAATTTAGCTGAAATTTCGTAACGTTTTTATGTACATATATTAACAAAAAAATTAGTTGAATTCAGCTAAACTTTTTGTTACTTTTCGTAAACTAAAATTTAGAAAATATTTTGTAAAAAATTAAAAGTTTATTTTTTCTATTTTTTCATCAGCTTAAGTAGAACTTATGAGATTTGCATAGGAGGCTTCACAAGAAATTCCACTTAACAAATTTGTTACGAAAAATCAGCAAATTAATTAGTAAAAATTCGTAAACTCAGTTTTGAAGTCAACAAAAAAAATTAATACAAAATTTGTTCAAAACTAGTATTTTCGTAAATTGAACTTAACTAAAAAAAGTAGTTAAAACGCTGATTTTAACTAAAAATTTGCTAAAAAGCCAGTAAACTCGAGTTAACAAAAAAAAATTTGTTAACTTTACAGTTTTATTTTTTTGAGTGGACCTCAGTGTTTATATGTGCTGACGTAAAACGTAAGCAGCCACCTACAGCCTTATCTAACCTACTTATCTTGTTTTAGGGCCCACTTAATTTTTTTTTTAAAGGTTGTGGAATAAGTGGTCCTTGCGATCCTTTTAGTCTACTACTACACCGTCCGACAAAAAGATAAAATTTCGTTAAACACGAGCTGGATAATATACGTTTTAAACTAGAGAATAAATGTAATAAAACTGCATTTACAGTTTTCCATTTCGTGATCCTGTTTCCTTTTAAAAGGACTCCAAAGTTTTAGAGGATTAATTTTTATAAAATATTTTTTAAATACTTGTACTAGTCATAAGAAGCATTTCCGTAAATTTTCCCATTTTATTATTTTGACTTATCAGGAAAAGGAGTAACGTAATGTCCTTTCAAAACCTTGTCCTTAAATATCATTTAAAAATTTTAACAAAATATTTTGATAAATTTTTTCTTGATATGGCAAAATAAAAAAAAAAAATAAATAAAAAAAGACGAAAAAATTTGCGAAGATTCTCCTCTTTTATTTCCAAAATGTCATCCTTTAAAAATTGTTAGTCCTTTTAAAAAGAAATGAAAAACTCTATATGCAGTTTTACTCCATTTATTCTCTACATTCAGACATATCTGTGGCAAAAACCCATAACAACATAAGTCGAGTTATGTCCAAAACGTGTTTTTGCATTTTCGGAATCTCCTTTTCCATTTTCGTATTGTATCAAATTTTTATGAAAATCGGACCATTACTTTCTGAAATATTGATGTCAGAACTCCACAACTCATTTTTTTAAAAGGAAAAATAACAATCGTAACAGCATATCTGAGTTATGTTTTTATTTCTTATTTTAAAATCAGCAATCGTTGATGACGCTAAAATGTATTTTACAGGGATACATAACTGCATATCTCGACATATGCTTGGATTAAAATGTACACACAGAAAACAAATTTGCTACTTTCCAACTGAAATTCAGTTGTTGCAACAAAAATTCGGTTGATACATTTGTATTATGGTTGTAACAGCGAAATATCGAAAGTTACAACTGAATTTTGTTGATACAACTGTATATTAATTGAAACAACTACAGAATTCGTTTTACACAGCGAAATGTAGTAGCAGTGATCGAATTTTGAGTTGATACAACTGAAAAATTCAGTTGGAAATTTATTTTTCTCTGTGTAGTTTTGCAAAATGCAATTACAACATCAATGGTTTTCACCCGATATCTCCGTTGTCCTAATATATATCAACTTTTAAAGTAACGAAGATTGTGTCGATAATAGGGATGCCAATCGGGATTGACATTTCCAAACCCCGGGATTCGGGATTTGAAAATCCTAATCCCGGGATCACGGTATTTTTCATGATTTCGGGATTTTTCGGGATCCCGGGATTTTTCGGGTTTTCGGGATTTTTCGGGATTTCGGGATTTATTAAAATTAAGCTTTTTCACGTTATATTTTTAATATTTTTTTTATAATTAAATATTTAATTAATTCATAACCATTGAATAATTATAGAAAAGTTTTACATATTTAGCACAGAAAAACCGAAAATTTAGGAATAACTATGACCGATTTGAATAGATTCGAGCGATGTCCGTCTGTAAGAGACGCGATGCAGTCGAATTCAAAAGATCAGAAAATTTTTTTTTCGGTCGGTCTCTTTTTTAGAAGTGGATATAAAATATTTGTTTAAATAATGATACAATTGTATTAATAAATTTGTTAAAATTTCTGGCGAGGGGAAGGTGTCCCTCAATGTCCTCCGCCGATACAACATTTGGCGGGACTAGAAAGATGTCATTTTCTGGCTAGGTTCTTCAAGAGGGAAATTTCCCCTTATCCGCTTTAACTCATTTACGAACTAAATCTGTTAAAAAGAAACTTTACAGATGGATTACTTAATGCTACCTTATAAATTTAACTCTCGGCAAATATTTAACTGTAGCGGTGTTCTATAACTCTCGAATCGAAAGATTTCTCACATGAAATATGAAAAACGAAACAGAAACATCGTGAATCGGCACAAAACCTGACTTTTCGCATTCGACTGTTTTTGTAATTTTGTTATGCGAAAACTTTCTGTCAAATATGATTTTTTTCAAAATTATTGGAAAGATGCGAGAAAAACTGTTTCTGTAAACCAATTGATCGAAAACTTTTGAAGTTGAAGTGTCAAAATCACTCACATTTAAAAATGGTGCGATATTTCGTAAATTAAACAACTTTTGAGTTATAATAAATAAAAAACATTATTTTTTTTTAAGAAAATACTATCAACTAATATTGTTAATGATATACTTCACATTATTTTTATTAACTTAATTTATTATTTAATTTTTGTTTGCCAATGTTACGAGTGTTGTTTAAAAAAATGTGAAATTGCGTTTTTTTGTTGTGATTTTTATTATTTTCTCGCCTTGTTTACCTTTTTGACAGCTGATTTGGAATATTCCAATAAAAATGCTGCCGTTTTCGCATTGATATACAGAAACAGCTTTTTTTCCAGAATCGAGAAACGATGGAATTTTTTGTTTCATACTTTTCGATGCGAAAACTTTTCGCATAAATTACAGAACACCCCCACTGTTTCTTAAAAATGTTGGCATATGCATATCTCTGCAGCTAACTGTATATTAGGGTGAAGCAAATTTTCCTTTGTTCGAATTTTAAAATCTTTGTGGTTGGCCTTTAGGGTCAATATTTATACAAAAAATTATTGGGCCTGTAGAGTTCTATTTAATCATGAAAATCTGAAAGTTTTAAACAAAGTAAAAAAATTGTTTAAATTTGTTCGGATTTTTACGATTTTCAAGTCAAAAAAGGAACCCTGAAAATTTGTTTCACCCTTCTGTATATTAAGTAATCGTCTTAAAAATTAAATTGTACTCCAAAAGAGAAATAGAAATTAAGCCCAATTTGCCTCATTTGAAAGATATTTCAAACAGCTTTTAAACGATATCCATATTGTCACCACCGGAAAACAAACACTGATTACAATTTTGATTACAAAATTTGACAAAAAATCCCGAAATCCCCGGATTTTCGGGATTTGTCAATCCCGGAAAATCCCGGGATTGAAAAAAATAAATCCCGGGATTCGGGATTTGTCAATCCCGAAAAATCCCGGGATTTCGGGATTTCCCGTTTGGCATCCCTAGTCGATAATAATGCTTGAGATATTTACATGCCCAAAATGTTAAAATTTTTAAACCCAGATTTGGTATTTGAAATTAAAACTTAAAAGTGCTCTCCTGAAAAGTAGTATAAAAACACTTATGCGCTTATTCCTTTTTGCCACAGATATATCATCCGGTTCATGTTTAATATTGGCTGTCGGACGGTGTTCGAGATCTTAATTCTTTTTTTTTGGTCCCAAGCCAAATACATCCTCCCATTTGTCGAACAGTGTAATTTGATGACGATCAAGTTAATTTACTACAACTTTTGACTACCATTTACTTTTTAACAACAGTTCGCTTTTCCACAAATATTTTAAATAAAATTTACAGTGCTATTCACAATATGTATTCGTTTTTATTTTTTTTTTTAATTTTTTCCAATTTTTTTTTAATTAGTAAAATTTCTTGAAATTCTTCAAGTTTTCTTTTTTTATTTAACACACTTATTTGTCAATTAATTCAGTAAGATTGTCTCACCTAAGGCGTTGTTTTTCTTGCAGATTCCAAAAAACAATGAGCCCCAAAAAATAAGTGATCTTTAAATATTCAATTTTTTTGCAGTTATAAGCTAGACAATATTATCACTAAAATGTGCATAGAAAATAGATTATTTATTATAAGACGCAACACAATTAGTCACAATGTTAAATTAGGATGGGCCGAATTTTTTAATACCCTAAGTGAAAGACTTTCCTGTGTTTTTTTATCAATTTTAATTTTTTTTTAATATTTCTGTTCCCGAGTAAAAATAAACATATATAACAATATATAACTTGATTAAACATAACAAATCATATATGATTATACTTTTTTATTTTTTATTGTGTGATTATTAGTTTTTCCGAATTTTCCAGGGATTTTTAGAATTTTTTAGAATTGTATTGCAGATTTTCTTAATTTTTTCTAGCATTTTCCAAATTTGTCTGAATTTTTGCTTATTTTTTTTTTTAATTTATAAATTCGAATCCCACCTGTAAGAATAGGTACAAATATTTTTGAAATTTGACTAATAAATGTTGTTACTATTCATAAATCACCACCAAAATTATAACAGAATTGGACAATTTTAACCCTTACACAGTAAAAAGTTTTGGGTTATATTTAAAACCTAGCGGAGCACATTTTAAACTACTTCGGAATTAAACTCAAAGTTAAATCCGAAATGGGTTATATGTTAAACCACACAGGGATTAAAAATTTGATTATCTTTATGTTATTTTTTGTTAAATTTATTTTGATGCCAAAAAATAATTAAATTTCTCTCTTGAAAAACTTATAAAAAATATAAATTTTCTTAATAAGGAATTAAAAACAGCTGTCATATTGAGTGAACAAAAAATGCTGAGAGAGACTTTTTCGGTATGAAAAAATATCGCAGAATCTGAGACTTTTTATGAAAGAAAAATGCCTTGAATTTTTTATGCTTCAGAATCTTAAAACTTTTTCTGTAAGGAAAATATATTAGAATCTGATAGTTTGTATATATAAAACATTTTTATGACTTTTTATGTATGGAAAATTTCTCCTATAGAAGAAGTTTGTTCATGAAAAATTAAGCTTCATATTTTAATAAGCGAATTTATTGGCCTTTCAGGGCCCCGTGAGGTCGCGCTCTCTGGACACAATCTTCGTGTGACCTAATGTCTAAAACGGTACTGTTTATAAGGTGCTAAACTAATATTTCTCTTTGTTACAAACAGTACGATACATTTATATATACCCTCTACCGTTAGGTGTAGGGTATAGACAAAAACTATTTTAATAATTTAATCTTCAATTATATCTTCATATTGCTGGACTTTGATATTTTAAAACTGCATTTTTATTAAATTCGCTTTGATTCCAAATGTTTTATTTCTTTGAAATAATATTTTTGTTGTATAATGAGAAATTTGAAAAAAAAAAAATTGACAACACGGGCAACGTGGAGATGTCGACAGCATCATCAGCACACGCTCATAGTGATTCAGATTAAAATTAGCTACTTAAACGAACTTTAAAATAGAGAAAAAATAAAAATTAATCATTTCACATTACCCAGGTGTTATAGTTTGGACAAACTCAATCTATTTTTAACTTTTAACAGAGTTGTGTTTTCTTATTGTTGCTAATCCTTAGTAGGATGTTTCAAGTCTTGAAAATGACCGTTCGCTTCATATTGTCGGACTTTTATATTTTATAACTGAATAGTTATTTCAAAATTCGATTAAATAGCTGATCGACATCTCCACTTACACTCAAAAATTTTTTTTTTCAATAAACGACTTTCGTAGAATTTTATGAACAAAATCATACAATTTATTAACTTTTACATAATACTTATAAACTTTTCATAGTATTAATGAAAAATGTTAAGTATTTCTTAAATTTAACATATTATGATTTATTTATAAATACTATGAAAACGTTAATAAATTGTATGAATTTTTTCATAAATATTATGAAAGTTGTCCATTGGATTTTTTTTTGTGTAGCATGTGTTGTCACTTATTTTTTTTTCAGATTTCTCATTGTACAAAAAAAAATATTATCTCTCAGAAATGAATTATATGAACTGAAACCTAACTAAATATACATATGGGGCATTCAATGTCAAATCGGGCACTATGAAAAAATTTTTTTTAGATCTTCCCAATTTGTTTACAGTTTTTAGTACCCTTCGAAAACTCCTTCGTGGAAAATTTTCAGATTTTTTTGATGACCCGTTCAAAAGATATCGAATTTTTAAAAATTGGTATCTTGTTCTTTTACTTAATCTTCTTTTACTCATAACTTCTTCAATAATGGTCCAAATTTCAATTTTTTTTTTAATTTTTATTTTTTTACGTACTTTAAAAAAAATCCCATAAAATTCTAAAAAGCTCTCTAGTATTCGATTTTTAAGTTTTAAAATTTAAATCTCATTTTTGAAAATGTTTGTACTCTTCGATTTTTTTGAAATTTTTTTGTGTAAAACTTCTATCGATTCAACAAATTTTTTGCCCCGGAGGATCGTGGGATAACGATTATTTCTATTTTTTAAAATTTTTTGAAAAAATTTTATTGTAATTTTCCAATCTTAAAATCGTTTCTACTGCTCCATTGGTGCGTCATAGAGGGGTCCTTTATAAGACCGACCCCCATTAATTTTTACGTCTTGACATTTCTTTGGAACAAACTAATACCCTATCTCCAATTTCTAAGGAGGCTCCCACACAAAATGAAATTTTTTAAAATTTGATGGGGGTGGGTCTTATAAAGGACCCCTCGATGACGCACCATTGGAGCAGTAGAAATGATTTTAAGATTGGAAAATTACAATAAAATTTTTTCAAAAAATTTAAAAAAATAGTAATAATCGTTATCCAACGATCCTCCTGGGCAAACAATTTGTGGAATCGATAGATGTTTTACACAAAAAAATTTCAAAAAAATCGAAGAGTACAAACATTTTCAAAAATGAGATTTAAATTTTAAAACTTAAAAATCGCATACTAGGGCGCTTTTAAGATTTTTTTTTTTTAAAGTACGTAAAAATACAAAAATTTTGAAAAAAAAAATTGAAATTCGGACCATTATTAAAGAAGTTATGAGTAAAAAAAGTTTGAGTAAAGGAACAAACTACCAATTTTTAAAAATTCGATATCTTTTGAACGGGACATCAAAAAAATCTGAAAATTTAACACGAAGGAGTTTTCGAAGGGTACTAAAAACTGTTAAATTGGGAAAATCTAAAAAAAATAAAATTTACAAAGTGTCCGATTTGACATGGAATGCCCCATATATATTTTAATATCATAAATTGATTAATAAGTGACCTTACAATTGCTTGCTAATAAAAAGTGTATCAATGTTTTTGGAATCTAATGATTTAAATGTTTTTTTTTTCATTTTTGTATCAGTAGACAAAGAAGACTTTATCATTTTTAAATAAAATACAATTTAAATTTTATTTTTAATTTTATAACTAATTAATTAATTTAATGAAACAGCAGATTTAGAATTTTTAACGTGAATTTTGGGATTTTAAAAATTATATTAGGTTTTTTGGTCACACCGACTTAAATCGACTATGGGTATCCTTGTTATGTGTCATTCATGTAAAAAAAAAATTATATCATTCATTCCCATAGAGATTTTATAAAATCTGAACGAGGGTCTTCAAATTTACCTGATTTTTTGTACACATATTACCGATAGAGACAGAGGCACAGATTTATACGACAAATGTTGTTTGAAAAAGAAGCAAAAACTTGGTAATGCGTACTCCTTCCCGTTTCGATTACCTGGTAATGGCTATGAATTGAAAAAGTAAAATAAAAGTAAGAGATCTTCAGGGTCGAACCAGAATCATATGGTGTCGCGTAAGACGTAAAAAAAAACAAACAAATTTAATTTTAAATTTTAATGTCCGTCTTAAAATTAGACACATTTTTTTTTTGCGTTTTGGAGCAACCGATAAATTCTAAAAGTAGGGCCGAAAATAAAATAGACGTTTTTCTAAATCAATTCGCGTTCTCGCGAAAAACGCCAATAGGTGGATTATTCCAAATTAGTGTGAAATACACTAAAAAAAGACTTAACTTAAACTTTGGAATTTTTTTTTTAAATAGTTTATAAATTTTCCCACAATTTAATTAAATTTAACTAAAATTTGGGAAACTTTCTTAATATTTAAAAAAAAAAATTATTTCATGTACTGTTAAATAGCCCATTATTTTCTTTCAATGAAATTCCGTATTACATGAAAGAAATTCTTACCGCCAATGAAATTTTCCCTAAATATATGAAAAAATCTTTATTTTTAAGACATATTCCTCTTCATAAGTTTATGGACGTAATTTTATACCAATTAGTTCATCTTCTTAGATTTGTGGAAGTTTTTTTGCACTGTTTTAGTAATATTTTTTAAATATTTTTTTTTTTAAAAAACTTAAAATGGCGATATCTCGAAAACTAAGCCAGATTGAGCAAAATGAAAGCCATTTTTGGTTCTTTGGATTCCACTCTTCACATGAGTGGAATCCAATGGATCCGAACTTTGGATTTAAAAATGTAGACATTTCCAGAAATTTTTAAATGCTAATATCTAATATAAAATATTAGGCCTGTAATCGTATATACTTTAACGCGTAATCGTATATACGTTAACTCAAAAAATTAATGTTATAATATATTTTAGTGTTTCGCGCGAAATATTATTGATTTGGTGTTCATAGCTTAACGTATACTATCCACGTAAGTTTCCATACAAAATTTTAGCGCACATAATTAAGTATTTTGGCTCTAAAATGTTCGCGAAAAATAAAAAAGCCAAAACGCGATATTTCAAAGATATTGAAATTTTGTTTTAAAATGATTGAAATGTTAAAATTGCATTAGCTTTATAGCGCTAACTTATATACGCTTATGCGATAACAGGCCTATTGCCAACACAACATTTTGTAGTTCTTAACGTCAAATACACAAAAATCAAATACACAAAATCTCTCCGAGTAATAGTTTTAAAGTTATCGAGTTTTGAAAATTCTCAAGACCCCAGTGGTCCCCTAAATTTACATATCTCAAAAACTAAACAAGATACCGCGAAACGGAAAAAAATTTTATATCAAAACAAATGACGATTCTTAAGGAACCCAACTGAGTCTGGGCCAACGCAGTCTGAACCTATCGGGACTTTACCCAATCGGGTCCTTAAATGTGTATGAACTAAATTGAAATAAGATTTTCCCATTTCTTAGTTCAAATTGGCATAATATTAAAAAATTTTGTCTTTCCTTATTTTTAAGAAAAATATGAACTTGAAAGAAGGAAACATGTCAATGGAGCTAAATCATTATTAATTTTCCTTGAATTTAGTTAATTTTTCCATTTTTTAGCTAATTTTTTTCTGACTGTAGGTTTAGACAAGGAGGAAAAATGGAGAAGTGTTTATAGATATTTGACTTAAACTTGTCAAAAAAAATTGGTCCGTATTTTGACCGGGGACCCATTTTGTATCAAGCACATTTTTTTTACAACTACACTCAAAAAAAATCTTGTAAAATTACCAAAAATCCTCGTAAAATAATTTTGTGCTACCTCCTATTTTAGGAGAGTTCTTAGTAAAAATTACAATTTTATTGGTAAAATGCTTGTAAAACTGCAAACAATTTATGAACTTTTTACCAATAAAATTGTAAATTTAAATGTTTTTTAACGCTATAAAAATTCCAAGGACTTCTCGTGACTTTACTAGATTTTGTACTACCTCATATTTTACGAGAATTTCTAGTAAAAATTACGAATTGTTTTTTTAATTTTACAAATTTTTTACCAATAAAATTGTAAATTTACATTTTTTTGATGCGGTAATACTTAAAAGGAATTCCCGCGACTTAACTAGATTTTTTTTTTTGTAAAATTACCTTGGAAATTTGTACATTTACGAAAAAAATTGTAAATTTACAAAGAAAAATTTAAATTTCGATCAAAAATTGTTTGTTAAAAAACAAGGCAAATTGTCAAATATTGATAAAATGGGATTACGGCACTTTTCTAGTAATTTGACAAGGTGTTTTTTAGTGTACTTGTTTATTTTGAAAATTTTTGCTTGTCGGGCCCTTCCGTTAAACTGACCATTAAAGACGAATATTTAATTATGGCCTTAATTTTATTTTCTTGAGTGTATTTAAATATAAAAATGTAAATAAATAATGTATTGAAATAATCTCACAAACAAAAACAAAAACAAGTTTTCTAACTGTGTGTAATAAATTTTTACGTCGACTTGAATGCAAAACCATATGACTCATTTGTTTATATTTGCATCTACTATACAAATTTGTACCAATGCATATTAGACTTGCATTTTTTTGTTTTGCAAATTTTTATACCCTACACCACACACGGTGCCCTGGATAGGATTTAAATAAAATGTTGGTGTTACTCCAATTTTTAAGTGGATTATGTTTTTAGAAGATAAAAGAAAGAAAATGAGCCAAAAAAGAAAAAAAAGTACTAGGCGCTTTTTTTTGGCGGGCAAAAAGATGAATTTAAAAAAAACAAAAAAGAATTTATTCTTTCAAATGCATTAAAATTTGTATATACGGATGTAAATTAATCACATATTTACTTATCAGTTAGATTTAGATATATATGTAACATATTTTTCCAGATATGAGACTTAAAAGAATAATTTCACTATTAATTGAAACTAAATGAAATATGTCCTTGTAAATTATTTATAAATGTAAGTTCTTAAAAGTTTTCAGTGTACTACTCAGACGGACAGCAGAACACAAAGTTGCCTCAGTTTAGACCTTCGTGAGTCATATAATTTTAAAAGAATTTATACTTTTTTGTTAAAAATGTTTTTTCAAAACTAAGAAAAACCAGAAAACGATAATAAAAATTATTAAAAATGTGTTTGCAATGCCTAAGGAAGAGTAAAATAAAGTAAATAGTTTAAAAAGAGATACAGAAAGTGGTTTGGACTATTTGTTTATTGCGAAACTTATGGATGGACTTAATATCCTTTTGTAATTTTGTTTATTTCGCCAAAAATCTTTTGTAAATTTTGTTTGTATTGTTGGGGTAACTTCCCCCCTTCAAAATCTAGAAACAGGATCAATATTAAACGTGAAGTAACTGCTAGAGTTAAAATTTTCATTAAATTGAAGAAGAAATTTGATTTAGTCTCACTAAATAGTGAAATTATTCTTTTAAGTCTCATATCTGAAAAAATATGTCACATATATATTTTTATCTTACTGACAAGTGAATATGTGATGAATTTACATCTGTATAAAAAATGTTTAATGCATTTGAAAGAATAAATTCTTTTTTGTTTTTTTGAAATTCATCTTTTTGCCCGCCAAAAAAAAAAAGCGCCTAGTACTTTTTTTTCTTTTTTGGCTCGTTTTCTTTCTTTTGTAGTCCAAAAACATAATCCGCTTAAAAATTGGAGTAACACCAAAATTTTATTTAAATCCTCTCCAGGGCACCGTGCACACTGTGGTACAGGGTATAATGAGTTTGTGCTGATGTTTGTAACTACCCGAAATATTGGTTCTATACCCACTTTTAAGCATACCGATCGACTCAGAATCACTTTTTGAGATGTCCGTCCGTCCGTCTGTCTGTCCTTGTAAACGGTGTAAACACGAGACAGGTCGTAATTTTTAATCAATTGACTTGAAATTTTAAACTTAAGACTCTGTTGGCCTAAGGACGAAGCCTATTGGCTCAAATGATTCTAATAACCGTATTGTTATAGGAATATTTTCAAAATTTGTCAGGTAATAGTGTTTTATCTTCACAAATCACCATTCCGAATTTTAAAGGAATCGGACCAGTTCTTCATGTAGCCCCATATAACCCACCTTCCCGATTTTCATATAAATTTCATGAAAATAGAAAATACCCAGCAAAACTTAGATTACCAAATAAGGTATAAAATAAGGTATAGGATCTCTTATTTTATACATTGCAGCATTGATGATTTTAACAGGCGATGAGACTCAAAGTAATGCATCCACATTATCACAAAGAACACCAGTAAGGTATAAAATAAGTCATAAATTTATAACGAAGAATACGAGTAAGGTGTAAAATATGTGATATTTTATAGGTTACGAGAAATGAAATAATATAGCATACCAGAAGATAATATATAAGGTGTTACGAGTAGTGAAAAAGTAATTTTGTATTAAATTTACTCACGTGATTGTAAGTGAGTGTAAGTAGATAAAAAATGCTCGTGAGTGTGTGTCCTTAGAAATTTCCTGTCGTGAGCCCATCTATAGTTTAAACTTATGCATTTTTCTATAAAATAATTATTTTTTATGTTATTGTAATGCATTATGCATCCAATTATAAATAATGGATTATTTCAAACTTTCAAATAATACATAATGTAACCAAATATAAGTCATACATGATTTAATGTTTAGAAATAATAAATATGAAATACATTTTTTCCAATAATCATGCATTACGTAGCAAATTATTAGTAATGCATTATTTTTCACTTTAAAATAATACGTTGTGGAACAAATGTTTGGTAAGACATCCTAAAATAATGCTACAAATAAGGTATATACATTACCTGGTAATGTGTTATATAATCACTACCCATTACCAAAGTTTTGCTGGGTATTCAATTAAAATTTTGTTTGTGTATGTTAAACGCGTTCTTTAACCCATTCCTGCCTAATGGGTATTTAAATACCCAAAAAAGTGTTGATACTTAAAAAAATTTATCGCGGGCTAGATGGAATATATCGGGCTAATTCTTTTTTCATAAAAAAGAGAAGAGATTGGACTAAATGTGAACATTTAACAAGATTTTTTTTTGTTTTGTTTAACTTTTGTTTTTCACTGACAAAAATCGAAGATTTTTCTTAATCGAAAATACTCAGGAAAAGTGCACCTAAAACGTGATGCGGGGGGGTAAGGACAATTTTGGTTTTCACGAAAATTTATTGGAGTTATTTTGACACCCAATAGAAACTTTTTAGACCCCTTTCAGCTCAAACAAAAAATAAAAGTAAAAAATTACACGGCCTAATACCCATGTCATATCTGAGGTCGGAGCTGAGGTAATTTTTTTTTTTCTAGCAACTTCTGTGGTCTTCCAGATACACATGTCAAAATTTCATCAAAATCGTACGAGCTGATCTATGGGCAGGCAGTAATGGGTTAATAACCTTATAAAAACTAATTATCATCGGACCACTTTTTGACTTAGGCCCCATGTGAAAATTTCGCCCGATATTTAGTTAAAGCGGTTTATTGGCAACAAATCGAAGACTATTTCACTCAAATTTGATTTGTGAGTGTTTTTTACACTTATTAAAGATTTGGCAAAATATAGATCCAATCAGTGTATGTTTGAACTTGGAACCCATTTTCCGGGAAACTCTCTGTGGTCGGTCTTGGCCAACTATAATTTTCTTACTCGTTTTTCTTCTGATTTTGAACGTCCGGGCATTGTTTTTCTTCTCCTCGGCCTACTTGAACTTATATTGTACAAATTTAAGGCCAATAAGATTAATTTAACACGTGTCGACCGGCGATCAAAGTTTTGAATTATTGAAAATTTTAAAAACAAAATTTTTCTAACATGTCTTGCTGAACACTAATGCGCTGAATAAAAAAAAAAAATAAAATCGGTCAAATGGTTTTTAAGATATCGCTATTTGAAATTTTGCAAAAAATTACGAGTTTTTCTTACAAATTTAAGACTATTTTCCCTTGACCCTTTTATTGAGCTTTAGACTGATATTAATTTTAACTTAATTTGAGCCAAAAAAATAAATTTCCAAAAAAAAAAAAATCGACAAATGGTGATTTTTTCAAACGTTTAAGAAATTTACATAAAAAAAAATCATAAAATTGTTTGTCGTTGACCATTTCGAAGAGCTTAAGACAAACTTTTGTTTAAACTTAATTTGAGACAAATCAGATAAAAAATTTTGAGTTTTCCAAAGGCTTTAAGTATTACTTTCCCTAGACCCTTTTATAGAGCTTGAGACTGACGTTAATTTTAACTTAATTTGAGCCAAAAAATAAATTTACAAAAAAAAAAATTGGAAAAATGGTGATTTTTTCAAACGTTCAAGAAATCTACAAAAAAAGAATCCTAAAATTGTTTGTCATTTCGAAGAGCTTGAGACAAACTTTTGTTTAAACTTAATTTGAGACAAATCGGATCAAAAATTTTGAGTTTTCCAAAAGTTTTTAAAGAATTCAAAATTTTAGGCGAAGCACAGTGGGGAAAAATGGACTTTTTTTTGTCCAATTTTGTCTACAGGTCGCAATTCTTAACCGATTTTGTTTTTTCTTTTTTTTTTGTATTTTAGATAATAAAATTCCGCATCGATCTGTCATGGTGGATTTTTGAAAAAAATTTTTGGATTACTTTTTTTATTTTCCTAAAGTTCAGAAAATTTCCATTTTTTCAGTATTTTTGCAATAAAAAATGTATTAGGCATGGGACGAATATGCTTTATAGACTAAATTAAAGGTATTGGAACCCTTATCAACGACGTGATTAGTATTTGAAAATATATTATTATTTTGATTTTTTTAACTAGACAAAAATTCAAGAATTTTCTCTTTTAAAGGCTTATATCTTTAAGAATAATGTACCAATTTCAATAAAACCTTTTTTTGATTAAAGCTTTTGTTTTGATATGTCATAATTGGTACACAAAATTAAAAAAAAAAAAAAATATTTTTTGCTTAAATTTTACCTTATGATTTTTGGAATTTTAAAATTATTTTTTAGTCTGTTTTAAAAAAAAAAAATTATTTACATTGTAAATTCGAAAAAAAGAGTTAAACAATTTTGCAAAAATACTTTATTTATGATACCCTGTGCTATTAATATCATTTATAAGGGGTTCAACTTCCTTTAATTTTGTCCATACAGCTTATTCGTCCCCTGCCTATTACACTTTTTAGAGCAAAAATTCTAAAAAAATTAATATTTTCTGAACTTTAAAAAAATCCCTATTAATATTATAAATCTGATTGTTGGTTTGTCTGTCTGTCTGTCTTTCTGCACGGTGCCCTGGATAGAATTTAAATAAAATTTTGGTGTTACTCCAATTTTTAAGTGGATTATGATTTTAGAAGATAAAAGAAAGAAAATGAGCCAAAAAAGAAAAAAAAGTACTAGGCGCTTTTTTTTTGGCGGGCAAAAAGATGAATTTCAAAAAAACAAAAAAGAATTTATTCTTTCAAATGCATTAAAATTTGTATATACGGATGTAAATTCATCACATATTTACTTATCAGTGAGATTCAGATATATATGTAACATATTTTTCCAGATATGAGACTTAAAAGAATAATTTCACTATTAATTGAAACTAAATGAAATATGTCCTTGTAAATTGTATTTAAAAATGTTAGTTCTTAAAAGTTTTCAGTGTACTACTCAGACGGACAGCAGAACACAAAGCTGCCTCAGTTTAGACCTTAGTGAGTCATATAATTTTAAAAGAATTAATACTTTTTTGTTAAATTTTTTTTTCAAAACTAAGAAAAATCAGAAAACGATAGTAAAAATCATTAAAAATGTGTTTGCAATGCCTAAGGAAGAGTAAAATAAAGTAAATAGTTTAAAAAGAGATACAGAAAGTGGTTTGGACTATTTGTTTATTGCGAAACTTGTGGATGGACTTAATATCCTTCTTTAATTTTGTTTATTTCGCCAAAAATCCTTTGTAAATTTTGTTTGTATTGTTGAGGTAACTTCCCCCCTTCAAAATCTAGAAACAGGATCAATATTAAATGTGAAGTAGCTGCTAGAGTTAAAATTTTCATTAAATTAAAGAAGAAATTTGATTTAGTCTCACTAAATAGTGAAATTATTCTTTTAAGTCTCATATCTGAAAAAATATGTCACATATATATTTAAATCTCACTGCCAAATGAATATGTGATGAATTTACATCTGTATAAAAAAATGTTGATGCATTTGAAAGAATAAATTCTTTTTTGTTTTTTTGAAATTCATCTTTTTGCCCGCCAAAAAAAAAGCGCCTAGTACTTTTTTTTCTTTTTTGGCTCATTTTCTTTCTTTTATAGTCCAAAAACATAATCCGCTTAAAAATTGGAGTAACACCAACATTTTATTTAAATCCTCTCCAGGGCACCGTGTCTGTCTGTCTGTTCCGCAATAAGTAAAGAACGGCTTAACCGATTTTTATGAAATTTTCACCACAGATAGTACTAATCGAGGCGGGAACTATAGGCCATAAGAGACCGCGATCGGACAAAGGGGCGTAAAATGCCACGCCCCTTTGTACCATGCTGAAGCTATATCTGCCTGTTCCACAATAAGTAAAGAACGGCTTAACCCATTTTCATGAAATTTTCACCACAGATAGTACTAACCGAGGCGGGAGCTATAGGCTATAAGTAACCGCGATCGGACAAAGGGGCGTAAAATGCCACGCCCCTTTGTACCATGTTAAAGCTATATCTGCCTGTCCGGCAACAACGGAAAAACGGCTGAATCGATTTTCATGAAATTTTCACCAGAGATAGAAAAATCCGCGATCGGAAAAAATGGGGGTAAAATGCCACGCCCCTTTGTACCATGCTGAAGCTATATCTGCCTGTTCCGCAATCACTGAAAAGCGATTTTACCGATTTCACTGAAATTTTTACCACAGATAGTACTAACCGAGGCGGATACTATGAGCCACAATAGAGCCGATGGAAACAAGGGGCGTAAAATGTCACGCCCCCTTTTATTACACTGCAAGTTATTTCTTGCTTTTCCGCAATTACGTTTAAACGGCTGAGCTGTTTTTCATTAAATTTTCACCACAGATAGTTTTAACCGAAGCGAAAACTATGAGCCACAATAGAGGGCGATCAAAAAAGAAGGCGTAAAATGGCACGCCCCTTTGTATTACATTGAACGTTATTTCTTCCTGTTCCGTAATCACGCATAAACGGCTGAACCGATTTTAGTGAAATTTTTACCAATGATAGTACTAACCGAAGAGAAAACTATAGATTATTTTTATTTTATTAGATTAGGTACACTCAAAATATTTTGTAGGCAAAAACAAATGAAAAACACACTTAAAACAAGTGAATAAACAATTGAAAACCATCCCAGTAATTATTCATTTATTTAAACAAACATCAACATTTATTTTTTACTGTTGACAAAATTTTCTAAAATAAATGACATTAAACATTAAAAAATTACGGTTTTTTCACTCATTTTTACTAACATATTCGAAAAAAATAACCTACGAAAACATTAAAAATTAATGATAGTTCTGTTATTTTTACCAACAAATTCCAAAAAAATAACCTACGAAAACATTAAAAATTAATGATTTCGTAGGTTATTTTATACAATTTTCTATTGAAATATTTTTTTAAAAATTTTTAATAAAATTTTGCGGAATCGATCCCGCAACCAACTACATTCTGGCCAGACACTCTAACCATCGTGCCAAAGTCACTTGATACAAACATGTTTTTATATTTCTATAAATAATTTTTTGGATTTTTTTTTTTCAAAAAATTACTGACTTGTGTAGGTAAAAACTAATGATATTTCATTAAAAAATACCAACAATTTAAAAAAAAATGACTTACACAAATCATTAAAAATTTAAAGAATAATCAGTAGTTTTTACTTACAGAACAAAAATAAATGACTTTAAAAATTAAATGCAAATGAAAGTCTATATTTTTTAGTGCGTTATTTTTGAAACAAAGGACTGAAGTAGTCATTAATAAAAACTGAACATCAAACAAATGTTTTTTCTTTTAAAAACGACTAAACGGAAAACTTTTTAAATAAACTACAAACAGTTAATGACATAATTTTTTGAGTGTATGTTCCTTAATAACGCTTAAACTACTAAGCCGATTTTAACAAAACATTTTCCAAAGACAGTACTAACAGAGGCGGGAACTTTAGTCTGTATCAACTGCAACGTCTTTTGCAATGTACTGAAAGTTTATTCTGCCTTTACGTAATCACGCTTAAACGGCGAACCCGATGTTATTATAATTTTTACCACAGCTATTTAGTACTTATTGAGGCGGAAACTATAGACAATTTATTTTTGTCTGATCCGTACTCACGCGTTAACGGTGAAACAAATTTAAAAACAATTTTCACCATAGATGGTATTTACCGTGTCGATCGGGCCAAGGGGCTTAAAATGCAGCACCACTTTGTATTAAATTAAAAAATATTTTTTTTCTGTATAATGCCACGCCACTTTGTAGGCAATATTAAACAGCGACTGATAAAAAGGCATATAATGGCACGCCCCTTTGTACTTTAGTGAGAGTTATGTCTGCCTGTTCCGCAAACGTGGAAAAACTGCTGAGCAAATTTAATTGCAATTTTTTTCACGAGCTAACCAATAGGGGGAACTATAGGTCACATGAGACCAAAATTTAACTAAATGCGTTAAATGCCACTCCCACTTGAACCTCAGTGAAAGTTATGTCTTTATTGAAGTTTTCACCACATAAAGTGCTAACCGAGGAGGGAACTGTAGGTTCCTTTTAAAAGCCATTAAAGAAATACGTTAATAAATATTAAAGAAATACATTAATATTAGGATTGTTCCCATGACGGAGGAACACATACATATCATGTTCCCCACGCTGAGAAAAATCGAAAAAATCGACCAAACCTCAAGTCACGAAGCAGTAATTAAACTGACTAATAAATAACTCATTGGTTATATATGTTTTACAACCCGGGCAACGCCGGGTGCAAAACAGCTAGTATTTAAATAAAACAAAAACGATTTTTAGAAATCCACCATGACAGACCGATGAGGAATTTTATTAGCTAAAATTCAAAAGAAGAAAAACTAAAATCGGTTAAGAATTGCGAACTGTAGGCAAAATCGGACAAAAAAGTCCATTTTTCCCCACTGTGCGAAGGGCGCTAGGGGTAAAAATGACCGGATTTGACTCTAATTAAATTTAAATGAAAGTTTATTTCGAGCTCCAGTCAAGTGAAAAAGTTTTTAAGATATTTTTTCCTAAAATTGTTTGCCAATTTCAAATAGCGATATCTCGAAAACCTTTTAATTGATTTTAAAACTTTTTGATGTTTATTTGTGTTCAGCGAATCAAAATTAATTGCAAAACATATATGGACTTTTGTCATTAACTTTTAACGCTTGTGATATTTTACTAATTTCGTAATAACATTTTTATTTGTAAACTAGGTGGTACCTGTGAATGTAGATATGTTAAGGGAACCATAATGAGTAATTCTGCAAAGGCACAGCGCAAATAGTCTCATTATCTCATGGTAAGGAACGTGCAAATTTGAAAAATGTAAAAAAATCGCTTGATACTCTCATGAAATTTTTCGTTCAAAGTTCCATATTGTTGGGTGCGTTAAAGCTATTGCTCCAAATTTAATACCGTTTAATCAGTAGACTTGGGCAATTATTTGGTGTAGGTTTAGTGGATGTGCCATCAATAAGAAAAAAGTTACATGGACCTAAATCTTTGATACCAATTTTTTTCAATTTTCAATTTTTCGAGGTTTTTTGATTGTAGCTTTTGGTGCAAACTGTAATTTTAAAATTCAAATACACGTGGTAAAAGCCCTTGTAAATATGCACAATCTGAGCTTGATTCGAGTGATGTGCTCGCAATGGTTACGAAGCTGCAGCTCTCCAAAGATGGGAAGAAAAAACGTGAATTTTTTAAAAAGTCGGTTTTTTGCGAGGCACACTCCCAGTTTTATTCCGAATGGTTCCGAATGCTTTGTGAACTTTATAATTTACCATTTCCCACTTGATTTACAAACGCACCCAAAAAATATTCAATTGCAAAAATTTTATGAACTTTTTAAATTTTTTGCAAAATTTCGATATTTTAGTTTTGCATTATTTGACAGCCAAATGTGCATGGCTGAAAGTTGAACATGTAGAAACAATGGTATGTGCAAATATAATAAATCATGGAAAGCAACATTGATCAAAAGTTAATATTGGCGAATTCCGCGGTGTTTTTCAGTTTTCACTTTTTTGTAAGGCGCACCCAGGCCGCTTATTGAAATTGGTCGGTGAAAGGCGCGTTTGGTAGTCTTTTTAATTCTCTATCTTCAATTAATTCGCACCCGAAAAAATTTAACGTTTAAACGGGTTTTCGGTGGTTTTAAATTTTTGATACCTTTAAATTTAATGGTTATAAAAAATCTTACATTACTTAAATAAAGTAGAAAAGAAATGTATTTTGATAGATTTTGACATGTCTTATTCAAATAATATTTCAAAATTACACTCTAAAAAACGCATGTAAACTTACTATTATAAATTGGGTAAATTTTTGTTGAACAGCACGCATTTTGTGTTAATATAAGCACAAAATGCGTAAAATACTTTTAAACCAATTAAACACAGCAAATTATAAATATTATCCGTTAATTCAAATGTTTTACACACAAATGTGTAAATAAAATTGTCAACCAAACTACATACACATATGTTAAATAACTAAAACGCCAGATAAAAGTAAAAGCTTCCGTAGCGTAGTGGTTAAGAAGTCTGCTTTCAAATCGGAAGGTGGCGAGTTTGATGCTGGCTGGTGCCGAATGTTTTTTTTTGTTTTTGTTTGTAATATTTATTCACCTCATTTTTATTTTAATTGACCACTAGAGGTAAATTTATTCAATTTACACATAAAGAGTAAAATTACCCAATTTATAGTAGGAGTCCAGTTTCCTACTATAAATTGGGTAAATCTCAACAAATTTTGATTAGAGTGTAGTCCATTGATTTTTGCAGTCGCGAAAATCGAGAAAAATCGCTTAAATATTTTATAACCTTGATAAAATTAGTAATAACGTTAAAATATTTCGTAATAACCTTAATATTAGCATTATTAATCATACTTTGAATAGTTTCAATATTCAGTGAAGGACTGTAAAATCAGACATTTAAAATTAAAAAAAAAATAAAAAATTCAAAATTATTATTTTTTTTTTTTCAAAAATGTTCCCTTTAAGCCACTGCTGTTATTTACCTATTAGAGATAGAATAATGGTGTTAACTAAGAATTTGTTGAGATTTTGTTAATGCATTTGGTAATATTTTTCTAAAAAAAAATAAAACCGCTGGAAACATTTTTATTTCCAAAATATTGGAAAATGTGCCCAAAAAAAATTGGTTAAATGCAAATATCTCGATATTTAGCAAAGATTTTATGCATGTTTGAATATGTATTTTAGCTCTGGGTAAGCATAATACTAAATGGTACGTTTGGTTAACTGCGGATAAAAAATGTAATTTTGACAATTTTTTTAAAAATTTTAACTTTAAACCGCCATAGTTTTGGGTGCGATCGCTCAAATTAATGCACGCGGACGGATTTGAATTACTTATTTATAATGTTGTTTACCTACAAAGTCTTATCAATGTGCCACGAAAAAAAAATCGCAATTTTTTTTTTCTTAAATATTAAAAGTTAATGACAATTGCTCATATATATTTTTTACACATTTTTTTGTTTAAATTTTTAAAAATCCAAAACTTTGATCGCCAGGAGCCACGTGTTAGTTAAATCCTGAATTTGTACATGAGTTTTAGGTCTAGAAGAATAAAAACTTGCCCGGAAAATTAAAAGTTGAAAAAAAATGCCGCTCTAATGTACATAAACTTAACATTTAATTTAGTATGTAAACGGTTTTAAATAGTGGCACACTTTTATTGTGCATTATTTTAAAACCTACACTATTCAACGGATGTATATAAGGTTTGTCATTTCATTTGCAACACCCTTAAATATTTATTGAAAAAAGATAAATTTTACACACCTTATTCGTAAAATTACTTAATATAATTATTTGAATATCATTTTAATTTCAAAATGGACACACAAAAAATTATTGGTTAAAAAAGTTCAATTAAATCTATTGATCAACAAAATTTAAAAATGTCAATCATTGTTTTAATCAAAATGTTTCTAATTTTCTTTTACTGTCAAAAAAGTTTGAATATACCTGATTTTATTCGCTTTAATTTATTTGAATACATTAACGAAAAAATATACAAAACAATCGGATTTAAATTTTTGTCGTTAGAAACATTTTGGAAAGCAATCGTTATTTTGATTAGTTTTAAATAAAAAATTGATAAAATTTTTGATCAAAATTGAAAAACGTTTGATTGAAAAAATATTCAATTAACCACCTATTAATTTGGTGATTAGTATAACAATTTTCTTCATCGGAGGAGTTTTAATTAAAAGATTGATTGGAAGCACGTTTTTGTGATTGAAATTCTTTTTCAATGGTGCCCAGAAATAGCCCCCACTGAGATTATCACCAATGAAAACTAATCGCGTATAGGTCTGCTATCAAAAAAAAAAACTTCATTTTGAGAAAAGAATGAAGTTTGTAATCTCTAAGCCCGGCCGAAGACCGGTTACACAGAAAATATTTTGAGACCAAAATATAGAATTCTTTTTTTGTTGGTTTTATTTTGTAGAGCTGGAAAAAATAAAGGGACACGTATTTTTTTACCGGACCAAATTCATATTTAGGGAGGTGCAAATGAGGGGGGAAGAAACTGCAATTTTTTAGTTTTTTTCGTTTATCTCTTATATCTTACTGTGGAAAGAGCGTGTTCAAAAATGCACAACTTTTTGTCATATTGAGTAAAATACAAAGGAAATTTTAGGAATTTCATAAGTCGAAAAATATTGGGTCTTTTAAACACCTTTTATCTAATACCAAATATACCTATGTTATGTTTTTATAAAATAGACGTAAATTGTAAAAAACTGAAAAGGTCCATTTCCCCCCGTACAAATCGACCCCTCCTAAAAAAGAGCTTGGTCCGCTAAAAAAAATATGTGTCGATTTAATTTTTGTTCTGAACAACATACTTATATAAATTTAATGAAGATCGGAGGGTGACACCAGAGAGACTTTCCTTGTAAGTCTTGCAAAAGGATTAACATAAATACATAAATTTAAAACAGAAAACAATTTTCTTGATAGTCTTGACAATGAAATCTGACAAATTCCGAAACACATGTACTTAATCGACACATTTTTCGGAATTACCAAAATTAACAACATAAATAAATTTAAAACAGAACAAGAGTGTTAAATTCGGCTGTGCCGAATCTATTATACCCTCCAACATGTAAAAAAATTAAAAAAAAAAATTGACAGTGGCGTTGTTTTAAGGGGGGGGGGGCAAGGTAGGGGAAGGGGTCGGTGAGCTGGGGTAACTCCTTGGCCCTCACGGTATATGTTTATAAGTTCATTTTTGTCTGCTTTGTGCTCTTAAGAAATTATAGTTTTATTATTATTTAAGGTTTTTTTTTATCCACGCCCTTAAAAGAGGGGCTGGTCAAAAAAAGAGACATTTTTTAATCCCCTGGGTCCAAGCTTAGGACTATAAACTTCTATGAACGTAAAAATTACTCAGTTGGTTCACAAAAATACAAAAAAACGTAAAAAAATTAGCATTTTTAAGAGGTTGGGTTAGTTCTTTAAGGGGGAACTTTTTTCCCCCTGGTCCGATTTGGCCCATTTCCGAACGTAACCTGCCTAGGACCATAAGACATATTTATGCCAAACTTGAGAGGTCTAGCTCTTTTATTTTGGACTACATCGTGTTAACTACAGACGGACGGACGGACAGACAGACAGACAGACGGACGGACGGACGGACATCGCTAGAATGTCTTAGAATCGATCACTGATCAATAATATATATACTTTATGGGGTCCCCTACCGATATTTCGATGCGTTACACACGGAATGACAAAGTGAGTATACCCCCATACTGTAGTTGGAGGGTATAAAAATAGTTTCCTCGATAGTTTAATTAGTAAAGGCCTCGAGCTAGAATAATCCTACTCAAAATATAGTTAGCTTCTAATGACTTAACTTTCTAATACGTAGACCCAATACTGTTTATTTGGTTTGTTTACACATATAAATCAGAAGTACAATGTTATAATTCACGTTTAAGTGTCAAGACATATGTTAAGCCAAAACCATTACTAAGCATTTAGAAATAGTGAAATATAAATAAATACATTTAACTATAATTTAATATGTAGAATCAATGTATGTTGTAGATACAATCAACCAAAATGAAAAGTGAAGTTTTAATTTTATATGTACATAAATGTTGCTTGTATGGCTGGATATACGCACAAGCGTTCCAAGAGATTAGAATCAATCGATTGTTATGTTGAAATAAATAGAAAACCTACTTACATTGAATTATAGTTAATCAATTACACTGCGGAACACAGACTTTGGAGTTGAAAAGCTTAGAGTAATTTTTCCATATTTCGCTTGCTTTTCAAATTATAAACACACTAAGTTTTAGTAAACCACTTATTAAAAATTGGAAGCATTTTGTATTTTTAGGTTATATTGAATGTACCAACATTTTCCAGGTGTACCTACAGTTTCTTTCATAACCTTTGAATCGCTGAACCGATTTCGCTCCAATGCAATACAAAACTGCTTAGGGCATCAGCAAGTAAATATGTTAATTCTTAGCCATATCTGCTTAATACTTTGGCCGTGATCAACATTTTCACACACGGACGGACAGGCGGACATTGCTTTCCACACCAAATGTCCCGCTTCAGAAAAACATATCGCTCATTTACTTGTATAGTGTCATAACTCAAAAAATGTGATTTTTGAGTTAATAATGCAGCATTTTTCGTTATATCATGCTTTATATTGTGTCAAAAATTCGTATTTATATCTTTTAAACTCATCATTTGAGAAGAAAATACGTAATTATTACATTTTCTATGTACCGGCCATTTTCAATAAACAACCAGTTTCAATTGAGGGGGTTAGAGCACAAGGGGTTCAAGTGCCTTATATTTGATAATGAGAAAAAAGAGGTTAAAGTTAAATTGCAATAAAAAATGTTAGATGCTATCTATAATATTATTTTTTAGTTAATAGAGATCCTGAGATATATTTTAATCTAACAAGTTAAAAAAATACCATCTTTTTCGTATACAAGCACACAAAAATTGCCTTTGAAGTAAGTCGCACTTATACCCCTTGTGCTCTAACTTTCTTTATAAATTTCTATTTAGAGCACAAGAGGTTCAAGTGCCTTATATTTACTAATGAAAAAAAAGGGGTTAAAGTTAAATTGCAATAAAAAATGTTAGGTGCAATCGAGTATATTATTTTTAATAATATACTCGGTAATAGAGCTCTTTAGATATATTTTAATCTAACAAGTTAAAAAAATACCGTCTTTTACACCCTTTTGCACCAAAAAATTGCATCTGAAGTAAGTAAGTCGCACTTATACCCCTTGTGCTCTAACCTTTTTTTATAAATTTGTAAATTCGTAAAAGGAAAACCACATTTTATTAAGAAAATCTGTAATGCTTCTTTGTTTAATTTTTTAGTCGTCATAATCAGATTCCATGACATCATTGGGCTCATCTTCATCTTCATTAGGGCATCCCGTCAAATCTAAACTTTCGAATTTCGTATCATAATACCAGCCGAACGATGGCCATTTATGAAAAATTTTTGGTAGGTCATATTCAAAAGAATATCAAATTTTTAAAAATTTGGTGAATGGTGAAATATAACTCCCGAATCGAGCACAATATTTTTCCTACGCATTTAGCAGTTGTACGCAAGAACTCCTAATTTTTGAGCCGGATTTGGTCATAATATTCGGACATGAATTTTGGTCGAAAAGCGCCATTAAATTGCAATAAAAAATGTTAGATGATATCTACTATATTATTTTTTAGTTAATAGAGTTCCTGAGATATATTTTTATCTAACAAGTTAAAACAAGTAAGAAAATTATAGTCGGTCAAGACCGACTGGTGTAGGGTATTATATCCCTACACCAGAGTTTCCCGGACCATGGGTCCCAAGTTCAAACATGGACTGATTAGATCTATATTTTGTCAAATCTTTAATAAGTGTAAAAAGCAATCACTAATCAAATTTGAGTGGAATAGGCTTCTTTTTGTTGACAATAAATCGCTTCAACTGAATATCGGGCGAAATTTCCACATGGGACCTAAGTCCAAAATGGTCCGATGATAATTAGATTTGATAAGGTTATTAAAGTACGCGTTTAACATACACAAACAGAATTTTAATTAAATATTTTCTATTTTCATGAAAATTGAGAGATTTATGTAGGGTTGCCAGACGGCCTGGAATGACCTGGATTTTCCAGTTATTTGAGGTCTGGTCCAGTTTCCAGTTAAAACATAATTTGTCCAGTTGAAAAAGGATTTTCATAATTTTAACAATTATTTTTTTTATTACATATTTTTTACAATTGAATAAAACATTAATCATAAATATAACATAAATGCCTCTTTTGGATACGGAAAATGTGCTCTTTATACCCTTCAACTACAGTATGGGGTATACTCACTTTGTCATTCCGTGTGTAACGCATCGAAATATCGGTCGGGGACCCCATAAAGTTTATATATTATTGATCAGTAATCGATTCTAAGACATTCTAGCGATGTCCGTCCGTTCGTCTGTCCGTACGTCTGTAGTTAACACGATACAGTCCAAAATAAAAGAGCTAGACTCCTCAAGCTTGGCACGAATATGTCTTATGGTCCTAGGCAGGTTAAGTTCGGACCAGGGGGGAAAAAGTACCCCCTTGAAGAACTAAACCAACCTCTAAAAAATATAATTTTTTTACATGATTTTTTGTCTTTTTGCTTAACAATTGCAACATTTTTATGGTACAAGAAGTTCAAAGTCCTGCATTTGGACCCTGAAAGTTCGAATATGTCGTTTTTTTGGTACGCCCCCTTTTATAGGCGTAGATTAAAAAAAAAAATTAAATTATGATAAACTTGCATTTCTTTAGTGCAAAAAGCATAAGAACGAATTTTTAAACACATATTCGAGATTGAATTTGCCACCCCCCCCAAATCACCACGACCCCCCCCAAAAAAAAATAAAACGCCCCTGCATTTTTTCAATTTTTTTTAATGTTGGAGGGTACAAAGGTTCGGCACAGCCGAATTCAACACTCTTACTTGTTTTGCTTCATTTTCGCTAATTTTTTTACAACTTTTTCGAGCAACTCGGCCAGTCTAGAGTTGATTTCGCTCGTCGATGATTTAAGGATTCTTGAAGTATATTTTGCTTTTAAAATAACCCCACAAAAATATGTCTGGATAGGTCAAATCTGCAAAGGGCAGCAGTTGCCCTTTTTTAACTTTGCACGTCCGGGAAATTTTAACTGTCCTTCTTGATTTCCAGATTTGACCACTTTGAACTTATTTTTGTGGGGCTATTAAAAAAGAAAAATATACTCTAACCATCCTCAGGCCAATGACGAGCTAAACATCAGCATTTCGAGATGCTCGAAAAAGTAATAGAAATGCTTAAAAAAATGCACATTTTGCCGTGGCAAATAGAGACGGCCATTTAGGCCAAAATAAGAATACACTCAAAGAATTATGTAGGTAAATTCCAGTGAATATTCACTTAAAACAAATGAAATTTTATTTAAAAACCATTCCACTGTTTTTTCATTTAGAATAAAAACACATTACAGTCAATTTTAAATGTTAATTTAATGACTAACCAAAACATTAAAAAACTAGTGAATATTCAGTTATTTTGTATTGAAAAGCAGTAAAACTATAGAAGAAATATTTTACTGCCGAAATTAAATGTAACAGAAAATTCGTTTTTAATACAGTAAACTATTTTTTTTAAACTACAGAAACAGTAAAAAAATTAAGTCCTTTATAAAATAAGTGATTTTTCTTTTAAAATGACTTTACTGATTACTTTTTAAAATAACCTACAAACAGTTAATGACATAATTTTCTTAGTGTATGTATCTCACATATGAAAATCGGTTGATATTTTTTTCAAATTAAAAAAAAAAATATGTATGGGTCCAGTTTCTTTTTAAAAATCCAGCTGAAAATTTTCCATTGTCCAGTTATTTGACTTCTAGTATCTGGTAACCCTAGATTTATGTGAAAATCGGGAAGGTGGTTTGTATGGGGGCTACTAGAAGAACTGGTTCGATTTCTTTAAAATTCGGAATGGTGATTTGTGTGTATAAAACATTAATTCCTGCCAAATTTTGAAAAGATACCTATTAAAATGCGACTATTAGAGTCATTTGAGCCAAAACTAAAGAGGACCTTTGTATGGGGGCTAGGTCTAAATATGGACCGATTTTTTCCAATTTCAATAGGCTTCGTCCTTGGGCCAAAAGAGGCTTAAGTTTTAAATTTCAAGTCAATTGATCGAGAATTGCGACCTGTATCGTGTTTACACCGTTTACATGGACAGACAGACGGACGGACAGACAGACGGACGGACGGACGGACGGACGGACATCGCTAAATCGACTTAAAAAGTGATTCTAAGTCGATCGGTATACTTAAAAGTGGGTCTAGGACCAATATTTCGGGTAGTTACAAACATCAGCACAAACTCATTATACCCTGTACCACAGTGTGGTGTAGGGTATAAAAATACCATCTTTTACAAATGCAAGAACCCAAAAATTGCCTTTGAAGTAAGTAAGTCGCACTTATACCCCTTGTGCTCTAAATTTTTTTTATAAATTTCTAAATATATGAAAAATCGGTAGTCATACGTAAAAGGAAAACCACATTTTATTACGAAAATCTTCAATGGTTCTTTGTTGCATTTTTTTGTCGTTGTAATCAGATTCCTTGACATCATAGGGCTCATCTTCATCCTCATTAGGGCGTCCCGTCAAATCTAAACTTTCGAATTTTGTGCCGTAATACCTGCCGAAGGATGGCCACGGAGTAGCTAATTGTGGGAAAATTTATGAAAAATTTTTGCAAGGTCATCTTTTGTTTAGTCGGCAACCTGCGGTCAAAGTTGAAAAAAATTACGTTTTTGGACCAAAATGCGTATCCGAATTATTAAACCAAATCTGGCTCAAAAATAAGAAAGTTTTGTGTACTTTATTAGAAAAATATTTAAAAAATTCCAAAATAGCGATTTTGGTCCACAGATGCTGATTTTCAAACATAAAAAAATTTTTTTAACAAAATTTGTCTTAAAAGTCGAAAAATGTTGAGAAGTTTATGTGGAATATATATAAAATATAAAAACACGATTTTGGTCCAAAAATGGTGATAAGCATCTGTGGGCCAAAATCTTTGATCAGCATTTTTGAACTAAAATCGTGTTTTTTATATTTGTTTAATATATAAAATGCTTTACATTTTTAAAGTTTTGAGACCAATTTGGATAAAAAAAATAATTTATGTGTTCAAAAATCAGCATCTGTGGACCAACAATTTTTTTGTATTTTTTTATATTTTTCCTATAAAGTACGCAACAATTCCTAATTTTTGAGCCGGATTTGGTGAAAAAATTTGGACATGAATTTTGATTGAAAAACGCCATTTTTTCAAATTTTGACCGCTGGTTAGCGACCTAAGATGTTCTTGCAAAATTTTATTATTAATAAACGAACTTCTAGGCGCCCCAGTAGGCTAGTTGGTAGCGTGCTAGCCTATGAGTCTGGGGGTCGTGGGTTCGATTCCCACCAGAGGCCTTGGTCTGTTTCGCTACAACGAGACGAAGGTCTTTGTTACCAGTTCTCGGGTAGGTAAAATTAGTATATGATTTGTAATTATATGGTAATTCTTAATAAAAAAAAAAACGAACTTCTAGGACTTCAACCACTTTGTCCACGTAAAAAATAAATTTTAATAATTGCTTGGAGCACAAGGGGTTTAAGTGCTCATATACCCCTTGTGCTCCAAGCAAAATAGGTATTTTAGTAACAAGAGCTAAAAATTGTCGCCATATCTCGCTAACGAATAAGAATTTTACATTGAGCTCTTGTGCTCTAAACTTCTGTGAACTTCACCTACTAAATCCATATGTTAACTCAATTTTTTTAAAAAAGTCACTTGAACCCCTTGTGCTTTGAGCCCCTCAATTGTAAACTTTAAACGCGTTTTTTGCAAAATGAAACATTTTGAGTTATGACACTATACAAGTAAATGAGCGATATGTCCCGTTAATTTCTGAATAGTTTGTATGAATAGCCCTATATGTAACTAAGAAAATTGCGTGTAATATTTATGCAAAAATTTAATACTCATTCGCTACGTTGAAACAAGAAAAAACAAGCAAATTACAAAATTGTTATGAAAAGTCCTACTAAGGGTTGCAACTCTGAGAAAATCTACTACAGTGTAAGAAATTACAACTGTGTTGGAAAAAGTTAAAAATAGATTCATTAAGTTCGTGCTAAACGTAACATATGGGTAATGAAATGTGATATAATTCCCGTTCGCTTTTTCACCTTAATGTACGTTTAAAATTTAAACTTTAAACAGCTGATCTTAATCTTACACACCTACAGTGTTAATCGAAGAGTGCTGACGAAGGTAGGGTGGCTTCTTCCGAAAGCTGTCGACATCTCCACGTAGCCTGTGTTGTCAATTAATTTTTTCAGATTTTCTCATTGTACAACAAAAATAATTATTTCTCAGAAATAATTAATATGGACTCAAACCGAAATAAATAAAAACTTCAGTTATAAAATATAAAGTCCAACAATATATAAAAAAAAAACAGAATTAAAAAAAAAAAAAAAATTGTTATGAAATTTAATATTCAAATGCGATTTTCTCGAAAAAAAAAATGAAAAACACATGTCTCAATTTTTTTGTGTGGATAGACAAACATCTAAACTTAAAAACATTTTTTTTTTTAGATTTTTGATAAAAAAAAAATAAATGATAAATTTCAGAACGGGTTCTGAAAATTTTCCAAAAAGAAAATTTAGTCGATAGCCCATACAAAATAATACAAGAATGTAAATTTTTGAGTTTGTGGTGCATTCCGTTTTAATTTGATAAATATTTAAACAAGGAACTCGACACAAATTTGGCAATTTTTCCAATATTTGACCATGTCTCCTTACCCCAGTTTTTGTAAAATTAAAAAAAAAAAGTTACGAGAACTTGCAAATGTTGTGTCTACACAACCAGATTAATTTATCAAGGGTACCAGGACACAACGAAATACATGGAAATGAAAAGGCAGATAAACTCGCAAAACTTGGAGCTGATGGTATATGTACCATGGTGCCAGTTTTACCACCGCTTCAACACTATAAACTTAAACGGATTTCCATCAATGTTGCAAAGGCAAACAGGAAGTGGAGTGAACTGACAACATGAAAAATCAGCAGAACTTTGTGGCCAACTTATGATCAATGGAAAACTAAATATCTACTATCACTTACGAGAAGGGAATGTCGAGCTCTGACTGGGATAATAACTGGGCATTGTCTTATCGGCATCCATGATAAGTTTCGGTACTTTGGAGGATATAACGCAAATTGATCTTAGGATATTGAAAAGATTCGCAATGACTTTGAACGTGTTTAACTTGCACCGTTAACTGAAAAAGTTTTGTGATTTCGCTATGGACCAAGAGGTCTATGCGAGGTGTCAATAAAATTATAAAATAACTCTACGTTAAATTTAACTTTTTCATACAAATTTTGACATAATGCTCCGTTAAACCACCAGTTAGCAGCTAACTTTTTATTGAGTAATCCGCCCTTAGTGTTGTAAATTGTGGTTACTTTTGACTACTCAATACTCTTCGCTACACAGAAAAAAAAAATAAAAATTGAGTAAATTTTTAATACTATTGAGTAAAAAATTGCTCAATTTTGCACCAGTAAACAATTTAATAGTATTGAGTAAACTTTTAATAAAAAATTATTCAATGCTTAATAAAAAATTTGCGTAAATTATTTATTCACACAATTAAAACTTTACTTAAAATATTTTAATATTTTTAAGTAACTTTGTAATTGTGTCAAGTAAAAATTTACTCAAAATGTATCAATTTATTTTTGTAAAAAGTTTAAAAAGTTTCGATTTTTTTTTCAAAAAAATTGCTTTTTCAAACTTTACCAAATATAGTTATGTCTTCAAGACAAAGGAACATTTTATAAAGATGATTTCAAACTTTATATACATACACAAAAACCATATACTAAATGAGAATTTAACACACCAGAGAATAAAAAAAAAATATTAAATTTGTATTAAATTATTTTCTTAAATTCTATTTTCAATTTTCGAGTAAATTTTTAATTGTGTTAATTAAAAAAAAAACTCAAATTTGTTTTAAAAATTTAAACAAGTGATTACTCAAATTGTATTTCTCAATATTATTTTCTGTGTACTTTTTCAACTGAGAACTCGGTCCTACTCAATACTTTTTACTTACTTGCTAGGGTATTCAATATAGTAACCGTTAATCGGTTAACCGATTAATTTTGGTCGATTAACTGTTCGAATAATTTAAAATTTTCAACTAACAACTCAACCGGTTAATTTGTGTCGATTAACCGATTAACCGAAATTTTAATTTTTTAAGTATTTGTGTACTGATGAGAAGAAGAATAGGTATAACAAAAATTATCAAACTATCTTCAGTGTGTAAAATCGTCGTCAAACATATATTTTAACGAGGTCCTAAAAAGATATGTCGGTTAAAATAAATTAACTTGGTAACCCTAACCAATTATTTATACATACATTGCCAATATTATAGATCTTTCTAATAGTTTTTCATGCGCTTAATTCAAATCTGGCCTTAGAACAGACTCATCTTATCTTAAGATATTTACGTTTTCGATTCACAATACTGCATAATCTCAGATTTTCGCAATTTCGGAACCCCTTAAAACCCTGAATTTATTTTTGATGTGAAAATAGTTCAACACATCTTAAAATACTACTATTTTTCTTCAAAATACGATCGATGAAATTATTGCAATTTCGGCCTTAAAAAATAAAATAAAAAAAATATTTTTTTTTGATACATATTTTTATTACCGAATTCTAAACTCTATTACGGGAGACTCTAAGCCCGGCAGCAATTTCGAGCAATTTTTCCTTTTTGTAAAAATTGCTTTATATTTTTTTGTGTAATTTTTTTCACATTGAATTGGGGCCAAATTTGACATTTCATTATGAGGTGATATTTTCCACGTTGGTGCCTTTTGGATTGAGGTAATTTTGCAGGGTGCCATACAAAAATTCAGTATATGAACGAACATTGCAGAGGTTATTTAAGAGTTACATGCAAATGAATCTTGAAAGGTTTCTAAGCCCATTTTTGAGTTCAAAAATTCAAACCGCTAGACATGTTTGCGACCTAAAAGTCAAATTTCTGGAAAATTTTATTTTTTACTCCCAACCCAACCGAAAATTATCTGGGAGCGATTAAAAAACATTGTTGCCCATCCCTTACATTTAATAACTGTGCTAGGATACACACCCCCATATTGTAGTTGGAAGGTATAAATTTTTATTTTTGTTTTAATTTTTTAAAAAATTTTCCATCAAATTCCAATTTTCTTAATTTTTTTTATTCTTTATTTTACACCAGTTAAGTTTCCCTTGAAATTCCACAAATATCTGAAAATGTTCTCCAGTGTTATCTAAGTTGGTTAGAAATTATTTAACATGTTTTTATGAATGGAAGTTTAAAAATAAATTTCAATATATAGACAGACGTGCGTAACTTATGACAACCACATCAATATTGTTCAACATCATGCCCACCGATGTATATAAAAGTAAATTGTGCAATTAATATGCACTACGTGATGTCTTGATTTTTTTATTACCCTAGTAAAAAAGTTTTGATATAATAATATATAATTTGATACAATCATATTAAAATATATATGAGTTTTTATATTTTCAGATCTAATTATATGAAAGATTTTATATGGCTCCATTTTCTTATCTGCGGTTATACATAAATATATATGACTTAATATAATTATATAAATCTTCATTTATTTATATAAAATAAGATCAACTGGATTTATTTGGATGTGACCAAAATTCGGATCTAATTGTATAATTTTTTATATTTGTGTATCTAAAATAATACAATTAGATAATAAATTGATACAACTTGATACAGCCAATTTTGAGATCAAATTAGATCTAAAAAGTTTTTTTTTTACTCGGGTAATTAATTAAAACCTTATAACACTGTGCAACAAATTTTGGGTCATCGCATTGAGCCTCAATGCCATCAACGCCATATGAAAGTAGACCATCAAGTGGACAAAATCACCAAAGGGTTTTGCAAAGTCAGTTCGGATTTCTTTTTTATAGCCCACTGAAGTTTTTATTTTTTTGTCAAAGGCGCTCGGAAAACGCCAAAAATACTATAATAAAAACTTATCTGAGCTTCAAAATACGATTTGATGTCTTCAGTGAAATTTTATGGCGGTTCTTTTCTTAGAACATTTTAACCCCCTAACTGCCATTTTAAGGGGTCATTTTAGTCCTTTTTCAAAAACTAAACACAGAAGTCTAATAAAACGTCCATTTAGAGGGTTAAAATGTTCTACAAATATTTTCCTAATAAAATTTCACTAGGGGTTGTCAAATGTTCAAAGTTTGTGCGAAATGCGCAAAGTGCTTAAAAAGGGTCAAGTATAAATAATCACTGTTTGTTTATTTTTTAACAAAGCAGTGTTTAAAAATATCGACAAAAAACAGTGCAAATATACTTTTGAGCTAAAAATGATGTTCTGATGTGTTTTATAAAATTGTATTATGATTCTTTTCTTCGACCAAATTAACCCTCTAGCTCCCGTTTTAAAGGGTCATTTTTGTAAAAGAAATACAAAAAAGTCTTTAAAAAAAGGCAGTTAGAGGGTTAAAATGTTTTACAAATATTTTCTGCATCAAATTTTACTAGGGTACGTCTAAGACAGAAAGTTTGTTCAGCATATAGAAAATGCTTTAAAATTTTAAAGTATTAACATTTTTGTTATTTTTTTTGGACCGAAATATAAAAAAAAAAACAATTAAAAAGTTAAATTCGACTTTGTCGAATGTATTGATACATTCCACAATGTAAAAAAGTTTATTTTTTCGACGAAAATGATTTTTTTTTTGGATAAAAATATGTTTGTACTTGTTTAAATACCATTCGGTGATCAATTCTGTTCACATGTGTCAACCAGCAACCGAGTTAAAGCATTTTGCATTTTTAGATTATGTTGAATGTACCACAATTTTCGAGGTGTTCTTACATTTTCGTTCTTAGCTTTTGAACCGCTGAACCAATTTCGCTCAAGCAATACCAAACTGCTTAGGGCAACAACAAGTAAATACGCTAATTCTTAGTTATACATATCTATTTAATACTTTGGCCGTGATCACCATTTCAGATATCTTTGGAAAAAGTCGCGTGATGCCGTTCTAGCGGAAATTTTTTGGTGGAGCAAATATATTTGAGGACAAAGAAGAATTAGGTGGAGAAAAGACCTAGGCTTTCTTTTGAGTAAAAAAAGGGCTCGATTTGACAAAAAAAGTTTTGGATTTAAAAAAAAAAATCATTGTTTTTTTTCATAATTTTTTTTGCAAGAAATAGCTATCTAAACTATTGGGGACACATTTTGCTAAAATCAATTGGTCAGAAGTTACATGGATGAGAATAAACACCTCTTTGGCCAAAATGTCAAATATCGACCGCCTCTAACTCAGAGAGTCCTTGACCGATCTCGTTGAAAATTATGTCTTCACTAATATCCAATAGGATAGCAGGATTTCATCCCGATCTTTCGGGATGAAATCCCGATCGGAAGACATCGGTTTCAAAAGTTGTGTCAATTGACACGACTTTTTTTTTTGAAAATAAACTTTTTTACATTGTGGAGGGTATCAATACATTCGACAAAGTCGTATTGAACTTTTTTACTTGTTTTATTTATATTATATTTGAATACTTTAAAATTTTTAAGCATTTTCTATATGCTGGACTAACTTTCTGTCTTAGACGTACCCTAGTAAAATTTGATGCAGAAAATATTTGTAAAACATTTTAACCCTCTAACTGCCTTTTTTTATAGGCTTATTTGTATTTCTTTTAAAAAAGGACAAAATCGACCCTTTAAAACGGGAGCTAGAGGGTTAATTTGGTCAAAGAAAAGAATCATCATAAAATTTTATAAAACACATCAGAACATCATTTTTAGCTCAAAAGTATATTTGCACTGTTTTTGTCGATGTTTTATAACACTGCTTTGGTAAAAAACAAATAACAAACATTGATTATTTATACTTGACCCTTTTTAAGCATTTTGCGCATGTCGCACAAACTTTAAACATTTAACAACCCCTAGTGAAATTTTATGAGGAAAATATTTGTAGAACATTTTAACCCTCTAAATGGACGTTTTATTAGACTTCTGTGTTTAGTTTTTGAAAAAGGACTAAAATGACCCCTTAAAATGGCAGTTAGAGGGTTAAAATGTTCTAAGAAAAAAACCGTCATAAAATTTCACTGAAGACATCAAATCATATTTTGAAGCTCAGATGTGTTCTTATTGTAGTATTTTTGACGTTTTCCAAACGCCTTTGATAAAAAAATAAAAACTTCAGTGGGCTATAAAAAAGAAATCCGAACTGACTTTGGAAAACCCTTTGGGGATTTCGTCCACTTGATGGTCTACTTTCATATGGCGTTGAAGCCATTGAGGCTCATTTTTCTTGTTGCACAGTGTAATTGATTTCCGTCGATAAATTGGTTTACATTTTTAATCATGTACTAACAATATGTACTAGGTACTTATAAATATTTTTTTGGTGAACATCATTATACACTAGGGTGGCTAGTTTTTGGGCTTTTCTCTCTGATCGAATGATAATACCCGCCAAAAGTGTCGGTCCCCTAAGGGTAACTCACATGCAAAATATCATTTCGATCGAAGTTTATCTTCTGTCTCCACTTTGAGCCTCAAAATTGGGATTTTTGCAAAAAGAACCTTAAAATAAAAAATAAACAATTTTACTGAATGTATTTTTGAACACCTACCAAGAAGGGTTAACTATTTTTTTTTACGTTAATATATTACTACGAAATTGTAGTTGGGGTAAAAACCACAGAAGCCATTTTATACTTGTTTATAGGACAAAATTTAAGCGATAAACTTCAAATTTTATGCGGGGGTCATTTTCGACCTCCAGCCAATGTGGGTTAAAGACGTCCTAGATCGGTAAGGTTTCCTGACAGACTTAAAGTTATCTAATAGAATGCATTGAAACAAAAAAACCGTTAATTTGAACAAAAATTTAATTTATAGGATTTTATTAAATCAAATTATTGATAAAACCAACATTTCCTTGAAATTCGCAAACTTCTCCCCGCAATTCCCGAAAAGTGGTGTTTTGAGAATCCCCCCAAAATCATGTCAAATTTTTAGTATACCATAGATATAGATGGATATATCTACTTTGAACGGGTTAATGACACCGTAAAATCTTAAAATTTCATTTTCAAGTATTCCCAGTAAAAACTTGGTAATAAGTCCCCATTACCGCCTGCATTCTATGTAATGAGGACTAGTAACCTGCTCGATTACTTCTTGTTAACAAATAATGAGTTACCGATAACCTCATATAGAACCGGTTACTTTTTATTAACAAATAATGAATTACCGATAACCTCATACAGGACCGGTTACTTCTTGTTAACAAATAATGAGTTACCGATAACCTCATACAGAACCGGTTACAGGTAAATACGATTTAAAATATTTGATAAGTTTTCCAAATAATTTTTTTTTATTAAAACTAAAAAATGCTAAAGAAAATTTAGAAAGAACTTGCACATTTAGCTTAAAAAAGATTAACATTTCACTACTTTTTCTAATAAAACTCCGTTAACAGAAATTAAAATTCAGGAATTCTGATTAAAATTGGGAACAGGCAAATTAAAGTTTAGAAAACCAAATTGATATTTAAAAACCTGGATCTAGCTGACACTTGATGGTGATTTATGAGATTTAATTAGTCTTTACATAACTTCTATTGAAGTTTTCTGAATTTTAATTGGCTTTTTCTAAATTGTAATTGTTTTTCTAGAAATTTTGGGGCGTTTTCCAAATTTTAAATTAACTCATTTGTTTGCCTTGTTGTTTAAAGTATGTTAAAACCGGTTAAAAGGTAAAAAACCATCATAGACAGTGTTTCCCTTAAAAACTTACTGACTCTTATATAGACTAAAAACTTAAGATGGTGTTTAATGCGGTTTCCATGGGCTGAGCAGCAGTCGCTTCTGTAAATTTGTTATTGGTCCTGCCCTAGGCAGCCAAATGTCCCTTTCTACGATGTTCCAAGATATATTTTCGGTCCTTTTTTTATTTTACAATCAAACATTTGGAGGGATGGATATCAACGTAAACATTGTTTCCGTTGGCTTTTCGATAGTAAAAATTTTCCCGCTTGGCTGCTCTTGAAATAACCGCGTTTAACATGAACTTTATCATCGAATAGGCATGAAGCGAACAGTTTACTTTTGACGCAATGCCTTGCTGAGGGAAGACGGACAATTTTTAGGACTAATGTATGCTGCTATTTGGTAGCATTTTTGTAAGGAGTGGGCAACGAGTTATTTTTGGGCTACTGGTAGCTACTTATTTTTAGGACTAATGTATGCTGTTATTTGGTAGCTTTTTTGTAAGGAGTGGGTAACGAGTTATTTTTGGGCTACTTGTAGCTCATTATTTGTGGTACTAATGTATGTAGTTTTTCAGTAGCATTCTCGTAAGCGAGTGGGTATGCGGTCATTACTCCAATGACATCGCCATGTTAAAATAATGAGTGTTTCACCAACCTAGTAACTAGATACCACCATCTATTTTAAGGCGAAACCCCCATTACTTGGTAATAGAAGTTTTTACTGGATTTACGAACAAAAATAATTTTCAATTAATTTTAATAAAAAAAAATTTAATTATTTTTTTTTTTTTTGTAAAGTCCTTTTTTGCAAAAATCCGAATTTTGAGGCTCAAAGTAGGGACAGAAGATAAACTCCGATCGGAGTGAAATTTTGCATGTGAGTTACCGTTGGGTAGAGATGGGCACATGAGCAGATTAGAGCGTGATTCACGCGTGATCACGCGTGAGTGTGACTGATTTCAATTTTATTCACGTGATTGTGAGTGAGTGTGAGTGGAGAAAAAAATTGCGTGAGTGAGTGTGCGTGAGTAAGATTTTTGCGTAAGTGAGTGTGCGTGAGTCGATTTTTTTTGCGTGAGTTTGCGTGATTTATTTTCTCTTCATACATATTTCCTTTCGTACCAAAAAAAGCAACAAAAAAATTGTAAAATTTGACTTAATTTAAGATTTCGTCTGAAAAAAGCAAAAAAAAATGTAAAATTTCGCTGAGCTTTAAATTTTGCTAAAAATTTTTAAAGATTTTAGAAATTTTAGTTTTTTAAATTTTTTTTGTATAAATAAGAGTTTCGTGAGTGTGAGTCAACGTGAGTGTGAGCGAAGCTTGCGTGAGTGCACGTGAGTGTGAGTTGTATTAAATTTACTCACGTGATTGTGAGTGTGAGTAGAAAGAATATGCTCGTGAGTGAGTGTGCGTTATTCAAAAATTCATGTCATGAGCGTGAGTGAGTGTGAGTCAAAAGTCACTCACGTGGCCATCTCTACCGTTGGGGCACCGACACTTTTGGCGGGTATTAGAATTTGATCAGAGAGAAAAGCTCAAAAACGACCCACCCTAGTGTATAATAGGGTGGCTCGTTTTTGGGCTTTTCTCTCTGACCAAAAGTGTTGGTCCACTAAGGGTAACTCACATGCAAAATATAACTCCGATCGGAGAAAATGCATTCCGCGAAAAAAAATCGCAAAAAAAACTAAAAATATTTGTATTAAACCAATTTTTTCACGAAAATAAAGATTTTTCGCGCACAAAAAATGTTTTTCGCGAAAAAATTTACGGTACTATGGTTTATTGTATTAGTTTAATAGACTTGAATGGTTTTAAATTTAAGAATTATCGCAAAAGCTTAAAAATATCGTTTTTATTGTACTCAAGCATCAAAATTTTGAATCGCGAATACGAGCGCTAACTTCGAAAAAGGCACCATTGAATTTAGCGTACTCGAAATAACTTTACCAGTTGGGTGCCCAGCTTGTTAAAAAAAGTGTCAAATTCGAGCAAAAATCACTGTTAATCGCGATTATCGATTAATCGAATTTTTCAAATAATTTGATCTTCTAAACACTGAGCTAAGATAACGATATATTTTCCGCAATTTTTCAGTAATGTCCGAATATTAACTAATACTTTAAAAGTTGATTTTTTCAATTTTTTTCGGAACTTTCCGATTTTCAATGTAAAAATTTAACAGTTGTGTGTTAATATCGACCCTAAAAGACAACTTTCCTGACCCCGACGTTTTCGAAATTAAAAAAAAAAAAACTAAATTATCACCACCCTATTGAAAAGTTATTAAAAAACCTTTCTGCCCACATAAAAGCATCGTACAGTTTCTTAAAAAAAAAAAATAACTCAAAGATCCAAACAAAAAAATTTTTTGACCCATTTTTTGAACCTTTAAATCCCCGATATGGCCGATGATCCAAGATACTCCAACTTGAAATTCGTTTCTTTTATATATATTTTTTTTAAGTTTTAGGAAAATCGGTGTATAAAGATTGCGATAGTTCCCTTGTTATTAAGAAAACCCCGAAATTTATTTTAAAAAAACTTGTAATATATTTATTTTCAGATCCTATCCCTAGCCGTTATTGGAATTGGCATCTATATTTTATTGGAATTTGATTTTAATACCGCAGCTTATGTCATACTCGGTTTAGGTATTATCGGATTATTGTGCGCTGCTTTTGGTACATTGGGTGCGTTACGTGAAAGTAGTCGTCTGTCAAAAGCTGTAAGTATTTTTAAAACAATTTTCGATTGTTAAAGTGTGTAATTATTGCATTAAACATTATTTTAATATTAATTAATTTATTTTATATTTTTTTTTAAAGTTTGCTGTATTTGTAATTATTTTGGCTATTCTACATGTGTTGATTGTTGGCTTCTTTTGGATATTCAAAACACCATTATTAAATAATGTTGACAAAACATTCGATCAATTATGGAATCGACAAATCGTGCCGATAAGACCCGGAAATAATACAGCACAAATTGCCAGTTTAGAGCGTTGGGTATGTTTTTTTTTTGTAATGGCGGTGTAGCTTTGATGTTTTAGGAAATTTGAAAATTTTAATTATTTCGTCTTTTTTAGCTTGAATGTTGTGGCAACTCTGGTCCCAGTGATTATGTTTTGGCCCCCTCCACCTGTTATACTAATGATAAATTAAACCTTGATGGTTGTCGTCAAAAATTTCTCGATTTCATATCCGAACGTTGGACCATCTTTAATATAATCGCTATTGTATTGGTGCTAGTAGAGGTAAATAAAATACCACAAATTAGTCATCTATAAAATTGTTTGTTTTTTAGGGTGGCACTTATTTTTATTTTTTAATTTTAATAAAAGAAAAGTATCTTCACGCAGAGACGAAACATGATTGCGACAACCATAATGTAGGGGCAACAAAGTATGATTAATAACTTTATCATAACAAGATTGTAGCGATCATATTATAATCTTCGCTGATCATAGTATTCTAAAAATTTGAGATTTTATAATTGTTGATAATCATAGTATGATTATCACAATCATTTATGTATACGACCAAATGGATCAACCATACTATGTTTCCCCTCCATTATGGGTAATTTGGTGTGTTCCAATCACATTTCAAACATGTGTTTGCTCTGTGTGGTGAATTTGAAAGCAAACTGTCTATCGAAAACGACTTATTGTTAGCTGTGACACGGATTCTTGAGATATTTTTTTAACAGAAAAAGTCTAAGCTTCTAATACATTTATCCTATGGAAAAAGTATAAAATTCTGAAATATTTTTATATAGAACAAGTAAGAAAAATCTGGGTGCTATGGGAATAACAATAATCAGAAATATTTCACAAGAATTCGAAGAAATGCTGAAAAATTTAGAGGAGTTTAGGAAAATCTGTAAAATATCGAACAACTTTAAAAAAGTTTTGAAAAAAAAAAAAAAATAATAATATTTGGAGAAAATTGAAAGTTCAGAAAAAATCAGGAATATTAAGTAAAACAGTAAAATTAAGAAATTATAATTTATAGTAATAAATAAGAAGTTTGTTCAAAAAATTAGACCTAACTTAACTTTGGGAAACAATTTCCCTAAAAATAGTTCATAAAGTTTTCTAATTTACAAGGGAAGTATCTCAACCGATTTGCTTGAAGCTTAAAATATATTTAAAAGAGACATTTCTAAGGTTGGGGTGTCTCGGCTTATCGGCCATATCGGGGATTTAGGGGTTCAAAAAATGGGTCAGAAACTGCGAAAAAAAATCGATTTTTCATTTCTTTCAAAGAAACTAGAAACTTGTAGTGTTGGAAACTGTCAAAATTTATTCTATAGAAACTATAAATATTCACATATAAAAAAAAAGTTTTCATTAACAAGACAAACCGACATTTAAAATCCTACTGATGATAACACTAACTGGGGTGTTTAAAACCGGTATGGTAAATACCAGAAATGTCTATAATTTTTAGAAATTAAATTTTTCTTCTTCATTTTTTCAACTTGAACCCTTGAAACTGTTTGATGTTTTCATATAAGAAGAAAGGTGTTTTTAATATCTATCCAACGGTGGCATAACCTTATAAAAATTCGGCTTCGTTAAATATTTTTTTTTTATTTTTTGTTGTACAATTAGAAAATCTGAAAAAATAATTGACAAGTGGAGATGCCGACAGTAGAGTTGCCGACAGTGCTCGAAAGAAGCCACCCGTCCGTTCGTCAGCACTTTTCGAATGTCACTGCAAGTGTGTCAGATTAAAACCAGCTATATTAAGCGTTTATTAAGGAGAAAAGAATATGAGAAACATATAACATTTCAATACCCATATGCAGGGCCGGATTAACCATGTCGTGGCCCCTAGGCAACGCATGTCTCGGGCCCCTAAGCCTTTTCATACTTCCTGAAACATATTTTTTCTACCAAAATGTATTTTTTTTATACCCACAGTATGGGGGTATACGCATCGAAATATCGGTCAGAGCCCCATAAGGTATATACATAATATGTATTACATATATTACACATCCGTGATGCATTCTGAGATATTTTATGAATGTCCGTCCGTCTGTAGTCAACATGACGCAGTCCAAAATAAAAGAGCTAGACTTCTGAAACGAGTGTGTATTATTTTCCTAGGCAGGTTAAGGTCGAAAATAAGTAAAATTGGACAAGGGGGAAAAATGTCCCCTTGAAAAACTAAACCAACCTCTGAAAAACGCAACTTATTTATATCGTGAACCTATATTCAAAATATGCCAACTCAAATTTGACGGAAATGAGTTTCCGATGGCAAATAGCTCCCCTATGTAATACCTATCTGCCATAAAAATTTCAGAGCAAAAAAATAATTATTTGTCGTTTTACATCCATTTTTGTTATTCTGCTAACTCAAAGTACATATTTTTTTGGTGAAAATAAATGCCAACTCCCATTGTAAATTTCCAAAAATTTTTCAAAAAATTTTTTAAAAAAAACTAGACCACATATCTTATTGCATTTGCCATGCTAAACACGAATCTTGTAAAGATTTTTATATCTAATGACTGGTTCTCGAGATATTGCCATTTTAAAAATATCGGCAAATAGTGTTTGCAAAAAAAAAAAATTGCTTATATTTATGTAACTTTCAAACTATTTATCAGATTGAAACATTATGAATGGGCGAAATAAAGTCAATGACGTAAGCTTTCAAAATAGCTGGTTTGGAGTGACCCTATTGCAATGCAGCGTGAGTTACAGAGTGGCAAAGTTGACCACCCTGAGATTAAAAGGCTTTCGGAGCTAGTAACTTTTAAAAATATGCAAAGATTTTTAATTTTTTGTTCCGGTTTTGCAATTACCGTACTTAGGATAACAAAAACCAAAAAAAAAAAAATTTTTTTAAATTTTTCCAAAAAAAATTTATTTTTATTTTCCGACAAAATATGCCAACTCTAAAAAATATTTGTTTTTTGATATAGTAATAAATGCCATCTCTGAAAAATATGCAAACAAGTGCAAAATATGAAAATTTTTGCATAGGTAAAAATTGTTTAGAATATTTAAACCATCTTGTGGAAGGTACATTGTTTATTTTTGCAATAATACGCGAAATAACTAGTTTTTTAGCTCTCCTGAACAGTAAGCTTTTTCGAGTTGGCATTTATTGAATATAGTTCGACGATATGTTTTTTGTATAAATAATTTTTAAGTTCGAAGAAGTTCTAAGCCCTGTAATTGGACCCAGAGGCTTACAAAATGTCGGTTTTTGAACCTCCATCTTTTAAGAGCCTGAAAAAAAAAATATAATTCAAATAATGATAAAATTAGTAAAATTAATTGTCCCCTCAAAAACTCCCCTGTTAAAATAATTTCCCTTTTTACATATTGGAGGGTATAAAAGATTCGGCACAGCAGAATATATCACTGATTTTTAAAAGCATGTTGTAGTCACCTTAATCGATATTTGTTTAAAAATTTCGCCGATTTTTTCTATAAAAATACTGGGAAGGAATCTATTTTTTTTTTTCAAAAAAATGTTTCAGAATCTAAGATTTTTGTTATTACAAAAAATGCCTCACGATCTGTGAATTAAAAAAACAATGTCTAATCCGGCAATTTGAGAATCATTCCAAAGAAAAAATTCACAGATTTTACGATTTTTTATTTAAAAATCAAAATTTTTTTATTTAAAAACTCACAATTTTTTAAAAAATAAAATCTTTCTGAGAATTTTTCTAGGGTTAATTTTTTTAGATTAAGCCAGTTTTTCTATTGCAAAATCTTTTAGAATCTAAGAATTTTTTATAAAAATATCTCAGAAACTTGAAATCTGGCAAATTCTCTTTAGAAGAAATGTCTAAGAATCTAAGAATTTTCTATCGAAAAATGTATCAGAATCTGAACACTTTTCAAAAAATGTCTAAAATTAAAAAAAAAATTAAATTTCGAAGTATTTTTCGTAAAGTAAAAGTTGTTAGTTCTTGAAAAAAATTTTCGATAAAAAATTATTTTTTAAATGCTTAGAAACCATTGTTCCTTTAAAATGCGTTGTAGAGTCCCAGGAAAAAATTTAAATTTTGACAGCCTGCGTCGTTTTATATCATAACATAGCGCATCCACAGAGCGCTCTTAAGAATACAGTAAACTTTTATAACTTATTTAAAATTCTACAAAAGAAAGATCCAATTAGCGCCGAAACACACATGAATTCACTTCATTTTAAGAGCGCTTTTTCAGTGCCACCAACTAGCGCTTTAAACTGTACAATGCTTTTGAAATCAGGCATGAATTCAGGGGGCTTTAATTCGCTCCTTGACTCAGGATTCTTTTCCAAAAGCTGCTGACAGTTCAGAAAATTTCAGGGGTTATGTATTTTTCTTTAAATATGTGTTGTACATACACTAAGAAAATTATGTCATTAACTGTTTGTAGGTTATTTTAAAACGTAATCAGTAAAGTCATTTTAAAAGAAAAATCACTTATTTTATAAAGGACTTAATTTTTTTACTGTTTCTGTAGTTTAAAAAAAATAATTTACTGTATTAAAAACGAATTTTCTGTTACATTTAATTTCGGCAGTAAAAAATTTCTTCTATAGTTTTACTGTTTTTCAATACAAAATAACTGAATACACTGCGGAACACTAAAAAATAAACAAGAGTTACGACCATCATTTCTATATATTTCGGACATGCTGATTCGAATGGCGTACTCCGTTTTTCGATGTATGGTACAGTTTTCTTGCAAAATGTCGTTGAAGATTTGCTGATTTCGAGCCAGTTTTTTAACAAAAAAATTTGCAAAGTAAATGGTTTATACATTTTATGACATGGAAAACAAAGATATGACTTGTAGCAACATTTCTTATGAAAATTTGGTTTAAAGCTTTTCAATTTAAGCACTTAAATTCGCGAATTTCTTCATTTTTTAAGGTTTTCGCGAAATTAAATACCAAATTGGCCTTTGATAAAAAACTTGCTTTTAATGAATCAAAAATGCATCCCTAACAATACGAAAAGTGGACAAAAAACAGCTATATTATATAGACCATCATGATGAAAATCGCGAAAAACCGTTTTTTTGTATATGCCAGCATCACTTTACGAGATGATTTAAGGTTCCATCTTTTAGTATATAATGTGGGAACCTTAAACAACTAACTGACCAAAAATTCGGCCAAAAAAGTTTTCATTTGCAAAAGTTGTCTTAACAAAAACTATTATTTCAGTGTTTGCGATACAATAATTATTGTTTTTGTTAAGATAACTTTTGCAAATGAAAACTTTTTTGGACAAATTTTGGGTCAGTTCATTGTTTAAGGTTCCCACATTATATACTAAAAGATGAAGCCTCAAATCATCTCCTAAAGTGATGCTGCCATATACAAAAAAACGGTTTTTCGCATTTTCATCATGATGGTCCATATAACATAGATGTTTTTGGTCCACTATTCGTAGTGTCATGGACGCTTTTATGATCCACAAAATGCAAGTTTTTAACAGAGACCAATTTAGCGGTTAATTTCGCGAAAACTTAAAAAAATAAAGAAATCCGCGAATTTAAGGGCTTAAGATGAAAAGCTTTAAACCAAATTTATGCTAGAAATATTGCTACAAGTTATATTTTTGTTTTCCATGTCATAAAATTTAAAAATCAATAGCTTTGGAATTTTTTTTGTTAAAAAAGCACTTGAAAATCAACCAATCTTTAATGACATTTTACAAGAAAACTGTACCATACATCGAAAAACGGAGTACGCCATTCGATTCAGCATGTCCGAAATATATTGAAATGATGGTCGTACCTCTTGTTTTCTAAAATATTGGTTAGTTTTGTCACTCAGTGATATTCACTAGTTTTTTTAATGTTTTGGTTAGTCATTAAATTAACATTTAAAATTGACTGTAATGTGTTTTTATTTTAAACGAAAAAACAGTGGAATGGTTTTTAAATAAAATTTCATTTATTTTAAGTGAATATTCACTGGAATTTACCTACATAATTCTTTGAGTGTACAGTACCAAACCGAAAGGTTTGGAAACATGGTCGTAAACATACTTGCCGGGGCCCCGGCAAGTATGTTTACGACCATGCCTGTCTTCTGAAAAGTCGTTGTTAATTCGCCGAGATAAAGTTTATTATTTTTTTTTTATACAAAATTGAAACACGTTTATACATTTACGGAAATATGTCTGTGTAAAAAAAAAATATTCAAAAATAATTTTCACTCAAAATGTATACAAAGAAAGTCAGAGTGTGGGCCCAAATCCGATGTGGGCCCCTAGGCAGTTGCCTACTTTGCCTTAAGGGTAACCCGGGCCTGCCCATATGTTATCCATATGTTTATCACGAACTTAATCAATATATTTTTAACTTTTCCTAAAACAGTTGTATTCTTTTCTCCTCCCGAGCTCGATCTGTACTTACAGGAAAAAACAAATTCAATTACTGACAAAATATGTCGCCATTATGCAAGTCTCCGAAACAGAAAATGCAAATTCACTCATTTGTGTCTGCAATTCCAGATCATGTTAGTGTTAAAAATCTAAAACTTTGATCACCGCGTGCCATGGGTTTATTAAATCTAATTGGGCTCAAATTTGTAACAAGTAACTTTTAGGTCTAGTAGAAAAAAAAAAATTAAATCTAATTGGGCTCAAATATGTTACAAAAAAACTTTTAGGTCTAGTAGAGTAAAAATTTTCCCGGACATTCAAAATAGGAAGAAAACTTTTTTGCAATACAAAAAAATGTCAATCAAATGTGCCACCCTACTTCCTACCTCATGACGACATTTCTAATAAAATAATTTGTGCGTTTTTTTTCTTTATTTTCAGTTAATCTGTGCCACATTTGCGTATGTTTTGGCAAATAGTGTTGTCAATCGCTGGCGTCGTTCAAAATACTATACGAAATAAATGTCATCATTGTGTTCATCATCATTATCATCATTTTATTTGACATCATGATTATGTTTACATAAAAAAAAAAATATTTTTAAACATTCTCGGGAAAAACAGTTTAATATTGTCTCAACTCTCGACAACAGGCCAAAGATAAATGATTTTAAATCTCAATTATTGTATTTTTTTTTAAATAATTTTAAAATGCTCTTGTTTTTCCGTTTTAGAGATGAAATTTTTGAAATTAAATTAATAACAACCACTTCACTTCTATTTTGATTGTCTGTTGAATACGATATTGCTACTAGTCTACCTCATTATGATCATCATTCATCCTCATTAATATTGCTCATTATTTGTTAAAAAATCAATATAATATATAAAAATTGCAAAATAAAATTAATAAAAATTGTGCCAAAATCACAAATTTAAAAAAAAAATCAAATTTCTATGTGTGTTCAATGCTATAACAATATCAATCAAATCATTTTTATATTTATTTTTCAATTGCAAATTGTTTTATTTTATGCACCAATAAATCTTTAGAATAATTATAAATGTTGTTCATTTTTTTTCTAAGGAATTTTATTAATAATTCTATGATTTACCTACATATAAAACAAATGTAACAGAAATTTAAAAATACTGTTTATTTTATAAAGCAGTATATATTTTTTTTATAGATTAATTAAAGTTACCTATTGTTTTTTTTTTTTTAGAAATATTTAATATTAACATTATTTAATAAATACGAATATTTTTATGCATTTAAATATAAATTATAATCGAACGAAATAGCTTAAATAAAATTGTTTATTAATATTTTTCTTGAAATAAATTTGTATACAATAAAATAAAAATTAACTTACTTGTTGTGGCCAATCCGCGGTTATATTGGGAACCTCTGAATTTAAAAACGTAAACTCCAACAAGTAGGAGTGTTAAATTCGGCTGTGCCGAATCTTTTATACCCTCCAACACGTAAAAACACTCCAACACTCAAGATATTTTCTTGTCCCCTGGATCGAACTTTAGGACTATGAACATCTTCAGATATAAAAATGTTTCATTTACATAATAAAATTACAAAAAAAAAAACTGTGAAAAATTGCGTTTTTTTAGAGGTTGATTTAGTTCCTTAAGTGGGAACTTTTCTCCCTGATCCGCTTTTGCCCATTCCCGAACTTAACCAGCCCAAGACCATAAGAAATATTCGTGTCAAATTTCAGGAGCCTAGCTCATTTACTTTGGACTGTATCGCGTCTTGCACAGACGGATGGACATAGCTAGAATGTCTTAGAATCGATCACTGATCAATAATATATATGGGGCATTCCAGGCCAAATCACTCACTATTAGACCCTTCGATTAATTTTTATTAATTGGTATGTTTTAGTCCGTAACTTGCAACTTGTACTCAAATTTTCAGCCTTTTATACCAAGTTTAATTAATTTTTTAAAATGACGATTTTTAAAAAAAAATTAAAAAATTTAAATTTTCAATTAATTTAAAATTCAAGTGCAAATCAAGTACAAAACAAGTGTAAATCAAGCCCTAAATTCCAGAAGCTGCTTGATTTATACTTGAATTACACTTGAATTCAATAGCATACTCCAGCAAAACGGACACTGGAAATCAAGCACTGTTTTTACAGCCTTAACACTGTTTTTACAGTTTAAAAACAGCGCTTGAATTCAAGTATCCGTTTTGCTGGAGAATGCTATTGAATTCAAGTGTAATTCAAGTATAATTCAAGCAGAGACTGGAAATAAGGGCTTGCTTTACTTAAAATTCTGTTTGTGTATGTTAAACGCGTACTTTAATAACCTTATCAAATCTGATTATCATCGGACCATTTTTGGACTTCCCGAGTAAAAAAGTTCCTATATAGTTGTATATAATTTTATAAACATCATATATGATTAAATAGAATTATATAGAATTTGATGCGAAAAATGAGTCGATAAAACTATATAAAATTTGATCAATGTTTCATATATTTTGATAAATTTTTTATATAATTTTATGCGAAATTTGGACCCCTATTTTTATATACCCGAGTAAAAAAGTTCCTATATAATTATATATAGTTTTATATATACATATATTATTTTGTAAAACTATATGTATTTTTTGTTGCATCATATGTGATTTTATATATTTGCACTTCTAATTTGTTTCTTATATAAAATTATATAACAGAAAATATTGACTTTTATATAATAACATATGATTTAAAGTTCGTTTATATAATTACATATGAACTTTAAAATTCTGTCTTCTTTTTTATATAATTTGATAAAACAAAATATTTGAAGAAATTTTATATAAAACTTTATGCAACTGTTTTTAAATTATATGTTATCTTATATGAGTAAAATTTAAGTCCTTTACATATAATTTAATATAACTTTTGATAATTTTTCTAAGTCCAAAAAAAATTAAAATTTTCTAAGTCCCAAAATTTTACGACTGATGAAAAATTGAAAAAAAAAATACAAAAAATTTTCTAAGTCCAGATGTTTTTTTATTTTTTTGAAAATTTTCGAAGTCCTAAAAATATTTTTGAAAATTTTTAAGTCCTGGAAACAAATTTTTTTGTAAATTTTTTGCGTTTTGGGGTAAAACATTTTTTTCTTATATATAAATATATTTAATTATATATAATTGCATCAATTTTATACAAAAAAGGGTCCAATTTTCGCATATAACTATATAAAATTATATTAAAATTATATCAAATTTGATCAGATTTGATCAGATTTGATAAGTTTTTATATCGTTTTATCGACTCATTTTTCGCATTAAACTATATATGATTATATATGATGGCTTTATATAATTTTATATGAATATATATGATCTTTTTTACTCGGGTAATAATAGCAAAATTATATAATTATATATAACTATATAAAAATATATAAAATTGTATAAAACTGTATAAAACTATATAAAGTTATATAAAATTATATCAAGTTTTATATAAATCATAAAGTTTTGTTTTAATTATATATAATTATATATAATTTTATGTAACTTTATATAGTTTTATAAAGTTTTATACAATTTTATATATTTTTATATAATTATATATAATTATATAATTTTTCTATTATTATATAAAAATAGGGGTCCAAATTTCGCATAAAATTATATAAAAAATTTATCAAAATATATGAAACATTGATCAAATTTTATATAGTTTTATCGACTCATTTTTCGCATCAAATTCTATATAATTCTATTTAATCATATATGATGTTTATAAAATTATATACAACTATATAGGAACTTTTTTACTCGGGTTAGCAAATTTTTGCTCGATAGTCAGTTGAAGCGGCTTATTGTCAACAAAAAGAAGCCTATTCCACTCAAATTTGATTTGTGAGTGCTTGTTACACATATTAAAGATTTGAACTTGGGACCCATTTTCCGGGAAACTTTGGAGTAGGATATTATATGGTCGGTCTTGACCAACTATTATTTTCTTACTTGTTTTTTAATGTTCAATGTTATTTATTTTAGAAAATTTTATTAGCAGTAAAAAATAAATGTTGATATTTGTTTAAACAAATAAATAATTACTGGGATGGTTTTCAAATGTTTTGTCACTTGTTTTAAATATGTTTTTCATTTGTTTTTGCCTACAAAATATTTTGAGTGTAGTATGACACACGTTAGATGCCTGGGGAAGTTGTAATAACTTGGCTGATTTCAAGCGATTTTAGTTATTAGTACCTTATTAGAGAGACAATTTACTCCAAATTATAATTCTGTAACCATCTGAATTCAAACACTAAGAAAATTATGTCATTAACTGTTTGTAGGTTATTTTAAAAATTAATCAGTAAAGTTATTGTATAAGAGAAACCATTAATTTTATTATGGATTTCTTGTTTTTGACTGTTTCTGTAGTTTAAAAAAAATAATTTACTGTCTTAAAACTGAATTTTCTGTTACATTCAATTTCGGCAGTAAAAAATTTCGTTTTTCAATACAAAATAAGTGAATATTTACTAGTTTTTTAATGTTTTGGTTAGTCATTAAATTAACATTTAAAAAAAATAAAAAATTCAATTTTCATAATTTTAAAAAAAGGAGAACGAATTGAGATTACATCTCGAATAATGGCTTAAAAGCGTAATTTAGAGCAGAATTTTTAGGCTTAAAAAATCGAAGGTTTTGGACTTTTCAAAAAGTCGATTTAAACTAGTGCCTACGGTCAGTACCGTAGTAACGGGAATACCGGTATTCCCGGTTCTCGGTATTACCGGGAAATGGTACCGGTTTCCCGGTTCTTAATTCATTCCCGGTATTCCCGGTTCCGGTTCTGACGGTATTCCCGGTATTACCGGTATGTATATTTTGTAAAATTGTGTACAATTAAAATTTTTTCTTTGCTTTTACCATAAAAAAATACAAAAAGTGTGAAAAACACCATTTCTATTTTATTTTTTTTAATTTAAGAAAAAATAGTTACATGATTTTTAAATAATTTTACAAACACAACTAAATATTGCTGAAATACTGATTAAATAGTGTAATTTAAATATTTTATGGTATGGTATTTTTTTGGTTTTTGAGAACCGGTACCACTATCAGAACCGGGATTACCGGTATTCCCGGGAATATATCTAGAACCGGGAAACCGGTTCCAGAACCGGGAATACCGAGAAACGGGAAATGGGGGGCACTAATATAAACGTTAAAAAATTATTCGAATAATTTTTTCATATTTTTTTTTCCTAAAACTACATTTAAGTACAAACAAAACGTAGTTCAACTTTTTTGAAGATATCTATTTTTTTTACTGGTCAAAATTAATTGAAAATTTATTTTTTTTTTTTTTATTTTTTTATAAAAAATTGCCATTTTGAAAAAAAAAAAAACACCAACTTAGTACAAGGAAGGTCTCCCTGGTGTCACCCGCCGATCTTTATGTAATTGATTTTATTTTTTTATTTTTATTTTGTTGAGCAGGAAAAATAAACGGACCCGTATTTTTTTTTTAGCGGCCCAAATTCATATTTAGGTGGTGAAAATGAGGGGGGAAGAAATGGTAATTTTTAAGTTTTTTGCGTTTATCTCCTATACTTTGCAGATAAACCTAGCCATATAACATACCAAATGAAAGGTCTTTGGAAAACCTATCTTCGTGTGCAAAGAACGTGCCCAAACATGCACAACTTTTCGTCTTATTGACTAAAATAGCAAAATTTTAGGACATTTTTGTTAATAAGTCAATTTTTGTTAATAAGCACCACGAGATACGTATTTTAAATACCTTCAATCTGATATCAAATATGAAAAAGGTCAATTTTCCCTCATAAAATCGACCCCCCATAAAAATGAGTTTGGGCCGCTAAAAAAAATATGTGTCGAATTATTTTTCGTTCTGAACATCATATCCAAATTTCATGAAAATCGAAGGGTGGCACCAGGGAGTTACAGTTAGTGTAAAAGGCTGAAAATTTGTGTGCAATTTTCATTTGATACGTACTAAAACATATAAGAAAAAAATTAATCAAAGGAGGTCGAGTCTAAAAGTGAGTGATTTGGTCGGGAATGCCCCATATACTTTATGGGGTCCTAGACCTATATTTCGATGCGTTACAGAAGAAATGACAAAGTGAGTATACCCCCATACTGTGGTTGGAGGGTATAAAAACATTGTACAATGATTAGGGGGACAAGAATTATGACTTTTTTGAATTTCGTCGATCGCCCGGCAAAAAAAAAACTATGGTCTAAAAAATGTATGTTTAAATTTGTATCCAAATCGGACAAAATTAGGGGTTAAAATTAAGGGGTTAAAATTTTGCCCCAAAAAAATTTTCCCATACAAACCAAAAATTATTTTTTCAATTTTTGTTAATTTTTAATTATTATCTTACTTGATAAGCTTCCCAGTCAGAAAAATACAATCGGGTCAGTGTCGGCAAAGCGTTGGTGACAGTGGCCCAAACGCTGGCATAACGTCGGCTATACAAATTTACAACGTCTCCCCAACGACTAAATGATAACGTCGGAGTACGGTCTGGCGACGCTATTTTCTGACGACGGCAAGGCGTTGGATTTACAAATTTTACAGTGACCTCCCAACGTCAAAAAATAACGTCAGAGGATGGTTTTACGACGCTTTTGTACATCTTAAAGAAAATAATATATGAGCAAATATTTTCCAAGACGGCAAAATAACTTTTATACTCATCTGAATTTTTTGTGGTTTTTCTTTGTTTTTAACCATTTTATGTATTTTTTTTAATATACCGAAAAACTTCCCAAGAAAAAATGTGGCAGTGAAAAAGGTACTGTGGTAACTGTTTATTACGCTTTTTTAATAACAGAGATGCATTTTTTTAAATTGATGTCATATTTATTGTTTCTTTACAATACAGCAGCAGGAAACTGCTGCACCAAAAAAAAAACCAGCAAAACCAAAAGTTTTTGGTAGAGAGCAGAATTTAAGACAAGAAAAAAAATTGAAATTCGATATTAAATTCAAAACATTGATCTGAAAATATTTTTTTTAATATTTAAGACTAGCTGGACCCGGTACGCGCTGGTGGGCCAGCTAGTAGCCTTAGTTCCACTCGCGGTAAGCATTATCTATAGAGAAATCTCAACAAAATCGGTTCAGCCATTTTTGCGTGATTGCGAAACGGACAGATCCCAGTCTGCACAGTTTCGAGGCGACAATTTTTTCGAAGCTTTTCCGCAAAAATGATTCGATGTCGATATTATATACAGTCGATATTTTAACGTTTCTCGAACTCATATTTTTTTTGAAAAACAAATCGATTTCGAAATGATTTCCAATCTACATTTTAGGAATTCTCGTATTTGTTGCTCCATCGAAAAAAATATTTATTTTCGATATAATATCGAGTTTTAGTTTTATCAAATTTTACAAAAATTCCACAAATTTTACTTTTATTATTAAAAAAAAATAATATCTAACCGGTGTTGACTACCGTTACCCTTTCAATACCGTTACCGATTAAAAACCCTTTAATTTCGACTACCGTTACCGTTACCAATACCGAAATAAAAATATTTAAATACCGTTACCGATAAAAAACCATTACCTTTATTCGGATTTTTACCGGTATTATATCGGTTTTATTTCGGTTGTCATAAAATACGGATAAAAACAAAGTAAAATATTTTTAATCTACAATTCGCATTGTTATATGGACAAAAAACAATTAGGAAATCGGCCCAACCAATGTCACATTCGCAATTAACTAAATCTTGACAAAGAATATGTGAAAACCGATCCAACCAATGATCACATTCTCAATTTAAGAAAAGTGAGTGCCGCGTAATGTAAACATTTTTTAGTAGGAAGAAAGAGAGACAAACCTGAATTGTATTTAAAAAAATAACAGAATTTTTTTTGTACTTTTACTGACTCTGGTTGCTAACTTCAAAATATTTTATGTTCAAAACTTATTATTTGTAATTTTACAAACATTTTTTGATGTCAATTTTTTATAATTTTTCTCTAATATAAATTAAAAAATTTTTAATTTTATTGAAAAACAAAAAAAATAATTGCCGCTTTAAAAAAATCTAAAATTTTCTTTCTGTAAAATTATTGCGTTGCTATTTTGTTTTGCTCTGTTTTCCCCCTGCCATTTTTGATAACTCATAGCGGATGAACCCGATGTGATAGCGACTTCAAAATAAGTCAAGGGTAAATCTTAAACATTGCTCTCAAGGATGCTGAACTCATTTGGACAGTCGCCTTAACACTTAGGGCACCAACTGTCAATCAATGATGTCTTAGTTCCAAAAACCATTTTTTCTGCTTCAAATCATATGAAAAAAAAAATCTTTTATGCGAATGGAACGTCACCTTATGCACATGATTGCAATTATTTTTTTGGCCACAAATCCGGTTTCCAATCTTATCCATTACATCAGGTTTTTGAGAAATTTTAGATACAAAAAAACGCGTCTTCGGAATTTTTTGACAACTCATAGCAGATGAACTCGACTTAAAAATAAGTCAACGGTAAATCATAAACATTGCTCATTAAGATGTTTAACTCATTTGATCAATCGCTTTAACCGTTGGAGCACTAATTGTAAGGTATTTTCCCCGAATTTTTTTTTAATACTGGGTAATAAGACGTCATTGAAAGACAATTGGTGCCCAAAGGGTTAAGACGACTGACCAAATGAGTTCTGAATCTTAAAGAGCTCACCCTCGATTTATTTTTGAAGCCGCCATCTCATCGGGTTCATCCGCTATGACTTTTCAAAAATGCCCCAAACGGCAATTTTTTTTAACTTTGACCTGAAATTTCTCAAAAACCTGAAGTGATGAAAAAGTTTGGAGAATGGATTTTTGACCAGCAAAACTATTGTTATTAAGTGTATAAGGTCGCGTCCCAGTCGCATTTTCGATGTTTAGTAGTGTAATTAATAGTTAGTATAGTTAAAAATGCACTTAATTTAACAGTTTTTTTAATTTTCTTAAATACATTTTTGATTTTTTATGTGTTTTTAACAAATTTGTGACTTTAACACTTTGGGTAAATTTTTTCATAATACCGGTACGTAGCGGTATCGATGTTTCGGTAACGGTTTATCGTTACCGAAATAATCGAAAATACCGTTACCTTTACCGGTACCGATATAAGAAATATGTAATACCAATACCGTTACCGATACCGTTATTCGTTTCGGTTGCCAACCCTGTATCTAACACTAAAACAATAAAAAAAATTTAAAAAAAAAATCCGCGACCGGGGTTTGAACCAAGGCCAAAAATCTCCAAATCATAAGCTGCCGAACCTGCTAGCCAACTAGGCCATACACAACTTGAAGTTTGTTTGTACTAATATATATTTTGAAATAAAAATATTTTCAAATTATGAGAAGTATGTCAAAACAAAATAAATTGAATATAAAAACAGGGTAATTCAAATAATAATACAAATTATAAATTAAGGGCAATTCAAATAATAATAAAAAATTCAAATTTTAGTAAAAGTAATTTTAAAAAACTACTTTTATAAACTTTGGCTGAAGGAGTAAGGCGTTCAACCAGTAAACTGGGAGTTCTGGGTTCAAATCTCAAGTGAGGCAGATAAATATAGTAATTAGTAAAAATTAAATTTAAAGAATAAATAAATTAAATTAGTAAAAAATAGTTAATTGTAAGTATGTAGTAGTAAGTAATAAAATATTTTTTTTTATTTCTTTCCGTTTTTAAAACAATTAACTAACCCAGCAAAATTTTCGGTTGCAAAGAACCGATTGTGGAACAACTTATACTTCCCTAGAACCTGTTCTAATTCTTGTGCAACACCGATTCTTTTTACAAAGGGATTGTCCCAAAAGCAACAGGTGTTTTTAAGCAAAATTGGAACATATTTTTGTTCCTCGGAATCGGTTCTAGAAGAAAGATTTGGAACAGAAATGAGAATTAAAGAAATATTTTGAATTGCATTCATTTATTTAACAAAGTTATCATTTTTCGCCTCCAAAGTTGCATTTTGGGCCTTACAATAATGACATACCAGAACATGGATTTTCTGCAAACAAAAATGAAAAACATAATATTATTAGTGTTTGACCCGACCCAGACATTGAAAATTTAATTTACTCACCTTTGTTTCAACAATTTTCACGATTATATCCTGCTATTTTAATAGAATTTCTTGTTTTATTCTTGGTTAACACAAATAAATTGATATTTATTTTTTAATTTTTTTGACACTTAATTTTTTTTTAATTCCTGAGAACCAAAATGTTATGAAACTTTGATTGCAGAGAACAAGATTTACAATAATTTTCACTTAACTTGTTCTGGATAATTAAAGTGTAATAGTGCATGGTTACCGAAGAACCTGTTCTAGAACAAGTGTTGTCAGAATCGGTTCTGAAAAATTTTCCTGGGAAATTATTAAAAAACAAATGTATCGAAATTCATGAAATTTTCGATTAAAAATCGAATCGAAACCTGTACCAAAACACAATTCTATATCACCTTGCATGCCACATAGGAAAATACGCTTTATATCGACAATATATCGAACTCGATATCGATGAAATTCTTAGAGAAAACGACTCTTTTTCGAATCGATATCGACTCATTTTGCATACTGGGATGTAACGCTAAGTATAGTACAAAGCAGATTTGTCATTTATGCATCTTTATCGAATCGTGGATTAATATTGCCTAAAGTTCCAACTTGCGTCCTCGGTTAGTACTATCTGTGCTGCAAATTTAATTGAAATCGGTTTAGCACTTTTTGTGTGATTGCGGAAGAGGAAGAAATTACTTTTTATTTAATAAAAAATGAAGTGTCATTTTTATACATTTTCCGCTCGGTTAGTGCTATCTTTGTGACAGATTCGGCTTAGCCGTTTTTGCGTGATTGCAAAACACGCAGACATAAATTTTAATTAAATTCGGAGTTTTTCCTTGTCTGGAGTTTATATTATCCTAAGGGGTGGTATTTTTTATTATAATTTTTAATTTTCTTTAGACTGCTGTTAATTTTTTTAACAAAACAAAGACTTTTTTATTTAAAACTAAAAAATCAATAAACTTGAAAATGGTTGTAAATTTAGTAAATACAGTGCTGCCGCAGCACTGCAGGAGTGGTGTTGACGCAACACGGGCGATACAAAAAAACAGTGTTGGGGCAACGCTATATTTTTATAACCGTCGGCAATTTCTGACTGGGTTATTAACGACTAAAAATTTAATTTTGGTGGGATAAACCCTTCCGCTTCAAAATTGACTTATTTAAATTTAGGGCCGTTGCACAGTGTGAGAATTTACCAAATTAAAGGGACAAAGCTTCAGTTTTGAAGATATTGCTTTTAAAATTGTTATGTCTCATTTTGACAAAATACTAAGGCTCCAGAAAAAAAGTGGGCGTGATCAAACAACTGCCACACGCACTCCCCATATAAGTATTTCATTTTGTTGTAACTCTTTTAATTTTAAAATTTCAAATTAAAATTTTTAACACGTCTTTATTACGCTTATTTCAATATTTGCGTGGAAAATGGGCGTCAGACAAATGCCACGTCCCTAAAAAATTTTAGAGCATAATATTATTAACAGCATTTGTTAACATTTAAATTTTTTAATAAATGATCTGGTATTTCATACAATTTTGATATATCATGTTAAATATGAGCTTAATCAGATAAATGCCACGCCTGCTTCTAATGCGAGTTTTAATTTTTTTTTTCAGGCCATAAGTTCAAAGTAAGGAATTTTTGCATTAATTGGAAAAAAAAATATTTTTTTTTGAAAACTTTTTTTATTTTATTTTTTAAAAGCACTTCCAATAAAGCGATTTTTCTTAAATTAAGTGGAGATTGGAGCTATAACTACTCCATTTACTGATGTAATTTGTAAACGATATTCTTGTAATTTTATAATTTTTTTTGCCTAATTTTTCGATTAGCAAAATGTTTTTGCTAAAATTACTTCAATGTTTGCAACGTCCAAAACTACAGGTTTTTTTTTGCTAATTTTAATAATTTTTTTTTTTCTAGTTTTACAATATTTTTTTTTTTTAGTGTATCTCAAAGTGGGCCACTTTTTTGAATTTTTGGCGTTAGGTCCATTTTTCAGGGTGCCATAAAATGAAACAAACTTGATATCTGGACACTTTTAAAATACATTTGGACAACTTAAAATTAATTTGGACAATTTTAAAACACATTTATAGTGCATTCACATTTGCGTCGAAGCCCCGTTCAACGAGGTTTTGTGCCAAAACTTATTTGAAAAAAAATATTTTGCCATATAAACTGAAACCTTTTTGTAGTGAGGTTTCAACGAAAGTATAGTTCTACATTTTTTACAACTGTTATAAAAAAAGGCAAATAATGTAAAACTTAAAAAAATTGTGAAAATTAGCAAAAAAAACTGTAGTTTTGGACGTTGCAAACATTTAAGTAATATTAGCAAAACCATTTTGTAAATCGAAAAATTAGGGGGAAAAATAGTAAAATTACAAGAATATCTTTTACGAATTACATCTGTAAATGGTGTAGTTATAGCTCCAATCTCTACTTAATTTCAGAAAAATCGCTTTATTGGAAGTTCTTTTAAAAATAAAATAAAAAAAGTTTAAAAAAAAAATATTTTTTTCCAATTAATGCAAAAATTCCTTTGAACTTATGTCCTGAAAAAATAAAGGAAGTGTCAAAAATAAAAAATATTTAAATATTTTCATAAAATACTACTTTTAATTAAAAAATCTCAATAATTTATTGAATATTAAAGCGTAATTTAATTTATTGTGTGCTTTTAAACCCGCTATAATTCCAAATTTTCTTCCGTAAATTTTCAAAACTTGATAAGTGTCAACAATTTCGAGTGTGAACGGTTAAGTTTTCAAAATAAAAATACGTATTTTCAACGATGTTTCGAGGTAAGTGTGAATGTACTATTAGATAATTTTAAATTATATTTGGACAATTTTAAAAAATTTTATAATAAATATGAAAAATTTTTGTCTTGAGGTTCAATTCTTTCCACCTTAATACGACATAGCTTTTTTATAGTTGAACGTTATCTTAAACTGTCCAATAGGTAAACAAATCTGTAATGTTAAAAATATCTGATAGTATAATATTTATGATTCAGTTCGTTTTTGTTGGGCTACCCGCAGTTTCCGCTTTTATTTTCATGTTTTACAACGAATGGTTTTCATGTCTCTTCATTAAATGTTGCGATCAGTCATTTACAATGTGGTGTAGGAGAGTGTTTTATCTGAATAACGTACGTGTCTTGGGCATTTGTCATTTGCCATAAACATTTTTTTTTTTGTTTTTCACTTTCAGTATGATTTTTATTTTGTTTATTGTCTTTTCAACTGCGTGGCCGACAAATGTCTGTCCGTTATATTATTATTTTTTTTTTTTTTAAATAGGGTAACACTTGTTTTTTAAATTTGGCACTAATTGTAAGAGGAAAGGCAAGGAATACTTAGTGCCCCCCATTTCCCAGTTCTCAGTATTCCCGGTTCTGGTACCGGTTTCCCGGTTCTAGACACATTCCCGGGAATACCGGTATTTCCGGTTCTGATTCTGGTACCGGTTCCCAAAAAAAAAAATGCTCTAACATAAAATGTTAAAATTTAGTAATTACACATGTAATTTTTTTTTTATAAACTCGTAAAAAATGGAAATGGTGTTTTTAAAATAGTTCGTATTTTTTTTTTTGTAAAAACATAGAAAAAATTTCATTTACACAAAAATTTACATAATGTCCCGGGAATACCGGTAATACCGTCAGAACAGGGAATCATTCAAGAACCGGGAAACAGGTACCAATTCCCGGTATTACCGAGAACCGGTACTACGTTACCGTCTAGTGCCTACACGCAAAGAAATGGAAAACAATTTGTCCTAAAAGTTCGTCCAATGAAACATTTTAATGAAGTTTTCATAAATACTATGAAAATTTTCATAAATATAATGAAATGTTTCATTAATACTATGAATATTTATGAAACATTTCATTAATATAATGAAACAGTTTCATTGGACGAACTTTTATGATGAGTTTCATTATATTAATGAAGCTTTTCTTTATGTGTACGGTCAGTACCGTACCGGTATTTCCGGTTCTCGGTATTACCGGGAAATGGTACCGGTTTACCGGTTCTTGATTCATTCCTGGTATTCCTGGGAATACCGGTGTTCCCAATTCCGGTTCTGACAGTATTACCGGTATTCCCGGGACTTCCGGTATGTATATTTTGTAAAATTTTGTACAATTAAAATTTTTTCTTTGCTTTTACAAAAAAAAAATACAAAACATGTGGAAAAACTATTTCCATTTTATTTTTTGAATTTAAGAAAAAATAGTTACATAATTTTTAAATAATTTTACAAGCACAACTAAATGCTTCTGAAATACTGATTAAATAGTGTAATTTAAATATTTTATGGCATATTATTTTTTTGTTTTTTAAGAACCGGTACCATGATCAGAACCGGGAATACCGGTATTCCCGGGAATATATCTAGAACCGGGAAACCGGTACCAGAACCCGGAAATGGGGGGCACTAGTACTGAACCCGGAAATGGGGGGCACTAGTACTGACCGTAGGCTCTAGTAAGGACAGACGGTAAGAAAAACCCTATTGAAATTCCATCTGTTTAATTGAGATCAAATTGAAATTCAGACTATCCCAATTGAAGTTCTGAATTGAATTTCAGAAAATCCCCATTGAAATTCAGAAAGGCATTATGAAAATTCAGATATCCCAATCAAATTTCACTGAAAATTTCATTAATAACACATTAATTCTCAATTCACACTTTTCTCAATTCAAAACCATATATAACACAGGCTATCGTTTTTTTGGGTCAGCTCTAGTTTTTGAGATATAGTCTAAGGAATCTTTGAAAATATGCTATTTTTGGCATGTTTGTGAGTCCATATTTACCAACACTTGTCTTACATCCAAAAAGTGAATGACGGTTTTAGGTATGTTGGATATGCTGATTCCAAAAATACTCTTACTTTTGTTGAGTCATCTTTAGTTTTCGAGATATCTCTAAAATCAAATTTTTAAATTTATGCCCTCTTTAATTTTGTCTGAATATTTATGCCCTTTTTAATAACTCGAAAACTGAAGCTGTCAGAAAAAAGCTAATACCAGTTTTGGAATTCTCTCATCCAATATAGTTAAGTTCGTGTTTAAAACTGAGGGTCTAAAATTAGTTTTGGAAATTATAGCCAAGCAAAGTTGGTAAAAACACACTTTTTCGGCATTTTAACAGCGATTTGAAGAATGAAAGAAATTGGATAAGAGATTCGGAATCAGCACACTAAAATCCATATAAATCAGTTGTCAAAGGTCAGGCAAATTGAAAAAGTTCAACTTTTGTCAACCTGGGTAATTTCTGATTTTATTTTGGGCTTTACTAGATTTTAATTTGTGCTTTTCAGAATATCAATCTTGTTTTTAGACACTCCAAACACTTCACTGAAAAAAAGACATAACTAAAATTTAGGAAAAAAAACAGGTTCCAACAGAATTGGAATGTGTTGGTATGCCTCTAGAAACTTGCAAGCAAAACCTACGGCTTTGTTCTGCGACGGAGACTAATCAAAGATGGGCAAATGGATGGACGTGTGAGACAACACGACTGATTTGGCCTTCTCTTAATCAGGGGCGCACAAGTGAGCTGACATCGCTTCCAAGAGGTGAGATTTCGACGGTGGTTTCTATAATTACCGGACACTGTCTTATAGGGAAGCACGCAGAGCGGTTAAATGTGCCGTCGAATAACTTTTGCCGAAGTTGCATGGATGAAGAGGAGTTGGAAACTATCGAACACTTTATTTGCCATTGCCCGGCACTTTCTGGTCAGAGACTTGCTTCACTGGAATCTAGGGAGCTGTACGATCTTTCTGATTTGTCGGATGTCAAAATTCAATATTTAAGGAGTTTCATAAGAAGCTCAAACTAGTTTAACGACAGGGACTAGTAGGGAAACCTATTACGGTCCCGTGGTATCACAATGGACCTCAGAGTCTACGTGTGTTGACGTAAAACGTCAGCAGCCACTTACAACCTAACCTATCATGTATTTTCCTAAAATTTAGTTAAATTTAACTAAAAGATGAGAAATTTTCTTAAATATGAGGAAAAAAGTTTAGTTCATTTACTTATAAATAGTTCATAGTTTTCTTTAAATGGAGTTTTTTAATATGAGGAAAAACAATTCTTACTGTCGAAGAAATTTTCCCCAAATCAAATAAACCTATCTTAATTTTTAAGACATATTTCTTAAAAAAGAGTTTAGTTCAAGTTAAGTTAAAATTTACTAAAAAAACATCATCGTATTTCTCTTCTTAGAATTAAGGAAGTGTACTTTTTGAATTTAGTTAATAACTTCTTAGAATTCAATAAAAAACTTCTTAGAATTTAGCTGAAAATTCCAAATTGCGATATCTCGAAAACAAAACTAAGATAGAGCGAAACGGGTGAAATTTTCAAAAGAAAGTACTGTAAAGGAAAATATGGACTAGCCTAGCTCTACACATCTGTCGGGGTCCCGAGCCCCTAATTTTGAATCTAAAATTTCATATTCCCGAGATTTTATATATTCCCATATCTCGGTAAATATTGTCGGCACGCGAAAAAGTCAAGACCCAATCAGGACCCTTATTACCGTTTGCTAAGCAAGGTATAGCAAACGGATAAAAATTTTGAGTCGAAATATATGGCGACCCTTACAGGACCCAACTGGGTCACGAGTTAACAGGGCCTGGACCCAATATAGTCCTAAAATGGATTTTACAATCTAGTAAAACTAAATAAATTTGTTTTCCTTATTTTTGGGAAAATCATTCCCTCTTTTTCTCAAAATTTAGTTAATTTTTCCAGTTTCTAGTTCACTTTTTTTTAGTTTGTATGGGGGTATACTCATTTTTTCATTGCGTGTGTAATGCATCGAAATACCCCATAAAGTTTATTTATTAACCAGTGCAACAATTGAAATTGGAATGCAATGAAACCGAAAGCAAATTTAAATTGACATTTTCATAACAAAACCCTCAATGATAACACTGTGCTACACCAAAAATATGCAGGGGTTCTCATATGAAAATTCGGATTGGTTGGAGTCCATAGAGTACTGATATACTCATAGTTTTTCTGGATCACTTCGTTAAGTACGTTTTTTATTGGCAAATGTGTTGAAAAACGGCAATTCTTAAATTACAACTTTAAAAAATTATTACTTTGTTAGTTTGCAACCGATTTTCGATTTTATGGATTTTTTTGAAAGGTATAAGTCTTACCTTTTAAACAAAACAAAAATATTAAAAATCGATCAAGAATTGGCTAAGCTACGATCGTTTAAGTTAAAAAAAATAAAATTTTTTGAAAAATTTGTCATGTTCTTTATACTCTAAGTTGAAAGTGCATCATTAAACAATTTTTATTTTATTTTTTTATAAAAGTATAGTAAAGTAGCTTTCCAAAACACCAAAAAACATAACAATCGGTTAAAAAATGAATGAGTTATGCTAAGTTTTGTAATAGGACATTTTTAATTTTTTTCAGAAATGCTTGTAATTCAGGTATTATGCATAAATCTTATTGCTAGTAGTAATTTTATGTGCCTATGCATATAAACAAGAGATGGTAACATAATTAGATTTGTGCGTGATTGACACATGATCACAAGTGAGCGTGATTGAAAATCAATTTTACTCACGTCGTTGTGAGTGAGTGTCAGTGGAATAAAAAAGTGTGAGTGAAATAAAAAAAAAATTCAGAACCCGTTCTGAAATTTTCCATTTTTTAAAAATGTCAATTTATAAAAAATCCGGCCACATTTGTTTTTTTTGTAAATTTTTTTTAAAGATTAGATGTTTGTCTAAGAGATGGTCACGTGAGTGAGTTTTAACTTTCACTCAATCACCAGCATAATTTTTCTTCTAACACTCACTCACAATCACGTGTGTAAATTTAATACAACTCACACTCACGTACGCCGATGCAAGAGTCACTCACGCTAACGTTGACTCACACTCACGATATTCTTATTTATACTAAAAATAATTTCAAAAATCTTTCAAAATTTTCAGCAAAATCTAAAATTTTACATTTGTTTTGATTTTTTCGGGACGAAATCTGAAGTTAAGCAAAATTTTACATTTTTTTTGTTGCTTTTTTTGGAATGAAAGGAAATATGAAGAGAAAATAAATCACGCAAACTCACGCAAAAAAAAATCAACTCACGCTCACTCTTTCACGCAATAATCTTTCTCACACTCACTCACAATCACGTGAGTAAAATTGAATTCAGTCAAACTCACGCTCTTATCTGCTCATGTTCCCATCTCTAGTTTGTCTATCCACACAAAAAAATTGTAATGTGTTTTTTTCGTTATTTTCGAGAAATCGCATTTGAATTTTGAATTTCATGACAATTTGGTAATTTGCTTGGTTCAACGTAGCGTATGACTAATGAAAATATTTAATAGTCATTCGCTACGTTGAAACAAGAAAATACAAGTAAATTACAAAATTGTTTTGAAAATTAATATTCAAATGCGATTTCTCAAAAAAACATATGTCTAAATTTATTTGTTTGGATAGACAAACATCTAAGCTTAAAAAAAACTGGCCGGGTTTTTGATTAATTGACTTTTTTTTAAAATGCAAAAATTTCAGAACTAATTCTGAAAATTTTCCAAAAAAAAATTTAATTGATGTTTGAGATTGTGGTGCATTCCGTTTTAATTTAATAAATATTTAAACAAGGTAACTCAACACAAATTTTACCATTTTTCCAATATTTGACCTCCTAAGTCAAGTTTTTGAAAAATTTTAAAACCAAAAACGCAATTTTCTTAGCTCCATTTAGGGCTATTCATACAACCTGTTCAGAAATTTACGGTACATATGTATTTTTTTGCTGGATATTTGGTGTGGAATGCCTCATACGTTTATTTATAAATAGGTAAAATTTCCATCAAATGATCCTACAATTTTACCAATTTCGTTTCAAAAATGTTTGCAAACGTACAACTTTTTCTGTCATAAAAATGTTGCAGGTATAACTTTTCAAAAAAGATTTTTTACTTAAACGAGCCTATTTTCAATCTATTCTCAATATTTTTGTTTTTAAGAAGTAACACTCATATTTTTCAAACAAAACCAAAAAATTCTAAATGGGATTTAGAAGCAACTGACACGCCCATTTTTTTTACTCCACTCACTCACAACCACGTGAGTAAAATTGATTTTCAATCACGCTCACTTGTGATCATGTGTCAATCACGCACAAATCTAATTATGTTACCATCTCTTGTTTATATGCATAGGCACATAAAATTACTACTAGCAATAAGATTTATGCATAATACCTGAATTACAAGCATTTCTGAAAAAAATTAAAAATGTCCTATCACAAAACTTAGCATAACTCATTCATTTTTTAACCGATTGTTATGTTTTTTGGTGTTTTGGAAAGCTACTTTACTATACTTTTATAAAAAAATAAAATAAAAATTGTTTAATGATACACTTTCAACTTAGAGTATAAAGAACATGACAAATTTTTCAAAAAATTTGATTTTTTTTAACTTAAACGATCGTAGCTCAGCCAATTCTTGATCGATTTTTAATATTTTTGTTTTGTTTAAAAGGTAAGACTTATACCTTTCAAAAAAATCCATAAAATCGAAAATCGGTTGCAAACTAACAAAGTAATAATTTTTTAAAGTTGTAATTTAAGAATTGCCATTTTTCAACACATTTGCCAATAAAAAACGTACTTAACGAAGTGATCCAGAAAAACTATGAGTATATCAGTACTCTGCAAACTAACAAAGTAATAATTTTTTAAAGTTGTAATTTAAGAATTGCCATTTTTCAACACATTTGCCAATAAAAAACGTACTTAACGAAGTGATCCAGAAAAACTATGAGTATATCAGTACTCTATGGACTCCAACCAACCCGAATTTTCATATGAGAACCCCTGCATATTTAATTTTTGGTCATTTGTAGCACAGTGTAATTATAAGTGGTAGGGGGTATATGTAAGTTTGTCATTCCGTTTGTAACTCATCGAAATATCGGTCTGGAACCGATCAGTGATCGATTTTAAGACATTCTAGCGATGTCCGTCTGCCTGTCTGTAGAAATGGCGATCACGGTCAAAATATTACACGGTGATGACTGAAACTTAACATGTTTTAACTTGTTGTTGCCCCGAGAGGTTTGGTATTCCATTTGAGCGATATCGGCTCAACGGTTCAAATGTAATGAACGAAAATGTACACTTAGAAAATTGTGTAAGTTACTACATGTTAGTTGTTTGTATATTTTACAGTAGTTAGTTGTATTCAACTACAAAGTCCGTTGTTTTTTGTATGAAAAATATCAAACAACTATTTCTGTTAGTTATTTTAAATCGTTTTTTTGAATAACTAACAAAAAAGTACTGTAATGTAGTAACATTTATTTAAAGTAGTTAATGTTGTTTTTTTATCTCTAAAAAATTTTAAATTTTTCAGTAAAAAAAAAAAAATAAATTTTTGTCTTCAATTGATTTTTTATTTTTTTAATTATTGCCTAAATTAAACGATTAAAACTAAACATTGTTCAAATGTAAAAAATCAACTGACAAGGGAAGTCTCCCTGGTGTCACACTCCGATCTTCATGAAATTTGGATATGTTGTTAAGAACGAAAATTAATTCGACCCGTATTTTTTTTAGTGGCTCAAACTCATTTTTATGGGATTTGTATGGGGGAAATTTACCTTTTTCAGTTTTTTACGATTTACTCATATTTAAACAAAATTAATATGGGCATATGTGGTATCAGAATAAAGGTATTAAAAATACCTATCTTGTAGTGCTAACAACGCGCAGTGATTCGTTTCATTGGCAAAAATCAAAAAAAAAAGTATGTCTTCAATGTTGATGATTTTTTGTATTTTTACAGTTTAATAGTAACCTAAAAGAAATATGTACTTTTCTGATTTTTAAGAAGTCATATGTTGCCACAAGAGGGCGCTAAAGTATATTTCGGATGAAGGATACTGCACGTCAAGTTTTGAGTTTCCAACTTAAAATTAAATTTTCTAAAAACCTTTTTTTCTGAACCGTTTTTTCAAGAAATATAAGAAGTACCAACCTTACACTTTTTTATGCCCTTTACGACTCTTAGAAACAGAATTTCCAGAAAGTACTTTTTGAAATGGATATGTTGTTAAGAACGAAAATTAATTCGACCCGTATTTTTTTTAGTGGCTCAAACTCATTTTTATGGGATTTGTATGGGGGAAATTTACCTTTTTCAGTTTTTTACGATTTACTCATATTTAAACAAAATTAATATGGGCATATGTGGTATCAGAATAAAGGTATTAAAAATACCTATCTTGTAGTGCTAACAACGCGCAGTGATTCGTTTCATTGGCAAAAATCAAAAAAAAAAGTATGTCTTCAATGTTGATGATTTTTTGTATTTTTACAGTTTAATAGTAACCTAAAAGAAATATGTACTTTTCTGATTTTTAAGAAGTCATATGTTGCCACAAGAGGGCGCTAAAGTATGGAAATTCAACGCAATTGTGTTAAAACCTAAAAATTGATTTTTATAGGTTTACTAAAATAATTATGAAAAATCGAATTTTAAAGAAATCAACGAACTTTTTTTTGCAAAAGCTACTTTAATATATTAACTAAATGTTGTATTTGCTATTTTTTAAGAATTAATCTTAAAATACATTTTTATATTGCTCTGAAATCTATATTTTTTCTACCGAATTCCCAAAAATTGACAAATTTTGATGGAATGCATAAAAAAAGTTCGTGAGTCAAAAAATTATTTTTTTCGCTTTTTCGATAGCTCGGACTATGGTTTATAAGGGAAAACAATAAAAATAAGTAAGTTTTTGTCTGAAGTTGGAAAAAAGTTAGGTTTTTTTTGTGTCTTTATTTATTTTTTTCAAAAGCTATATTATTAACTAGCTCGCCCGCCGGAACTTCGTTACCGGTTATGTTAAATACCGGAAAATAGAAGGATCAGGATTACTCTACCGATTTCAAAAAATTACTCATATGTAGTCTTTGTTTTATTCAATTGTGGACGTTATAGTCTTTCATAAAATAATATTTCATTGAATAACTTATACAATAAAATTCGAATAATTTCGGATGTACGTTGTCATGGACGTTCCGGTGAAAAAGATTTTGACAATTTTCGAGCCCTTATATCGGGATTTTGGATCTTGAGTAAATAAATATTTCAGTGAAAAAAGAAATTGGAATAAAAAAAATTTTGGGTAAAAAAACATATAGACAGAAAAAATATGGAGAAAAAAGTTAAATACGAAAAATTTTAGTAAAAAGTATAATTCAATATTGTTCCCCGCTCTATTCCATTTCGTTCCCCGGTCTACTCCATTTCATTTCCAATTCAATCTCCAGCAAGTTTCATTCCTCTCCATATATGTATACATGCGTTACAGAAATAAAAAGTGCTATTGTGTTTATCTTATAGATATAAAAATACAATTTTACACCAATTTAGGTACCCCTTTTTACCCTGTCCATCTCTTGGGTGTTATTTCGGATGAAGGATACTGCACGTCAAGTTTTGAGTTTCCAACTTAAAATTAAATTTTCTAAAAACCTTTTTTTCTGAACCGTTTTTTCAAGAAATATAAGAAGTACCAACCTTACACTTTTTTATGCCCTTTACGACTCTTAGAAACAGAATTTCCAGAAAGTACTTTTTCCAAAATATTTTTTCAATAAAGAATACAGCATTCAATTTTTCACTGCCTAGGATCATTATTTCAAGAAGTATAAAAAATATTTTTCTATACCTCTAGAAACGGAATCTTTTAAAAATACTTTAGCATAGCAGATTATTTTTTTTTTACCGAAGGACCCCACATTCCAAAATTCAAGCTTCTAAGACCATTATTATATGAACAAAAAAAATTAGTACCAAAATTACGCCCCCGTTAGAAACGGAATTTCCAAAAAGTGCTTTTTCCAGGATCCTACATTACAAATAGCAATTATCTAGGAATATTATTTCAGCAAATATTAAAAGTACAAAAAGTATACTTTCTAATCCCGTTAAGAAACGAAATTTCCAAAAAGTACTTTTCCCAAAATTTTGGTTTTCACCGAAGGATTTTACATCCAAAATTTTAAGTTTATGGAACCATTACGTCAGAAAATATCAAAATAACCGGAAGTATACTTATTTAGCCATTTTACCCTACTAAGAAGCGGAATTTCCCAACAGTATTTTTTCCAGAATGTTTTTTTTCCCCCCGAATGATCCTACATTACAAATTTCAAGATTCTAGGGCCATTACTTCAGGAAATAAGAACGTACCTAAAGTTTAAATATTTACCCGTTCCACCCCCTAAGAAAAGAAAAAGAAGATAAATTTATAGTAAATAATTCGATAAAATAAGTATACAGTGGGCCGTTTTGCTTTAAAACCAATATTTGAATTTCGTTGGTATCCCAAATCAAAACCAAAATTTTTTTTGAGATACATAAAAAAAGTTCGTACTTAGAAATTATTTTTTATTGATTTTTTTAACATCCTGGACTGTTTTCTATACGATCAAATAATAAAAATAACTAACAAGGGAAGTATCTCAACCCTTATGAACCGATTTGCTTGAAACTTAAAATATATATAAAAGAGACGATTTTAAGGTTGGGGTGTCTCGGCTTTTCGACCATATCAGTGATTCCACCCCCTAAGAAAAGAAAATTTCAAAAATTACTTTTTCCAGAATTTGCTTTCACTTAAGGATCCTACATTCCAAATATCAAGTTTCTATGATCATTATTTCAGGATATATAAAAAGTGCCATTAGTACTATTTTTACCCCTTGAGAAAAGGAATTTTCAAAAAGTACTTTTTATAGGTACTTTTACTAAAAGGTACTTTTTATAAAATGTACTTTTTATAATGTACTTTTTATAAAAGGTACTTTTTATAAAAGGTACTTTTTATAAAAGGTACTTTTTAAAAAAAGGTACTTTTCATTAAAGGTACTTTTTATAAAAGGTACTTTTTATAAAAGGTACTTTTTATAAAAGGTACTTTTTATAAAAGGTACTTTTTATAAAAGGTACCTTTTATAAAAGGTACTTTTTATAAAAGGTACTTTTTATAAAAGGTACTTTTTATAAAAGGTACTTTTTATAAAAGGTACTTTTTATAAAAGGTACTTTTTATAAAAGGTACTTTTTATAAAAGGTACTTTTTATAAAAGGTACTTTTTATAAAAGGTACTTTTATAAAAGGTACTTTTTATAAAAGGTACTTTTTATAAAAGGTACTTTTTATAAAAGGTACTTTTTATAAAAGGTACTTTTTATAAAAGGTACTTTTTATAAAACGTACTTTTTATAAAACGTACTTTTTATAAAACGTACTTTTTATAAAAGGTACTTTTTATAAAAGGTACTTTTTATAAAAGGTACTTTTTATAAAAGGTACTTTTTATAAAATGTACTTTTTCTATAAAAGGTACTTTTTACAAAAGGTACTTTTTATAAAAGGTACTTTTTACAAAAGGTACTTTTTATAAAAGGTACTTTTTACAAAAGGTTCCCCCTAAGAAACGCATTTTCCAAAAAGTACTTTTTCCAAAATGTTTTTTTCACCGAAGGATCCTACATTTCAAATTTCAAGTTTCTATGACCATAATTTTAAGAAATAAAAAAAAAGTACTAAAAAGTACACTTTTTACCGATTTTATCCCCCTTAGAATCAAAATTTTCAAAAAGTGCCATTTCCATTTGTTTTTTTAGCAAAGGATCCTATATTCCAAATTTCAAGTTTGTATGACCATTATTTCAGTAAATAAAAAAAAGTACCAAAAGTACACTTTTTACCCATTTTACACCCGTAGTGAGCGTTGGCCAAAAACCCAGCCTTAGTGGATCTTTTTCTCGGGAGGTGAACCTACATTGCAAATTTCAAGTTTCTAGGACTATTATTTAAGGAAATATAAAAGGTACCAAAAGTACAGTTTTTTACCCTTTTTACCCCCATAGAATCAACATTGGCAAAAATCCAGCCTTAGGGGACCTTTAATCCGTGAGGTGAACTTACAGTCCAAATTTCAAGTCTCTAAGACCATTATTTAAGGAAATATAAAAGGTACCAAAACTACACTTTTTTACCCATTTTACCCCTTTAGAATCAACATTGGCAAAAACCCAGCCCCAGTGAACATATTTTCCGAGAGGTGAATCTACATTCCAAATTTCAAGTTTCTAGGACTATTATTTAAGGAAATATAAAAAGTACCAAAAGTACAGTTTTTTACCCTTTTTACCCCCTTAAATCAACATTGGAAAACTTCAGCCTTAGTGGATTTATATTCCGGGAGGTGAACCTACATTCCAAATTTTAAGTTTCTAGGACCATTATTTAAGGAAATATAAAAGGTACCAAAAGTACAGTTTTTTACCCTTTTTACCCCCTTTGAATCAACATTGGCAAAAATCCAGTTTTAGGGGATCTTTTTTCCGTGAGGTGAACATACAGTCCAAATTTCAAGTCTCTATGACCATTATTTAAGGAGATATAAAAAAGTACCAAAAGTACAGTTTTTTACCCTTTTTACCCCCTTAGAATCAACACTGGCAAAAATCCGGCCTTACTGGATCCATATTCCAGGATGTGAACATTCAGTCCAAATTTCAAGTCTCTGTGACCATTATTTCATGTGATATAAAAAGTACCAAAAGTACAGTTTTTTACCCTTTTTACCCCCATAGAATCAACATTGGCAAAAGTCCAGCCTTAGTGGATCTATGTTCCGGGAGGTGAACATACAGTCCAAATTTCAAGTCTCTATGACCATTATTTCGGGAGATATAAAAAGTACCAAAAGTACAGTTTTTTACCCTTTTTACCCCCTTAGAATCAACACTGGCAAAAATCCAGCCTTAGTGGATCTATATTCCGGGAGGTGAATCTACAGTCCAAATTTCAAGTCTCTAGCTTCAGCGGTTTGGGCTGGGCGATGATGAATCAGTCAGTCAGTCACTCACTCACCCAACTCTTTTATATATATAGATAGAAGATGGAAAAAATATTAGAAAAAAAATCCAATATTAAGTATTTTTTCTTTACACATTGATATATTATATAGTATTCTGTAAAAATATAATAAAAAATCAGAAAAAAATATGCAGTACGTGCGCCGTTTTGCTTTAAAAGTTATCTATGACTTTTACTAAAATCCCCAAAATCACCAAATTTTAATGGCCTTTATAAAAAAAGTTCGTGAATAAAATTTTTTTGTTTTTTATTTTTTTTGTAGCTTTAACTATGTTTTATAAGACCAAAAAATAAAAATAACTAAGTTTTTTTTTTTAAGTTGAAAAAATTTTTTTTTTTAAAAAAATCTAAAATTGGATTTTTTTTTTTTTTATTTATTTTATTTACTGTAAATAAATTTAAAAAATACGTCAATATTTTAGTGTTTTTTTATATAAAAGGATTTATTGTATTGTATACGATAAATTTATAGTAAATAATTCGATAAAATAAGTATACAGTGGGCCGTTTTGCTTTAAAACCAATATTTGAATTTCGTTGGTATCCCAAATCAAAACCAAAATTTTTTTTGAGATACATAAAAAAAGTTCGTACTTAGAAATTATTTTTTATTGATTTTTTTAACATCCTGGACTGTTTTCTATACGATCAAATAATAAAAATAACTAACAAGGGAAGTATCTCAACCCTTATGAACCGATTTGCTTGAAACTTAAAATATATATAAAAGAGACGATTTTAAGGTTGGGGTGTCTCGGCTTTTCGGCCATATCAGTGATTCAAAATTTCATTGTCCCCTTATAAAACAGTGTGGACCTCCGGGAAAATTTCGATAGCTCCCGAACTAACAGGAATATCCTCTAGAGAAAAAATACGTGTCGACTTAAATTTAATAGAGATTATTTCGTATTCATATGGGCATCGTAGGTCTATGTATTCATATAATTACCCCCTAAAATTTACACATTTTCATAAAAAAAGTATTTAACGAAGCCAAACTTTTACAAGGTTATGCCACCGTTGGATAGGCATTAAAAAATCCTTTCTTCTCATATGTAAACAACATATAGTTTCTTGAAAAGAAATGGCTGAAAAATCCAAAAAACGATTTTTTCGCCATTTTTTGACCCATGTTTTGAACCCCTAAATCCCCGATATGGCCGATAAGCCGAGACACCCCAACCTTAGAATTGTCTCTTTTATCTATATTTCACGTTTCATGCAAATCAGTTCATAAGGGTTGAGATACTTCCCTTGTAAGTTTAAAAAAAAAAACGAAAAAAAAAAATAAAAATTTGAAGTACCCAAAATTTTTTTTTAAGTTTTTTGTTATTAACGGGGTATATACTTAGAAATAAAGCTAGTATTAAACGAGTTTACTTAAAATTTATTTTGAATAAATTATTTTTCGTAACGCAATAGGAAATAAGTGTTGCGAATGTTTTGTTTTTGCAGTTTTTGTGAATTTTTATATTTTTGACTATATTTAAAAAAAGGATATATTAACAGATTTTTTATTACCGCAAGCAACTCAACGAAATTTGGCACACTTATTAACGCCATTTTATCTAATCTATATTATAAATTTGATAGCAATTTAATAATTTTTAAAATATTTACAGCGATTTCAAGAAAAAGGATATATGGCAGCCACGCGAGTCCTTGCACAGATTATAATACAAATGTTGTACGTCGACAGTTATCTAAATTTCTAAGACAATAACTAAGTTAAGTAATTTTATATCAAGTTTTGTGGCTAAAACTCCACTTTTAAATTTCAGGATATACGACAGGTTCAAATGTCCTTCGACCGATTTGCTCAAAATTTTTATTTTTTTTTTTCTATTAATAAATTTTGTGCTTGCGTACCAAATTTGGAAAATCGTTGACAACTCTTTCTATTTTTTTTTTGTGATTAAACTATATTAACACTTTATTGCAGTTTTTAAAAAGGATATATAAATAACTTTTGTTTTACAGCAACGATTTCAGCGAAATTTGGCACACACATTGACATCACTTATTCCAACTTTTACAAAAAATTTCAAGGGTATCGAGTAATTTTTGAGCGATATACAACATTTTTAAGAAAAAGGATATATGGCAGCCACACGAGTCCTTGCTGCAATCTAGAAAAAAATTTACACATAAAATACTATATCAAAATTGGTAACATTGACAAAGTTTGGGAATTTTGTGACCATTTTTGTAGTTTTAATCACATATTTAAATTTCAGGATATATGGGGGGTAGTCGTGTCCTTGCTCCGATTTTTCCAAAAACTCGTTTTTTTCTTGATTAGACAATTTAATGCTTGTGTACCAAATTTCAGAAATCTGCGACCAATATTCTATTTTTGCCCACTCGATATATGGGAACGAATCAATTGTGCAACGGGCCAAAAAGTTAATATTTTTCGACCTATTAACAAAAATGTCCTAAAATTTTGGTATTTTACTCAATATAACGAAAAGTTGTGCATTTTTGGACACGTTCTTAGCACACGTAAATAGGTTTTCCAAAGACCTTTCATTTGGTATGTAACATGGTAGGTTTCTTTACATAATGTAGGAGATAAACGAAAAAACTGAAAAATTACCTTGTCTTCCCCCTCCTTTTTACCCCCTAAATATGAATTTGGGCCGCTAAAAAAAATACATGTCCCTTTGTTTTTTCTGATCTACAAAATAAAACCAATTCCAGAAAGATCAGCGGGTGACACTTCCCTTGTGAGTATGTTTATAATTTTACAAAAATATTTAGTTGTCGTGTTTAAAAAAAAATTTCTTGAAAAAAAAATTTATAAAAAAAATTAAAAATTTTATTGAAAAACGGTAGAACTAAAAAAAATGTCACTTTAAAACAAAATCGAAAATTTTATTACTACACTCAAAATAATAACTCTGTTTAGTAATTTTCAATATATATCGACCTTTTTATAATAACAGTTTTATGTTTTAGAATTTTCAAATCAGGCTTTTAAGGTCTGTATTTTTATTTAAATAAAAGACAATTTATTTAATTTTTTCTTTCTCCAACGTTTCACTGAGATATTTCCAGCATCTTCAGGGATTGATTTTTTATTAATAAATTATCTTTAGCTACATTTCACATTTAATTTTCAAACACAATATTTGTTTTACAACGTACATATAACACGACATAAAACACATAATTAATTTAAAAAATATATAATTGCAAAAATAAATAAAAAAATATCACAGTTTAAAATTTCTAACACTTCGTATCACAGTTGTTGGTTCTATACTCTGTAAAATACTCTGTAAAATGACTGTAATCTCAATTCAACAGTTATTTGACAGTTTTCTGTCAAAATACAGATTTAAAGAAAATACTTTGTATTTTGTTGTGACAAAAAAACAAAGTTTCCTCTGTTATGTTATAATCTTAATTTTAAAGATAATTAACAGAGTTTTCTGTTAAAATACAGATTTAAGCAAAATACTTCGTAATTTTTTTATAACAAAGTTTTCTGTTTTGAGTAGTTTTTGTTTTTGTTACCAAACATCAAAATTTTATCTGTATATTTTTTTTTTTGAAAAAAAGTTGAAAAAGTAGCAAAAAAAGTTATCAAAAAAAACTTTTTAGAAATCTTATAAAAATTTTACTAAATAACATGCATTTAAATAAACTCTGTAAATTTACAGATTTTTTTCTGTAAATTTTTTTTTGCATCAAGTGAATTTTACAAATATATGTAAATTTACATAGTTTTCTTTGCTAAATGGTGGTTTATTTAACCAATATTTTACTAAAAACAGTTTTTTTTTTCCAAATCATTTTACAGAGTTTTATAGTAAAATTACTGAGTTTTCTCTGTGAAAAAGCTTTCATATTTAACCAAAATCATTTTACAGAGTTTTTTAGTAAAATTACTAAGAAATGTTGATAGCTGGAAAAGTATGGTGTACTCTGTTAAATTAGCAGAGTTTTTCTGTAATTTAACAGAGTTATTATTTTGAGTGTATAAAATTATTGTGTTGCTAATTTGTTTTGCTCTGTTTTTCCCCCGGCTGATTTTTTTACACGATAATGTTTTTAATGCTGTTGTTTAATTTTAAAAAGTTGCAGGCAAAAATTTGCATTACCAGTAGCCCGTTTCTGTAATTAAAGTGAGAAGTTTTCGCATCGAAAAATATGAAACAAAAAATTCCACAGTTTCTCGACTCCGGAATAAAAACTGTTTCTGTATGTCAATGCGAAAACGCCAGCGTTTGTATTGGAATATTCCAAGATAGCTGTCAAAAAAGTAATCAAAGTGAGAAAATAGTAAGAAAACAAAAAAAAAAAAATAACACGGAGCAATTCAAATTATTGTTAACGGATCATTTAAAAGCAATAAAATAAATATAAAAAAAAAAAATTATATATTGTTGTTAATAATGTATAGTGTTCTATTGATAACAGCATTTTTTCATTCAGAGATTCTTTGATTTTTCTAAAATTTGTGAAAAAAATATAATAAATTAGATATTTATACAAACACAAAACAAGTAATTTGTATTTTTCTTACTATTTTCTCCATTTTTTTCATTTATTATCATTTTTTTAATGTTTTTATTTCTTTTTGTCGAAGTCTCGCACCGTTTTAAAATGTGAGTTTTTTTGACACTTAAAATACAAAAGTTTTCGACCAATTACTTTACAGAAACATTTTTCTCGCATCATTCCAATAAGTTTAAAAGTTTTCGCACAATAAAGTTACAGAAACAGTAAAATGTGAAAAGTCACTTTTTGTGCCGATTTACAATGTTTTCGTTTCATTTCACATGTTTCATGCGAGAAATCTTTCGATTCGAGAGTTACAGAAATCAGCTACAGGTAATGAAATTTGTAATGGAAAATTCAAAAGATATAAATACTTCTGATTCGAATTACCTTTCCCATTATTAATAAAATTCTTAAAAACTTTTTAAAAATAGTAAAAATTATATAGCTTTATCTTATTTTTAATCAAAATAATGTGCAATGAGCCGAGAAAGGGTAAATAAAGTTCTCGAAATTTTTTCCAAAAAGTACTGTCACGCGGTGAAATTTTTTACAATTTTAATTGTGTACACATTTTTAAAAATGTTAAACAAAATGTCACCTACAAATAAGTGGTGTTATAATGTCTTTATGATAATTTTATTATTGCATTTTATCTTGAAATGAGCGAATATCATCGTATAGTGGCGACATTATTTGAAATTATCAAATTTGTCTCTCTCTTAGATGTACAGATGTATTTTAAATGGTTTGAGATTAAACAAATAAATTTGACAAAAAAAGTTTTGTTTTGGTTCATAAATGAAGATCAAAAAGATTTGTGAAAATTTATTTTTTATTTTTCTCATGATTGAACAGAACGATTATTATTATTTGTTAGTTTTCAGTTTTAAATAAACGTGAATCTAAAACGGTTGTTTTTGTTTTGCCGCATTTCCAAATCAAAAAATTCGCATGAAAAGTTTTTCGAAAATTGTAAATATTGAAATATTAAAATTAACAAAAAAAAATTGTTATGTTTTGTTAAATAATAAAAAAAAAATATAATTTCGTGAATTTATAATTTTTCTTTTCACCAACATGTATTTCACTACAAAGACCTATAAAATAATATTAATTTTTATTAATACATTATGTGCGGTATGTATTTGTCATAATTTTTAATTTACAAAATTACCTTAATTACTGTTGGTGTGCTTTTAGTTTATATTTTTATATTTATCATTTAAAACAAAAATTAGTCATTAGTTGGATTGGACATCATTCTTAAAAATATATACGAGTATTTATACTTTAACTACCTGCAACAATAATAAAATAATAAATAATGCTTTCATTCAAAGTCAGACAAGTTTGTTTATTTGTTTTGGGAAACTGACAGACCTTGGGCAATGGACCCTCTTATAATCTCTATTTCACTCAAAAAATTATGTCATTAACTGTTTGTAGTTGATTTAAAAAGTTTTCCGTTTAGTCGTTTTTAAAAGAAAAACATTTGTTTGATGTTCAGTTTTTATTAATGACTACTTCAGTCCTTTGTTTCAAAAATAACACACTAAAAAATAAAGACTATCATTAACATTTAATTGTTAAAGTCATTTATTTTTGTTCCGTAAGTAAAAACTACTGATTATTCTTTTGATTTTTAATGTTTTTTGTAAGTATTTTTTTTTTTAAATTGTTGGTATTTTTTAATGAAATATCATTAATTTTTACCTACACAAGTCAGTTATTTTTTTGTAGAAAAAAAAATCAAAAAACTATTTGTAGAAATACACAGAAAAAAATATGGGGAAAAACAATTTGAGTAATCACTTGTTTAAATTTAAAAAAAGTTTTGAGTAATTTTTTAATTGACGCAATTAAAAATTTACTCAAAAATTTAAAAACAAATTGAGTAAATAATTTAATAAGAATTTAATAGCTTTTTTATTTTTTTTTTTGGAATTTTCTTAGTTTTTTTAATTCTCGTTTAGTTTATAGTTTTTTGTATATATACATGAAAGTTTGTAATCATATTTATAAAATTTTTTTATGTCTTTAAGACAAAAATATATTTGGTAAAGTTTGAAAAAACATGTTTTTTTTTCTTTGTAAAAAAATATGAAATTTTTTTAAACTTTGTTTTTTTTAGAGTAGAAACAGAATAAGCCCGGCACGACTTTTTCCATACGGTTTGGCAGATTAAACCGGTGGCCGGCGCCGATGTGAAATAAAACTTGTTCTGTTTTTAAAAGGTGGTGCTTCTTGTTCTGTTCCTGCACTTAATAGTGTCAATTAAAAATTTACTCAAATTTTTTTGGCAAACATTTAATAAATTTTTATTAAAAATTTACTCAATACTATTAAATCGTTTACTGGTGGAAAATTGAGTAATTTTTTACTCAATAGTATTAAAAATTTACTCAAATTTTTTTTTTATTTCTTTCTGTGTATAAAAACATGTTTGTATCAAGTGACTTTGGCACGATGGGTAGAGTGTCTGGCCAGAATGTAGTTGATTGCGGGATCGATTCCCCAAAAATTTTATTAAAAGTTTTTAAAAAAATATTTCAATAAAAAATTCTAAAAAATTACATACGAAATCATTAATTTTTATTGTTTTCGTAGGTTATTTTTTTGAAATTTGTTGGTAAAAATAACAGAACTATCATTAATTTTTAATGTTTTCGTTGGTTATTTTTTTCGAATTTGTTGGTAAAAAAGAGTGAAAAATACGTAATTTTTTAATGTTTAATGTTATTTATTTTAGAAAATTTTGTCAACAGTAAAAAATAAATGTTGATGTTTGTTAAAACAAATGAATAATTACTGGAATGGTTTTCAATTGTTTATTCACTGGTTTTAAGTGTGTTTTTCATTTGTGTTTGCCTACAAAATATTTTGAGTGTTGTTTTTATAATTGTTTGTGTTCGGCTATAGAAATATGAACCTAACTCAAAAGTTAAATAACAAAAAATTTAAAAATATCATCACTCCTTTAAGACTTACAAGGGAAGTCTCCCTAGTGTCACCCGCGGATCTTTATGGAATTGGTTTTAATTTGTAGAGCAGAAAAAATAAAGGGACACGTATTTTTTTTTAGCGGCCCAAATTCATATTTAGGGGGTAAAAAGGAGGGGGGAAGACAAGGCCATTTTTCAGTTTTTTTCGTTTATCTCCTATATTATGCAAAGAAACCTAGTCATGTTACATACCAAATGAAAGGTCTTTGGAAAACCTATCTACGTGTGCTAAGAACATGCACAACTTTTCGTCATATTGAGTAAAATACCAAAATTTTGGGACATTTTTGTTAATAAGTCAAAAAATATTAACTTCTTTGGCCCGTTGTTAGCACCACGAGATAGGTAATTTGAATACCTTAAATCTGATACCACACATGCCTATATTAATTTTGTTTAAATAGGCGTTAATCGTAAAAAACTGAAAAAGGTCAATTTCCCCCCCATACAAATCGACCCCCCTAAAAATGAGTTTGGGCCGCTAAAAAAAAATACGTGTTGAATTAATTTTCCTTCTTAACAACATATCCAAATTTCATGAAGATCGGAGGGTGACACCAGGGAGACTTCCCTTGTTAGAAAATACAGGCACGGACTCTCAGCTTACAATATGAATGGACAACTTAAAGATATATGAGCAATTGTCATTAACTTTTAATATTTAAGAAAAAAAAAGTTGCGATTTTTTTTCGTGGCACATTAATAAGACTTTGTAGGTAAATAACATTATAAATAAGTAATTCAAATCCGTCCGCGTGCATTAATTTGAGCGATCGCACTCAAAACTATGGCGGTTTAAAGTTAAAATTTTTAAAAAAATTGTCAAAATTACATTTTTTTATCCGAAGTTAACCAAACGTACCATTTTGTATTATGCTTACCCAGAGCTAAAATACATATTCAAACATGCATAAAATCTTTGCTAAATATCGAGATATTTGCATTTAACCAATTTTTTTTTCGGCACATTTTCCAATATTTTGGAAATAAAAATGTTTCCAGGGGTTTATTTTTTTTAGAAAAATATTACCAAATGCATTAACAAAATCTCAACAAATTCTTAGTTAACGTCATTATTCTATCTCTAATAGGTAAGAAACAGCAGTGGTTTAAAAGGTCATTTTTGAAAAAAAAAAAAATTTAATAATTTTTGATTTTTTTTTTTTTTAATATTTAAAGTTTGATTTTACAGTGTTGTCCTTCACTGAATATTGAAACTATTCAAAGTATGATTAATAATGATAATACTAAGGTTATTACGAAATATTTTAACGTTATTTCTAATTTTATTAAGGTTATAAAAAATTTTAGCGATTTTCGCGACTGCAAAAATCAATGGACTAATTTTGTAATATTATTCGAATAAGACATGTCAAAATCTATCAAAATACATTTCTTTTCTAATTTTTTTAAGTAATGTAAGATTTTATTATATAAGCATTAAATTTAAAAGTATCAAAAATTTAAAACCACCGAAAAACCGCTTAAACGTTAAATTTTTTCGGGTGCGAATTAATTGAAGATAGAGAATTAAAAAGACTACCAAACGCGCCTTTCACCGACCAATTTCTATAAGCGGCTGAAAAACACCGCGGAATTCGCCAATATTAACTTTTGATCAATGTTGCTTTCCATGATTTATTATATTTGCACATACCATTGTTTCTACATGTTCAACTTTCAGCCATACACATTTGGCTCTCAAATAATGCAAAACTAAAATATCGAAATTTTGCAAAAAATTTAAAAAGTTCATAAAATTTTTGCAATTGAATATTTTTTGGGTGCGTTTGTAAATCAAGTGGGAAATGGTAAATTATAAAGTTCACAAAGCATTCGGAACCATTTGGAATAAAACTGGGGGTGTGCCTCCCAAAAAACAGACTTTTTAAAAAATTCACGTTTTTTCTTCCCATCTTTGGAGAGCTGCAGCTTCGTAACCATTGCGAGCACATCACTCGAATCAGTCTCAGATTGTGCATATTTACAAGGGCTTTTACCATGTGTATTTGTATTTTAAAATAACAGTTTGCACCAAAAGATACAATCAAAAAACCTCGAAAAATTTAAAAAAATTGGTATCAAAGATTTAGGTCCATGTAACTTTTTTCTTATTGATGGCACATCCACTGAACCTACACCAAATAATTAGAGTTGTGTCGTTCACGAACGAACTAGTTCAATTGAACTATTCACTTAACTGAGCGGTTTATCTAGTTCGTTCATTTCGGCTCTTTTAGGTCTTTTCGTTCATTCAGCTCCATTGGTCATTACTTCATTTTGATCTTTCAGTTCGGTGGTTCAATTTTTGTTGTTAATTTTGTCAATAGGTGTTAGTTTTTTCTCCTCTTTTGGCACGCTTTCTCATCATTTATATGTTTTTTTACAAAAATTTTATATATTTTTTTTAAATTAATGTTTTTATTTAACATTTTTGTATTTTTTGAACGAAAGCCAAAACAACAGACATGATCGAAATGATTCGATCAGGAACTGTTGAACGAAAACCAAAATTGACATATTTGAACTAGATGAACGACCAACAGACATGATCAAAATGATTCGTTCACGAACTGTTGAACGAAAAAGCCAAAAGAGCGATTGAACTAGATGAACGAACTAGGTCTTTTATCTGAAATGAACGAGAATGAGCGCTCACTCAATTGAACGATTAAGCACAAGTCAACAAATAATTGCCCAAGTCTACTGATTAAACGGTATTAAATTTGGAGCAATAACTTTGAACGAAAAATTTCATGAGAGTATCAAGCGATTTTTTTACATTTTTCAACTTTGCAAGTTCCTTACCATGAGATAATGAGACTATTTGCGCTGTGCCTTTGCAGAATTACTCATTATAGTTCTCTTAACATATCTCCATTCACAGGTACCACCTAGTTTACAAATAAAAATGTTATTGCGAAATTAGTAAAATATCACAAGCGTTAAAAGTTAATGACAAAAGTCCATATGTATGATGTCGTGATTAATAGGAAAGTCGTACACTCAAAAAAAAAACCTTGTCAAATTACTAAAAAAAGTCTCGTTATCCTATTTTACCAATATTTGACAGTTTTCCTTGTTTTTTAACAAATAATTTTCGATCGAAATTTAATTTTTTTTTTTTGGTAATTTTACAGTTTTTCTTGAAATTTTACAAATTTCCAAGGTTTTTTACCAAAAAAAATCTAGTAAATTTAAGAGAATTCCTTGTAAGTTTTATTTTGCCAAAAAAATTGTAAATTTATTGGTAAAAATCTTGTAAAATTACAAAACATCTCGTAATTATACCCTACACCACACTGTGGTACAGGGTATAATGAGTTAGTGCTGATGTTTGTAACTACCAGAAATATTGGTCCTAGACCCACTTTTAAGTATACCGATCGACTTAGAATCACTTTTTGAGTCGATCCGCCCGTCTTTTAATTGAGGAATTGTGAATGGTAAAAAAAGTACTATTATTAAAAAATTTCCAATAAAATTGTTTTCTTAAAAATCATTAAGCATTGTTCATTAAAGTAATGATAATGCTACAAATATAATGAGCAATGATTTCAAATTAATATCAATGCAACTATCAGCTTCGATGCCATTACAATTAAATTTCCTAATGATAATAAACTAATAATTTAAATGAATTCAATATCTTTCAGGTTCTTGGAGCTTTGCTTATATGGCATGGAGTATGGTTGCTGCACAGTGTAGAAAATTCAAAATTTGATCATGGCGAAGAATTAGGCTCAATTCTAATAATAACATTGGGAGTTGCTATAATAAGTGTATCAATTTATGGCACAGTAGTAACAATATTGGAACGCAAAGGATTGTTAGTTATTGTAAGTATCACTTATGACGGAAGATACACGCAGAAAACAACAGTGAAGAAGCATGATTGTAGCACACTTTTATTAGCCAATGGATGATGATAACACCGGCTGACAAAATTTGAAAAAAGTCGAAACCCCAGGACTAGAGTATACTTTTCTAAGAGTTTGAGTTGCGCTGAATCCGAATCTGTACTCAGATGTATCCATCTAAGACTTTTTCTATACGAAAAATGTCTCAGAATCTGAGACTTTTCCTTTACGAAACATATCTCAGAATATGAGACTTTTTTTATATGAAAAATGTCTCATAGACTTTTTTATACGACAAATGTCTTTGCATCTGAGACTTTTTTTATACGAAACGTGTTTTAGAATCTGAGACATTTTAGACGAAACATGGTTTAGAATTTAAGACATTTTCTATGCTAAAAACGTCTCAGAATCTGAGACTTTTTCTCTACGAAAAATGTCTCAAAATCTTAGACATTTTCTATAAGAATCTGAGACTTTTTCTATACGAAAAATGTCTCATAATCTGAGACGTTTTCTATACGAAATCAGAATCTAAGACTTTTTCTATACGAAATCAGAACCTGTCTTAGAATCTGAGGCATTTTAGACGAAACATGTTTTAGAATTTAAAAAATTTTCTATGTGAAAAACGTCTGAGAATCTGAGACTTTTTCTTTACGAAAAATGTCTCAGAATCTTAGACATTTTCGATAAGAATCTGAGACTTTTTCTATACGAAAAATGTCTCAGAATCTTAGACATTTTCGATAAGAATCTGAGACTTTTTCTATACGAAAAATGTCTCAGAATCTGAGACATTTTTTATACTTTTTCTATACGAAATCAGAACCTGAGACTTTTTCTATACGAAAAATGTCTAAGAATCTGCGACTTCTTCTGTAAGAAATGTGTTTTAGAATGTAAGACATTTTCTAACCGAAAAAAGTTTAAGAATCAAAAAATGACTCAGAATATGAGACTTTTTCTATACGAAAAATATCTCCGAATCTGAGACTGTTTTTATATTAAAATTGTTTTAGAATGTGAGATTTTTTCTCTACGAAAATCTGTGACTTTTTATTTTGGCGAAACTTCTATGAACTTTAGATTTTTGAAATCTCATCATCTGTACGAAAAATATTTCACAATCTGGAACTTCTTATATAGGAAAAATTTCTATGAATTTTGAGACTTTTTATATGGGAAAAATTTCTCCTATAGAAAAAGTCTCAGATGTATACGAAAAATCAGAGAGTTTTTCTGAAAGAAAATGTGAAATTTTCTTTTTAAAAAAATTAAAAAAAAATTAGGCTCCATTATAAGCGAATTAATCGGAATTTTGGGGCTCCCTTAGGTCGGTTAATTCTGAAGTAAATTCACAGTGATTGGGTAATACAATCACTAAATTTTCATTCGGAATGCCAAATCGGATTAAGGAATGAAATCCTTCCTTATAAAAAAAAGTTAGTTTGCGCAGTTACAACATCTCTAATATGGCCAAAAACCGTTTTTTTTTTCAATTCAAGCTATAATATCTCGATAACCTTATGTGATAGACAAATTCTGAAATCAGATTCGGATTTACTGCAGCTAAAACACTTAGAAAATTATACTCTTATCTACGGGCTAAAGAATTTGTTTGCCTGTGTAATCATTAGAGGTGTCCTTAAAAACGAAAATCATATTTTTATACCTGGAACAAAACAATATAGGACCCATATTGTTCTTTAGTATCTAAAAACAAGTAAGAAAATTATAGTCGGCCAAGACCGACCATATAATACCTTGCACCAGAGTTTCCCGGAAAATGGGTCCCAAATTCAAACATGGACTGATTAGATCTATATTTTTTAAAATCTTGAATAAGTGTAAAAACACTAATCAAATTTGAGTGGAATTGGCTTCTTTTTGTTGACAATAAATCGCTTCAACTGAATATCGGGCGAAATTTCCAAATGGGACCTAAGTCCAAAAATGGTCAGATGATAATCAGATTTGATAAGGTTATTAAAGTACGCGTTTAACATAAACAAACAGAATTTTAATTAAATATTTTCTATTTTCATGAAATTTGAGAGAGTAGGCGAAAATCAGGAAGGTGGTTTGTATGGGGGCTACAAGAAGAACTGGTCCGATTTCTTTAAAATTCGGAATGGTGATTTGTGTGGATAAAACATGATTACCTGCCAAATTTCGAAAAGATACCTATTAAAATGTGGTTATTAGAGTCATTTGAGCCACAACAAAAGAGGACCTTTTGTATGGGGGCTAGGTCCAAATATGGAGCCAAAATTTGGGGACAAGCGGCTAAAAATAACTCGTGCCGAAAATGGATTGAAGTTTTGGGACATTCTTATATGAACGAAAAACGTTTTTTTTCTTGTTTTTGGAAAAATATTGGTATTTGATATTTTATGTTAAATTTTTTGTGAGATAATATGAAAATGGTATTAAATTACCTTTCCAGAACGACAAAAAAATTAAAATCGGATAAAAAATAAGCATTTTACCCATACATGCCCCAGACCGTTCATTGTATGGTTTTTAAAGCCAGAATTTTCAAAATTTTCAAAATTTTTAGGCAAAAAAATAATAAAAATTTAATTTTACTTTTTGATCAAATTGAAAACATGTTTAAGATTAAAAATAGCAGATATGGTAGTCAAGGAGTTGTTTTATTTGGCGCGGGTAGGGATAAAATTTCCGCGGATTCCAAATAAAATGCGTTTTTCTACAATAATTTAGCAAATGTTGGAAAATTTGTGTTCTTTTGTACACACAAAAAATTATTGGCTAAAAATTTTCAATTAAATGTATTGATCAACAAAATTTAAATAAGTCAATCAATGTTTTGATTAAAATTTTTGATATTTTTTGTTACAAATTTTCAACATACCAGATTTTTTTTCGCTTTTATTTATTTGAATAGATTAATTCAAAAATATACAAAATAATCGGGCTTTACTTTTTTTTATTGTTGGCAACATATTAGAAAGTAAAAAAGATGCTTTTTTTTATAATTTTGTCATAATCTTACAATTCATTTGTTAAATCAATCATTATTTTGATTGACTTTAAACAAAAAATTGATCAAATTTTTTATCAAAATCGAAAAAATGTTTGATTGCAAAAATTTTCAATCAATTACCTACAATTTGATGATTGGTATAACAATTTTTTTAATTGGAGGAATTTCAATCAAAAAATTGAGTGAGTCTGCGTTTTTGTTGATTGAAATTCGTTTCAAATTTTTTCTGTGTACGGATCAAAGTGTAAAACGTAAATTCTGTAACTTTTGAGAAATCGGATATATGCAGATATTTTGTATTATAGAAATGTATAATGTCCCAAATTTGTCATTTCACCTCGACGAAAAGGGGTTAAAGATGGCCGATTTCTCCAAAAATGAACAGAATTTATGTTTGACACTTCGTATCGTACAATACAGATTTTTTTCCATATTTGCTAAATTATTATAGAAAAACACATTTTCTTTGGAATCCGCGGAAATTATATCACTACCCATGCAAACTGAAAAAAAGCTAGTCTACCATATCTTTTAGTTTTGATATACAACATGAGATAATAAAGTACAATTTATTTTTTTTTTATTTTTTTGCCTAAAAATTTGGAAAATTTTCAAATTCTGGCTTTAAAAACCGTGCAATGCACAGAGGGCCAGACAGATCGATTTCCGGCCAAAAGTCCTTATTTGTAAATTCTCAAAAAAATGTTTACCAGTTTGTTAGGCATATATAGAAGCAGGTTTTCTGAACTTATCTTTATGATCCAATTACACCCTTTCCTTTGACAGGTCTTCAAAGTTAAAAAAGTTCGTAAAAAATTTTAAAAAGTTGAGATACTTTTTTAATTTTTTTCCCAAACTTCTATTGCTAATGTTTAACTTTTTGTTTGCGTGGTTCAACCTTATATATAAGCCTTTGTAACGAAAATAACATGGACAAATATAAATCATTTGCCTGGCAGCAATTCGCGTTCTTGTAAAAAAAGTTATAATTTTTTAGCTATTTACCTCGCGCCGAAAAAATCCTCAGCGATCCTCAGTTCGATACAATCGGTCTATATTTTTTTTGATATAGAATGGATCCATATCTTTCGAAAAAAGTTGCCCAAACTTGCTCGAAATGATAAATGGCGAAATTACAGCTATATATGCAGTGGTCCGAGATTTGTTTTTAAAAAAGTAATTTAACCCAAAATAATGTTTTACGGCTTGATTAATTTTTTTATCATCAGAGAGTGCCTTAAGTATAGGAAAAAAAAAATATATACATTTATAGTTTTTTTGTAAAATTATGGAAAATATCAGTTGCACCATTTCCAATTAAATTCAAAGATTTTTTATTGAATTTCCAAAATAAAGAAAAAACAGTGAAAAATTTGTCGTCACCATTTCCAAAAGCTTTTCTGAAACAAAGTAAGTCATTTACACCATTTCCATACTTATATCAAACCTAAAAAAAATACAAATAAAATTTATGTGCGTAGATTTAACTTCAGACACTCATAATACTCTTAAAACTAATTTTTAATTAAATCAGACAAAGTTAAAAATCTAGCCGCCATATTCTTTCCGCCATATTGAACTTTCAGTACGATTTTAAGATAACAGGTCCGGAAATTTACTAGGCCACACTTTCAGCTAGCTTCAACAAAGAAAAGGAATATAACTGTTTTTTAATTACTTGTAACAAACTTTTCTAAGCATATTTAGTCCGCCATTTTGTTTTTCAAAACTCACGCCAGTAATTATGATTCAGTAACTCCAAGACCCCCTTAAAACAAAATTTGAGTTTAATCGGACAATTATAAAACAAATTTGTCCGCCATATTGGATGCGCCCTTTTGATTTTTTTAGTTTTTAGTTAACCCAGCAAAAAATAAAGGAAGTAGTCCAAATCAAACCACTTCTGAAGTACTCCAAAAAAAGCAGTTAACCCCTGATTTATTATTCAAATGGAGATACTTTTAAACAACTTCCAAAAATTGATATATAATGTCATAAATTATGGCTTGCACCACTTCCAAATATAGATATTAGTATTCACTTCCTCACTAAAGAAATCTCCACTATAAATCTCCACTAAAAAATTTTTAAATTATCAATAATTATTTACTTAATAAAAATTGGTTATTTTACAAATGCTTTATATTTAAAAATGACATGAAATAATTCAATTAAGGAATGTATTTATAAATTATATTAAGCTTCTTACGTATAGTAAGGAAATATCATGAAAATTCAGAATATTAGGATTGCTTTTTGTTTTCTATAGCTTTTTCCTACAGCTTTTTTTTGGTAATATCCAAGTTTATGACTATTATAAACTCGGTTTTAGCAATAGCACTGTTTTCGCATAACCGTATATACGCTTACCTATACAAATTTTAAACTATCCACGCTTATTTTTAACTTGTATAATTATTGGCATTAAATTTAAGTTTCGATAAAAAGTGAAGCCAAGTTCGCATTTGAAAATAAAATGTTTTTTCCGTGTTTGCTTAAATAAACTTTGACATTCAACAAAAGTGGTGCCAAAAAATTTTTAAATTTTAATGTTAAAATATAAACGGTTATGCGAAAACAGGGCTAATGTTTCTTGCTATCAAAATATTTGGTTAAACGAATCATAAAACAATGTTTCAACTAAACCGTGTTTTACCATAGCAATGCGAATGCGCTATAATCCCGTATTCTCATACACGTCTTTTAATTTTAAATTAAACGACTCGTTTAGTATTTATTCCATTACAACGAAATGACACTATATGGTAATAGAATGATGAGCTAAAACGAGTCGTATGCGATTCCTACTGTTTTGCTTTTCCTTCCTTTTTCATTCTTTTTTATTTTTTTTTTATTTTTGAAATTTGGTCTGGGGGGGGGGGGGTAATTTCCCCTTCCCCCCTTGTACCCGCGCTTGTTATTTTATTTTTACTACATTTTTATTGTTTTGACTACAAATGTTAGTAGTTTTTACTACATAAGTCAGTTGTTTTTTTGTCATTGTTAGTTGATTTAACTGAAAAAGTAGTTGATCCCAACACAACTTACAAAGTAGTTATTTTAACTGACATTTTCAGTTGATTTTACTAACATAATTTTTTGAGTGTAGTGTTTAATCACTTCTTAAATATACAATATTATGCATTCGCAATGAAGTGGTTAATAAGTATACTCAAAAGTTCAAAGTTATAGAATAGTATGAAGACCACTTCATATGTACTGAAAAACGAGTTGAAACAACTACTTACTTGCTGCGACAACTATATGAAAATCTAATGAGATATTCAGTAGACATTCACTACTCCAGAAGCAGTGGAAGTCCTTTTTATCATTGTTCTAAGTAATGTTTTTTTTTGCTGGGAAATTTTAAAATTAGCTACCCCGAAATATTCTAGAAGCACATTTTCAGCCGGATTCAACAAAAATAAAGACTTTTTGCCGGAGTTGGATAATTCTTTAAACTTAAAGAAGCATATTTAGTCCGCCATTTTGTTTTTCAAAATTCGGAGTAACAATTCTTATTCAGTAACTCCAAGACACGCATAAAACAAAATTTGAGTTCAATCGGACAATTTAAAAAAAAAAATTGTCCGCCATGTTGGATCCGCCATTTTGATTTTTTTGGTTTTTAGCTAAATTTTGAAATCAGCGACCTCGAATTCCTTTAGAAGCACATTTTCAGACGGATCCAACAACTATAAAGACTTTTGGCCGGAATTGGATCATGCTGGCCCTGTGTGCAATGGTCTGAGGCATGTATCCGTAAAATGCTTTTTTTTTATCCGATTTGAATTTCTTTAAGCTTTTTAGAAAGGTAATTTATTACTTTTTTCATATTATTTAACAAAAAAATTTACAAAAAATATCATACACCAATATTTTTCCAAAAACTAGAAAAAATGTTTTTTTTTCATTACATAAGAGTGTCCAAAAACTTCAATCCATTTTCGGCACGAGCTATTTTTATCCGATTGTCCCCAAATTTTGGCTCACTCATTTTTAGATACTAAACTAAAATTTAGGACCCTACCAGGTATTAAAAAGTGATTTTGAAAAATTATTCGTAAGGACACCTTTAGTAATCATACTATGATAAACCATTTACATGACTTTGGGAATCAAGCTATGATTCTCATACGATCAGTTAGCATCATAATATGATCTCTCTAGCCATTTTATTATATAATTCTCAATCGTAGTTTGATTCCTCTGCATTATGTTTGCCACAATCATGTTTCCTGTCTGCCTGTAATATTTTGTTTAAAAATATAATTAATTTTTAATTATAGTTTGCCGTGCTGTTGGTCGTGCTTTTGGTTATACAATTCGTAATGGTCAGTATAAGTCATTCTGCTGGAGGTAATATGGTTTCCAAAGAATTGCAACATGGTTTCGATGAATTATGGGATACAAAATATCAAAAACCAAATACGACCTTATCGTTGTATGAGGAATGGGTAAGTTTAATACAATTTAATTTTATTGTTTTATTTACATATTTATTAAATCATTTAAATTACCCATTTCAGTTGGAATGTTGTGGTAAAAATAGTGCCGATGATTATTTTCTATTGGATAAGGTACCGCCATCCAGTTGTTGTAAGGATCATGATTGTTCAATAATTCACAATTTATATAATGTTGGCTGTGAACGAAAATATCAAGAATATGTTAAATCAAAAACTATATATTTCAATCTTATTAGTTGGTTCATAATTATAACAGAGGTTAGTTATTGGGAATTTACAGTTGCCCTTAAAATTGGACGTAAGCTATTAGATAACAGAATACACTTGAAAGGTCCGCGGAATAAGAAGTCGTAATACTTGGATTTCATTTGTTATTCTCACTTTCTTTAATGAGTTTGTTTAGCATTATAAGTTCTTAAGAATAATGGTAAACGTTCAATTCATGGAGTAACTGTATATTGTAAAATTAAATTAATTAAACAGAAATATTAATCAATTCTTTTTTGTCTCTTTTACAGTTTATTAATTCAATATTTGCTTGCGTTTTAATTGACAGTATTCGAAATCATAGAGATCGTCAAAGATTTTATAGTTAAATTTTCTCTGAAGATTACATCAATTTTATTAAGTTTTAAGAAGAGTATTTGTAGATAAATTTATTTATTTTTGTGTTTTTTTTTTAGTCAATCTATTTAAGTCATAAATTATTGAATAACTTGTTAAATTTTATTAGCCAGTGTGTTTGCAAAAAAACAATCAATAAATCTAACTGTCATTGTACATCTGGTGCTGTTGACAAATTAGGAAAAATTTAATAAAAACCTGTTAAGGAATGTTTACGATTATTTTAAATTTAAATTTTATGAATGAAATTTTATGTCAAGTAAGTACATGGTAAAAAAATATGTAACCCGAATTAATCCCAAACGAAATATTTGTTAACAAAAGGATTTTGACGGTTAAAATGCCAATATGTAGGTTTTACAAAAATTAAAGCCGGGAAAAGTTTTTAAAAATTGATCAAAAATTTTCCTTTTCCTTAAAAATGCACTTTAAAAAAAAATATATTTTTTATGAGTGCGTTGGTACAAAAAACGGATCGTTTAATTGAGTGACTAGAAATTTTATTCGTAAATAGAAAAAAAAATTGAGTTTTTTGTTTTTGTGGTCTCAAGTGCAAGCATGGACTGATTGGATCCATATTTTTTGAGATCTTTTATTAGTGTAAAAAACACACAGAAACCAAAATTAAGGGAAATAGTATTTTTGTACTGCCAATAGACCATGCGCGGATCTACGGGGAGGGGAAAAAGGAAATTTCCGCACCCAAACCGAATTCGAAAAAAAAAAAAGGAAAAAGAAAAAAAGAAAAAAAAAAATTAAGAAAAAACGGAAGAAGAGGAAAGGAGAGAGAAAAAGAAAGTGAAAATGATAATGAAATAATCTGAGAATTTATGAAAAACGTCTAAGAATCTTAACATTTTTATGAAGAAAAAATATCTCGTACTCTTACACTCAAAATATTTTGTAGGCAAAAACAAATGAAAAACACATTTAAAACCAGTGAATAAACAATTAAAAACCATCCCAGTAATTATTCATTTATTTTAACAAACATCAACATTTATTTTTTACTGTTGACAAAATTTTTTAAAATAAATAACATTTAACATTAAAAATCTATGTTTTTTTCATTAATTTTTACCAACAAATTCGAAAAAATAGCCTTCGAAAACATTAAAAACTAATGATAGTTCTGTTATTTTTACAAACAAAATCCAAAAAAAATAACCTATCAAAACATTAAAAATTGGCTGTAGGCAAAATCGCCCAAAGAAAAATCGCCCAAAAAATTTACTGAAAAATCGCCCAAATGCAAAATCGCCCAAAAAATATGAAAAATGACCCAAAAAGAAAAATACGAAACTTCGCCCAAAATTAACGAAAAAAAGCCCAAAAAAGAAATGAAAAATGGCCCAAAATAAAAAATATTTTTTATAACACATTTTTTCCAAAACACATACCACACAGAAAAGCTTTCTTTTGCTGAGAGGGTGGGTCTAAGGCATGGAGTTTGTAAACCCTAAGCCCGGCCGAAGGCCCGCTACGAAGAAGAACTTTAAGACAGAGACAAACACTTTAAAGAAAAGACCATAGGTTATGTGGTTATTATTTATTTTTATAGATCGTTGTTTTGAGAATACAGCCCATAAAATGCATAAGTAATTGATGTAAAAGTTTAAAGTGTGAAAGTTAAATTTTAACGAAATAAAAAAAATGGAATTAGCATCGACCAAAGCGCCGCAGGCGAAAAATTTTACCAACAAATTTTAACAAAAAATCGTGATTTAAATCCGAACTGACAAGGGAAGTCTCCCTGGTGTCACCCTCCGAACTTCATGAAATTTGGATATACATATATATTGTTAAGAACGAAAATTAATTCGACACGTATTTTTTTTGCGGCCCAAACTCATTTTTAGGGGGGTTGATTTGTTTTTTACGATTTACGCCTATTTAAACAAAATCAATATAGGCATGTGTGGTATCAGGTATACCTATCTCGCGGTGCTAACAACGGGCCAAAGAAGTTAATATTTTTCGACTTATTAACAAAAATGTCCTAAAATTTTGGTATTTTACTCAATATGACGAAAAGTTGTGCATGTTTGGAAACGTTCTTAGCACACGTAGATAGGTTTTCCTTTCATTTGGTATGTAACATGACAGTGGCGGGTACAGCTTTTGGGTTTGGGGGGGGAAATTTTTTTTTACTTCGAAAAAAAAAAATCATAAATTCACCTTTGTTGACGAGCAAAAAAAGGGATACGTTTTTTTTGCAAAAAAAGTGATGGGAAAACTATAAAATCATCGAATTTATTAGCTTTGGCCGAAGGAGGTTTGTTTTTTATGATCATATTTCGTTTAGATCATTTTTTTTTTTTTAATTTGTTTTGAAAGAAAATTGTATATTTTTCGTATACATAAGAAAATAATTTTTTTAATAGAAGAAATTCTTTCTACATAGAAAATAACATATGTTGAGACGTTTTTCGTGAAAAAATTATTTTTTAAAGGGAAAATGTCTCAGAATATATGACTTTTCTTTACGAAAAATTCTAAATCTGAGAATTTTTTAATAGAAGAAATTCTTCCTACATAGAAAATATCCGATTTTGAGACATTTTTCGTAATTTTTTTTTTTTTATAGGGAAAAAGTCTCAGAATCTGAGACTTCTTCTTTATGCAAAATGTCTCAGAATCTGAGACTTCTTCTTTACGAAAAATGTCTCAGAATCTGAGACTTTTTGCGTATAGAAAAATTTTCAGATTCTAAGAAATTTTTTTCCACAGAAAAAGTCTCAGATTCTAAGACATTTTACTATAGAAAAAGTCTCATATTTTAAAGCATTATTGAGACATTTTTCCTATAGAGAGGTCTCTGATTATTAGATTTGTTTCGTACTGAAAATATTTTAGATTCTGAGACCTTTTTTCTATAGAAAAAGTCTTAGATTCTTCGACCTTTTTCCAATAGAAAAAGTCTCAGATTCAAGACCTTTTTCCTAAAGAAAAAAAAATCTGAGATCTTATTCCTAAAAAAAGGACTAGATTCTCATATTATTATTCTGGCACTTTTTTTCTAAAGAAGAAGTGCCAGATTCTGAGACATTTTTCTGATTCTGAAATCTTTTCCTATTCTAAGACACTTTTCCTATAGAAAAAGTCGGAGATTCTGTGACCCAGATTCGGAAATGTTTTTCCTATAGAAAACGTCTCAGACTTTAAGACCTTTTTTCTATAGAAAGTTTATAGATTCTAAGACCTGTTTCCTTTAGAAAAAGTCTGAGATTCTGAGACCTTATTCCTAATAAAAAAATCTTATATTCTAAGACCTTTTTCCCGTAGAAAAAGTTTCAGATTCTGTGACCTTCTACCAATTAAGTAAGTTTCAACTTCTGAGACTATTTTTCAACAATAAATAGTCTCAGACTTTGAGACCGTTTTCTTTTTAAAAAAGACTCCGATTTTGAGATTTTTTTCCTTAAAATTAGTCTCAAATTCAGAAATTCTGACACTTTTTTCCAGTAGAAAAATTATAAACATTTTTAAGAATTTAAGATATTTTTCCTATTGCTATGTAGAAGACAAACATTTTTTATATGTATAAACCATATTAAGATCCTGTAACATTTTTCTATACAAAAAAAGCATATTCTAATTTTGATTGACAGATGTTTTTCACAGAAAATTTTCAGATTAATTTACTTTTTCCTTAAAAAATTTAAAAATTTTCCGTATTAAAATTTTCAGATTTTTTTCTATGAAAAATTTTTAGACTTAGAAATTTTTTCCTTCTGAAAATTTTTTAGAAAATTTCCTTTTTCTAGTTTTCTTCTTTCCTTTCCTTTCTTTTTTTTCTTTTTCTTCTTTTTTTCTTTTTTTTCCTCTTTTTTTTCTTTTCGAATTTGGTCTGGGGGGGGAAATTTCCCCTTTTTCCCCCCCCTTGTACCCGCGCATGAACATGACTAGGTTTCTTTGCATAATATAGGAGATAAACGAAAAGAACTGAAAAATTGCCTTGTCTTCCCCCCTCCTTTTTACCCCCTAAATATGAATTTGGGCCGCTAAAAAAATACGTGTCCCTTTATTTTTTCTGCTCTACAAACTAAAACCAATTCCATAAAGATCTACGGTTGACACTAGGGAGACTTCCCTTGTGAGTTCCCTGCAAATTTTTTTTTTTATAAATTTGGTCTGAGGGAGGGGGAGTTTATCCTTTCCCCGCATTCCCATTGATCTATTTAAAATTTTAATGATCATTTGATTAGCATCTAATTAGATTGTCACATCGCATCTGTGTTTTCTGTGTAAGTGTATTCAGCTTTTGTATGTAACCAGATCGCGTAGGTAAAATGTTTGTAGTAATTTATCTTAAACAATTAAACTTGTTGCAAAAATATGGTCAAAACAACTACAACAAAAAATAGATACCATAATCGTTATAATAACAAAACAAAATCCCACTGACTTAATAGTAGTTTGCCGATAAACAACAATTGAAAATGTAGTAGGAGGTGGCGAGAATAGCACAAGATCACTGCCAGCCAGCATCATTTGTTAGTGAAAACAGCAAGAGAGATGATTATATGGCAAATACACAGTATTTATTGTAAAATACCTACCAACAGTACCTGCACACAAAATATGATTGTTAACAGATGATTCAGTAGAATGACGCTAAGACCGAAAGATTACGATTTTTTAAAAAATTTGTATTATTTTAATTTTTTTTTAAGATCTCCGAACTTCTTCATAAAAAAGAAGATCAAAGTGGGTCTCAAGTAGGGTTGCCAGATACTTGAAGTCAAATAACTGGACAATGGAAAATTTTCAGCTGGATTTTTTAAAAGTAACTGGATCCATACATATTTTTTTTTTAATAATTAGAAAAAAAAAATTGATCGATTTTCTTATTTGAGATACATATGAGCAATTGTCATTAACTTTTAATATTTAAGAAAAAAACAATTGCGATTTTTTTTTCGTGGCACATTGATAAGATTTTGTAGGTAAATAACATTATAAATAAGTAATTCAAATCCGTCCGCGTGCATTAATTTGAGCGATCGCACCCAAAACTATGGCGGTTTAAAGTTAAAATTTAAAAAGAAAAATTGTCAAAACTACATTTTTTATCCGAAGTTAACCAAACGTACCATTTTGTATTATGCTTACCCACACAGAAAAAAATAAAAAAAAATTTTGAGTAAATTTTTAATACTATTGAGTAAAAAATTACTCAATTTTCCACCAGTAAACGATTTAATAGTATTGAGTAAACTTTTAATAAAAAATTATTAAATGCTTAATAAAAAATTTGAGTAAATTATTAATTCACACAATTAAATCTTTACTTAAAATTTTTTAATATTTTTAAGTAACTTTTTAATTGTGTCAAGTAAAAATTTACTCAAAATGTATCAAATTATTTTTTTAAAAAGTTTAAAAAGTTTCTAATTTTTTTTTTTTCCAAAAAAATTGCCTTTACAAACTTAACCAAATATATTTATGTCTTCAAGACAAAGTAAAATTTTATAAAGATGATTTCAAACTTTCATATACATATACAAAAAACAATAAACTAAATGAGAATTCAAAACACCAAGAGAAAAAAAAATAAATAAAAAAAAAATATTAAATTTGTATTAAATTATTTACTCAAATTTTATTTTCAATTTTTGAGTAAATTTTTAATTGCGTCAATTAAAAAATTACTCAAATTTTTTTTAAAAAATTAAACAAGTGATTACTCAAATTTGTTTCCTCCATATTTTTTTCTGTGCAGAGCTAAAAAACATATTCAAACATGCATAAAATCTTTGCTAAATATCGAGATATTTGCATTTAACCAATTTTTTTCGGCACATTTTCCAATATTTCGGAAATAAAAATGTTTCCAGCGGTTTTATTTTTTTTAGAAAAATACTACCAAATGCATTAACAAAATCTCAACAAATTCTTAGTTAACACCATTATTCTATCTCTAATAGGTAAGAAACAGCAGTGGTTTAAAGGGAACAAAAAATTCAAAATTATAAATTTTTTTTTTTTTTTTAATATTAAATGTCTGATTTTACAGTGTTGTCCTTCACTGAATATTGAAACTATTCAAAGGATGATTAATAATGCTAATATTAAGGTTATTACGAAATATTTTAACGTTATTACTAATTTTATCAAGGTTATAAAAAATTTTAGCGATTTTTCGCGATTTTCGCGACTGCAAAAATCAATGGACTAATTTTGAAATATTATTTGAATAAGACATGTCAAAATCTATCAAAATACATTTCTTTTCTACTTTATTTAAGTAATGTAAGATTTTATATAACCATTAAATTTAAAGGTATCAAAAATTTAAAACCACCGAAAAACCGCTTAAACGTTAAATTTTTTCGGGTGCGAATTAATTGAAGATAGAGAATTAAAAAGACTACCAAATGCGCCTTTCACCGACCAATTTCTATAAGCGGCCTGGATGTGCGTTACAAAAAAGTAAAAACTGAAAAACACCGCGGAATTCGCCAATATTAACTTTTGATCAATGTTGCTTTCCATGATTTATTATATTTGCACATACCATTGTTTCTACATGTTCAACTTTCAGCCATGCACATTTGGCTGTCAAATAATGCAAAACTAAAATATCGAAATTTTGCAAAAAATTTAAAAAGTTCATAAAATTTTTGCAATTGAATATTTTTTGGGTGCGTTTGTAAATCAAGTGGGAAATGGTAAATTATATAGTTCACAAAGCATTCGGAACCATTCGGAATAAAACTGGGAGTGTGCCTCGCAAAAAACTGACTTTTTAAAAAATTCACGTTTTTTCTTCCCATCTTTGGAGAGCTGCAGCTTCGTAACCATTGCGATCACATCACTCGAATCAGTCTCAGATTGTGCATATTTACAAGGGATTTTATTTGAATTTTAAAATTATAGTTTGCACCAAAAGCTACAATCAAAAAACCTTGAAAAATTGAAAATTGAAAAAAATTGGTATCAAAGATTTAGGCCCATGTAACTTTTTTCGTATTGATGGCACATCCACTGAACCTACACCAAATAATTGCCCAAGTCTACTGATTAAACGGTATTAAATTTGGAGCAATAGAGTTAAAATTTTTCAACATGAATCCCTGTTTTCCTTCGATGTCATCGAATTTGATGAAACTTTGTGTTTATGTTGGGACTTATAAGTATTATACTCAGACAAAATTTGAGACCTTTAACTTTCGTGGTTCCAGAAATATGGCGTGTCAAAAGTCAAGAAAATCTTTTAAAGGATTCAATATAAACATTTATATCTTCAAAAGTATTTGATCTATATTACTCCTTGATAGCTTGTTTTAAAGGCAAAACCATGACCTTTTAAATAACATTTTGCAAAAAATTTTATTTTGGGAATTTTTTTTATTTCTGCAAAATTCGCGATTCGCGAAAATATATCTGAAAAAGCGACATTTTTAAAAATCTGAAAAAAATATATGTTATTGGCTACTATCTTAGCTACAAGCTGTATAAATTTAAAGTTGGTGAACGTATTAAGACCAGAGATATGAATAAAAATGTGTTGCCAAGTAGTAAATTTTTATCAAATCTGATGAATATTAATTTTTTTTTTTTTAATATTTTTGCAAATCTATATATATAAAAGAGTAATGTGACTGACTGACTGACTTATTGACTGATTCATCATCGCCCAGCCCAAACCGCTGTAGCTAGAGACTTGAAATTTGGACTGTAGATTGAGCTCCCGGAATATAGATCCACTAAGGCTGGATTTTTGCCAGTGTTGATTCTAAGGTGGTAAAAAGGGTAAAAAACTGTACTTTTGGTACTTTTTATATCTCCTGATATAATGGTCACAGAGACTTGAAATTTGGACTGTATGTTCACCTCCCGGAATATAGATCCACTAAGGCTGGATTTTTGCCAGTGTTGATTATAAGGGGGTAAAAATGGTAAAATACTGTACTTTTGGTACTTTTTATATCTCCTGAAATAATCGTCACAGAGACTTGAAATTTGGACTGTATGTTCAACTATTGGAATATAGATCCAGTAAGGCCGGATTTTTGCCAATGTTGATTCTAAGGGGGTAAAAACGGTAAAAAACTGTACTTTTGGTACTTTTTATATCTCCTGAAATAATGGTCACAGAAACTTGAAATTTGGACTGTATGTTCACCTCCCGGAATATAGATCCAGTAAGGCTGGATTTTTGCCAATGTTGATTCTAAGAGGGTAAAAAGGGTAAAAAAATGTACCTTTGGTACCTTTTATATTTCCTTAAATAATGGTAATAGACACTTGAAATTTTGAATGTAGGTTCAGCTCCCGGAATATATATCTACTAAGGCTGGATTTTGCCAATGTTGATTCTAAGGGGTAAAATGGGTAAAAAACTGTACTTTTGGTACCGCTTATATTTTCTTAAATAATGGTCCTAGAAACTTAAAATTTGCAATGTAGGTTCACCACTCGGAAAAAATATTCACCAATCCTAGATAATTGAAATATGGATTGTAGGATCCTTACCTTACCTTACCTTACCTTACCTTACCTTACCTTACCTTACCTTACCTTACCTTACCTTACCTTACCTTACCTTACCTTACCTTACCTTACCTTACCTTACCTTACCTTACCTTACCTTACCTTACCTTACCTTACCTTACCTTACCTTACCTTACCTTACCTTACCTTACCTTACCTTACCTTACCTTACCTTACCTTACCTTACCTTACCTTACCTTACCTTACCTTACCTTACCTTACCTTACCTTACCTTACCTTACCTTACCTTACCTTACCTTACCTTACCTTACCTTACCTTACCTTACCTTACCTTACCTTACCTTACCTTACCTTACCTTACCTTACCTTACCTTACCTTACCTTACCTTACCTTACCTTACCTTACCTTACCTTACCTTACCTTACCTTACCTTACCTTACCTTACCTTACCTTACCTTACCTTACCTTACCTTACCTTACCTTACCTTACCTTACCTTACCTTACCTTACCTTACCTTACCTTACCTTACCTTACCTTACCTTACCTTACCTTACCTTACCTTACCTTACCTTACCTTACCTTACCTTACCTTACCTTACCTTACCTTACCTTACCTTACCTTACCTTACCTTACCTTACCTTACCTTACCTTACCTTACCTTACCTTACCTTACCTTACCTTACCTTACCTTACCTTACCTTACCTTACCTTACCTTACCTTACCTTACCTTACCTTACCTTACCTTACCTTACCTTACCTTACCTTACCTTACCTTACCTTACCTTACCTTACCTTACCTTACCTTACCTTACCTTACCTTACCTTACCTTACCTTACCTTACCTTACCTTACCTTACCTTACCTTACCTTACCTTACCTTACCTTACCTATTATAAAAAGTACCTTTTATAAAAAGTACCTTTTATAAAAAGTATCTTTTAAAAAAGTATCTTTTATAAAAAGTACCTTTTATAAATAGTACCTTTTATCAAAAGCGCCTTTTATAAAAAGTACCTTTTATAAAATGTACCTTTTATAAAAAGTACCTTTTATCAAAAGCACCTTTTACAAAAAGTACCTTTTATAAAAAGTACCTTTTTTAAAAAGTACCTTCTATAAAAAGTACGTTTTGTTAAAAGTACCGAAAGTACACTTTATGGTACTTTTTTATTTCCTGAAATAATAAACATAGAAACTTGAAATTGGGTAAGGTTTGCCTCTCGGAAAATAAAGGGATTAAAAGGAATAAAAAAGTGTACTTATTTATTTCCTGATATAATGGTCCCAGAAACTTAAAATTTGGAATGTAAAATCCTTCGGTGAAAAAAGAGATTGGGAAAAGTTCTTTTTGGAAGTTCCGTTTCTTAACGGGGATAAAAAGTACTTTTAATATTTGCTGAAACAATGATCCTAGATAATTGAAATATGGATTGCAGGATCCTTCGGTGAAGAAAAAACATTCTGGAAGAGGTACTTTTTTTTTTAAATTCCGTTTCTAATGTGGGTAATAAAGTGTACTTTTGGTACTTTTTTTGTTCCTATAATAATGACCTTAGAAGATGGGGATGGAATTTGAAATGAAATGGCGTAGAACGGGGAACAATATGAAATAGAGCAGGGAACAATATGGAATGATATTTTCAACTCAAATTTTTGGTGTTTAGCTTTTTTTACTCCATATTTTTTTTATTCCAATTTCTGTTTTCTCTGAAATATTTATTCACTCAAAATCCAAAATCCCGACATAAGGAATCGAAAATTGTCATTATATTTTTCCCCCGGAACGAACATGGTAACGTACCAGCAAAGTTATTCAAATTTTATTGTTTAAATTATTCATTGAAATATTTTTATATGGAAGACTTAAACGTCCACAAGTAAATAAAACAAAGACTACATATGGGAATTTTTTTTAAATCGATAGAATAATCCTGATCCTTCTATTATCCGGTATTCAATACAACCGGTAACGAAGTACCGGGATTGTAAGCTAGTACACATAATAAAACGGTGAAAAAAGTAAAGTAAATGGTACATACGGGTACTACACATAGCTACAATATAACATGAATATTTATCATTTACACTACTCTACAAATTTTTTTTTTTGCACAGACTCTTAGATTACATTTGCTAAAGTATTTTGGCCTCTTTAACACCAATCTGTCATCATAAAAATTTGATCAAATCGCCTTTTCGAGAAAAGACCTATTTTGCGGTCCCTGCCCATAAAAACCAACAAATGTCTTTATATTAGAAAAATTATTAAAAATGCATATTATTTTAAAATTCATTGAGTTAATGCGAAAATATTTTCAAAAAAAATCTAAATTTTATTACGTTTCTTTCTTGGGTATGAGGGCTTAGTCTGTAAAATAGGCCTATATGTCCAGAAGACAATTTGATAAAATGTTTATGATGACAGATTCATGTAGGCCAAATACTTTTTAAAATGTGTTCTAGAAGTCTCTGCAAAAAAAGTTGACTTTTGTTAAGTAGTGTAATCGATAAAAAGTTATGTTACAATATATTCATGTGTAATACTCGTGTGTACCATCAACTTTACTTTTTCCACCGTTTTATTTTATGTATTTGCAAAAATATTTAAAAATAGTAATTAAATATTCATCAGATTTTAAAAAAAAATTCCAACTTGTCAACATATTTTTATTAATATCTCTGGACTTAATACGTTCACCAACGCGAAATTTTTAGAGCTTGTAGCTAAGACTCATACCATTAACATATATTTTTTTCAGATTTTTAAAAATGTCGCTTTTTTTGATATGTTTTTGCGAATCGCGAATTGTGCAGAAACACAAAAAAGATCCCAAAATAAAAATTTTTTCAAAATGATATTTTAAAGGTGATGATTTTGCCTTTAAAAAAAGCTATCTGGGAGTGATTTACCTCAAATACTTTTCGAGATATAAATATTTGTAATTTACCATTTAAAGGATTTTCTTGACTTTTGAAACGTCATATTTCCAAAACTACGGCAGTCAAAAGTCTTAAATTTTGTTTGAGTATAAGTTGAGTAAGTCCCAACATATATACCGAGTTTCATCAAATTTGGGTCGATAGACGTCAAAAATTCAATTTTTTTTGCTATGTTGATATGGATTTACTCAATAGCTTTAACGCACCCAACAATATGGAACTTTGAACGAAAAATTTCATGAGAGTATCAAGCGATTTTTTTACATTTTTCAACTTTGCACGTTCCTTACCATGAGATAATGAGACTATTTGCGCTGTGCCTTTGCAGAATTACTCATTATGGTTCCCTTAACATATCTACATTCTCAGGTACCACCTAGTTTACAAATAAAAATGTTATTGCGAAATTAGTAAAATATCACAAGCGTTAAAAGTTAATGACAAAGCATCTCGAGCATCTCGAAATGCTGATGTTTAGCTCGTCATTGGCCTGAGGATGGTAAGAGTATATTTTTCTTTTTAAATAACCCCACAAAAATCAGTTCAAAATGGTCAAATCTGGAAATCAAGAAGGACAGTTAAAATTTTCCGGACGTGCGAAGTTAAAAAAGGGCCACAACAATTGACCATCATTTGCAGATTTGAACCATCCAGACATATTTTTGTGGGGTTATTTTAAAAGGAAAATGTACGCCAAGAATCCTTAAATCATCGACGAGCGAAATCAACTCTAGACTGACCGAGATGCTCAATAAAGTTGTAAAAAAAGTTGCGAAAATGCAGCAAAAAGGGCACATTTTCCGTATCCAAAAGAGTCATTTATGTTTAATGTTTTATTCAAAAAGTAGTTCCAAAAAATTGTAAAAAATATTTAATAAAAAAATATAATTGTTAAAATTATGAAAATCCTTTTTCACCTGGACAAATTATGTTTTAACTGGAAACTGGACCAGACCTCAAATAACTGGAAAATCCAGGCCGTCTGGCAACCCTAGTCTCAAGATAGACTTTTCATAAGTGATAAAAAATATTAGTAAAACTCAGTAAAATTAAGAAAAAAGTAAAAAAAAAACTCAGAAATAGATCATATCAATTGAGAAAAATGCTTAAAATGGAGCTAACAAGGAGTTCGCGTGACGTAACTAGATTTTTTTTTTGTAAAATTACCTTGAAAATTTGTACATTTACGAAAAAATTGTGAAATTACAAAGAAAAATTCAAATTTCATTATTCAATTAATTAGCACAGTGTAATCAATTGAATAATGGAAAATTACTAATTTCGAATAACAAAAAAAAAAAAACGATATGTTAATTAAGAAAAAAATCAGTCATATTTTTTTAATAAAGTACTGTAAACTTTTGTATAAATCAAGTGTATCTTAAGAGATACTAATGAGTAGATATAAAAATCTTTAGAGAATTTTAAACTAATTTAAATAGATAAAATTTTTAAAAACAAAACAATATTTAACAAAATCTATATGAAATTTTCAATATTTTAGTCAATTTTTATAACTGAAACAGAACAGTTTTATAAAAACATTCTAAATTTTCAAAACTCAAAGAAAAATATAGATATTAATTGATCGTTTTCTTTTTTTGCTCGTAAATTTTCTTTTTTAGCTTAATTAAAATTTTCGAAATTTGTCAACAAATCTTGTTTTTTGTTTGAAAATTAAGAAAAAAAAGTGAAAATTCAGCAAAGTGATTTAATTTTTTATATCTTGTTTTTCGGAAAATATTTACTATAATAAAAATTTTATTTGTAATTAAAGTAATTTAAAATGCATTTCTAAATTCTGTGAAAGGAAATTACGTCATTTTTATATTTTCAGATTTAAATTTATTTTTTCCACAAGAAATTTCTGTTTTCGTGGGATTTTTTGAAATAATGAGAAGAATTTTGAAATAAACAATATGGGTCTTGGAGCAACTACAATAAAACACATTTTGTTGCTGCTTAATTTTGTATTTACAGTAAGTTTGAAAAAAAGAATTGCTAATGCATTAAATTTGTAACGAAATCCAATAAATAAAAAGTCTATGGCCTCTGTTCTGTCTTTCACAAATTTTCAATTCACATGAAAATTTCAGAATCACATGAAATCAAGTTTAGTGTTTTGCTGATCACGGTTTCTTTCGAAGTTGAAATCGAATAATTAAAATTTAAAAAATTATAAGGAAAAAAGTGCATTCGTTTTACTTCACCAAATTTTATTTATGTGAGACAAAACGAAAAAGAAATTCGGATGTGAAATTTAGAACACCAAAAAAAATCGGAAATTTTCATTTTCACATTTTTTATGTGAATTACTTTTTTTGAAACAGCGGCCCATATCAAAATCGTGTCTAAGGATGCAGAAAATATTACACACAAAAAAAGCTTTGTCATATTACACTCAAATAAAAAAAACTGTTATGTTAGCAAAAAAAGCTTGTAAACCTACAAGAAAATTTGCTGATTTTGAACCCACAATTTTTTTGCTAAAAACATTTTTGCGTTTTGCCAATAATTAGTTAACTAATTTTTTTTTTTTTTTGAACTTAGTTCATTCACATCTGAGGCCCCATTGGGTTCGGACCCGATAGGTCCAGACCCCGATGGGCCTAGACCTAGTTGGGTTCCTTAAAAATCATCATAGTTTTTGATCCAAAATTTGTGTCCGTTTCGCTCTACCTTGCTTAGTTTTTGAGATACGTGACTATAGGGGACCACTGGGGTCTTGAGAATTAAAAAACTCGATAACTTCAAAAATATTACTCGGAGAGCTTTTGCGGTCTTGTTGTACGTGGTGAGAGCTACAAAAATGCTTTTGGACATATTGTTGTGTCGGCAATATTTACCGAGATATGAGCATTTTAAAATTTTCGGGAATGCTAACTTTTTTGGATCCAAAGTTGGGGCCCATTAGGGTCCACACATGAGAAGAGGACCGCCGATATTATGGGGAGCTCGAGAACCAAAAATGGCCTGCACTTTGCTCTATCTGGCTTAGTATCCGAGATAGCGCCATTTTAAGTTTTTTGAAAATAAAAAAAAATTTACCATTTATTTTGCTAATATTAGCAAAAAAGCTTGTAAAAATTTGGTCAACTCAATTTTAAATCTAGCAAAAAATATTAGTTCAAATTTTGTTTAAAATTGCTAATGCGCTAAATGAAGTTTACAAGATATTTTTGCTAACATGCTAATCTTAACTAAAAATTTGCTATAAAAAAAAAAAAAATAGTAAATCTACTAATGTATTATTTTGAGTGTACTAGGAAAAGTCTCGTTATCCCATTTTACCAATATTTGACAGTTTTCCTTGTTTTTTAACAAAAAAAATTTGGATCGAATTTTACAATTTTTTTTTTGTAATTTTACAAATTTCTAAGATAATTTTACAAAAAAATCTAGCAAATTCACGAGAATTCCTTGTAATTTTAATTGCGCTGAAAAACTGTAAATTTACAATTTTATTGGTAAAAAGCTTGTAAAATTACTAGGAATTCTCGTAAAATAGGAGGTAGCAAAAAATCTAGTAAAATTACGAAACCTCTGTAAATTTTATCTGTCAAAAAATTTGTAAATTTACAATTTTATTGGTAAAAACCTTGTAAAATTACAAAATAATTGTTAAAAAGCTTGAAAATTAATAGGAATTTTTGTCAAATAGGAGGTAGCAAACAAAAAAAAAGTTCCATGTTTTTCTTGTAATTTTACAAGGTTTTTTTTTGGTGTGTATGAATTAGAGATGGGCACATGAGTAGATTAGGGCGTGATTCACGTGATTGTGACTGAATTCAATTTTACTCACGTGATTGTAAGTGAGTGTGAGTAGAGAAAAAATTGCGTGAGTGAGTGTGTGTGAGTAAGATTTTTGCGTGAGTGAGTGTGCGTGAGTCGATTTTTTGCGTGATTTATTTTCTTTTTATATTTCGTTTCGGACCAAAAAAAGCAACAAAAAATTGTAGAATTTGGATTGCCTTAAGATTTCGTCCCGAAAAAGCAAAAAAATATAAAATTTCGCTGAACTTTAAATGTTGCTGAAAATTTGGAAAGATATTTGAAATTTTCGTTATTGAAATTTTTTTTTGTATAAAAAAGAGTTTCGTGAGTGTTAGTGAAGCTTGCGTGAGTGCACGTGTGTGTGAGCTGTATTAAATTTACTCACGTGATTGTGAGTGAGTGTTTACTAGGGTGGGTCGTTTTGCCACTTTTTTGTCGGATCGAAACGCTATACCCGGCAAAAGTTTTCTACCCAGATGGGTATTACAGATGTGAATTTTTTTGGAAATCGGTTGATATCTTCTGCTCTCAGAATGGGCTCAAAGTTTCGAAATTTCGGCTAAAAATCCCAAAATGCCAATTATTGATGCTCGAAAAAGCGGTTATTTTTTTTTGGTAAAGATTTGTTATTTTAAACGTAAACTCCATTTTAGGCATCAAAATGCAGTTTTAACCCCTCCCGTAGGTTCAGGGAATACCCCCGATATCCAAAGAGGATGTGAATTTCGGCTAAAAATACCCTAATTGCTAATTATTGTGGTTCGAAAAAGTGGCATAATTTTTGGGTACAAATATGTTATTTTAGACGTTAAGTCCCTTTTAGGCATCAATATGTAATTTTAAGCCCTTTCGGAAATCCAGGGAATACCCCCGATATCCTAAGTGGGAGGTGAATTTCCAAAATTGTAAAAAATTCAAGTCCAGATAAAGTGGCATTATATATGGGTAAAGATGCCTTAAAATTATATTTTTAACAATACCTCCCCACCCTCAATATCAGGAAAAATTGTCACAAATTGAGATTTGAATTCAAATTTTGTTGGAGCTTGTCTAGAAATTAAATCCGATTTTATTATGCCATCCCTTGCGTTTCTGTCGCACGCTCTAGATATTGCTTCATATACTAATTTTATTGTTCTTTCGACTGCAACTAAATGGCACGGGAACTGTGTTTTCAGGAAGTGAAAGTTTGTCAATAAGTTATTTATTTGATATCGTCCTTAAACGGTTAGAAACATCAGTAATTTCCCAGAAGATCATTTCCACGTGATCAGTGGCTAATAATTTTTTGTGGTACATCTTGACGGACAGCAAGTCGACAATCTGTCATCATCGCGAGAAGAATATTTTCGGGCAGTGCAAAGAACGCATTGGTTTGAATGGATGAATGAAGTACAGCTTGTTTTTTTTTTACTTTGAGCCAACACTCAGGGGATGCCCCCTACTAATGCAATGCATTGTGTTGGTATTAGAAAAATAGGTTATGAGGAGAAGGAAAGAGGGAGTAGTATTTGTGGACATTTAATTTGAACTTTTCTAAATTATAGCCTACTGGAAAAATTTTTGCGGGGAGCTTATTCCACATACGGCTAGTTCGACCGAGAAACGAATTTTCTCTGTTTGGTGTTTCTTTGGATAATATCGTGATCTACAAATTGTCTCAAAAACATGACGAGGACCATCAGCAATGGAATGATGTGTATTCTGAGTTGCATCATCACATAGAATTTAGGTATGAACTTAACTATTTCTATGAGTTCCTTGCTTTGCAGTTGTCAACCTGCGAGCCTTGGTCAATTTTCCGGGGATCATGGAAGCAAGAACCTCCGAGCATTCTCCCGAATCAATAGCTTTAGCTATAAGATACAAGTATATGAAGTCCTTACTGAGTTTTTTAAGCTCTTCGGAACTGTGATAAGGAAGATCACATTTAATTGCTATAAATGACACCACAGGAAGTTTTTCACATCCGGGTAATTTTGAACCTATAGGACCTGTGTAAAAATCGGGACCTGTTGTTTGGCCGCCGATATGCTTAAAGAGAACTCGCAATGGTACTTCGATAAAATGCAAAAGGCAACCTGCCCATTGCATGGATTTTCCTATTAATTCTTCTAATTTTCGAAGAATTCTACCTCTATGGAAAATATAACTTTTAAAATACTTTCTTTACTCCACTAGATTTATTTACCATATAAACACTTTTTGATAACCTCTAGCCAAACAAAATTAAAAGTTGTAAATATATCTAGAAAAATGTAGCTTAAAATATCTCCCATGTACTCACTTATCGATTTTGACAAGACCGGCCTTTGAATTGAGTCTCGGCGAAAACTATAAAATTATCAATGTTCCATATAACAAAAAATGGCTTTGAAAGGTTTAAAAAACGCCCAAACTTCAATCTTTCTCCGATCCCGGTGGGGGTCCTTGACCCCCAATAGGGGTTAATAATTGCTTTTTAAGGCATAAATGTGAGATGAAGTTTAAAATAACACATCTTTACACAAACAAAATGCCACTTTTCGAACCTCAATAATTGTCAATTTGGGTATTTTTAGCCGAAATTCACTTCTTTTGTGGATTTCCGAAAGGGATTAAAATTACACTTTGATGCCTTAAAGCGATTTAACGTCTAAAATAACATATTTTACCCAAAAATTATGCCACTTTTTCGAACCATAATAATTATTAATTAGGGTATTTTTAGCCGAAATTCACATCCTCTTTGGATATCGGGGGTATTCCCTGGACCTCCAGGAGGGGTTAAAACTGTATTTTGATGCCTAAAATGGAGTTTACGTTTAAAATAACATACCTTTACCAAAAAAAAATAACCGCTTTTTCGAGCCTCAATAATTGCCATTTTGGGATTTTTAGCCGAAATTTCGAAACTTTGAGCCCATTCTGAGAGCAGAAGATATACCCCGATTTCCAAAAAAAATTACATCTGTAATACCCATCTGGGTAGACAACTTTTGCCGGGTATAGCGTTTCGGTCCGACAAAAAAGTGGCAAAACGACCCACCCTAGTGTTTACCCATGCGTTTTGGTCGGAGTTAAGTTAAGTACCTTAACTGTTTCAGAATGTAAGAATGTGTCTTTGAAAAAGTTATAAGAATCTGATACTTTTACTGTAGAACAAAGGTCTCAGAATCCTTAGGGGACATCTTCCCGTTAACGATAAGGTTTAACCAATTCGTTTATTAATTCACATCATTATTTAAATTAAGGGCCTGTTAGAGGGGTAAAAAGTAAGATCGACCCCCCTTAACTTTTACCCCCCCCCCCACATTTTTTTTAACATACTAACAACCTATCTTTACTTCCTAAGGGGGTTTTCATGCAATATTTCATGGCATTATGTGAAATTTTTAAAGAATGGGATATATCTCATGGAATGGGCAATATCTTATGGAATGGATGATACATAATTTTGGCATAAGTCTCCTTTTTGGTTTTTTAATTTCACCAATTTAAAGCATTTAAACAATTTAAATAATTTAAAAATCTTAAGCTCATAGATTTTCGCAGAAAAACCGCAAAACCCGAGTAAAAAAGTTTTTATATAGTTGTATATAATTTTATAAACATCATATATGATTATATAGAATTATATAGAATTTGATGCGAAAAATGAGTCGATAAAACCATATAAAATTTTATCAATGTTACTTATGTTTTGATAAATTTTTTATACCCGAGTAAAAATAATTTAATATGATCTTATATACTTTTATATAGTCATATTATTTCATATATGATCATGTGTGACACTATGTATTGCAAGATAAATTTATATAATAAATTTTGATGTGGGATTTTTTTAAGATATCGCCATACATAACTATATGTTGTAACATCTGGCCCCATGCATCATTTTAAATTTCTAAGTGTTTTATATAAAATTTTATATGCCTCCATTATTTTTTAATTTTTTTAAGTTTTTTCCAAGAAAATATTTTTATCGCAAATATTTTCAAAGTGTTTTATATAAAATTTCATATGACTTCATATTTTTTTATTTTTCTAATATTTTTCCTCCAAGCACCACTTTTTATCACGAATATTTTCTAAGTGTTTTATATAAAATTTTATATGACTCCATCTTTTAATTTTTTTCTAAGTTTTTTTCAAGGAACATTTTTCTTATCGCAAATATTTTCTAAGTGTTTTATATAAAATTTTATATGACTCCATTTTTGAAAATTTTTCCAAGGAAAAATTTTTTATGAGAATATTTTCTAAGTGTTTTATATAAAATTTAACATGACTCCATGTTTTGAAAATTTTTCTAAGTTTTTTGAAAATTTTGAAAAGTTGAAATTTTAATTTTTCAACTTTTTATTAAAAACTAAAAAAACATCCGATTTATAAAATTGTATAAATTTTAATATAATTGGATATAATTTTATATCATTGGATTAGACCAAAACTCGTATCAAAGTCGATATAAAGTTATATAAACTGATATTATTAGATAATATTCGATCAAATCTTATGAAACCATTTTTCGTATAAAATTATATCAAAATAGACACGAACTCATATAAAATTATATGTTGCGTCATATCATTTTTTTTACTCGGGTTAAGTTTATATACCCGAGTAAAAAAGATCATATATAATTATATATAGTTTTATATATAAATATATTATTTTGTAAAACTATATGTATTTTTTGTTGCATCATATGTGATTTTATATATTTGCACTTCTTATTTGTTTCTTATATAAAATTATATAACAGAAAATATTGACTTTCATATAATAACATATGATTTAAAGTTCGTTTATATAATTACATATGAACTTTAAAATTCTGTCTTCTTTTTTATATAATTTGATAAAACAAAATATTTGAAGAAATTTTATATAAAACTTTATGCAACTGTTTTTAAATTATATGTTATCTTATATGAGTAAAATTTAAAAAAAATCTAAGTCCTTTACATATAATTTAATATAACTTTTGAAAATTTTTCTAAGTCCAGATGTTTTTTTTTTTTTTAAATTTTCAAAGTCCTAAAAATATTTTTGAAAATTTTTAAGTCCTGGAAACAAATTTTTTTTGTAAATTTTTTGCGTTTTGGGGGAAAACATTTTTTTCTTATATATAAATATATTTAATTATATATAATTGCATCAATTTTATACAAAAAAGGGTCCAATTTTCGCATATAACTATATAAAATTATATTAAAATTATATCAAATTTGATCAGATTTGATCAAATTTGATAAGTTTTTATATCGTTTTATCGACTCATTTTTCGCATTAAACTATATATGATTATATATGATGGCTTTATATAATTTTATATGAATATATATAATCTTTTTTACTCGGGTAGTTTATAGTTTAGTTTTATACAGTTTTATACAATTTTATATATTTTTATAAAATTACATCTGATTATATAATTTTGCTATTATTATATAAAAATAGGGGTCCAAATTTCGCTTAAAAATTATATCAATAGAGCGTATGAGAAATATTTATTCATTTAATATTACTCATTCGCAACGTTAAAACAAGAAAATACAAGCAAATTACAAAATTGTTATGAAATTTAAAATTCAAATGCGATTTTCTCGAAAAAAACTAAGAATGTGTTTCTGAACTTTTTTGTGTGAATGGACAAACATTTAAACTTGAAAAAAAAAATAAAAAAAAAATGGCCGGATTTTTGATAAATTGACTTTTTTAAAAAATGTAAAAAAATAACGCAATTTTCTAAGTTCCATATAGGGCTATCCATACAACTTATTCAGAAGTTTACGGTACACATGTTTTTTCGCTGGGCATTTGGTGTGGAATGCCTCATATGTTCTTATCAAAAGAGATATGTTTTGATATAATTATTATTTTACACGGGTTGTTTAATAGGAACAGGACACAGTCTATTCACTTTAATCAGATTAAATTTCTTACATATTTTTTTTTTTTAATTTGCAGGTATTAGGCTTAATTCTTATTGGCTATGGAATATTTATATTGATAAGCGGAGCAGAAAATAAAGTTGATCACGGCGAAAATGTAGCTGGGGGCATAACAATTACCCTTGGTGCCGTCATTCTAATCATTGCAATATTTGGCTGTTTAGCTGCCATTCATGAATCGAAACGTAAATTAATAATTGTATGTTAACAAAAACATTGAATTTCAATGATTTAATTATTTAAATTAATAATTACAAATTAAATTTCAGTATGTTTTAGTGTTAGCAGTATTAATATTGATACAATTAGTATTGACTAGCATGGCATCACATGGTACCCAAGATGGTTTAGCTGGTAGCGTTAAGCAGGGCTTCGATGAACTATGGTTGCTGGAGAAGAAAAATGAAACGGGAGCATTAGCATACTATGAAGATTGGGTAAGTAGTTAATGAAAATATGAAAACTGTAATTACTTATAATTTTTTTATGAACTAATTTTTTCAGCTCCACTGTTGTGGCGTTAATAACACTCAGGATTATAGAAATATCGATCATCAAATTCCAAAATCTTGCTGTAAGGACCATAAGTGTAATGTTTTAGAAAACATATATCCAGATGGTTGTCAAATAAAATTTGAAGAATATTTGGCTGATAAAATGTTAACATTTAGTATTGTCAATTCTTTGTTGATCATAGGAGAAGTAAGTGATTTTAAGTTTTTTTTTTTTAATTTCTAATTGATTTTTTTATTTTTATAATAGATTGTAGCAGCGGTTTTTGGTTGGCTTCTATTTAGTAGTCTTAAAAATGAAAGTCGACGTGCTAATGTCAGTTGGATGTAAACTTTAATTTAAGAAATTATTTTGCGAATGTACTTTTTATATAATTTATTAAACCATAAACTAAAAAAAAACTCGAAAGGTCAAAATCTAACACACTTGAAACCCGTTGTTTCGGTTTTTTAAATTTGTAGAGCTGATCGGATTCTGAAATACAAGAAAAAAATATTTTTTTGTATTACCTGAATATGTATGTACACTCAAAATAATAACTCTGTAAAATACTCTGTAAAATTACTGTAATCTCAATTCAACAGAAATTTGACAGAGTTGTCTGTCAAAATATAGATTTAATGAAAATGCTTTATTTTGTTGTGACAAAAAAACAAAGTTTTATCTGTTATATTACTTTGTAATCTTAATTTTACAGATAATTAACAGAGTTTTTTGCTAAAATACAGATTTAAACGAAATACTCTGTGTTTTTTTTAACCAAAAAACCAAGTTTTATCTGTATTTTTACTTTTTTCTATGTAATCTTAATTTCATATATAAAAACAGAGTTTTCTGTAAAAACACCAAAATTTAATCTGTATTTTTTTGGAGTAAATGTTAAAAAAGTACCAAAAAAATCTTTTCAAAAAGGTTATACAAATTTTACTAAACTCTGTAAATTTCCAGTTTTTTTCTGTAAAATTTTGGTTGAATCAAATGCATTTTACAAATGTATGAAAATTTACAGAGTTTTTCTTTGCTAAATGGTGTTTTATTTAACAAATATTCTATTAGAAACTCTGTAAATTAACAGTTTTTTTGTCAAAATCATTTTACAGAGTTTTATAGTAAAATTACTAAGAAATGTTGCTAGCTGGAAAAGTATGTTGTACTCTGTTAAATTAGCGGAGTTTTTCTGAAATTTAACGGAGTTTTTATTTTGAGTGTATAATGGTTAGGAGTAAATTTAGGTTTTTTCAAATTTCAATATCGTTTCGATTGGGAAAGTTGCCTTTTAGGGTCGATATTAACACACAAAAACAATGTACCAGTAGGACATTGGCTTTCTGTTTGTAATAGATTCGAGTTAAGAAAAACAATTTGTACACTTAAAATAATAACTCTGTAAAATACTCTGTAAAATTACTGTAATCTCAATTCAACAGATATTTGACAGAGTTTTCTGTCAAAATACAAATTTAAAGAAAATACTTTGTATTTTGTTGTGACAAAAAAACAAAGTTTTATCTGTTATACTACTTTTAACTTTGTAATCTTAATTTTACAGATAATTAACAGAGTTTTCTGCTAAAATACATATTTAAGCGAAATACTCTGTATTTTTTATAACCAAAAAACACATTTTTATCTGTATTTTTACTTATTGCTATGAAGTCTTAATTTCATAGTTAAAAACAATGTTTTCCTGTAACAACAGAGTTTTCTGTAAAAACACAAACATTTTATCTGTATTTTTTTCGAGAAAATGGTAAAAAAAGTAACAAAAAAATATTTCCAAAAATCTTATAAAAATTGTACAAAATAACATGTATTTACAAAGTTTTTATCTGTAAAATATTGGTTGCATCAAATGCATTTTACAAATATAAATATGTAAATTTACAGAGTTTTTCTTTGGTTAATGGTGTCTTATTTACCCAACATTTTACTAGAATCTCTGTAAATTAACAGTTTTTTTTGTCAAAATCATATTACAAAGTTTTATAGCAAAATTACCAAGAAATTCTGCTAGCTGGAAAAGTATGGTGTACTCTGTTAAATTAGCAGAGTTTTTCTGTAATTTAACGGAGTTATTATTTTGAGTGTAGATCTTATATTCTACAAGTTTTATAATGGAATCTTAAAGAGTACAATTCATATCAAACGAGATATTAGCAAAAAACTTAAAAAACGGTTTGTATGAACTTTGACCTAAATATTTCAGCAAGTACACGGATGATTTCTTGGGACTTTTTTCTCCTTATTTAGATTGTCAATACTAAGGTCTGTGCAAATTTTTACATATCGCTTTAACTTACAATTAGTTTAAACGGGAGTTTTATTAGACATAATTAAATTAAAACCAAGTATAACCAAGCATTCTGTTTTTATACCCTCCACTATAGTGATAGAGGGTAGAGATGGACGCTGGTCACGTGATTTACGTGAATCACGCGTGAGTGTTAGTGATTTTCATTTCAATCACGTGATTGTGAGTGAGTGTGAGTTGAAAAAAAATCTGAGTGAGTGATTAGTGAGTGAGTCATTTATTTTTTGCGTGAGTTTGCGGGATTAGATTTTTTGATTTGCCCATTTTTTTTTAATTCTTTGTAAAAATTTTTTTTGGATTTTTTTTTTCTCTTTGGTAAGAAAATTTTATTGCTTGAGTAGATTTTGCGTGACTCACGCGTGATCGTGATTGAATCTGGCGTGAGTCACGCGTGAGCGTGAGTAAGTTTTTTATTACTCACGTAAATGTGAATGAGCGTGTGTAAAAAAAAAAAATATGTGAGTGATTAGTGAGTGATTCGATTATTTTTTGCGTGAGTGAGTGTGAGTCAACATCAACTAACGCGCCCATCTCTAATAGAGGGTATATATAAGTTTGTCATTCCGTTTGTAACTAATCGAAATATCGGTCTGGGACCCCATAAAGTATATATATTTATGATCCCCGATCGATTTTAAGACATTCTAGCGATGTCCGTCTGTCCGTTTGTCTGTGTAAATGGTGATCACGACCAAAATACTACACGGATATGACTGAAACTTAACATATTCATTGGAAGTTCTCCCGAGAACTTTGTTATTGCATTTGAGCAATATCGGTTCAGCGGTTCAAAAGTTATGAACGAAAATGCAAGGACACCTCAAAAATTTTAGTACATTCAACATAACCTAAAAATACAAAATGCTTTAGTTCAGCTGCTAGTTGACATATGTGAACATAATTGAACATCAAATGATATTTAAACAAGTACGAACATATTTTTTGGCAAAAAAAGAAAAAAATCGCGGATATTTTTTTTTCGCGGAAATTTAAAAAAAAAAAAATTTTTAAAAGTTATTTCCTTTTAAAGAAAGTTTTTTGCAATAATCTTTTTGAAATTGTGGAGGGTATCTCTATCTCTCTTCGGCAAGGCCGAATTTAACTTTTTTACTTGTTAAGTTTAAGTTTAGTAAATCTCGATTAACGCGGTATTGTCATACCAAATATCGCATTTTCAATTAGAATAGTTGCCATCATCGCACATTTTTTCAATAAAATACTACAACATGGCAATACAACTAATTCGGAAAGAAGATAATATATTTTTCTTCTTTCCGAATTAGAAAAAGACTTGTTGTTTAGTTTATTGATTTTATTTGATTAAAAAAAACTTAATTCAAAAACATAACTTATAAATAACCTATGAGAAGTTCTTAACATAATCTAGAACTCTCTCTATGAGTGACTCAGTAGTTTCACTCAATAACTTAAAGTATTCAATGCATTTAGACTTAATTATAACTCCTCCCACATTCTTTCTCTCTGTATTAAAAATGCACATGCATATATTGAAGTTTGAACTCTTTCCAAAATCCAAACCTGAAACTAAAAATGAAAGTGTCATTGCACTGCATTTAACAAATCAAAACAAAAACAGAGAATTGGGTTATTGGTATCAAAGCGATGACCAAACTCATATATCGAAGTATGACTCAATATTTTGAGGAATTACATGAAAACAAAAATGCATTGAAATGTATGCAATTGTAGAAGTCATAGTATTTTCTGTTTTACGCTATACTGTGCGATTATTGAATATGTATTCTAGACTGCCCAGAAAAAAACAAAGTTGTTATTTTCTTGGGGGATACCTGCGAATTTTGTTCCTTTTTGTGCAAAAAAATTTCGGTTTTTTTTGGGGATTTTTAAAATAATATCTAGAGGTCGCGATCTCGCGTTTTATAACGATTTATTTTTTTTGAGTTTTTTATTATTTTAAATTGTTAAATATGATTAATATGATAAAATATTAATAATTTCAGACAAAAAAAAAATAAATTAAAAATTAAATATCGCTCATTCCATGAGATGTCTCCCAGCATCTAATCAAATGTTCTTTAATTTATTTGAAATTTCGCACACAGGTACACTATGGAGCAATTAAAATAAATTCGTTTTTAGTTTCGCGAAAATCCACGAATTCGCGAACGCGAATATATTCGCGAATTCACGCATTTTCTCGGAACTAACAACTGATTTATTTTAATAGCTTCATAGTGTTCATGTGTGCAAAATTTCAAATAAATTAAGGAACATTTGATTAGATGCTGGGAGACATCTCATGGAATGAGCGATATTTAATTTTTAATTTAATTTTTTTTTTGTCTGAAATTATTAATATTTTATCATATTAATCATATTTAACAATTTAAAATAATAAAAAACTCAAAAAAAATAAATCGTTATAAAACGCGAGATCGCGACCTCTAGATATTATTTTAAAAATCCCAAAAAAAAACCGAAATTTTTTTGCACAAAAAGGAACAAAATTTTCAGGTATCCCCCAAGAAAATAAAAACTTCGCTTTTTTTCTGGGCAGTCTAATGTATTCAATATATATTCATTACACCCCACGCGTTTTAGAAAAATCATATAGTTTGTTGTTAAAGAAACTATAGGATTTCGAATAGTCGGTGGCCTTCAAAGTGTAAGTAAAATTTAATTGCTTTTAGTATTATCAAATTTCATACTTATATTTCTTTTTTTTTTCATTGTTGAAAAAGAAAAAAAAAATATGTGACTTGTGCCTTCTACATTTGTATACCTACATTAAATTTAGTCTAAAAAAAAAAATTTTCGTTCTACTAATATCATTTTACAATTTAAGTGTTTTGGTTAAAAACAAATTTATATGGGGTTTTTTTTTTTTACATATATTTTTTTTTTTTATAATCTTCTTTTTTTAAAATTTATTAAACAAACAAAAAAATTCATTGCACATATATCATGTTGCTTCTTAAGTGTTTTGTTATTGTACTTTTTTTTTTTTTTGTATTATACATTTGGTTCTTTTTTGTTTTTTTTTTTTTTTATTTGGGTTATTTTCTGTTGTATATTTTTAGTAAATTTTTATGCACAACCCTTTCTTTGTTGTTTATGTTTATAGCAGGGTTGGCAACCGAAACGAATAACGGTATCGGTAACGGTATTGGTATTACATATTTTTTATATCGGTAACGGTAAAGGTAACGGTATTTTCGATTATTTCGGTAACGGTGAACCGTTACCGAAACATTAATACCGGTACGTACCGGTATTATAAATAAAATAAAACATTTGTTAAAAACGCGTAAAAAATAAAAAAATAGTTTAAAAAAATTAAAAAAAAAACTGTTAAATTCTGTGCATTTTCTATACATAATTATATTTGTACTAGTATTAAATACTATGAATTAACTCAGAATTAAACATTCACGCAATATTGTAATTGAACAAATACGAACTCATATTCGTAGAGACACCTTTGTCCAATAAGCAAAAAAATATGCATTTTTAGCCACATAAAAAATCCGTATTTTACGCCATTTGAGAAATCTGCTGATAATAGCTGACGCGGTTTTCTAAATTTCTGTCTGGATAATCCAGAATATCCGAAAAATCCGTCAAGACAGCAGAAAAATCTGCTGATTTAAATAGAGAAATATGCTAATTTCAAATAAACAGCCTTAACTGTTTATTTGAAATCAGCAGATTTTTTTGTTAAAATGGTCAAAATTGTTTGTCCTGTTGTTAAAAAAAATCGGCAGGAATAAAAAAACTTGACAAGGATGTTTTGGGAGGGCGGTCGGTATCGAAAGGAACACCTTTCCTCTCGTCATAGATGTTAAGAAATTAATTTTATTTATATTTACGAATAAATAATACAATTTTATCAATATTTAATTTTATTTGCTATAACCAAGCCCCCAAAAGGTTCGAACCGAAAAAAAACGCATTTTCTAATCTAGGTCAATGACCTTCACACGGAATTAAAATGTTTCATTTTCTAAACAAATAGACAAAAACAAGTAAGAGTGTTAAATTCGGATGTGCCTAATCTTTTATACCCTCCAACATGCAAAAAAATGCAGGGGCGTTTTTTTGGGGGTGGGGGTCGGTGTCGGTAATTAGGGGCAATTTTCCTCTCGAAATATATGTTTAAAAATTCATTCTTATGCTTTTTGCACTAAAGAAATAAAAGTTTATCATTATTTAAAAAAAAAAAATAGTCCACGCCCACAAAAGGGGGAGGACCGAAAGCCGAGAGCAATTTTTCAATCCTTTGTGTCCAAATTTGAACATCTTGTAGCATAAAAATGTTGCGTTTGTTAAACAAAAACACTCATTGGGGAACTTGTTCCCCTTGTCCGATTTTTCTCATTTACGAACTTAACCTGCCTAGGAAAATTAGACATATTCGTGTCAAATTTCGGGAGTCTAGCTCTTTTATTTTGAACTGTATCGTGTTAACTACAGACGAACGGACGGACATCGCTAGAATGTCTTCGAATCGATCACTGATCATAAATATGTATACTTTATGAGGTCCTAGACCAATATTTTGATGCGTTACACACGGAATGACAAAGTGAGTATACTCCCATACTGTAGTTGGATGGTATATAAATTAAATAAAATATGGTTTTCTGGGGTTTTGTAAGTTTTGTCAGGGGGAACTTTTTTATCTGGTCCGATTTTCCCATTTAGGAACTTAACCAGCCTATGATCATAAGACGTATTCGTACCAGCAGAGAAGCACGTTTATTTTGGACCGTATCGTGTCTTCTACAGACAGAAAGAACATCGCTTACAATCGGTCACTGATCAATAATATAAAATCTTTATGAGGTCCAAGATCATATTCGAATTTAGTTAATTGCGAATGTGATCATTGGTTGGATTGGCAATGAACAAAAATTTGTTTTTTTATTTTAAGTATATTAAAAATATTTCAATATGTTTTTAATCCATAAAAACTTAAAACAAGTAATATTAATGCAACCGAAACAAACCGATATAATACCGGTAAAAATCCGAATAAAGGTAACGGTTTTTTATCGGTAACGGTATTTAAATTTTTTTATTTCGGTATTGGTAACGGTAACGGTAGTCAATATTAAAGGGTTTTTAATCGGTAACGGTATTGAAAGGGTAACGGTAGCCAACACTGGTTTATAGTTACATTTAAATCATTGATATTGATAATTTTGTACGGACCGTGGTATGGTGGTTCGCTTTTCTTTCTATTACCTACTTTAACTAAAACTAAATCCCCTATTTTTAATTCTATGCTATTTTCCTTATCTAAAGATTTTATACTTCTCTTATTTTTTACTACTTCTATCATGTTTCTAGCCTTTTCTAATGAATGTTTTAATCTCACCTTGAGTTCGTTCGCGTAATTTTCAAAATTGTATACCTTATCATCACTAAAAATATGTTCCCCTGGTAGTCTTGCTATTTTCCCAAAAACTAGTTCAAATGGAGAATATTCAGTGTCAACATGTGGCGTTATATTATAAGCAAATGAATAGTATGGTATCCAATCATTCCATTTGTCATCATTCACAAAAGATAAAAAATACTCGTTTAAAACTCGATGGTTTCTTTCAACTGTACCTAAAGTTTCATGATGGTATGGAGTTGAAAATTTTTGTTCTATTTTCAATAGACTACATATTTCCTTCATTAGTTCGTTTGTGAATTCAGTGCCTCTGTCTGATTTCAATGTTTTAAATATACCGTATTTTAATACGAGGTTTTCAATCAGTGCCTTTGCAATGGATTTGGCCTCTTTTGTTTCCATTGGGACTGCTATAATGTATTTAGTTAATTCACACTGCATTGTCAGTATGTATCGATAATTGTCAGAAGGACGTAGTGGACCAACTGTATCAATAACCACAGTACTGAAACTTTCTGTCGGTGTGTCTGTTTTACATAGTGGTTCTTTAGTGTGTCTTATTTGTTTGTTTCTTTGACAAAGATCACACGTTGAAACGTATTTCTTAACCATTTTAAACATATTCTTCCATATGTATTTTTGTTTTAATTTCAATAGAGTCTTTCTTACTCCAAAATGACCTCCGCATGGTGTATTATGATACAATTCGATTAGTTCATATTTTTTTTCATCATTTAAAATTTTCTGAGGATTTGTATATAAAAGAATTCTGACGTCATTATTTTTAATTTTATTAAATTTTTCCTTCATTTTCCCATGGGTTATTATTGAAAATATTTCGTCACCTTTTTCTAGTGCGAATGTTTTACAATTCAATCTGCTTAACTCAGATGACAGCTTCTCCAAGATACTATCTAGATAATATGGATTATTACTACATCTTACGCGCGTTTCGTTCACAGAATGATTGTTTTCAATTTTTAATTCTTTAGTCGACTTTTCTAATATAAATTTCAATTTTCTCGCAAGTTTTATTTCATTTATGGATGTACAGTCCCACATTTTGAGTTGATCAGGCTCAGCAGGTGATGATTCATCCTTTTCCTCATGTATAGCTTTATTGTGTATCATTTTATTTTTCATTCCTCGTGTTATCACCAGCGATTTTTTTATTGATTCGTCAATTACGTGAGGTATCATGGTTTTTAGTACATCAGAGTCCAAATTTACTCTAGAAAGTGCGTCTGCGTTTGTGTTGTTAATCCCTTTTTTGTATATTATATGAAAATCGTAGTCAGACAATTCTAACCGAATTCTGGTTAATTTGGAACTAGGGTTCTTATGAGAAAACAAAGATACTAGTGGACGATGGTCAGTCACCACAATAAATTTTCTTCCATATAGATATGGACGGAAAAATTGTATTCCCCAGTATATACCAAGTAATTCTTTTTCTATTACCGGTTTGTTCCTCTCATGCTTATTCAGAGAACGACTTGCAAAAGATATTGGTCTGTCAATTCCAATTTCTCCTTGTGATAGTATGGCTCCTAAAGCAAAATTAGATGCATCCGTTGTCAGTATGAATGGCCTTTCGAAATCAGGATATTGTAAAATTGGTGGACTAATCAATTTTCCTTTTAAAGTTTCAAATGCCTTTTGACATTGTTCTGTCCATTCAAATTTTGTACCTTTTTTTAACAAAGCATTTAAACAGCTTGCTACGTCAGCAAAATTCTTAACGAATCGTCTGTAATAATTGCAAAATGCCACAAATCTTCTAACATCATCAGCACTTTCCGGAACTGGATATTTATTTATAGCATCAAATTTTGAAGGATCGGGTTTGATTCCATTAGGAGTGATCAAATGACCAAGATATACCACCTCTGGTTTCAAAAAACAACATTTGCTCGGATTTAGTTTTAAGTTGTATTTCTCCAATCTATTAAGAACTTTTACCAGATTTGTGTTATGATGTTTAAGACTACATCCAAAAACTATAATATCATCAACATATAAAAAAAGCTTCAGACTCTAAACCCGATAGAGCTATAGTCAGCATGCGCTGAAAACTATTTGATGATATTTTTAGACCAAAAGGTAGCCTAGTATACTGGTAATGACCATTAGGTGTCGAAAATGCTGTACATGGTCGAGACCGTTGATCAAGTTCTATTTGATGAAATGAACTAGTCATATCTAACGTTGAAAAATATTTGGCTCTTCCAAGTTTATCCAATATGTCGTCTAAACGTGTTAACGGAAATTTATTATTGACGATTTTATCATTCAGTTTTCTAAAATCAACAACCAATCTCCATTTTTTTAGATCTGTCTGTCCCTTTTTAGGAACTAACAATAGTGGAGCATTGTATGGACTAATTGATGGTTCAATGACGTTACTTTGTAAAAGTCCTTGCACTTGAGAATTTATTTCTTCAGTGTGCGTATGTGGTAAGCGGTAGTTTTTTATATATACAGGAGTTTTATCGTGTAGATTTATTGTTTGCTTATAAAAATTATTCGTTGTTAAATCTTCGTCGTCCAGATGGAATGTTGATTGAAAATTTTTTAATATTGTTACTAATTCTCGTTTATTCGTATCATCTAGATCGTCAAGTTTTAGATTCTTCAACAACTTCTTAAATCTTTCATCAGTATATTTCTTCTTATCTACATCCCTTACTACTGAACAAATTTCATAGTTTCGTAATGGGACGGTTTCCACCTTCATGTTGTCCACGACTATCGCTTCATCCGTAACGTTCAACAATTTTACATGTTGGTATCCATTTTTGGGTATAATTGCATTTGCCAAGTAGACACCCTTAATAATTTCTCGATTTAACACTACTGCATCTTCTTCCAATCTTATAGTGAAAGGTAAAATCATCTCACTTCTTCGTGGTATTATCACCTGATTGATATTGAAAGCACTATCATGTATTGGTATCGTGATACATTCACCGTTTATGTCGAATGTTATGACGTATCTATCATAGTCGATATTGCATTTGTACTTTGACAGAAAATCTCTGCCTAGAATTCCATCAGTGCCAATTGGGATACTATTCGCAACTAATTGCACATTTTGTTCAATTATTATGTCATTTATATTTATTTTTATTATAGTAGAACCAAAAGATTTTATAATTTCTTTTGAAATTCCGGTTAAATTGCAATATTCATCTGGATTTTCCTCATAACGATATAAAAATTTTTCCTTACATAGTGAGACATCTGCACCCGTGTCTATTAAGAATGTAAGTTGATTATCCGCATCTAAAACGTTTAATCTTACGTAATTTCTGAGGTTAGATGATATGCTAAATATTTTATTACTGCTTATTGGGCTGCTTCCGAAGATACTGGTCTTGCGATCTCCGGAGTTTGCGCGTTTCCCTGGTTTTGTACCTGGTTTACGTTTCGGTTCCTGTTGTTATTTCCATTGTTCCTATTATTTCCTCTGTTTCCATTACCATTTCCTCTATAATTGTTGTTATTGCCATTGTTGTTATTATTATTGTTGTTGTTGTTATTCTGGTATCGGTTGCTGTTAGTGCTATTATTCTGGTATCCGTTGCCATTATTGGTATTGTTTCTGTAGCGGCTATTACCTCTATTGTTGTTGTTATTGTAGTAGTTACCATCTCGGTTACCATAATTGTTTCGACTACTGTTGAAATTACCCCTATTATTATAATTGGAATTCCCATTCAATCTATGGTTTCTTCCCAAGTTTCTATTATTTCCTCTATACCTATTGGGTTGAGAATTTTGGTAAAATACACTTTTCTGTTTCACACGAGAGGCAGCCCTCTCAGCTATTTTAAGTGCGTCAGTAAATGTCGTAACCTGACTGGCGTCAATAGTGGAAATTACTTGCTGGTCTTGTAAACCATTTATAAAAGTATTAAAAGCTATTTTGTTGTTGGTGTTAATCACTGTAGCTCTATTGGCTTCCCCCTCTTCGGATATCTGAATTTCGTTTAGTTCAGAAACAAGACTCTCAATCTTCGTAGAGAAACCGGCAAGGTTGTTATTCCGTTGCGTCAATCCAGTAAGTTCATTTAAAATGGTATTCGAGCTTTTCATTGGTTTGTATGCCTTTTTAAGTGCTCTAATCAATTCCGCGATTGATGTGGGCACCACATCTTGTTTAATTCTATTTTGAACTTTAAGGTCCAATCTAGATTTAAAAACAAAATTAAAAAAATAATTTTTCTTTTCCTGGGGAATGGTCTGTTCAACCATTTCCAGGTTTGTGGTAAAACCATGAAGTTCCTCCCTTTTACCAGAAAAAATTGGAACCAATTTTGTAACGGCGGATAGTTCATTTATTTCCATGTTTAATACTATAATTCCCTGTCTTTTTTTCCGAATTACTTTTCTTTTTATTATGTTGTTCTAAAACTTCTATTGTCTCTGTTCTTAGTTTCTTGAATTTGTTCAAAGTTTTCTGTCCAATATCACCCTCAATTTTTTCGCTAACCAAAATATCTTCCAATTCCCTACTTAAGCTTTCTATTTCTTGTAACTTCGCGTCAATTGTCTCTTGAGAATAAGGACGGTTCAAAGATTTCTTCGCATTGGCTAATAAAATTTCTAATGATTGAATGATTTTCTCCATGTGAGAGAAAAAAAATTGAAAAAAATTGTAAAAAAAAATTTATTGTTTGGATTTCACCCAAAAAAAAAAAAATTGATTCAATTAATCGGGAAAAAAAATATTTTATATTATCCCTTTTTTTCTTTTGTTCTTAGATGCTACAATTTCAATATATATTACAAATTTTCTTATTTATTAATTTTCATTTTATACAAAAAAAAATGTTTAAAAATTTCATATTTGTTATTTTTTTTTTTTGTTTTTTACTGCAACAGTCCAGCCCTTGCTTGCTGTCTTCGTATTTGTTTCTTTACGTATCTTTTCAGGTATCGTACAATCACCGCTAGCGTGACACCCACGCATATAAGTATTATTACTTCGACACTCACGCTTACTGCTGTTGGAGCGTTAGCCGTGGCAGAAATCACCTCGTTAATTTTAGTTTGGGTGCTGCCCATTACTCTTAGATTTCCTCTTCTTTTTTCTTCTTTTATCACCCGTTTGAGGTTTGATATTTTGTTCCTTAGAAATATCTTTTCCTTTTCCTCCTTGGTGTAAGATAATACGTGTAGAGCCACACGTAGTTCCTTTTTGTTTCTATTTATGACACCTCCTCTAGATTTCTGTAGATTTGGTAGAGGGAAAATCGGGATTTTGGGTTCTTCTTGGGGATTTTTTATGATTTTTAATATTTTCGGTTTTGGACCGAGATTCAGTATCCTGGGTTTTTCTTCTTCAGGAATATCTTTTAGCAGGTTTCCCCAGCGTTCCTCTGCTTTCTTTACCTCTTCTAGGATCTCCTCTAGCGATTGCTCCATTTACCAAAAGAAACACGAAAGAAATACAAACACGAAAAACACGCACAAGCACTGAAACTTAAAATCCAAATATACTAAAAGAATCAACTAAGCATAAGCTGTGTTTGTTGAAACCTTCATGTATAGATGGTTTTTTTTTCTCTTCTTTTTTTTTTTTACACCGAAGCAACAGGATAGTTAAGCATTTGCATGCTATTTGTACTATCTATGCTTCTAAGCAGTGGGATAGTTTAGCATTTGCATGCTATTTGTACTATCTATGCTTTTTTTTTTTTTTTATTTCGGGAACAGCAGGATCAACTTTGCAGCATCAGTATTAGCAGGATCACAGGAAAAGTTTCAGGATCAGCAATGGTAAGATCAGGATCACGGGAACATTGGCAGGATCAGCAACTGGAAGATCAGGATCACAGGAACAGTGGCAGGATCGCCATGTAATATATTTTTCTTCTTTCCGAATTAGAAAAAGACTTGTTGTTTAGTTTATTGATTTTATTTGATTAAAAAAAACTTAATTCAAAAACATAACTTATAAATAACCTATGAGAAGTTCTTAACATAATCTAGAACTCTCTCTATGAGTGACTCAGTAGTTTCACTCAATAACTTAAAGTATTCAATGCATTTAGACTTAATTATAACTCCTCCCACATTCTTTCTCTCTGTATTAAAAATGCACATGCATATATTGAAGTTTGAACTCTTTCCAAAATCCAAACCTGAAACTAAAAATGAAAGTGTCATTGCACTGCATTTAACAAATCAAAACAAAAACAGAGAATTGGGTTATTGGTATCAAAGCGATGACCAAACTCATATATCGAAGTATGACTCAATATTTTGAGGAATTACATGAAAACAAAAATGCATTGAAATGTATGCAATTGTAGAAGTCATAGTATTTTCTGTTTTACGCTATACTGTGCGATTATTGAATATGTATTCAATATATATTCATTACACTATCCAATATATTTAAAAATCAGAGGTGTTTGACGTTTTTGTACCTTAGTTTAACTCTCCAACATTGGTGAGTTAAACTTAAAATAAACAACATCTCCAAAATAATATTTGTAGTTTTAACTCAGTTTAAACCTAAAACAAATAAATTCGACAACTCAAAAACTCGCCCTTAAAGCGCAGTGTTTGAGCTTACCTTTGACTTATTTTTATGTCGTCAACAGATCGGGTTCATTCGCTTTAAGTTGTCAAATATGTCCGAAAACCCAATTTTTTTGTATATAAATTTTCTCAAAATCCTGATGTAATGGAAAAGTTTGGAGACCGCATTTGTGATCTTTCATATTATGGTTTGTACCAAAAAACAAAGGTTTTTTGGGAATAAGACATCATTAAGAGACAATTGGTGCCCTAAGGGTTAAAGCGACTGACCAAATGAGTCCAACATCCTTAAGAGCAATGTTTAAGATTTACCCTCGACCTATTTTTAAGTCGCTATTACATCGCGCTCATCCGCTATGAGTTGTCAAAAATGCTTAAAACGGCGATTTTTTTAACTTTGACCTCAATTTTCTCAAAAACCGAATGTAATGAAAATGTTTGGAGATCAGATTTGTAATAACTAGAAAAATTGCAATTAACTGTGTTAGGTCGCGTCCCAGTCGCATCAAGTTTTTTTTCAAAATGTTTAGTAGTGTTATTTTCAAATAAAAACGGTTGAGATATCTGCTGTAACTCAGCGAATAATACGAATTTTTACAAACAATTCACATGTAGTATTTAGTATTAATTACACCGCTCAACAAATCAAAGGTTTTTGGTTCCGGTTTAAAGTTTCATAGAAAATTTTTAAAGAATTTGACTCACTGATTCCAAATCCGTGCTCCAAATTTTTCCATCACATCTAGAATTTTAATTACTCGCGGTTGAAAATGCAAAAAAAAAACGCGATTTTTGCCTTTTTTGAAAGCCTGCGCAGCAGCCGCTGGGTGAAATAATAATCTGGTATAAAGCGTGAGAGTAGAATTGAACTATGATCTCAAAAATATGATCAAAAAAATTTGAAGTTGTTGCACTATTATTGGCCAAACATGCATTTTAAAAAAACACTGTCAAAAAAATTAGAAAAAGCACCATTTTTAAAAGGCTCTGAAACAAAAACCAGATAAACAATATTTACTGCGATGAGCTCAAAATTTAGGTAAAAGTTCAATCTTTCTTATTGACTTTTAAACCCACTAAAGATATCTTCCGGTTTATACAAAAAATAACACCGAAAACTTTATTTTGTAAAATATTTTTTTTTTGAGTTTTTTTTGATAAATACCAAAAAATTAAGGTAGATTTTACAAAAATGGTAATATTAAGTAAACCCCAACCAAACGAAATAATATGAAAAAATTGTGTTCTATGTTGGAGACCATAGACAAGTTATACTTTTGCGCTTTAAACCAGATTTGTATATCACTGAATGGCTGCTGTGCAGGCTTTCAAATAATGCAAAAATCGTCATTTTTCGCATGATCAACCGTGAATGACTAAAAATCTGGACGTGATGGGAAAATCTGGAGAACAGATTTGGAATCAGGAGATCAAAGCCTACTAAAATTTATCATCAGAATTTAAACCGGAAATGAGTGTTGAGCGGTGTTATTAATTATATTGTAAAAGTTCGACCGATAAAAAATTTTAAAATTAATGATACGGTTTTTCTACTTCTCTGAGAAGTTGTGTTTTTTTTTTCATATGGCTCAAATACAAACAATAATTTTGTAGAACGTTTAACCACCGCCGTTTGCCTTTTTCGGGGAGTTTCTTACGATTTGTTCAAAAAAAAAATATCGTTACGACGGTGAGTTAGAAGGGTTAACGTGTTCCACAAAAACATTTGCCGATATGCTGCAAGAACTAAAACTGGGAAACTTTAACCGCCTCTAAAATAAAATTCCGATATGATCTTGGAAAACGATGACACAAGAATATTTTATTTTGGTCTCCTCTACGAGCAGTATCGGGTACAGATTTTGAGTTTGGTGTTGGGACATTTTTTTTTTACCTCGGACGCAAAAAAGTCATCAATTACTGTTGTCGGACAAGTAAAACCAGGGATACTTCTTTTTTGCAAAAAAAAAAAAATATATATAGGAGAGCTTTAAATCAACAACTGCAGCCGACTTTTCAATTAAAAAATCAAAAAATGTCTCAGAACTAAGAACTTTTTTCCACAGAAAAAGTCTCAGACTCTTAAACCTCTTACTATCGAAAAACTTTCATACTCTAAAACATTTTTTAAATATTTTTCCTATAGAAAATGTGTCATATATTTAGATAATAGAAAAAGTTTTAACGAAAAAGTTTTATACAAAAAGTTTTAGATTCTAAGAAGTTTTTTCAATACTGGTTCGGGTTATGAGATCTTTTTATATAGAAAATTTCGTTTTTCCAATAAAGTTCTTATACCTTTTTCTTATATAAAAAAATTCAGAGATTTTGGCACATTTCCTAAAGAAAAAGTCTGATATTCTGAAACTTTTTTCCTATAGAAGAAAGTCTCAATTCTAAAACCTGTTTCCTACAGAAAAAGTCTCAGGTTCTAAAATTGATTTTCTATTGAACAAGTATCAAATTTTGAGATTCTGAGATCTTACACCTATAGAAAAGTCTACACTCAAAATATTTTGTAGGCAAAAACAAATGAAAAACACACTTAAAACCAGTGCACGCACTATGGTTCCAAATGCATTTTTTTTGGCAGAAATTAAAAAAACAAAAATTTACAAATTTCCAAAAGCTTATACAGTTTCTCAATGGCAACACTTCAAGCCATTAAGAAAGTATAATGAAAAAAATTTTATGGCAATAATGTCAGTCTGCCAGGGTTTCAAAGTTGATAGTTTTAAGTAGTATTATTAAATCGGGATTAAAACCATATTACAATTATACTAACAGCAAATGGGAAAAAATAAAATTATAAAACGGCTAAAAAGGAAAATTGAAGCCCAAGGAAAGTAGTTCTTATTAAAAACTCCAATTTGTAATTCCATGCATCTTTGGCGTTATTCTTAGGGGTTGCGGTTTTAAGGATTTTGAAGCCAAAATAACCTATATCTTTCGTGGGCAAAAAGTTGTGTTTGGGCACGAACTTGCATGAGTCTTCAAATGTGAAAGTGTTTTCTAGATGGTCTATTTAATACTAAAATTAACACCTAGCCAGCATTTTTCGGCAAACTCTCACAATTGCCATTTGAGTTTAGCACAAATTTCGGGAAAATTTTCGGTTTTTTGCGAGACAAATCTTTAAATTTTTTTTAACTATAATTTTTTTGGCTTTAACTAAGCTAACTGACTACTAGAAATATATTATGGTTGATATTTTTTTTTTTTTCATAAAAAATAAAAAAATTTTTTTCAAAAAAAACTTGCGAAATTTTTTTTTTTTTTAAAAATTTTTTTTTCTTGAAAATCGTTTTTTAATTGCATAAAGAGTTAAAACCCCATTCCAGATTCAAAACTAGCGACTTTGCTTCATTTTTGGAATTAATGCCAAAAAAAATTGATTTGGGACCATAGTGCAGTGAATAAACAATTGAAAACCATCCCAGTAATTATTCATTTGTTTTAACAAACATCAACATTTATTTTTTACTGTTGACAAAATTTTCTAAAATAAATAATATTAAACATTAAAAAATTACGTTTTTTTCACTCTTTTTTACCAACAAATTCGAAAAAAAATAACCAACGAAAACATTAAAAATTAATGATAGTTCTGTTATTTTTTCCAACAAATTTCAAAAAAATAACCTACGAAAACAATAAAAATTAATGATTTCGTAGGTAATTTTTTACAATTTTTTATTGAAATATTTTTTTAAAAATTTTTAATAAAATTTTTGGGGAATCGATCCCGCAATCAACTACATTCTGGCCAGACACTCTACCCATCGTGCCAAAGTCACTTGATACAAACATGTTTTTATATTTCTATAAATAATTTTTTGATTTTTTTTCTACAAAAAAATAACTGACTTGTGTAGGTAAAAACTAATGATATTTCATTAAAAAATACCAACAATTTAAAAAAATATTACTTACACAAATCATTAAAAATCAAAAGAATAATCAGTAGTTTTTACTTACAGAACAAAAATAAATGACTTTAAAAATTAAATGTTAATGAAAGTCTTTATTTTTTAGTGTGTTATTTTTGAAACAAAGGACTGAAGTAGTCATTAATAAAAACTGAACATCAAACAAATGTTTTTTCTTTTAAAAACGACTAAACGGAAAACTTTTTAAATAAACTACAAACAGTTAATGACATAATTTTTTGAGTGTAAGATTCGAAGACATTTTACCATCGAAAAAGTTTGAGATTCTGAGACTATCTTTCAATAGAATAAGTTTCAGCTTCTAAGACTTTTTTCTAATAGAAAAAGTGTCAGATTTTGAGACCTTTTTCTTTCAAAAAAGTGTCTCCCTTTTTTCTATAAAATAAGTCTCGAAATTCAGAGATTCTGAGACCTTTTGCCTATAGAATAAGTATCATATTCTTAGGCCTTTTGCTGTCAAAAAAGTCTCAGATTTCAAGAATTTCCTTTCGAAAAAGTCTAAGATTCTGACACATTTTTCCTACAAAATAAGTCTCAAGTTCAGAGATTCTGAGAACTTTTTCCTACAGAAAAAATATCAGATTCTTAGGTCTTTTTCCAATCAAAAAAGTCTCAGATTCTTTGATCTCAAATTCTGAAACTTTTTTCTACAGAAAAAGTCGCAGATCTTGGGATATTTTTCCAATTTTTCTTATAAAAAAAGGCTCAGGTTCTGAGACATTTTTCCTATAGAAAAAGTCTGAGGTTGTAAGACATTTTTCCTCTAGAAAAAGACATTTTTAATGTAGAAAAAGTCTCTGATTGTGAGACAATTTTCCTATATTTTCCTAAAAGTTTCATACTGTGAGACATTTTTCATATAGAAAAAGCCTCAAATTTTGAGATATTTTTTTCTATAGAAAAAGTCTCAGATTCTGAGACATTTTTCCTATAGAAATAAAGTCTCAGAAACTGAGACATTTTTCCTTTAGAAAAAGTCTCTGTTCTGAAGCAATTTTTTCTATAGAAAAAGTCTTAGATTCTGATACAGTTTCTATACCAAATTTTTTTATACCAAAACTGTCAAGATTATAACAATTTTTCCCATAGAAAATTTCTTTTCATAAAAAGAACTTCCAGATTGACAGAATTTTCAGATTTAGTCACATTTTTCCTTTAAAAATTTGTAGTTTTTTTCTTCAAATTTTTTTTTTGATTTTTCCGTTATGTTCAGATTTTTTTCTATGAAAAATTTTCGGATTTCAAAATTCTTTTCCTTTGAAAACTTTTTTAGAAAATGTCATTCTTCTTTCTGTCTTTTTATCTTTCTTTTTAATTCTTTTACTTTCTATGTTCCTTCTTTTTTCATTCTTTTGTTTTCTTTTTCTTTTCTTATTTTAAAAATTTGGTCTGGGGGGAGGGGAATTCCCCTTTTCCTCTCCCCTTGTACCCGCGCATATCTACGAGAATAGTCTTTGTCCTACATGTCCTATATTTTTGTGTGTTAATGTCAAAACTAAAAGGCTACTTTCCCGAACCCGACGTTTTTGAAATACATAAGCTAAATTTTCCCCACCCTACTCTACAGTTATAGTTGCACCTGCTCTGTGTTACTTTTACAGAGCGGATGTCTTTTATTTCAAATTGTGAATTTGTCGAATTTTCTTTTATACAACCAACAAAGCAATATATGATTCTCTGACGTCCAATAACCAATATCCCAAATTGTGTGTGTAATCAATGTCAAACATATCAAATATACGAAATTTAACCTTCAAACAAAAAGTTACGTATTTTTGCTACTTTTTTTGTAGGTTGGCTTAAGAATTCATGGTTTTCAAGGTCTGGCACAAAAAACTACCTGCGTTTTGTTTAAATTTCCAAAAAATTATTTCACATAAAGAGTAATTAGAAAAAACCCATTAAAAGAGGATTATATAGGTACACAGATAAAACAGGAGTTACCTGCAGAATATGCAAATTTTACAAATATGTAAATTTTCACATTGAAACGAATCAGTTACGAGAATATTTTCACAGTTAACACAACAAATCTGCAAGTTAACATTAAACAATTTTATTTACATAATTATTAAACAAAAATTCGTTACTGAAAAAATTAAAAACAAATATGTATCAAAACACGTGTAAGTTGAAGTGTCAATAATATACATAAGTTAAAATGTTGGTCCTTTTGCAACAATCACAATATTATTATTTTGTTGTTGTAAATTTTAAAATTTCACCACTTTCCTAAGTGGTGAATATTTTTAGCAGTGTGCTCCCTACGCTAGTTTGGTGGCATGTTAAGTTTGTGATTAGGAATTTTTACACACATTTGTTTATTGTTAAGATGGGTTACATATATTTTTGTTGCACAGATAAATCTTAGTACATAATTTGATAACACCAACAACAAAAAAAAAATCAAGGATTTGATAGCACAACACTGAAAGAATTATTGTTCATAATATCTATGAACATATTTCATAAAAGCAAATTCATAAAATCTTTGAAACAATTCATTGGCTGAATGAATATTCATTAGTATTGTGAAATATTTCATAGAATTTTATTCATAGATTTTGTAAGATTCATAGAAAAAAATTTTTATTAATAATTTTTTAAAAATTAAAATAATGTTACAATAATTAAATAATTTGAATAAAAATATTAAAAAAATATAAAAAATATAAAAAAAACATAAAAAACGTAAAAAAAAAAAAAATATATTGCTGCCCTGGCGGGGTTCGAACCCAAGACCTACCGGCTGGAAAATTTATAATCGACGCCTTAGCTATCAGCGCCACCAAAGGAGGAAAACCTCGCCGACTAACACTTAGTTTTGTAATGTTCGTTATTTTTTTTTTTCTGCAAATACACAAACATTTTGTTTTCTACAAACATACACACATATTTTGGCAGAGCATTGTGGCAGAGCATAATATTTTAAAGCAGAAAATGGATTTTAAGTGTTATATCTTGTTTATTTACTTTAGCTCAGTGGTTAGAGACTTAGCTTCACAAACAACTGGTATTGTGTTCGAATCTCGGTGGGGATAAGTTAAAAATAAATAAATTTTTAAAAATAGAATATTCGTGTCTGTCATGACTTTCACATCCACGTGAAAGTGAAACACTTCCGAATATTTTGGTGTACTGGGTTTCACTTCCGAATTTTTTTTTCGTTTTACTTTCGTGTGCAAAAAGCTAACTGAAAGTAATTAGAATGGACTTTTTCCCCTATAAATATTAACTTAAAAATAAAAAACCCATGTTTAATTTATAATTTGATATATATTCTTTTTATTTTCATTAAAAAATCAACATTTTGTTAAGACTAAATATATGTAAAAATTATTTTAAAAACACTCCATAATTTATCGAAATTTTGTTCGGAAGTTGTGCAAAAACAACAACAAAAGTATACAAATTAAAAAAATCACATATTTCAATAACTACACGTTTTCCCGGCTGAGAAATACTTTCAAAAGAAAGAGCACAAAATTTTATATTTTTTAATGCACAACACTTTTAGTTTAACTCACTTAAAATACTTAAAAATTGTAAAAATAAATTAATTATAAAATTTTACAAAATTCAACATGGCGTTGTTTATCTTCGAAAAATTTTCGATAAATGGTGATGCCAATCCATGGTGTTGCCAGTTATTATTCCTATTGAAAAGTACTACATTTTACAACTGGGGTTTATTACCATATGTTCATAGAATTATCAAGATGCGAAACATTGTTGAGTTTAAGGTACATAAGAGTAATTTATTCAACTCATAATCATAAATTGGTTTTAAATATATATTTTTGTTTAAAAATTGTGCAAAACTTTTTTATTTATTTTTTTTATTTAATTTTATTTATTTTTAAACAAAAGCCCGTGTTTCGCATCTAGCATATCTTAGTAAAATTTTTCGAACATATAATTAAGAAATATGTGATTTGGAAACACCAAATCTTTTTTTATGTGATTCTAAAATTTTCGCTCTAATTGAAAACGTTCTGAAGTCATGACAGACACGATTGTAAATAAATAAAAATAAAATAATAAAGTAAATAAAAATTAAATAATAAAATAAATAAAAATAGAATTGAACAATAATTTTTTTTTCCATAGCCTATGAACTTTTTCATAGGTATCTGGTTTCTATGAATTTGTTTCATAGATTCTATGAAGGGCATCATTGGCTCACTTCAAATGATTTTTTTCATAGAATCAATCAATGTACGTTTTCATAGCCGTTATAAACAAAATTCTTTCAGTGAACGAACTAGATTTTTTTTATTGTCCAGTGTCATTTAAGTTGCAAAAAACAGATATTTTCTAGATACATCTAGATATTTGATCCACAATACATTGAGTAAAGCAGTGAACTCAAAAGAAAAATTAAAAACATAGCAAAAAATAGCATGAAATGACACGCCTCTTTTTATTTAACAGTAGTACAGGGAAAAAAGTTACTTCAAATTTAAATTATCCAACTTTTAGCAGATTTTTGTGCTGAAATAGATATTTGAATTAAGTTCTCTGTCATTCATTTTTAGAAAACAACAGAAATTTTTCTGCAATTTTACTGATTTTACGGATGAATTTCAAAATATTTTTGTGCAGATTTTTAAACAGATAACACCACTCAACACTCATTTTCCGGCTTGAATTCTGATGATTAATTTTAGTAGTCTTTGATCTCCTGATTCCAAATCTGTTCCCCAAATTTTCCCTTCACATCTAGATTTTTAGTTATTCACGGTTAAAAATGCGAAAAATTACGATTTTTGCATTATTTGAAAGCCTGGTATAAAGCGCAATAGTAGAATTTCTATATGGTCTCTACGGTACAATGGACTATATTAAATCTGAGCGCCATGGACTAGCCTAGCTTTCTTTTAGGGTTGTACAACCCACCTTCAACTCAACACATGGTCTCCAACATAGGCCACTATTTTTTTAAAAATTATTGCGTTTGGTTGGGTTTCACTTGCGTTTTAAAATGATGCTGTTAAAATTACCATTTTTGAAAAATTTACCTTAATAAATATTTTACAAATTTTAGTTTTCTATGATATTTTTCATATAAACCGGAAGATATCTTAAATGGTTTTAAAAGAAAGAATGAACTTTTTCCTAAATTTTTAGCTCATCACAGTAAAGATCCAGCTTTTGTTTTAGATCCTTCTAAAAATTGTGCCTTTTGTTGACAGTATATATTGTTGACCTTTTTTGTTGTTGTAGTTTGTACTTAGTTTAGCTTGAGGTCGTTTATTATAAATTAATGCCTTTTCTAATTTTTTTACAGTGTTTTTTTAAAATATAAGTATGTTTGGCAACAACTTAAAATTTTTGTTATCATATTTTTGAGATCATAGTTCAATTCTACTCTGACGCTTTATACCAGATTTTTACTTCACCTAACGGATGCTGTGCAGGCTTTCAAAAAAGGCAAAAATCGTGTTTTTTTTTCTCATTTTCAACCGCGAATAACACTGTGCAACACAATTTTGTATCTTGGATGGGACCAAAAACAAAAAATTTAAGTATACCAACAGTAGAGAAAAACCTCCGAAGGGTTTTGAAAACTTAGATCGAGTTCTTTTTTTATGGCCAACTGAAGCTTTGAAATTATTTTCAAAGGCGTTTTGTATACGTAAAAGAAAAAGTATTAAATCTAGTTCTGAGGTAAATAATGTTAAGACATGTCTTCAGTGAAATTTAATGGCGGTCCTTTTCTTAGAATATATTAACCCTCAATCTCCCATTTTTAGGGGTCATTTTGGTCCTTTTAATATCCTCAAAGAACTCCAACAACACGTGCGTTTAAACAACACGTGCGTTTTCTACAAAAATTTTTTGCATCAAATTTCACTAGGGGTTTTTGAATATCAAAAGTTCGTGCGAAAAAATAAAATTGAAAATTTTCACATACTGTAAAATTGTTTTTCATTAAAGTCGACTTAAAAAAGTCGAACAAATTTTGTAAATCTGCTTCTGAGCTAAATAACGGTCACAGATGTCTTCAGTGAAAATTTATGGCGGTTCTTTTCTTAGAACATATTAACCCTCTATCTCCCATTTTTAGGGGTAATTTTTGTCCTTTTTCCAAATACCCCCATAGAACACCTCTAAAACGTGCTTTAAAGGGGTTAAAATGTTGTACAAACTTTTTCTTCGTCAAATTTCACTAGGGGTTGTCAAAGGCCAAAAGTTCGTGCGAAGAGTGCAGAATGCTTTAAAAAGTAAAAATATATTTTTGTGAAACATAATTTAACTAATTATGATAACTTAAAATTTTTCTTTTTAGACATTCTGCCTTTATCGCACGAACTTTTGACCTCTTACAATCCCTAGTAAAATTTGATGCAGAAAATGTTTGTAGAACATTTTAACCCTTTAAACGCACGCCTTAGTCGTGTTCTAAGAGAATATTTGAAAAAGGGCAAAAAAAAAAACCCACAAAATGGGAGATAGAGGGTTAATATGTTCTAAGAAAAGAACCGCCATCAAATTTCACTGAAGACATCTGTTATTGTTATGTAGTTCAGAACCAGATTTATAAAATTTTTTTTGACATATTTCACACGACATTGATGAAAAACAATTTTATAGTATGTGATAATTTACAATTTTAATTTTTTTAACATTTTTCACTTTTCGCACGAACTTTTGATCTTCAACGACCCCTAGTGAATTTTGAACATTTTAACCCTTTAAACGCAAGTTTTGCTTGTGTTCAGTGTTGCCAGAACTTGGTAGTCAAAAACGACTAAATTCATTCGAAAAAACGGCTAAAAAATGGCTAAAAAACGGCTAAAATATATATTATACTTTTTTAAGAAAAAGTATTGTAAATTTCTATTTTGTTTAATTTTTACACATAAAATTAAATAGAGAGATATTTTGTTATACATTTTTTTGTACAGTTTTGACTTATTCTAGATAAAAACTAGAGTTCAAAACACTTTTCCAATGCTCTACATTTTTTTAATGCAAAAATTAAAAATATTTAGACTAGAAAAAATTTTTTTGAGTGAAAGAATTTTTTTTTAGTTATTTTTGTTAAAAAGAAATTAAGTAAAATTTTTTATTCAGCGCAAATATTTTTTTTTGAGTTCGATAATTTTTTTTAATTTATTTATTTTATGTAATGATAAAAACACTGCGTACATTTTTTTCTTGGCTTTCGTTTGAAAGTTAGCGCATTTGCAACACGTGAATTCTGGGTAAAAGTTTTTACTCCAGGGACCGTATTCGCAGAAACCTGACGAGAAGAATAACAAGAATATGTATGCCAAGATTCAGCAACCAGTCTTTAAGTTGAGTTTCGAACTTTAGCGTATTTTTAACAGAGAAGCGGGCATCGTTAGATCGTCTAAGATTTAGTATAATGTTAATGGCATGAATATGATAAAAATATCCGTGGTTCGATACCAGACTGGGATTATTTAAAATTAAGATATATAAAAAACAAGTACCTATTACCAAAACAAATCGATTAAAAATTCAGCTGATGATAACACTATAACTGGAGTGTTTGAAGCCGGTACGAAAATACCAGAAATGTCTGTAATTTTTAAAAATTAAAATTTCTTACACATTTTTTAACTTTACCCTTGATACTAAATAAAGTTGGAGCCTTTGGTTGATCTGTACTAACAAAAAACCAATCAATTCTATATTTTAGTATAAAAAAAATACAAACAAGTAGAAAAGTTAAATTCGACTTTGCCGAATCTATGAATACCCTCCACAATGCATTTTTTTTTAAAGGGTAGTACATTTTTTAACGTGAAAAAATTAACAATTTTGATAAGAAATATTTTATTTTGAGTAAAAAACTCTTTTTTTGTCATTTAAAAAAAAATACTAATTTTTTTTTTGAGTGTAAATTTTTTTTCGAGTGTAATGTTTTTTTTACTGTAAAAATATTTCTGAGTGCATGCACGTAAGTATGTACACAAAATATTGTCATTTTTGTAAAAAAAAAAATATTTTTTTTTTTTGTATAAATTTTTTTTTTGAGTGTAAAATTTTTTTTGAGTGTAAAAATTTTTTTGACTGTAAAATTTTTTTCGAGAGTAATTTTTAAGTTACCAATGCTTTTAAAACTAAACAAGTTTAAAAAGCATTGCTTTAAAATTTAACAAGTTTGAAAAGCATTGTTTAGTTACCACCAATGCTTTTAAAACTTGTTAAAACACGTGGCATTTTAGATGAAACTAATCTGAAATTCAGGTTTTCGCTTATAACTTTTGAACCACTCGACCGATTGAGCTGAAATTTAAAACCAAACAGACCCGGGGAACGGCAAAGATACATGCCAAGCTTCAGTAGTCTCATTATTGTCTTTCGAAAGTTATCGTCTTTTTTATCTCGTAAATTCCTGAAACACCCTTGCCGAAATTTACTCTTTTGCTCATAACTTTTGAACCACTGGACCGATTTGGCTGGATTGCACCAACCTGACCAGGTAAATGACAAACATATATGACAAACTTCAGTAGTCTCTGTAAAGTCTTTCAAAAGTTAGCGTTTTTTCTACGGACGGACAGACAGACGGACGGACGGACATCGCTAGATCGACTTAAAATCGATCGGGGATCATAAATATATATACTTTATGGGGTCCTAGACCAATATTTCGATGTGTTACAAACGGAATGACAAACTTTTATATACCCTCTATCAGGGGCGTATCCAGGATTTTATTTCGGTGTGGGCCCAACATTTTTTTACAATTTTTTTTTTACAAAAATTTTACATAACAGCACATGTTTTAGAATTTTTCTCGATCTGTTCCTCAAACTGAATGTAACACAATCAGATTCTTCATTTTTGTGTAAGTTTAAAACTGTTGGGGGAAAAAATAGTTTTTTTTATATTTTAAAATTTTTTGAGATACCAGCCTTTTTTAAAGTGTGAATTGATGCTGATACATTTTTACAAAGAAGATTATCAGAATCTGAATTTTTTTTCAAAGAAAAGTCTAAAATTTATGACAATTTCCAGTTAAGACAGTTTTTGTTATAGAAAAAGTCAAAGACTCTAAATCATATTTCCAATGGAAAACGTCTTTCGGGAAAAAGTAACTTTAGAAAATGATTCTATAAACATATTCATAAAATACTTTTACAAAAGAAAAGACTCCGATTGTAAGACATTTTCCCAGAATCTGAGATTCTGAAATATATAACAAAAATAATTCACATTCTGAGACCTTTTTAAAAAGAAAACAGTATAAAAAAGTCATAGATTCTAAAATCTTTTTCCTAAAGAACAACTCTCGGATTCTGAGAAAATGTTCCTATAGAAAAAGTCTAAGATTTTTCGACATTTTTCCTATATTAAGTCTCAGATTCTCATAGAAATCGTCTTAGAATCTTCGACATTTTTCCTACAAAAAAAGTCTCAGATTCTTTGACATTTTTCCTATAGAAAATGTCTCAGATTCTCAGACATTTTTTCTACAGAAAATTTCTTAGATTCTGAGACATTTTTCCTATCAAAAAAGTCTCAGATGCTTAAACACTTTTCCTTTAGAAAAAGTCTCAAATTCTAAGACATTTTCCTTTAGAACAAGTCTCAGATTCTAAGACATTTTGCCTATAGGAAATATGCAGATTCTGAAAAATTTTTCATATAGAAAAAGCCTCAGATTCTGAGACATTTTTCCTAAAGAAAAAGTCTCAGATTCTAAAATATTATTCCCATAGAAAAATACTCAGATTCTGAGACATTATTCTTATAGAAAAAGATATTTTTACAATAGAAAAAGTCTCAGATTTGGATCATTTTTCTATACAAAAAGTCTCAGCTTGTGTCTCTGAGACATTTTTCCTATACACAAAATCTTAGATTTTGATATAATTTTCCTTAAGAAAAATTCGTTGATTCTGAGACATTTTTCGTAAAAAAAGTATAAGATTTTGAGACATTTTTTTTAGATTGTAAGAAAAATTCTTAAATTCAGAAACATTATTCCTATAGAAAGTTCACAGATTCTAAAACATTTTTCATATAGAAAAGCCTCAGATTCTAAGAAATTTTTTTATAGAAAAAATTTCAGATTTTGAGACATTTTTCAGATTCAGAGACATTATTCCTATGGAAAGAAAAGAATTTTTTATAAAAAAAGTCTCAGATTATGAGACATTTTTCCTATAGAAAAACTCTTAGATTCTGCGAAAAAGGTCAATATTTTAAGACATTATTCCTATAGAAAAAGTCTTAGATTCTCAAAATTTTTCTTATAGAAAGTTTTAGATTCTGAGACATTTTTTTTTTATGAAATAGTCTCGTTCTGACACATTTTTCTAAAAGACAATGACGCATTTTAATATTTGACTACAATTTACTTACTTTACTTAGCTTCAGGTTCTAAGATATTTTTTTATTAGAATCTTAAGCTGAAAAGTTTCAAACTTTAAGAAAAAATTTTCCGATTTGAGATTATTTTAACAGAAAAATTTTCAATTTCAAAACAATTTTCTTCCAAAAATTTTAGATTCTTGGTTTTCGAATTTTCTTAAAGTTTTTTAATATTGTGCTTGTTATTTGATACCACATCCTGTGAATTCATTTCGGGGGGGCCCGGGCCACCGCCCCCCCCCTGTATACGCCACTGCCCTCTATCACTAGAGTGGAGGGTATAAAAACTACTTTTAAATCAAAAAACTCAAAAATGGCTAAAAAACTGCTAAAATAATTTCGAAAATGGCTAAAAAAGCGTCTAAGAGCAAAATGCATTTTTCTCCGGCTAAACGAGTTCAAAAGGAGCTAAATGAGGATATTTGAAAAAAGGACCAAAATGACCCCTAAAATTGGGATATAGAGGGTTAATATATTCTAAGAAAAGGACCGCCATCAAATTTCACTGAAGACATGTCTTAACATTATTTACCTCAGAACTAGAATTAATTCTTTTTCTTTTACTTATTCAAAACGCCTTTGAAAATAATTCCAAAATTTCGGGGGTTTTGGTTTTCTATTGGTATACTTTAATTTTTTTTTGGTCCCGTTGAAGTTACACTCAAAGACCCCAAATTTGTTGCACAGTGTAATTAAAGTTCTTGACGTGATGTAAAAATTTAAAGCACAGATTTGGAATCAGCTAGTCAAAATTTTTTAAAATTTTCTATCAAACTTCAAACCGGAGCCAAAAACCTTCGATTTGTTGAGCGGTGTTATTTTGTTGTTTTACAGAAAAAGTCTGTTGGAGCTTTTTTTTTCAAAAAATGTTCTAAGTTTTTTAAAGATGTAATTTTTTTTTTTTTAATTTTTGCGAAATCCGCAGATTTTTTAGCTAAAATCAGCAGATTTTTCTGCTAAAATTAGCAGATTTTGCTGTTGTGATCAGCAGATATTTTTTCTGTCTGGTGATTTCACTTAGACAATAAAGACAAATATTTAGCAAACCGCGTCTGCTAAAATCATCAGCAGATTTGTCATGTGACTCTAAATGTATTTTCAGCAGATTTTTCTGCTAATTAGACAGAGAGTTTATAAACCAATGTTGAATCCGTCATTTTTAAATTCCAACTTCAGATTCATTTTAAGCGACCACAAAAACCCCTGTATAAAGAGTTTTAAGCGAATCTGTACTGTTTTGCAAAAACTGGGCGAAATATTGAATCCGCAATATTGAAATTCAAAAACCGCCACTCGGCATTCAAAAGCAAATATTTTTAAGTAATATCGAAATTTAAAAAAAAAAATTTTCAACCCATGGCAATTTTGGAGAGATGGTGGCCCGGTTGACGAAGAAGCCCTCAAATATAGATGTCATTCCGCCCCAGACCAAAGATACTGAAGGTTTTACAAATTTTATCAAAATCGGTTCAGCCATTTTGAGACAATACGGAACATACACATTATGACTTTTTGCGTTTTTTTCGAATATCAAATCTCATAGCTGTATAGACCATGAAAAATATCGAGAAAGGATGTATCAATTTTTTTTGATTGTTAAAAAAGTTCACGCACCAAACGCGATGAAGTTTTAAATATAAGTTTTTTGTGTAAGTATAAAAAAATTAAATTAAGTGGCAAAGTATTTAGGATTTTCTTATAATTTCATTGATTAAAAAAAATTCTGCGGATTTTTTAAATTAAATAAATTTTACGGTAGCTGCTATGATACAGTGATTATTTTTAGCAACTAAAGATTATAATCGCGGTATTTTGGTACTATTTGGCGGATGTTATCAATAAGTTAAATGTCGGTTCCTGCTGATAGGAAGTCAAGAGTTTGTGATAGTGTAATAAATTAAAAATTTAATTACAAAAATTTAAAACAAATAAAAAATTTAATTGTATAAATTAAAAAAAAAATAAATAAAAATAATTAATTTTTTAATAAATAAAAAATTAAATTTTTTTTATAAATAAAAATGTTCAAAAAAATATTTTTTCAAACTTTACCAAAAATTTTTATGCCGTAAAGACATAGTCAGTGAGACAATTTTAAAAAGTTAGTTATAAACCTTTTATATACATACACATAAAACTATAAACAAAATGTGAATTCACAAATCTATATGAGAAATAAAAAACTTTCCAGAAACTGTTTATACTTCTGTATTTGTTTTTGTAAGTAAAACAAAACAAAAACAGGTAAAGCTAAAAATTTAATTAAACAATTAATTGTATTAATTAAATATTTAATAATTTTTAAACTAAAAAAAACAATTAAAATGTTAATTAAAGAAAAGTTAAAAATTTGATTAAACAATTAATTATATTAAATAAAAATTTAAATGATATTGAATTAAAAAACAATTAAAATAAAATATACGTTATTAGATATTATTTCTGTGTAGAGGGTTTTGAATATAGGCCCTCGATACATAAAATATTTATTTAAATAATGATAAAATTATAATGCAAAATCCATTATAAATTTGTTTAGCACCCGCGAGGGGGAATTTCCCCCCACGTCTTAGGCGGAGCAACCTCCCCCCGCTCTTACCCAATAGAACATATTTTATTTTTGAGGTTAAGAAAGACTAGGCATTGCCAAATTTAACACTCTCACTTGTTTTTGTTGCATACATTTAATGTTTTTAGACTAGAATTTTTTGAATTTTCCTGCCTATTTTTAGTGCGTAAAAATTGCAGTCCTAATTATGACAATAGCTGATTTAAAATATTTATATTTTAAAGCATTTTTCTTTAAGTGTATTGTTATTATTAGAAAATATAATTTTTTGGTAGTTAAATGCTCATTGCCATTATAATGATAGTTAGTGTCTGATATCTTGTTTCATTCAGTGATAGTGAGAATTAACCAGTTTGTTTGATTCTCATAGTAAAATATATTTTTGCGATAGGAAACTCTGCGTTCTCCTGATACAACCAGTAAAGTCCGTTATCTTGTTCCGTTAACAGCAAGTATTTGGGTCGTCGATTAAACGAAGTTTAATGGTTGTTTAGTAAAACTGTAAAGAAATCAATTTTATATAAGGGGGGTTTCGAAACCGCTGTCTTCCGATTGGAATTAAATTTGCGCCAAGGTTAGTCCTACACTGATAGAAATTTGTACATGACAATAATGAAAATCTACATTAATTTTATGAAAAATGACGTTAAAATGGAACCTATGTAGGGTTTCATTGAATACATGAAAAAGGTATCATAAAATGTAATTGCAAGAACAAGTTTCATTAAATTAATGAACATTTTTCATACAAAATATAAATTGTATTTTATGAACTTTTTTCATTACTTTAATGAAAAAAGTATTTAATTCTTATGAAATACTTTCATTGAAAAAATGCTACTTTTATTTTTAAAATAAAATATATAAATATAGCAAAATAGGTTTTGTGGTTTAAAAGTTAAAAGCAAAAGAGTGAATTACGGAAAGGGATTTGGAGAATTTACGATTAAAAAACACGCTAACTTTCGAAAGACAATCCTGGGCTTATTATGCAGCTTGGAATATATATTTGTCATTATCCTGGCCTAGTTTGTTTTGAATTTCAACAAAATCGGTCAGGTGGGTAAAACCGTAAATTACGGATTGGTTTTACCTGAAATTCACGTGTTGAAAAAACGTTGAATAGGCTTTAAAAACATTGGTAAGTGACAGAAATATTTTACAAAGTATTTTTGTCACCCAAAAAATATTTTTACACGAAAAAAAAAACAAGTTAGACAATTACAGTCGGTCAATTTGGTTATTAGAGCCAATTAGAGCCAATTGAGCCAAATTAAAGCGGACCTTTGTATGGGGGCTAGGTCTAAACATAGACCGATTTAGTCCAATTTCAATAGGCTTCATCCTTAGGCTAAACGAAGCTTGAATTAAATTAAATTTCAACCAAATCGATTGATAATTGCGACCTGTATCGTGTTTACAACGTTTACATGGACGGACGGACAGACAGACAGACAGACGGATGGACGGACGGACGGACATCGCTAGAATGACTTTAAAAGTTGTTCTGACCCAGGGCTGCCAGACTTGGGGATTTATCCCCAAAGTCGGGGATTTCACTACAGAAAAAAGGACAACAAATCTCATTTGGGGATTGGGGATTTCAAAAACTATTTTGGGTATTTTTTGGGGGTATTTAAAATTGTATCTATTTGATACAACAATCTAAATTTAATATAATCAACGATTTAAAAAAAAAAATTAATAAAAATAAATCTTAAGTACGAGATTACGAAGCGCACTCAGTAAAACGTGCATTTATCGGCTGAAAAATGTATATTAACATTGTCAAAACCCGTTAATTAACTCGTTCGGGGATTTTTGGGGATTTTTTATATTTAAATCTACAAAATAAAATTAAAACATTACCTTCCATATTTTTTTTTAAAAAATTAACAAAAAAAAAATTTTTGTGATTAAAAAAAAACGTATTTTTTATTGCTTGGGGATATTTTGTTTTATTTTTGGGGACAACGGAAAAAAGTACCTGGCAACGCTGCCTGTACCACAGAGTGGTGTAGGGTATAAATGTACTCGAAATAACTATTTCACTAAAAAAAATTTTAGACTCGAAAAAAATTTGGTAAATTAAAAAAAAAAAGTTTTTTACTCAAAATAGAATATTTCTAATCAAAATTGTGGATTTTTTCTCGTTAGAAAATTTACTATCCCCAGGAAAATTTTTCAGAACCGATTCTGACAACACTTGTTCTAGAACAGGTTCTTCGGTAATCATACACTATTACACTTTAATTATTCGGAACAAGTTAAGTGAAAATTGTTGTAAAATATGTTCTCTGCAATCAAAATTTATTTACATTTTGGTTCTCAGGAATTGAAAAAAAATTATGTGTCAAAAAAATTAAAAAATTAAATCATTTCTTATTTTCTTAACCAAGAAAAAACATGAAATTCTCTTAAAATATCAGGATATAATCGTGAAAATTGCTAATAAAAAGGTGAGTAAGTAAAATTTTCATTATATGGGTCGGGTCAAATACTAATAATATTATGTTTTTTATTTTAGTTTGCAGAAAATCCATGTTCTGGCATGTCATTATTGTAAGGCCCAATATGCAATTTTGGAGGCGCAAAAGGATATATGTGTGTTAAGAACTGTAAATACTTTATGTCAGATATGATTGTATTTATCTTTGTTTAATAAATTAATACAATTAAAAATATTTCTTTAATTCTTATTTCAGTTCCAAATTTTACTTCTAGAACCGATTCCGAAGAACAAAAATATGTTCTAATTTTGCTTACAAACACCTGTTGCTTTTGGGACAATCCCTTTGTAAAAAGAATCGGTGTTGCACAAGAATTAGAACAGGTTCTAGGGAAGTATAAGTTGTTCCACAATCGGTTCTTTGCAACGGAAAATTTTGCTGGGTCACTTAAAAAGGGGACTGTGGAGCATATTCATGGATTTGGCCAGGTCGAATTTAACTTTTCTACTTGTTGGAATTTTATTTACCTATTTAATTTCAATAATTCTTTTTCAAATTTCAATTGTTCTCCTTCGAAGCTGATTTGATTTTCTTAAAATTTTATTTGTCCTAATTAAAATTATAAATAGAACTTTCTTATTTCAATTGGAATTTTCAAGTTTCCAACAAAAGTGTAAGCTTTAAATCCAATTTTTTAACTTCATTTGACCATTTACGATTTAGATCTGAAAATGGTGTAGATAGCAGAAATATTTAGATAAATTAATGGGCCTTACAATACATTAAAATTTCAAAAGTACACATTAACATTTGGTGCATTAAAGTGTTAACTACAAAAAGCAAATTGAATGTTGCTCATTCGAATGCACACAAAAAATTATTGGCTAAAAAATTTCAATTAAATCTTTTGATCAACAAAATTTAAATAAGTCAATTATTGTTTTGATCAACATTTTTGTTATATTCTTTAACTATCAAATTTCAAATTTTCAACATACCAGATTTGTTTTCTCTTCAATTTATTTGAATACATTTATTCAAAAATATACTTTATACTAGGGTTTTAATTTTTTTTATTGTCGGCAACATATAATTTTTCCATAAGCTTGAAATTCATTTGTTAAATCAATCATTATTTTAATTGACTTTAAATAAAAAATTGATTAAATTTTTGATCAAAATCGAAAAAGTGATTAATTGAAAAAAAAAAAATCAATTAATCACCTACACTCAAAAAAACAACTTAGTCAAAATATTAGTAAAAGGTGTTGTAATTTACTTCAACCAAACTTTTACTATATTTTCTTGCTAGTTTTTATACCCTCCACTTAGTGATAGAGGGTATATATAAGTTTGTCATTCCGTTTGTAACTCATCGAAATATCGGTCTGGGACCCCATAAAGTATATATATTCATGATGCCCGATCGATTTTAAGACATTCTAGCGATGTCCGTCTGTCCGTCTGTCTGTCTGTTGAAAATGCTGTAGCGGACAAAATATTACACAGAGATGACTGAAACTTAACATATTTGTTGGAAGTTCTCCCGAGAAGTTTGGTATTGCATTTGAGCGAAATCGGCCCAGCCGATCAAAAGTTATGAGTGAAAGTTTAACGACACCTCTTAAATTTTGAAAATACAAAATGCGTTTACACAGCTTCTGCTTTACAGATTAAAATAAAATTTGGTACAGAATAATATTATACCATGTACAATGTCTGTGTAAAATTTTAGAAGAATTGGACAAAGGGGAGTGGCACCTCCCACATTAGCTTAGCATGCAAAATGCTATAACTCGGCTTCTGTTTAACAGATTCGAATGAAATTTGGTATAGAATGATATTTTAGCATGTCTGATCTCTATGTAAAATTTGGGCGGAATAGAAAAAAGGGGTGTAACACCCCCCATACAAACCTAGCATGTAAAATACTATAACTCAAATTCTGATTAACGTATGTAAACAAATTTTAACATGAAGTGTAAATATGGTCTTTGTGGACTATATAGAAAATATGAGCAAATTTGGAGCAAAATTTGCACATTTAGAAGATGATTTATCTTGGCCTTTAATAAACATATTTAAATACATTTGAAAAATGTTGTTAATATTTTATGTTTTGAGAGTTATAACTCCAGTTTACTTAAATGCTTTTTTTTAATTTATCTGTTTTGGTTCTCGTTCTTTTAACATACCCGCTAAATTGTAAAACTTTTAATCAGTCTGTGGTATGATGGCTAGAGTGTTGGCTTTTCATACATGGACTCCCGGGTTCGAGTCATGTTAGGACTCAAAATATATTTTTTTTTTTTTTTTGTTAATATTGTTTATTATTACAATTTTATTTAAATCACCTAAATCTATACCCTTCATTATATTTATCGAGTCATTGATTTTTCTCAGTTTTTGCAAATATATAAATGTGCTGTAATTAATTATTAATTAAATGTCGTTTTGTTTTTCTTTAAAAGCGAAATTGAATTTTGGTGGAAAAAATATGGTATATTCAACAAAACTTATTTTATACACAGCAGTAGTGGGTTTGTTGTAATTTGCTCGGTTTTTTTTATCTCTTTAAACATAGTCGTTAAATTGCTGAAACATTCAGAAGCAGTCTGTGGTATGATGGCTGCACTGTTGGCTTATTATTCATATGGTCGCAGGTTTGAGTCATGGTCGGGATGAAGTTTTTTTTTTTTTTTATTTATTTTTTAGCTTCAATATTGTTTATAAAATTACAATTTATTAAAATCCCCTTAATAATTTATATTCGGCCTAACAATCTTTTGTATTCTTTGTCATTGGGTAAATGAAGTAATTTTTGGAAAAAAAAATTATTTTTTACATTTTTTTTTATACCATCCACTCTTTATTTGTGTTTTGATTGTTCTTTTTTTTATAATTTCTTGGATAAGTTCAATATCAAACATATTCAATATATTTATATTTTGCGTCCAATTCTTACAAACGGACAGACGATTTCTGGCAACACTAATTTATCTGTTTTGGTTCTCGTTCTTTTAACATACCCGCAAAATTGTAAAACTTTTAATCAGTCTGTGGTATGATGGCTAGGGTGTTGGCTTTTCATACATGGAGTCCCGGGTTCGAATCATGTTAGGACTCAAGATTTTTTTTTTTTTTTTTGTTAATATTGTTTATTATTATAATTTTATTTAAATCACCTAAATCTATACCCTTCATTATATTTATCGAATCATTGATTTTTCTCAGTTTTTGAAAATATATAAATGTGCTGTAATAAATTATTAATTAAATGTCGTTTTGTTTTTCTTTAAAAGCGAAATTGAATTTTGGTGGAAAAAATATGGTATATTCAACAAAACTTCTTTTATACACAACAGTAGAGGGTTTGTTGTAATTTGCCCGGTTTTGTTTATCTCTTTTAAGATAGTCGTTAAATTGCTAATGAAATAATTTTTGAAAAAAAAAATTATTTTCTACATTTTTTTTTATACCATCCACTCTTTATTTGTGTTTTGACTATTTTTTTTTTTGATAATTTCTTGGATAAGATCAATATCAAACACATTCAATATATTTATATTTTGCGTCCAATTCTTACAAACGGACAGACGATTTTTGCCTATTGTCGATTTCTGGCAACACTGTTAGTAACGGTTAATTTTGTTAGCTTATAGTATAGTATGATCCCTATAAAAAACTAGGAATATATTTTTAAACCTACCACTGGGTATATCTACCACTGGGTATACTTACCACTGGGTATACCTACCACTAGGTAAGTTATTTTAAGCATTGCTGTGTTATAATCAAACAAAATTGCGAATTTGATATTCATTTTTAATGCTGCCGGTGGTCTAATGGTAGTGTCGTCGGATATTAATTCAGGGGCACCAGGTTCGTCTCCCGGTTTGGCCGAGAGTATATATATTTTTTTTTTTTTCATTTGTGGCTTTTTTTTAATTTTACCATTAATAAGTTTTTATTTTGAGTTACTTGATTTTTTTAATTTAAAAATTTGAAATAAAATAAGTTAATTAATTTTTTTTTTAAATAAATTTTATTCATTAAGAATAAATTTTATAAATATTATTTTTACAAATCAAATCGATTTCAGTATTTTATGTATGCCAATTGTGGGAAAACGTCAAAAATATTGTGCATAATATTGTGTCGTCTGTAGGTACCTTAATAAGCTAATTTTATCAATATTTCATCGAAAATGTGAGAAATTAATTAAGTTAACATTTCGTTTCGTTTTTTTTTTTTTTGTTTTGATGAATGTTAACAAATTGGAGCGGAAAGCGTTTTTCCGCAATTGTCCTCATAAAAATGGAATTGAATTAAAAACTTAAAAATTGCCTTGTCTTCCCCCTCCTTTTTACCCCCTAAATATGAATTTGGGCCGCTTAAAAAAAATATGTGTCCCTTAATTTTTTCTGATCTACAAAATAAAACCAATTCCATAAAGATCCGCGATCACAATGGACCTCAGAGTCTACGTGTGTTGACGTAAAACGTCAGCAGCCACTTACAACCTAAAGATCCGCGGGTGACAATAGGGAGACGTTTTAATTAATAGTTAAAAACAACAACGTAGACGTCTAAACAACAACAAATGTAGTTGTTTTAACTGTCTTTTGTAGTGGAATCTACCATTATAATTTTTTGAGTGTAGCAACTTTGATATACATATTCATATAAATTAAAAAAAAAAACACGCTATTTTAACAGAAACGGTGTTTAGAGATTTTCCAGCCCTGGTAATGGGCAAAAAAAATATTTTCTAAACACCATAGACACAGACTATATACAGACTAGACAGTAGAGTTGTAAAACAAAAATGGGTAAAAACTTAGCGATTTTAGAAGATGCAGATCGGTTTTTAGCTTGTTTAAAGCATGGCAACACTTTCTACTAGTTAGAAGTGAGTAAAACAATAAAAGCCGTTCTACCTTTTTTTTCGTATGGCGTGTTAGAGAATAATCACAATTGGAGCGGGAAGCGGAAAAACGCAATTGTCCTCATAAAAATAGAATAGCAAATATCAAATAATCAATTTAATGTAATTGCCTACTGATGACGTAGAAGTGGCTACAGAAACCATGGTCTAGGGTAAATCCACATTTAATTTAATCTTTAGAAGACACAATTTTCTTCTTCAATTAGAAAAACACAAACAACAGAATTGAATCTAGTTTGGCGGAAAAACGCGGCGGAATTTTGTTGTCATATAAAACGTATGTGAACAGTTGCGGAAAAACGCTTCCCGCTCCAATTGTGATTATTATCTTATATTGGTTTTCTCTCTCTAACCTAATTAGTAGAATAATTTTAAAAAAATAACCATATGGTTAAAGACTACTTTTTTGACACTTGTTATAATTGTCGAGTCTGTATTAATCTGTGCCATTGATATTAAATTTTTAAAGAACGTGCATTAGAAAATCGTATTAATTTATAAATACTGGGATACAGATGGAGGGTATTTAAAATTCGGCACGGCCGAATTTAACTTTTTTACTTGTTTTTTTTTATTTTACTATAATTTTAGCAAAAATATTAGTATTTTCCTTAAAGAAATGGTAATACTTTTTATTTTTTTTTCTTAGTTTTAAGGAAAAAAAAATTGTTTAAAATTGCCAAGAAGAAGGCAAAAGTTGGTGCTGCCAACACCATAGCAAAGTAGCCATTCATCAACTGCATGGGCGCTCAAAAATAGGCTACACAATCTTTAGTATTTTTTACCATATTTTTTGCTTATTTTACCATATATTTTTGCTAATTTTATATGAAATTTTCTTTAAAATTTGCCACCTAAATTGTTAATAAAAAGTTGATAATTTTGAAAAATTATTTTTTTTAAATTTTAACACATACTTAGACATCTAATCTTCAATATCCAAATGTTTTTTTTTATTTTTTTTTTTAAATACATGTGAAAAAAATTAAAAATTCGAAAAAAATGTTAATTTTTTACAAATTTTACGTGAAAATGTACAAAATTTCTTGTGTAGACTACTACGCAATTCTCATTTGTTCTACTTAAGCTAAAAAAAATTACGCAAAAAAATAAAAAAAGTGAAGTGTTGTTCTTTAAATTTTTTGTTTAAAGTGTTGAAGTGAAAAAAAAAAATCATTTTGGATTTTGATGTTGTTGGAAGTCCAGTTACTGCGACTACAGCAGCTGAAAAGAAGGCAAAAGAAGATGCCATCGAGCCGAAGAAACCATCCAACAACTGAAGTAATAGTTGATGCTGCTATTACTACATTTAAAGAACGTGGTGCTCAAAAACAGGCAACAAATTTTTAGTATATACACCAAATTTTAAATCAACTACTAATCAGAGAGAAAAAAAAAATACTAAATAAAAAATTTTTTTTTACCAAATTACAAATTTTTTTTACTATTTCAATTTTACCATTTTTTTGGTAATTTTACCATAGTTTTTGATAATTTTACAAGGTTGATTTTTTACAAAAATAAAATGGTATTCTTGTAATTTTACCATTTTTTTCCTAATTTTTTGATTAGCAAAATGGTTCTGCTAATATTACCAAAATTTTTGCAACGTCCAAAACAACAGTTTTTTTTGCTAATTTTAACCATTTTTTTTGCTAGTTTTACAATATTTTTTTTTTGAGTGTACAATTTGATGATACAATTTTCTTTATCGGAGGAGTTTCAATTAAAAAAATTAATTGAATCCGCGTTTTTGTTGATTGACTTTCGTTTTTAATTCTTTCTGTGTGGACAGATAAGCCAATGGGTTTAAACTCAATTTCATACAAGTTAACGGACCTCTAGGTTAAAACATCAGCGAAAGTGTGTAAAACAATAGATTAACCTTTTCAGTTAGGTTAACGGGCCTTAATAAATCAATATTTTTACACATGCAAGTTGATTTTATTCTTGAAATCTATCATTTATAATTTGGTGTTCAGGCACTCTAGAAGACGACCGAAAATTGGTTTGTGGTAACTATTTATTTACCACTATAAGTTAGATAAGATTCATATCACAGACGTCATAGTCGTTGGCCAACATACAATTTTTCGATAACTGGTGACGGAATTGTTTGTTTTGATAATTGAGTTCATATTATATTTATATTTAAAAATATCAATAGTCATTAATTTTAACAGTAACCGAGTAGTTATTTTGTTATTAGATCTGCACTAAATTGTTGTTTTCCGCGTATGCGGATTGATTTTTTAAACACAATAAATAGTGAAATTAACTTAAACTTATCAAAATAAAGTTGATAAATGCATTATAAATTAATTATTAATTAAAATATTTTGGTAAGTATAGTGCATTACGATTTTTTTTTTCTAAATTTATAAAAAATGTACATATTACACTGTGCAAAAGACTTTTTGAAAAGCACAAGAATTTGTCTTTATAGGTTCGATTCTACTACCAAAAGATAATAAAACCTTAAACTAGCATTGCCCAGTTTGGTGACCAATTTCTTTTTGTGGGCTTCCAAAAATGGTGATTTGTGAACACAAAACACGTTTATGTACTAAATTTCGATTACGTCCCATCCCAATCGGTTGAAGTGGAGTCTGAGAAATTGGTAAAAACTTTAACTGACTGCTATGAGACTGTAAGTCCGTTAAGGAAAAGCACACCAAGTTACTCAGTCCCTTGGTGGAATGTGGAACTTGGTAAGCTGAGAAAAAAAGAAAACGATAGCTTCTGAATTAAACATTTAAATCTCGAAAGAATGCTAACTGGAACAATTACCACTTCATGCAAAAGGAATATAAGAAAAATAAGCGGGAAGCCATACTTGAGTCTTATGGGACTTTTTGTGAGGAGGTAAAGAGTACGAAGGATACGGCAAGACTCTGTAAAATCTTTCAAAAATATAGTTCAGCGAAGCTTTATTTCCTTTAGAAAGACAGATGGTACCTACACAAACAACCAACAGGAGGTCAATGATATTCTGTTATCTACTCACTTTCCAAGGTGTAAAGTGACAACGATAAATACAGATATTATTGAAAGTCCTGTTGGTAGTACCACTTGTAAGGACTGGTATATAGCATCTAGGGTAGTTGGGAGTGTCCGCCATATCTTGATTTGTCAATAGTGGCACACACCAGGGTGCTCCGCTTCTTTGGAACCTGGCACTGAATTAAATGCTTCCATCTCTAAAACCACGTCGTTGTCATGTTGTCGCATATGCTGACGATGTCGCGATAGCGATAAAGGGGAAGCATCTGCCAACATTGAGACACATTCTTCAGGGTTCTCTGAAAGATCTGTCTAAATGGCTAAGAGACTGTGGTCTAGGAGTTAATCCAAGTAAAACAGAGCTTGTTTTATTTACAAGGAAAAATAAGATTCCTGCTTTTGATCCTATTTCTCTGGACGGCACTGAAATCACCTTCTCAGATGGAGCCAAGTATCTTGGAGAATATCTAGATAGGAAGTTGAATTTCAGGCGTAATATTGAGGAACGTGTGAGAAAAGCAACGATTGCTTTATATTTCTGTAAAAGGGCCATTAGAAAAAGATGGGGTTTTAGCCATCAAGTCGTTCATTGGATCTATACAGCAGTGGTGCGTCCAATTCTGCTATATGGAATCATTGTCTGGTGGCCTGCTTTAGAAACAAAAGCGAACTGTACAGCTGCATAAGAAATCCTCCTTCACCTGATACCATTGGACATATTGGTATGCGGCTACGTCGGCAATTCGACTTTATAACACGCTGCAATGGAGGAGCAGCGATTGGGGCCATAGCGCGATCTTGAAGAATATAACAATACCATAAAATGTGGACTGTACTCCCACTATGAGCGTCACTTTACCACTATGATACCATCCAGGGAGTCTTGGATGGGGAACATTCCGGGAAGTGGAGCAACCATACATTTTTACACAGATGGATCGATGCTGCACGAACAAGTGGGCTTTGGAGTCTATTCGGAAGATCTTGGATTGAGCCTGGCTTGAAGATTGCCAGATCATTGCAGTGTTTACCAGATAGAGATACTGGCAAGAAAGTATGTGGTTGACTGGTTGAGCTGCAATGTCTTGTCTACAACCACAGTCAACATCTATTCTGACAGTCAAGCCACGGTCAAGGCCCTGGATTCAATGTTTCTGAAAAAAAGATCTGCCCTTAAATGCCGCACGTCTTTAAATGAGATGGCCAAGCAGTTTAACATACGACTCATATGGGTCCCAGCGCGCAGAGACATTCCAGGGAATTGCAAAGCCGGTAAGCTTGCAAGACTAGAAACTACCTTACAGGTTCCAACAGAATTGAAATGTGTTGGCATGCCTCTAGAAACTTGCAAACAAAACCTACTGCTTTGTTCCGCGGCGAAGACTAATCAAAGATGGGCAATGGGCAAATGGATGGACGTGTGAGACAACACGAATGATTTGGCCTTCCCTTAATCATTGGCGCACAAGTGAGCTCATATCGCTTCCAAGAGGAGAGATTTCGACGGTGGTTGCTATAATTACCGGACACTGCCTTATAGGGAAGCACGCAGAGCGGTTAAATGTGCCGTCGAATGACTTTTTCCGGAGCTGCATGGATGAAGAGGAGTTGGAAACTATCGAACACTTTATCTGCCATTGCCCGGCACTTTCCGGTCAGAGACTTGCTTCACTCGGATCTAGGGAGCTGTACGATCTTTCTAATTTGTCGGATGTCAAAATTCAATATCTAAGGAGTTTCATAAGAAGCTCAAATTGGTTTAACGACAGGGACTAGTAGGGAAACCTATTACAGTCCCGTGGTATCACAATGGACCTCAGAGTCTACGAGTGTTGACGTAAAATATCAGCAGCCACTTACAACCTAACCTATTTAGGGTAGTTTCTGAGGATTCGATCACATACGCATTTTCTTCCTTTGATAACCACAAATCCCCTGGACCAGATGGTATATATCCTATGATGTTGAAAAGTGGTGGAGATACCCTAGTGAAGGTTCTTAAAAATATCTTCAGAGCTAGCCTGGCGTATGGAAACAATAACGATCAGTATTCTATTTGGTACACGTACATAAACACTAAAAAAAATTTTGTGAATGTGTTCTCTGTGTACAGATACGTACACACATACAGATACGTACACGTATCAATAAAGTACTGTTTTTTCGAACACTGTTTACAATCGATCTTTTTCGGATTAAAATTATCTATTTCGAACTACAATTGATCTTTTACGAATTACTTTTGAACTTTTTCGAATTACAATTGATCTTTTCGAATTAAAAATAATCTATCCAATTGATCTGTTTCGAATTACAATTGATCATTTTCTAAGTTCAATTGGATTATTCTAATTACAGTTGGAATATTCAAATTACAAATGGGATTTTCAAATGGAATTTTCGAATTACAGTATTATCTTCGAATTTCAAATAGAATCTTCAAATTTCAAATGAAATCTTGGAATTACAATTGATATTTTTGTAATTGTACACTCAAAATAATTCTGCAGTAAAAATATTAGTAAGTGATTTGGTACCAAAATCTACTAATAAGTTACTGATTACCAGTAGTACGATAGTTTTTTAGTACCCAGTCGGCAAAAAAAATCATACCTGACATACTGCTGACTCCCCCTTTATGAAATTGCTGACATCTTCATACAATTTTTCAAAATATCATCAATGACATGTCAGCAGTTGGTCAGCGGTTGTTCAAACGAATTGTTAGTGGCCACCGATACCACTGAACACTGCTGACCAACTGCTGACATGCCATTGATGACATTTTGAAAAATTGTATGAAGATGTCAGCGATTTCATAAAGGGGGAGTCAGCAGTATGTCAGGTGTGATTTTATTTTGCCAACTGGGTATCTTCAAAGTACTAAAATTAGTAATTTTTACTGGTTTTGAATAATATTAGTAAAAAATTTTAGTATTGATTACCAACGCCTGCACTAGATCATTTGGGACTAAAAAATTAGTTCATTAGTAAAATTTTTAGTATTTAATACCCACGTTTTTTTTTTGGGTGTAGCTGTAAATGGTTTATTTAAAATTACAATTGATATTTTTCAAATTACAGCTGATCTATGCATTTAGAATTGCAATTGATTTTTTTCGAATTAAAATTGGTATTTTTTGAATTTACAATTGATTTTTTTCGAATTACAATTGGAATTTTCGAACTACAAATAGAATTTTCGAATTATAAATATCTTCGAAGTATAAGTAAAATTTTTGAAATGGAATCTTCGAATCTTGCAAGTAGAATTGATACTTTTTCAAATTAAAATTGATCTTTTTCACATACAATTGATATTTTTCGAATTATAATTGATCTTCTTCGAATTACAATTGATATTTCTCGAATTACAATTGATTTTTTTCGAACTAAAATAGATTTTTTCGAATAAAATTAAAATTTTCAAGTTACAAATCGTCGCTGCGCCTAAAAATGGAATCATGCGTTTTTCAATTTTTTTTCAAAGAGGCCCAAGAAACAGCAGTTTATGGCCCTTTCGCAGTAATTTTTAGAAGTCAATTTTTAATCAACATGCAATTTATAATATTGGTTTAATATTTATGTGAAGTTTTTTTCATAAAAGTACCGCGAAAGAACCAAATTTGGCTTTTTCTTGTGCCTCTTCAAAAATAAAATTTTAACACATGACTCCATTTTTAGGCGCAGCGACGAAATGGAATCTTTGAATTTCAAGTAGAATCTTCAAATTACAATTGATCTTTTTCGAATAACATCTGTAAATGGTGTAGTCCGATAATTTAATGCGTTACACATGGAAAGACAAACTGAGTATACCCCATACTATGATTGAAGGGCACACAAAATACTATAAAGTATTACAATGAAAAATGTTTTCTCCACCCAACATTATTCGATTTTTCATGAGAACATGTGGCAGTGGTGGATATTATTCACCACCTTACAACAAACACCATAGGAAAAGGAAAATCATGATGAAGCATCATCATCAACAGAAACATTTATCTCATCAGCGTCATCACGTCATGAAAACATGCATAAGAGTTTACTCTTAGCTTTTCACCTCAGTAACACTTGTTCCTTAAGACAAAATTGTTCGGAAAAGTCGATGAGCGGGTAAATTTAATGAAAGGAAAAGGCATGACTAACTGAATGAATGAATAAAAATTCATCGTTCTACAACCAAAATATAATAATATAAAAAATAACAAGAAGAAAAATCTGTTGGAATTTAAATGAACGTGTGTGCTACGAATATAAACAAAAAACGGTTTTTAGTTTATTTTCAGAATAGAAAAAATATTAAGAAACATTTTTTGTTGAGTACGTGAATACGCACAATTGTATATAAGTTCACAGTATGTATTCTGAATTATAAAAAAAAATATTTATTTATACGTACTTAAGTTTTTAATGATTTATTTTATGTTTTTTGAATTTTACTATAATTAAAATCATCATTAAAAAAAAAAGAAAATAATTTTTAGAATAATGTGTGTCATTTTCATTTGATATTTGTTACAAAGTGAATTATTTTAGTTTTCTGTTTTTTTGGTTTTCAAATATTCGATATTTCAATTTGTTTTATTTTAGTTATCTCAGCTGCTTACTTAAGGTTCAAGGAAACTGCCGTTAAGATGAAAATGTCATTTTCTCTTTCTGTCTGGAAATATGCTTTACTAACCTTGACAATTCTTATTTCGGTAAGTAAAAAATACAAAACAAAATCTAAAAAAACAACAAAGGAAATGCAAGCCAGGAAAAACATACACTATCTATATCAAATAGGGTGATTCAAAATGCTAAACTATCAAATTCTCTAGCAACGCTTGGTCTCATATAAGTATATATTGGTAGATAAGATTTGACTACCAAAGCCAGTAGTTAATTATTTAATTATATCAATTAAAAATTAATCAATTTTGGAAATGCACAAAAAAAGTAATGTACAGATTTTGTAACAACCAGATTAATTAAGACTAATTAATGAAAGTTGCAATATTAATTAATAAATTAATTAAGTCAAGTGAGAGTAATAAATTCAGTTGGGCCTAATATTTTTGCGCTCCAATATGAAAATTGTGTTTTAGGGGCTTGGGAGGGGGTTGCGTGGCATCTATATTATTTGTTTTTACAAATAATATACCAAATATATCACAAACCAAATTTGATTGAAATAGCCTTGTATTTCTTGACAATAATCCGTTTTAACTGAATATCGGTAGAAATTTTTATATGGGGCCTAAGACAACAAATGGTCGGATTAAAATCAGATTTGATTAGGTAATTAAGCGTTAAACACACACAAACAAAATTAAAAAAAAATATTTTCTATTTTCATGAAATTTTAGAGATTTATATGAATATCGGTTCCTTTAAAATTCGGAATGGTGATTATTGAGTACAAAACAGTTGTTTTACCTGCCAAATTTCCAAAAAATATAAAATTAGGTTATTGGAGTCATTTGAGCCAAAGTTGAAGCGGGCCTTTGTATTGGGGCTGGGTCTAAACAAGGAACGTGTTTTTTTTTTTTAATTTCACTACTGTACAAAAATCAATTTTTTTTTGCACATACTTCCAATTTACATTTTCTAAAGTATTTGGCTTCCTAAACACAAATCTGTCATCAGAAAATTTGTATCAAATTGCATTCTCGAGACATAGGCATTTTAATTTTTGTGAAAAAATTTTTTAATATTGTAAAAGTGTGTGTTAAAGTTATCCATATTTTTTTTATTCGAATTCCCAATAAAATTACTTAACTTTTGCAAGAAATCCGGACTCGATACGATCAAGGATACTATCAGCGCATTATAAAGAAGTTCAAAATTTTCCGAATTTTGCTAGAAACTTCCTGTTTAAATCATATATGTAAAGTAGACACTCCAATAAAGAGAACGTGGGGTTAAAATCCAAAATCCATTGAGTATATGAGGCATTCCACACCAAATGTCCCGCTACAGAAAAACATGTGTCCCGTAAATTTCTGAATAGGTTGTTTGGATAGCCCTATATGTAACTAAGAAAATTGCTTTTTTTGGTTTTTCAAATTTTCGAAAACTGGGCTTAGGAGGCGTGGTCAAATATTGGAAAAATGGTAAAATTTGTGGCGAGTTGCCTTGATTAAATATTTATCACATTAAAACGGAATGCACCACAATGTCAAAAACTTACGTTCTTATATAGTTTTGTATGGGCTATCGATTAAAATTTTTTTTTGGAAAAATTTCAGAACCCGTTCTGAAATTTTCCATTTTTTAAAAAAGTCAATTTATCAAAAATCCGGCCACTTTTTTTTCTTTTTTATTTTTTTAAAATTTTAGATGTTTGTTCATCCACACAAAAAAAATCAGAAACACGTTCATCTTTTTTTTCGAGAAAATCGCATTTGAACTTTAAATTTCATTACAATTTTGTTATTTGCCTGTATTTCTTTGTTTTAAAGTTGCGAATGAGTAATATTAATTGCATAAATATTTGTCATACGCTCTGTTGACACAAGAAAATACAAGCAAATTACTAAATTGTTATGAAATTTAAAGTTCAAATGCGATTTTGTCGAAAAAAAAGATGAACGTGTTTCTGATTTTTTTTGTGTGGATGGACAAACATCTAAACTTTTAAAAAAATAAATAAAAAAGAAAAAAAAGTGGCCGGATTTTCGATAAATTGACTTTTTTAAAAAATGGAAAATTTCAGAACGGGTTCTGAAATTTTCCAAAAAAAAAATTTTAATCGATAGCCCATACAAAACTATATAAGAACGTAAATTTTTGACATTGTGGTGCATTCCGTTTTAATGTGATAAATATTTAATCAAGGCAACTCTCCACAAATTTGAGCATTTTTCCAATATTCGACCACGCCTCCTAAGCCCAGTTTTTGAAAAATTGAAAAACCAAAAACGCAATTTTCTAAGTTCCATATAGGGCTATCCATATCACCTATTCAGAAGTTTACGGTACACATGTTTTTTTCGCTGGACATTTGGTGTGGAATGCCTCATATGCAAAAATATTTGCAAAAGAATTCAAAATTTTTAACCAAAACTGCTTATTTTTTTTCATACATTTTTTTGTAACAATTTTTATGGTTTTTTGTTAAAATTAATAAAAAAAAATTAAAATATATTTCTTAAAGTATTTTGGTCTCCTAAACACGAATCTGTCACCAGAAAATTTTTATCGGATCATCTTCTCGAGATATTGGCATTTTAATATTTTGCGAATTAAGCCCTCAAAACTAGCGAAGTTGGCTTCTTTTGCAAATATTTCTGGATATACTCAATGGATTTTAGATTCTAACCCACGTTCTCTTTATTGTTATACCCTCCAACTACAGTATGGGGGTATACTCACTTTGTCATTCCGTTTGTAACGCATTGAAATATCGGTCAGGGACCCCATAAAGTATATATATTATTGATCTATGATCGATTCTTAGACTTTTCTAGAATGTCCGTATGTCCGTCCGTCTGTATAAGACACGATACAGTCCAAAATAAATGAGATAGAATCGTTAAGTTTGGCAGGAATATGTACTTTGGGCCTAGGCTGTTTAAGTTCGTAAATGGGCAAAATCGGACCATTGGGAAAAAAGTTCCCCCTTGAAGAACTTAACTAACCTCTGAAAATCGCCATATTTTCACAAGTTTTTTTGTATTTTTGTTAAGCAAATAAAACAATTTGATGTCAGAAAAAGTTCAAGGTCCTGCCCTTGGACTGAGGAAATAAAAAAAAAAATCGTTATAAGGGTTCAAGTTGAAAAAAATGCAGAAGAAAAATTGAATTTCTAAAAATTATAGACATTTCTGGTATTTCCCATACCGGTTTCAAACACCCCAGTTAGTGTTATCATCAGTAGGATTTTAAATGTCTTGTTTTTTAATGTTTTTGTTAGTCGTTAAATTAACATTAAAAATTACTGTTACATGATTTTTTTAAAAAGGAAAAATCAGTGGAATGGTTTTTAAATAAAATTTTATTTTTTTAAGTGAATATTTAATATGATTTACCCACAGTACTATTAACATTTTGAAAGACATGCAAAGAATCGACATAGCGGATTTCTTAAATTAGTGGTTTAGTTTTCAATTTAAATTAAAAATGTATATTCGGTTAATCGAATAATTTAAATTTAACCGATTAAATCTCAACCTCGATTAATTATTTGCTCGATTAACCGATTGAACCAAAAACCCGATTAATTGAATACAATATTTGTTATACAAAAAGCAAAAAAAAAAAATAAAAAAAATTGCGATACTTAAGAGGTGGGTTTAGTTCTTCAATTGGAAACTTCTCTCCCCCTTATCTGATTTCGCCAATTTCCCAATTTAGCCAGCCTATGACAAGTAGACATATTCGAGCTAAACTTCAGGAGTTAGGTTAGGTTAGGTTAGGTAAGGGGTGGCGGAGCTCAAAATTTTTAACCCCCCGCATAGACCGGCTGGTCCATAGCAATACCACATATTCCTTCAACGACGTGGATAAAAAGCGTTAGTCCATGTTGCAAACAATTTAACGCGCATAAGGTCCATAACTGCGATTTCCTCCAGATTCTCGAGTTCAGCTTTGCCTAAAATTTGTTTCCGATACCTGGCCAATGCGGGGCATTTGCACAGGATATGTTCAACTGTTTCATCCGTATTCGGTTCATCACATCTTCTACAATTGGAATCAGAGATGAGTCCAATTGTTCTTGAGTGGAAAGCAATTAGGCAGTGTCCCGTGACCACTTCCGTGAGTAAACGACATTCTCTTCTGTTGAGAGAAAGTAGGTAGCGAGTTCTCCTGAGGTCATAACGCGGCTAGATTATTCTGGTAATTCTGCTTGTACTTAACTCTCGCCATTTCCTGTTCGATCAGGAGTTTAACTCTTTTAGCTTGGATTGCATCGTGCTTTCCACAGAGGGACTGACAGACAGACGGAATGACAAAGCTAGTATATACCATACTGTGGCATGGCATAAAGAATTGTAAAAAAAATACTAATTAAACACAATGAATTTTGGTCCTGAACCACACATCCGGAATTCCCTGAAAATTTGTGGAATTTGCTGATTTAACCATACTCAAAATAATAAAATACTCTGTAAAATCTCCGTAATCTCAATTCGATAGATACCACCGCTCTACAAATCTGAGGTTTGTCGCTGCGTTTCGAATGAAACCAAAAAAATTTTATAGGTTTTGGTTTCCCGATTCCAAAATGGTCACTCAAATTTTTCTATCACGTCACAATTTTGAGAAAATCGCGGTTAAAGTGTCGAAAAAGGCCCATTTTGGTTATCTTTGGGCGCTTATAAAATAAGATCCTGACATGCGAATAGCCTGATATCAAGCTCATTCGAAAGTTCGTTATTTTCTCTTTAAGACAACATCATATCTTCTTGGAATTTAATTTTTTATAATGGTGAAAAAATCATTAGGCATAAGTGCTCTAAATCTAATATTTACGTGTGTATTTGTATGGAAATTTGTTAAAAAACACTGTGTAAATAAACTAAATATTTAAAAAATGGAAGGTTTTTTGTTAATGATTTTTTTACCATTTTAGAAAATTAAATTTTTAGAACATTTGATCTAATCTTTAAGAGAAAATTGCAGGCTTTCGAATGAGCTTGATACCAAGTCATTTGCATGTCAGGATTTTATTTTATAAGCTTTTGAAAAGGGTCAAAAATGCCCTTTTTCGGCACTTTAACCGCGAATTACTCAAAATCCTGACGTGATAGACAAATTTGGGCTCCGGATTTGGAATCAGCGCAACAGACACTATCCAAATCACTTACCAGAATCCAATACGCATTTTCTTGTTGAGCTGTGTACTTGACAGATTTTTCTGTCAAAATACAGATTTGAGGAAATATTTTGCGCTTGTTCTAACAAAAAACAAACAGCCTTATCACAAGAAAATAAAATAAATTTAAAACAAGTAGAAAAGTTAAATTCGACTTTGCCGAATCTATGAATACCCTCCACAATGCATTTTTGTTAAAGGTTAGTACATTTTTTAACGTGAAAAAATTAACAATTTTGATTAAAAATATTTTATTTTTATTAAAAAACTCTTTTTTTGTCATTTTTAAACAAAAAGAAAAATTAATATTTTTTTTGAGTGTAAAATTTTTTTCGTGTGTAATGTTTTTTTTACTGTAAAAATATTTCTGAGTGAATGCACGTACGTATGTACACAAAATATTGTAATTTTTGTAAAAAAAAAACTAAACTTTTTCTTGTGTACATTTTTTTTTTGAGTGTAAAATTTTTTTTGAGTGTAAAATTTTTTTTGAGTGTAAAATTTTTTTCGAGTGCGGTTTTTAAGTTACCAATGCTTTTAAAACTAAACAAGTTTAAAAAGCATTGCTTAAAATTTAAACAAGTTTGAAAAGCATTGTTTAGTTACCACCAATGCTTTTAAAACTTGTTAAAACACGTGGCATTTTAGATGAAACTAATTTGAAATTCAAGATTTTGCTTATAACTTTTGAACCACTGGACCGATTGAGCTAAAATTTAAAACCAAACAGACCCGGGGAACGGCAAAGATACGTGCCAAGCTTCAGTAGTCTCATTATTGTCTTTCGAAAGTAATCGTGTTTTTTATCTCGTAAATTCGCGAAACACCCTTGCCGAAATTTACTCTTTTGCTCATAACTTTTGAACCACTGGACCGATTTGGCTGGATTGCAATACCAACCTGACCAGGTACATGACAAACATATGTGCCAAACTTCAGTAGCCTCTGTAAAGTCTTTCAAAAGTTAGCGTGTTTTCTACGGACGGACAGACTGACAGACAGACGGACGGACGGACGGACATCGCTAGATCGACTTAAAAACGATCGAGGATCATAAATATATATACTTTATGGGGTCCTAGACCAATATATCGGGGTGTTACAAACGGAATGACAAACTTATATATACCCTCTATCACTAGAGTGGAGGGTATAATGAGCTTTAAATTTTATTTCCATACAAATTGTTTTTGTTTTTAAAATCGACTTTAAAAAAATGTATAGAAAATTTGAAATTTAAAATAAAACTTTTGTTAAAATAGACTTTTTATTTTTCTATGGTACAGGCCAAAGTTTAATATGTGACTTTTTTTTGACTTATTGTTAGTAATCTTTATTTTACAGATATTAAACACAGTTTTCTGCTAATATACAGGTTTAAGCAAAATACTTGGTATATTTTTGTAGCCAAAAAAGCTGTGATTTATCTGTATTTTTACTTTTATTACGAATTATTATTATTATTACGAATATATTTAAATTTATAGAGTTTTTCTCTGCAAATGGTGGTGCATTTAACCAATGTTTTACTAAAAACTATGTAGTTTTACAGTTTTGTTCGTCCAAATTATTTTTCAAAGTTTTTTTTTAGTAAAAAAAACTAAGTTTTATGAATTACTGAAAATGTATGGTGTACTCTGTAAAATTAGCAAAGTTTTTCTGCTATTTAACAGAGTTTTTATTTTATGTATGCTGATTCAATTTCTTTAATAATTGTAGTAATTAATTAAATTGTTCTAGTAATTAATCTCAAAAACTGAAAACAATGAAAAAATTACATTGATATTCAAATAAAAAACTGTATAGACGTCTTAAAATATTTGAGTTACAAAAATTAACCTCGAGAGAGATCCTCTTTGTACATATCGCATGATTTGTTATCCAAAATGTTTTTGAATCCCCCTAATGTCTACTATGTAGTATAAAACAGAATAATGGAGAACAACAAAGAACAATATTATCATGGCCATAAAATACTCTACCTCCAAAAAAAAAAAAAAAACAGAAATGTTTTAAGTTTGCAATTGTTTGAGCGTATGTATATTTTGTACATATGATGCATGCCACACCAACTGTCCTGCTAAAAAAAAATATTTCTCACTCACAAACTCATGTTGTATTTTAACAAAAATTTCTGTTACAATTTGCATTATTTTCAAAGTAGAAAGTGATTTTTTATGTTTTTTTCAATGTTGGCAATCGATACCTTTTCAATTCCGTTATCCGTTTCAAAACCCTTTAAATTGAATACCGGTACCAATACCAATACCGAAACTCAGTTTTGGTATCGGATACCGGTATCCAAAAACCTTTTCCTTCGGTATCGGTACGTACCGGTACTGAAACGGTTTTTCTTAAAAACCATGATTTTTTACAAAAAAAAAAATAATAGAAAGTTTGTAAATTTTTTGGTTTTTGTAAATGAAAAATCGTACTCCAAATGTCTCCCCGAAGTCTCATAAAAATAAAAAAAAATCTTCTGTCACCCACATCGTGAATTAAATAAAAATTAAAAAAATCCATATTTCCGCGATGCGAGAGAAAAAGAAAATTATTGATTTTCACGAAATTTTTATGGATTCATTTTGACTCCCAATATAAACTTTCCGGACCCCTTTTGAAGTTTTTGGTGATTTTTATTTAATCCGTGATGTGGGTGTCCAAGGATTTTTTATTTACAGGACTTCGGGGAAGGCATTTGGCATTAGGTTTTCCACCATATTATAATTTTTTGAAGTGACTTAACTCGTAGAAATCGTCCATAAAAGTCCCATAATTCGCGAAATTTTTTTTTTGCAATATTTTTGTCTAGACAGGGAATACCTATTTTTTCAAATAAATAACACCAACAAAAAAAAAATTGGTTGCCTAGAAATAAGATGAAATATGTAATTTGTTGGGGTTTTTACTTTAACCGCGATGCGGGAGGGTAATAAATTTTACGGAGTCATTGTGACAACTAATAGAAACTTATTGGACCCTTTTCAGCTCAAACCAAAAAGCAATCCTGAGGATGCTGAAGCTTGGCATATATATTTGCTGTTTCCCTGGCCTGGTTCGTATTGAATTTCAGCCAAATCGCACCAGTGGTTCAAAAGTTATTAAGAAAACCGTGAATTTCAGATTGGTTTCGCCTTAAATTCACTTGTTGAAAAAACCGTTAAACCAGCTTTAAAAAAATTGATGAGTCACGAAAATATTTTACAAAGTATTCTTGTCACTCACAAAAATTTTTATACTAAAACAAAAAAACTTACACTCGAAAAAATATTTACACTCAAAAGATTTTTTTTTTTTTTTTTCAAAAATTACTAAAAAAAGTTTTTTGCTCAGAATAAAATATTTCTAATCAAAATTGTTAATTTTATTCACGTTAGAAAATTAACTATCACTTTAGAAGGGCATTGTGGAGGGTATTGATGGATTCGTCCAAGTCGAATTTAATTTTCTACTTGTTTTTAAATTTTTTTTTAAGTTTTTATGCGTTTTTTTATATTTTTAGCATTTTTTCTATAATACCGGTACGTACCAGTATTGACGTTTCGGTATCGGTAATACCGTAACCGATTCAACTCAAATACCGTAACCGATACCGATACCGAAATTAATAAAAAAACGATACCAATACCGATATCGATACCGTTATTCGTTTCGATTGCCAACCTTGTTTTTTTTTAATGTTTCACTTTATTTTATTTTTTAATGGTAATCTTGTATTTGGAGGCGTATGATTATTTGCTTATGACAACTTTACGTATGAGTAATACATTGATTTTATTGTAGAATATTACTCATACGCTAAAGTGAAATAAAATATATGTATATCGAAAAGATGCAGAAAATACCATAGAAAAATAAAAAGCATATTTTAACAAAAGTTTTATTGTAAATTTGAAATTTTCTATACATATTTTGAAAGTCGATTTTAAAAACAAAACCAATTTGTATGTAAATGAAATTAAAAGTCGATTTTAAATATATTTTATTTTTATGTGGTAAGGCTGATAGAATCTGCAATTTTTGTGTCAAATTTTTTATTAAAGTAATTTGACGCAAACTTTTATTTTTAACCAAACGAACTCTAACTGGTTTTGCAAAATTGAAAGTGCCCAAGTTTGTAGGATAGCTTTATCTACAGCAGGACATCAAGTGTGGCATGTCTTATATATATCTTTAGAAATTTAGTTCATTTGGTACATGAATTGTAAATGAATATGAGTGTGTATAATATATTAACATCATTTAATAACAAGTAAATTATAAAATTTTATTTTCATGGGCGTAGGTGGGTAAAACAACATCAGTTTACAAACTAAAAATTGCGATCCACGACATTTTACAATTATTTTCCACGTAAAATCTTGCGCGGAATCCCAAAATAAAGTCCAAATATCCAAATTTTCAAACTTTTAAAATAAAATTTAAATTTTTAAATTTTTAAAAAAAGTGGGTTTACTAAAATAAAAATATATCCGAATCAAATCGGTAACGTTAATTTTTTTTTTTGTTGAAATAATGTTAATTAAATTTTTTATCAATTTTACATACAACATTTTTCCGTCTAATTATCACCTTAAAAGCTTTTAAGCGATATAACTAGAATTTTTCTTAAATATTACTGAAATTTCGGAAAAAAGTAAATTCTATTGTAAATTTTAGAAAGAAAAAAATAAATAAAATTTAATTTTCTGTTTACAGTTCAAGGCTGATATATTACGGAGAAAATAGTAGGGTTTTCAGAATAATCCGTTTAAAATTGTAAAAGCTACATGCATTTGAGTAAAAATGCAGAAATTAAGTTTTTGTAATGAATACACCCACTCAAAGAATTATGTAGGTAAATTCCAGTGAATATTCACTTAAAATAAATGAAATTTAATTTAAAAACCATTCCACTGTTTTTTCATTTAAAATAAAAAAACATTACAGTCAATTTTGAATGTTAATTTAATGACTAACCAAAACATTAAAAAACTAGTGAATATTCAGTTATTTTGTATTGAAAAACAGTAAAACTATAGAAGACATTTTTTACTGCCGAAATTATATGTAACAGAAAATTTGTTTTTAATACAGTAAATTGTTTTTTTAAACTACAGAAACAGTAAAAAAATTAAATCCTTTATAAAATAAGTGAATTTTCTTTTAAAATTACTTTACTGATTACTTTTTAAAATAACCTACAAACAGTTAATGACATAATGTTCTTAGTGTCCTGCAGGGATTGCCAACTGTACCAAATATGTTGTATTGTTACAATATCGGGTAAGGGTGCGATATTGTTGTATGAGATTTTAAGCAGCAAGATTTGGAAACGCTAGAACCGCTTATTTTGTGAGGTTTGTAAAAAAGTGAATGAGCAAAAAATTGAGGAGGTCGGAAAGGATCTAATGGTCGCGTTTCGGGGTCAGAGTTGGGCGTAAATGGGAAGCAAATCCGAAAAAGCTAAATAGCTGCTAATGTGTCTAATGGTCTAATGTGAGACCAACCTCAATAAATTTTTCTCCTGAACACTTTTCCAAAATATACCTAAGCCCTATCTATATACACTCCCTAAGGGGGTAGAATTCAATTTTTAAAAACATTTGCTCCTACCGCGTTAGCTGTCCTAGATGTGACCCAAGAGAAGTCAAATGTGTGACATACCCCAAAATTTTCTTAGAAAATACCTAACCTCTATCTTTAACCCTTAGGGTGGTCCCATACATTTTTATACCCTCCAACCACAGTATGGGGGTATACTCACTTTGTCATTCCGTGTGTAACACATCGAAATATCTGTCGGGGACCCCACAAAGTATATATATTGTTGATCCTTGATAGAATCTAAGACATCAAGGAATCAATCCGTCTGTAGAAACCACGATGCAGTCCAAAAAGAGCTACAGCCCTGAAGTTTGACAAGAATATCTCTTATCTTACTGGTAAGGTTAAGTTCGAAGATGGGCATAATCGGACGAGGGGGGAAAATTCCCCCTTAAGGAATTAAAAAACCCATTGAACAACACGATTTTTTTAAAAGTTTTTTTATATGTATTTGCTCAACAAATGTATCATTTTTATTCCATATTATGTACATAGACCTGCACTTGGACCAACGGGATTAGGAAGGTTAGGTTAGGTTAGGTTAAAGAGGATGACGCCAATCCCAAAAAAAAATTATAATTTTAGGAATGACATCCATAGAGGCCAATTCTGGCCCATTATGATTCCTGCTATTGTTTCCTTCCTTCTCTCCATTCAATTCTGTTCTTACCCAAGAAAACGCATTTTTACGTTTCCCACTTTGACGATTGTATGAATGACATGAGTAGCCAAGGGTTTATACCTCGAAGGTCCTGAATATCCTGAAAGACATAAGAACCTAAACATTTAAATCTTCTAAATGCTAATGCAGGGCATTCACATAAGAAATGGAAGCTGTCCTCGACAGATTCATTGCACCATCTGCAAGTATCGTCTGACATAACCCCGATTCTTACCATGTGTTTCGCGAGTTTATTATGCCCCGTGATAAGGTTTATCACTGATCTTATCTGTCTTCTGTCCATATCCAGAAGAATTTTGCTGTTACCCTGCGATTTTTCGTCCCATAGCATTTTCGTTTGTATGCTATCATTTGATATCGTCCATCTGTTTATCCACTTGTTTCTGGTGTCCAGCTTAATATTATGAAAAGTAAGGGAGAGTGGTGGAAACACTCCCTCAACGGCGAGCTCATGTGGAAGGCCTCATCGAGATTAGCTCCGCTGCCTTGGCGATCGCAAAGATCTCCGCCTGAAAAATGCTGCAATCATTCTGCAAGCGGAAAGATTCATAAATACTTAATTCAGAGCAGTGCACACCACTTCCTGTGCCTGTCTCGGTTTTAGAACCATCCGTAAAAACGTTTATCTGAGAGAAATCAACATTATCCATCCTCCAGTCATCAAGCGATGGAAATAATACGTCTATTTTTCCTTCGACTATGTTAACCGGAGTCTTATAGTCCGTGTTAAGATTAGAAACCAGACCACCCAGAATCTCAGTATGCCGAACTGTTCGATTTCGTAAACACCCAAGTTGATGCAATCTAGTCAGTGTTATGGCCGCCGTCTCCATAACATGGAGATCCAATGGCGTAATACCTAAAAGAATCTCTAAGGATGCTGTAGAGGTTGAACCCATTGCACCTGTCAAACTCAATAAAGCTGCTCTATTTACTTTAGTACATCTGTTCGCATGTACCCCTACTTTAACCACTGGCCACCAAACATGACAACCATATGTTGCCACAGGTCGAACAACAGCAGTGTACAACCAGTGAAAAAGTTTGGGTTTTATACCCCATTTCCCAACTATAAGTTTTCGGCATGAGTAAAGCGCCGCATACGCTTTCCTTGTTCTTTCCTTAAGATTTTCATTCCAGTTTAGCTTAGAGTCCAGTCTGACCCCCAAGAATGTTGCTGACGGTGCTAAAACCAGCGCCGTTCCATCGATTTTCGGAGTATTAAAATTTTCTATATTCCGTTTTGTCGTAAAGAGAACCAACTCAGTTTTTGTTGCGTTCACATTCAAACCACAACTCCTAGCCCATGAAGACAAAGTTTTCAAAGAATCGTCCAAGATATCCGATATTGTGTCCAGGTATTTACCTGACGATAAAACTACAAGATCATCTGCATAAGCAACAACGGTTACACCCTTTGCATTAAGTGAATCGAGAATCTCATTCACTACCAGTAACCACAACAAAGGAGAAATGACACCCCCCTGAGGTGTGCCCCTAGTTGCTACAGCATGTAACTTCGTGCTGCCCATTTCTGAGCAAATGTGCCTATTTATCAACATTTCCATTAACCAGTCGACAACTGGATTATCGACACCAGTTTTCTGTAAAGCGTTCCTAATTGCAATAGATTCTACATTATTAAAAGCCCCCTCAATGTCCAAAAAAACGCCCAAGGTATATTCACCAAATGAAAGCGTCTTTTCAATTTGATGAACCAGTGAATGTAGAGCCGAGTCCACAGATTTACCTTTAAGGTAAGCATGTTGGCTAGACGAAATTCCCGCTGGAAGAATTTTCTTTCGTATATATTCGTCCAAAATCCGCTCTAAGGTCTTTAACAAAAAAGAGGAAAGGCTTATTGGTCTATAATCCTTTGCACTGAAGTGCTGAATTTTACCCGCTTTCGGTATAAAAACTACCTTAACCTTTCGCCAAGAAATGGGAACATACGTGTACCTCAGACAAGTTCTATAAACTTGTACAAGATTTCCACCAATAACCTTCAAAGCCTCCTGCAGCATTTTTGGATAGATTCCATCAATGCCTGGTGACTTGTATGGTCCAAACGTACCAACTGCCCATGTGACAGTCTCCAAATTTATAATGTTCGCAGCCTCCGGATATGATGCTAACTGATTAACTAATGAAATTGTTTCGTCACTTTGTTCCAGATTACACCCTGGAAAGTGTGTCTGAAACAAAATACTGAGCGCATCCGTCGTAGTTTCAGTCCAGGTGCCGTTAGAGGCCTGAATATTACTGAGTGAATTTTGCTGTTTGGACAGCATTTTTCTCAGTCTTGATGTGTCCTTGATATTTGCCAACTCCTCAATTAAGTTCTCAAAACTTTCTCGTTTTGATTTTCTTAATTCCTTTTTGTAAAATCTAAGTTTTGTTCTGTATTCTTCCCAGAATTCATCTGTTCCCTCTTTACTGGCTTTGTTAAAAGCACTTCTAGATTCTCTTCTATATTTTTTTAACTCTCGAGTCCACCAGGGCTTATCATTAGGAAACTCGATTTTTTTTTCGGCCGCCCCGCCCCCCTTTTGGGGCGTGCTTTTATAAAATAATTAAAAATAACGATATAACAATATATGAGGCATTCCACACCAAATGTCCCGCTACAGAAAAACATGTGTCCAGTAAATTTCTGAATAGGTTGTTTGGATAGCCCTATATGGAACTAAGAAAATTGCGTTTTTGGTTTTTCTAATTTTCAAAAAGTCAAAGAAAAAGTTCGAGCGATATAAAGAAAATGTTTAAAAATTAAATTATGTTTCACCAAAATACTTTATATTTTTACTTTTTAAACCATTCTGTACTTTTCTCTCGAACCTTTGATCTTCGACAACTCCTAGTGAAATTGGATGCAGAAAATATTTTTAGAACATTTTAACCCTCTAAACGCACGTTTCATTGGTGTTTTATGAGGATATTTAAAAAAAGGACCAAAATTGTGTTTCGAATACTTTTTGATTATGTTGTTGGTTTTCTTGTCATATTTTTGTTTGATGGTGGTGAAGTTTTTAAAATAAATCTGGAAAACTTTAAAATACATTTGGACAACTTTGAAAATACAATTGGAAAATTTTCAAATTAATTGGGACAGTTTTAAAATACATTTGGAGAATTTTAAATAGATTTGGACAATTTTAAAATTCATTTGGACAATTTTAAAGTTCATTTGGACAATTTTAAAATACATTTGGAAACGGTGTGGTATAATTCATTGGTACATTAAAAAACAGTAAATATAGCGATAAATTCTAAAAACTTGGTTCTACATTTGTGGACCTAATTACATTAATCAATATTGTATTTAACTTCACTTCTTCCCCATTAAACAAAGTAAATAAGATACTCCCATTTGAAAATACGGTCTTGGTGTTTTTTTTTTACATTAAAGCAATACTAATATATGTGATGGCATTTGTACACACATTTGTATGTGCCAAATATTGAAGGTATCAAAAATTAAAATGCATTATTTCAAATGATGCAAATTTATATTAAACGCAAATTTATCTTTATGCATTTTTATAATAAAAAACTGTGTATTTATTGTTTTCTTTTTTATAATTACAGGTGTTAGGTGTAACTCTTATATCGGTTGGTGTAGTGTGTTTGGGAGGTGCAGGATCTCCATTAGGAGCCTATTTAGCATGCTTTCTTGGTTCATTAGTCTTAGCTTTATTTTCGCTCGGGTGTTTTGCATCCTTGCGTGAGTCATATGTTTTATCGATGGCAGTAAGTAATAAACATTTAAAAAAAATCTAAATTTCTTTCAAATTAATAAACAATTAAAAACAAATGTCCTTTTCAGTTTGTTGGTGTAGGTGCATTTACTATTTTATGTGAAACTGCCTTCATGATTGGCTTTGCTGCAATGAAAGATGATTTTATATCAATGACCAAAGATCGTGTTGTAGCAACATGGCAGGAAGAACTTATAAAACCTGGTGCCATGTTTAGTATACAAACAGCGGTAAGTGATAGAGTTGAAGTAAACTTATTAATTCTGAATTTAAACTTCTTATCCTTTCCCTCCAAAAATAAAACAGTATGAATGCTGTGGCATAGAAAGTCCTAAGGATTATTTAAAAGATGACGATGATAAGTTGCCTACCAGTTGTTGCTATAACAATGATTGTACTGATGAAAGTAATATATTTTCAAAGGGCTGTGAAATTATGGCTGTCAAATTTGTTGATTCTCAAAGTGATAATCTTATTTTAACAATAGTGGGTCTAGTGGCATTAGAGGTATAATTATAGATTTTTTTTTTCATTTAAATTCATTTTTTTAAAATAATTTTTATTAAATTTTCAGGCTCTTGCCATAATATCAGCGTTTTATTTGGCAAGATCTATTCAAAATCGTGGAATAAAAGTTGATCAACAAACCGTAATATCTGAATAATGTTTAAATATTTTAAAATAATCTCAATTGAAAGTTAAGTCGTTACTTTTATGTTAAATAGTAATCCTTGTTGAAAAGAGATATTTTTGCAAAAATAACGTATCAATAATTGTTTATGGTTTAATGTTTTTAAACAAAATTTTTTTAATATAAAAAAAAAAAAAACAGAAAATACAAAAAAAAAATAAAACACCAAAATAAAAATAAAACAAAATAATTTTTAATATAATAAACTGAAAATAAAACACCAAAATAATCTTTTATAAAAGGTACGCAATAGGACAGCAGTGAAATTCCAGGTCAAACCGCTCAGCATTCAGCTTTTTCACCTTCTACACCATTTACAGATGTAATTCGAAAAAGATCAATTGTAATTCGAAGATTCTATTTGTAATTCGAAGATTCCATTTGTAATTCGAAGATTCCATTTGTAATTCGAAGATTCCATTTGTAATTCGAATACTCCAATTGTAATTCGAAGATTCCATTTGTAATTCGAAGATTCCAATTGTAATTCGAAAAAGATCAATTGTAATTGGTAAAAGATCAATTGTAATTCGAAAAAGATCAATTGTAATTCGAAAAAGATCAATTGTAATTCGTAAAAGATCAATTGTAATTCGAAAAAGATCAATTGTAATTCGTAAAATATCAATTGTAATTCGTAAAAGATCAATTGTAATTCGAAGATTCCAATTGTAATTCGTAAAAGATCAATTGTAATTCGAAAAAGATCAATTGTAATTCGAAGATTCCAATTGTAATTCGTAAAAGATCAATTGTAATTCGAAACAGATCAATTTTAAATTGTAAAAGATCAATTGTAGTTCGTAAAAGATCAATTGTAATTCGTAAAAGATCAATTGTAATTCGAAAAAGATCAATTGTAATTCGTAAAAGATCAATTGTAATTCGAAAAAGATCAATTGTAATTCGAAAAAGATTAATTGTAATTCGTAAAAGATCAATTGTAATTCGAAAAAGATCAATTGTAATTCGAAAAAGATCAATTGTAATTCGTAAAAGATCAATTGTAATTCGTTAAAGATCAATTGTAATTCGAAAAAGATCAATTGTAATTCGAAAAAGATCAATTGTAATTCGAAAAAGATCAATTGTAATTCGTAAAAGATCAATTGTAATTCGTAAAAGATCAATTGTAATTCGAAAAATATCAATTGTAATTCGAAAAAGATCAATTGTAATTCGAAAAAGATCAATTGTAATTCGTAAAAGATCAATTGTAATTCGAAGATTCCATTTGTAATTCGAAGATTCCATTTGTAATTCGAAGATTCCAATTGTAATTCGAAAAGCAACTAAAAAATCGTTTCTTACGCCTTTAAAAACATTGTTTTTTCGTTGATTTACTCGTTGGTTTTCGAATTACAATTGGAATCTTCGAATTACAAATGGAATCTTCGAATTACAAATGGAATCTTCGAATTACAATTGATCTTTTACGAATTACAATTGATCTTTTTCGAATTACAATTGATCTTTTTCGAATAACAATTGATCTTTTTCGAATTACAATTGATCTTTTACGAATTACAATTGATCTTTTACGAATTACAATTGATCTTTTTCGAATTACAATTGATCTTTTTCGAATTACAATTGATCTTTTTCGAATTACAATTGATCTTTTACGAATTACAATTGATCTTTTTCGAATTACAATTGATCTTTTTCGAAATACAATTGATCTTTTTCGAATTACAATTGATCTTTTTCGAATTACAATTGATCTTTTACGAATTACAATTGATCTTTTTCGAATTACAATTGATCTTTTTCGAATTACAATTGATCTTTTTCGAATTACAATTGATCTTTTTCGAATTACAATTGATCTTTTTCGAATTACAATTGATCTTTTACGAATTACAATTGGAATCTTCGAATTACAATTGATCTTTTTCGAATTACAATTGATCTTTTACGAATTACAATTGGAATCTTCGAATTACAATTGATCTTTTTCGAATTACAATTGATCTTTTACGAATTACAATTGGAATCTTCGAATTACAATAGATCTTTTACGAATTACAATTGATCTTTTACGAATTACAATTGATCTTTTTCGAATTACAATTGATCTTTTACGAATTACAATTGATCTTTTTCGAATTACAATTGATCTTTTTCGAATTACAAATGATCTTTTACAAATTACAATTGATCTTTTTCGAATTACAATTGGAATCTTCGAATTACAAATGGAATCTTCGAATTACAATTGGAGTATTCGAATTACAAATGGAATCTTCGAATTACAAATGGAATCTTCGAATTACAAATGGAATCTTCGAATTATAAATAGAATCTTCGAATTACAATTGATCTTTTTCGAATTACATCTGTAAATGGTGTAGATTAATGAAATTTGGCTAAGATATTGTAAATGGGTAGTGTTCATAATAAGTATAATGATATTTTAATTTCAACATTAATTAATTTCAATATTTAAAATTTCAATAAAGTACAGACACAAGTGTCCCATAACTTAAAAACTAGGGTGTTCAGTTAATCGGGGTTTTTTTTATTGTTCGATTAAACGATTAATCGATATTTGGCATTTTCGACTTGTTCGATTAAACGAATAAAATTTTAAAATTTATCGATTAATCGAATAAATCAAAATTTAGAAAATTTCCAAATTAAAAGAGTTTTTACTACAATTTTAGAAAAAATTGGTACTTGAGTAAATAAACAATATTAATTACAACATTTTATTAACTAAAAACAACATTTTATAAGAATATAAAAAAAAAACAAAATGTAACAAAATATAAGTTGTTTCCCAGCCAAACTTAGATTACCAAATAAGGTATAAAATATGGTATAGGATCTCTTATTTTATACATTGTAGCATTGATGATTTTAACAGGCGATGAGACTCAAAGTAATGCATCCACATTATCACAAAGAATACCAGTAAGGTATAAAATAAGTCATAAATTTATAACGAAGAATACGAGTAAGGTGTAAAATATATGATATTTTATAGGTTACGAGAAATGAAATAATATAGCATACCAGAAGATAATATATAAGGTGTTACGAGTAGTGAAAAAGTAATTTTGTATTAAATTTACTCACGTGATTGTAAGTGAGTGTAAGTAGATAAAATATGCTCATGAGTGTGTGTCGTTAGAAATTTCCTGTCGTGAGCCCATCTCTAGTTTTAACTTATGCATTTTTTATAAAATAATTATTTTTTATATATGGTTTTGAATTGAGAAAAGTGTGAAAGAAAAATTTTAATTTTTCTAAAAATATAGACATCCTGGTTTGTTTCTTACTAGTTTCATATTATCCAGTTATAATAATCTTCAGAAAAACTTTTAATGTCAAGTTCATTTAGTTAATAGTCAATAAAACTCTATATGTGAAAATTATTAACAGATCGCAGCCGACAAGGATTGAACTCATCATCATCTGTAATACTTTGCTATTAACTGCTTGTAACGTACAGTCACTCTAGACCGATACGCCAAGTAGGCTGTTAAGCAAGTATCAACTAAATCTGATTTTTTCAATTCAAGTGTCGTTGTTGCTGTTGTTTTTTATGTTATTGTAATGCATTATGCATCCAATTATAAATAATGCATTCCCAGTCAGAAAAATACAAAAGGGCCAAGGTTGGCAAAGCGTTGGTGCCAGTATTACCAACGTTGGCCGATAACACGGTTTGCAACTAATACTGTACAGTGGCATTGTTGGATTGATAACGCCAGATGTAGCTCCGCCAATTGTTTTTTCTGGTGTTGGCAGACTGTTGGCAAAACAAAAAACACTGCACATCACCAGTGTCATATTTTTAAGTAATACTACGCTGTGCCAAAGTCCGATTTACAAAAAATACTGTACAGTGCTATTGTTGGATTGATAACGCCAGATGGGGCTCGGGCCAATTGTTTTTTCAGGTGTTGGCAGACTGCTGGCAAAATAAAAAATGCTGTACATTGCCAGTATCGATTTAAAAGTAATACTGTACAGTCCCAGGACAATGGAATTCACAGAAAATGAAAAAACTTCAATTTTAAATGGGAATATTGATACAAAAATAAAGAATTGGATTTTTCAAAATATCAGAACCCTTACACAAAAATGTATAGACGGACTATTATTGATACTTAGATCGGAAGGGCACCTGTCTCTCCCAAAATGCTGTAAAACATTATTGCAAACTTCTCGTATAAGAGGAGAAACTGGAATAATGAAATGTTCTGACGGCACTCTGGGAATACTTTACATTTCAATACTTTGGAGTAAAATCTAATCTAGATGTTATCATACATCCAAATCTTTATACGGAAAATAATATTGAATTATTGATTCACGTAGACGGAATGGACATATTTAATAAGTCCAAAAAAGGTTTTTGGACATTAATGGGAAGAGTTTTTGCAAGAAATTACACCACTAAGCCATTTATAATAGCATTATACTTTGGAAATTCAAAACCGTATTTTGCTGGAGAATTTTTATCTGAATTTGTATCCGAAGTTAATACTTTAACTAATGAAGGTACACACAAAAATTAGAAACAAAAAAAAAAAAATAAATATTTTTTTTACTTATATTATTTTAGGTGTCGAGTTCCACGGAAAACAATTTACATTTAAAATATTAGCTTTTTGCTGTGATATGCCTGCCCGAGCGTTTATCAAGTGTACCAAGGGTCACACAGGTTTTTTTTCTTGTGAAAGATGCACCGTAAAAGGAGAAACAGTAAATAAAACACGCATTTTTATACCCTCCAACCACAGTATGGGGGTATACTCACTTTGTCATTCCGTGTGTAACGCATTGAAATATCAATCTAGGACCCCATAAAGTATATATATTATTGATTAGTGATCGATTCTAAGACATTCTAGCGATGTCCGTCCGTCCGTCTGTAGAAGACACGATACAGTCCAAAATAAAAGAGCTAGACTTCCGAAGTTTGGCACGAATATGTCTTATATTCCTAGGCAGGTTAAGTTCGGAAATGGGCAAAATCGGACCAAGGGGAAAAAAGTTCCCCCTTAGAGAACTAAACCAACCCAAGAAAAATCGCACTTTTTGCAGGGTTTTTTGTACTTTTGCTAAGCAAATTCAACATTCTTATCTCAGAAGAAGTTCAAAATCACAAGGGAAAGGTGCCCCCTGACGTCTCCCACCAACCCCCCCCCCCCCCCAAAAAAAAAAAAAAGACGCCCCTGGATTTTTTTTATATTGTTTTTTTTTACATTTTGGAGGGTATAAAAGATTCGGCACAGCCGAATGTAACACTCTCACTTGTTAAAGAAATAAATTGTGAACAACGTACGCTCCAGTCGTTTAGAGAAAAGACTAACGCTGAGCACCATTTAGCTAAAGAAACCAGTCCACTTCTCGATATTCCTAACTTTGACTTAATAAAATCCGTCGTTTTGGATGAAATGCATATGTTGTACCTTGGAATTGGGAAAACGTTACTTCAGAAACTTATTTTTAAGAATCCAGATTCTTATATTTCCGAAGAAAACGTAGCAATTATGCAACAAAATTTTTCAAAAATATCTAAAGATATTACAGCTGAGTTCCAAAGAAAAACGTTTGATTTAATGGATACAGGAAATTGGAAAGCTACACAATATCGTTTTTTTTTATTATATGGCGGAGGGATAGTTTTGAAAAATGTGTTGAAATCTAATCAGTACAGACATTTTTTACTTCTTTTTACAGCTTGTCGAATTTTGTCATCTAGCAAATTAGCTACATTGAAAGCTGATTATGCTAAGCAGTTATTAAGGAAATTTGTTGAACTTATGTCATATTTTTATGGACCAAAATCACATACAATGAATATTCACAACCTTATTCATATCGCAGATGACGTTGTTAATATAGGGGCGCCGCTATCTCAATTTTCCGCGTTTGATTTCGAAAATAGCTTAGGTTTTATAAAAAGTATTATAAATTCTCCAACCAACCCCATCGAAGAAGTTCAAAGAAAACTTCATATTTTTCGATCCAACGATTCATCAAATAATTTTCCATTGCTTTATCGTATCAATAGAAGCTTAAAATATTCTCTTGGACAAATTTTAGAAACCTCGGAAATAGGAGTTACTTTTAGCTTTGTTATTATCGAAGGCAATAAAATTTCACCACTTCCTCCTGATAACGTATGCTTACTAAGAAATGGAAATGTTATTACGGTTAACGAAATTTTTAGTAGGAAAGTGTCGAATTTGAAATGTGATGATATTTTTTTTAAAGGCAACGTTTTTCTTGAAGTTACTGATTTTGTGGAATATCCACTTCCATCAAGTGAAATAGGATTGTATGATGTTAGAAAATTAGATGAAAAGAACACTGAAATTAACATAAGTATGGTAGATTTCAAGTGTATTCTTACTACATGTGATGATAAAACAATTGCTATTACTCTATTACACTAATTTTAATAATATATATGTAAATTATTTAATAACTCTTTGTTAATATAATAAAAGGTGTAATAAAAACAATATTTAATCGAAATCCAACCGCTTAAAAATAATTAATAAAAAAATTAATGGTCGTAAATGTTGTATTAAATGTACTGGCAGAGTACAATTCTGTTTGTAATTGCCAACGTTGAAACGCTGTTGGCATTTCCAATAAATCCAGTGCTCCGCCAGTACAATATTTTTTGTACGGTTGGCAGTTTCTGATTGGGTTATTTCAAACTTTCAAATAACACATAATGTAACCAAATATAAGTCATCCATGATTTAATGTTTAGAAATAATAAATATGAAATACATTTTTTCCAATAATCATGCATTACGTAGCAAATTATTTGTAATGCATTATTTTTCTCTTGAAAATAATACGTTGTGGAACAAATGTTTGGTAAGACATCCTAAAATAATGCTACAAATAAGGTATATACATTACCTGGTAATGTGTTATATAATCACTACCCATTACCAAAGTTTTGCTGGGTTGTTTGAAAATTTCAGAAAAAAAAAATATTTTGGAAATTTGAAAAAACATGTCGAGGGCCTATATTCAATACCCTCTATCTTCCATTTTCGCGAAAATGACTTTTTGATGGCAAAATATTCAGTTAAACGGCCCTCATCTATGGTGTAAAATTCAGAACAAAAATATTTTTTTTTGCTATTTTATTTGCATTTTTGGTTTTCTCTATCTCTTACACAATTAATTTTTCTGAATGCAAAACCCTCTATCTTTTCAAATAATTAATTGACAAATATTTGTTTTGAATAATTTTATCATGCATTACATGTTTTCATACTAATTTTTGCATGCTGCACATGAATTTATCAACAAAATTCCAGAACCACGATTTTGGTCCACTGATGCTAATTTTTTCTGAAAATTCTTGTTTGACTTTTTTAAAAAATATGTCTCAAACTTTGGATGTCTTGTGTACATTGTGAAACAAAAATTTTTATCTTAAAAATCCCGATGCTGATCAGCATCTGTGGACCAAAATCCCGTTTTTATTTTTTTTACTATTTCTTACATAACATACTCAACAGTTTGTCAACTTTTGAGACGAATTCGGTAAAAAAAATAATTTTTGTCTTAACAATCCGCACCTGTGGACCAAAACCGCGATTTCGAAATTATTTTTAAGCCGTTATCATTAATAAATTACGTTAAAAATTAACCGATGTCATAAATGAAATCATAATTTATTTTTATTAAAATGCAAAACCCTCTATCTGATCATTTTCATTCCCTGTACTTAATACACTCAAAAAAAACAATTAACTTAAACTTTGGAAAAATTTTCTTCAAAATAGTTTATAAATTTTCCCACAATTTAGTTAAATTTAACTAAAATTTTGGAAATTTTCCCAACTTTTAGGAAAAAATTTTAGTTCATGGACTGTTAAATAGGCCATAATTTTCCTTGAATGGAATTCCGTAATACATGGAAGAAATTCTTACCGCCAAAGAAATTTTCCCTAAATAATTGAAACAAGTAGAAAAGTTAAATTCGACTTTGCCGAATCTATGAATACCCTCCACAATGCATTTTTTTTAAAGGGTGGTACATTTTTTATCGTGAAAAAATTAACAATTTTGATTAGAAATATTTTATATGAGAAAAAAACTCTTTTTTTGCCTTTAAAAAAAAAAAAAAAAAAAATTACAAATTTTTTTTTTTAGTGTAAATTTTTTTTCGAGTGTAATGTTTTTTTTACTGTAAAAATATTTCTGAATGAATGCACGTACGTATGTACACAAAATATTGTCATTTTTGTAAAAAAAAAACTAATTTTTTTTTTGTATAATTTTTTTTTTTGAGTGTAAAATATTTTATTTTGAGTAAAAAACTCTTGTTTTGCCTTTTTTTTTAAAAAAAAGAAAAATTACTATTTTTTTTTTTTGAGTGTAAAATTTTTTTCGAGTGTAATGTTTTTTTACTGTAAAAATATTTCTGAGTGAATGCACGTACGTATGTACACAAAATATTGTAATTTTTGTAAAAAAAAAAACAAAATTTTTTTTTGTGTAATTTTTTTTTTGAGTGTAAAATTTTTTTGAGTGTAAAATTTTTTTTGAGTGTAAAATTTTTTTGAGTGTAAAATTTTTTTCGAGTGTAATTTTTAAGTTACCAATGCTTTTAGAACTAAACAAGTTTAAAAAGCATTGCTTAAAAAATTAAACAAGTTTGAAAAGCATTATTTAGTTACCACCAATGCTTTTAAAACTTGTTAAAACACGTGGCATTTTAGATGAAACTAATTTGAAATTCAGGGTTTTGCTTATAACTTTTGAACCACTGGACCGATTGAGCTGAAATTTAATACTAAACAGACCCGGGGAATGGAAAAGATACATGACAAGCTTCAGTAGTCTCATTATTATCTTTCGAAAGTTATCGTGTTTTTTATCTCGTAAATTCGCGAAACACCCTTGCCGAAATTTACTCTTTTGCTCATAACTTTTGAACCATTGGACCGATTTGGCTGGATTGCAATACCAACCTGACCAGGTAAATGACAAACATATATGCCAAACTTCAGTAGCCTCTGTAAAGTCTTTCAAAAGTTAGCGTGTTTTCTACGGACGGACAGACAGACAGACAGACGGACGGACGGACGGACGGACGGACGGACGGACGGACGGACGGACATCGCTAGATCGACTTAAAATCGATCGAGGATCATAAATATATATACTTTATGGGGTCCTAGACCAATATTTCGAGGTGTTACAAACGGAATGACAAACTTATATATACCCTCTATCACTAGAGTGGAGGGTATAAAAAAGTCTTTATTTTTAAGACACATTTCTAAAAACAAAATTTAGTTCAAAAAATTCAGTTTTAGGACGTAATTTCCTACCAATTAGTTCATCATATTTATCTTCTTTAATTTGAGGAAGTTTTTTCCACAAGTTTAGTAAATTTTTCATAACATGAAATTGTTTAGTTGATTTATTTTTTTTCATGCTTGCTTGTAGTTCACATTTTGTTTATTATTTGCAGTACATGAATACAAAAGGTTTGGTCTTGTATAGCAAGTAATAAATTTAATATTTATTTTTTTTTTTTTTCTACACATGTATGTGTTAGAAAAAAAAAATAATATTTTAATCACAACAAATGCCTTGGTTTTGGCGTGTTTTCCCCATAGTCTGGGAACAAACGTTAAAGACAAAGTCTTTGTTGTAATTTAACTTTAAGGGTTGAACCAGAATCAAGTGCGTAGCGCAAGACGTAAAAATAAAACAAAAACAAACACATCAAATTTTTACGTCCGTTTGATTTAGGTAACTCACATTTAAATATTAAAAACGAAAAATTATTGGGCGTTACGCCTTACGCGACTTAATTTGATTCAGGTTGGACGGTAAAAACTAATGAAATTTATTACTTGACCATAAGAAACGAACGTTTTTTTATATTTTAAATAAAATATGTACATAATGAGAATTCTGTGTGTATTCACATGCTATTCTATAAATAAACTAATAAAAATATGAAATTAACTAATTTTTAGGAAAAATGTCCTCATCAAAAATGTTTTTTTAACTAAAAAATGGGAAATTTTTTCCCACTTTCTAGTTTAAATTGGTCCTAATTTTTAAGAAAAATATGGACTAAAAAGTAGGAATACATGGCAATGGAGCTAAATCATTATCAATTTTCCTTGGATTTAGTTAATTTTCCCATTTTTTAGTTAGTTTTTTTTTCTGAGTGTATTTTTGAGAAACAAAACCCTCTATCTATCCTCTAAAACCCCCAATAGTGCAAAATTTTAAAAACGAATTATATTTCAGATTCAGTAGTTGATTTAAAAAAATATTGTAGAATATCGAATTTTAATTACTCTAACAATTCGCGAAATAAACAGTTTTTTGGCTCTCCTGAAAAGTTGTGTTTTTTTAGATAGAGGGTTTTGAATATAGGCCCTCGATGTGTAGAATTCAAAAATTATTTTTGTTGCCAAATTTATACGGATTACAGATATCACAACAACTTTATATTTATTATCTGACTACATTTGGGAAAATGTTAAACAAAAAATATTTTGTTTTGATTACACCGCTCAACAAATCGAAGGTTTTTGGCTCCGGTTCGAAGTTTGATATAAAATTTTTAAAGATTTTGACTCGCTGATTCCAAATTCGTGCTCCAAATTTTTCCATCACGTCAAGAATTTTAATTATTCGCTGTTGAAAATGCGAAAAAACGCGATTTTTGCCATTTTTGAAAGCCTGCATAGCAGCCGCTGGGTGGAATAAAAATCAGGTATAAAGCGTGAGAGTAGAATTGAACTATGATCTCAAAAATATGATCAAAAAAATTTCAAGTTGTGCACTATTATTGGCCAAACATGCATTTTAAAAAAACACTGTCAAAAAAATTAGAAAAAGCACCATTTTTAAAAGGCTCTAATACAATAACCAGATGATCAATCTTTACAGTGATGAGCTCAAAATTTAGGCAAAAGTTCATTCTTTCTTATAGACTTTTAAACCCATTAAATATATCTTCCGTTGTATGCGAAAAATAACACAGAAATCTTAAATTTGTAAAATATTTTTTTTTTTTTAGTTTTTCTTTGAAACCAACCAAACGTAATAATTTGAAAAAAATTGTGTTCTATGTTGGAGACCATAGACAAATTATACTTTTGCGCTTTATACCAAATTTGTATTCCACTGAATGGCTGCTGTGCAGGCTTTCAAATAATGCAAAAATCGTAATTTTTCGCATTTTCAACCGTGAATAACTAAAAATCTGGACGTGATGGGAAAATTTGGAGAACAGATTTGGAATCAGGAGATCAAAGTCTACTTAAATTGATCATCAGAATTCAAACCGGAAAATTAGTGTTAAGCGGTGTTATATTCATAAAATTTGTATTTGTATTTTAATTTTATTTTATAATTTAGTGGGTTTTCGAAACATTGGCCCAAAACTTTATCAGGTACTTATTTAAGGTCGTTTTACAAATCCAAGCTTCAGGAGTAGCGAAAATCCGAAAAAAATAAAATAAGGACCACTCTGTAAACATTACTTTTTTTTTAATTTCAACGGCCGCATATGTTTGGTTTTGATTAACAAATTTAAAAAATTATACAAATTTCCAGAAAAACCATATGTTATTATTATTCGATTAATCGGCATTAAGTCTTCGATTAATCCTTTAATCGAAATTAGCAATTTTAAATTAATTGAACAATTATTCTTCTAAAATTGTTCGTTTAATCGAACAAGAATTAATCGACTGAACACCCTATTAAAAACTATACAACTTACAATTTCCAAATAGGTACCATTTTAAAAGTTAAAAGATTACCTTAAAAATGGCGTGTACATTTTTTGAAATAAACGTATCTATACCTTTCCAAATGTATTTTAAAATTGTCCAAATGTATTTTCAAATTGAATATAAAACTGTCAAAATATATTGTAAATATTTTTCTAAAAAGTACCTTTTATAAAAAGTACCTTTTAAAAAAAGTACCTTTTATAAAAAGTACCTTTTATAAAAAGTATCCTTTATAAAAAGTACCTTTTATAAAAAGTACCTTTTATAAAAAGTACCTTTTATAAAAAGTACATTTTATTAAAAGTACCGGAAGTACACTTTTTGGTACTTTTTTATTTCCTGAGGTATAAATAAAACAAACTTTTTTAAATCATTACATTGGTGGAGGGTATTCAAAGATTCGGCACAGCCGAATATAGCTTTCTTACTTGTTTTTTTTTTTTTTGAACCCACAATTTTTTTGGTACAGTAAGCAAAAATGTTTTGCCAAAAATTAGTTAACTGATTTTTTTTTATTTCAACTTAGTTCATACACATTTGAGGACCCCATTGGGTTCAGACTCGATAGATCCAGACCCCGATGGGCCTAGACCTAGTAGGGTTCCATAAAATTTGTGTCCGTTTCGCTAGTTTTTGAGATACGTGATTTTAGGGGACCACCGGAGTTTTAAGAATTACAAAACTCGATAACTTCAAAAATATTACTTGGAGAGCTTTTGATTATTTTGCGGTCTTGTCCTACGTGTTGAGAGCTACAAAAATGCTTTTGGACTTTTTGTTGTGTCGGCAATATTTACCGAGATATGAGCATTTTAAAATTATCGGGAATGCTAACATTTTTTGGATCCAAAGTTAGGACCCATTAGGGTCAACACATGTAAAGAGGACCGGCGATTCTATGGAGAGCCCAAATACCAAAAGTGGCCTCCATTTTGCTCCATCTGGCTTAGTTTCCGAGATAGCGCCATTTTAAGTTTTCTTAAAAAAAAATTAACAATTTATTTTTGCTAATATTAGCAAAAAAGCTTGTAAAAATTTGGTCTACTCAATTTTAAATTTAGCAAAAAAAAATAGTTCAAATTTTGTTTAAAATTGCTAATGCGCTAAATGAAGTTTGCAAGATATTTTTGCTAACATACTAATCTCAACTAAAAATATGCTAAAGTTTAGCTTACTAGCATTAGCAAAAAAAATAGTAAATCTGATAATGTATTATTTTGAGTGTAGAGCTTACTAGCATTAGCAAAACTGCAGCATCGCCTTAGAAAATCATAAAGGAATTCAGGTGGTTTGGATGCGCTCCTTAAATAAGGATTGCTTTACAAAAGCTTCTACCAGTTCAGCAGTTTTTGCTGGGTTGATGCAACATATACCGGGATATTTCACGAGTTTTTCACTGGTGAACACAGTGCCTCTTACGCGAAATTTTTACACATTTGGAAAGCTATTGTGAATTTAAGGTTTTGTTTTTTTGTATGGAGCTTGACAGATTTTCACGTGAAAACCGAGCTACTTACTTACCTTAACCGAGGCTTCGCTAAATCCGAGTTCGTTACAAAAGAAATATTTTGTGTGAAAAGTGTTGCCAAAACGTTTATAAAAACTGTGTTCTACTGCAGCGGTTACCAACCTTTTTGGCTCGCGTACCCCTAATTTTAAATTTTATCAGCCGCGTACCCCCTAACGAGTTTTTTTGTTTTCGATATAAAAACTTCACATATGAATATTAGAGTTAATTTTGAAATTTTTGATCTGCGGTTATTATATTTTTTTTGGAGGATTAGGGGAGATCAAAATAGTGGTGGTATTTTTTTGAAAAGTGTTCGCTCCTTGGAGTGGTTCAATGCATCTGAAAACGCGAATTTTGAGTTGATTTTCTGCCGAGCAAACACGGCTAAAAATATTGCAAATCTGATTTCACCAGTCAATTCTACACCACAAGTTAAAACAACAGACGTTTTTCAAACTTTTAAAAAAAAGTTCCAAAAGCTCATCACAGGTGGGGGAAATATAATGTTTTTAATTATTTTTTATAACAGGGGGCAGATCCATAATTCCGTGACTTTTCGAATGGAACACCCTCGTATGCAATGAAAAGGCATTTTGAGCTTAACAAAATGGTACCAAACATTCCACTCTATAACAAACCCGTCTCAAAAATGCCCAAAAACACGTTTTTTGAGAAATTTTACATTTGCTCAAAAACCTGACATCATAGAATAATTTGGGAACCATATTCGGAATTAGCATCGAAAGGTTAATCGAAAACAAGTGGGCAGATCTCAAAATATCATCCAAAAATATCGCAAAATTGCTCTCTAAATTGCACAAGTTTCTTAAAAACCTGACGTTATGGAAAACTTTGGAAGCCAGATGTGGAACCAGCATTGAAAGTTTAAGCTAAGTACTCTGTTTTTTACGGTAAAAATTTCACTTAAACTTTTAACGCCTCAAACCGCAATAAAACATTTAAAAATTAACAACTTTTGACAATTATAAGAAAGAAACGATCATAATGAAACTGAAGTGTCACTTTTTCACTGCAATTTAAATTGTTTTTTTTTTTTATATGGAGTTTGACAGATCTTTTCCCGTGAAATCGAACAGAATAAAATTAAATAAAATAAAATTTTGCGTACCCCCGCGGACAGTTTCGTGTACCCCCTAGTGGTACGCGTACCATAGGTTGGTAACCGCTGTTCTACTGTATATTGAATTGTTTAAAAGCTTTTTTCAAAGCGAGCTTTCGTTGTTTTTAGTAGACTTTAACGAATAATAAATTTTCTACTATACAGTGTGCTTTGCTCTTGAATGCTGTTAAGCTCAAGTTTACAAAATGTTAAGTTAACATTGAATTCAAAAGACACACACCAGACCATACAGAGTTGTGTTTTAAAACCACAAAAACCTTTTATAATAATTTATTTTAAAATCTTACCCAAGATAAAACTGGCAAAATATTGAAATACATCTTGTTTAACATCAGAATAAAAAAGGCAATTGTTAAAACCAGGCGTTTCAGTATTTGAATAATATTTTGCTTGTGATTTCTTTCTAATTAAAAACAGAAAAAAATATTCTTGCGTTTAAATAAAAAAAAATCGGTAAAGTGTTCTACATTTGTTTTTTTAATTTGTTTGTTTTGGCTTAAAAAAATAAAAAAAAATAAAAATTTTGAATACAATGTATTTCAATAAATAAGAAAAAAAATTACAAAGTTTAATTTTTTAATTTAATTGTCTGTATTTTATTTTTGTATTTAGGTAAAAAGAGAAAACAAACTTTTTAAAAATGGGTTGTGCTTCGGATATAATGAAATGTGTTATACATTTATTTAACTGTATACCTGCTGTAAGTATTTCAATATATATTTTTTTTTAAATTATAATTTTTAATATGGGGGTTTTCGTGTCAACTGACACAAATTTGTAACCGATGTCTTCTGATCGTGATGAAAGGTTAGTCCTATTGAATAGTAGCTCAGACACAATTTTTCAACGAGATCGGTCAAGAACTCTCCGAGTTAGAGGGGGTCGAAATTTGACATTTTGGCCAAAGAGGTGTTTATTTTCATCCATGTAACTTCTTACCTATTTTTTTAGCAAAACGTGTCAAAAATGGTTTAGATAGATATTTCTTCAATATTTCGAAAAAAAAAAATATAAAAAAAATATATATTTTTTTTTAAATCCAAAACTTTTTTGACTTTTTCGTCAAATCGGACCCATTTTTTTTTTGTTTCATAAGAAAGCTTATGTCTTTTTCTTTAAGAGCTATAGGAACGCTTATTTTAAATTTGGAACACATAAAACGGTTTTTCGATTTTTAACATATGCACTAGGGTGGTTCATAAAAACAAAAGTTGGATTTTTGCACAGGCCACCCGGAATATATATTAAGCACCGTGAAAAAATAACACGTGATTTTTTTTAGAATTTTTCATTAAGGTCTAGGGGTCGCTACCCTAAACATTGGGTCTAAAAAAAATAAAAGATCACACAACGAAAAAAAATATTTATTTATTATTTTTTTTTATTTTAGCTTGATTAGCTTATTAACGACAAAAAGTTTTATTTTGGTCCTTCAAGTATTTCAGTTCCAAAAGTGACCATGAAAAAAAATTTTAGGCTGGTTGGGGTCTTACTCTAAAAACTTTTTAATTTTTTTTTTTAGTTTTGATAAGCTTACGTAATAGAGTTTTAGTTCCTCTTGATAACGTATTCTGCCTCAAATTCTTTATTTGTTGCTAAAAACGTTCATTTGCGGCGAAAACCAAAAATTTATATTTTCAAAAAAAAAAAATTCTAATTTTTTTTTTTGTATTTTTAATTATAATTTTACTTCATTAGCTTATTTAATACAAAAAAAAAATAAAAAAAAATACAAAAACAATTTAAATTTTTTCATTGGTTTTTTTTTTTTAATATCGTGAACCTATATTCAAAATATGCCAACTCAAATTTGACCGAAATGAGTTTCCGATGGAAAATATCTCCCCTATGCAATACCCATCTGTTGTAAAAATTTCAGAGCAAAAAAATAATTTTTTGTCGTTTTACATCCATTTTTGTTATTCTGCTAACTCAAAGTACATATTTTTTTGGTGAAAATAAATGCCAACTACCATTGTAAATTTTCAAAAATTTTTCAAAATTTTTTTTAAAAAAAATTAGACCACATATCTTATTGCATTTGCCTTTCTGAACACGAATCTGGTAAACATTTTGATATCTAATGCTAGTTTTCGAGATATTGCCATTTTGAAAATATCGGTAAATAGTGTTTGCAAAAAAAAAAAAATTGCTTATATATTGTAACTTTCAAACTATTTATCAGATTGAAACATTCTGAGTGGGGCAAATAAAGTCAATGATATAAGCTTTTAAAATAGCTAATTTGGAGTGACCCTAATACAATACAGCGTGAGTTACAGAGTGCCAAAGTTGACCACCCTGAGATTAAAAGGCTTTCGGAGCTAGTAACGTTTAAAAATATGCAAAGATTTTTAATTTTTTTTTAGTTTTTGCAATTACCGCACTAAGGAAAACAAAATCCAAAACAAAATCCAAAAAAAAAAAAAAAAGTAAAAAAATTTTTCAAAAAAAAAATTATTTTTAGTTTATGACAAAATATGCCAACTCTAAAAAAATATTTGTTTTTTGATATAGTAATAAATGCCATCTCAAAAAAATACGCAAACCAGTGCAAAATATGAAATTTTCTGCATAGGTAAAAATTATTTAGAATATTTTAACCATCTTATGGAAGGTACATTGTTTATTTTTACAATAATATGCAAAATAACTAGTCCATTTTCAACTGTGATACTAGCATTAAGAAAAGTTTAACCTGTGATATTTTTTATTTTTTTAGTAATTATACATTTATATTTTTGTTTAATTTTTGTGTTTAATTGTACTGTGTGTATTGTTTCAAACCAAATTTAAATTAAAAATTAAAATGTGAAAACAAATTTAAGATTTTATATTCAATAAAAATATTCCCTGAAGAGGTAGGAAAACACCCTACGAAACGTCGGAGAAAAAATATGAAATAAGTCTTTTATTTGCATATAGGATAGAACTTGACCTTGAAAGCCTGATTGGAAATTCCAAAAACATTAATATTAAAGAGAAAAAGGTCGATAAAAATTAAAATAATAACTAGTTTTTTAGCTCTCCTGAAAAGTAAGCTTTTTCGAGTTAGCATTAATTGAATATAGTTCGACGATATACTTTAGGTATTCTTCGTCAGTTAACGATATTTAAGAACAAATAAAATTTTTTATAGAGAACGTGTTACCAAGACCAACTAAAAGCATAATTTTTAGAGTAAGACCATAACCATCCAATTTTTTTTTTGTGGTCACTTTTGGAACTGAAATACTCGTCCGACCAAAATTAAACTTTTTGGAGTTAATAAGCTAATCAAGCGAAATTAAAATAAAAATCAAAACATTTTGTTTTGATTGTGTGAAAAAAAAATTTTTAAGACCCATAGTTTGAGGACCGGTAGCGACCCCTAGGTTAGGTTAGGGTGGCGATATCCGATTGACACCTCGCATAGACCTCTTGGTCCATAGCGGTACCACAAAACTTTTTTCCGCTAGCGGTGCAAGTTAAACACGTTCAAAGTCATTGCGAATCTTTTCAATATCCTAAGATCCATTTGCTTTATATCCTCCAAAGTACCGAAACTTATCTGACCGTTAATGGATCGGCGACTCCTTGCCACAGCTGGGCAGTGACAAAGTATGTGTTCCATCGTTTCATCTACTCCTGGTGAAGCGCATCTTTTACAACTAGCGTCTGAAGTAAGTCCAATATTCTTGGCATGGATGCCGATAAGACAATGACCAGTTATTATCCCAGTCAGAGCTCGGCATTCCCTTCTCGTAAGTGATAGTAGATATTGAGTTTTCCCTTGATCATAAGTTGGCCACAAAGTTCTGCTGATTTTGCATGTTGTCTGTTCTCTCCACCTCCTGTTTGCCTTTGCAACATTGATGGAATTCCGTTTAAGTTTATAGTGTTAAAGTGGTGGTAAAACTGGCACCATGGTACCTAAACCATCAGCTCCAAGTTTTGCGTGTTCATCTGCCTTTTCATTTCCCTGTATTCCGTTGTGCCCTGGTACCCATAATAAATTAACCTGGTTGTGTAGACACAGCATCTGCAAGTTCTCGTAACATTGTAAAACTATTTTAGATTTAATATAATATCTTTGAAGAGCTTAAGGCGGCCTGACTATCTACGTAAAAATTTATGGTTGTTCCCTTGGTTTCCCTGATATGTTCCACAGCTTTAGTTATGGCAACTATTTCAGCCTGGAATATGCTCGAGTCCAAAGGTAGTATAAAAGAAAATTTCTGGTTCGAATCAATATTACCCAGTAAAAACTTCTATTACCAAGTAATGAGGTTTCGCCTTTAAATAGATGGTGGTAGCTAGTTACTATGTTGGTGAAACACTCATTATTTTAACATGGCGATGTCATTGGAGTAATGACCGCATACCCACTCGCTTACGAGAATGCTACTGAAAAACTACATACATTAGTACCACAAATAATAAGCTACTAGTAGCCCAAAAATAACTCGTTACCCACTACTTACAAAAATGCTACCAAATAACAGCATACATTAGTCCCAAAAATAAGAAGCTACCAGTTGCTCAAAAATAACTCGTTTTCCACTCCTTACAAAAATGCTACCAAATAACAGCTTTTGATTCTTTTAATAAATTTTTAACTTGGGGCAACTTCCGCCAATAAAAAATTGAACAAGTTGAACGCGTTTATTTCAAGAGCAACCAAGCGGGCAAATGCGGAAATGGAAATGATCCAATGTGCCAACGGAACCAATGTTTACGTTGATATCCTTCCCTCCAAATGTTTGACTGTAAAATTCAAATATTACAGGACCGAAAATATATCTTGGAACCTCGTAGAAAGGGACATTTGGCTACTTAGGACATTACCAATAACAAATATACAGAAGCGACTGCTGCTCAGCCAATGGAAACCGCATTAAACACCATCTTAAGTCTATATAAGAGTGAATTAGGGTTTAAGGGAAATACTGTCTGTGATGGTTTTTTACCTTTTTACCGGCTTTAACATATTTTAAACAACAAGGCAAAAAAAAGTTAAATTAAAATTTGGAGAACACCAAACAAAAAAACAATAACAATTTAGAAAAATCCAATTAAAATCCAGAAAACTTCAATAGAAGTTATGTAAAGACTAATTAAGGCTCATAAATCACGATCAAGTGTCAGCTAGATCCAGTTTTCTGAATATCAATTCGGTTTACTAAACTTTTTTTTGCCTTGTCCCAACTTTCAGAATTCAGAATTCCTGAATTTGAATTTCTGTTAACAGAGTTTTATTAGAAAAAAGTAGATAAATGTTAATCTTTTTTAAGCTTAATGTGCAAGTTCTTTCTAAATTTTCTTTAGCATTTTTTTAATTTCATTAAAAAAAATATATTTAGACAACTTATCAGATATTTTAAATCGTATTTACCAGTAACCCGTTCTGTATCAGGTTATCGGTAACTCATTATTTATTAACAAGATGTAACCGGTTTTGTATTAGGCTATCGGTAACTCATTATTTGTTAACAAGAAGTAATCGAGCAGGTAACGAGCCCTCATTACATAGAATGCAGGCGGTAATGGGGACTTATTACCAAGTTTTTACTGGGTATTTATATTGTCCATGTTACTGTGTCCAAAATTGCGAAACTTAAACCAATTTGACTCTTTGAGTCTAAGGCAAGCCTTGTAAGCTTCACCTTTCGCAAAAACGTCAATTGGTATAAGGTGTGATAAGGCGTCAATAGAGTTGGCCGATAAACCCCTAAATCTTAATGAAAATTTTTTAAAAAAATCACGTGTTACTTTTTAATGGTGCTTAATATATATTCCGGGTGGCCCATAAAAAATTTTCTGCCCTTTACATATTTTTCTGAAAATTTTTTGGCTGAAAAATCCCAAAACGATTTTTTCGCCATTTTTTTACCTGTTTTGAACCTTCAAATCCACGATATGGCCGATAAGTCATAAAATGGTCTCTTTTATATATATTTCATGCAAATCGGTTCATAAGGTTTGAGGTAGGTTAGGTTAGGTTAGGTTAGGTTAGGTTAGGTTAGGTTAGGTTAGGTTAGGTTAGGTTGGATGGGCGTCCGCCGATTTGGCGAATTCACTTGGAGGCCATAAGGCCCATTGTGATTCCCCTAAAGGGTTGAGATACTTCCCTTGTTAGTGCAAATTTCATCCCGACCGTCAGTTGACACGAAAACCCCCATATGATATTTTTATACCCTCCACTCTTGTGATAGAGGGTATATATAAGTTTGTCATTCCGATTGTAACACCTCGAAATATTGGTCTAGGACCCTATAAAGTACATATATTCATGATCCTCGATCGATTTTAAGACGATCTAGCGATGTCCGTCCGTCTGTCTGTCTTTTAAAAACACGCTAACTTTTGAAAGGCTTTACGGAGGCTCCTGAAGTTTGGCATATATGTTGGGCATTTACCTGGTCAGGTTGGTATTGCAATCCAGGGAAATCGGTCCAGTGGTTCAAAAGTTATGAGCAAAAGACTGAATTTTGGCAAGGGTTTTTTGTGAATTTATGAGATAAAAAGCACTATAACTTTCGAAAATCAATTCTGAGGATGCTGAAGCTTGGCATATATATTTTTCGTTCCTCCAGCCTAGTTCGTAATGAATTTCACCCAAATCGGTCGAGTGGTTTAAAAGTTATTAGCAAAACCGTGAATATCAGATTAGGTTCACCTTAAATTCACGTGGTGAAAACCCGTTAAACCTGTTTTAAAACCATTGGTAAGTCACAAAAATATTTTAAAACGTATTTTTGTCACTCAAAAATATTTTTATACCAAAACAAAAAAAAAAATACACTCGAAAAAATTTTACACTCAAAAAAATTTTACACTCAAAAAAAAATTAGTATTTTTTTTTTTTTCAAAAATTACTAAAATTTTTTTTTTTACACAAAATAAAATATTTCTAATCATAAATGTTATTTTTTTCACGTTAGAAAATTTACTATCACTTAAAATGGGCATTGTGGAGGGTATTATAGTTTCGGCCAAGTCGAATTTAATTTTTCTACTTGTTTTTTTATGAAATATTGACAAAGTTGCAGGGTTGGGAAATTTTGATGTTTTTGTAAAGAACACATTTTGATGAATTTTTAATAATATTTTGATGAAATAAAAATTACAATTTAAACAAGTAAAAAAGTTAAATTCGGCCTTGCCGAATGTAGTGATACCCTCCACAATTTCAAAAAGATTATTGCAAACAACTTTATTTAAAAGGAAATTACTTTTGAAAAAAAAAAAAAAAAAATTGAAAAAAAATTTCCGCGAAAAAAAAATTTGGTAAAAAAAAAATCCGCGATTTTTTTCATTTTTTGTCAAATAATATGTTCGTACTTGTTTAAATACCATTTGGTGTTCAATTATGTTCACATATATCAACCAGAAGCCGAATTAAAGCATTTTGTATTTTTAGGTTATGTTGAATGTACTGAAATTTTTGAGGTGTGCTTACATTTTCGTTCATAACTTTTGAACCGCTGCACTGTGGTCAATATTTTGAGATAGCGGCCAAAACTCCTTTTGGTTTTTGTTCTCCGATTTTAAAGTTATTAGACTCATATGAAAGTAGACAGTAGTAAACCTCGGGAGCCAAAAAATTAGAACTCTATTTCAACTTTTTCACTGAGAACAGGGTTGTCCAAAATGGGCTTTTTCAGAATTTAGTAAATTTATGATATTTTTAGTTAATTTTTAAAGTTTAAATGATCATACCTTTTTTGTTTTTCAAGATTTTTGGACGAAATAAATTTTGTGTTGTAACTTAACTTATTTTTTATTACTGGTAAAAAAATTAAAGCTCTACTGTTTTCAGAACAATTTAAATATTTTTTTTAAAAAAAGGAAAAATTTCTCGGGAATTTCCTACTTCATAGAGCACAACTCCTGTGAGTCAAGCTGAGTCAAAACACAAATTTACTATTTTGTAGTCCTAACTCTCCCCAACATTCCTATATATACATGTCCATGCATCGGGACTGCACTTTTTGAGCTACAGCAATTTTTCTGACCCAAGGTAAGATATTTGGTACAAATGCACGTCATATTTTTTGAGAAGTTATTTGTATGTGAAAGTGGCTATTATGCATATATTTTGATGAAATTTTGTACAAGAGTTCTTATTGACCCAAAAAATAATTCTGTTGAAATTAGGAGAAGTTGGCCCATATTTGGACATAGTCCACATAGAAGAGTGTATCAAAATTTTGACAAAAATGACAATAGAGCTCTCAAATTATGTGGTATCTGGCAATTCATTTGGAAAAGGTAAAAAAGATTTTATTGCCATCTAATATTACACAACTTAAATACCTGAAAGTTGCAAATAAATTTAAAACCAATGGAAATAACTGGTAAAACCAAGTACCTGTTATATTATGTTTCAAAGAGGTAAAAAAGATCAAGTTGAAGCTTCGAGCAATAGTATATTAATCCATGAATTCATTTTTTTTCTTCATTATTGTTTAAACAATGGCTAAATTCAGTTATAGTGTTCTATCTGATATATATTTTGAACGGAAAGATGAAAACGACATTATTTTACATATAATGAATAATCCATTCTTCAAAATATGCGACAAACAAGAAATTAAAATTCATAACTTAAAAATAAAAAAAAAATTTAAATACTTTAAGAAAACGGTACAATCAATGTTCCAGAAACAAGAAATTGTTTTACTCACGCAACCAAGAATGGCTAAGAAATAAACTTATTTTTAAAAAGCAATCAGTAACTACCACGGAAACTGGAAAAGGTGGTCGACCAGCAAAGCCAATTGATAATTGTAGTGAAAGATCACGAAGACGCAAGCTTAAACATATCAATGAAGAAGTTTCTTGTAGCATCATAAAGGATTCATTTCTGCATCAAATTCAACCATCGAAAACTAAAAAGAGTAAAATTGCTATCATTGAAAAAATAGTGGAAGCAAGCCCCAGACGCACAAAAAGGATTTTAGAAAGTATGCCGACACCAACTGAAGAATATAAATTTACTCCAGAAGAAGCATTTGCACTATTTTTGGATTTGAAAATGACTAAAACCCAATATACAGAATTGCGGAAGCGAACCAATGAAAAAAATTGTGGAATTTTTCCATCATATCGAGATAGAGTTTCTGCCAAAAAAGATTGCTTACCTTCACCAACTGCTATTAGTGTAACTTCAAGTTCAGCAGAAATAAAATTGCAGGATCTTCTTGAACACACTGCAGAACGATTATAAAAGACATTTGATGCTGACTATTTAAAGAAGTTTAAAAATTGCAGCATGACTTTAATTTCTAAATGGGGATGTGATGGGTCCTCTGGCTAGAAAAAATACAAACAATGTAATGCGGAAAATTCATCAGATGCCAATTTATTCATGATTTCTTTCGTTCCATTACGTTTAACAAAAACTTATATTGGTTCAGAGCCGTCAACTACACCTTTTCCAATTGAAATTCAGAAAAGATCAATTGTAATTCAGAAATCCCAATTGAAATTCAGAAAAGCACAATTGAAATTCAGAAATCATAATTGAAATTCAGAAAAGCCTAATTGAAATTCAGAAATCACAATTGAAATTCAGAAAAACCCAATTGAAATTCAGAAATCACAATTGAAATTCAGAAAAGCCCAATTGAAATTCAGAAAAGATCAATTGAAATTCAGAAAAGCACAATTGAAGTTCAGAAAAGCCCAATTGAAATTCAGAAATCGTAATTGAAATTCAGAAAAACCCAATTGAAATTTAAAAAATCACAATTGAAATTCAGAAAATCACAATTGAAATTCAGAAAAGCCCAATTGAAATTCAGAAATGCACAATTGAAATTCAGAAAAGCACAATTGAAATTCAGAAAAGCACAATTGAAATTCAGAAAAGCACAATTGAAATTCAGAGAAGACCAATTGAAATTCAGAAAAGCACAATTGAAATTCAGAAATCCTTATTGAAATTCAGAAAACCCCAATTGAAATTCAGAAAATCACATTTGAAATTTAGAAAATCACAATTGAAATTCAGAAAAGCCCAATTGAAATTCAGAAAGTCACAATTGAAATTCAGAAAATCACAATTGAAATTCAGAAAAGCACAATTGAAATTCAGAAAAGCACAATTGAAATTCAGAAAAGCACAATTGAAATTCAGAGAAGACCAATTGAAATTCAGAAAAGCACAATTGAAATTCAGAAATCCTTATTGAAATTCAGAAAACCCCAATTGAAATTCAGAAAATCACATTTGAAATTTAGAAAATCACAATTGAAATTCAGAAAAGCCCAATTGAAATTCAGAAAGTCACAATTGCAATTCAGAAAATCATAGTTGAAATTCAGAAAAGCACAATTGAAATTCAGAAAAGCCCAATTGAAATTCAGAAAATCACAATTGAAATTCAGAAAAGCCCAATTGAAGTTCAGAAGTTGTAATTGAAATTCAGAAAAGCCCAATTGAAATTAATTTTTTTGCTAATTTTAACCTTTTTTTTTGAGTGTATTGATGTTGTTGGGAATTTCAGTGTTATTTTTCAGTTTAATCCTCACAAGAATTAGCTTTCTTTCAAAAAAAACCAACCTTTGGCCCCTGTGAATATTGAGACTAAATAAATGTCAGGGGCCAAATGTTGGCATTTTCTGACCAAAATTAAGTTTAGGAATAATAAATAAGTATTGGTTGTAAAATACGATTGAAGAAAATAAGAAATTATAAAAAAAATACCTCTTTAAAATGTCAAAATATTCAACTTTTACATGGAAACTCAACAAAAAAATTAAAATGCATTTTTAACTCCACATTACTTACGTTCCTATAAGTCGATTTTTACGTTTGAACACGCAAATTAAAGCTTAAAGTCCCTCCTATTGAACAAAACAAATTGCGTAAAAAAATACCAATCCGGTCAAAAGTTATAGAGTTTTGACCGCTATCTCGCGAAATTGACCACTGTGCGCTGAACCGATATCGCTCAAATGCAAAACTTCTCGGGAGAACTTCCAATATATATGTTAAGTTTCAGTCATCTCTGTGTAATATTTTTTCCGCGAGAGCATTTTCCACAGACAGACGGACAGACGGACAGACGGACAGACGGACAGACGGACATCGCTAGAATCTCTTAAAATCGATCGGGCATCATGAATATATATACTTTATGGGGTCCCAGACCAATATTTCGATGAGTTACAAACGGAATGACAAACTTATATATACCCTCTATCACTAAGTGGAGGGTATAAAAACGACTTTTAGAGTATCCACAAATGCCTTTAAAATGGCATTTGTGGATTTTTTTGAAAAAAATAAATAAATTTGACCTTAAAATTTAAGGTCAAAGTATTAAATTGTAACTAGCTTATAAGGGTCGCATTTTTAGATTTGTTTCACTAAGCCTATTAGAAAGCTTGACATGTAAAATTTACTTCGTGTGTATCGTTTGCCTTCTGTAAAATGGCACTTATAATTAGAGTCAATTCATCAAAGTTCAGAAAAATCGTCGTTTTGGGAATTTTTGACAACTCATAGCGGATGAACCCGATGTGATAGCGACTCAAAAAAATAAGTCGAGGGTAAAGCTTAGATATTACTCTTAAGGATGCAGATCTCATTAGGTTAGTCGTATTAACCCTTAGGGCACCAATTGTCTTTTAATGATGTCTTATTCCCTAAAAACGATTTTTTTCGCTACTTATCATTATATAAAAAAACTTGATGCGAATGGAACGCCAACTAATTCACATAATTATAATTATTCTCCTAGTCATAAGTCCGATATCCAAACTTTTCCACTACATCCGTTTTTTGAGAAATTTTAATTTAAAAAAATCGCGGTTTTTGTCATATTTGAAATTTCATAGCGAATTCACCCGATGTGCTGACGACTATAAAATTAGTCAAGGGTAAAGCATAAATATTGTTCAATAAGATGTATAACTAATTTGATCAGTCGCTTTAACGGTTGGAGCAGCAATTGTATTTTAATAAGGTATTTTCCCCCAGAAAACGTTTTTTTATGCAGGGTAATAAGTAGTGCAAGTACTTTCATGAAAATGCATATTTTTACTCAGCATTGTAAAAATAATATATATTAAATATCTATCCGAATCAATAAATTTTCAATAAAATGGCATTGATTTGTAGTTGCATATTCAAATTTTGGTATAAATGAATTTTGCATATTTTCATATAAATTGGACTTTTTTTAAATTTCATCAATATTTTTTCAAAACTTCCTTAGGAAAATTCAAAACCTATCCCATATTTCTTATAGAAAATTGTATTTATTTATGGAAATCATATTCTGATGAATTTTCGAAAGAAAATGGATTCTGGAAGTATAATTTTTAGATTCTGAGAAATTTGTCCTACTTAAAATGTTCCTATTCTGAGAGATTTTACAGGAAAATTGCGATTTTATTATTTTTTTTTTTTACAGGAAAGTTGCTATTTTATTTTGATTAGATTTAGATCCGAAAAAATTTAAAAAGAAATTTTTAAAATAAATATTTTTTTTTTAGAATAAATAACAAAAAGTAGTGACAAATAAATTGTTCTAGAAAATATTAGTGGTATTCAGAGTCTTGCTTGCCAGCCCTGGCACTGGTGGTAAAAGAGCACTTTTTAAAATTACTTTTCAAAATACATGTATTTTTTGAAAGAAGTACTCTTTTGCTACATTGCCAGGGCTGGCAACAAGACTCTAACCCCCCAGTTTCTGTTATACGAACGCTATTCGTTCGTGACGAATTTGTGTGTATTTTGTTATTGTAACAAAAACAAAATACATGGAAATTCGTCGCAGACGAATGGCGTTCGTATTACAGAAACTGGGGGTAAATACCTCTATTGTATTTTAACGTTTTTTTTTTCTAAAATTTTTTACTTCAGAAATATTTAGTGACTCAAAGAAAAAACTTCTCAAGTAAAAAATATTTCACTAATTAAAAATTGTTCCCACTCAATAAAATATTTTTAAGAATTGTCGAGGGCCTTAAAATATTTGACAAAGCCTAATTTATGTTGACAAATTATTTTATTATTTGACAAAGCCTAATTTATGTTGACAAATTATTATTATTATAGGCACATATTTTCGTTTTTTAGATGCATGAAAGTACTTGCCCTAGTAATAAGACATCATTGAAAGACAATTGGTGCCGTAAGGGTTAATGCGACGGACCAAATGAGAACTGTGACCTATAGAGTAATATTTAAGCTTTATCCTCGACTAATTTTGAAGTCGCTTACACATTGGGTTCATCCGCTAAAAAAATTTAGAGACCGCATTTTTGACCAGCAGACAGTTGTTAAGTGTATAAGGTCGCGTCTAAGTTACATTTTAGTACTGTATCTTAAGTTTAAGTCTGATTTATTATGAAGAAAATAAGAGGTTTTTTAAGAAAATCCGCTAAAAATTGTAAAAGTTACACGCATTTGAACAAAAATGCATAAATTCTGTTTTTATACAAAAAAAACTGTATTTGTTTATATCGCGTGTGCCGAATGTAAAAACACACAAATATAACTGCATTAGAATAAAAACTGTATTTCTGCATTTGTACTCAAGTACTTGTAACTTTTACAATTTTCAAACAGATTTTTAAAAACCCTCTTATTTTCTTCGTAATGGGTCAGACTTTAACTGTAAAGAGAGAAATGAATTTTATGCGGATAAATAAATTGTTTTTCTTTCTGAAATTTACAATTGAATTTACTTTTTATATCCTCCAACCACAGTATGGGGGTAAACTCACTTTGTCAACGCATCGAAATATCGGTCGGGGACCCCATAAAGTATATATATTATTGATCCATGATCGATTCTAAGACATTCTGTGAATGTCCGTCCGTCTGTCTGTAGATGGCACGATGCAGTCCAAAATAAAAGAGCTAGCCTCCTGCAATTTGGCATGAATATGTCTAATGGTCCTAGGCAGGCTAAGCTCGAAAATGGGCAAAATCGGCCCAGGGGGGAAAAATCCCCCTTGAAGAACTAAACTAACCTTTGAAAAAATACACTTTTTTACATGTTTTTTTGTATTTTTGTTAAATAAATGAAACATTTGGTATATTTATCGGGATGGGAAGGTGCTCTTAACGTCCCCCACTGACCCGCATCACGCCCCCCCCCAAAAAAAAACAAACGCCCCTGATAATTTTTTTTTAAATTTTTTTTACATTTTGGAGGGTATAAAAGATTCGGCAAGGCCGAATTTAACGCTCTCACTTGTTTGTTTTAAATTTCGGTAAAATTTAAGAAAAATTATCGATATATTAATTTATTATTATAAAATTAAAGTTTAATTTTAAACAGATTTTTTTTTCATAATCGATTAGACTTAAAAACTGTGAAGAGTGAAATGAGTTTGATTTTTTCTTTCTTCCTGAAATTTACAATAGAACTTACTTTTTCCCAAATTTTGATAAAATTGTATCAAAATTCTCCATATCTTGATTAATAGCTTCTAAGGCTATAATCAGATTGAAAAATGTTATATCGTCACTTAAAATGCACAAGGCCCTAACTAACATTTTATTAATTTTACAGGAAAAGCAAAAATCAGTATAGAGTAAAATTTTTCATTTGTTAAAAACTTTGTTGGTTTTGATTGAATTGGGCTAAAATTTTGTGAGGACGTACATACGTTTTATGAATATGTATTAAAATTTATCACAAAATGATTAAAAAATGTATTTCTAGTTGTGTTCATTAGCGATTTCGCAATTAACATGTTTTTAATTTTAAATAATAATAAAATACACCAGAATCTATCAAAATGTCGATTTTGAATTTTTTATTAGTTAGGGCGTTTTGCATTTTAAGTGACGATATGTAGAATTGATAAAACATTTAATTACCTTTAACATTAAACCAAGAGATAAAATAATTTAAGTAAAATCTCTTTTTTAAAATGTTGAAAACTTGAAAAGTTAGCAACATCCCGAAAACTGTTCTACCTTTGGACTTCATTTTTGGAATCAGCGGAACATTTTACTTGGAAAGTAGATGCAAAATGTCGTCAATTGCAAAATAGTTCTTTATTTGGAAACCAGTTCACCTAATTAGCTTGGGAATTGTTTGGTTTTTATTACTAACTAGGTTTTTTAATCTATTATTAGGAGCTGAGTTATTTTGGGTTTAAAATAATGTGGGTGGTAATGAATGGTATAATGTAAATAATGAACGTTAGAGTAATTAATTTACCCAACCGGGTAATTTACCACAACATGAAATCTCTGAAATCGGTTTTAATTTCAATCATATGATTAATAATAAAAATGATTCTTTTACAAATAATAATAAAAATAATTCCATTATAATAAAGTAACCACATCTAAAATTAATGTTAACATTAATAACACTGTACGACAAAATTTAATTTTTTGTTGCACCCATGATCGGGACCAAATAATACTGAAAGTAGAGCTAAAATAAAAATACCCGTATTTCCCAATTTTCTTGATCAATTCATTTTCGCATTTTATAAGCAAATTAATATTTGTTGTGTATCTGATTTTCAATCACTTGGGGAAGAAGGAATTACGTCCGCAACAGTTAATCGTGATGGCTTCATTTTTCCCGAAATACTTAAAAATAGTATTTTAGAATTACAAATGTTTTATGCACTATGCTAAATAGGGTTGCCAGACGTCCCGCATTTGGCGGGATTGTCCCGCTTTTCATAACCGATTCCCGCGATCCGCGCGGGATTCCATATTCCCGCTTTTTTTGGAATTTTTTATTAAAAACAACAATTTTTTACTTTAAAAGCCTAAATTTTTAAAAGGCCTATTTGTAAGCTTTTGTAAAATTGGTTTTACCTTGCCGTCCAAATGATGTGGATTTAGAACCTTTTTAAGAAAAAATAAAAGCCTATTTCACCTGAGGTGAAATCTCGTTTAAACCAGATTTCGATCATATGCTCTGCATCATTTTATACACAACCATATGATCGAAATCTTATTCGAACGAGATTTCATGTGAATTGGGTATAACAAAGAAGTTTACAATCTTAGTGTTTGTTTGAAAAAAAAAAAAAAAAAATGTACGCCAAAAGTTGCACAATATATGGACATTTCCATTTAACTTTTCATTTCTTTGAACTTTTGGTTTTTTGGCCAAAACTTTTTTTATTTGCATTCAAATGGCTATCTACTGATAGAAATGCATAAAGGACTTCTAATGCAATTAGCTTACAAACACTAAAGGCCAAAAATCTTAATTTGCGGTAGTTAGCGACAATCAAACTTCCGAAATGTGGAAAAGTCGATTGAAATTTCATAAAAATAATGTACTCTTTGGCCTATTGTACTTGCGCCGTCCAGAGTATTCTTCGAAGATTTAAAATATATAGTCCCTATACTTGTTCAAAATAGATGTATTTATGAATTTTATGTGCCATCAATAATAAAAAAGTTATTCGGTGGTAACGGTTTGAAATTAAAATTTCTTCATTTTCAATGAAATAAGCGAACTTATTCCTGCAACCCGAGTTTTCGTTCGTAACACTCGCTTAACTAGTAGAGCACATCCGTTTGTGATCGATTGGCCAGTGGACCGCACAACGCATTACAGAGAAAATTCGTTCTTTAGTCGAACTATACGTATGTGGAATAAACTTCCAGCAGATATCTTTCCTGTCACTTTTAACATAAACAAGTTTAAATCAAATGTCCATAGACACTACTCCCTTTTTCCTCCTTTCCTAAACCTAACTTCTTTCCGTCAACACAATGCTTTGCATCAGTAGGGGACATCCCCTGAGTGTTGGTCGAATATAAAAAAAAAAAAAAAAAATGATAGCTGTCGTAATTCCCTACAGTTTGAAACCGGTCTCATGAATGTGCCCTCAATAGGAGCGGAGTACTAGCTAGACAAAGGTTGAGAGACAAAACGTGAAAGTCATCAAAAATCCACTTTTTTGCGAGGCACATTCGCAATATTATTTAAAAGTGGCCAGCACATCGCGTGATCCAAATATTTTTTGATTTTTTATAATAAAATCGATATAGCCTGTTAAAATTTTGATTAGCAAAAATTTTGCACGATTGCTTGTAATAAGTATTATGGATCGTGTGCAAAAATTGGGACTTAATATAACTGTACGCTGAAAACGCTCCAATTTTGTGCTCAGATAAACCGCCAAGGCACACACAAACCGCTAATAGAAATTAATTTCTATAAATGGCAATTGCTGGCACTTATTAAGCTTTATTCCAAAACTGAGCGGCATTAACAAATTTTGAAGATTGTGGATTTTATGCATCCTTCAAAATTTGATTAATAAGAAATTGCATCAATTTAAAAAATTTACAATTTTGCATAATGCACAAGTTTCTTAACTAATTTGAGGGTGCTTAATCCGAATATGACCTTTAATTTGGTCCATCGTCATTAGATTTTGCGTAAATTGCATATCAAGTATTAAGAGAGCAACTTTTTAAAACAAACTTTTAACGTAAAAATCTGATTGTATATCCACGTTACTGGACGTAATTTATCCGGTTGTTATTGGGGATAGTATGAAACATTAATTAACGTTGATTTTGTCAATTTCTAATAATAATTGTAATTTTGAGATTTTTTGTTTTCAATTAAAATCTTTAAACCGCCATAACTTTCGCGCCGTCAGCTGAAAGTTCTTCACGCGAACGGATTTGAACTTACTAAATGCATGTTTATACGCGTACTAAACGATTTTGATGTGCCTTCGAAAAAAAATTTAATATTTTTTAAACCTTAAAATCAAAAGTTAAATGGAAATGTTCATATATATATATATAAAATTTCCATGCAGTAATTCTGGTTCAGCGTTGTATTTACTTTAGCTAAATTAGTCTCTAAAGCAGCGTGAAAAAAATGTTTTTGAAAAACAAAACACTTTTTATATTTCACAATGCACTAGAGGTTGGTAGTCTCTATTTAAAACAATAAAACTCGACAAAATGCTGCTAAATTTTTCAGTTCTGTTCATAAAAATATTTTTGTCCCGCGAAAATTTTTAAAATCCCGCCATTTTTGTAATTTTTGGGAGTTTGTCCCGCATTTTTGAAATAAAATTCTGGCAACCCTAATGCTAAATCAAAAATCTGAGATATCTCACCAACGGATTTGATTCAACGGCTTCAGCTTGACGAAATATTTAAAAAATTATCTTGTAGTGGAATTAATTGAAAAATATTGGAGAAAGAGCTCAACTCTGAACTTTTTGTTTTCTTATTGAAATATATTTAAGGAAGGAATTGCAATAGTTTCTTCGACCGATATTTCCGTGATGAAAAAACATATCTCAAATATTCCAAAAGCATTCTAAAGAGAAAATTTATTTTTTTTTCAAATGTGCTGAAAAATTTTGATGTTAAACGAACCAGGGTTGCAAAATGAGAACATCAAAATTGTACCAACGAGCTCATAAAATTGTACTTTTTTGAACTCAATTGTACCAAATCCGAATTTTTTATGCAAAATTAAAAAAAAAAATGGAATTTTGATGTTCCCGAACCAGGGTTGCAAAATGAGAACATCAAAATTGTACCAACGAGCTCATAAAATTGTACTTTTTTGAACTCAATTGTACCAAATCCGAATTTTTTATGCAAAATTAAAAAAAACAAGTAGAAAAATTAAATTCGACTTGGTCGAATCTATGAATACCCTCCACAATGTTATCTGATAGTAATTTTCTAAAAAAAATGTAAAAAAATTGCATTACAAATTTTTTATAAAAAATATATTGTTTTGAGTAAAACTTTTTTTAATCAATCCAATTTTTTTGAGTGTAAAATTTTTTTGACTGTCAACATTTTTTTGAGTGTGATATTTCATTAAAAAAAAATTAATGTGTACATTTTTTTTTGAGTGTAACATTTTTTTTTAGTGTAAATATTTTTTTAGTGTACAATTTCTTTGAGTAACATAACTACTTTGTAAAATATTTTTGTTGTTTAATACCTACATACATATATGTAATACAAAAAAAAAACTATTTCACAAATTCCCCTCTTTTTATTTTAACTCTTCTTTAAAAACCAAAAACAAACTATCATTCAATCATACCCATACTTTATTTGATTTTTTTCCAAAAATACTTACTATTCGCCGTTACATACAGTTACACTAACAATAACAAAACAATAACAAATATTTAGTTGTCTAACAACTAAACTGCACCCCACGGCAGGAAAACAAACAACAACAAGTTCTATTTCACCATGCTTATAAAACTTGTTTAACAAGTTTTCAACAGTTTAAGGTGAAACAAATCCGAAATTCAGAGCCTTGCTTATAACTTTTGAACCACTGAACCGATTTTGCTGAAATTCAAAACCAAACAGATTTGGGGAACGACAAATATATATGCCAAGCTTCAGCACCCTCAGAATTGTCTTTCGAAAGTTAGAGTGGTTTTAATCTCGTAAATTCGCAAAATACCCTTGCCGAAATTTACACTTTTGCTCATAACTTTTGAACCACTGGACCGATTTCGCTGGATTGCAATACCAACCTGACCCGGTAAATGGCCAACATATATGTCAAACTTCAGGAGCCTCCGTAAAGTCTTTCAAAAGTTAGCGTGTTTTCAACGGACAGACAGACAGACAGACGGACGGACGGACGGACGGACGGACGGACATCGCTAGATCGACTTAAAATCGATCAAGGATCATGAATATATATACTTTATGGGGTCCTAGACCAATATTTCGATGTGTTACAAACGGAATGACAAACTTATATATACCCTCTATCACTAGAGTGGAGGGTATAAAAATGGAAAAATATTATACTTAGCATACATTTCGAGAATACTTCCTTGAAATTTCAACTCATTTCTACAAAAATTGTGGCATAGGCGCACTACTTGAAAAAGATCGGCCGATTTCCATACAAATGCATGAAAATCCCCACCCATTTGGACTTTAATACCAATCTGAGGAATTTTTTTTTTTTAAACATGAAATTATTTTTTGCCAATTAACGTGAAAAACTCGATTTCAAGCAATTTTTTTATTAAAACTCCTCCGATGAAGAAAATTGTTATCTCAATCAACCACCAAATGAATAGGTGATTAATTAAATATTTTTTTAATCAAACATTTTTTAATTTTGATTATAAATTTTAAAAGTTTTTTATTTGTAGTCAATCAAAATAATGATCGATATAACGAATGAATTAACTGTAAGCTCATAACAAAATTTCTGTTCAGCAATAAAAGAAAATAACAAAAATGTTGATCAAAGCAACGAAGATTCATTTAAATTTTGTTGATCAATTGTTTTAATTAAAAATTTTTAGCCAATAATTTTTTGTGTGTATGATAAGAATATTTTCTCGATATTCAACAAAAGATGTAGATGTAGTAATGGTGAACTACTACTCGAAACAGATCGTCTTATTTCTATAAAAATGTATGAAAATCTGAAATCAGCCTTCTTTTGAACTTTTAAAAAAACATGAAATAATTTTTAACCAAGTTTTAACTCATTACTGCAAAAAATCAGTTACTTTTGAAGTTTTAAAATTTTTCAGGAAGATTACTTCTTGAAAATTATAAACTGGGAAAATTCCATGGAAAACCCCTCAGTTGAGAAAGTTCTTAAATTGTACCAATTGGTGTACAATTGCACTTTTGAGCTTTGGATTGTACCCAAAAAAGTACAATTGTACAAACTTTTGCAACCCTGTTCCGAACACATCGAAAATTTTAATTTTTGACAGTTTGGTAAATCGAAAACCCTAAGGCTGAGTTTTTGAGTTGTAAAATTTATTGGTTTTAGGTTTAAACTGAGTTAAAACCACACATTCTGTTTTTCAGATGTGGTTTATTTTAAGTTTAACTCACCAATGATGGAGAGTTAAACTAAGGTACAAAAATGTCAAAAAAACAACTCTGATTTTAGTGTTGATTAGTATTGACATGCTGTGGTATTTTATTCGAAAAAAATGTGCGATGATGGCAACTATTCTAATTGGAAATGTGGCATTTGGTATGGCAATACCGCGTTAATCGACATTTGCTAAACTTGAACTGAAAAACAGAATGCTTGGTTAAACTTGGTTTTATTTTTATAAAGTTTAATAAAACTCCCGGTTAAACTAAGTTAAAGCGATATGTCAAAAACGCAGCCTAAATAGCATGAACTTATGCTGAGTTTTTGAGTTGTCGAATTTAGTTGGTTTATGTTTAAACTGCGTTAAAACTACAATTTTTTTTTGAGATGTGGTTTATTTTAAGTTTAACCAATGTTGGAGAGTTAAAGTACGGCGTCAAAAAAACACCTCTGATTTTCAAATATACTGGTTAGTGTTGCCATGTTGTGGTGTTTTATTGAAAAAAATGTGCGATGATGGCAACTATTCTAATTGGAAATGCGATATTTGGTATGGCAATACCGCGTTAATCGACATTTTCTAAATTTGAACTCAAAAAAAAGAATGCTTGGTTAAACTTGGTTTTAATTTTATAAAGTTTAATAAAACTACCGGTTAAACTAAGTTAAAGCGATATGTCAAAAACTCAGCCTTAATGAGATAGATCAATTCAAAAGACAGATTTGGATTAAGCGCATAAAAAGTTATTAGACAAATTTTTAGAGGTGGCAATGTAAAAAAAATACATATCCGCTAAGGCTGGGTTTTTGGAAATGTTGATTTTAAGGGGTTAAAACGAAGGGTTGAAAAAGGGGAAAAAGCGAGTATTTTGGTACTTTATATTTTTTCTGACAAAAATTCAATTAATTTGAAATTTGAAATTTGAAATTTAGGATCCTCTAACGGTAAAACATTCCCAAAAAAAGAACTTTCTGGAAATTCGGATTCCTAAGGGAAAAAATGTTACTTTGGTACTTTTTATATTTTTTGAAATGAAGGTCCTACAAAAATATTACAATTTGCAATGGTGGTTCCAACAACGGAAAAAATTCTGAAAACGTACTTTTTCGAAATTCCGATTCTAAGGGGGGGGGGGGGGTAAAAAAACGAGTACTTTGGTACTTTTTATTTTTTCGGAAAAAAATCCTATTAATTCGAAAATTGGAATGTAGGATCCTCTAACGGAAAAACATTCCCAAAAAAAAGTACTTTCTGGAAATTTGGATTCCTAAGGGTAAAAAGGGGTAAAAAATTGTACTTTGGTACTTTTTATAATTTTTTAAATTAAAGTCCTACAAAAAAATTAAAATTTGCATTGTTGTTTCCAACAATGAAAAAAATTATGAAAAAGTACTTTTTCGAAATACCGATTCTAAGGGGGGTAAAAAGCGAGCACTTTGGTACTTTTTACTTTTTCTGAAAAAAAAATCCTATTAATTTGAAAATTGGAATGTAGGATCCTCCAACGGAAAAACATTCCCAAAAAAAGTACTTTCTTGAAATTCGGACTCCTAAGGGTAAAAAAATTTACTTTGGTACTTTCTAAATTTTTTGAAATTAAGGTCCCACAAAAAAATTTTAAAATGTTAGTTCCAACAACGGCACTCAAAAAATTATGTCATTAACTGTTTGTAGTTTATTTAAAAAGTTTTCCGTTTAGTAGTTTTTAAAAGCAAAAATATTTGTTTGATGTTCAGTTTTTATTAATGACTTCTTCTGTCCTTTGTTCCAAAAATAAGGAGTGAGATCATAAAAATGTTAACACACATTTTTGCCTACAACTTTGGTGTAAAGCTTCCAAATTTTTTTTTTTTCGGCAGTTTACATTTTAAAAATATGTCAGTTAATAAATTAATTTACATCATGAGTTTTAATTTGCAATTTTTTACACAATGGACGATGAAAGAAAAGTGCGTTCAAAAATAATTAAATATTTTCAACAAAACCAAACATGGACATACAAAAAAATTGCCAAAGAAACTAATGTATGCCGCCAAACAGTTTCAAAAGTGGTAAAAAGGTATCTGGAACACCTAACAATTGAAAGGAAGCCGGGAACAGGAACAACGACTGGTTATCGTAACATTGGTAAGGCATATAAAGTTAAAAGCATCCTTAAGAGAGCTCCTAACACATCTGGCAGAAAAACAGCTCGGTTAGCCCAATGCTCAGACTTTTTTGTACGTAAAGTGAAACGTAAGGCGGGACTAAAGTCCTACAAAGTTCAAAACGTTCCCGATAGAAACGCTTTTAAAAATTTGGAGGCCAAAACCAGAGCTAGAAAATTGAAATCAAATTTTATAAAAAAATACAACTGTTATGTAATGGACGACGAAACTTATGTCCTGGCTGATTTTGCGCAGCTCCCTGGTCAAGAATTTTATGTTTCCGATGTTCGAGGAAATGTTGCGGAAAAATTTCGGTCAAAAAAGCAAACGAAATTCCCCAAAAAATTCCTAGTATGGCAAGCCATATGTAGCTGCGGCCAAAGAAGCCAGTCATTTGTGACATCTGGCTCTATAAACAGCGAAATTTATATCAAGGAGTGTTTGCAGAAGAGACTTCTTCCGTTCTTGAGTCAGCACAATGTATCCACTTACTTTTGGCCCGATTTAGCATCTTGTCACTACAGCAAGAAAGCGCTGGAGTGGTATAATGATAATAATGTAGTTTTTGTACCAAGAGAGGCAAATCCACCAAACTGCCCGGAGCTCAGGCCAGTGGAGAGATATTGGGCTCTTGTTAAAAAAGAATTAAAGGGCACAAAAAAGGTCTCCCAGGACATGCAAAATTTCAAACCTGCTCTAAAAAGGTGACAGAAACTACCATAAAAGCCTTAATGGGAGGGTTTCCGGAAAAAGTGGATAACTTTGTTCGTAGTGGTTAGAGTTCCATGCGGTTTTTTTGTTATGATTTTGTATTAAATTTTATTTAATAAAAATTTGGTTTGAAGTCTTAAAATTCAGTAGTCTGTTTTTTATTTAACTTTATGTGTGTTAACATTTTTATGATCTCACTCCTTAACACACTAAAAATAAAGACTTTCATTAACATTTAATCTTTATAGTCATTAATTTTTGTTCTGTAAGTAAAAACTACTGATTATTCTTTAAATTTTTAATGATTTGTGTAAGTCATTTTTTTTTTTTAAATTGTTGGTATTTTTTAATGAAATATCATTAGTTTTTACCTACACAAGTCAGTAAATTTTTTGTAGAAAATAAAATCAAAAAATTATTTATAGAAATATAAAAACATTTTTGTATCAAGTGACTTTGGCACGATGCACAGTGCCACATTTGGCCAATCTAGGACGACAAAAATCCAATTTTAATTATATTGACTTGAAATTCGGTATAAATGTTCGTTTTGACTTCGAAAATTACATTATAAAAAATGTGGGAGGCCGGTTACGGGCCACGCCCACTTTTTTTAAAATTTTGGTTAAAATTTCTTTGAATTTGGTATATATACTCTCAATGACTGTAGAAATAATATCACAAAAAAAGGGGGCGGTCGGACAACTGCCACGCCCACATTTTTAAAATATGTTTAAAAAATATGTAAAAACAAGGTTTACATATCGCCCCACTGTAGGCGGCGTCGCAGACGGTCGCAAAAGTTAGCCGTTGAAATAAGTACTATGGATATTGGTCAATATGTCTGAAAAAGTCCGGCGACCAATAGAGACCAAACACAAAAGTTCTATTCCATCAAAAAAAATAAATATGTAATTTTCTTTTAAAATTTTTTTATTATGTTAAAAATTTAATAAAAAATAGAAAAATTTGTTTTAAAAAAAAAGAAAAGATATGACTTAAAGCATTTAAATATCCTTTAAAATTACCAAAAAAGAGTGGATAAATATCTCTTTTTGTTCAAAAGTTATAACACTTTAAACTCGACTTAATTTATGCGAAATAATGTACATAAGTTACAGGATTTTACAAGATGAAACTTTATGCACCCACCTGTTAGTAACGAACAGAATTATCGATCTTATATGATTATTTCCGTGCTATTAGGAATGTTCTATAATACATACAAACATATCATGAAAATCGGGGAACTTTTTTTTTTGATTTTTGTCGTGCTAGGTTGGCCAAATGTGGCACTGTGCGATGGTTAGAGTGTCCGGCCAGAATGTAGTTGGTTGCGGGATCGATTCCCCAAAATTTTATTAAAAATTTATAAAAAAAATATTTCAATAGAAAATTGTATAAAATAACCTACGAAATCATTAATTTTTAATGTTTTCGTAGGTTATTTTTTTGGAATTTGGTGGTAAAAATAACAGAACTATCATTAATTTTTAATGTTTTCGTAGGTTATTTTTTTCGAATATGTTAGTAAAAAAGAGTGAAAAAACCGTAATTTTTTAATGTTTAATGTTATTTATTTTAGAAAATTTTGTCAACAGTAAAAAATAAATGTTGGTGTTTGTTAAAATAAATGAATAATTACTGGGATGGTTTTCAATTGTTTATTCACTTGTTTTAAGTGTGTTTTTCTTTTGTTTTTGCCTACAAAAAATTTTGAGTGGGGAAAAATTTTGAAAACGTACTTTTTCGAAATTCCGATTATAAGGGGGGGTAAAAAAATGCATTTTGGTATTTATTATAATTCCTGAAATAATGGTCCTGGAAACTTTAAATTTGGAATGCAGGGTCATTTAGCGAAAAGAGATTTCTAAAGAAGGCAAAGAATTTTTTGTTTTTTAGCGCATGTAAGGGCATATTCGGAACGGAATGAAAACTACATAGGACTAATCGGAATGGAACAGGGAAACAAATGGAATAAAACAGGGAACGAAATCGGAACTTGAAATTTGGAATGGAGGTGCGCCTCCCGAAGTATAGATCCTTTAAGGCTGAGTTTTTGGAAAGGTTGATTCTAGGGAATAGGGGTAAAAAAGGTATTTTGATACTTTTTATATTTCCACAAACCACTGAAGCTAGAGACTTGAAATTTGGAATATAGATGCGCCTCCCGGAATATAGGCCAACTAAGGCTTGGGTTTTGGAAATGTTGATTCTAAGGGGGTAAAATGTGCAAAAACAGGTACGTTAGTACTTTTTATAGTTCCACAAACCAATGAAGATAGAGATTTGAAATGTAGCTGCACTCAAAAAATTATGTCATTAACTGTTTGTAGTTTATTTAAAAAGTTTTCCGTTTAGTCGTTTTTAAAAGAAAAAACATTTGTTTGATGTTCAGTTTTTATTAATGACTACATCAGTCCTTTGTTTCAAAAATAACACACTAAAAAATAAAGAGTTTCACTAACATTTAATTTATAAAGTCATTTATTTTTGTTCTGTAAGTAAAAACTACTGATTATTCTTTAAATTTTTAATGATTTGTGTAAGTAATTTTTTTTAAATTGTTGGTATTTTTTAATGGTATATCATTAGTTTTTACCTACACAAGTCAGTTATTTGTTTGTAGAAAAACAATTCAAAAAATTATTTATAGAAATATAAAAACATATTTGTATCAAGCAAACCTGTAAAATACTTAAGTATTTATTTACTTATATTAATTTTTTTCAAGTATTTTTGTATTTATACTTGAACATTTCAAGTATAAGTATTTTTAACTTACTTGAAAATTTATTAAAGTAAGTAAAAAAATACTTGTACTTGAAATGTTCAAGTACAAATATTTTGTATTTACTTGACGAAAAGTTCAAGTAAGTAAGTATATTTTTACTTGCAACAATATTTGTTGAAATAAAATACTTAAACAAAAATTTGTTTAAGTAAAATAAAAAGAAAATTTTCTTAAAGTGAAAAATAACTACAAAATGTTTATAAATTAATTTTGTAAACAAAAATGTTTCCAAATTAAATATTTAAGCAACATGTTTACAAACAACACTTTTTTTAAATTTAGAAATATGTTTCGTTTGTTCATCAACCACTAGTTAGGCGGGAATAAAATGACACTATAACCAAAGGATTTTTCATTAAAGGATCTCATGAAAAGTAATTTTGTACAAACAGAAAACGAAAGATTCCGCAGCAGAATTAACATCCCCGCTAACCCCATTAAAAATTTACCCATTTTCGGGCCAAACATCAACTTAATCCCATTGGGAAAAAAACGCACTCCCCGATGAGCCTATAAAAGCTGATGTAGATGGTCAATAATTTTAGTAGTTAGACCATGCGTATATTTTTATTAACGCTCTTTTTTAGACGTGGCAGTAAAAATTGTAAAAAATCATATTAGTGGAAATTTTGAGCAAGGAATTGGGGTGGGTATGCTTTAGAAAAAAGTTGGTGGCAAAAATTAATGAAAGTATTACATTTTACCTCTCTAAAAGGCACCATGGAAGCGGTAGGAGCAGATCTAATAAGTTTACAAAAAACCAAAAAATTGTACGGCGACCGCCTTAAGTATTGAAGATAGAGGGTTGGTTTGTTGTGACCAACCTTTTAGAAATTGGGGATCGGTCATACAATCGTTTCGTCTGGGGGCATCCTTGAGACAGAGCGATGGAAGTAAATTTCATATTTTTGTTTGTTTTGGGAAACCTCTTAGGGGGTGGATATAGGGAGTAGGTTTGTTTAGTAAAAATGCTTTGATGTAACAAATAATGGAGGTTGGTCTGGCATTTCTCCCCTCTAGGAGCCATTCTGTGACAATTGAGGGATACATTTCCGTGTTTTTTCCTTCTCCTTATTCTCCAATTAGATGTCAAATGCATAATACATATATGCAGTAGTTGCAGGCTCTTTTAAAAACGCGATCGGAAATTAAAAAAAATAAAGAAAAACACACAGAAAACTAAAAAATTGAATTTAAAATTATTTTTTTTTGACAATCTCATAAAAGCAATATTTATGTTTATTATTTCCAAAAATTGTTGCTCAATTTTTTTATTTGAACAAAATGTTTATCAAGTATTTTACTTGATGAAATTTTGTTTCAAATAAAAAATACTTGAAAATACTTGTACTTGAAAATTTCAAGTACAAGTATATTTTTACTTACTTGAAAAATTATTCAAGTAAGTAAAAAATATTTATACTTGAATATTTCAAGTACAAGTATTTGCGTACTTACTTGAAAATACTTTTATTTAAGTTTTTTACAGGTTTGGTATCAAGTGGCTTTGGCACGATGGGTAGAGTGTCTGGCCAGAATGTAGTTGATTGCGGGATCGATTCCCCAAAATTTTTTTTAAAAAAATTTTAAAAAAATATTTCAATAGAAAATTGTATAAAATAACCTACGAAATCATTAATTTTTAATGTTTTGGTAGGTTATTTTTTTTTGGAATTTGTTGGTAAAAATAACAGAACTATCATTAATTTTCAATGTTTTCGTAGGTTATTTTTTTCGAATTTGTTGGTAAAAAAGAATGAAAAAACCGTAATTTTTTAATGTTTAGTGTTATTTATTTTAGAAAATTTTGCCAACAGTAAAAAATAAATGTTGATGTTTTTAAAACAAATGAATAATTACAGGGATGGTTTTCAATTGTTTATTCACTGGTTTTAAGTGTGTTTTTCTTTTGTTTTTGCCTACAAAATATTTTGAGTGTGCATTTCCCGGAATACACTAAGAAAATTATGTCATTAACTGTTTGTAGGTTATTTTAAATATTAAACAGTAAAGTTATTTTAAAAGAAAAATCATTAATTTTATTATGGATTTCTTGTTTTCTACTGTTTCTGTGGTTTAAAAAAAATATTTTACTGTCTTAAAACTGAATTTTCTGTTACATTCAATTTCGGCAGTAAAAAATTTCTTCTATAGTTTTACTGTTTTTCAATACAAAATAACTGAATATTCACTAGTTTTTTAATGTTTTGGTTAGTCATTAAATTAACATTTAAAATTGACTGTAATACGTTTTTATTTTAAATAAAAAAACAGTGAAATGGTTTTTAAATAAAATTTCATTTGTTTTAAGTGAATATTCACTGAAATTTACCTACATAATTCTTTGAGTGTATAGATCCACTAAGGCTGGTTTTTTTTTTAAATAATGATTTTATGGGGGTAAAACGGGTAAAATAGGTATTGTGGTACTTTTTATATATTTATACTAAAATAATGGTTTTATTAGCTTGAAATTTGGAATGTACATCCCATGCTTAAATAAAGGTCATAAAAACTTAAAATTAGGAATTTAAGATCCAACAACAGGAAAAAACTATTTCTAGCAAATATCAAACAATCAATTTAGCTGCAATTTTGGAAATGTTGATTCTAAGGGGGTAAAAGGGGTAAAAAAAGTATTTTGGTACTTTTTATATTTCCACAAACCACTGAAGCAATACACTTGAAATTTGGAATGTAGGTGGACCTCCTGAAATGTAGATCCAATAAGGCTAGGTTTTTGGAAATGTTGATTTTAAGTGGGTAAAAGGGGTTCAAAAAGGGTACCTTGATCCTTTTTTTATTTCCACAAACCACTGAAGCAATACACTTGAAATTTGAGACCTCCTGAAATGTAGATCCAATAAGGCTGCGATTTTGGAAATGTTGATTCTAAGGGGGTAAAAGGGGTAAAAAAAAGTTCTTTGGTCCTTTCCACAAACCACTGAAGATAAATACCTGAAGTTTGGAATGTGGGTGCATCTCTGAAATGTAAATCCAATGAGGCTGTATTTTTGGAAATGCTGATTCTAAGAGAGTAAAAGGGATAGAAAAGGTACTTTGTTTGGCACATTTTATATTTCTACAAACAACTGAGGCTATCCCGGCATATTATTTTTTACTTTGAGCCAACACTCAGGGGATGCCCCCTACTGATGGAATGCATTGTGTTGGTATTAGTAAAATAGGTTATGAGGAGAATGAAAGAGGGAGTAGTGTTTGTGGACGTTTAATTTGAATTTTTCCAAATTGTAGCTGGTTGGGAAGACGTCTGCGGGGAGTTTATTCCACATACGGCTAGTATATAATAAAATAATAATAATTTTGATCCTATGATCAAGTATTTTTATTTAAAGTTTTTAGATTTAGTTACAATAAATTTTTAATAATTTCAACCTAAACGAGAACTGGTAACAATGACTGTCGTCTCGTTGAAAGGCTAGAACGCTATCAACTAGCCTACAGGGTTATACTAAAATTCCGTATGCTTAGAAAGTTGGGTAATTTCTTTGAGGCCTGAACGATTTTCATCAGGACCGTGATTTGAATAAAAACTGAAAAATTAATACAGAAAAAATAAGTAAAAGTATTAAAAAACAAGTAGAAAAATTAAATTCGACTTGGTCGAATCTATGAATACCCTCCACAATGTTATCTGATAGTAATTTTCTAAAAAAAAAATTCAAAAAATTGCATTACAAATTTTTTATTAGAAATATGTATATTATTTTGAGTCAAACTTTGTTTTAATCAATCAAATTTTTTTGAGTGTAAAATTTTTTGACTGTCAACATTTTTTGAGTCTGCCATTTCATTCAAAAAAAAATAATAATGTGTACATTTTTTTTTGAGTGTAACATTTTTTTTGAGTATAAATATTTTTTTAGTGTACAATTTCTTTGAGTAACAAATTACTTTGTTGTTTTATACCTATATGTAATACAAAAAATAACTATTTCACATATTTTCCTTGTTTATATTACCATCCTCTTCTTTAAAAACCAAAAACAAATTAACATTCAATCATACACATACTTTATTTGATTTTTTCCCGTTACATACAGTTACACTTACAATAACAAACAATAACAAATATTTACTTGTCTAACAACTAAACTGCACCCCACGAGTCGTGGGCCACGACAAGAAAACAAACAACAACAAGTTTTACAAAACTGGTATTTCACCATGCTTTTAAAACTTGTTTAACTAGTTTTCAACAGTTTAAGGTGAAACAAATCTTAAATTCAGTGCTTTGCTTATAACTTTTGAACCACTGAACCGATTTTGCTGAAATTCAAAACCAAACAGCCTTGGGGAACGAAAAATATATATGCTGAGCTTCAGCCCCCTCAGAATTGTCTTTCGAAAGTTATAGTGGTTTTAATCTTGTAAATTCGAAAAATACCCTTGCCGAAATTTACTATTTTGCTCATAACTTTTGAACCACTTGACCGATTTCGCTGGATTGCAATACCAACCTGACCCGGTAAATGGAGAACATATATGTCAAACTTCAGGAGCCTCCGTAAAGTCTTTCAAAAGTTAGCGTGTTTTCAACGGACAGACAGACAGACGGACGGACGGACGGACGGACGGACATCGCTAGATCGACTTAAAATCGATCAAGGATCATGAATATATATACTTTATGGGGTCCTAGACCAATATTTCGATGTGTTACAAACGGAATGACAAACTTATATATACCCTCTATCACTAGAGTGGAGGGTATAAAAAAATTCGGTAAATCGGTTCATTGCACAGTGGTCGGAGCTGTATGGAGACGGCGGCCAAAAATACTTCCAACATAGGTATCATCATGAAACTTCGGTCACGGCTTTTTAAATATGTCAGAACTATTTAATGATAAAATGGGGTGGTTGATGACTCATAACCACCCCCCACCCTCTACCGTACCCAAGCACCCAAATTCACCCCACGTAACAGAAACTTTGTTTTTAATTCATTACTTTTTTACAAGACTAGTTTAAAAAAGAAAAAATATTGACTTATTAAATATGAAATAATATGTAATAAAAAATTGTAAAAAGGTTAAGGGGGGTTGTTACTAAAAAACAGCCTTAATATTGACAATATTTAAACAGCTATTAAAAAAATAAATTCACAATAATTTCACTGCGTGACAAAACTAACCACTATTTTAGAAAACAAGAGGTACGACCATCATTTCAATATATTTCGGACATGCTGAGTCGAATGGCGTACTCCGTTTTTCGATGTATGGTACAGTTTTCTTGTAAAATGTCATTAAAGATTGGCTGATTTTTAGCTGCTTTTTTAACAAAAAAAATTCCAAAGCTAATGATTTTTAAATTTTATGGCATGGAAAACAAAGATATAACTTGTAGCAATATTTCTAATATAAATTTGGTTTAAAGCTTTTCATCTTAACCCCTTTAATTCGCGGATTTCTTCATTTTTATAAGTTTTCGCGAAATTAACCGCTTAATTGGTCTCTGATAAAAAACTTGCATTTTGTGGATCATAAAGGCGTCCATGACACTACGAATAGTGGACAAAAAACATCTATGTTATATGGACCATCATGAAGAAAATCGCGAAAAACCGTTTTTTTGTATATGGCAGCATCACTTTAGGAGATGATTTGTGGCTTCATCTTTTAGTATATAATGTGGGAACCTTAAACAATGAACAGACCCAAAATTTGTCCAAAAAAGTTTTCATTTGCAAAAGTTATCTTAACAAAAACTGTTATTTCAGTGTTTGCGATACAATAATTATAGTTTTTGTTAAGATAACTTTTGCAAATGAAAACTTTTTTGGACAAATTTTGGGTCAGTTCATTGTTTATGGTTCCCACATTATATACTAAAAGATGAAGCCTCAAATCATCTCCTAAAGTGATGCTGCCATATACAAAAAAACGGTTTTTCGCGATTTTCTTCATGATGGTCCATATAACATAGATGTTTTTTGTCCACTATTCGTAGTGTCATGGACGCCTTTATGATCCACAAAATGCAAGTTTTTTATCAGAGACCAATTTAGCGGTTAATTTCGCGAAAACTTAAAAAAATTAAGAAATCCGCGAATTAAAAGGGTTAAGATGAAAAGCTTTAAACCAAATTTATTTTAGAAATATTGCTACAAGTTATATCTTTGTTTTCCATGCCATAAAATTTAAAAATCATTAGCTTTGGAATTTTTTTTGTTAAAAAAGCAGCTGAAAATCAGCCAATTTTTAATGACATTTTACAAGAAAACTGTACCATACATCGAAAAACGGAGTACGCCATTCGATTCAGCATGTCCGAAATATATAGAAATGATGGTCGTAACTCTTGTTTATTTTTTACTGTTCCGCAGTGTTTTTAATTCTGTTTTTTTTTATACGAAAGACAAACATCGTTCTATTTTAAAAAGTTTTTACAACTCAAATTTTGGTCAAATAGAATTGCCAGGGTTGCCACCCAATTGTGGGATGCTTTTTTTAAAGGATAAAATTGACTGTAGTTGTACAGCAAAAACTACTGATCTGATTTTGATGATTTTTTTTTTTTTGATTTGTAGATTATTAAAATCTCAAGTACCTATCGTGCCCATATTTTATTATTTTGATCTATTTTTTTTTTAATTAATAAAAAAAAAGAAAAATTTTCCATTTTTTCAGTTACCATTAGCATAACTTCAAAAAAAAACAAATTTTTCAAAAAACTGTCACGATAAGTACTAGAAAAATTGATGTTTTGTTAAACCTGCTTCAGTTCTAAGCGATATAACTTTACTAACATTTGGTTGCATAATTGATGAATTCGTTTTTAATGTTTCAAATCGCAAATCATCAGCAGCTGAAACATCAATTTCTGCTATTCGTCGTCGCTTTGTCCTGCTTAAACACTCTCCGAAACTTAATCTAGGACGTCCACGATATTGATTCAAGTCAAGTGTGTGATTTTAGTGAAATCGACTCCTTTTTGGCAAGTCAATAAGAATATGTATTTCGAAATCTTGTTTTTATACGATAGCATTTTTGCCAAAATTAATTTTTTTTTTTTTTGAAATTATACTTTAAGGGTGTTTCTAATTGACTTTCTTCTAATGTGTTGCCCTCATTTTTAGTATAACTTTTTACGATATCCTTTACTTTTCGAGGTTTTTTAGCATTTGTACCTATTTCTAAGCACTAAATATCAAAAATATGTGAGCGCAAAAGTTTGCAATTATAACATGTGCCAATTGCAAAAACTCTTTAAATGTTAAAAACTCTTTAAGAACTGTTAAGACGATACGTATTTTCGGTAAGATTTGTCTTTTCGGAGTATGTTTAATTTTGATCCGCTTGTAAAATCATTTTTTGAATACTTTCAAAAGATCGCATTATAACAATTTATTTATTTTGGCTGTGTTAAAGCTGTCAAAACAAGTGTTTTGTGCAGACATTTTTGACAGGTCGTTTTACAAGTCTGCTGGTCTAAACTACCCTTAATAATGATAAAATTAAGAAAAAAATAAAATTAAAAGTCCGTGAAAAAGAAAATAAACAATCACATTTATTTACTTATAACAATACCAGAGCAACGCGAAAATAAATCAACAAAACACCACACAAAAATTCAAAGTTTGACATCTAAAACAACGAGGCCGTTTTGATCTGTGGGAGATAACTCAAAGACATGCAAACATATGCAGCTGATATTACAAATTTTAGAATCTTGAAATATTAACTAATAAACCAAAAAAAATCCGATTGGAGATTTCAGGGGGGAACACAACTAAAACTCTATTTGAAATTTCAATATATTGACGGACAAACACTAACAATGACACTGGAGAGATATTAATTTTATAAAAACTCCAGAACAAGCTAAACACATTGTAATTATTTTAAAATTTAGTTAATACCTTCTAATTCAATATTCATTTCGCTTTTCTTCAACAAAAATTTTTTTATATGGTTTTAATTAATTGAAAGTTGAACCTAATTTTCCACTTTTTCACACTGCAAAAACCAACTGTTAACTTGCCATCTCTTTTGAAGCCTTTCTTAAAGAGTACAGTTGGTATAAAACAAAAACAGCTCAAAATTTTAAAACGTTGTTTTTATTAGAAATAGAGATGACACAATTGGTGACAAATTTTTGACTTTGATTTTTTTATTTTTGGCCAATGGGATCGACCAGTGTGCATTGACTCAAATTAGCCGAGTTATTTGTTATTTGAAAATTAGGAATTTTAAATTATTCGAACAGTTAATCGATCAAAACAAATCGGTGAACCAAAAAACGGTTAATCGATTGAATACTGCATATGTATATAGAAATAGTATGAAAAATTGGCACTCTGACTTCTGTGTTTTTATACCCTCCACCAGGGTTGTCAGATATTTTTTACGCTCATCGCCAAATCGGATGTCAAAAATCGCCAGAAATCGCCAAAACACGATTTTTTTTAGTTTTTGTTTAAAAAAATAATTATTTTTATTTAAAAAAAAACATATTTTGTTTTCTTTATAATGGCTAGAAAATAATAATACTCAAAAATCGCCAAAATCCTAGAAAAATACATAAAAATCGCCGAAAGTCAATTTTTTTACTTCAATCGGTAATTTATAAATTACTGCATTTAAAAATTTTGCTAATTACTTCTAAAATCTGTCTATGGGGAAAAAAAGTAATTATTTTTTTTGTGATTCGAGTATCATAGTTTTTGACTCTCCTGGACACTGGACAAATTTCCCAAATGTTTCTTGTTTTGTTTTAATTCATAAAGAGCCACTTAGACGAGCAGACTTGTAGAAAGTCTGTCGAAAATGTTTAAAAAAAAGTTTTAACTGTCTAAGCGCAGCAAAAGTAAATAAAATTTTATAATTTGAAATAATGGCTCTACTAATCTTTTGGAAATATTCAGGAAATAATTTGACAAAATCGCCAAAGAAATCGCCAATCATTTTGTAAATCGCCAAAAAATCGCCACGTCGCCAAATCGAAAAATTCGTCGCCAAATACATTTCAAAATCGCCACGTTTGGCGAGAAATCGCCATATCTGACAGCCCTGCCCTCCACTTAGTGATAGAGGGTATATATAAGTTTGTCATTCCGTTTGTAACTCATCGAAATATCGGTTTAGGACCACATAAAGTATATATCGCTCATTTACTTGTATAGTGTCATAACTCAAAATGTTTCATTTTGCAGAAAACGCGTTTAAAGTTTACAATTGAGACTGGTTGTTAATTGAAAATGGCCGGTACATAGAAAATGTAATAATTACGTATTTTCTTCTCAAATGATGAGTTTTAAAGATATAAATACAAATTTTTGACACAATATAAAGCATGATATAATAAAAAATGCTGCATTATTAGCTCAAAAATCACATTTTTTGAGTTATGACACTATACAAGTAAATGAGCGATATGTTCATGATCCCCGATCGATTTTAAGACATTCTAGCGATGTCCGTCTGTCTGTCTGTGGAAATGTTGATCACGGCCAAAATATTACACGAAGATGACTGAAACTTAAAACAGTTTTTGGAAGTTCTCCCGAGAGGTTTGGTATTGCATTTGAGCGATATCGGTTCTGCGGTTCAAAAGTTATGAACGAAAATATAAGGACACCTCAAAAATTTAAGTACATTCAACATAACCTAAACATACAAAATGCTTTAATTCGGCTGCTGGTTAACATATGTCAACATAATTGAACACTAAGAGGTATTAAAACAAGTACGAACATATTTTTTGACAAAAAAATAAAAAAATCGCGTATTTTTTTTTACAAAACTTTTTTTTTTGCGGAAATTTTTTTTCAAAAAACTTTTTTTTTTCAAAAGTAATTTCTTTTTAAATAAAGTTTTTTGCAATAATCTTTTAGAAATTGTGGAGGGTATCAATTAGAGTTGTCAATTATTTGCCTTTCAACTTTGTTCGAAGTATTCAAATAATAATTGTTTTTGTTCGTTCGATCAAACGATTAAATCTAAAAAATTATTCGATTAATCAAGGAGAATAACGAATAAAAAAGTAATTATTGAAAAATATTTTTATTAACAGAAAAATAAACAATTCATACGAAAAACTTAAAAATAAAATAATTAATATTTAAAAAAAAAAAAATAAGTAAAAAACTAATAAACTAAATAACTGAATTTACTTTTTTATGGGTGACAGGACATAATCCCCACGGACATTACCCCCATAACGGAAATGGGGATTATGACCGCATTCATCACGGACATAACCCCCATAATAGTTGTGGGGACTATGACCGTTTATAAAACGGTCATAATCCCAATGGGGATTATGTCCGTTCCCTGTTTGGATAATGTCCGAAAATTATTCGGTCATAACCCCCACTCATATTATGGGGACTAAGTCCAAGGAAATTTCGGTCATAATACTTGTTTTTTGCGGAGAGGGTGGGTTTAATGCATGGAGTTTGTAATCCCTAAGCCCGGCCGAAGGCCGGCTACGCAGAAAAACTTTTAAGACAAAAAAAAAAATACAATTGTTGGGATTATGACCAACTAGTATAGTGGACATAATCCCTGTAATGGGGATTATGGCCATTTGTTATGTGGTCATTATCCCCATAAATCTGGGAATTATGTCCGTTTTTTATTGGGATTATGTCCAAATTATTTTCGGTCATAGTCCCCACTACCATTATGGGGATTATGGCCGAAATGAATTTGGTCATAATCCCCATAATGGAAATAGGGATTATGTCCGTGGGGATTATGTCATGTCACCTTTTTTATGTAAAACATGCATAAAAAACTTAAAATTAGAATAATTTTAAGATTATAGTTGGTGAGACTCGGCGGGGGACGTTGGAGGACACCTTTTTCCTCTTCATAAATGTTCGCAAACTCATTTTTACGTTATTGGTCCAAATGAAGGTCAATGAACTTCATATGGCATAAAAATATTTCATTTGTTAAACAAATATACAAAAAAAACATGTAAAAAAATTATGTTTTTCTGGTAGTGGTTTAGGGAAAATTTTTCCCCTCGTCCGATTTAGCCACCGAACTTAACCAGCGTATGACCATAGGACATAATCGTGTCAAACTTCAGGAGTATGGCTCTTTTATTTTGGACTGTATCGTGCCCTTCACAGACGGATATCTCTCGAGTAGCTGAGAATCGATAATTGTTCGATTAATTGACATAAATTAATCGATTTATTCGTTATTCGAAAATCGTCATTTTTAAATTAATCGAACAAGAGTTTGGATTTGTTTGATCGATTAATCGAATTATTCTTAGTCGGTTGACAACTCTAGTATCACTACATTCGGCAAGGCCGAATTTTACTTGTTTTTTTTTTTTTTTGAAAAGCCTCATGTAGCCGGAGAAATAGTTTTTTATTAATTAAATATTTCTAATTGTAGGTTGTAGGTATCATCTTGATGATAAATGCTACTTCTGTTTTGAAAACAGCTCCTTTGACTTATGTCATCTACATGTACGTTATTGGCGGCGCTGGTTTGTGTGCTGCTTTATTGGGCTTTTGTGGTATTTGTCACGAACATGTCTGTATGACAATCTCAGTAAGTATACCAGCTTAATTGCTTAAATAATTATTTTGAGTGTAAAATATTATTCATATTTCTTCCTTGACTTATTTTTATAGTATGCTGCGGTGATTTTGACTTTATTGGTCGCTCAAATTTGCAATAAATTCTATTCATATGATTATGTTGGTTACATCACAAAATATGCCCGTGAAGATGTTGAAAAGACTTGGTTAAATGAAATTCGTACTGCTGGTGCCATGAATACTACACAACAAACTGTAAGTTTTATTTTGATTATGAGCAAATCCATGTGAAATTTAACTGACGGATCACCGATTTTGTTAATTTTTTGTTATGAGATAAAGCTTCGTAAAACCCATATTTTTTTTTTTTTTTTGGATAAATACTTTATCTTCATATGGGCGTTTAAAAAAACCGATTTTTTGACAATATTGACTTTTAGATAGTTTTTTTTAACATTTTTGTGCTCGGAAACAGTAATTCGTACGGAAAAACTTATAAAAGCAATATTGTATATAAAATTATGAAGATTTAAAATTTAGACAATTTTTTTTTTTTTCAATTTCAACAAAAAATGTTGACATGTATTTGAATGTCCTTTTTCCTGGGAAGGCCACGATGGACTTCCAAAATCAAAATTTTATATTAATGTTTAGAATGTCCTTTTAACGCTGTAAATTTTTTAGAGAGGGGTTTTGTCGTATTGTTGAGGAATTAATTTTTAAGTTTGTTAGAGAGTCAAATATTATATTTTTTTAAAAAAATTTTAAAAAAATCTAAAATTTAGCTTTATTACCAACTTTAAAAATTTATTGCTCGACGACACAAAAAAAAAAATTCCTGAAATTTTCACAGCGTTTAAGGGACATTCTAAACTTAAAAAAAAATGTTGTTTTCAGAAATTCATGGTGTCCTTGATAGGATAAAAGGGCATTCCAATATTGTTTTAAAAAAATTTTGTTAATTTTTTTTACCCTCCACTTTGTGATAGACGGTATATATAAGTTTGTCATTCTGTTTGTAACTCATTCAAATATCGGTCTGGGACCCCATAAAAAATATATATATTCATGATCCCCGATCGATTTTAAGACATTCTAGCCATGTCCGTCTGTCTGTCTGTGGAAATGGTGATCACGGCCAAAATATTACACGGAGATGACTGAAACTTAACATATTTATTGTTAAGTTTCTCTCTAGAGAAATTTGGTAATGCAATTGAGCGATATCGGTTCAGCGGTTCAAAAGTTATGAACAAAAATGTAAGGACACCTTAAAAATTTTAGTACATTCAACATAACTAGAGTTTTTCTTTTCCCGGACTTTTTCATTTCCCGGGAAAGCGGGATTCATTTTTAAATTTCCCGGGATCCCGGGAATTCCCGCAAAAACTAAAAACCAAAATTTTTTGTAAAAAAAATATATAAAAACCTTATGAATGCGATTACACTATTTATAATGTTTATTAACACCATAAAAATCTTATTTAGTACCTTAAAAACAAAAAAGGACAATTTTTGTTGCACAGTATAAAAAAACGGCCCAAATATGTCAGAGCCTTTTAAAAGATTGTGTTATTTCACATCTGTTTTAATAATAACAAGTAAAAAAGTTAAATTCGGCTTTGCCGAATGTAGTGATACCCTCCACAATTTCAAAAAGATTATTGCAAAAAACTTTTTTTAAAAGGAAATTACTTTAAAAAAAAAATTAAAAAAAAATTTCCGCGAAAAAAATTTTTGGTAAAAAAAAAAAATCCGCGATTTTTTTCTTTTTTTGTCAAAAAATATGTTCGTACATGTTAAAATACCATTTGGTGTTCAATTATGTTTACATATGTCAACCAGCAGCCGAATTAAAGCATTTTGTATTTTTAGGTTATATTGAATGTACTAAAATTTTTGAGGTGTCCTTACATTTTCATTCATAACTTTTAAACCGCTGAACCGATATCGCTCAAATGCAATACCAAACTTCTCAGGAGAACTTCCAATAAATGTGTTAAGTTTCACTCATATCCGTGTAGTATTTTGGTCGTGATCACCATTTCCACAGACAGACGGACAGACGGACAGACGGACATCGCTAGAATGTCTTAAAACCGATCGGGGATCATGAATATATATACTTTATGGGGTCCCAGACCGATATTTCGATGAGCTACAAAAGGAATGACAAACTTATATATACCCTCTATCACTAAGTGGAGGGTATAAAAATTCATCATTTATTCTAATTCCTTTCAGTTCATTTTTTCAACTGCCTCTAAAGCACAATTAAACTGATTCAGAGAAATTTCTCAATTATGTCTCTGAAACTGAATTTAACTGTTTCAGAGATATGAAATAAGAAAATTTACAGCAAAAAATTATTAAAAAATTTAAAAATTCGGGTTCTAAAAGAAAAACCAGTTAATTTCAGAGTCATTCCTTACACAGATTTTGTATCAATTTATTGATTTAAAAAGAATCATGTCCAGAGAAATAAATATTTTCTATAGAAACAAATAATCATACTGCAAATTTTTCTAATGCAGATCTCAGAAAGAACATTTTTCAACTTCTAAAAAAAGTATCAGTTTCTGATAATTATATTGTGAGTCTTTTTCATTTCATAAGTCTCAGATTTTATGACATTTTTTAGTTCGAGGGTCTCTCTTGGAATACTTTTTAAGCCCTCCTGACGTACGTTTCTGCCATCAGTTATCAAGAATTTTAATAAAATCTCTAAAAAATCACTTACAAAATAATCAATAGAAATCGAAAAATCAACAATTTCAAAGACATTAAAATTCCCGGGAATTCCCGCTCTATTTCCCGGGATTTCGGGATCGAAAATTTACGGGAATTCCCGGGAAATCCCGTCCCGGGAATTCCCATGAAAAACTCTAAACATAACCTAAAAGTACAAAATGCTTTAATTCGGCTGCTGGTTGACATATGAGGCATTCCACACCAAATGTCCAGCGAAAAAAACATGTGTCCCGTAAATTTCTGAATAGGTTGTTTGGATAGCCCTATATGTAACTAAGAAAATTGCGTTTTTGGTTTTTCAAATTTTCGAAAACTGGGCTTAGGAGGCGTGGTCAAATATTGAAAAAATGGTAAAATTTGTGGCGAGTTGCCTTGATTAAATATTTATCACATTAAAACGGAATGCACCACAATGTCAAAAATTTACGTTCTTATATAGTTTTGTATGGGCTATCGATTAAAATTTTTTTTTTGGAAAACTTTCAGAACCCGTTCTGAAATTTTCCATTTTTTAAAAAAGTCAATTTATCAAAAATCCGGCCACTTTTTTTTTTCTTTTTTATTTATTTTTTTAAAAGTTTAGATGTTTGTCCATCCACACAAAAAAAATCAGAAACACGTTCATCTTTTTTTTCGAGAAAATCGCATTTGAACTTTAAATTTCATAACAATTTTGTTATTTGCTTGTATTTCTTTGTGTCAACAGAGCGTATGACGAATATTTATGCAATTAATATTACTCATTCGCAAATTTAAAACAAAGAAATACAAGCAAATAACAAAATTGTTATGAAATTTAAAGTTCAAATGCGATTTTCTCGAAAAAAAAGATGAACGTGTTTCTGATTTTTTTTGTGTGGATGGACAAACATCTAAACTTTAAAAAAAATAAATAAAAAAGAAAAAAAAAAAGTGGCCGGATTTTTTATAAATTGACTTTTTTAAAAAATGGAAAATTTCAGAACGGGTTCTGAAAATTTTCCAAAAAAATAATTTTTAATCGATAGCCCATACAAAACTATATAAGAACGTAAATTTTTGACATTGTGGTGCATTCCGTTTTAATGTGATAAATATTTAATCAAGGCAACTCGCCACAAATTTTACCATTTTTTCAATATTTGACCACGCCTCCTAAGCCCAGTTTTAGAAAATTTGAAAAACCAAAAACGCAATTTTCTTAGTTACATATAGGGCTATCCAAACAACCTATTCAGAAATTTACGGGACACATGTTTTTCTGTAGCGGGACATTTGGTGTGGAATGCCTCATATGTAAACATAATTGAACACCAAATGGTATTTAAACAAGTACGAACACATTTTTTGACAAAAATTGGAAATTTGAAATTCTGGAATTTTGAAAAAATTTTCGGGGCTTAGAACCCATAATCTTGTATGAGGTCATACATGGAGTCATATTACATATATTTATGTATCTAATCTTGTATGAGGTCATACATGGAGTATTATAAAATATTATATGCAATATCTAATTTATTACACCTTTATATATTCCCGACTAAAAAAAAATAATACGGCGCCATATATCATTTGATCCCAAAAATGGAGGATCCAAAAACATATGATTATATTTTATTAGATCAAATTTGGTATAATTAGATCCCAAAAGTGGAACGGTAAATATTATCTAATTTGATATTATAAAAAATTAGATCTAATAAGATAAAATAATATATTATATCTTATTAGATATAATATGATCTTCAATATCAAATTAGATGAAACTTATCGTTCCATTTTTGGGATCAAATTATATCTAATAATATCAAATTTGATCTAATAAGATATAATCATATATTTTTGGATCCTCCATTTTTGGATCAAATGATAGATCAATTTATTATAATTATATTACAAAATATATGATTATATCAAAACTTTTTTACTCGGGTTGTATGTATAGCAACACATGATTCGATATCCAATCCCAATAAACCGCTTGAAAAATTCCTGGAATTCAAGTATAAATCAAGTGTAAATCAAGCCCTAATTTCCAGTCTATGCTTGAATTATACTTTAATTACACTTGAATTCAATAGCATTCTCCAGCAAAACGGATACTTGAATTCAAGCGCTGTTTCTACACTGTAAATCCAGTGATAAGGCTGTAAAAACAGGGCTTGAATTCCAGTGTTCGTTTTGCTGGAGTATGCTATTGAATTCAAGTGTAATTCAAGTATAAATCAAGCAGGGGCTGTAATTTAGGGCTTGATTTACACTTGTTTTATACTTGATTTGCACTTGAATTTTAAAATTGCTTATTGGGTATTATATGGCACCATATTATTTTTTTGGTGTAAAACTTGATACAAGATACATTTACATATTATAATGTAAAGTACTGTGTATGGCCATTAGAGCGGAGTGAATTGTTCGGAGCAAAATTTCCACATGTGGACCAAAACCGCTAAGCCATATACAGTGGGCGACAATACATTGGAAACTTTTTTATAGTAGATGAAATTTGTTAAAGACAAAGTTAACAATACTAAACGTTATAATTGTCAAACAAGTATTATAAAAAAATATTATGTAGGTAATTTATCAAGCTTTAATTTAAGATTAATAGCGTCCAGATTGGGAAAATAATGAATGTGTTACGAGGGTCGATCTGGAAAATGAAAAAAATTATAGACATTTTTCAGAACATTTTTAAAAAATATTTCCGAGTCGATTTTTTCCAAGTTAAAACATTAGAAATTTAAAAAAAGGTCCAATAGTTTTTATTCAGTGATCAAATAATTTTTCCAACAACCCAAACAAACAGTGGAATTTTTTAAGTACAGTAGCAAAAATCCACATTTTTTGACCTCCAATTCTTTTGACCACCAATTTTTTGTTAACAAAGAAAAATTAAAATTATCTTAATATATCCTTAGCATATACTTAAGTGTACTAAAATTAATAAACAATAACATATTTTCTTTGTTTACAAAAAATTGGTGGTCAAAAGAATTGGAGGTCAAAAAATGTGAATTTTTGATACTGTACTTAAAAAATTCCACTGTTTGTTTGGGTTGTTGGAAAAATTATTTGATCACTGAATAAAAACTATTGGACCTTTTTTTAAATTTCCAATGTTTTAACTTGGAAAAAATCGAACCGAAAATATTTTTTAAAAATGTTCTGAAAAATGTCTATAATTTTTTTCATTTTCCACATCGACCCTCGTAACACATTCATTATTTTCCCAATCTGAACGTAATTAAGCTTAAATTAAAGCTTGATAAATAACCTACATAATCCTTTTTTATAATACTTGTTTGACAATTATAACGTTTAGTAATGTTAACTTTGTCTTTAACAAATTTCAATTACTATAAAAAAGTTTCCAATGTATTGTCGCCCACTGTAATTAATAAATCACATTAAAAATATACCGATGTCGTAAATGAAATCATAATAATTTATTTTTATTAAAATGCAAAACCCTCTTTTTGATAATTTTCATTCATGTACTTAATATTTTTGAGAAACAAAACCCTCTATCTATCATAAAATCCACAATAGTGCAAAATTTTTAAAAATAATTATACTTATGTGAGATTCAGCAGTTGATTTAAAACAATATTGTAGAAAATCAAATTTTAATTACTCTAACAATACGCGAAATAAACAGTTTTTTGGCTCTCCTGAAAAGTTGTGTTTTTTTAGATAGAGGATTTTGAATATAGGCCCTTGATATAAATAATAAGTTACTATATCTAAACTTTTTTAGTCGGGTATAAATAATTTTGTATCTATCTTTTTTTGTAGTATACCTGCTGCGGTCGAACTGGACCTACTGATTATGCAGCCATTTCTCGGGAAATACCAAATAGTTGTTATCCTCAGAATGTAGTAAACAGTACAGTCTTCGAAACTGGATGTATTGAAGCTGCCGAAGATAAATTTATTAAACTTTTCAAACATTCATCAGATACCGAATGGATCACTTTGGGTGTTATGGTAAGTTGTATTTATGATTTTATATTGTAAATTTCAACAAGAATGATATATTCTGCAGTTCTCTCCAATTTTCTTAAAACCCAACATAGTTACACTAAAAAAAAAATTAACTAAAAGATTAACGTCCAAGTTTATAAAAAATAAAAGCGTTTAAAAGCAGGTTTATTAATCGAATTTCCGTACAGAATTTATTTTATAAACCTCTTATAAGCCTCTCTTTACTTTTATGAATTTAAAGGTAAAAAATTAACTAAATTTTTAGAAAAAGAAAATGGTAATAATTTAGCGCAAAAGATTTAATTCATTGGTTTTAGTTTATTTTATTTTTTAAAATAATCTTTTGCGAATTACAATTGATATTTTATGAATTAAAATTAATCTTTTTCGAATTTCAATGATCTTCTACGAATCATAATTAATATTTTTTGAATTATCATTGATATTTTACGAATTACAATTGATATTTTTATACCCTCCAACTACAGTATGGGGGCATACTCACTTTGTCATTCCGTTTGTAATGAATCGAAATATCGGTCGGGGACCCCATAAAGTATATATATTATTGATCTATGATCGATTCTAAGACTTTTCTAGAATGTCCGTATGTACGTCCGTCCGTCTGTATAAGACACGATGCAGTCCAAAATAAAAGAGATAGACTCGTCAAGTTTGGCAGGAATATGTGTTTTGGTCCTAGGCAGTTTAGGTTCGTAAATGAGCAAAATGGGACCGTTGGGAAAAAAGTTCCCCCTTGAAGAACTTATTTAACCTCTGAAAAACGCCATATTTTTTCATGTTTTTTTTGTATTTTTGTTAAGCAAATGAAACAATTTGATGTTAGAAAAAGTTCAAGGTCCTACACTTGGACCCAGAAAATAAAAAAAACGTTTTTTTTTTGCTCGCCCCCCCCCCCCCTTTTTTTGGGCGTGGATATTAAAAATGTTTTTAAATAATGATAAAATTGTATTATACTATGTTTAGACCAAACAAAAACTAACTTGTTTTTGGCAAAAAAGCATTTTGGAAAACCAAACTGTTTACACCGAATAAAAAGAGTTTTTGTTTGTCAAATCAAATTAATTATTTTATAAATTCACTAAAAAACACAAAATTACAATAGCCACACGTTATTAAAAAAATTAAATTACACATTTATTTACTTTTTTAAAAGATTTGAATATTAATTTCACAAAAAAACAAATATTTTTATTTTGACATTCGTTTTTACCAAAAGAAAATTGAAAAAACATTCACACTGAATTAATAGTAGCATTGACCAGAACCTAAATTCTAGTTTTTGTCGAGTTTTAGTTGGCAACGCAGTTTTTAAATTGTATGGTAAATTTATGTAGTTTTTGCCAAAAACCAAAAAAATATTCAAAAACAAGTTGTTTTCGTTGGTGTAAATACCGTATTACTTAAGCTCCAAAATCATAATAAATGAATTTTTAAACATTGGGTCATTGCCCATGTGACCCCTACACGCCCCTGCAATTTTTTTTTTTTAATTTTTTTTTTTATATGTTGGAGGGTATTAAAGATTCGGCACAGCCGAATTTAACACTCTCACTTGTTCCAAGCTCTTTGTCTCCCGCTCTTAATATTTTGGAACTTTTTAACAGAAGGTACGAAAACTGTTAGACGAGGAAAATACGATAATGTTAAATTAACATTGTTGGTTTGACAAATAATGCTAACTTTTTATATCGAAAAAGCGCTTAATAAATTTTGAAAAAATCTATCAATTTATAATTTTTATGTTTATATTATTTAAGAAATACCTTTAAAAGTGTTTAAAACAAATTGTCAGCAAATAAAAAGTCGTTGGATTTCCTGATAATCCACAAAAAAAAACTTTTTTTTTTTTTTTTTTTTTTTTTTTTTTAAAAAAAGAAACAACACTCAGGCAATGCTGCCTATCAATTACTAATGTAACCGCGATGTTTCTTTCGGAAAGGGGATAGAAGAGAGATGAAAGATATGAAAGATAGAAGGGCTTCAGTATGGCAACACTGTAATTGCGCGTGTTGATAATTTTGAGTACAGTTGTTGCATCGCCATCTGTTATTGATCTGGCGAATTATTTTTGAAGCTGTGTTTTATAGCCATTATTTTATTATTTTACTTCGTTGACGTTTTTTAGTGCTATTTATCAACGAAGGAGGGTGCTGCGATAGATATTAGTTATACATAGAAACTAATAAATATCTGAAAAAATGTTGTTCTGCCTGAGCCGGGAATCGAACCCAGGCTTGCTGGCTAGTAGTCCAACGCGCTAACCACTAAGCCACAGCACCCTCAGCTAGATGAAAAAAAACGCTAGCTTAAGTCTGAAAATCGACAAACTGCAACACTTTTTTTTTGTTTATATCGAACTTAAGGGGTTTTTTTTGTTTGATCAAACGTCCAGTTCGATGGAGGACTTAGCAAAGGGAATTTAAGAGAGGGTTTAACAGAAGAAGGGAGACTTCACATATCTTTAAGTATTGATAGTCTTTGCTTGTTCGAATTACAATTGATCTTTTACGAATTACAATTGATCTTATTCGAATAACAATTGGTCCTTTGTGAATTACAACTGATCTTTGTCGACATACAATTGATTTTTTACGAATTATAATTGTTTTTTTACGAATTGCAATTGAAATTTTATGAATTACAATTGGAATATTCAAATTACAAATGCAACCTTCGAATTACAAATAGAATCTTTGAATTACAAGTAGAATATTTGAATTACAAATGGAATCTTCGAATTTCAAATGGAATCTTCAATTACAAGTAGAATCTTCGAATTATAATTGATCTTATAATCCGTGCCAAAACATATGGAGTTTTTTTTAAAAGGCAACCAAAAACAACCAAAAAGTTAAAAAAGAGACAAAAATCACCTTTTCCCCGAAATTCGCGGTAATAAAAAGCTGGACTGGCCAAATGAAGGAGAATCTACAATATCCCGTATATGACGCATTTTATACTAAAAGTCCAGCAAAAAAAAAAACAAATGTTCCATTAATTTCTGAATAGGTTGTATCAATAACCCTAAATGGAATCTAGAAAAAATCGTTTTTGGTTTATAAAATTTTCAAATTGACCATTAAGCGTCAAATTTGTTTAGAGTTGCATTGATTAAATATTTATCAAATTAAAACGAAATGCACCAGGGTAAGGATCACATTTAGCAATGAGTCATGTGCACACAGCATGGCAGTATGAAATGTGCCATGAGCCCATAATGTGCCATGCATTTTTTCAATAATTGTTTTAAGAAATAAAATACTTTTTTTAGAACAAATAGTATTTTTTTAGAAAAAATAGTACTTTTTTTTAGAAAAAATGGTATTTTTTTATAAAAAAATTTACTTATTTATAAAAAATTTTACTTTTTTTTAGAAAAAAATAGTACTTTCTTAGAAAAAATAGTGCCTTTTTCCTAAAAAGTATTATTTTAGAAAATATGGTCCTTTTTTAGAAAAAAAAAATTTTTTTACTACTTTTTTAATACAAAGGACTTTTTTTGAAAAGTACTTTTTAGAAAAAAAGTACTTTTTAGAAAAAAAGTACCATTTTATCAAAAAAGTACTACTTTTTTTCCAAAAAGTACCTTTCTCTATTATCCTAAAAAAGTACTATTTTTATACCCTCCACTTAGTGATAGAGGGTATATATAAGTTTGTCATTCCGTTTGTAACTCATCGAAATATCGATCTGGGACCCCATAAAGTATATATGTATATTAGAGTGTCCCTTATTTTGGAAATGTTGGAAATGTTGAGACGGTACCCCCTCATTTTCTTCCTTTTGACTAAAAAATAACTCAGGAAAAATTTTACGCCCCTACGACCACGCCTTCCCTACGCGACGGGGCCTTAAAGAACGGGGCCTTAAAAATAATTTTTCCATACAAACCAAAAATTTTTTTTTTGATTTTTAATTTTTTTGTTATTAATTATAATATTACTTGATTAGCTTATTCACGACAAAAAATTTGATTTTGGTGGGATGAGGCTTTCAGTTCTAAAAAATTTTTCGAAAAAAAAAATTTAGAGCTTTTGGGGTCCTACAGTAAAAATTTTTTTAAAAATTTTTTTTTTTTAGTTTTGACAAGCAACGGTTTTAGTTGTAATGTTGCTTTTAATGGTATATATTCATAAAAAAATATTATTCATATCTGTGACATCTTGATCGTGTATCGAAAAACATCAAAAATGCATTTTTTACCCTTTTTTAGATCACGATAAAGATGTCACAGATAGGAACAATATTTTTTTATGAAAATATATCATTAAAAGCAACAATTCAACTAAAACGGTTGCTTGTCAAAACTAAAAAAAAATATTTTTTAAAAAATTTTTACTGTAGGACCCCAAAAGCTCTAAATTTTTTTTTCGAAAAATTTTTTAGAACTGAAAGCCTCATCCCACCAAAATCAAATTTTTTGTCGTGAATAAGCTAATCAAGTAATATTATAATTAATAACAAAAAAATTTAAAATCAAAAAAAAAAATTTTTTGCTTTGTATGGAAAAATGATTTTTAAGGCCCCGCTCTTTACGGCCCCGTCGCGTAGGGGAGGAGTGGTCGTAGGGGCGTAAAATTTTTCCTGAGTTATTTTTTAGTCAAAAGGAAAAAAATGAGGGGGTACCGTCTCAACATTTCCAACATTTCCAAAATAAGGGACACTCTAATGTATATTCATGATGCCCGATCGATTTTAAGACATTCTAGAGATGTCCGTCTGTCTGTCTGCCCGTCTGTCCGTCTGTCTCTCTGTGGAAAATGCTGTCGCGGACAAAATATTGCACAGAGATGACTGAAACTTAACATATTTATTGGAAGTTCTCCCGAGAAGTTTGGTATTGCATTTGAGCGATATCGGTTCAGTGGTTCAAAAGTTATGAACGAAAATGTAAGAACACCTCAAAAATTTCAGTACATTCAACATAACCTAAAAATACAAAATGCTTTAATTCGTCTTCTGGTTGGCATATGTGAACATAATTGAACACCAAATGGTATTAAAACAAGTACGAACATATTTTTTGACAAAAAAAGAAAAAAATCGCGGATTTTTTTTACCAAAATTTTTTTTACCAAAATTTTTTTTTCGCGGAAATTTTTTTTTCAAAAATATTTTTTTTTTCAAAAGTAATTTCCTTTTAAATAAAGTTTTTTGCAATAATCTTTTTGAAATTGTGGAGGGTATCACTACATTCGGCAAGGCCGAATTTAACTTTTTAACTTGTTTCTATTGAGGTTTTAGTTTTTTTTTTAAGAAAGTACTATTTTTTTCTTAATAATTACTATTTTTTCTACAAAAAAATACTATTTTTTTCTAAAAAACTACTTTTTTTCTAAAAAAATGTAAAATTTTTTCTAAAAAAAGTACTATTTTTTCTAAAAAAACTAATTTTTGTCTAAAAAAAAGTAAAATTTTACTATTTTTTCTAAAAAAATATTTTATTTTTCTAAAAAAAATATTTTATTTCTAAAAACCATCACACTAGTTTAAAAAAAAAATTTGCGATCCAAGACATTTTGCATTTATTTTCCATGTAAAATCTTACGTTAAATCTCAAAACCCACTCCAAAGTTTCAAAAATAGAACTGTTTTCGAGATATTGCAAGCTTTTTTAATTTTCCTTTTTTTAAAAAAAGTGTTTTTTACTTAATTTGAAGCAAAATTGTCGATATATCGATTAATAGCTTGTAAGGCTATATTCAGACGAAAAAATGTTTTTTGTAGTGTTGATAGATCATTAAATTACTTTTAATTTAAATCCAAAAACAATGAAATCCATCAATTTGTTCCGGAGATATTTAAGTTTAAGTAAAACCACTTTTCTAAAAAGAAGCAAATTTGAAAAATTATCGATATCTGAAAAACTGTACTACTTTTGAGACTTTGGAGCGGATTTTCGGATTCAGCGTAAGATTTTACATGGAAAATGAATGCAACATGTCGTGGATCAAAATCTCTGTAAACTAGTGTTATTAAAAAAAACATCTTATATGTGCCCATGAACCCATAACTGGCACACGGCAAATGTGCCATGTACCCTTCAGATGTGACAGATGTACATTTCAGATGTGTCATACTAGGGCACATTACACATTTCAGATGTGCCATGAGCCGGTAGCATGGCACATGACACATCTGAAATGTGCCACACTAGGGCACAAGTGTGGTGTACCATGCTATGACACACGTGGCCCATTTCAGATGTGCCATGTGCCCACATGTGTTCTTGGCGCATGTGCCATTCCTTACCCTGGAATGTCCCACAATCTCAAAAATTCACATTTTGTATATTTTTTATGGTCTACTAAAATTTTTTTTTAGAAAATTTGCAGAACTCGTTCTAAAATTTTTCTATTATAAAAAGTCAATTTATCAAAAATCCGGCCACTTTTTATTTTTATTTTTTAATTTTTTTTTTAAGTTTATATGTTTGTCAATTCACACAAACAAATTCAGATGCGCGTTTCTCTTTTTTTAGAGAAAATCGCATTTGAATATTAAATCGCATAACAATGTTTCAATTTGCTGGTATTTTGTTGTTTTAACATAGCGCATGAGTAACAAATATTTGCCAAAATGTTACTAATACGCTATGTTGAAACAAGAAAATAGAAGAATATTACAAAATTGTTATGAAATTCAATATTCAAATGCGATTATCTCAAAAAAAAAATTAAAAACGCGCGTCTGAATTTTTCTTGTTTAGATAAATAAACATCTAAATGTAAACAAAAATAAAAAGGTAGCCGGATTTTTGATAAAATGACTATTTTAAAAAATGAGAAATTTCAGAACGGGTTTTGAAAATTTTTCAAAAAAAAAACTTTAGTTTTTGATTTTATGGTGCATTCTGTTTTAGTTTGATAAATATTTAATCAAGGCAACTCTACAAAAATTTGATCATTTTTTAATATTTAGCCATGCCTCTTAATCTCAGGTTTTGAAAATTGAAAAACCAAAAACTAGTGTTGCAAAAGTATTGAGTATTTGAGTACCGAGTACTCAATACTGCCTTTTTCGAGTACTCAATACTCAAAAGTAACTACTCAATACTTTCAGGGTTGTATTTTTCACTTAAAATGCGTTATTTAATCAATAAATTATAACTAATAAAATGCAACTCTGTGTATAAAAAATATAATTTGTTTTCTAGATAAATAATTTTTAAATTGGTTAAAAATAATGTAAATTTAATAGCGAATGTCTTTTTATTCAAACATATCAAAACACAAATAGAATTTAGAAAAAAAAGAATTAACTTATAATTTTGAAGGCACTATTTTTAAATTTCAAAAAAAAAAGTATTGTGTAGTATCGAGTACTCAGTTGAAAAAGTATCGAGTAGTATTGAGTAGTCAAAAGTAACCACAATTTACAACACTACCAAAAACGCAATTTTATTTTAAAATAATAAAAAAATGTTATAGTAGATAATTTCAATCGATTTCTGAAATGCAACTCGAATTCCTTGATTAAGCTGACTGCCATACGCTAGATGCCTGGTGAAGTTGTAATAACTTGGCTGATTTTTAACCGATTTTAGTTTCTATTGCCTTATTGCAATGGTAATGTACACCAAATCACAATTTTGTAACCATTTGAATTCGAACTTAATTTTAAATATCGAAAAATTGCGTAAATTAAAAGTAATTTAGTAATTAGTAAAAAGTAATTTTTCCCTTGTAATTCGTCGTTTTCTCGTCTGCCTAAAGTTATCGAATTAATTTCAAATTATATGTTTTCAAGTTTTTTAGGATAAACGAACAATTATAATTTTTTCCTTACTAATAAGAACACCTCTATGGAATACATTACAATTTTAGTTACTTTTTCCACTTTTCAGTTCATATTTTTTCTGAGTGGATTTTTTTTTATTTAGTACTTTGTATGTTGAGTTTTAAAGAAATCAAAGGAACCTCAGGAAAGAAATGTTTTGTAAAGAAAATAAAATTTCTTTACTTTAATATATTAATTAGTGCCTCCCATTTCCCGGTTCTCGGTATTCTGGTACCGGTTTCCCGGTTCTAGATATATTCCCGGGAATACCGGTATTCCCGGTTCTGATACTGGTACCGGTTCCCAAAAAACAAAAAAATACTATACCATAAAATATTTAAATTACACCATTTAATCAGAATTTCAGAAATATTTAGTTGTGTTTGTAAAATTATTTAAAAATCATGACTCTCTTTTTTTCTTAAAATTATAAAAATAAATGAAATGGTGTTTTTCACATGTTTTGTATTTTTTTTTTTTTGTAAAAGCGAAGAAAAAATGTTAGTTGAACACAATTTTATAAAATATTCATACCGGTAGTCCTGGGAATACCGATAATACTGTCAGAACCGGAACCGGGAATACCGGTATTCCCGGGAATAATATAAGAACCGGGAAACCGGTACCATTTCCCGGGAATACCGAGAACCGGGAATACCGGTATTCCCGGTACAACGGTACTGACCGTAGGCACTAATATTAATTAATAAATAAACTAATAAATACATTTATACATTTCTTTACAGGCCGTAATGTTTGCATTTGCTGTCTTTATGGTAATTCGCTTCCGCAACAAACAAAGTCATTATTATTATTAATTTTATTGTTAACAAAAATATATTTCTTTTATCTCTTAAATTAACTAATAATGCAAAGCAACCACATTGTTTTTATAGTATTTTACAATTGACAACAAAAAAATGTACTTTAATTTTCGATAATAAAATGTTTTTTTTTTTTTTTGAAAAATAACTATATTACGTTTTATTTACCAACTGGGGAAAAACTGTTTTATTCACCATCAGGTGAATTATTATCCATGTTACAAATCGAAGTTACAAACCTTTTTGGTTTTAAGAAAAAGAAAGCAGTAATTCTTACTACCTCTGTCCCAAAATAATCTTTTCATTTCTATATTTTGGCTGGGATTATGGAGGATTTTTTGAAAAAGCTTTGTTTTTTGTGTTAATGCATATCGGGACATATCAATAACACCGTTCAACAAATCGAAGGTTTTTGGCTCCGGTTTGAATTTTCATATAAAATTTTAAAAGATTTTGACTCGCTGATTCCAAATCTGTGCTCCAAATTTTTCCATCACGTCTAGAATTTTAATTATTCGCGGTTGAAAATGCGAAAAAAACGCGATTTTTGCCTTTTTTGAAAGCCTGCACAGGCGCCACTGGGTGGAATAAAAATCTGGCATTTGCGTAGGAAGCCAACATTTTTTTTTTAATTTTTTGGTATTTTTTTTTAATAGAAAACCCAGACCTATTCCTGAAGCGTTCCCTTTAACCTGCGTCTAGGTGTCCTAGAAACGAATGTCCCCCGAAAGCGGTTAAAAATTCATATTTTTATACCCTCCAACCACAGTATGGGGGTATACTAACTTTGTCATTCCGTTTGTAACGCATAAAAATATCGGTCGGGGACCCCATAAAGTATATCAGGAAATCTTTTTTAAATTTCAACTCAGTGAAACTGAAATAAATGTTATGAAAAACCGGCAGGTTCTGGAATTAAGAAAAACTGTAAATGCAGTTGTGTAAACAAGACCTTGAACCATCACTGAGCAATGTTTAAGGATTACCCGACTTTCTCCGTAAGAGTTACAGAGGGTTAAAGTTGAAAAATCGATAAAAATGGCTTGAAATAATCAATAGTTTTTACATTCTTTCGCTTTTTTTTTTAAGTTCTCCTTATATTTCAATCTTTTCCGGCATAACACAAAGTCAGTACATATAAGAGATTATTTGAATGTTGGTTTGGTAGATGCTTCATCGCTTGGTAAGAAGTTATAGGACGGTTAAATTTTGAAACCAAAAATTAAGAGTTTTTAAATTTTCGAGGTTTTTTGATCAGGGATTTCGGCCCCCTCTATAAAATGAAAAAAGTTGAACTAGAGTTGGTAGCTGTTGTAATTTTTAACATTTTGGAATTAATCCCGTTAATGTGCCACGAATAGTTAAGGAGTGTCAGCAGATCAAAGTTTGCAAGAAAAAACGTAATTTTTTTAAAATACCAGTTTTTCGCGAGGCACATTCGCGGTTTCATTCGAAATTTGGTGGACTCTTGCGTAAACCGAGTTTTTTGTGAGTTTACATAAAAAAATCAGTGGCGGGTTTATAAAAAATAAATTGCAAAAATTTTATGGCATTTTTGAAAATTGTGCGAAATTTGCAAATCTGTTTCCTATTTTTTTTAGTAGCAATTAATGCATCATGTTCATTTTAATACACCAAAAAACGTGCCTTAACGAGTAGAACTGATTTGCTTTTTGACTTTTTACTTTAAGCCATTCTGAGCGGAAAGCGCGATGATTTTATCTAAACCTGTTTTGATCTGGCACATCCAAGGCTTTACACGAAATCGGATGAAATTTTTTTTAAATGAAAGCCCACTTGATGTGTCATCATAAAATCAGAGGCGGATTAAAAAAATTTGATGATTATAGATTTTTTGGACCATGTTAAATTTTCTTGTTACAAAAAAGCATCACCAATTTTTTTTATACTACTGGTACAATGATACGATTTTTCGTGATTTTCTTCAGTAATACCAACGCGCATTGAATAAATATGTTATAAAAAATTGTGAAACTTTTCTTTTACCGCGAATTAATCGCGATTTTAGGCACTTAGATATTTTTTTTTAAATCGTTTGGTCATTAAAGGGTTAAATTTATATCATATATCTTAGAAGAAATGATGTATCCTGGCATGTTTTAATAACGCATGCAACAAATGTGTAGGAAAAAAAATCTTTAAAATATTTTTAAAGATTTTTAAAACCGCTAAATCTTAAAACCGCCATAACTTTTGACCCCCTTGCGCGATTTAATTGACGCGAACGAATTTCTTATTCTTAAATAGCTTCTAATATTTATGCCAACTTTCATCGATGTGCCATCAAAACAAAAATCACATCTTTTTTACCTCAAAATTTAAGTCTAAAACGGAACTCCTCATATATGGGGCAAAACGCGTCAACGGTCCACACCCAAAAACAAATGTTGTCCGATTCAAGTAAAATTTTGGCAAAATATTAGGTTAATGATAGGTAGTATAAATTACAAATATAAAATTTTTTGTATATATTCGATTAGAGTTTTATTCTAGTTCGAGGCCCAAAAATATTTCTATTTATGATATTGTCATAATAGAGTATTTTTAATTTATTGCTTTAAAAAAGTTACTATCTCATAGTATGTCTGTACTGATCAGTTTCATCCCCACTAAAGGAATCTTCAGCAGACTTTAGAGAATCATCGTTGGTCAATCAAACATCAAACCAGACATAATATTTGATATATTTCCCAAGTTATATGAGAAGTACTATTATGAAGGTCCGAAATCTGTTTTCCAACAAAAATAACTCTTTTAAAGCAAAAATTGTATATATTAAATCACCGTCGGTAACTATTAATATATGTGTTGCTGTTATTTTACAATAACAACAGTGCCTAACCAAACAATAGTGTTGGTAGGATAAGTCGTACTAAACTTTGTGTTAAATGTTGTTTTTTTATTTTTAGTACCAAAAGGTACATAAAAATAAAATGTATTTATTCGGCCTTTATATATGTATATATATTCGATTAGAGTTTTATTCTAGTTCGAGGCCCAAAAATATTTCTATTTATGATATTGTCATAATAGAGTATTTTTAATTTATTGCTTTAAAAAAGTTACTATCTCATAGTATGTCTGTACTGATCAGTTTCATCCCCACTAAAGGAATCTTCAGCAGACTTTAGAGAATCATCGTTGGTCAATCAAACATCAAACCAGACATAATATTTGATATATTTCCCAAGTTATATGAGAAGTACTATTATGAAGGTCCGAAATCTGTTTTCCAACAAAAATAACTCTTTTAAAGCAAAAATTGTATATATTAAATCACCGTCGGTAACTATTAATATATGTGTTGCTGTTATTTTACAATAACAACAGTGCCTAACCAAACAATAGTGTTGGTAGGATAAGTCGTACTAAACTTTGTGTTAAATGTTGTTTTTTTATTTTTAGTACCAAAAGGTACATAAAAATAAAATGTATTTATTCGGCCTTTATATATGTATATATATTCGATTAGAGTTTTATTCTAGTTCGAGGCCCAAAAATATTTCTATTTATGATATTGTCATAATAGAGTATTTTTAATTTATTGCTTTAAAAAAGTTACTATCTCATAGTATGTCTGTACTGATCAGTTTCATCCCCACTAAAGGAATCTTCAGCAGACTTTAGAGAATCATCGTTGGTCAATCAAACATCAAACCAGACATAATATTTGATATATTTCCCAAGTTATATGAGAAGTACTATTATGAAGGTCCGAAATCTGTTTTCCAACAAAAATAACTCTTTTAAAGCAAAAATTGTATATATTAAATCACCGTCGGTAACTATTAATATATGTGTTGCTGTTATTTTACAATAACAACAGTGCCTAACCAAACAATAGTGTTGGTAGGATAAGTCGTACTAAACTTTGTGTTAAATGTTGTTTTTTTATTTTTAGTACCAAAAGGTACATAAAAATAAAATGTATTTATTCGGCCTTTATATATGTATATATATTCGATTAGAGTTTTATTCTAGTTCGAGGCCCAAAAATATTTCTATTTATGATATTGTCATAATAGAGTATTTTTAATTTATTGCTTTAAAAAAGTTACTATCTCATAGTATGTCTGTACTGATCAGTTTCATCCCCACTAAAGGAATCTTCAGCAGACTTTAGAGAATCATCGTTGGTCAATCAAACATCAAACCAGACATAATATTTGATATATTTCCCAAGTTATATGAGAAGTACTATTATGAAGGTCCGAAATCTGTTTTCCAACAAAAATAACTCTTTTAAAGCAAAAATTGTATATATTAAATCACCGTCGGTAACTATTAATATATGTGTTGCTGTTATTTTACAATAACAACAGTGCCTAACCAAACAATAGTGTTGGTAGGATAAGTCGTACTAAACTTTGTGTTAAATGTTGTTTTTTTATTTTTAGTACCAAAAGGTACATAAAAATAAAATGTATTTATTCGGCCTTTATATATGTATATATATTCGATTAGAGTTTTATTCTAGTTCGAGGCCCAAAAATATTTCTATTTATGATATTGTCATAATAGAGTATTTTTAATTTATTGCTTTAAAAAAGTTACTATCTCATAGTATGTCTGTACTGATCAGTTTCATCCCCACTAAAGGAATCTTCAGCAGACTTTAGAGAATCATCGTTGGTCAATCAAACATCAAACCAGACATAATATTTGATATATTTCCCAAGTTATATGAGAAGTACTATTATGAAGGTCCGAAATCTGTTTTCCAACAAAAATAACTCTTTTAAAGCAAAAATTGTATATATTAAATCACCGTCGGTAACTATTAATATATGTGTTGCTGTTATTTTACAATAACAACAGTGCCTAACCAAACAATAGTGTTGGTAGGATAAGTCGTACTAAACTTTGTGTTAAATGTTGTTTTTTTATTTTTAGTACCAAAAGGTACATAAAAATAAAATGTATTTATTCGGCCTTTATATATGTATATATATTCGATTAGAGTTTTATTCTAGTTCGAGGCCCAAAAATATTTCTATTTATGATATTGTCATAATAGAGTATTTTTAATTTATTGCTTTAAAAAAGTTACTATCTCATAGTATGTCTGTACTGATCAGTTTCATCCCCACTAAAGGAATCTTCAGCAGACTTTAGAGAATCATCGTTGGTCAATCAAACATCAAACCAGACATAATATTTGATATATTTCCCAAGTTATATGAGAAGTACTATTATGAAGGTCCGAAATCTGTTTTCCAACAAAAATAACTCTTTTAAAGCAAAAATTGTATATATTAAATCACCGTCGGTAACTATTAATATATGTGTTGCTGTTATTTTACAATAACAACAGTGCCTAACCAAACAATAGTGTTGGTAGGATAAGTCGTACTAAACTTTGTGTTAAATGTTGTTTTTTTATTTTTAGTACCAAAAGGTACATAAAAATAAAATGTATTTATTCGGCCTTTATATATGTATATATATTCGATTAGAGTTTTATTCTAGTTCGAGGCCCAAAAATATTTCTATTTATGATATTGTCATAATAGAGTATTTTTAATTTATTGCTTTAAAAAAGTTACTATCTCATAGTATGTCTGTACTGATCAGTTTCATCCCCACTAAAGGAATCTTCAGCAGACTTTAGAGAATCATCGTTGGTCAATCAAACATCAAACCAGACATAATATTTGATATATTTCCCAAGTTATATGAGAAGTACTATTATGAAGGTCCGAAATCTGTTTTCCAACAAAAATAACTCTTTTAAAGCAAAAATTGTATATATTAAATCACCGTCGGTAACTATTAATATATGTGTTGCTGTTATTAACAACATTTAACACAAAGTTTAGTACGACTTATCCTACCAACACTATTGTTTGGTTAGGCACTTTGTTATTGTAAAATAACAGCAACACATATATTAATAGTTACCGACGGTGATTTAATATATACAATTTTTGCTTTAAAAGAGTTATTTTTGTTGGAAAACAGATTTCGGACCTTCATAATAGTACTTCTCATATAACTTGGGAAATATATCAAATATTATGTCTGGTTTGATGTTTGATTGACCAACGATGATTCTCTAAAGTCTGCTGAAGATTCCTTTAGTGGGGATGAAACTGATCAGTACAGACATACTATGAGATAGTAACTTTTTTAAAGCAATAAATTAAAAATACTCTATTATGACAATATCATAAATAGAAATATTTTTGGGCCTCGAACTAGAATAAAACTCTAATCGAATATATATACATATATAAAGGCCGAATAAATACATTTTATTTTTATGTACCTTTTGGTACTAAAAATAAAAAAACAACATAAAATTTTTTGATGAAATATTGGCAGAGTTACAGGGTTGGGAAGTTTTGATGTTTTTGAAAAGAATATATTTTGGTGAATTTTAATTAACACTTTGATGAAACAAAAATTATAATTTAAAAAACTAATTTTAAAGTATTTTTGATGGCCTTTAAAATGGCATTTGTGGTTTTTTTGAAAAAAATAAATTTGACCTTAAAATTCAAGGTCAAAATATTAAATTGTAATTATCTTATAAGGGTCGCACTTTTAAATTTTTTTCACTAAGCCAATTAGAAAGCTTGACATTTTTTTTAATTTCGGTTTTTTTAAAAAAAATGGTATGTATGATACTTTATGGGAAATTAATTTTTTAGGAGTATATAATACTCAAATTGTACTGAAATCGCTTTAATCTGCATATAATAACAACAACAAAAATCAATGCTTAGATAAAGTGTGCGTTGTAAACACACACAACAAACGTTGCACGCATAAAAAATAAAGAAATCAGTACAGTTTGGGTGTTATGTACTCGTAAAAAAATTGATTTCTCATAAAGTATCATACATACCATTTTTTTTAAAAAAACCGAAATTAAAAAAAATTTCAACCTTTCTAGTGGGCTTAGTGAAAAAAATCTAAAAGTGCGACCCTTATAAGATAATTACAATTTAATATTTTGACCTTGAATTTTAAGGTCAAATTTATTTTTTTCAAAAAAAACACAAATGCCATTTTAAAGGCCGTCAAAAATACTTTAAAAGTCGTTTTTAAAATTATAATTTTTGTTTCATCAAAATGTTAATTAAAATTCACCAAAATGTGTTCTTTTCAAAAACATCAAAACTTTCCAACCCTGTAACTCTGCCAATATTTTATCAAAAAATTTTATATTTGTAATTTAGAATACCTATCATTAACCTACTATTTTACCAAAATTATACTTAAATTGGACAACATTTGTTTTTTGGTGTGGACCTTTGACGCGTTTTGCCCCATATATGGAATTGGTTTGAGTTTTTATGTATAACAGACGTGTTATGCATACGGTCTAGAATTTTTTAATAAAACTTGTTACATACCACGAATTTTGCGTCAAAAAAGTATTTACAGTGTAGAAGAGCAACATTTTCATCAGTGTGTGTTGTCACAAGTGATTTTGTTTCTTGGTTTTTTGTTTAAAAACGAATTTAATTATTTTCAATTGGGAAATAAAAATAATTTTTTATTGGAAATTTAATTTTTTGGCAAAACACTCAAACTAAAGAAACACAGAAAAAAATATCGTAAAATCAAAAGTAACCAAACAAATTGTTAACAACTAAATACTAGTTCAACAACGTTTTTAATTGTATCAACAATGTATATTGTTAATGTGACAATAATTCATTTTTATTTTATTAATAACACAGACACTTTATAAACTCATTTAATCAAGCAAACATATGTGTGACGATAGCACGGTGGTAGTGTGCCAGACTCGCATCATTAAGGTTGCGGGTTCGCCGCTAGTTTGCGAAACACTTGTTTTTTTTTTTTTTTGTGATTTTTTTTTGTTATTCTATTTAAAATTTTTTAAACATGTTTGAAGCCACATTATTATTTATTTTTAAATATAATGCCACATTTTTTATTACTGTAAAAACAGCAAAGAGTACACACTGATTCTACAGACACTTTACGTACACATTTAGTCAACTATAAATATATATGAGGAATAGCACGGTGGTAGTGTGCTAGACTTGTAGCACGAAAGTTTCGGGTTCGATGCCAGGTGCCGGCGGAAATTTTTAAATTTTTTTTTTTTAGCTTAGATTTTTTTATCAATTCGTTTTTAGTGTTTTTTTAAATATGCTGTTTAGTCAAGTATAAATACATATGGGGATAGCACAGTGGTAGTGTACTAGACGCGTAGCATTAACGTTGAGGGTTCGATGCCAGTTGTCGGTGGATGATTTTTTTTTTTTTTATATTTATTTTTATTTTTAGTTTATTTATTTCTATTTTTAGATTATTCTATTTTTAGATTTATTTTTTTAAAAAAGTTACAATAGCCATTGTTGTATTGACAATATCCAATGTAGGCTCAGTTTCAATTAAATGTTTAATTGTATTAACAATAAAATTAATTGAATTGACAACTTTTTTTTTTCTGTGAAAGTATCCAAATGATAATCAGCTGGTCTCATTCTTACAAAATAATGGTTTTATGTACATATTAATTGTGCTGCCATACTAAAAAAAAAAAAAAAACAAAACTGCTTTATCGACTGTGTTACTGGCTGCCGCTATCGTTGCCGTTTTTTGTTCACGTTTAACGTAGTATTTTATCTTAAATTTATAAAAATGGAAAAAACAATGGGTGATATTATAAAACAAACACCAAAAAGAAATCATAATGAAACATCACCAGACAAAGATGATAAGCCAGATGAAGTTGGGAAGATGACATCAAATCAACTGATGGGCCTTTTATCAACTATGTTAGATGAAAAATTTAAAGATATGCCTACAAGAAGTGACCTTTTGGAAGTAAAAGAAACAGTAACGGAAGTAAAATCAGAAGTTATCAAGTTGGTAAATGAAAATAAATTGCTTCAAGAAGAGGTACAAAAGCTAAAAGCGTGCAGAGAAGAAGATCAAAAAAGAATGAGGCGCCTAGAAGATGATGTGGGAAAAAAGAAAATAATAGTTAGGGGGTTGAAAAGTCAAAAGTCTACATATGGAGCGGTAAAAAAGATGTTCAGAGAAAAACTGGATATTAATAACAAAGTAGATATTGAACAAACAGTAAAACTTTTTGAGAAGGATGACAAAATGACGGTTTTGGTCGAACTGAAATCAATATCAATGGTCTCGGAGGTCTTCAAAAATGCAAACAAGTCTACACAGAACAAATTTTGTACATAAATAATCTGAACAGCTTTCATTGAATTCTGGTCATACTATTTATGAATAAATTTTTACTATTTATAAATGTGTTCATTTATTTTCAATTTAAAAAAAAAATAAACAACTTTTTTTTTTTTTTGAAATATAAAAAATTTGTCAAATTATATTTTTCCTTTTTTGTTTGTTTGTTTGGAAAATGTCTTAACAATGAGATTATAATTGGTTTACCATGGAGGACATGTATTAAAGAGGAAAAAAGGTATGTAGAACATGAAATTGCCAAAATATTTTATAGTAAAATATGTATTTTTTCTTAATTTTTTAGGCAATTTATCTTGGATGATTGGACCAATTTTCATTGTTTTCTACCAATTATTGTTAACGAATTTTATTCAATTTGGATTATTTATGAAGTGCTAAAGAAGACCACAATGTTCTGGACCATTATATTGCAAATTTTATATGAATTTAATATATTTTGTATGTTACACTCTAATCAATTTTCATGTAAATTTACCCTGTTTATAGTAGGTAACTTGTCTCCTACTATAAACCGTGTAAAAACACATTTTGTGTTTAAAAAGATAGACACAAAGTATGTAAAAGTACTTATTCATGTGTCTACAAAATGTTTCGGAACAAAAATGTTTCAATAAATTTTACGGTGTTTATGTGTAAACATAAATTTTAATTTAGTAAACTTAAAATAGAAATGCCTGAAAATACATGGAAATTATGTGCATATACATTGAAAATGCGTTTCATAAAACCACCCTAACTTTTCAAATTTCAAATATAAAAAAACAAGAAATTTATTTTGAAATGATGCTTTATTTAAAAAAAAATAAAGGTTTAAAAATAAAAACGCTAAAACTACATAAAAAAAGTTAGATAAAATAAATAAAAAATTAAATTACCAATGTTGCTGAAAGAACTTTATCTTTAAAAAAAATGTATTAGAATTTTTCTATAGAAAAAATGTTTCAGAATAATAGAACTTGTCAACAGAGAAAATGGTTTCGACTTTAAGTATTTTTCGATAGAAAAATTTTCTATAGAAAAAAAAAAATTCTATAGAAAAATTTTCTATAGATAAATTCTCAGATTCTGAGACATTCTTCTATAGAAAAATTCGTAGATTCTGAGACATTTTTTCTTTAGAAAAGTTCTCAGATTCTGAGACATTTTTCCTATAGAAATATTCTCAGATTCTGAGTCATTTTTTTTATATAGAAATAATTTCTCAGAATAAGAAAAACTTTCTACATAAATTCTGAGACATTCTTTTGAACAGATTCGGTAACCTTTTTTCTATAGAAAAATTCTCAGATTTTTTTCTATAGAATCTGAGACTTTTTTAAAAGAAAATGTCTTAGAAACTTAAGACTTGTTCCATATGAAAAATGTTTAAGAATCTGAGACTTTTTCTATGGGAAAAATGTCTCAGAATCTGAGACGTTTTCTATATTCTGAGACATTTTTTTATAGAAAAATTCTCAGATTCCAGGACATTTTGTCTATAGAAAAATTCCCAGATTCTGAGACATTTTTTCTATAGAAAAATTCTCAGATTCTGAGACATTTTTTCTATAGAAAAATTCTCAGATTCTAAGACATTTTTTCTATAGAAAAATTCTCAGATTCTGAGACATTTTTTCTATAGAAAAATTCTCAGATTCTTAGACATTTTTTTTATAGGAAAATTCTCAGATTCTGAGACATTTTTTCTATAGAAAAATTCTCAGATTCTGAGACATTTTTTCTATAGAAAAATTCTCAGATTCTGAGACATTTTTTCTATAGAAAAATTCTCAGATTCTGAGACATTTTTTCTATAGAAAAATTCTCAGATTCTGAGACATTTCTTCTATATAAAAATTCCCAGATTCTGAGACATTTTTTCTATAGAAAAATTCTCAGATTCTGGGCTATTTTTTCTATAAAAAAGTTCTCAGATTCTGAGACATTTTTTCTATAGAAAAATTCTCAGATTCTGTGACATTTTTTCTAAAAAAAACTTTGAACGATGGGTGCCACGGGGTAATAAAATCCGATTGGTCTCAATTTTATATCACAACAGTTTCACCGGTAATTAAATAAAACTTTGACTGGACACTGGGGAGAATCAAAGTTAAAAAAATGTCATGGTTAAACAATTGTTTAAACGATAAATTTTGGGTTTCTCAATTTAAAAAAAAAAAAACATTTTGCGGGTACATTTTGCATGAAAAATTGGTGTCCTTCGTTACTTTTACTTTAATGTTTAACATCACACAGGTCACACTATGTTTCCGTTTTTTATAAGATGGAACCTTCTTTATCAATTTATGTAAGTTTTGGAGTGGTTTTAGGTCCACCTAATGCTGCTCCCATTAATTGCCGCTTCAAACAATTTCTGTAAACAATATGTTAAATAAATTAGTTTTTAAATTTAAATCCATATATTTGGTGGAAAAAATTTACCTTTTAAAAATACAAAATCGACATCTTATATAGTTTATCTTAAAATTTTGTTAAACGCTTTGTATGGTATAACAAAAACATCCAGAATTTCTTTAATTTTTGGATATTTTTCCCTGTTTTATTCGTTATTATTTAAATTCCCAAAATAATATTTTTTTTTTAAATCAAGTTTTGACAATTTCAACAATACTTTGCTAATATGTACGATTACATATAATGTGTCTGAAACAAAATTTTACATAGAAAAAATGTATATTTAAAGTGAAAGTGTCTGTTATCTGATAAACATGTTCCACAACACACAATGTACTATTCTTTATGTTTAATTCTTTACAAATAAACACAACGTGCTTATATTTACGCCTTTTCTGTAAATATACATGAAAATTTACTAACTTAATAATAGTAAAGTTACATGCATTTTTTAGAGTGTATGTAATTTTTGTGTAAAGAATTCTTTTAGGTTAATAAAACGCGTCTTTTAGGATGCAAATATACTTTTTTAAGTAAACAGATATCAAAATATTCTTATTATTGATCAAAAAATATATTTTGTGTAAAAAATTTGCAGAAATTAAAAAAAAAAATCCCGTAAATTTATTTATTATATGTATGAACAAATTCATACACTGTATAAAAAAGATTTGGGAAAAAAAAGTCATGTTAAATTCATACAGTTTATGAACAAATTTATTCCATGAATGTACTTTTTTTTTCTGTGTATATATATTGATAGGGAACTAAGCTCAGAGCGCCAAAAGAACACCCAAAAAAAAACGTGGGTATTCAATACTAAAAATTTAACTAATTTTAGTCCAAAAGGACCTAGTGCAGAAATTGGTAACCAATACTAAAATTTTTAACTAATATTAGTCAAAACCAGTAAAAATTACAAATTTTAGTACTTTGAAGATACTAAAATTAGTAACCAATTAGTAGATTTGGGTACAATATCACTTACTAAACCTTTTACTGTAGAATTATTTTGAGTGAACAAAAAGTTAATGCTGCAGTTGAAGAAGGACATTTTGGAGGTGGATAAAACCAAACGAGTGGCAGTAAAAAATTATAAACTTGTGGTGGATGGTAAAAGTTTTGTCTGGAACAATAACAAATCGCTTTTGTGTGATCAAATGGCTGGTGATGCTGCATTGAAAGAATTGTATGATGAGAAAGCACTATGTATTTCTGTAGATTATTATGAAATTTTAGATAAAATAAATTCAAAAAACGATTAAAATCAGCTCGAGAAAGAAAAGTAAATTGTATCACAAATAAAAAAGTTAATTTAGTATTAGAAAATAAAAACAAAAAAATTAGTTTAAAAATAATCTCATATAATGTACATGGTCTTGGTAATAAGTATTTTCAACTCGATCTTTTTAACTACGTAGAACAAAGTGATGTTTTTATTCTGTTAGAGACTCATGTAGAAGAGAAAAATATAAAAAATTTTGAAAATAAATTTAGAAAATTTGAGACTCTTTGGAAGCCAGCCACACGAAATAGTAAATATGGTAGGGCGATAGGTGGATATGTTGGTGGGATCAAAAAGGATTTGTTAGATGCTGGGGTTAAGCATGAGTTTAAAACTTATGGTAATTTAGATACTTTAAAAATAAAAAACAATTCTTTTGATGTCACAATAATCCCACTGTATATAAGGAGTGCAAATTGGGATCAGGAATTCAAAACCTTTAGACAATTTATGTTAACATACGAAGTAGTAAACCCAATAATCATGGGGGATTTAAACGCAAGAATAGGTGAGGAACAACAAAAACTTGATGAAAATATTTTAAATAAATTCCCTGCTGGCTTAGAAACTAGAAGTTCACAAGATAAGGAGATAAATTCAAATGGTAGAAAGTTTATAGAATTTTGCAACAGCAATGGTTTTGTAATACTGAACGGAAGAACATTAGGTGATGAAGATGGCATCATTACTTTTTCTAACATCTCTGGCAGTTCTGTGATCGATTTTTGTGCAGTATCAACGGAAATAATAAGTTTGGTAGAGAGTTTTGTGGTAGAACACCGGATTTGGTTCGATCATTTTCCGATAAAAATCAGCATCACATCAAATAGTATCGAATGTGATGCAAGAAAAATTAATTTGGTACCAAAACTGAAATGGAATTCCAAAAATGGGGAAGATTTTAAATTGAAAATAAATGATTAATTAAAAGCTTAAGAAGAACAAAACCCAGCTTATAATATACAAGATCTCAATAACTTAATTTTAGAATCCTACTCAGCACCTAAAACTTACCACAAACAAAGGTTTTTTAAAAATAAATGGTTTGACCATGAATGTCAAAAGGCAAGGAATATGTCAATGGAAGCATTAAAAACCTTTAGAAAGTCCCAAAATATAATCGATAAGAAAAAGTACACTGAAAATAAAAATCGTTTTCAAACTCTCTGCAAACATAAGAGAAATCAGTACTATAAAAAAATTGAATTTCAACTGAACTCGATTACTGATAGTAAAAAATGGTGGGCCATAGCACGAGAAATACGACAAGAAGAAAATGTTATAGGTTGTGAAGTAAAAGTAGAAAAATTCGAAGAGTATTTTAAGACTTTGTTAAACCCTGTAGTAAGCTCGGTAGAGATTTTGTATGCCACGAATTTAATAGAAGATGAGCGACTTGATGCATCTATATCGTTATATGAAGTAAAGTATCAACTATCTAAAACTAAACCCAATAAAGCGCCGGGTGAAGACAGAATTCCATACGAATTTTTTATGAACGCAGGGGACAATTACCTAAATGCATTAGCAAATGCATACACACAAGTTTTAAATGGTCGAAGTAGCTATGAAGCGTTTCAAAAGAGTATTATATTCCCTATCTACAAAAAAGGAGATGTTAATCAGCCTAGCAACTATAGAGGAATTAGTTTTATGAATTGTGTTGCAAAGATCATGATGGGTATAATTCATGAAAGACTTTCAGGATGGTCAAATACTCATCAAATATTGAACGAATACCAAGCAGGCTTTAGAAAAGGCTATTCTACTATAGATAATATCTACAACCTAACATCAATAGTAAATATAAAATTTTCTGAAACCGTAAAGTTTACGCGTTTTTCGTAGATTTTAAAGCTGCTTTTGATTGCGCACCGAGAAATTTGTTGATCTACAAACTAAAACAGCTGGGAATATCAACAAAAATAGTAAATTGTATAGAACAAGTCTATCAGAATACAAAATCGGCAGTGTGGACCGGAAATGAACTTTCCAACTACTTTGACACATGCACAGGAGTAAAACAAGGGTGTTTGTTGTCGCCACTGCTATTTGCCTTATATATAAACGACATTCACGAACATCTTAAGGGAGGATTATTTATCGATGATCTTAATATTCGAGTCCTTATGTATGCCGATGATATAGTAATCCTAGCCGATGATGTTGGTACTTTGCAAGAAATGATAAATAACCTAGAAGAATACTGTCGCCTGTGGGCAATGGTAGTCAATCTAACAAAATCTGAGATCAGAAATGGTGGCAGGGTTGGTTCGAATGAAACGTGGACTTTTAACGGCGATAGTGTAAGAGTTGTTCCGGAATACAAATACCTAGGAATATTGCTGACCCCAAAATTGTCATTTTCTAAGCATGTTATTGCCAAATCCAATGCAGAAAAAACGAGTACGAACATAACCTGGAGAAATTTTGTGGGCAGAAAAGACGTCGCTTTAAAGGCGAAATTGAAAATGTTTCTTGCTGTGTGCTGGTCAATACAATGTTATGGTGCACAAATTTGGGGATATTCGTGGTTTGATGATGTTGATAAGCTACAACGGCTCTTTACCAAACGTATTTTAAAGCTCCCGGACAATACACCTAACTATGTTATAGCCTTAGAAACTGACCAAGAAGAGGGACATTTTTACACGTACAGTTTACATCTCCAGTACATCTCGAAAACTATTTTTGATTATGAATGTAAACGATTGCCACACATACTATCTAAGAAAATTATCGAAAAGAATCTTAATTGGTATAATGATTTTAATAGTAAACTGGAAGAGTTTAATATAGAACACGAAGGTATTGTGATGAATAAAACTAGGTGGAATAATGTTTGTATAAATCTTTTAGAACTGATGAAGATAGGAACTTACCAAGGGTATATAACATCGGCACAGAACAGCTTAGAAAGAATTTACAAACATTTAGACTATTCCAAAGGCAAAACCTACACTCAAAATAATTCTACAGTAAAAGGTTTAGTAAGTGAAATTGAACCAAAATCTACTAATTCGTTACTAATTTTAGTATCTTCAAAGTACTAACATTAGTAATTTTTACTGGATTTGACTAATATTAGTTAAAAATTTTAGTATTGGTTACCAATTTATGCACTAGGACCTTTTGGACTAAAATTAGTTAAATTTTTAGTATTGAATACCCACGTTTTTTTTTGGGTGTACTGTAATGAAAAGTTTAACCAAGAACAAATAACGTACATAAGTAATAAAAACTAGGGGGGACCTTCTTTGGTTAAACGGAAATCAGTTTAGACAAGGTAGGGACAGATTTTGTTCTCTGTGTAATTTGGATGAAATAGAAACAACGGAACACTTTATCGGTGTATGTCCTGTGTTTAAGTCTTTAAGATTAACATATTTTCGGTGTTCTACGTTAACTTCACTTGAAGTAATACAATTATTAAACGGTGGTGAAGATACTTATTGGCTAGGCCTTTATAACTTTGTAAAAAATGCTATAAAATATAGAAGTGTGCTAGTAAATGAGTTTAACTATTAAATGTAAATGAATTACTTAAGAAAAAATGTATAAAATACTTATAACCAACTTTCCAGCTGACGGTTTTAAACCATGCTGTATAATTCTTTATTATTAATTTTTAAATATGTTATTTTAATAAAATTATTTTTGTAACATTTTTTTAAAAACAATAAAGAATTCTAAATCTAAATCTAATCTATTATTGATCTATGATCGATTCTAAGTCGTTCTATGAATGTCCGTCCGTCCGTCTGTATAAAGCACGATTCAGTCCAAAATAAAAGAGCTAGACCCCTGGCAAGAATATGTCTAATGTTCATAGGCCGGTTAAGTTCAGAAATGGGCAAAATCGGGCCAGGAAAAAAAAAGTTCCCCCTTACCGAACTAAAAAACCTATTAAAAAAATCCCATTTTTACATCTTTTTTTGCCATCTTTGTTAAACAAATGAAACCTTTTTGTATCAGAAGGGGTTTAAACTCCTGCACTTAGACCCAGAGGGCTGAAAAATTTATTTTTTTTCTGCCCGCCCCCTATTGTGGGCATGGATTTAAAAAATCATTAAAATAATGAGAAAATGGTAATACTAAATTGTAAAAAGCATAATAAATAAATTAGTTAACATTTATCGCGATGGGGAAAGTATCCCAAACCACCCCCCCCCCCCCCCCCCGAGCCCCTCCCAAAACAAAAACGACCCTGGATTTTTTATATGTTTTAATATGTTGAAGGGTATCATAGATTCGGCATAGACGAATTTAACACTCTCACTTGTTTTTTTTTAAATTTTGATTCTGTAGATTTTTCGGAAATTTAGAACTCCTAGATATGTTTTGAGAATGAAAGATTTTTAATGTTTTTCCTATAGTAAAATCATTAGATAACCAGGATTTTTTTTTAAGAAAAAGTTCTGATGATTGCAAAAGTTGATGATTATTAGTCAAAATTCTCAGATTCTTTCTTTCAATAACTTTTGTCTATAAAAAAACCCCTTAGAATTTAGAAACTTTTTTTAATCAAAGAAGTTAAAATGTTTTCCTGAAGGTAAAACCCTAAGATTCGGTAAAGTTTTTATTACTGACAAAAACATCAGATTCATATAAAATTTTTTTTCAATAATTCAGACTACTTTTCAGTGGGAAAAACTATTAGATATTATATAATAATCATTACGAGTCCTTAAGACTCATTGAATAATCATAACGAGTCCTAAAGACTCATTACATATTATTATTATTTATTGTTGCAAAAATTGATGAAATCATTAAATTATTAAAAAAAAAGAATTGTGAATGATTAAAATTCTGGGGGGGGCTAAAATTATTCTGGGGGGCTAAGCCCCCCAGACAGGGCGTAGAATTGAACTATGATCTCAAATATATGATCAAAATAATTTTAAGTTGTTGCACTTTTATTGGCCAAACATGTATTTTAAAAAAACACTGTGAAAAAGATTACAAAAAGGACCATTTTTAAAAAGCTCTAAAACAAAAACCAGATGATCAATCTTTACTGTGATGAGCTTAAAATTAAGGCAAAAGTTGATTCTTTCTTATAGACTTTTAAACCCATTAAAGATATCTTCCAGTTTATATGAAAAATAACACAGAAAACTTAAATTTGTAAAATATTTTTTTTTTAGTTTTCTTTGAAAAATATAATTACCTTTTTTTTTACAAAAATGGTAATTTTAACAGTATCATTTTAAAACGCAAGTATAACCCAACCAAACGCAATAATTAGAAAAAAAATTCTATGTTGGAGAGTCTCCAATGGAGACCATAGACAAATTATACTTTTGCGCTTTATACCAGATTTGTATTCCACTGAATGGCTGCTGTGCAGGCTTAAAAATAATGCAAAAATCGTAATTTTTCGCATTTTCAACCGTGAATAACTAAAAATCTGGACGTGATGGAAAAATTTGGAGAACAGATTCGGAATCTGGAGATCAAAGTCTACTAAAATTATTCACCAGAATTCAAACCGGAAAATGAGTGTTGAGCTGTGTAATTTAGAAATTTTTTATAGCTTTGCAATTTTTCAATTCACGTGCAAAATGGATTCAAAAAACTGCATCCAGGTAAATGAGACAACTTGTTTTCGATGTTACAAACAGGCATGGTGTCCACTATGGTCGAAAAGATGAAAATAATTACAAAATGCGCCGTATGAAATAAGAAATTCCACGCTTAGAGTCCCTTTTAACGGTTTTTAATAAATGCATTATGGATGCAATAGGGACATCTTGCAAATATTTTTAGTTAATTTTGTTACAATTTTAGTACACGAGATTAGTATAAGATTGTTTTTTATACCCTCCACTTAGTGATAGAGGGTATATATCATAGCTGTATTATTGATTTTTTTTATTTGGATTTTTTGGAAAAAAATAAAATACTTTGATATTTTAGTTGGCTATCAAAAAATAAAATGTTTTGTTATTTTATTTATTTTGGTTTGAATAAAATAAAATTTTATTTTATTCAAATTCATAAAAATGAAATAATATTTCTTTCCAAAAAAATCAAATAATTTTTTCTGATTGCTTATTCAAACAAACAAAATAGAATTTTTCAAAATAATCAACAAAAATTTGTGATTTTTTTTGGTTATTCACAAAAATTCAAATGAATAACGTATTATTTAAACAAAAAAAAGAAATATTCTTGAAAATTTTGTGTTTGAAAAATATTTTTTTTTTTTATTTATTTTGAATTTTATTATACAGTAAAACACACAATTATTCTTACAAACTACTATTGTTTTACTTATTTAAGGTTTTCTTTACTAAAACATTAATTAGATTATTTTTAATTTTTTCCCAAATTGACTTTTACTGATTAAAAAATGTTCTTAAAACATTTTCTTATGGAAAATACTCTAGTTGATTAGACTTTTCGATATTTTTCTTAAACAATAAAAAGTCGTGAAAGGATGTATAATTACTTAAATACCCTTAATTGTAAAGGTTAATTTTGCAAAACATTGAGATTTTTAAGGGTTTTTGCTTTGGTGACATTTTTAAGAAAATATTCCTTAGTATTAACTGTGAAATGTTTCTACTATACAAAAATTATTTTAATCGAAAAAAATTTCATTCTTTATATAATGAACATTTTTGCAATAGAAAATGCATTATTCTATTTTTAAAATTTAAATGCATATTTGCTTATAATATTTTTTTATTTTTGACTACTTTTGAGGTAAATGTGATGTTGTACTGATGATGTAATTTATTGTGATTCTCTAGCACATAACGATCTATCCGTCTATCCCTCATTTTACGGATTAACTGTTATATTTTTTAAGCGAGATACATTGAAGTCTACCAAAAGGGAAAAAATATTCTACGAATTAGTGCATGAAATTTCACTGGGGAAGTATCATATTGAAAATAATTAAAATAATAAGTTATAATATATCAAAAATGTTTCAAATTTACTTTATAACTATATCACATAGGAAAGGTAAAATTTGTGACTTTGACCAACCAAGTAAAACACGGGTGGTTGGAAACAGTTTTTGCCTAAAAGTGCGAATACTATATTTTCTTTTTTGAATACGTATTTGGAATGTCTAAGAATAATATAGGAACAAAAACCAAAACATCGATCGAGCACTTTTTTCAAAAATCGCGGTTGAATTGCAAAAGATTATTATATTCGAATTTTCTCGAAAACTAGAGATATCAAAAAAAAACAAATATTATTTGGAATTATGCATTTATATAAAGTACCCAGCAAAACTTTGGTAATGGGTAGTGATTATATAACACATTACCAGGTAATGTATATACCTTATTTGTAGCATTATTTTAGGATGTCTTACCAAACATTTGTTCCACAACGTATTATTTTCAAGTGAAAAATAATGCATTACTAATAATTTGCTACGTAATGCATGATTATTGGAAAAAATTTATTTCATATTTATTATTTCTAAACATTAAATCATGGATGACTTATATTTGGTTACATTATGTATTATTTGAAAGTTTGAAATAATGTATTATTTATAATTGGATGCATAATGCATTACAATAACATAAAAAATAATTATTTTATAAAAAAATGCATAAGTTTAAACTAGAGATGGACTCACGACAGGAAATTTCTAACGCCACACACTCACGAGCATATTTTATCTACTTACACTCACTTACAATCACGTGAGTAAATTTAATACAAAATTACTTTTTCACTACTCGTAACACCTTATATATTACGTTCTGGTATGCTATATTATATACCTTACTCGTATGCATTACTTTGAGTCTCATCGCCTGTTAAAATCATCAATGCTGCAATGTATAAAATAAGAGATCATGTACCTTATTTTATACCTTATTTGGTAATCTAAGTTTTGCTGGGTATTCAAAAAAATTTACATTGCAGTATTCAAACGGTCAAAAAATAAACATAATTATTTTGAATGTATTTTATATGGTATGGAATTGTGCACATTTTTAAGCGCGAAAAACACAAAAACGAAACAAGCTACAGCATTTTAGATGACAGATTTGGATTCTACAGGTCCATATTATATAAAATCCACTCTTAGTTTTTGACATTAACGCAATAATGTCTAACAGTGGTGCTACAAAAACGCTTATAAATAACATTTTTTAAATTTCTATTCCGAATATCTCGAAAACGAGAAGCTATAGAGAAATTGCATATTTCATAGAGTATGCGGTACGTTTACTTTTTTAGACTAACTACTTACAATTAGACCTTAAAGCTAAGTACTCTGTTTCTTACGGTGAAAATTTGACATAAACTTTAAATGCCTCAAATCGCAATAAAACATTTAAAAATCAACAACTTTTGACAATTATAAGAAAGAAACGATCATAACAAAACTGAAATGTCACTTTTTCACGGCAATTTAAATTGTCTTGTATAATAAAAATGCGTTTGTTATTGCCCGTTATTTAAAAATTTCTAAAATTAAAAATTTTTTTTTTTAATTTTAAATTCAAATTTAGTTGCTTAAAATATAAGTAGCTTGTGGCACAGAGGGTAGCGTGCTGGGCTATCAGCTCGAAATTATGAGTTCGATTCTCCTCAGGTTCGATGTTTTTTAAAATTATTTCTAAAAAATCAAAAATGAATGTACATTTCCGTAATTTTAACCGTTTTTATAGTAAAAATTTTTCAGTCAGTTTTTACGGATTTTTACAGTTATTTATATAAGGGACATTCCAAGCCAAATCACTCACTTTTAGACCCGACCCCTTTCGATTTATTTTATTTTTGGATATGTTTTAGTCCTTATTAAATGCTACTTGGACACCAATTTTCAGCCTTTTATTGCAAGATGGTGTTGAATAATTAATTTTTCAAAATGTCGATTTTCTCCAAAAAATTAAAAAATTGAAATTTTTAATTAATTTTGACCATTAAAAAATATAGATATTTTAAAAAAAGTTGGACAACGTTTTGTTGGTATTTAAATGTAGTTTTAGAAAAAAAAATATGAAAAAATTATTCGAAGTAATTATCACTTATTTTTTGACGTTTAAAAATTAAAATCGACTTTTTGAAAAAGTCCGAAACCTTCGATTTTTTTGTAAAAAACTATAAAAATTTTACTCTAAATTACGCAACTTTTAAGCCATAACTCGAGATGTGATCACAATTCTTTCTATTTTTTTTTTAATTTTTAAAATTGCACCTTTTATGTTTTGGCTCTGATTTATTTTATATGGAGCTCCAAAAAAAAAAATTGGTAGATACTGACCCTAACTTACCCTAAATATATTCATTTGGAGGTAAATATACGTCTCACAAAAATTTAGGACGATCGGACATGGGTAAGGCGTTTAGCATGGTCCTTGAAGTTTAAAAAACGGATTACAAGGAAAAAATGTGAATTTTTTTCTGTTTTCGCAATTTTTTTGGTATTTTAAGTTAAGTTTTAATTCAAGTGATTACAGAATTATAATGTGGAGTAAAATGCCTTTCTAATAAGGTACTAACAACTAAAATCGGTTGAAAATCAGCCAAGTTATTACAACTTCCCCAGGCATCTAGCGTGTGCCATACCACTTGATTAAAAAATACGAGTCCCTTTTTTTAAATTTATTGAAATTTTCTACTGTAATAACATTTTTTCATTATTCATGTTTAAGTGTAATATTGTTTTGGGTTTTCCAAATTTTAAAACAAAAAAAAGAATTTTTTTTTTTAAAAAGAGATTTTAAAAGGGTGTTGAAAATGCAGGCATTTTTAGCACTAATTTAAAAAATGTTAGCAAAACACAATATGAAAAATACTTGCCATCTAATTACATTTGGACTTGAAGAATAAAAAAATGTTATTACAGTAGAAAATTTCAATGAATTTCCAAAATCGTATTATATTGCTTAATCAAGTGTTCTGCCATACGTTAGATGCCTGGGGAAGTTGTAATAACTTGGCTGATTTTCAACCGATTTCAGTCTTTGGTACCTTATTAGAGAGGCATTTTACTCCGTATTATAATTCTGTAACCTCTTAAATTAAACCTTAACTTAAAATACCAAAAAAATTGAGAAAACAGAAAAAAATTCATATTTTTCCTTGTAATCCGTTTTCTAAACTTCAAGGCCCATGCGGAACACCTTATCCATGTCCGATCGTTCTTAATTTTTGTGAGGCGTATTTTTGCCTCGAAATGAATATATCTAGGGTAAGTTAGGGTCAGTATCTACCAATTTAATTTTTTTGGAGCACCATATAAAATAAATCAGAGTCAAAAAATAAAAGGTGCAATTTTCAAAATTTGAAAAAAATAGAACAAATTTCGATCACATCTCGAATTATGGCTTAAAAGTTGCGTAATTAAGAGTAGAACTTTTAGACGTTTGTAAAAAAAAATCGAAGGTTTCGGACTTTCTCAAAAAGTCGATTTTAATTTTAAAACGTTAAAAAATAAGTGATAACTACTTCGAATAATTTTTTTAATATTTTTTTCTAAAACTACATTTAAATACCAACAAAACGTTGTCCAACTTTTTTTAAGATATCTATATTTTTAACTGGTCAAAATTAATTGAAAATTTTAATTTTTCCATTTTGTTGAAAAAATCGCCATTTTGAAAAATTGATTACTCAACACAATCTTGAAATAAAAGGCTGAAAATTGGTGTCCAAGTTGCATTTAATAAGTACTAAAACATATCCAAAAATAAAATAAATCGAAATGGGTCTGGTCTAAAAGTGAGTGATTTGGCCTGGAATGCCCCATAAGTAGTCTTTTTTTTTAAATAAAGTTTCATTAGTTTCAAACGTATTTTCTGTTGAATTTACTGACATAATATTTTGAGTGTATGTAATAAATAAACATTTCGGTATTTATCATTATTATCAGATATCATTCCATTTCGCAAATCGCATGTTTTTAAATTTGGTTATATGACCGCTAAATTTTATCATAAAATTTCATTTTCTAGTCCCCTGGATTCAACTGCAGGACGTTGAAGTTCTTCTGCCATAGAAATATTTCATTTGCTTCTGCCTTTTTTCAAATTTTTAAATATGATCCGATTTGGCCCATTTCCGTACTTAACCAGCCTCAGACCATAAGATATATTTCTGCCAAATTTTCGCAGTCTAGCTCTTTTATTTTGGATTGTATCATGTCTTCCACAGACGAACGGACGGACATCTGCAGAATGTGTAACAATCGATCACTAATAAATAATATATATTTTATGGTTTGTTAGATAGATATTTCGATGCTTACACACGGAATGACAAAGTGAGTATACTCCTTAAACCAACCTATGAAAGTCGCCAATTTTTACAGATTTTTATACTTTTCTTTAAAAAAAAAGTTTTGTTAAGTAAATATTTGCATAAGTTTATAGCTCTGCACTTGGAATTTCCTAAATCACAACTTAACTTTTCTGAATTCAAATGGACTTTTTATAAATTACAATTTATAAGAACCTGATATTAAAACAAAACTGTTTTGTAAGAATATTTTTTTGTTAAACTGTACAAAATAAATAAAATAGTTTTTTTTTCAAACACAAAATTTTCAAGAATATTTATTTTTTGTTGTTTGAATAATACGTTATTTATTTGAATTTTTGTGAATAACCAAAAAAAATCACAAATTTTTGTTGATTATTTTGAAAAATTATATTTTGTTTGTTTGAATAAAAAAAATCAGAAAAAATTAATCGATTTTTCGTTATTCAAATAAAATCAAAATAAATATTATTCATTTTCAAATATTTAAATAATCTGTTATTTGATTATTTTTGAAAAAATATTGTTATTTATTCATTTCGTTATTTCAATCATAGCATACAGCTATGGTATATATAAGTTTGTCATTCTGTTTGTAACTCATCGAAATATCGGTCTGGGACCCCATAAAGTATATATATTCATGATGCCCGATCGATTTTAAGACATTCTAGCGATGTCCGTCTGTCCGTCTGTCCGTCTGTCTGTGGAAAATGCTCTATCGGACAAAATATTGCACAGAGATGACTGAAACTTAACATATTTATAAGGGATGTCGCGAATATTCGTCACTATTCGGTATTCGGCATATTCGGCATGTTTTTTGCATATTCGGTTAAATAAATATTCGGTAACAGTTTGCCGAATATTCGGCAAAATTAAAATTTGGTTAAAAAACACGTTTTATTAACGTTTGACTTTTTTGTAGTCATGTTAGTTTGTTTTTTGTCCAAAAAAAAAAACGTGAGCACTTGATTCAAAATCGAATTGTTAAGGTAACCGAAAAAATAGTGTCAGCAAAAGCGTTGTTGTTTTTTAGTCTGGTACTTTTTTTCAAATTTTTACATAGATAAAATACAGGCGTATGAATAATCAAACTATTCGGCAATATTCGTATTCGGTTCAAGCCGAATACCGAATAGTAAATATTCGGTAAAATGCCGAATACACTATTCGCGACATCCCTAATATTTATTGGAAGTTCTCCCTAGAAGTTTGGTATTGCATTTGAGCGATATCGGTTCAGCGGTTCAAAAGTTATGAACGAAAATGTAAGCACACCTCAAAAATTTCAGTACATTCAACATAACCTAAAAATACAAAATGCTTTAATTCCGCTTCTGGTTGACATATGTGAACATAATTGAGCACCAAATGGTATTTAAACAAGTACGAACATATTTTTTGACAAAAAAAGAAAAAAATCGCGGATTTTTTTTAGCAACATTTTTTTTCGCGGATTTTTTTTAAGTTATTTCCTTTTAACTAAAGTTTTTTGCAATAATCTTTTTGAAATTGTGGAGGGTATCACTACATTCGGCAAGGCCGAATTTAACTTTTTTACTTGTTTTTTTTTTTTATTTTGTGTTGTATTATTTTAACTACACTCTAATCAAAATTTGTTGAAATTTACCCAATTTACAGTAGGAAACTGGACTCCTACTATAAATTGGGTAACTTTACTCTGAATGTGTAAATTGAATAAGTTGACCACTAGTGGTCAATTTAAATAAAAAAGAGGTAAATAAATATAACAAAAAAAAAAAAAAAAACATTCGGCGCCAGCCAGCATCAAACTCGCGACCTTCCGATTTGAAAGCAGACTTCTTAACCACTACGCTACGGAAGCTTATACTTTAGTCTGGCGTTTTAGTTATTTAACATGTGTGTATGTATTTTGGTTCACAATTTTATTTACACATTTGTGTGTAAAATATTTGAATTAACGGATAATATTTCTAATTTGCTCTGTTTAATTGGTAAAAAGTATTATACGCATTTTGCGCTTATATTAACACAAAATGCGTGCTATTCAACAAAAATTTACCCAATTTATAATAGTAAGTTTACATGCGTTTTTTAGAGTGTAAAACACTGCTTAATAAATGTAAAGTTTATTTTGGGACAAAAAAATCTATAGAAATGTAAATAATATTTCGGGACGGAGCTCCTCCGCGGAGGTAGTATTTTTTTTTAGCCGGTAGCTTATATAGTCAAACTGAGGCTGCGTCCTGCATAATTTTTGAAATTATACACCAGCCCAATAACATTATCCTGTTAAAAATTGAAAATCAAAAAAATGTTTTCAAAGTGTCCGATTTGATATGGAATGCTCCATATACATATAAAAGAGTAACGTGACTGACTGACATATATGGTGAAAAACAAACATTTTGAAAAAAGCTCTTTTTGGAAATTCCGTTTCTTAGCGGGGTACTTTTGGTTCTTTTGTACTTTTGGTTCTTTTTATATATTCCAAAATAATGGTACTAGAATCTTGAACTTTTGAATGTAGGATCCTTCTGTAAAAAAAAAAACATTCTAGAAGCTTTTTATAAATTTCGTTTCTAACGGAGGTAATAAATTGTACTTTTGGTACTTTTTTTATTTTCTGAAATAATGGTCTTAGAAGCTTGAAATTTGCAATGTAGAGTGAAATTATTTCTCTGAAAAATCGTTCTGTATAATGTATTTTGTGTAAAAATTTGTACTTTTAGTAGTTTTTATATATCCTGAAATAATAATCCTAGGCCTTGGAACTTTGAATTTAGGATCCTTCTGAGAAAAAAAACCTTCCCGAAAGGTACTCTTTGGAAATTCCGTTTTTAAGGGTCGAAAAGGGTTAAAAATAGTACATTTGGTACCTTTTTTATTTCCTGAAATAATGGTTCTAGAAACATGATAATTTGTATCTACGTTCATATAGCAAAAAAGAGTTTTTGTGAAAATTTAGTCCCAAAAGCATAAAAAGTGGAAAAGAGAGGAAATGGTTCATTTTATAACTACACTTTGTAGGCAAAAACAAATAAAAAACACACTTAAAACCAGTGAATAAACAATTGAAAACCATCCCAGTAATTATTCATTTGTTTTAACAAACATCAACATTTTCTAAAATAAATAACATTAAACATTAAAAAATTAAGTTTTTTCACTCTTTTTTACCAACAAAATCGAAAAAAATAACCTACGAAAACATTAAAAATTATTGATAGTTCTGTTATTTTTACCAACAAATTTCAAAAAAATAACCTACGAAAACAATAAAAATTAATGATTTCGTAGGTAATTTTTTACAATTTTTTATTGAAATATTTTTTTAAAAATTTTTAATAAAATTTTGGGGAATCGATCCCGCAATCAACTACATTCTGGCCAGACACTCTACCCATCGTGCCAAAGTCACTTGATACAAACATGTTTTTATATTTCTATAAATAATTTTTTTAATTTTTTTTCTACAAAAAAATAACCTACTTGTGTAGGTAAAAACTAATGATATTTCATTAAAAAAATACCAACCATTTAAAAAAAAAATAACTTACACAAATCGTTAAAAATCAAAAGAATAATCAGTAGTTTTTACTTACAGAACAAAAATAAATGACTTTAAAAATTAAATGTTAATGAAAGTCTTTATTTTTTAGTGTGTTATTTTTGAAATAAAGGACTGAAGTAGTCATTACTAAAAACCAAGGTTGGCAATTGAAACGAATAACGGTATCGATATCGGTATTGGTATGGTTTTTTTATTTATTTCGGTGTCGGTATCGGTTACGGTATTTTAGTTGAATCGGTTACGGTATTACCAATACCGAAACGTCAATACCGGTACGTACCGGTATTATCGAAAAAATCCTAAAATTTTGTAAAAACGAGTAGAAAAGTTAAATTCGACTTGGACGAATACAACAATACCCTCCACAATGCCCTTCTAAAGTGATAGTTAATTTTCTAACGTGAATCAAATTAACAATTTTGTTTAGAAATATTTTATTTTGAGTAAAAAACTTTTTTTAGTCATTTTTGAAAAAAAAAAAAAATACATTTTTTTTTAGTGTAAATTTTTTTCGAGTGTAAGTTTCTTTTGTTTTAGTATAAAAATTTTTGTGAGTGACAAGAATACTTTGTAAAAAAATTTTCCTGACTCATCAATTTTTTTAAAGCTGGTTAAACGGTTTTTTCAACAAGTGAATTTAAGGTGAAACCAATCTGAAATTCACGGTTTTTTGAATTACTTTTGAACCACTGGGCTGATTTGGCTGAAATTCAATGGTTCGTATTGAACCAGGGGAACGGCAAATATACAGTGACGAGCAAAAGTGTAACAGGGTTCACATTGCTTAGATAATCTGCTCTATATTTTACACTACACAAGATAAAGTATTGAAGTTTTTTGATAATTTTATTAGTTAATTGATCAGAATTTATAAACATTATCGAAATATGCTGTAAAATTTTTTATAAAAAAAATATAGTAAAAATTCCATAAAAAGGCAAGTGTTACATTATTGCACTCTTGATTTTTCTACATAAATCTTTAGGACAACTTTTATATTTCGCGCATATAGACCCGGATTTTGCATTTTTTTTATAAAACTTAATAAATAACATAAAAATAATTCATTTGTTGAAAAGAAATTTTGGGTAAACATGATTTTTAACTCAAAAGTCCGTCCTTTTTACGTTTTTTGGGGAACCACGCATATTTATCAAGCTAAGAATTTGCAGAAATTATTTTTTTTGGATGGTGTTTATATCAGGCGATAATAGAGACCATTTATAAAAAAATTCGTAAATGGATTGTTGCGTTTGCAATTAGTAAAAAAAAAGTTATTGTGTACTGGGGTTGGGTTTCTGGAGGAATTTCAAATATTTTTGCCGAAATTCGACATTTTTCGGCTGAATAAAGGCCAATTTTGCCTCAAGAAGTGTTTTCTTAATTCAGCCGTAAATAAATCAACAAGTTATATCACCATTTGATCATAAATTTTGTTAAGAATGGGTTTATGCCATTTAAAACCACTATCACATTTCGTGGTTTTGGACATTATCCTCGGGGTAGTGCCATAGTGTCAAATTATCGAATCAGAACGCAATCTTTGGAGTTAATTTTTTCAGGAAGAATAAAAATAAATAATGTTTAATAAATAAAAGTCTTTTGCTGCTCTTATCATTGGACGAAATTCACTTATTCAATTTAGGTACCCCAAACAATAATTTTAAATAGGGATTTAATAATAACTACATTCTTTATAACAATATTGTCAATCTACTGATGATTTTAATTGACGATATATTTAAGACCGAATATAGAAAAAACATCATCGGCCAGAATTGGCTCGTATTCATCCGAAAAATGTTGAATATCTTCAAAAATATTTGAAATTCCGTCAAAAACCCAAATTGAGTACCCAATAAAAAAATTGTATTAATTGCAAAATAAACAAACCACTTATGAATTTGATTATAAATGGGCTCTACTATCGCCGGATATAAACGCCATTCCAAAAAAATAATATCTGTATATTCTAAGCTTGAGTAATACGTGTGTGTGGCTCTCCTAAAATCGTTAAAAGGACGGACTTTTGAGTTAAAAAAAATGTTTAGCCAAAATTTCTTTTCAACAAATGAATTATTTTTATGTTATTTATTAAGTTTTATAAAAAAATTGCAAAATCCGGGTCTATATGCGCGAAATATAAAAGTTGTCCTAAAGATTTATGTAGAAAAATCATGAGTGCAATAATGTAACACTTGCCCTTTTATGGAATTTTTACTATATTTTTTTTATAAAAAATTTTACAGCATATTTCGATAATGTTTATAAATTCTGATCAATTAACTAATAAAATTATCAAAAAACTTCAATACTTTATCTTGTGTAGTTTAAAATATAGAGCAGATTATCTAAGCAATGTGAACACTGTTACACTTTTGCTCGTCACTGTATATGCCAAGCTTCAGCAACCTCAGGATTGCCTTTCGAAAGTTAGCGTTTTTTTTCTCAAAAATTCACGAAAAACCCTTGCCGAAATTCAGTCTTTTGCTCATAACTTTTAAAGCACTGAACCGCTTTTGCTGGAAATTTTCCTATGTCTTTAGGACATAAATATAAGGCCGTATCGATTTTTACCTTTCTTTTTTGTTTCAGTTGAAAGGGGTTCAATAAGTTTCTATTGGGAATCCATAAAATGTATTTCCCTACCGCATCGCGGTTAAAGTAAAAACCCCAACTTATTACATATTTCATCTTATTTCTAGGCAACCAAGTTTTTTTCGTTGGTGTTATCTATTTGAAAAAATAGGTCTTCCCTGTCTAGACAAGATCACATTCAAAAATACTTTTATGGACGATTTCTATAAGTTAAGCCACTTCAAAAAATTAAACTATGGTGGAAAACCTCCTGCTAGTATTCCAAATTCCTTCCCCGAAGTCCTGTAAATATTAAAAAAATCCTTGGACACCCACATTACGGATTAAATAAAAATCCCCAAAAAACTATACTATTCGAAAGATGTCCAGAAAGTTTCTATTAGGAGTCAAAATGACACCATAAAAATTTCGTGAAAATCAATCATTTTCTTTTGCTCCCGCATCGCGGTTGAAGTATGGCTTTTTTGAAATTTTTGCTTAATTCACAATGTTGGTGCCAAAAGATTTTTTTTGATTTTTATGAGACTTCAGTGAGGCATTTGGTGTACGATTATTCATTTACAAAAACCTAAAAATTTACAAACTTTCTATTAATTTTTTTTTGTAAAAAACATGGTTTTTAAGAAAAACCGTTTCAATACCGGTACGTACCGATACCGAAGCAAAAGGTTTTTGGATACCGGTATCCGATACCAAAACTGAGTTTCGGTATTGGTATTGGTACCGGTATTCAATTTAAAGGGTTTTGAAACGGATAACGGTATTGAAAAGGTATCGATTGCCAACATTGGTAAAAACTGAACATCAAACAAATGTTTTTTCTTTTAAAAACGACTAAACGGAAAACTTTTTAAATAAACTACAAACAGTTAATGACATAATTTTTTGAGTGTACTGAACTAAAAACCCCAGATTCTTAAAATTTGACATGTAGAAACACCAGCAGAAATAACATCCAAGAGAAGGACATATTTTAAAATTTAAAATTTTAGGGTAAAAAAGGCTACCTTAAAAGTCGTGTAATGTGGTACATTTAATGTCATTGTCAGCCCTGGCAATGTAGCAAAAGAGTACTTTAAAAAAATACATGTATATTGAAAAGTAATTTTAAAAAGTGCTCTTTTGCCACCAGTGCCAGAGCTGGCAAGTACAACTCTGAATACCACTACACTCAAAATAATAACTCTGTTAAATTATAGAAAAACTCTGCTAATTTAACAGAGTACACCATACTTTTCCAGCTAACAACATTTCTTGGTAATTTTACTAAAAAACTCTGTAAAATGATTTTGACAAAAAAAAAACTGTTAATTTACAGAGTTTATAGTAAAATATTGGTTAAATATGAAAGCTTTTAGACAGAGAAAACTCTGTAATTTTACTTAAAAACTCTGTAAAATGATTTGGACAAAAAAAAACTGTTAATTTACAGAGTTTCTAGTAAAATATTGGTTAAATAAACCACCATTTATCGAATAAAACTGTGTAAATTTACATAGGTATATTTGTAAATTGCATTTGATGCAAAAAAAAATTTACAAAAAAAAACTCTGTAAATTTACAGAGTTTAGTTAAATGCATGTTATTTTGTAAAATTTTTATAAGATTTCTGAAAAGATTTATTTTTATAACTTTTTTTGCTACTTTTTCAACTTTTTCTCAAAAAAACATATACAGATAAAATGTGTATGTTTGGTAACAAAAACAAAAACTACTCAAAGCAGAAAGCTTTTTTGGTTATAAAAAAATACAAAGTATTTTGCCTAAATCTGTATTTTAGCAGAAAACTCTGTTAATTATCTGTAAAATTAAGATTACAAAGTAAAAAGTAATATAACAGAGAAAACTTTGTTTTTTGTCACAACAAAATACCAAGTATTTTCTTTAAATCTGTATTTTAACAGATAACTCTGTCAAATATCTGCTGAATTGAGATTACAGTCATTTTACAGAGTATTTTACAGAGTTATTATTTTTAGTGTATAGATAATTTTGTAAAATAACAAAAAATGCACGCAAAAATGTGCGTATACGCACTATCACGCAAACTTATTGGGTATACTCACTGTCATGCACGCTCGCGTGAGCATGAGTCGCATAAATTACGTGTTTAGTTCCCTTTTCTAGTTTATAATAGGATTTTCAATAAACATCATAAATTGTGACACTTACAATACTTTGGTTGTATTGGCTGAAATAATATAAAAGTTTTATTTAAGCGAGCTTTTATTGTTTTGCGATGACTTTAATGAAAAAACAATGTACTCTGCGCTTGAATGCTGTTAAGCTCAAGTTTCGTCAATGTTAAATTAACATTAAAATTCATATTGTATTTAAAGTGTTGCCACTTTTTGGATAATAACACAAAAATGGTAGAATTTAAAATATTTTAATTTTGGATGATTTTCCGGTAATTTCGAATAGAAAACATGAAACAAAATTATTGCCGGTCAAGACCGACCATATAAGCTCCTATACCAGTGTTTTCCGAAAAATTTGTCCCTATTTATAACATACCAGCCAGAAATTGGCACGGCGCAAAAAAAAAAATACTGGAAGCACATTGGCTACAAAAAAATACTAAGCTTTGCAGAAACATCGAATACACACAAAAAAAACCTTGCAAAATTAATAGAAAAAGTTTCGTGATCCCATTTTACAAATATTTGACAGTTTTCTTTGTTATTTTAACCAAACATTTTTGATCCAAATTTACATCACTTTTTGTAATTTTACAAATTTTCAAGTTTTTTTTACAAAGAAAAATCCAGTAAATTCACGAGAATTCCTGTACTCAGAAAATAAAATTGTCAAATTTAAATCAAAAAACATTAATTGCAAATCAACCGAACATGATATCAACCAAACATTTAGTAAAAACGGCCGCCTGTTAGTCCATAATACAAAAATTCGATTTTGTTTTCAACAAACTCAGTCAAGTAATTTTATTTCAAAATTCTTTTATCATGTCAATAAATAGTGTTTATGTTTGTTAAATTTCTTTGTTGAAAAAAAATTTCATTTGTCAGATCAACAAATTATGTTTGTGTTTGTTGAATTTCTTTGTTGAAAAAAAAATTAAGATTTTTTTCCTTTGTCAGATCAACAAATTGTGTTTGAATTTGTTGAATTTCTTTGTTGAAAAAAAAACAAAATTCTTTTTTCAACAATCAAAACTGAAAAACTGTTGTTGATATTACAAAAATCCGTATAGGAGTACTTCCAGTGAAAAAATTAATTGTATTCACAAATATAGGAGTCAATATAACAATTCGGTTTTTATACCCTCCACTTAGTGATAGAGGGTATATATAAGTTTGTCATTCTGTTTGTAACTCATCGAAATATCGATCTGGGACCCCATAAAGTATATATATTCATGATGCCCGATCGATTTTAAGACATTCTAGCGATGTCCGTCTGTCCGTCTGTCTGTCTGTCTGTCTGTGGAAAATGCTGTCACGGACAAAATATTGCACAGAGATGACTGAAACTTAACACATTTATTGGAAGTTTTCCCGAAAAGTTTGGTATTGCATTTGAGCGATATCGGTTCAGCGGTTCAAAAGTTATGAACGAAAATGTAAGCACACCTCAAAAATTTCAGTACATTCAACATAACCTAAATATACAAAATGCTTTAATTCGGCTTCTGGTTGACATATGTGATAATAATTGAACGCCAAGTGGTATTCAAACAAGTACAAACATATTTTTTGACAAAAAAAGAAAAAAATCGCGGATTTTTTTTACCAAAATTTTTTTTCGCGGAATTTTTTTTTTCCAAAAATTTTTTTTTTTTCAAAAGTAATTTCCTTTTAAATAAAGTTTTTGAAATTTTTTAATCTTTTTGAAATTGTGGAGGGTATCACTACATTCGGCAAGGCCGAATTTAACTTTTTTACTTGTTTCTATGTAAGTTTTATTGTGCCAAAAAAGTTGTAAATTTATAATTTTATTGGTAAAAAGCTTGTAGAAGTACAAAATAATTTCTTTATTTTGACCAGAAATTCTCGTTAAGTAGGAGGTAGCAAAAAATTTAGTATAGAGACGATGGCGTCTAAAAAATTGCAAATTTACAATTTTATTGGTAAAAAGCTCGTAAAATTACAAAATTATTGGTAAAATAGTTACAAATTTTCGTGCCATTTTACGAGTTTTTTTTAGTGTATAATAAAGACAAATCGCTCAGTGATTTGGCAGAAAACTCGTTTAAAGTTCACAATTGAAACTTTTACCCTTGTCAGGAAATGTCAGAAACTACACTCAAAATAATAACTCTGTAAAATACTCAGTAAAATGACTGTAATCTCAATTCAACAGATATTTGACAGTTTTCTGTCAAAATACAGATTTAAAGAAAATACTTTGTATTTTGTTGTGACAAAAAAACAAAGTTTCCTCTGTTATATTACTTTTTACTTTGTAATCTTAATTTTACAGATAATTAACAGAGTTTTCTGCTAAAATACAGATTTAAGCAAAATACTTCGTATTTTTTTATAACCAAAAAAGTTTTCTGTTTTGATTAGTTTTTCTTACTAAACATTAAAATTTTATCTGTATATTTTTTTTTTTAGAAAAAGTTAAAAAAGTAGCAAAAAAAATTACAAATTTTTTTTTCAGAAATCTTATAAAAATTTTACAAAATAACATGCATTTAACTAAATTTACAGAGTTTTTTCTGTAAATTTTTTTTGCATCAAATGCATTTTACAAATATATGTAAATTTACATAGTTTTCTTTGCTAAATGGTGGTATGTTTAACAAATATTTTACTAGAAACTCTGTAAATTAACAGTTTTTTTTGTCCAAATCATTTTACAGAGTTTTATAGTAAAATTATAGAGTTTTCTTTGTCAAAAAGCTTTCATATTAAAACAATATTTTATATAACCCTGTAAATTAACAGTTTTTTTTTTGTCAAAATCATTTTACAGAGTTTTTTAGTACAATTACCAAGAAATGTCAATAGCTGGAAAAGTATGGTGTACTCTGTTAAATTAGCAGAGTTTTTCTGTAATTTAACAGATTTATTACTTTGAGTGTACACAAAAAAAACCTTGTCAAATTACTAGAAAAAGTTTCCTAGTTCCATTTTGTTTTCCTTGTTTACAATTTTATTGGTAAAATTCTTGAAAAATTAAAAAAAAATTTTGATAAAAATCTTGTAAAATTACAAGGAATTCTTGTCAAATTGAAGGTAGCAAAATATAAAAGTTACAAGTTTTTATACCCTACACCACTCTGTGGTACAAGGTATAATGACTTTGTGCTGATGTTTGTAACTACCCGAAATATTGGTCCTAGACTCACTTTTAAGTATACCGCTTGATTTAAAATGACTTTTTGAGTCTATTTAGTCTGCCTGTCTGTCCATGTAAACGATGTAAACACGATAGGTTAGGTTGTAAGTGGCTGCTGACGTTTTACGTCAACACACGTAGACTCTGAGGTCCATTGTGATACCACGGGACCGTAATAGGTTTCCCTACTAGTCCCTGTCGTTAAACCATTTTGAGCTTCTTATAAAACTCCTTAGATGTTGAATTTTGACATCCAACAAATCAGAAAGATCGTACAGCTCCCTAGATCCCAGTGAAGCAAGTCTCTGACCAGAAAGTGCCGGGCAATGGCAAATAAAGTGTTCGATAGTTTCCAACTCCTCTTCATCCATGCAACTTCGGCAAAAGTCATTCGACGGCACATTTAACCGCTCTGCGTGCTTCCCTATAAGACAGTGTCCGGTAATTATAGAAACCACCGTCGAAATCTCTCCTCTTGGAAGCGATATCAGCTCACTTGTGCGCCCCTGATTAAGAGAAGGCCAAATCAGTCGTGTTGTCTCACACGTCCATCCATTTGCCCATCTTTGATTAGTCTCCGTCGCAGAACAAAGCCGTAGGTTTTGCTTGCAAGTTTCTAGAGGCATACCAACACATTCCAATTCTGTTGGAACCTGTAAGGTAGTTCCTAGTCTTGCAAGCTCATCGGCTTTGCAATTCCCTGGAATGTCTCTGTGCCCTGGGACCCATATGAGTCGTATGTTAAACTGCTTGGCCATCTCATTTAAAGACGTGCGGCAGTTAAGGGCAGATCTTGTTTTCAGAAACATTGAATCCAGGGACTTGACCGCGGCTTGACTGTCAGTATAGATGTTGACTGCGGTTGTAGACAAGACATTGCAGCTCAACCAGTCAGCCACTTCTTTTATTGCCAGCATCTCTGCCTGGTAAACACTGCAATGATCTGGCAATCTACGAGCCAGGCTCAACCCAAGCTCTTCCGAATAGACTCCAAAGCCCACTTGTTCGTGCAGCCTCGATCCATCTGTGTAAAAATTTATGGTAGCTCCACTACCCGGAGTATCCCCCATCCAAGACTCCCTGGATGGTATCATAGTGGTAAAGTGGCGCTCAAAGAGGCTCAAAGAGGGAGCACAGTCCACATTTTGTGGTATTGTTATCTTTTTCAAGATCGCGCTATGGCCACAATCACTGCTCCTCCATTGCAGCGTGCTATTAAGTCGAATTGCCGACGCAGCCGCATACTGCCTACCCAATATGTCCAAGGGTATCAGGTGAAGGAGGATTTCTAATGCAGCCGTAGGTGTAGTACGAAGAGCACCAGTGATGCACATTGACGCCATTCTCTGTACCTTCGTGATAAAGACAAAGTTCGCTTTTGTTTCCAAAGCAGGCCACCAGACAATGATTCCATACAGCAAAAGTGGACGCACCACTGCTGTATAGATCCAATGAACGACTTGAGGGCTAAAACCCCATCGTTTTCCAATGGCCCTTTTACAGGAATACAAAGCAATCGTTGCTTTTCTCACCCGTTCCTCAATATTACGCCTGAAATTCAGCTTCCTATCTAGAAATACTCCAAGATACTTGGCTCCATCTGAGAAGGTGATTTCAGTACCGTCCAGAGAAATAGGATCAAAAGCAGGAATCTTATTTTTCCTTGTAAACAGAACAAGCTCTGTTTTACTAGGATTAACTCCTAGACCACAGTCTCTTGCCCATTTAGACAGATCTTTCAGAGAACCCTGAAGAATGTCCCGCAATGTTGGCAGATGCTTCCCCTTTACCGCTATCGCGACATCGTCAGCATATGCGATAACATGACAACCACGTGCTTCTAGAGATAGTAGCATTGAATTCAGTGCCAGGTTCCAAAGAAGCGGCGAAAGAACACCTCCTTGTGGTGTGCCCCTATTGACAAATCGAGATATGACGGACGCTCCCCATTCAGACGTTATACGTCTATTGGCAAGTAGGTTTTCCACCATTAAAACGATTTCACGCTTTACTCCCAGACCCGACAATGCCAATATTATCGATTCCGGAATGACATTATTAAAAGCCCCCTCAATATCAAGAAAGGCCACCATAGTGTACTCCTTTACCGAAAGCGATCTCTCGATGGTACCAACGAGCTCATGAAGAGCTGTTTCCGTTGATCGTCCCCTGCTGTATGCATGTTGCCTTGTCGAAAGCAACCTCGGGTCAATCAATCTACGCAAATATGAGTCTATCATTCGTTCCATTGTCTTTAACAAAAAAGAAGACAGACTAATTGGTCTGAAATCCTTCGGAGCTGTGTGGGAACTTTTCCCAGCCTTCGGGATAAATACGACTCTGGTATCCCTCCATTTTAAAGGAATATACGACCAGTTGATGCATGCTGTGTATAGATTATACAGCAACGGGGCTATATAGTCCAACACTTGCTGCAACTCAGCCGGGATTATACCATCAGGTCCCGGGGATTTATAGGGCCTAAAGCTTTTTATCGCCCAGATTAATGTTGGCATATTTATTATTTCCGAAGCAATTTCAGATGCTTGGGCGTCAGAACGCTCCAAAGCCTGAAACGGCGTCATGGAACTGCCCGGAAAATGCGTGTTCAAAAGGAGATCCAGCGACTCTCCACTGGAGGAAGACCACACCCCATTAGGATCTTTCAGGTATCCTAGGGTGCAAGGAGAAGAAGCCAGAACCTTGCGCAGCCTGGATGCCTCAGAAACGTCTTCTATGTTTCCACAGAAGTTTTTCCAAGAATCACATTTTGCATTTCTGATCATCTTTTTATAACTCTTAAGTTGCAGCCTGTATGCAGACCAGTCCTCGTCCGCTCTTGAAAATTTAGCCTTATTAAAGAGCTTTCTGCAGGAATCTCTGCTCGTCTGCAACCCATTTGACCACCAAGGTGGCTTTCTTTTCCCTCTAGGCTTTGCAGAAGGGCAAGACGCATCCAGGCACCTATTACAAACATTTGTTATATGGTCAACCAGACAGTCAATTTCCGCTAAACTATGCGGTTCAGATAGGGGTACTTCATCCAAAAGCAAAGAAAAAGTCTCCCTATATTTCACCCAGTTTGTTCTTCTCAGATTTCTAGAGACTGTCTCAACCGGGGCACGCTCCCTGAGCAAAAACTCAATGTAGCGATGATCTGAGAAAGAATGCTCTTCCAAAACTCTCCAGTCATCAATTCTATCAGACAATGTATCTGATACAAGTGTTACGTCAAGAACCTCTTGCCGCGTACTTGTAACGAAAGTTGGTTCACTACCCTTGTTACAAATATACAGGTTAGTGCTTAACAAAAACTCCAAAAGTGATTCGCCTCTATCATTTGTGTCTGTACTACACTCAAAATAATTCTACAGTAAAAAAATTAGTAAGTGCGTTGGTAATCCAAATCTACTAATAAGTTACCAATTACCAGTATTACAGTAGTTTTTTTAGTATCTTAAAAGTGCTAAAATTAGTATTTCTTACTGTTTATGAGTAATTTTTGTTGGTAGTCGGTTGTACTAATTTTTTTACTATTTTTAGTTCATAAAAGTACTAATATACAGTAATTTATTAGGTTTTTAATTTTTTTTTTTTGTTAGTAATAATTCCGTAAGGGGGCGCTTGTTTACAAGCAGAGCTACCAACTGTTTTTGCTGCAAAATCGTTAAATTTGAATTCAGTGTTGCCATTATGTTACATTTTGGGTAAGTGCTGGTGCTTTTTTGGTTTTGCCGTTTTTTAAATACGCGTTTTTAAAGATAAGGTATTTATGGTGTTTTTTTCTATTTTTTTTAATTTGTGATTTTTATATTATCAATAGATTTTGCTGAAATTTGAAAGTTAAGCCCAGACCTAATGAAATTTGGAAAATTTTATCCATGTTTGGACCTTGGCCTCATACAAACAACCCCTTTAAATTTGAATTAAGTGACTCAAACAATTAATTTAAATTGTGCCGAAGAGGAACTTACGGTTGTGGGGACTCGCCCCATTTGCTTACAGACAGCGGCGTTTGCTCTCAATCGTCGGCTTATTTAAATTTTTGGTTATGGAGTTGTATTTTTGTAATGACGCAATCAAAATATGTATTTTTGATAAAGTTAAATAAAGAAAATTGGGGTTTATTTTCGTAAAAATTTCAATACAATTTATTGTTTTTACAAAACCAATTTACACAGAATTTTGAACAACGCTATGCGTTGTGATGGAATGTGATTTCATCTTAGGTGTGAATTAGGTATAAGTTCATGTAGTGTGAACGTGGCCTTACTCTATACAGGATTAATGATTTTTTTGGAATAAGACTAAAAATAATGCATGAACCTTCGTAATGCATGAAAAATAAAAAAAAAATATGGCCTATGGGAAGCGGTAGGGAACAACTAGTACATATTTTTCCATTTTTTGTGGCTATGCATTACATGGTAATGCATACTGTTACTCCCTGTAGATTTAGTCGCCGATATTCAGTTAAAAGAAGCATATTTCTCTCAAAATTGTTTTATATGTGTTTTTTCCAGTAATTAAAGATTTTAAAAAAATATCCAATCGGTCCATGTTTGGACTTTCCTACTTGTATTTGTGTAAAAACTTTTTGGTACATATTTTCTAATTTTTTTTTACAACTACGTATTTTTTTAAATGTTTAATGACTGTTGTTTTTTTAAACAATTTTGTTTACTGTCAAAATCCAAATCCGGCGACCAAATTTGTCTATCACGTCAGGATTTTGAGTAATTCGCGGTTAAAGTGCCGAAAAAGGGCATTTTTGACCCTTTTTATATTTTTTTATTTTTTATATTTTTTTTATATGCCCAACAAACTGGTAAACATTTTTTTGAGAATTTACAAATAAGGACTTTTGGCCGGAAATCGATCTGTCTGGCCCTCTGTGCATCAGCGTTTGAAAGGCTACGTTAGCTACCCGTTTTTTTGCTTTTGCTTTTCATCTCACTTCAAACAATTTCAATATTATAAGTTATAGCTTTTGTTTACTTTTCTTTTTTGTGTTTGCTTAAACTACAACAACATGAAAAAAACAAAAACTCCAAACAGAGCAGTAGCGGAAAACAAATTTTATTGTTGTAGCCTACAAATATACTACAGTAGTATATTTGTAGGCTACAAAAATACTACAGTAGTATATTTGTAGGCTACAGTATTACTACAGTATTACTATAGTATTACTACCTTCACATTGTAAACAAATGTAGCAATATAAAAACGTGATCATATTAAAAATATCGTTAAGATTGTGTAAAATGAATACAACATCGAAAAAAGAATAATAATACTTTTAAATAAAATTCTTTTAATTATTTTTAATAATTTTTTTTTAATATTTTTTTGATCCAATGATCAGTTTTTATTTATTTTTCCAATTTTTTTATTTACAACTCATTTTAAATAATTTTAACCTAACCGAGAACTGGTAACAATGACCGTCGTCTCGTTGTAGCGAAATCGACCAAGGGTTTTTGGTGGGAATCGAACCCACGACCCTCTGTTTCATAGCCTAGCACGCTACCAACTAGCCTACAGGGCTATTTTTTTAAATTAAAATTCTTTTAATTTCGGTCAAAAAAATATAGAAAAATTTGGAATTTTGTCGAATTTTTCGATATTTTCGAATATGTACGCGATTTTAATATTATCGGTCTAGATACTCAGAAGTTATGAGCAAAACCGTGGCATTAACATTGGGTTAGAGATGGGCGCTGATCACGTGATTTGCGTGATTCACGTGAATCACGCGTGAGTGATTTTCATTTCAATCACGTGATTGTGAGTGGTTGTGAGCTGAAAAAAAATTTGAGTGAGTGAGTCATTTATTTTTTGCGTGAGGTTGCGTGATTAGATTTTTAGATTAGCCCAATTTTTTTATTTTTTGTAAAAATTTTTTTTTGGAGTTTTTTTTTTTTGGTAAGAAAATTTTATTGCGTGAGTAGATTTTGCGTGACTCACGCGTGAGCGTGATGGAATCTGGCGTGAGTAAGATTTTTATTACTCACGTGAATGAGTGATTCGTGCGTGAGTGATTCGATTATTTTAGCGTGAGTGTGAGTGAGTGTGAGTCAAAATCCACTCACGCACCCATCTCTACATTGGGTTTTTCGAAAATTCACGTGTTGAAAAATACACAAAACATGGTTTTAATTAGAGATGTGCACGTGAGTGATTTTTGACTCACACTCACTCACGCTCACGACAGGAATTTTTGAATCACACACACTCACTCACGAGCAAATTTTTTCTACTCACACTCACAATCACGTGAGTAAATTTAATACAACTCACACTCACGTGCACTCACTCAAGCTTCACTCACACTCACGTTGACTCACACTCACGAAAATCTTATTCAAACAAAAAAAAAACTTAAAAACTAAAATTTGAAAAATCTTTTAAAATTTTCAACAAAATTTAAAGTTCAGCGAAACTTAAAAATTCACGCAAAAATCTTACTCACGCAAAAATCTTACTCACGCAATTTTTTCTTCACTCACACTCACGTGAGTAAAATTGAATTTAGTCACACTCAAGCGTGGTCACGAGTGAATCACGTTCTAATCTGCTCATGTGCCCATCTCTACTTTTAATGACAAGGGTACACCACAACAATGTTTGCCAAAGTTTTTTTTCCAACCCTATTCTTTATACACATTAAAATAAAACAGTTATGTTAAACAAGATGAGTGTGTGTGTTATAGTTTTATTAAATTTTCTCTTTGTAGGCTACAAAAACAATATTTGTAGGCTACCAAAAATAATTTGTAGGCTACAGGTAGGCTACCAAAAATAATTTGTAGGCTACAGGTAGGCTACCAAAAATAATTTGTAGGCTACTTGTAGGCTACACAATTCTAAAGTTTTTATTTTATTTGCTACTTATTCATTTTTAAAAACAATCGTAAGCTCTTGCTACAAAAACAGAAATGTGCAAGTATTAGTAGTTATAGCAATTGAATGATTTACATATTGTTTGTTTTTAAAACTATACATATCGTCAATTTTGGTTGTTTAAGCTACTTTCTTCGTAGTAATTTAAACGCTGCTGTGCATTCCATTAAAGCAGTTCTGTGGCTTGATAATTGAATGTAATAAAAAAAGTTTGTTTAAAATTTAATGTTAACCATTATCTTAATATTACTTGAGTAATATGAATGTAATATTATTTTTACTTTTGATTGTATCAGCTAATTTATTGAATTTATAATAAAAACAAATATTTTTATTTTTTTTTCTTGCTTTTTATCCTTTTTACCTTAAAAACACATTTTCAAATTTTTTTTTAATATTCTCTCTTTTCTTGGCGCTGATTTTTGTTTGGTAAATTTTTACCCTTTTCCTACGATTTTTGCGTTTTTTTTTTCATATTGATAATGGCAACACTGTTTTTATTAGCGATCATTTGCTCCTTCACAATTCAGCAGCAAGCAGCAGACAGCAAAAATTAAGAGTAGACTATTTAATTATAATTTCACTAAAATGCCATATTTTTTATTTCTTAACATTGCAAAAGCACACATCAAGTTCCAAATACAATAAGTACAGCTTTTATAAATTTATAATTTATAATTAAACAGGCACTTTATATTTTTTGCCGTCTGCTGCTTGCTGCTGCAGTGTGTGCGAACACTACGTTTGCTCGCATTAACTGCAGTGCTACCAACTGTTTTTTCTGTTTGTTTAGTGCGAAAAAGAATTAGAAAAAGTAACAACGCGATACTCACTCACGGACTCCGTGACACGGAGTGTTTATAAAAAAAATATATGTTACATTTATTTAATTAAATTGTGTTAAAGTAATTATATATAAATGTTTTTTATTTAAATGTGTTTATAATAAAATTAATATGCATTAATAATAAAACCACGTCAGTTTTTTTTTTAAATCGTTTTTTATTTCAATGATTGTGTAAGAAAAAAATTCAAGCTGAAGAAGAATATAGATACACACACGAATACAAAAAAAAATGTAGGTATAAAAAAGCGCACTCTGTAGTAAAATGTTTGTATATACATTTGAACATGTATTGAGAATATATTATTTCTTTCTTATATTTTTAGCAATCGTTTACGTGGTACAATGAACGCTACATTTTTTTAAACAGCTTAAGAAGACATGTAATTAAGTATATCTTATAACCGAAGTGAAATAAAATCATTTATATATAATATTTTTCTGACTTTTATTTATTAAAATTGATTTAGGTAGTAATTTTAATCACTAAAATTAGTAATTTTATTTACTAAAATTAGTAGTTTTATTTACTAAATAGGACAAAAATTTTAAATATTTATGATTTTTTTAGTAGTAAATTGCAGTAATATTTACTGTTTTGTTAGTATTTCTCATGTACTAGATATTAGTAACAAATTTTAGTAATGATTAGCAACGCCTGCACTAGATCATTTTGGACTAAAACATTAGTACTCGTAGCTAAATTTTTAGTATTAAATACCCACGTTTTTTTTTGAGTGTACCCCATATCGAATGATGTGCATTAGCATCACAGCACACTAGTAACTGGTGTCCCCTAGATTCAGACTCCCGAATCAGACCGCCAACCTTCTCCGGGGGTATTGGCCCCGGATTAGGAAAATACGCAGAGGCGAGCCAAATAGATTTCCCATGAAGCTCTAAGCTAGCCGCTGTAACATCCATATCACTAAAAGTTGATAAAAAGAATATATTTAAGCCATTTTTCGCCAAGATGCAGGCTCTTGGTGAGCCCTCACCTTTGGCAACCATCAACTTAAACCCAGGGGTTTTCAATCCGCAAACCCTGCCACCCCGCACCCAGGGCTCTTGGATAAAAACCAAGTCAACTGCTCCTGTCGTCAGGCGCAGCAATAGTGCAGCTGAGGCTGCCTTACAGTGATGGAGGTTTATTTGTAGGAACCGCAACATCTTGTTTTTTTTCCACCATCCTTTCCACCACCGTGTTATTGGCTTCATCCTCCGTGTTATCATAGAGGTCGCATTCGTCCCCAGATTCGGTTTCGAATAAGCCAGATATGTGTCCCATCTGTTCTGAATCGGAGGCAACAGAACTCTCCGAATTCCTCACTGCATGGGCCTCGTCCTGAATGTCACCCATAGTGGCATCAGCTTTATCCTCCGTGCCATCACAGAGGTCGCATTCGTTACCAGATTCGGTTTCGAAAATGCCAGATGCATCTCCCATCAGCCTAGAATCGGTCAGCTGAATATCAACCTTTTCCAGATTCTCCTCCCCAGCCGACTCTGCCACTGGCTTGTCTGCTTCCAAAATAGGCTTCTGGTCGCCCTTGTAGACATTGACTCTTATATGAAAAAAGCCAAATCTAATAATGCCGTCAGTCCTGGCTAAAAGCGGAAGCGATTCCTCATTAACCAAGACCACTGCTTGACGACGAGCGCCCTCCATCTCACCCAATCTGGCAATTTGCCAATTCTGAGTTGGAAGGTCAGGATTGCAGACTTTTATCATCTTTAGAATCACCGCAGTGTCACTTGTAGCCATTGGGATCCATGCATGAGCTCTGGGTTGCGAGGGGATATCATGTTTTTCCACAACGTCCAGTCTGGCTCCAGGCCATAACTCTCCCACTTGGCTAATGGCAACCTTAAACACGGCTGCGGATCTTTCGTTTCCAAAAGCAACGAGTTTTACTCGCCCCTGATACCAACCTGCGTTGACAGTAGTAGGGAGAAAATCAGGCATACTCTCAAGAAGCCTATAGTAGATTTCATTTAGTTTAGTTTCAACTAAACTCCACTTGTCCCTTGGAATACTACAATCCCCATTTTGCCTGTTTATCACAGCCCTAACGAAGTTACCTTTCACCACTTCACTAAAAGACTGAGTCCAGACGTTGCCGGTCACCTTAGATCTTTTAGGTAAAGGTTTCTCGTCGGGCGAGCGCAACCTTTTACCAGACTTCGATGACGAGGCCGAAACAGCGCTCTGTTCGTCAGATGCGCGCATTGCCGAAAGTTTGTCCTGTTCTTCAATGACTCCTTTCGCCCATGATAGCGACGCCCTCTCACGTTCGGAGAGCTTCGTTCCATCGAGTTGGCTTAGTCTGTTAATTATTTTCAAACAAAGCCTTCTCTGGTTGTGCCTGACCTTTGATGGCTTAAGTTTCTTTTTCTTTTTACCACCAATATTAGGCTGAGCACCCCTACCAGAATCAAGGCCGGACTTCAAGGTCGCAACCCTAAGACCAGTGCTAGGACCAGCACCAGTCGGTGAGGCAGAGCCTCGAACTAAATCGGTATCATTTGTGTCCATATTTTCATTTTCCTTGATGTGGTAATGAAAATATCACAAAAATACCTATTACGAACAAACCTATTACGAACAATTTTAGTAATTCAATTTATAGCACGGAGTTAAAATAAAACACGTCCACACTCGTCAACAGTTGAACGAAGAAACACGATACAGGGCGCAATTATCAATCGAATTGGCTGAAATTTGAAACTTAAGCTTCTTTTGGCTCAAGGACGAAGCCTATTGAAATTGGAAAAATCGGTCAATGTTTTAAAATAGTCCCCATTAGGGCTGTCAAACGGTATCAGTTCTTTAAAATCCAGGGATTCGGGATTTGGAAATCGAAATCCCGGGATCCCGGGATTTTTCGGGATCACGGGATTTTTCGGGATCCCGGGATTTTCGGGATTCCGGGATTAAATTTCTTTAATTGTAAAAGTAAAAAAATAGTATACTCTTTATGTTTCAGTTTTATTGTGCATATTAAGGGGGCTACTGTGGGTTAGTTGGTAGCGTGCTAGCCTATTAAGCAGTAAGTTGTGGGTTTGATTCCCACGAAAACCCTTGGGTCGATTTCGCTACAACGGAATTATTAAAAACAAGTAAGAAAGCTATATTCGGCTGTGCCGAATCTTTCAATACCCTCCACAATGTTAACCAATGCACAAGACGCAGACGACCTTTCTTAGCCAAAATTGATTTTATATAAAATCATAAACTTACAAACAACAGAAAACATATTTTGTTTTTGTATACACTTATTTACCGTTCAAAAACAAATTTAGATAAAAATAAAAAAAAATGTAATTTTTAAAATTTTTTCAATTATTTTTTGCGTTTAAATATAAAAAAATTCTTATAATAGGTATATTCGATTACCTAAATTTCTTACTATTTTTTACTACAACTGGAAAGTCTTGATTACTTTTTGTATTGAAAAATTCCAGCTGTTGTAAAATGAGTAAAAATTAGTAGAGTGTAGTAAGGTAATCGAATTGACCTAATACTCTACATGGAAAACAAAAAAATTATAACAATTTATAACACATTTTAAACCACAAATTTTTCCAGTTTTGTAATTTTGGCCAAGAAAAGCGATGACCGGAACCATAGTGCAATGTAAATATTTAAAAAACAAAAAAAAAATCTATATATATAAAAATGGATGTGTGTATGTATGTGTGTATGTATGTTTCTTATGGACGCAAAAACGACTAGACCGATTTTGATGAATTCTTCAGGAAATATTAAGAATAGCCTGGGAAGTAACACTGTGTGGTCAGATTTTTGATTCTCTGTCCGTGGGCGGAGAGGCGTTGCAAAATCAAATTTTTACATTGAACCACTTTTGACGTCTGCTTATAAAAAAGGAATAAACCGATTTTGATGAAATTTAAACCAAAGATAGTACTAATCGAGTACTATGTGCCAAATTAGAGCGTTATTGGACAAATGGGCGTAAAATGCTACGCCCATTTATATTGAATTGAAAATATTTCTGCTTGCTTTGCAATAATGCAATAACGGCTGATACGATTTAAATTAAGTTTTTAGCACTGATAGTACCAACGGAGTGCGGAACTTACCGAAAAACAGTTGAACCGATTCTATTGGCGTTTTTAATCAAGATAGTGCTAACCAAGTGCATATGTAGGCCATATAAGATCGTTTTTGGAAAAAGGGATCAAAATTGCAACGCCCTTTGTACTATACTGACCATGATTGAACAAAGAGGCGTAAATTGCCACGCCCCTTTTTTATACTGAACGCTATATCTGCCTGTTTTGAAATCACGCAAAAACGGACAAGATAAATCTGTCCCTACTGATAGAACTAACCGAGCGGGAACTGCAGGTCATATGTAGAGCGCGATTCGGCAAAAGGGTATAAAATGTCACTCCCATTTTTCATAAATAAAAAGTTATTTCCTCCTCTTTTGCAATCACACAAAAACGGCCAAACTGATGTCAATGAAATTTGCAGCACAGATAGTACTAATCGAGGATGCAGAATGGAAATTTAGACTATCATGATTCGATAAAAATGCGTTAAATGTCACGCCCCTTTGTACCATACTTAACGTTATGTCTGTCTGCTTCGAAATCACGCAAAAACGGCTGAACCGAGGGTGGAACCAAAGATTAATAGCTTTACCCGGACCCGTGCTTTAATTTTGTCCGACACTATATTTTAATTAAGATGCAATATAAAACAGTTTTTTTCTTAGGGGCAGCAACGCGGACCGGGTATAGCTAGTATTTTATAAGTATGTATGAAAATTATATAAAAGCAACCACGTGTATGACACATACTACGTATTTTTTACTTCTATTGATACAAATAACTACTAACAAGCCAAATAAGCATCAACAACTACAAAATGGTGCGCAGCCACGTCATATCATGGAGGTTTATATTGAAACTCATCTCAATTGCTCATAGCTTCTTAACCCCTTGACCGATTTTGCCATAATTGGTACCAAAATGACCAGCAAAACGTTGAGAACAATAAAATATGAACGTATTTAAAATTTTATTTGAATATGTCACCATGAGCCAAGATAAATCATTTTAAAATTTTGGGTTAAATTTATGGTGCCTCTCCCCATTGTGCGATTCCGCCCAAATTTTTTGTGAGTGTTAGGAATGATAAAATTACATAAAATTCCATGTTTCGTTCTCATTCATTCAACAGGTGTCAAGTTATAACATATTTTTGTGTAAAATTCACCATTATTTTTGAGGTACCTTTACATTTTCACTCATATCTTTTAAAATACTTAACCGATTTAAAAAAAAAAATACATCAGTTTCTGCCTAGGAGAATTACGCAACTTTTGGTACCAACCAAGCGTTTAAATCGGTTCTGGATTATTGCCAAAAACGTGATTTCAACAGACAGACAGACGGACAGACGGACATCGCTAGATCGACTTAAAACCGATCAAGGATCATGAATATATATACTTTATGGGGTCCTAAGCCAATATTTCAATGTGTTACATACGGAATGACAAACTTATATGTACCCTCTATCACTAGAGTGGAGGGTATAAAAAGTATTTCTAATTATTCTGATTGTTATTTAAAGGCAATTCAAAAATTAAGTATACGCCACTTATGCAATTTTCAAGTAATTATTATTATTAAATATTTAGTAAAGAACTAAAAAAAGCTTTGATGGGTTTGTTATGGAAAATGACAACTTTTATTTGCTTTTGGTTTCATCCCATTCCGATTTTGTTTCTTGCACTGTATAATTTTAAAACTAATTTAAAGAAAATTTAAAATAATAAAAACATTTAAAGGAGAAAGTAATAATATAGTACATTAGACTTGCATGTATAAAAAAAGGTTTTTTTGCAATTTTCAACGACCGGAAATATTTTTATTCCCCTACGCCTAAAACTTATCAGGTACAATTTTGAGGCCAATCGGATTAAATTTACCTGTGGCGCCCTTCGATCAAAGTTTCGGTTTTTTAGAAAATGTTTGCCAAAACCTGCAACTTTGGTCAAAGGGCTCCGTGACTGTGGCTTAATGGTTAGTGCGTTGGACTATTATTCAGCAAGCCTGGGTAGAACTCTCAGCTCAGCGAAATTCGTGGCCAGCTACGCTGAAAATTAAAAAAAGTTTTGGTTTTAATTTGTTTATGTAAATGTAACAATAATTGAACAAAGTTGTATTTTTAAAAATAAATTCTCAAACATTTTTAATATTTCAAAAATCCCGGGATTTGAGCTTTAAAATCCCGGGATTCGGGATTCATTTTATGACAAAAATCCCGGGATTTCGGGATTCGGGATTGACAGCCCTACAGTAAATATAACTATGCCATGAATGAGATCTTTTATTCTAACGAAGAATATATTTGCTAAACAAAACAGAAGTGTGCTTTTATACGGCGTTCACACTTGCTGTTTTGAAGTGTTCAAGAGTGAGATGTTTAAAAAAGTCTTTGTTCTGTGTCCATTACGTTTTTATTCTGCTACTGGTGTTTTGTTGAACAACTTGTTTAAGGTCGCTAGTGTGAACTCCATATTAACCAAACGTGCAGTGAGATCCAGAGAAAAACAAGAACGTCGTTACTGATCTGGATCACAAAGAGCCGCTATCTGAGTATGCCAAATTGCTTAGACGCATAAAAGTTCTATACGAACATCATCTATGTAAGACCTTTTGTTCTAAAGAGTAAAGGATTATGCTAGTTCTTCCATTCCAAAAAGCAATCAACTACGTCTCGTTATCCAAAGAGTATCCTATTTTTATTATTTTACAACGGGAGATCTACCAAGTCCGGCACTGTGACCCTTTTGGGTCTTTTGTGCAAAGATCTATAAATTTTAATACAAATCAGATACTTTCCTTGTAAGTTTCGTTTCAAATGCGAATTTCTTTAAAACGGTATGTGCTAGAAAAACTTGGATTTTGATATCTCTATAGTTTACGAGAAAATTCTTCCAATTTCGAACGTCCGGGAAATATTTTATTCTCCTACGCCTAAAACTTATGTGGTACAAATTTGAGGCCAATCGGATTAAATTTGACCGTGGCGCCCTTCGATCAAAGTTTCGGTTTTTTAGAAAATTTTTGCCAAAACCTGCAAATTTTGGTCAAAATGGCTTAATGGTTAGTGCGTTGGACTATTATTCAGCAAGCCTGGGTAGAATTCTTAGCTCAGCCAAATTCGTGGCCAGCTGCCTTATAAATCAAAAAAAAAAGTTTTAGTTTTAATTTGTTTATGTAAATGTAACAATAATTGAACAAAGTTGTATTTTTAAAAATAAATTCTCATACATTTTTAGTATTTCAAAAATCCCGGGATTTGAGCTTAAAAATCCCGGGATTCGGGATTCATTTCATGACCAAAATCCCGGGATTTCGGGATTCGGGATTGACAGCCCTAGTCCCCATACAAACGTACCCTCTAAATTTGGCTTTAATGGCCTTAACAACCGTAATATAATATGAATCCTTCCTCAGCATGTAAACGTATTTCGTATTCAGAAATCTAAATTCAAAATTTTATAAGAATCGGACCAGTCGTACTTGTAGTCCCCATACAAACCCCCTTCCCGATATTCACATAAATCTCTAAAAATTCACGAAAATAGGAAATGTTGTTGTAATTTTTTTGTAGGTGTTAAACGTATACTTTGGTAACCTTATCAAATTTGAATGGACCATTTTAGGACTTAGTCCCCATATAAAAATTTCGTCTGATATTCAGATAAATCGGTCTATTGGCAACAAAATGAAGAATATTTCACTTAAATTTCATTTGTGTGTGTTTTTACACTAATTTAAGATCTGGCAAGATATAGATCCCATCGGATCCATGTTTGGAATTGAGACCCATTTTCCTGGAAAATTGGTGTAGGGTATTATATGGTCGGTCTTGTTCTTGTTATTTTACAAGGTTTTTTATCGAGTGTAAGATTAGGTAAGTAGGCAGTCGCTTTTTGGTCAGCTCACATGGGTCCTTCTATTAACGTGGTCCCGTTGTGTTACCTATAAAAGAAAGGAAAGAACAGATAAGAAGAGGAAGAGATTAAGAAAAAGGTATCTTATTGACATCCATACACTCAAAAACAAAAACCTTGTAAGATGACAAACAACAATTTTAACTTTCTTTTTACCAATAATTTTGTAATTTTCAACTTTAAATTTAAAATTTCATTGCAATATGCTCAAAAACAAAAATTTTATTGCATACTGAAAATTTATGTATGGTAGCCCCACTTAGAAGTGGGGTAAGGTAAAAATAATGGGGTCGGCCATATTTTACCCCTCTAGGGTAAACCATGTGAGTGCTGAGTGTAAGGTCGATCCCCATTAATTTTTACACCCCAACATTTTTTCTGAACAAACCCATTCCCTATCTCCACTTCTTAAGCGGCTCCCATACAAAATGGCATTGTTATGAAATTTGCTCCACCGCTCTTACTCTTACGACCGACCTCCAATATTTTTTCAATACGAACATTTTCTTAGAACATGCCTACCCTAAATCTTTAGCCATTAAGGTGGTCCCCATATATTTTTATGCCCTCCAACTACAGTATGGGGGTATACTCACTAGGACCCCATAGAGTATATATATTATTGATCAGTAATCGATTCTAAGACATTCTAGCGATGTCAGTCTGTCCGTCCGTCCGTCCATCCGTCTGTCCGTCCGTCCGTCTGTGGAAGACACGATACAGTCCAAAATAAAAGTTCTAGTCTCCTGAAATTTGGGACATATATGTCTTATGTTCATGGGCTGGTTAAGTTCGGAGATGGGCAAAATCGGACCAGGGGGGAAAAAGTTCCCCCTTGACGAAGTAAACCATCCCATGAAAAAAGGTAACTTTTTATAGGTTTTTTGTATTTTTGTTAAACGAATGAATCATTTTTAGGCTTAAAAAAGTTCAAAGTCTTGGAATTGGACCTAGGGGATTTGAAAATGACTTTTCTTTGGTCCGCCCCCTTTTGTGGGCGTGGATATTAGCAAATAATTTATATTATGATGAAATTGTAAATATTTTGTACAAAAAGCATAGTAATTAAATTTGTAAACATTTTTGACCAGAGGGAAGGCGTCCCAACGGACCCCCGATAGCCCCCCCCCAAAAAAACGTCCCTGCAATTTTTTTAACGTTGGAGGGTATACAAGATTCGGCACAGCCGAATTTAACACTCTCACTTGTTTTGTATTTAAATTGTTTTTTTTGGACTTCAGCTCATAGCGGTCACATGGTTCACCTTAGAGGGGTAAAATGTGTAGCCGACTCCCATTATTTCCCCCTTCCCAACATTTTTTCAGAAAATACCTACCCCCTTAATCCACTTCTTAATGGGGCTTCCATATAAAATTATTTTTTTTTTTTTCAAAATATTGGGCAAATTTTTACCAAGTAAATTTTTAATATGCCATAAAATTTTTTTTTTTGAGAATATTGTAATGAAATTTTAAATTTATATTGGTCTTGCTATAGCAAATGTAAACACAAAACAAAATATAAAGATTTGATGAAAGGAATACCCCAATTCCTAATTTGTTGTTATGACTTTAAAAAAAAAACTGATTTTTTTCATTTTTTGTTGCCACGCCTATATTAAAGGCGGGGCTTATTAGCTATTCATGTTGTAAGCTACTTATATATTAAAGAATCTACGTTTGCTTTGGTAGGCCCAACAGAGGCGTGCCCTTTTTTCCCCGGGGGGTAAAATTGAAATTTGTGTTAAAAATGGGTCAAATTTCGATGTTGCTGGGGAGCTCCAAATACAAAATTTTGACATGCTATTTTTTTTATAAAATCATCTACGTCAGAGCTTCTCAATTAGTTTTGCTTCGCGACCACTTTTAAATATTTCAAATTTCTCGCGACCCCCACATAAAAACCAATTGAAAAAATAAAGTCGGTCAAGACCTATTGAAGAACTTCAGCTCATAGCGGTCACATGGTTCACCCTAGAGGAGTAAAATAAATGGCCGACTCCCATTATTTCCCCGTTCCCAACATTTTTTCAGAAAATACCTACCCATTTACTCCACTTCTTAATGGGGATCCCATATAAAATTAATTTTTTTTCAAAATATTGGGCAAATTTTTAACAAGTAACTTTTCAATATACCATAATATTTTTGTTTTTGAGTATATTGTAATGAAATTTTTAATTTCTATTGGTCTTAATATAGCAAATGTAAACACAGAATTTAAAGATTTGATGAAAGAAATCCCCAATTCCTAATTTGTTTGTTAACTATTTCAAAAAAAAACTATTTTTTTAATTTTTTGCTGCCACGCCTATATTAAAGGCGGGGCTTATTAGCTATTCATGTTGTAAGCTACTTATATATTTAGGAATCTACGTTTGCTTTGGTAGGCCCAACAGAGGCGTGCCCTTGTTTTAAAAATTGAAATTTGTTTGGAGGCTGGGGAGCTCCAAATAAAAAATTTTGACACGCTATTTTTTTTAAATCATCTACGTGATATTGCCTTACAGATCAATCGAAAAAATTAATATATTCTGAACGAAACTTTTAAAGTTATGTTTTAAGTGGGTGCTGACGTTTTACGTCCCAACCCAAAATTATGGGATCCTAGACCAATATTTTGAATTGTTTTGTTGGCATTTTTTGACCAAGCTCTGTAAAATTTTTTGTTTAATTGGTGGCAACACTATATTGTTCACAATAGTGTTGAGTTGAACATATTTCAAGAACAAACACACTCAAACACACACTGTTTAACAAAGTTATTTCAAAATTTAACAAAAGAGAAAACTTGCTTGAAAAAAAAATATTCAAATGCTGCTCATTCAACATCAGAATAGCTAAGACGATTGTTAAAACCAGACGTTTCAATATTTGAATAATTATTTGTTGGTGATTTCTTGAACACATTAAAAAAAATAGAAAAATATATATTTACGCTGAAATAAAAAATCGGTAAAGTGTTTTGCATATTTTTTCTTCATCAAATTGAAATGATACAATTGTGCTAAAAAAAAAATTATTCAAATAAATAAAATAAAGAAAACTTAATTTCACTTTTAAATTCAACAGTTTTTATTTATTTTTTAATTTAGTTAAAAAGATCAAAAACACTTTTAAAAAAATGGGTTGTACTTCGGGTGTAATGAAATGTATTTTAAATGCATTAAACTCTCTACTTGCCGTAAGTACATATTTCAATATTTTCTGTAATTATAATTTTAAATATTTGCTTAGTATTTTAAAAATGATCAAATAAGTTGTTTACAAAAAATAAAAAAATAAAAAAACTGAAAAACAACTCAAAAAGACAACAATTACTTTGATTATGATATCATCGACCTACCTTATTTGTGAATCTTTCAAAAAAAAAAAAAAAATAATATTATTCCACGAATCAACGCAGATACTACATACAAATGTATCTCTAATGTACGTACATATGTAGATTTTGGAACAAAAGAAACGTAGAATTTAAATATTTACGATTTTAATAAAACCAATATGTATAATTATTAGAAATTTTATAATAAAAGTCGAAAATTCGAATCTTCATTTTATTGAATTTCGACAATAAAAGCTTTAAATGATTTTTTTTATGTGATAACACTGTGCAACACGAATTTGTATGTGGAATTACACCATTTGCGGATGTAATTTGAGGATTCTTTTTATAATTCGAAGATTCTATTGCAATTCGAAAATTCTATTTGTAATTCGAGTTTCTACTTGTAACACGACGATTCTATTTGTAATTCAAAGATTCCATTTGTAATTCGAAGATTCAAAGATTCTAATTTGAAAAAGATCACTGTAAGTTCAGTTGATATTTTTCGAGTTACACTTGAAATTTTTGAATAACAATTGGAATCGAATTACAAATAAAATCTTTAAATTACAAGTAGAATCTTCGAATTGCAAATGGAATCTTCGAATTACAAATGGAATCTTCGAATTACAAATTGATTCTTCGAATTACAGGTTAGGATAGGCTAGGTTGTAAGTGGCTGCTGACGTTTTACGTCAGCAGCGTACGTAGACTTTGAGGTCCATTGTGATCGTGGTATCACACTGTAATAGGTTTCCTTACTAGTGACTGTCATTAAACCAATTTGAGCACCTTATGAAACTCCTAAGATATTTAATTTTGACATCTGACAAATCAGAAAGATCGTGCAGCGATCTTTCTGAAAGTGCCGGGCAATGACAGATGAAGTGTTTGATAGTTTCCAACTCCTCTTCATCAATGCAACTCTGGCAAAAGTCATTTGACGGCAAATTTAACCGCTCTGAGTACTTCCCTATCCCAGCAAAAACTTACATTACCAGGTAATGAAATGTGTAATGGGAAATTGAAAGTTATAACTACTTCTGATTCGAATTACCTTTCCCATTACATTTACAAGCAAATGTGCCAAATGTAATGATTATCAAAACAGTATTAATAACTAATTACATATGTACTTATAGGTAATGAAAAAATTATTTAAAAAAAAAAATTAAAAAAATAAAAATATCTTTAATTTTTTTTTATTTTTAATCAAAATAATGTACAGTGAGTCAAAAAGTGAAAATCTAGTTCTGAAATTTTTTTATTTTATTATAATGACTTAAGTAAGTCATTATTAATAAGTCCTTATTTTACATTTCAAAATAATGCAAAAGGTAATTTTTTGTCATTACTATGTAATTAGAATAGTAATGATGTGTCATTACCAAGTTTTTGCTGGGATAAGACGCAATTTGTTATTTGTTTACAAAATATGTAAGAAAATAACATGTCAGGGCATACCTTTAGATTATATTGTAAATAAAACCCAAAAAAAAAAATGTTAATAACTGCAATAAAAAATCCCCTAAAAACGTAAAGAAATATTATTTAATTTTTTTTATTTCTTCTTTGGGTAATTTTTTGAGATTTTTTTTTAGTTCTTCAAGGGGTAGGGTTTTCTCGCTAGTTCGATTTGCCTTTCTACGAACTTATTTTGCGAATAACCGAACACATATAAATGTCTATAAGAATTCAAATCTATATATATAAAAGAGTAATGTGAGACTGACTGACTGACTGACTGACTGACTGACAGACTGACAGACTGACTGACTGACTGACTGACTGACTGACTGACTGACTGACTGACTGACTGACTGACTGACTGACTGACTGACTGACTGACTGACTGACTGACTGACTGACAGACTCATCATCGCCCAGCCCAAACCGCTGAAGCTAGAGACTTGAAATTTGGACTGTAGGTTCACCTCCCGGAATATAGATCCACTAAGGCTGGATTTTTGCCAATGTTGATTCAAAGGGGATAAAAATTGTAAAAAACTGTACTTTTGGTACTTTTTATATCTCCTGAAATGATGGTCATAGAGACTTGAAATTTGGACTGTATGTTCACCTCCCGGAATATAGATCCAGTATGGCTGGACTTTTGCCAATGTTAATTCTAAGGGAGTAAAAAGGGTAAAAAACTGTACTTTTTTTACCTTTTATATTTCCTTAAATAATGGTCCTAGAAACTTGAAATTTGGAATGTAAGTTCAGCTCCCGGAATATAGATCCACTAAGGCTGGGTTTTTGCCAATGTTGATTCTAAGGGGGTAAAAAGGGTAAAAAACTGTACTTTTGCTACTTTTTATATCTCCTGAAATAATGGTCATTGAGAATTGAAATTTGGACTGTACGTTCAGCTTCCGGAATGTAGATCCAATAAGGCTGGACTTTTGAAAATGTTGATTCTAAGGGGGTAAAAAGGGTAAAAAATTTACTTTTGGTACCTTTTATATATCATTTAAAAATGGTGCTAAAAACTTGAAATTTGCAATGTAGGTTCATCTCCCGGAAAAAAGATTCACTAGAGCTGGGTTTTTTGTTAATGTTGATTCTAAGGGGGTAAAAAAGTAACTTTTATAAAAAGTACCTTTTATAAAAAGTACCTTTTATAAAAAGTACCTTTTATAAAAAGTACCTTTTATAAAAAGTACCTTTTATAAAAAGTACCTTTTATAAAAAGTACCTTTTATAAAAAGTACCATTTATAAAAAGTACCTTTTATAAAAAGTACCTTTAATAAAAAGTACCTTTTATAAAAAGTACCTTTTATAAAAAGTACCTTTTATAAAAAGTACCTTTTATAAAAAGTACCTTTTATAAAAAGTACCTTTTATAAAAAGTACCTTTTATAAAAAGTACCTTTTATAAAAAGTACCTTTTATAAAAAGTACCTTTTATAAAAAGTACCTTTTATAAAAAGTACCTTTTATAAAAAGTACCTTTTATAAAAAGTACCTTTTATAAAAAGTACCTTTTATAAAAAGTACCTTTTATAAAAAGTACCTTTTATAAAAAGTACCTTTTATAAAAAGTACCTTTTGTAAAAAGTACCTTTTATAAAAAGTACCTTTTGTAAAAAGTACCTTTTATAAAAAGTACCTTTTGTAAAAAGTACCTTTTATAAAAAGTACCGTTTATAAAAAGTACCTTTTATAAAAAGTACCTTTTATAAAAAGTACCTTTTATAAAAAGTACCTTTTATAAAAAGTACCTTTTATAAAAAGTACCTTTTATAAAAAGTACCTTTTATAAAAAGTACCTTTTATAAAAAGTACCTTTTATAAAAAGTACCTTTTATAAAAAGTACCTTTTATAAAAAGTACCTTTTATAAAAAGCACCTTTTATATTAGTGAGCTAAAAATGGCTAAAAAAGTGTTTTTTTCGGTACCTTTTATAAAAAGTACCTTTTATAAAAAGTACCTTTTATAAAAAGTACCTTTTAAAAGGTACTTTTTATATATAAAAAGTACCTTTTATAAAAAGTACCTTTTATAAAAAGTACCTTTTATAAAAAGTACTTTTTATAAAAAGTACCTTTTATAAAAAGTACCTTTTATAAAAAGTACCTTTTATAAAAAGCACCTTTTATATTAGTGAGCTAAAAATGGCTAAAAAAGTGTTTTTTTCAGTACTTTTGATATTTTCTGACGTTATGGTTCTAGAAACTTAAAATTAGGAATGTAAAATCCTTTTTGTACTTTTAATATTTGCTGAAACAATTATTCTAGAAAATTGAAATATTAAATGTAGGATCCTTCGGTGAAGAAAAAAACATTCTGGAAGAGGTACTTTTTGGCAATTCTGTTTTTAACGGGGGTAAGAAAGTGTACTTTTTATACTTTTTGTTTGTTCCTATAATTATGACCTTAGAAGCTGAGTTTTGGAATGTAGGGTTCTTCGGTGAAAAAAATATTCTGCTAAAGTTTTTTAAAAAAATTCCGTTTCTGGAGGTGTAAAAAATTGTTTTTTTTTGTACTTTTAAAATGAAACTTACATTGAACGAAAGGAGATGGAACTGGAAATGAAATAAAGTAGAACGGGGAACGAAATGAAATAGAGCTGGGAACAATATGGAATGATATTTTTTACTCAAATTTTTTGTATTTAACTTTTTTTACTCCATATTTTTTCTCTCTATATGTTTTTTCACTCAAACTTATTTTCAATTTCTTTTTTCACTGAAATATTTAAAATATTTCGAATGTCAAATACTCTCCATAATATAAAAAAAAAATCAAGTGTTAATTTCGGCTGTGCCGAACCTTTTATAATTTTAAATTCAAAATATGAGGTAGCCTTCGGTGTTTATTTATTTTTTTCAATATGGAATTATTACTAACTGAATTTGTTATAAATGATTACTTATTATTAAAACTATTTATAATCTACAAAAATATTTCAAATCATGATTAGAATAAAAAATGTATTTAATATACATATATTTTATTAAATAAACATTAATTTTTAATTGTAGTGATTTTATATTTAAAGAATCATTGTCATTATTATTAGTCATACAATAAAATAAAAAAAAAAGTACAAAGAGATGTTTTGCTAATTCTGTGTAATTACTAATTAGTATTAATCCATAAAAATCAAAAAAGTTTTTATTAGTTCATAAACATAAATTTCGAATTTATTTTATACATGCATGAGGTTTTTGACGTTACATCAGCTTTTCATTGACTTTCGAACAAAGTGACATAAGGCAAAACGAGTAAATGTAAGAAATCCCGAAACAGTTTGAGGCTACTAACCCTGAAAATTACCACCCAATCGCAATTTGTACTGCAATTTCAAAGGTGATGGAGAGTATGATTAATTGCACAGTGCAACAACCAAAATCGGAATGGGATAAAACCAAAAGCAAATGAAAGTGGACATATTGCATAACAAAACACTCAAGGTTTTTTTAGTTCAGCGCTAGACTTTACACGCATTTGAAGTTGGAGATTTTAAAGCATTTAAAGTTTTTGTGTACTAAACATGTCCTACTTTAGGGGCACTAAACATGTCCTACTTTAGGGGCATTGAACATGTGGGGTCCAGCATCAAAACTGAAGCTCGAAATTATGTTAGCAATAACCGGTATGAATTTTGCTGCAATCGGATTAGTACCTACTTACTGAATAGCCAAACTACGTAAAATATACCACTGTACACCGTTGCGTTTGATTGTTATTTAAAGACAATTACAAAATTAGTCATACGCCACTTATACAGTTTTCAAGCAATTATTATTATAATCATAATAAAAGTTCACCAACTTCAAATGCGTGTAAAAAGTTTATCTAAACGCTGAACTAAAAAAAAACCTTATGGGTTTTGTTATAGAACACCGACAGCCAATATTAAACATGAACCGGATGATATACGTCTGAAAGTAGAGCTCAAATGAAGAAAAACTGCATTTACAGTTTTTCATTTCGTGATCCTGTTTCCTTTTAAAAGGACTTTAAAGTTTTAAAGGATACATTTTGCAAACTATTTTTAAATGTGGTTTACTTGTCCTAGGATGACAATGGTGATAACAAATAAAAGAGGAGGATGTTTCCAAATTTTTCCATTTTTTTATTTTGCCATATCAGGATAAAAGGATGTGAATAAAGTCATTTGAAAACTTTATCAAAATATTTTGTTGAAAATTTTGAATGATATTGAAGGATGCATTTTTAAAAGGACATAACTTCCTTTTTCCTGATATGTTAAAATAATAAAATTGGAAAATAAGGGGACATCCTCCTCTTTCATTAGCTATCACTAGTGGCATTCTAGGACAAGTGCAACTATTAACAAATATTTTATAAAACTTAATCCTCTAAAACTTTTAAGTCCTTTTAAAAGGAAACAGGATAACGAAATGAAAAATGCAGTTTTACATTTTGTCTCCAGTTCCAAACGTATATTCTCCAGTTCGTCTTCAAAGATTTTTTAATTTTTTGGGGTTGTTGCACTGTGTAATTATCCTATGAGTCGCAAAATTTCCAAATTTGAGCTAGATTTAGTTAAATAATTTGTGCATGAGTTTTGGTCGAAAAAAAGTTATTTTTTCAACTTTGGCCACTACACAATGGCTGAAAACTCTGTAAAAATTCTGTAGCTTCTGAATGGGTCAAAATAACAGTGGGTCACCTTTTCTTCGCAATAAATGTGATTTTTGCACTATATGTCATGTTCATGATTTTTGCACTATAGTCATGTGGGGTATAAGGGGGGAGGGTTAATTTCCCTACCAGACCAAATTTCAAAAAGAAGAAAGAGGAAAAGTAGCAAAAAAAAGAAAGGAAAAGAAGGATTTTTTTAAATAATTTTCCAAAGGAAAAAAAATTCGAAATCAAAAAATTTTTCATAGAAAAAAAGTTTAAAATTTTATAGGGAAAACCTGAAAGTTTTAAAGGAAACATGTAACTAAATCTGAAATTTTTCTGTTCAAAATTTCTATCAATCTGAAGAGAAATTTTCTTTGTGTAAAATTGTTGTGAACAGGACAATTGTGGTTTAAATAAACGACTTAGAATGTGCTTTTTTCTTTTACAAAAACCGAAGAAGAAAATACTCGAGAATTAAAAAATTTTTCTATACAAAAAGTGTCTCAGAATGTAAGACTTTTGCTATGGGAAAAAGGTCTCAAAATCTGAGACTTTTTCTGTAGAAAAAGTCTCAGAATTAGAGAAACACGATCACAGAATCTGAGACTTTTTCGATAGAAAAAGGGCCTCCGAATTCGAGAATTATTTTATAGGAAAAGGTCTCAGAATTTGAGACTTTTTCGAAAGGAAAAAGGTCTCAAAATCGGAAATGTTTTTTCTTGAAAAAAAGTCTCAGAAGTTGAAACTTATTCTATTGGAGGAATGTCTCAGAGTGTGAAAAGTTATTAGAATTTTAAATTGTAGGAAAAAGTTATTCGAATCTTAGACTTTTCTAGAGGAATAAGGTATCAAAACTCAGAATTTGACACTTTTTATATAGGAAAATGGTCTCAGAATCTGAGAATTTTTCTATAGGAAACAGGTCTTAGAATCTTAGACTTTTTCTATAGGAAAAAGGTCTCAGAATCTAAAGCTTATTCTTTATAAAAAATAGTCTTAAAATCATAGACTTTTTTATGTAAGAACAAGGTCTCAAAATCTGAAACTTTTTTTATAGGAAAAAGGTCTAAGAATCTGAGACTATTTCTATAGGATAGGGTCTGTGAACCTCAAATTTTTTGGGTAGGAAAAAGGTCTTAGTGTCTGAGATTTTTTCTATAGAAAAAGTGTCTCAGAATCTGAGACTTTTTCTATAGGAAGGTCTTAGAATCTGAGACTTTTTCTATAGGAAAAAATGTTGAGGGGTAAACATTAATAGGGGTCGGTCTCACTTTTGACCACCCTAGGAGGCACCATTGAAGCGGTAGGACCTAACTTGATAAAATAGATTTATAAAAAAATTTAATGAGAACCGCCTTAAGGGTTAGACACAGAGCATGGGTATGTTCTGAGAAGATGCTGGGATTTACAAAATAGCATCATCTAAGGCAAACATTTTTCGATGACCTAGATTGCCTAAGCGGTGTCTCATTGACGTCTCTAGCAGAATACCCTAGGGAAACGGGGTGGTTTAAGAAGTAGAACTTTGCATCAGATCGGAAATAGGGTAGTATGATTAAGGGAATCACAATGGGCCTTATGGCCTCCGAGTGAACGCCCATCCAATCTTACCTACAAAATATTAGTGGTCGATCATACATTTGACTCCTCAAGGGCCATTTTGAGGCTGTTGCAGTTTTATAAAAATGTAATATTTGTATGGCAGCCCCTTTAAAGAGTGGGGACAGTGCTTAGGTATGTTTGCAAAAAATTTTAGGGGGCGATTGCGGGGCAGTTGTGCGGCTTCATATAGATTTTTTTAGTCAAAATCGACCAATTTTAAGGTACGGGGTGAATTAGGGTGCCTAAACACTTTCAGATTGTTTGGGTATGTTCATAAGAATTGTTGAGCTTGACTGCTTGGCTACAATTTGCCAAATGCTGTTAGGGAAAGATCAACAATCCCTGTAAGTTATGCTGAAAAAAGTGAAAAAAACTATATTTTTTACTTTTTTTAAAAAAAGTCCAGTATTTTTTTTTTTGCATAAAATGTTTACAGAATAGGGGGAAAAATGCGCAAAAAGTTGCAAAATTAGACAAGTTTGAAAAAGTCACACAAAAAGTCTCAAAGTTTCAAAATGTTGCAAATTGCAACTTAAGTCACACAACAGCGACCCTGTCGATAACACCACAGCTACTCAACTTACAACAAATACATGATTTATTTGCAAATATTTGTATCAAATCTTTCACTGTGCCACGTGGTGAAGAGTGCTAAATTTTTTGGCATACCCCTAATGAATGTATGAGTAAGTTTAAACCTGTTTAATGATGAGAAATTATTGCTATTTTTTTTACTTTTTAAAAGGTGATAAAATAAATTTATTTATAAACAAATAACATCTCCAAAATCATGACAATAACATGAAACATTCTTAGAAATTTAGATCATAGCCAAAACAAAAGGCATTAACCCATATTGTACTAGGCGGGGCAGATGTGCCAAAGATAACAACTTATATAAATATTCATTTGTTTATGTTAAGCGATTAAAATGTATATTTTTTATATTTAAATAATACAAAATATTTACTTTTCTCTATTTTTTGTTTTTGTAGATTACGGGCATCCTATTGATCATATTGGCCACCCTAACCTTAAAAACAGCACCACCGGCTTATGTTTACTACATGTACATTGTTGGCGGTGTTAATTTGTGTGCTGCTTTATTAGGTTGTTGTGGTATTTGCCACGAACATATTTGCATGACAACCACAGTAAGTATTTCAGATTAATTATTCGAGTGTATGATATTGATTATATTTCAATTTTGATTCGTTAATTTAGTACGCTCTCATCATTTTGGCTTCATTGATCGCTCAAATATGCAGTAAAGTCTATTCATTTGATTACGTTGGTGTCATCAAAAAGTATGCCCGTGAAGATGTTGAAAAAACCTGGTTAAATGAAATTAAAACTCCTGGTGCCATGGACTCCACACAACAAACTGTAAGTCTTATATATTTTTTTAATTAATCCAAGAATTAGAGTTATGACAAACCCGTTGATGAGTAAAAATTTCCTTAAAGTCCCAGCAAAAATAATGCTGAACTTATTAAGACAACTTTTTTAATATACTGGCCGGAAACGAAACAAAAGCCGAACATTTCTTTAAGCTTCCTAGTGGAGATGTGAGCGTGAGTGACTTTTGACTATCACAATGGATTTCACAGTTTATATGTGGTGACGTAAAGCGTCAGCAGCCACTTACAACCAAAGTCACGCTCACGACAGGAGTTTTTAAATCACGCACACTCACTCACGAGCATATCTTTTGCTACTCACACTCACTCATAATCACATAAGTAAACTAAAGACAACTCACACTCACGTGAACTCACAAAACCTTCACACACACTTACTTTGACTCACCCAGCAGAAATTTTGCTGAACTGGCAGCAGCTTTTGAAAAGGAAACTCGAGTCAAGGAGCGCATCCAAACCTGATGAATTCATGCATGATTCTCTAATGCGATGTCACACTTTAGAGCGCTAGTTGGATACACCGAAAAAGCGCTCTTAAGAAGCTTTGAATTCACATCTCTTTAGAGCGCTGAAAAAATCGCTATAAAGATGCAGTGAATTCATGTATATTTTTAGAGCTGATTTAACTATTTCTAAAATACAAATTACAAAATCTAAAATACAATTGACTAGTTCTGAATGCAATTGGAAAATCTTAAATACAATTGACTAATTCTGAAAATCAGTTGACTCCCTGCAAGCATTTGGAAGAAATATTGCCTAAGAGATCCAATTAAAAAATTTCCAATTATGTTTCGAAAATTTCAAATTATATTTCAGAAACTTCCATTTATATTTTAGATATTATCATTTATAACCAAAAAAATTTTAATTACATTTAAAAAATGTTCATTTATAATGAAAATTTTTGAAATATAATTGGACATTTTTAAATATAATTGGAGATTCTAAAATATGATTGGATATTTTTTGTAATATAATTTGTATTTTCTGAAACTAAAGTGGAAATGGTATACTCAATTTTTTTTATTTAAAATGTGAGGTGTTATGACTGAAGCACTCTTTGCAGAGCTGATTAATGCGCAATAATGACGCAGTGAAATCATGTGTCTTTGCCTAAAACTCATGGTTTTTCATTCAAAAAGTGTTAAATATATTCAAAAGGAAAGCATGTATGAAATTTTATCAAAATATAATTTTATATTTTGAGTTTTATATAAAAAATCTTAACAAAAAATATAAATTTTTTCCCCTTACTTTTACTGCATCCTCAAGAGCGCTCTTTGGATGCGCTTCGGTATGTTATAAAAAGATGCTGTGTCGCCAAAATCTCGATTTCTTTTTGCTGGGCACACTCACAAAACTCTTATTTACACAAAAAAATATAAAATCTAAAAATATTTTTAGATAAATTTTAAATTTTGACAAATTTTTCAAAGTTTTGGCAAAATTTAAAGTTTGACCAAAATTTAAAGTTTCCCCCTAATGCAAATGTTGTATTGTCAATCTTTATTGAATGTCGAGTAAAGCTTACGTTTAAAGTATTTGGTGTGTTCAGCAAATTTATGTAAAATATTACGAAGAACATTTTTGTGGAACATGTTAACCCTCTAACTCCTCAAGATAAGGGTCTTTTTTTTTGTCCTTCTTTTCAAAAAAAGCAAAAAACACCATTAAAGCAGGGATTTAAGGAGTTTGAATGTTCCGCAAAAATATTTGCCGTGAAATTTTACTATAAGTCCCTGGATACATCAAAACTGAAAACTCAACCAGAAAGTCAGAAATAAGACACAATAAAAGAGAGCTTAGGGTTAATTTCGCATTTATTAAGAAAATCGAGTAAAGCTTACGTTTGAAGTATATAGTGAGTTCAGCAAATTTATGTAAAATGTTACGGAGAACATTTTTGTAGAATATATTAACCCTCTAACTCCTCAACATAAGGGTATTTTTTGTCCATCTTTTCAAAAAGAGCAAAAAACACCACTAAAACCGGGATTTAAGAAGTTTAAATGTTCCGCAAAAATATCTGTCGTGAAATTTTACTATAAATCTCTCAATACACCAAAACGGAAAACTCAACAAGAAAGTCAGAAATAAGACACAATAAAAGAGAGCTTAGGGTTAATTTCGCATTTATTAAGAAAATCGAGTAAAGCTTACGTTTTAAGTATATGGTGAGTTTAGCAAATTTATGTAAAATGTTACGGAGAATATTTTTGTAGAATATATTAACCCTCTAACTCCTAAAGGTAAGTGTCATTTTTGTCCTTTTATAAAAGAAACATTAAAACAGGTATTTAAGGGGTTAAAATGGTCCGCAAAAATATTTTCCGTGAAAGGGACTTATAGTAAAATTTCACGGGGAATATTTTTGTGGAACATTTTAACCCCTTAAATCCCTGTTTTAATGGTGTTTTTTGCTCTTTTTATAAAGAAAGACAAAAATACCCTTACCTTGAGGAGTTAGAGGGTTAATATATTCTACAAAAATGTTCTCCGTAACATTTTACATAAATTTGCTGAACACACTATATACTTTAAACGTAAGCTTTAATTGATTTTCTTAATAAATGCGAAATTAACCCTAAGGTCTCTTTTGTTGTGTCTTATTTCTGACTTTCTGGTTGAGTTTTCCGTTTTGGTGTATTCAAGAACTTATAGTAAAATTTCACGGCAAATATTTTTGCGGAACATTTAAACCCCTAAAATCCCTGTTTTAATGGTGTTTTATTCTCTTTTTGAGAAAAAGGACAAAAAAGACCCTTAAATTGAGGAGTTGGAGGGTTAAGATATTCCACAAAAATGTTCTCCGTAATATTTTACATAAATTTGCTGAGCACACCTATACTTTAAACGTAAGCTTTACTTGATATTCAATGACGATTGACAATACAACATTTGCAATTGGGGAAAACTTTACCTCCCCCTAAAATGAAACCCAGATGTAAACTTTCAAATCGCCGATACACGTAAATTTTTTTTTTGTCTCTTCTATCAAATTTTTTTGGTCTGACCTTGTAATTTTTTTTGTTTGTGTTGTACAGTGTTATTTGTAACTGATTATACCGTATAATTTTACAGAACTACGGTTTTTGTAGTTTCTTATTCAAAAAATTTGATTTTTCTTCACAAAATAAAAAATTGTATACACTCAAAATATTTTGTAGGCAAAAACAAATGAAAAACACACTTAAAACCAGTGAATAAACAATTGAAAACCATCCCAGTAATTATTCATTTATTTTAACAAACATCAACATTTATTTTTTACTGTTGACAAAATTTTCTAAAATAAATAACATTTAACATTAAAAAATTACGTTTTTTCACTCTTTTTTACCAACAAATTCGAAAAAATAACCAACGTAAACATTAAAAATTAATGATAGTTCTGTTATTTTTACCAACAAATTTCAAAAAAATAACCTACGAAAACAATAAAAATTAATGATTTCGTAGGTAATTTTTACAATTTTTTATTGAAATATTTTTTTAAAAATTTTTAATAAAATTTTTGGGGAATCGATCCCGCAATCAACTACATTCTGGCCAGACACTCTACCCATCGTGCCAAAGTCACTTGATACAAACATGTTTTTATATTTCTATATATAATTTTTTGATTTTTTGTTTCTACAAAAAAATAACTGACTTGTGTAGGTAAAAACTAATGATATTTCATTAAAAAATACCAACAATTTAAAAAAAAATTACTTACACAAATCATTAAAAATCAAAAGAATAATCAGTAGTTTTTACTTACAGAACAAAAATAAATGACTTTAAAAATTAAATGTTAATGAAAGTCTTTATTTTTTAGTGTGTTATTTTTGAAACAAAGGACTGAAGTAGTCATTAATAAAAACTGAACATCAAACAAATGTTTTTTCTTTTAAAAACGACTAAACGGAAAACTTTTTAAATAAACTACAAACAGTTAATGACATAATTTTTTGAGTGTACAGTTAAAGTAACTGAAATATCGTTTGTTTGTACTGAATGTCTAGTCATTTATTAACGTTTAAAAATAACGGAAAAAGTGTGTTGTTTCAAATGAAATATAAGTAGTCCGTTTTTTTTAAAGGAAAAACGATAATTTTAAACGTTTTTTCAGTTGAATTTTCTTACAAAATATTTTGAGTGTATATTTGAAGGTGGGTCTGGAACCAATATTTTGGATAGTTAAAAACATTCAGCACAAACTTAGACAGAGTGGTGTAGGGTATAAATATATGTGGGCCTTTGCACTGCCAGGGTTGCCATGGTTATCATTTCATTGTGGGGTGTTTTTTTTTTTTAATTCCAAACGGGCTGCCACGATGCAGCAAAAACGGGTGGATCGATTTTAGACATAATAATTTCAGTTCAAAGATAAAATAATAATCGTGGGATTATGATTAGAATTGAAAATTAGCAGGTCTTTATTAGATTTGTATGCATTGAATTTGCAAATAGGTCTTACGGGCTGCTTATATATTATATTCATAACCAAATTGTTTACTTATGTTTCCAAAGTGCTCTTAAGTGTTTAAATTAATGCAATTATATAATTCTAATTAATGTTATTACTTACTTTTCCAGTATGGCTGCTGTGGAAAAATTGGACCAACTGATTATACAAGAATGATTCGTCCAATCCCTAAAAGTTGTTATCCTGATAATGTGGTTGACAATGTAAAAATCTTCACCACTGGTTGTGTTAAAGCTGCCGAAGATAGATTTGTTGAACTTTTCAAATATTCATCAAGTGGTGAATGGGTCACTTTGGCAGTTACAGTAAGTAGCATTTAAGTTTGCAATTGCAAATCCCTTAAAACAAGGAAAACTCGTATTAATTTGTATATTTTTTTTTTTCATTTTCAGGCCGTAATGTTTGTTTTTGCCATCTATTTGGTAATTCGTTTCCGCAATAAACAACGTCATTATAATTATTAAAAATATTACGAAAAATTATTTTTGTTTCACTCTAAAATTAAGTAATAGTCGAGAACAGCCACTTTGGCTTCATAGTATTTTGCATTTAACAACACAAATTTCTTAAAAATTATTTAACTAAATGACATTATTATAATTGAATCTCAATTTTTTATTATCTTACAGTGTAAAAAAATATGTATTAACTTTTATTTATGTGTTATTATCCTCTAAATATATATATTAGAGTGGGTCAAAAATACTTTTTTGTGAGCATTAAAATTACCCTTGTGCAAAAGTTATAAGTCTAGAGACAATTAAAGAGTATTTTTTTGGAAAATATTTGACAATATGGCTTAACTTTAAACTGATTTCCAAAAAATATCCCGGAATTGTCCTTTTTATACACACTTTTTGCTCTTTGGTCGTTAAGATATTCGCAAAGAAGTTGTTTTTGATCCACTCTAATATATAGTTGTTATTAAAATTAATAAATAATATATTTTTTTACGATCGAATTGTAAATTGTTGTAATTTTTATAAGGACCAAGGAGAGGAATTTCATGCAAATTCATGTTTTTTCCTGTTAGTCTTAGAAGAGGATAAACCAAATATCTTTGCCAATCAAAGAATTTGCTTTAAGATGAAATCGATTTTTGAAACATCTTAAATTTTGCTGCCCTACAGAACTCAAAATTATTTTTCAATGTCAACTATGAAAACGAAATACTTGTTTTAAATGTTTCTAATTCCCATTGTGGATAGAGTCGAATATGTATTAGTATTTTAGTTTGTGCACAAACGATTTGTCATTAGACTCGTTTGCTACTATGTAGAAAATCGTTTCTATTTTTGCTAAATAATCTAGACAATGGAATCTGAAAAATTCCGAAACACGTGTCGATTAAGTCTTGCAAAAATGACCAACATAAATAAATTTAAAACAAAAAATAATATCATGGTTTTAATTAGTAAAGAAAATAATGACCTCGAGCCAGAATAAACATCCCCAAATGAAATACTTGTTGACCGAAAGGACATTTTCGTTAAAATAAATCCAAAAAAAAAAGTTTGGAAAGTCTGGAGTATTTTCATCATTAAAGTAAAAAAATTGATATTTTTATGTTTTTTAGTGCATACACTCAAAATAATCACTCTGTTAAATTACAGAGATACTCTGCTGAGCCAGCAGAAAATACCATAGATTTTCAACCAGCAAGATTTTTTGTTATTTTACGAAGAAACCTCTGTAAAATGATTTCGATAAAAAAACTGTAAATTTACAGAATTATCTGTAAAATATTGATAAAGCTGAAAAGAATTTTACCAAAAAAGCTCTGTAAATTTACAAAGTTTTAGTTAAATGCTTTTTATGAGTTCAAAATTTTACAAGAAAAACTCTGTAAATTTACAAAGTTTTAGTTAAATCCATTTTATGAGTAAAATTTCTCTGCTTCAAAAACATTAATTAAAATTAAAAAAATTTAATTAATTAAAATTCAAATTTTGTTAAATTTGCCAGCATTAATGCTTCCAAATTGTAAATTTGCTTCCAAATTGTAAAATTTTTTAACGAGTAACTCCAATTTTACAAAATTTTGTTTTTCGGTCACAAGAAAATACAAAGTATTTTTTTAAAAATCTGTATTTCGACAGATAACTTTGTCAAATATCTGTCGAATAGAGATTACAGCCATTTTACAGAGTATTTAACAGAATAATTATTTTGAGTGTATTTTTATAGTTTTTAGTGCATTTTTTCGGATTTTTAGTGCATATTTTAGAAGCTTAAAACATAGTTTTTTAGTGCATGAAGGTTCTGTCCCTGATAATGACGTTTTCTTATCACACTTTTTTGACCTCTTTTTACTTAATGACACTTTGTGCGCAGTAATGAACAAAATGTGTAGACACATCTGGTATCAAAAAAAAGACACTTTTAAGACCTATCTAATGCTTTAGCAAGTATTTTAAAATGACTTTATGATTTTGCGCTGCCCCGTAAAATGTCTAAAATTTTTGGGGTTTTGTTACATATTTTTTAAATAAAATAACGTGTTTCGACATATTTTTATGAACAAATTGATAGAACACAAAAATACTATTAATTCCACAAAAACTGAAAAACATGTGTACCCAGAATTTCTGAATAGGTCGTATTGATAGCCCTATTAGGAGCTAAGATAATTCAATTTTTTTTTTTTTTTAATTTTTCAAAACATGGGCGTAGGAAGCCTGGCTAAATATTTAAAAAAAATCTCAAATTTGTGTTGAGTTTCCGAGTTTCCTTAAGTAAATATTTATCAAATTAAAACGGAATGCAGCATAATCTCAAAAACTTGCCTTCTCAAAAATTAGCTTTCTCTCAAAAATTTGCCTTTTCTTCACACCCATATGCATTCAAATCTTTTCAAACAAATAATCCTTTTGTTACCACATTTATTATACAGAATCCTGGAAGTTCTAAAAGGCTTCCAGAAATCTGCTTTTAAGTTTTATGCGTGGCTTGTTAACTTAACTGTTCTATCCAAGATGATTTATATTTTTTTTTTATTTGAGTTCATATTTTTATGGAGTTTATTTTCTGTTCTTCTCGCAGCCGCCAGAGGGACATGCGATAAGTAAGCCTTGTAAATAAATTCAGAAAACCTTTCACACAGAAGTACATCAATGTCAATCAAAATCCAAAAAAAAAAATAATACGTTTGCTTTAAAGCGAATTGAATGAAATATTATACTGATAGCATTCAAACATTTAAAGAAATTTAATCAATGTGTCAGTAAGCTGCATCCCAAAAAAGTTGAGAAGAGATTGTAGGCACTTCAGAGATATAATTAAAGTGTTTTTGGGATTTAAACAGTTAAAAATGTAATATTCAAAAAAAATTGGGATTTATTTCATTTCTATTGGGAGTTATTTCGTTGGGACTTCTTTAATTTTTTGTTAGGGACTTATTTAATTTTTCTTGGGACTTATTTAATTTTTTTGGTTCGGGAGATATTTCATTTTAATTGGGATTTATTTCATTGGGAGTTATTTCATTGGGACTTATTTCATTGGGAGCTATTTCATGGCGCCAATTATTCATACAACCAATTCTGAAATTTATGAGACACATATTTTTTTCGCCGGACATTTGGTGTGGAATGACTCATTTGCGGTTTCAGTTCACTACTGTAGACAAAAAGTTATGTAAAACAAAAAAAAAACAGAGAAAGTGCGGTACTTCTTCAGAAAAGAAAACGCTATTAATATCACAGTGATACAAAATCGAACTTTGGTGATTTTAAAGCATTTAAAGTTTTTGCATATAAAATATGTCCTACTTTAGGGCCTGCTGGGGCTGCACTTATTGAACATGTAGGGTCCATCGTCAAAACATAGCTCGAAATTACGTTAGCTATAACCAGTATGAATTTCGTTTCAATTGGTCCAGTACTTACTGATTTGCAGAATTATTAAAAATACACCAAAGTGCACCGTTGCGTATGAGTGTTATTTAAAGGCAATTACTAAATTATGTATACGCCTCTGATACAGACTTCTAGTTATTATAAATTATTATTCTATAATCAAAATTGAAATGAAAAGCTGGAATCATGTACTTTAAAATGAAAATTTAAAAAAAATGCCTCAATAAAAAAATGCATTTTGAATGCAAAAGCAATTTTTGAGAGCATTAATGCACTTTTTAATTGACGCAATTTTTTTTTAAGTTTTTCGTTTAAATTAAAGGATTCTGGCTTTCAATTTCAATTTTGTCTAGTAGCTCTTCAAACTACATCGATAAACAATTTGAAAATCCTAAAATCATTTATAAACAAAATTTAGAAAAAAACGCAGCAAAACTTTGGTAATAACACATTACCAGGTAATGTATATAACTTATTTGTAGCATTATTTTATGATGTCCACAACGTATTATTTTCAAGTGAAAAATAATGCATTACTAATAATGCATGATTATTGGAAAAAATGTATTTCATATTTATTATTTCTAAACATTAAATCATGGATGACTTCTACTTGGTTACATTATGTATTATTTCAAAGTTTGAAAAAATGCATTATTTATAATTGGATGCATAATGCATTACAAAAAAATAATTATTTTATAAAAAAAATGCATAAGTTTAAACTAGAGATGGGCTCACGACAGGAAATTTCTAACGACACCCACTCACGAGCATATTTTATCTACTTACACTCACTTACAATCACGTGAGTAAATTTAATACAAAATTACTTCATCACTACTCGTAACACCTTATATATTATCTTCTGGTATGCTATATTATTTCATTTCTCGTAACCTATAAAATATCATATGTATATTTTACACCTTACTTGTATTCTTCGTTATAAATTTATGACTTATTTTATACCTTATTGGTATTCTTTGTGATAATGTGGATGCATTACTTTGAGTCTCATCGCCTGTTAAAATTATCAATGCTGCAATGTATAAAATAAGAGATCCTATACCTTATTTTATACCTTATTTGGTAATCTAAGTTTTGCTGGGAAGCTATATTTTTTTCTTTTTATATGAAAAAAAGTTTTCAAAATTCTTAAAAAAAAAAAAAAAATATATTTAAAATAGAAAACTTTTGTGTCCTATTACAAAGATGACCACAACACTTTTACTTTTATATGGAAAAAGTTGTCCAAATTCTTAAAAAAACAAGTAAGAAAGTTATAGTCGGTCAAGACCGACCATATGATACCCTAAAACAGTGTTTTCCGGAATATGGGTCCCAAGTCCAAACATGGACCAATTGTATCTGTCTTTTGTTAGATCTTTATTTAGTGCAGAAAACACACACAGATCAAATTTTAGTGAAATTGGTTTATTTTTTGTCAATAAACCAATTTAACTGAATATCTGTCGAAATTTTTATATGGGGAACTAAGTCCAAAAATGGTCAAATTATATTCCGATTTGATTTTGTTACTGAAGTACACGTTTAACACCTAAAAATACAATTTTTATCAAATATTTCCATTTTAATGAATTTTGAGGGAATTATGTGAATATCGGGAAGGTGGTTTGTATGGGGACTACCAGAAGGACTGACCCGATTCCTTTGAAATTTGGAATGGTGATTTGTGCATATAAAATTTGATTACCTGCTGAATTTAAACGCGATATCTATTTTAATACGGTTATAAGAGTCATTTAAGCCGAATCCAAAGGGGGCGTTTGTATGGGGGCTAGGTCTTAACATGGACCGATTTTCTCCAATTTGAATAGGCTTCGTCCTTGGACCAAAAGATGCTTAAGTTTCAAATTTCAAGTCAATTGATGAAAAATTGCGACCTGTATCGTGCTTAAACCGATATATGGACAGACGGACGGACATCGCTAAATCGACTCAAAAAGTAATTCTGAGTCGATCAAAAAGTAATTCTGAGGTAGGACCAATATTTCGGGTAGTTACAAACATCAGCACAAACTCATTATACCCTGTACCACAGAGTGGTGTAGGGTATAAATATTGAAAATAGAAAACTTTGATGACCATGACACTTTTTCTTCGCAAACTTCAGGGGTCTATCTTATTTGGTTTGGACTGCATCGTGGGTTCTGCAGACAGACGCACATCGCCAGTACTTCTTAAAATAGAAAATTATATACATTTTAAGTGCAGATGAAATAACAAAGTAACTGTGGTTTTTACTGCCTCCTATTTAAATTTTCTACTGTGTGCCTTACAAACACACAAAAGGAATGTGTGTTATTCTCTTGGCCAGCAATTTGTTATTTAGACGTTAAAACTAAAAAAAAATTATTTGTTAAATACTTACACCTACAAAAGCTCACTTTGAAGAACTATGTCACTGAATTCATATTTAGAAAATGCACAAATAAATTCATTCGTCGTACACATTAGGGTGATCAAAATTGTCTTGCACTCGCAGTCTTTGTAATAGGATAACAAATCTTTAGGTTTTGGATTTCAATCGGTCAATCGGTGTTTCAAAAGAATCGATTAAAAATCGTTGTCTAAGATATTTTTTGTCTCAAAAAATTAAAATGCTCTCAGCATTTATTCGGCTAACAATTTCTCAGATTTTTTTTTTATCAAAATATTGTATTTTGAATAGGTTCATTCTAGCTCGAGTCATTATTTCTTTAACTAAATAAAACTATGATATTCTCATAGAATAATTTTCAAAAAAAAATATTTTTCTGTTTAACATTTATTTATGTTGGTCATTTTTGCAGGACTTAGCCGACACGTGTTTCGGAATAGCCTTGACAACGGAAACAGTCGTGACTATCCAAACTTTATTAGCACGATCCATTTTTCGAAACAAAAATTAGGAAAACGCGTTTTGAGTGCTTTTTATATACTGAAACGTTGTCTAAAGCAATAGCTATAATTTAGGAAATGACTTTACATAAAATGGTCCTTGTGTTTCCAACTCCGGCCTCCAAATTTCTCTAGAGTGGCTCCATTGTTATATGTATTTTACAATTTACAAATTCACCCCAAAAACTTTATCCTTTTAGGTTTAGGTTTTTTAGTTGTCTCTGTTCGAGGTTCAAATGTTAATTGAAGTAGTTAATTTAAAGTAAAATTAAACATTTTGTTTAAATTTACTAAATTTTTAATATGAAACTGAAATGATTTTAAATATAGTGTTGAAAAACATTTAGAGCCACTTAATTTAGAATACTCGATTTTTTATTTGTGTAGATAACCCGGGTAAAAATGAAATATATATGATCATATATGAAGATATATGGATCATATATGGATTTATATAACCATATATTATCATATATGCCTCCATATATGTTCATATATGATCAGATCCGTAAATTGGCCCGATATGAGGTCATATCGGGCCAATTTTCGGATCAGATCATATATGAACATATATGGAGGCATATATGATAATATATGGTTATATAAATCCATATATGATCCATATATCTTCGTATATGATCATATATATTTCATTTTTACCCGGGAAAACAAAAAAAATATTTAAATCAAATCGTGCCAAAACCGATTGCCCAGCAATTTTGTACCATCCTAATGTACATTCGGTGTGTACATATGAATGTATAAATACAATACATATCTATGTAGACTGAATGACAATATTTAAGCATTGACAAAATTATTAATAATAGAAAAATTAGTTATTAAAAACAACATGTAATTCCAATGAATGAAACTAGAATAAATAATGAATCATTTTTAGCGCTTAATGCAATTTTATATATAAATAATTGCAAATAGGGTTTGCAATTGTCGCAGGAGTATAGATTTAATACTTAGTAAATAGTCAATAATCCTGGCTACAAAGTTAAATTAGAAAATAGCTAGTTATCTTAAAATCAGTTAAAAGAACATTAGCGTCTTCAAAAGTTCCAACTTTAAAATTGCAAATGGCCTTACACTGAAAAAAATAGCTTCGTGAAATTAATGAAAATTGACTTAACCTTAATGAAAAATGACTCACGTTTTCAACCGAAGACAGGTTTCATTTGATTAATGAAACTGGTGTCATTAAAGTTCCTTTCAATGAAAACTTGCATATAAATAATGAAAATATTCGTAGAACTTGTTTGAAACGTTTTATGAAGTTTTTCATAAAATGTATGAAAATATTCATTGATTAAATGTGGAATAGTAGTTGGTAATGAGCGTATGATAATTGCTTTTTACAAGTAACTAGTTGCTAACTTTATTAAGGTTTTGATATGGGAATTACGATAAATTCATGTTGGTTAAAGTTATCAAAATTTCCATAGAAAGCCCCTAATCAAGTTAGGAACGAGTTACCTAAAAACAGCACGTATCATACACCCATAAGTGAAAATTTGCATTAATAACAATTTTGGTAAGTCACATGTAACCATCACTGTAACCTTCACTGAAATTTTATTTAGGGGCATGTCACAGACTCAATTCCGATCGGATTTGAAAAAAAGTTGTTACTCGTAAAACGCAAAACAAATTTTTTTTTCAGAATGAAATCACTTTCAAAAATCAAAGAGGAATTGAATTGCTAAAAGTAGTTTCATTCCGAAAAAAAGTATTTGCTTTGCGTTTTACGAGTGAACCACTTATTCCACTTCCCAACGGAATTGAATCTGTGACATGACCCTTAATTGCACACTTTTTATGGTTTTCACCTAGTTTTTACAAAAAACAAAATTTTACTCCAAACTTAAATTGGTCTGAATTGCCATATAAGGTAAACTATAAAAGACAAAAACGCGATGACTTTAAAAACACGTGCTGCCAAAACGTAGCAACAACGTAGCAATGGAACAACACAAATTACCCTAAATTTCATCACACAATTTTAATGACCTTAGTTTAACTCCCCATCATTGGTGAGTTAAACTTAAAATAAACCAAATCTCAAAAACAGAATTTGTGGTTTTAACTCAGTTTAAACCTAAAACCAATAAATTTTACAACTCAAAAACTATTTTTCTGTTGCAAACTATATTATAATTTATAAGAAACAGTCAAAAGAAACACTTATACGGAACTTTTCACTTGTAATTTCAATTAGATATAACCAGCATAACACACACACACAAGTTTCAACAACAGAGCAAAAAAATATAAAATTATTTTATTTTATTAGAAAAAAGTTAACACACATGTAAAAATTACAATTAGACTAAACACGCGTGGTGTAATAAAACGTCGTATGTTTTTGTTCTGTTTTCTTTCTCTTATTCGCAACGCAGAGTTGTATTTAGTTCTAAAAAATCTTATGATATTTTTTAATGAAATTATGAAATCTAATGAAACAAGTTTCATAAAATTTGTTCATAACATGCATGAAATTTCAATCAGCTTATGAATTCCTTCATTTAAGTAATGAAAACAAAATAATGAATCCGTTTCATTAATATCAGGAAGGTTATTTTTTTCAGTGTATGTGAAACCCAAGTAGAAGAAGATTTCAATTTGTATCAATGTATCAATTTCAATCCCTTTTTATCCCTTATCGGGGACTTTCCAACTTCAGCCTCATCTAGGCTATAGTGATGAGGAATTTAACTCCCTTTGGGTGAAATTCAAAATCAGGACACATATTTTGCACTTCGGGTTAATCTAAAGGGGCCAATTTAAAATACACAATTCGGGTGTATGGACATAACGCCCAAGGCCTTATCGCCCAAAACCGTAAATTTCATATCTCCTAAGCTGCGACATATAGCCCAAAATGATATTTCTCCCAAAAAAAATCTTAAAAAATCAAAAATATTTTTTTTTGGGCGAAATATCGAAATTACGACTTCTATAATTTGTTTTTTGTAATAAAGGTTTTCTGCGTAGCCGGCCTTCGGCCAGGCTTATGGATTACATACTCCATGCATTAAACCCACCCTCTCTGCAAACCAAAGCTATTTTGGTTATCAGGCCTTTTTGATGCATAACAAATTTGATAGCGTAAAGGCCTGCTACTCTAGAAAACTTTACTTTGCGGAGAGGGTGGGTTTAATGCATGGATTTTGTAATCCCTAAAAACTTAAAAATATTGTATTAAAAAAAAAAAACAATATTGGTGAGTTTTATAATTATTTTTTTGGGTGCTAGTATGCCATTTTAAAAATTCAACATTTTGATATTTGGGTAATATGACATTTTTGATAATTTATACTAATTTAAAGAAAATTGTTAAAATATCCAAAAATAATGGCCATATCGTCCAAAAAATTTTGCAACAACAACTAACACACATTTTTTTTGGGTGGAATGACTTTTTTTAAATTGGGCGATATGAATTTTGGCGCTATGTCCGTACGCCCACAATTTGTCATGAATATTCTAGCCATACGATTTCGCTGTAAATAATCACCTTACGAATGAACCAACATACATTTCGTGTGTTAAAGTAGGGTTGCCAGACGGCCTGGATTGTCCACTTATTTTGGGTTTGGTCCAGTTTCCAGATTATATATAATTTTTAGCAGTATATTTTGTCAACGTCAAAATGTGCCGTTTTTGCATTTTTTTTATAACTTTTTACATTTTTTTATAACTTTTTCGAGCATCTTGGGCAGTCTAGTGTTGATTTTGGCACGAGTGTTTTTCTTGAGCTCATCGATGATCTGAGGATTGTTGGCGTACATTTTGATTTCCAAATAACCCCACAAAAATAAGTCCGGAGGGATCAAACTGCAGATGAAAGCCAGTTTTTCGCCCTTTTTTGACATCGCTCGTCCAGAAAATTTCCAGATTTTACCAATCCGGACTTATTTTTTAGGAGTTATTTGAAAAGAAAAATCTACGCCAACAATCCTCAAATCATTGCTTAACATCAACATTTCGTGATGCTCGAAAAAGTAATGGAAATGCTTAAAAAAGGGCACATTTTGTCGTAGCCAACAAGACAGTCATTTGATTGATGTTATATTCCAAAAGTACTATAGTCCAAAATTAAAATATCTCACATATGAAAATCAGTTGATTTTTTTAAGTTATTATAAAAAAATTGATATATTTGTCCAGTTATTTTTTTAAAAAATAAGGTATTTTTTCCTTTGTCATGTTATTCGACTAGTATCTCGCAACCCTAGAGGGCAGTTACGTAATACCCTCAACCGTTTTTTGATTTCGCACCCCAACAAATACAAAGTTTAAAACCGGCGAGGAAGTACTCTGGTTTTGTCTATGAAAGGGCTCGTTGAGGTGATCTTACCGATGTCATTCAGCACTTTAACTGGAAACTCTGTTTTCTTGATGACAATGTTAACGCTGCAGTAGCAATGATATTAAATGTGATAATGCTGGGAATTTAATTATTCATAAGTGTTGGTTTAATTAGACGGGCAGGAATGCTCCCAGATCCAGAAAGAATATATTTTCAGTAACTGACGTAATGACAAAACCCCATTAACTGACGCACTACGAAAACTGGCGAGAAACGAATGTGTCAGAGTACTCAGACGTGAAAAGATTCCTTACGAACAACGTCTACGTGTTAAGGTCCTTCCAGCTTCGCGTGGTGGTAAAGGTTAGGTTAGGGTGGCGGTGTCCGATTGACACCTCGCATAGACCTCTTGGTCCATAGCGGTACCACAAAACTTTTTTCGCTAGCGGTGCAAGTTAAACACGTTCAAAGTTATTGCGAATCTTTTCAATATCCTAATATCCATTTGCGTTATATCCTCCAAAGTACCGAAACTTATCTAACCGGTAATGGATCGGCGACTCCTTGCCACAGCTGGGCAGTGGCAAAATATGTGTTCCATCGTTTCATCTACTCCTGGTGAAGCGCATCTTTTACAATCTGAAATAAGTCCAATAATCCTGTTTGCCTTTGCAACATTGATGGAATTCCGTTTAAGTTTATAATAGTGGTATTCAGAGTCTTGCTTGCCAGCCCTGGCACTGGTGGTAAAAGAGCACTTTTCAAAATTACTTTTCAAAATACATGTATTTTTTGAAAGAAGTACTCTTTTGCTACATTGCCAGGGCTGGCAACAAGACTATGAATACCTCTAATGTTGAAGTGGTGGTAAAACAGGTACCATGGTACCTTAACCATCAGCTCCAAGTTTTGCGAGTTCATCTGCCTTTTCATTTTCCTGTATTCCGTTGTGTCCTGGTACCCATAATAAATTTACCTGGTTGTGTAGACACATCGTAACATTAGAGGTATTCAGAGTCTTGTTGCCACCCCTGGCAATGTAGCAAAAGAGTACTTCTTTCAAAAAATACATGTATTTTGAAAAGTAATTTTGAAAAGTGCTCTTTTACCACCAGTGCCAGGGCTGGCAAGCAAGACTCTGAATACCTCTATTGTAAAACTATTTTAGATTTAATATACAGTCAAACTCGGTTATAACGAACTGGGTTTAACGAATTCTCGGTTATAACGAACTAATTCTAAAGTCCCGACGTTTTGGCATCAATTTTCACACAAAATACTTCTTTTATAACAAACTCGGTTATAACGAATCCTCGGTTTAAACGAACTGCTTACTATGGTCCCACGAACACAATTTCATGTATATTTACCTTTTTATAACGAACTCCCATAAATTTTTTTAATGTGTGCCAATCATGTTTATCAAACTAACAAAATTTTGCAATTTTTTGGTTTATATTAAAATTTGTATAAAATGTATTAATATTTTTAATGATTTCTTCTCAATAAGTAGTTTATTTACGCAAAAAACATCAAATAAAACATAATTGGATTTTTTTTTTTTTTGGAAAAAAAACTGGATTAATAAAAAATATACTCGCTTATAGCGAACTTCGCTTATAACGAACTATTTTTACTGGTCCCTCGGAGTTCGTTATAACCGGGTTCGACTGTAATACACTGTACGACACGATTTTGCACCCATGATCGGGACCAAAAAATTCTGAAAATAGAGGTTAAAAAAAGATACCCGTGTCTCCCAGTTTTTCTAGATCAATTCGTTTTCGCGTTTTATTATCAAATCAATATTTTGTATATATATATGAGGCATTCCACACCAAATGTTCAGCAAAAAAAAGTGATGTCATGTCAATATGAAATCAATTGCAGAGTATTCGCCCTTAGGTCACTATTAAATAACACAAATAAAATTTCAGTTTTTTCAAAAATTGGGCTTTGTAGGCATGGTCAAAAATTGAAAATTTCAGCATTATTTGCCTAAGTATCTATATTTCAATATTTATGCCAATAAAATGAAACACAGTGATGTCTTTAAAATAAATGTTTTTTAAAGATTTTTGGCTATCGATTAAAAAAATAAAAATTGGAAAATTTTCAGAAGAAGTTCTGAATTTTTTAAATTTAAACTTAAACTTTATTTATCAAAAAACATGCCACAATTTTATTTCTTTTTTAAATGTTTAAAAATTAGCTAAGGTGTATATCTATCTGTTCTGAAATTTTCAGTGATGCTTTTTTCCTTGTTTTCGAGAAAAAAAATGTTGAACATTGCACTATGCTTATAATTTACAATAATGGGGTATATTACGTATGCGAATGAGTAATATTAACTCTTAAAAAACATTTAAAATAGAGATGTTTTCGTGGGTGAGTTTTTTTTGACGATCACGCACGATACTCACGTGAGCGTGACTAACCGTGAGCGAAATAAATTATCATGCGTGATTAAAATAATTTCCTTGGTGAGAGTGCGTGATGGTAAAAAAAACTTACCCACGATCACATCTCTATTTTAAATGTTTTTTAAGAGTTAATATTACTCATTCGCATATGTAATATACCCCATTATTGTAAATTATTAGCATAGTGCAATGTTCAACATTTTTTTTCTTGAAAACAAGGAAAAAAGCATCTCTGAAAATTTTAGAACAGATAGATATACACCTTAACTATTTTTTAAACATGTAAAAAAAAATAAAATTGTGGCATGTTTTTTGATATAAAAAGTTTAAATTTAAATTTAAAATATTCAGAACTTCTTCTGAAAATTTTCCAATTTTTATTTTTTTAATCGATAGCCCATACAAAAATCTTTAAAAAGCATTTATTTTAAAGACATCACTGTGTTTCATTTTATTGGCATAAATATTGAAATAAAGATACTTAGGCAAAAAATGCTGAAATTTTCAATTTTTGACCATGCCTCCAAGGCCCACTTTTTGAAAAATCTTAAATTTTATTTTTGTTATTTAATTGTGCCCTAAGGGCGAATACTTTGCAAATGATATCCTATTGAAACCACCATGGTTTTTCTGTAGTGTAACAGTTGGTGTGGAATGACTCATATATGAGTTTTAATTGTTTGGGGAAGTAAGGATTACGCGCGCAACAGTTAATCGTGATGGCTTAAATTAAGCTAAAATACTTGCAAATGGTATCAGATAAAATGTGCGAAACATGAGGAAAATCGGTCCACGGGTTTAAAAGTTATGAAGAAATTTCTCAAATTTGGACGTTTTTTCACAGAGGGTTAAAAATACGCTAACTTTTGAAAGACAATTTGGATACTCCTAAAGTTTGACATATATATTTGTTATTTCCCTGGTCAGGTTGGTATTAAATTTCAAGAAAATCGATCCAGTGTTGCAGAAGTTATGGTCAAAACCGTGAATTTCGAATAGGTTTCATCTTGAATTCCCTATTGCAAAAAAAACTTTAAATGTAAGTACACTCAAATAATTTTACACTCAAAAATTTTCGGCCATCCAAATTTTCTATGATGGCAACAAAAAAAGATGTGTGCATTGCAAAAATATGTTTAAAACTTTCCCCGAGTTGCCGAATTTAGAATTGCCACTAACAAACAACCAGAAAAGTTAAAAACGACTTGGCCGAATCCATGCATACCCTCCATTTGCCCCTTTTAAGTGATATTAATTTTTCTAACGTGGAAACAAAATTGTTAAAAATTTTGACTCGACATTTTTTGTTTGGATTAAAAAACTCTTTTTTTTATAATTTTTGTAAAAAAAATTTTTCCGTGTAATATTTTTTTTTGAGTGTAAATTTTTTTTGAGTGTAAAATTTTTTAAGTGTAAATTTTTTTTTAATGTAAACATTTTATTAGCGATAAAATTACTTTGCAAAATATATTTGTGGCAAACCAATATTTTAAAAGAGCATTTAGGGTTTTTTTGAACGAGGGAATTCAAGGTGAAATTAATCCGAAATTCACTGTTTTGATCATAACTTCTGAAACCCTGGATCGATTCCCTTGAAATTCAATACCAACTTGGCCAGGTAAATAACAAATATATATGCCAAACTTTAGGAGCATCCAAATTGTCTTTCAAAAGTTAGAGTATTTTGAACCCCATATCACTAAATAGAAGGTATAAAAACATGTAAAAAAACATCAAAATTTGAGAAATTTCTTCATAACTTTTAAACTCGTGCACCAATCTTCCCCATGTCTTGCACATTTTATTTGACACCATTTACCAGTATTTCAGCAAAATTTATGCAATCACGATTAACTGTTGCGGGTGTAATCCTCACTTCCCTAAGTGATTGAAACTCAAATTTATACAAAATAATAATTTGCTTATAAAAAGCGAAAACGAATTTATCTAGAAAAACTGGGAAACACGAGTATCTTTATTTTAGCTTGACTTTCAGAATTTTTTGGTCCCGATCATGGGTGCAACCAAAACTTGAATTTTGTCGTACAGTGATATCCTTATAGAGCCTTAGTTATCGCAACTATTTCAGCCTGAAATATGCTCGAGTCCAAAGGTAGGTTAAAAGAAAAGTTCTGGTTTTGTTCCACGTTCGTAAAACCCGCTCCTACTCCTTGCGTTTGTTTGGATCCGTCGGTAAACATATTTACGGTGTCTGCCAGTTAGACCAATATTCTCGAGTTGGAAATCTTACTTCATATTTCCGGTCGAAAAATAGTTTGGGCACTAATTGTAAGTAATTCGAATCTATATTATTTATATTGTCCATGTTACTGTGTCCAAAATTGCGAAACTTGAACAAATTTGACTCTTTGAGTCTAAGGCAAGCCTTGTAAGCTTCACCTTTCGTAAAAACGTCAACTGGTATAAGGTGCAATAAGTCGTCAATAGAGTTGGCCGATGTTGTTCTCAAAGCTCCTGTAATACTACGTCACATAAGCCGTTGAAGTCTTTGAAACTGCTTTTGTATCACTTTAAGTCCCTTTAAGTGCCTTATACCAGACTAACACTCCGTATAGTAAGATTGGTCTTACTACTGAAGTATAAATCCAGTACGTAGCTCTAGGCTCTAAACCCCAGGTAATACCAAACATTTTCTTACACGCGTTGTTAAACGTAAGCATTGTTAGCCTTTTTTATTCTCTCAACTGTGTTCATTTTCCAAGAGAGCTTACTGTCCAAAATCACTCCTAAAAATTTCGCATGAGGGGATTGTGGAATCTCAACTCCACCGACACGAATCTTCCTAAAATTTGGGATCTTGTACTTTCTCGTAAAACCTTTTGGTTCATCCACTTCAAACCTTTTCATGAATGACCAAATATTCACAGAATCGGCCAACCAGTTGGCCGATTTATTTCTTCCCGAAAAGCAATAAACTACTGCCCGAAGTGGGCAGATGCCCAAGATATTTTTTATAAGCGTGTGCAGTTAAAAAGGTTCTTGAAGATCTAAACATAAATAAGTCCCCGCTGCCGAATAGTATTACGACAATGGCGCTGAAACAGTGTTCTTCGTCACTTTCTCGGCCAATTCCGAAGTCAGATTCTGAATATACTTTACAAAAGTATTCTCTAGTCCCAAGCTTTCGACCCTTGGAATATTTTCCATTATATCCTTGGACAGGAACCCTAATTCAAATATTTAGTGCATAATTGTAAAAATATCTTAAGGCAATCTATGTTTGTTTGTAATCAATGTTGTATAAAAAAATTTCAGATTTCATTCATAATCAACGAATGAAACTGGAAAAAAATCACGTAATGTTTTCATTTTAGTCTTAAGTGTTCGTGTTGTTTTGCCAGATAATCTTTCTAGCAAAATTTAAAAAAAAAAATACTGGTTTTTCGATTTGAAATTCTGACATCATTCTATTGGCAATACAAACAAACACACAACATAAACTATGACGAGATCATTGTTCGAATGAGCGAGTATCGCAATATTTTTTAAACTGTTGAATGTGCATGAGAATCATGAAAAAACTAAAATAAAGTGACATGACAATTTGTCATGTTAAATACTTAGTTGCAGCATGGTTGTGAATGAAATATTTACATAAAATTAAAAATTTGAACAAAAACAGAAAAAACCATTATGATTTTACAAAAAAAAAACATTTTGTTCGATTTCTAACTAAAAAGAATCGTGGGGTAACATCTGGTTTTATTGTTAATGTATTTATACCCTACACCACACTGTGGTACAGGGTATAATGATTTGTGCTGATGTTTGTAACTACCCGAAATATTGGTCCCAGAGCTACCTTAAAGCATACCGCTCGACTCAGAATTAATTTTTGAGTCGATTTAGCGATGTCCGTCCATCTGTCCGTCCGTGTAAACGTTGTGCGCACGATACAGGTCGCAATTTTTTAACCGATTTGTTTAAAATATGAAACTCCAAATTTTGAAGTAATCGGCCCAGTTCTTCTTGTAGCTCCAATACAAACCACGCTCCCGATATTTACATAAATCTATAAAATTTCATGAAAATAGAAAATATTTTATTAAAATTTTGTTTCTGTGCATTAACCACACAATTTTCCAACTAATGAAAATTTCGCTCGATATTCACTTAAAACGTTTTATTGACAACAAATAGAAGCCCATTTCACTCAAATTTGATTTGTGAGTGTTTTCTACAATTATTAAAGATTTGACAAAAGACAGACCTAATCGGTCCATGTTTGGACTTGGGACCCATTTTCCGGGAAACACTAGTGTAGGGTTGTATATGGTCGGTTCTGACCGACTATAATTTTCTTACTTGTTTTTTTTTTGTGAGTGTGATGGTTTATTTGTTTTTGTTGTTGGTTGATTTTGTTTGTTTGTTTTTGTTTATTTGATTGTTGGTTGGTTGAATGGTTGGTTGGTGCTTAAGCTTTCGGGGTCTTTTAATAAATAATAAAAACTCAACACGAATCGTCGTATTATAGAAATTTAATATGAACGCAATTCAAATCTCTTGTTGTTTTTATTGTTTGAGGAACAACAAAGCAAAACAAACGACAAATAAGCATTCAACAGATACAAAACACCGAGCGAGTATAACACATCCATCCATCCACTTAATACTAGGGCTGTTGTACTGCTGTGGCATGTTTTGATTGTTTACCCACATTTTATAGTGGGTCATTCCATAAATATTCAAATCAATCAATCGATCTATTTTCCAGAAAATCGATTAATTCGACTGTGCCGAATCTTTTATACCCTCCAATATGAAGAAAAAATGTTGTCAAAGGCGTTTTAAGAGGTGAGCAGCAAAGCGGAGCGCAAGAAGATATTGGGGGACAACTTTCCTCTCGTTGTAAGTGGCTGCTGACACATTTCGTCAACACACATAGACTCTGAGGTCCGTTGTGATGCCACGGGACGTTAGTGGAGTTCCTCTACTAGTCCCCGCCGCGTAACCAATTTGAGATCATTATGAAACTCTAAAGATATTAAATTTTGACATCCCACAAATCAGAAAGATCTTACAGCTTCCTAGACCCCAGTGAAGCAAGTCTCTGACCAGAAAGATCTTAGCAATGACAGATAAAGCCTTGCTTAGTTTTCCAACTTCTCCTTATCCATGCAACTCCGGCAAAAGTCATTTGATGGCACATTTAACCGCACAGCGTGCTTTCCTATAAGGCAGAGTACGGTAATTACAGCAACCACCTTCGAAATCTCTTTTCCTGGAAGCTATATAAGCTCACTTGTGTGCTTCTGATTAAGAGAGGGCCAAATCTGTCCATTTGCGCATCTTTGATTAGTCTCAGTTGCGGAAAAAACCGTACATTTTGATTGCAAGTTTCTAAAGGCATACTAACACATTTCAATTCCGTTGGAGCCTGCAAGGTAGTTGCTAGTCTTGACTCAAGAATAGGCGCTCTAAAATGTTCATAGAGGGAGCTCAGTCCACATTTTTTGGTATTGTTATATTCATCAAGATCGCGCTATGGCCACAATCGCTGCTCTTCCATTATAGTTTTCTATGCAGTCGAATACCTGAAGTATCCGTATACTGCCTACCCAATTTTCCTAATTGGTTGGATAATTTCTAATGCAGCCGTAGCTGAAGTACGAAGTGCACCAGTGACGCACATCGCAGTCACACAGTTCCATTTGTTTCTAACCCCATCTTTTTCCAATTGTCCTTTTACAGAAGTATATAGAAATCATCGTTTTTCTCACCCGTTCCTCAATATTACGCCTGAAATGCATCTTCCTATCTAGAAATACTCCAAGATACTTGGCTCCTTCTGAGAAGGCGATGTCAGTGCCGTCCATAGAAATGGAATCAACAGCAGGAATCTTATTATTCCTTTAACTCTCAGGCCGCAGACTCTTACCGATTTAGATTGCTCTTTTAGAGAGCCCTGAAGAATGCACTGAAAAAAAAGACATAACTAAAATTAAGGAAAAAATGTCTTTGAAAATTTATCATGAATTTTCCTAAAATTTAGTTAAATTTAACTAAAAAATGAGAATTTTTCTTAACTATGAGGAAAAAATTTTAGTTCATTTACTTATAATTAGTTCATAGTTTTCTTTAAGTGGATTTTTTTTAAATTAGGAAAAAAATCTTACTGACAAAGAAATTTTCCACAAATCTAAGAAACGTATCTTTATTTTTAAGCCATATTTCTTAAAAAACAATTTAGTTCAAGTTTAGTTCAAATTTACTAAAAAAAACATCATCGCATTTCTCTTCTTTGAATTGAGAAAGTGTACTTCTTAGAATTTAGTTAATGACTTCTGAGAATTTAGTAAATAACTTCTTAGAATTTAGTTAAAAATTCAAAATGGCGATATCTCGAAAACTAAGCGAGATAGAGCGAAACGGATGAAATTTTCAAAAGAAAGACTGCAAAGAAAAATATGGAATAGCCTAGCTCTGCATATCTGTCGGGGTCTCAAGACCCTAATTTTAGATCTAAAATTTGAAATTCCCGAGATTTTATATATGCACATATCTCGGTAAATACTGCCAACACGAGAAAAGGTCCAACGGCATTTTTGTAGCTCTTGACTCGTAGAACACTTCCGAAAAATACCCGAAAGCCCTCCGATTAATAGTTTTTGAGTTATCCGGTTTTTAAGATTCTCAAGACCCTATCAGGCCTCTTATTACCGTATCTCAAAAACTAAGCAAGGTAGAGCAAAACGGACACAAGTTTTGGTTCAAAATCTATGGGGACCATTAAAGGACCCAACGGGGTCTCGAGTTAAATGGGGTCCGAACCCATGGGTCCAGGGTCTAGACCCCATCTGTTTTTAAAATGTGAAGTATAATTTTTCCCATTTTCTAGTTAAAATTGGCTTAAAATTAAATAACTTTATTTTCCTTATTTTCGGGAAAATTATGAACTAAAACCAAGAAAAAAAATCTTTGAAGCCAAATCATTCCCTCTTTTTCTCAAAATTGAGTTAATTTTCCCAGATTTTAGTTCACTTTTTTTTTGAGTGTGCCCCTCAATGTTAACAGGTGATTTCCCTTAACCGCTATCGTGACATTGTCAGCATATGCGATAACATGTCAACCACCCGCTTCCAGAGAGCGCAGCATTGAATTCAGTGCCAGATTCCAAAGAAGCGGCAAGAGGACAACTACCCTGTGGTGCCCAATTGTTATTCAGACGTTATAGGTGTATTGGCAAGTAGATTTTCCACCATTGAAACGAATCCACGCTTCACTTTCAGACTCCTTTACCGAAAGCGACCTCTTGATTTTACCAACGAGGTCATGAAGAGCTGTTGCCGTTGATCTACCCTTGCTGTATTCATGTTAGCTAGTCGAAGCACCCTCGGATCAATCACTCTACGCAAATATGAGTCTATAATTCGTTCCACTGCACTATAGGGAATTTTTAGGTATTTTCTGGCCAAAACTCCAAAAGTTGGGATATTGCCTCAAAATTTGGCAAGTTTATTTGGCGGTAAGTTTTAAGGCTCTGTATAAAAAATTGGCATGATCTGGCCTAATAAGTAAATCGTGTTTTTAATGCAATTTTGTAATATAATTTTGTCAATAATTTTTACATCCACGCCCACAAAAGGGGGCGGGCAAAAAAATAATTTTCCTAGTGCCTTTGGTGCAAGTGCAGGGCTTTGAACTTCTTGTGGCGTATTTTTTTTTTTAATTTTTAAGCAAATGTACAAAAAAAATGTATAATATGGGATTTTGCGTAGCTAGACTAAGTTATTTAAGGGGGAGCTTTTTTTACATGTTCCAATTTTGCTCATTTACGAACTTGAACATCGTAAGACTATAAGACATATTCGTGCCAAACATCATGTGGCTAGCTCTTTTGGTTTGGACAGCATCGTGCATTCCCCAGACAGTCAGACCGACAGACGGTCGGACGGACATCACTAAATATCTTTTCCCCATGGAGCCGCATGGCTTAGCGGATGAATACATCTTACTCACAAAGAGTTTCCCAATACCTTATAGAGATATGGGAGTATGCAATTATATGCAAAAAAAGTAGCAGTCCACAAATTAATTTGGTTTAAAAAAGAAAAAAATTAATTAAATAGAAAAATTAAAAAAATATATAAATCAACATTTTAAACCTGTACTTTGTACAAAATATATTTATTTGCTCTATTGATAATTGAAATTAATTTCAAAAGATTTTAATACAGGATTTTAAGTACGTTAATTTTGTAATAAGTTATGTTCTCCAAAATTAAAAAAAAAAAATAATAAAAAATTAAATTTTGTTTTTGACGCCTCCGTACTAGCGGTAAAAGAGTTTGGTGTACAAAAATATGTGTGCTAGCTTACTTTAATATAGTTTACTGTATAATGGCATCCGAAAAAAGTTTTTTTGAACACATCAAAAATGGACTTTTGGCCAACAATTCCTTATAAATTCCCTATAGTGCACTGTCTTTAACAAAAAAGAGGACAGACTAATTGGTCTGAAATCCTTCGGAGCAGTGTGGGATTTTTCCAAGTCTACGGTATAAAAACGACTATGGTATCCATCCATTTTAAAGGAATATACGTTTATGTCTGGGAGTGAAGAGAGGGATCGTTTTAATGGTGGAAAATCTACTTGCCAATAGATGTAAAACGTCTGAGTTGGGAGCGATTTCGATTTATCAATAGGAACCTGACACTGAATTCAATGCTGCACTCTCTAGAAGCGCGTGGTTGTCATGTTGTCGCATATTCTGTCGATGTCGTAATAGCGGTAAAGGAAAAGCACCTGCCAAAATGAAAAGACATTTTTCAGGGTTCTCTAAAAGATATGTCTAATTGGTCAAAAGACTGTGACCTGGGAGTTAATCCAAGTAAAACAGAGCTTGTCTTATTTACAAGGAAAAATTCCTGCTTTTGATTTTATTTCTCTGGAATCACGAAGGTGCAGAGAATGGGGTCGATGTGCATAACTGGTGCTCTTCGTACTACAACTAGTGTCCGACCGAACAGTTCGGCCAAAAAATGGTATTGGCCAAAAATTAATATTTGCAAGCATTTTTAACAGCTTTTTCAGATGGCCGTTTGTTTGTTTAGGCGATAGAAGACTATTCCGACTTTCAAATTTAATGGCGAGGACGAAGTTAAGCACCAATTTAGATGTTCGGTAACCGAACTTTCAGCCAAATTGATAAAAGTTCGGTTACCGAACTTCGAAATTGTGTCTTAACTTCGTACTCGTTCTTAAATTTTACACTCAGAATCGTCTTCCATCGCCTCAACAATTCTACCTCATATAAAAAAAGTTGTTGAAAGTACTCCCAAATACCAAATTTTTGATTAAATTAGGTTTTTTGGCCGAACTGTTCGGTCGGACACTAAATACAACTACGGCTGCATTAGAAATCCTGCTTCAACTGATACCATTGGATATATTGGGTAGGCAGTATGCGGCTCTGTCGGCAATTCGACTTAATCCTCCCTCTATAAGCCTTTTTGAGCGCCACATTACCAATGTGGTAGCATCCAGGTAGTCTTGGATTAGATGCTTTCTGGGTAATGTAGTCTTCATAACTTTTTACACGAATAGAATGAGGCTGCACGAGCAAGTGACCCTTGGAGTATATTCGGAGGAGCTTGGGTTGATCCTTTTTTGAAGATTTCCAGATCATTCAGTGTTTACCAGGCAGATATGCTGGCAATAAAGAAGGTGGCTGACTGGTTGAGTTGCAATTTATTGTCTACAAATGCAGTCGACACCTATTCTGAAAAATCTGCCCTTAACTTCCACACGTCTTTAGATGAGATGGCAAGCAGTTTGACATACAACTTCCATGGCACAGAGACTTTCCAGGACATTGCAAAGCCGATGAGCCTGCAAGACTAGGAACTACCTAACAGGTTCCAAGAGAATTGGAATATTTTGGTATGCCTGTTAAAACTTGCAAGCAAAATCTACGGCTTTGTTTCGCGACGGAGACTAATCAGAGATGGGAAAATGGATGGACATGTTAGACAACACAACAGATCTGACCTTCTCTTGATCAGAAGCGTACAAGTTAACTGACGGTGGTTGCTATAATTACCTGACACTGTCGTTTATGGAAGCATGCACAGCGGTTACATGTGCCGCCAAATGACTTTTGCGGGAGTTTCGTGGATGAAAAGGAGTTGAAAACTATCGAACACTTCATCTGCTATTGCCCGGCAATTTTTGGTCAGAGATTTGCTTCACTGGGATCTAGGGAGCTGCACAAAATCAAATATCTAATTAGTTTCATAAGAAGCTCAAATTGGCTTGACGGCAGTGACCAGTAGAGGAACTTATTGCAGTCTCGTGGTAGCACAATGGACCTAATAGTCTACGTGTGCTGACGTAAAACGTCAGCAGCCACTTACAAACTAACCTAACCCTATTCTTTAATGACTCCCTTCGTCGATAATAGCGATGACTTCTCAAGTTCGGAGAGCGTCGCTTCATCGTGTTGGCTTAGTTTGTTAATTAATTTCAAAAGCCTTCTCTGGTTGTGCCTGACCTATGATATCCTACGAAGCATATTTCACTCAAATTTGATTTTTGTGTGTTTTCTACACCAATTAAAGATCAAACAAATGATATATGCACTCGGTCATTGTTTGGACTTGCGACATATTTTCCGGAAAACACTTTGTGGTCGGTATTGGTCGACTATAATTTTCGTACTCGTTGTTTTAAGGTTTTTTTTAACATTTTGAGGCGTATAACAGATTCGGCATAGCCGAATTTAAGACTCTTACTTGTTTATCCTTGAAATACTTGTACTTATAGGTACCACAAAACATATTTTTCCGCTAGCGGCGCACAGTGGTCAATTTCGCGAGATAGCGGTCAAAACTCTATAACTTTTGACCGGATTGGTATTTTTTTACGCAATTTGTTTTGTTCAATAGGAGGGACTTTAAGCTTCAATTTGCGTGTTCAAACGTAAAAATCGACTGATAGGAACGTAAGTAATGTGGAGTTAAAAATGCATTTTAATTTTTTGTTGAGTTTCCATGTAAAAGTTGAATATTTTGACATTTTAAATAGGTTTTTTTTTTATAATTTCTTATTTTCTTCAATCGTATTTTACAACCAATACTTATTTATTATTCCTAAACTTAATTTTGGTCAGAAAATGCCAACATTTGGCCACTGACATTAATTTAGTCTCAATATTCACAGGTCCTTTGTCCTTTTGATAGGTCCTAGGATAGGTGCTTTTGATAGGTCCAGGGATATGTCCTTTTGATAGGTCCTAGGATAGGTCCTTTTGATAGGTCCTTTTGATAGGTCCTAGGATAGGTCCTTTTGATAGGTCCAAGGATAGGTAATTTTGATAGGTCCTAGGATAGGTCCTAGGATAGGTCCTTTTGATTGGTCCAAGGATAGGTCCGTTTCATAAGTCCAAGGATAGGTCCTTTTGATAGGTCCTAGGATAGGTCCTTTTGATAGGTCCTTCTGATAGGTTCTTTTGATAGGACCAAGGATAGGTCCATTTGATAGGTTCAAGGATAGGTCCTTTTGATATGTAAAAGGATAGGTCCTTTTGATAGGCCCTAGGATAGGTCCTTTTGATATGTAAAAGGATAGGTCCTTTTAATAGGTCCAAGGATAAGTCTTTTTGATAGGTCCAAGGATAGGTCCTTTTGATAGGTTCAAGGATAGGTCCTTTTGACTGGTCCTAGGATAGGTCATTTTGATAGGTCCAAGGATAGGTCCTTTTGATGGGTCCTAGTACAGGTCTTTTTGATAGGTCCAAGGATAGGTCCTTTTGATAGGTCCAAGGATAGGTCCAAGGATAGGTCCAAGGATAGGTCCTTTTAAAATGTAAAAGGATAGGCCCTTTTGATAGATCAAAGGATAGGTCCTTTTAATATGTAAAAGGATAGGTCCTTTTGATAGATCAAAGGATAGGTCCTTTTGATAGGTACAAGGATAGGTCCTTTTGATAGGTACAAGGATAGGTCCTTTTGACTGGTACTAGGATAGGTCCTTTTGATAGGTCCAAGGATAGGTCCTTTTGATAGGTCATAGGATAAGTCCTTTTGATAAGTCCAAGCATAGGTCCTTTTGATAGATCCAAGGATAGGTCCTTTTGATAGGTCCTAGGATAGGTCCTTTTGATAGGTCCAAGGATATGTCCTTTTGATAGGTCCAAGGATAGGTCCATTTGATAGGTCCAAGGATAGGACCTTTTGATAGGTCCAAGGATAGGTCCTTTTGGTAGGTCCAAGGATAGGTCCTTTTAATAGATCAAAGGATAGGTCCTTTTGATAGATCAAAGGATAGGTCCTTTTGATAGGTCCAAGGATAGGTCCTTTTGATATGCAAAAGGATAGATCCTTTTGATAGATCAAAGGATAGGTCCTTTTGATAGGTCCAAGGATAGGTCCTTTTTATAGGTCCAAGGATAGGTCCTTTTGATATGTAAAAGGATAGGTCCTTTTGGTAGGTCCAAGGATATGTCCTTTTGATAGGTCCTAGGATAGGTCCATTTGATAGGTGAAAGGAAAGGTCCATTTGATATGTAAAAGGATAGGTCCTTTTAATAGATCAAGGTCCTAGGATAGGTCTTTTTGATAGGTCCAAGGATAGGTCCTTTTGATAGATCAAAGGATAGGTCCTTTTGATAAGTCCAAGGATAGGCCCTTTTGATTGGTCCAAGGATAGGTCCTTTTCATAAGTCCAAGGATAGGTCCTTCTGATAGGTCCTTTTGATAGGACCAAGGATAGATCCTTTTGATAGGTTCAAGGATAGGTCCTTTTGATATGTAAAAGGATAGGTCCTTTTGATGGGTCCAAGGATAGGTCTTTTTGATAGGTCCAAGGATCCACAGGTTATTTCCATTGGCTTTAAATTTATTTGCAATTATCAGGTATTTAAGTTATGTAATATTAGATGGCAATAAAATCATTTTTTACCTTTTCCAAATGAATTGCCAGATACCACATAATTTGAGAGTTCTATTGTCATTTTTGTCAAAATTTTGATACACCCTTCTATGTGGACTAGGTCCAAATATGGGCCAACTTCTCCTAATTTCAACAGAATTATTTTTTGGGTCATTAAGAACTCTTGTACAAAATTTCATCAAAATATATGCATAATAGCCACTTTCACATAAAAATAACTTCTCAAAAAATATGACGTGCATTTGTACCGAATATCTTACCTTGGGTCAGAAAAATTGCTGTAGCTCAAAAAGTGCAGCCCCGATGCATGGACATGTATATATAGGAATGTAGGGGAGAGTTAGGACTACAAAATAGTAAATTTGTGTTTTGACTCAGCTTGACTCACAGGAGTTGTGCTCTATGAAGTAGGAAATTTCCGAGAAATTTGACCTTTTTTAAAAAAAATATTTAAATTGTTCTGAAAACAGTAGAGCTTCAATTTTTTTACCAGTAATAGGAAATAAGTCAAGTTACAACACAAAATTTATTTCGTCGAAAAATCTTGAAAAACAAAAAAGTTATGATCATTTAAACTTTAAAAATTAACTAAAAATATCATAAATTTACTAAATTCTGAAAAATCCCATTTTGGACCACCCTGTTCTCAGTGAAATAATTGAAATAGAGTTCTAATTTTTTGGCTCCCGAGGTTTACTACTGTCTACTTTCATATGAGTCTAATAACTTTAAAATCGGAGAACAAAAACCAAAAGGAGTTTTGGCCGCTATCTCAAAATATTGACCACAGTGCGGCGCAAGTTAAACACGTTCAAAGTCATTGCGAATCTTTTTAATATTCTAAGTTACATTCGCGTTATGTCCTCCAAAGTATTAAAGCTTATCTGACCAGTAATCGATCGGCGACTCCTTGTCACCGCTGGACAGTGACAAAGTATGTGTTCTATTGTTTCATCCACTCCTGATGAGCCGCATCTTTTACAACTGGCGTCTGGGATGAGTCTAATATTCTTAGCATGAATGCCGATGAGACAGTGACCAGTTATTATTCCCGTCAGAGCTCGACATTCCCTTCTCGTAAGTGATAAAAGTATTTAGTTGGTCATAAGTTGGCCATAAAGTTCTGCTGATTTTGCATGTTGTTAGTTGTCTCCACTTCCTGTTCGCTATTGCAACATTTATGGAATCTCGTCTTTGTTTGAAGTGTTGGAGCGGTGGTAAAACTAGCACCGTGGTACCTACACCATCAGCTTCAAGTTTCGCGAGTCTGCCCTTTCATTTTCCTGTATTCCGTTGTGTCCTGGTACCTATAATAAATTAACCTGGTTGTGTTGTACTTGTACTTAATACTTGTACTTGTCCTAGCATGCCACTAGTTATAGCAACCGAAAGAGGAGGATCTCCCCTAATTTTCCTATTTTATTATTTTAACATATTAGAAAAACAGATGTAAGTTACGTCCTTTCAAAAATGTATCCTTCAATATCATTCAAAATTTTCAACAAAATATTTTGATAACATTTTCAAAGGACTTTTCTCACATCCTTTTATCCTGATATGGCAAACTAAAAAAAATTAAAAAATTAGGGGAGATCCTCATTTTGCATCACCATCACCAACATCCAAGGACAAGTACAAATATTTCAAAAATATTTTATAACATGTATCCTATAAAACTTTGGGGACCTCTTAAAAGGAAACAGGATCGCCAAATGAAAAACTGTAAATACAGTTTTACTCCATTTGATCTCTTCTTTCAGATGTATATCATCCGGTTCATGTTTAATGTTGGCTGACGGACAGTGAAATTGATCGAGAATCGATCCATGCTTAATGGGGTCCAAAACTCATATTTTGGTTACCAGTAGCTTTAATAGAGTTTTTACTGGGTGCTGTGGATTTAAAAAGTCGGTTTTATTATTTCTATGAATCAGTCGCTGTAAGATTGTTTCATATTTGTTAATTGTTGTTAACAAAACTTGTTTTAAAATAAAAATTGTTTTTATTATGGAATGGCTCAAAGATTGTGTGTTACAGTATTTTGTATGATGATGAAGAGGAGAGTATTAGACTTTAGAATACGTACAGAGTGTTTGTATGAATGAGTATAAAAAAAATATACATAAATATTTTTTGTTTATTATTTTTTTTTTTTTTATTATTTTTCGCAGTAAATGCAAATATTAAATGTTTTTTGTTTTTTCGTGTTTAGTTTGCTCGTGACCGTGGCCCTTGACAGTTGTCTATTTTACTTGTTTTTTTACTTTTCTACTTCTCTATTACAATTCTATTCTGAAACGTATTTGAATAAAATTTAAATAAATGTTGTTTTCCCCCCAAAAAAATAAACAAGAAAAACATTTTTTTAAATTTTGTGTGTTTTGCTTAAAGTAAACATTGTTCAAATTTTTGTTATTTGAAATTCACGTGCCGGCAAATAGTGTGTTTTTCTATTGTTTGGGTTTTTAATCGTCGACCAGGCACAATTATTAATTAATTAATTATTGAAACACAACTGAATACCAAAAAAAGTTTATTTGAAAGTTTAGACAAATAAAAAATTAACAAAAAAAAAAAAATTACAAAATAGAAAAATAAATAATAATAAAAATGGGTTGTGCTACTAAAACCATTAAATGTTCATTATTTTTATTCAACACATTATGGGCCGTAAGTAAATATTTATAAATAGATGTTTAATGGAATTGCTTTCAAAAAAATTTGTAAATGGAAAATATTTAAAACGAATTGTAATTTTGGGGAAAACCATTTAATTAATTACTTTTTTTTTTTTTATAAAATGCGTTAACCCTTTGATGATCATACATTTTCAGCCTAAGTGATTTTAAATTTCTTTAAATTTTTGTGTTCTGTGACCTAATAAAACCTATTAAAAAAATTTGGACCCTTAATCCCTTCCTTTTCCCATATTTTATTTGGTATTCTCTATGATTATTAAGGTCTGCAACTTAATAATAGTTATTCTACAACAGTTTGGATCTCTAAACCGACTTATGACCCTTAGGTTAGGTTTAAAAGATGACACATGAGTGTCCACAAGAGCAGTTGTTGATCCATAGTGATTCCTCTTACGATTGGGGTAGGTAACTGTATAGTAAGAACAAGTCTCTTCTATTCATCACCTAAATTCCATATCGCATAGTTTTGTAGCCTCCACATATTTTACTTAATTCCACGGATTTATGCCCTGTAGTGTCTGAAATAAATAGGAATTAAAGCAATTAAATCGCGTGCGAGATAGCGCTTAACATTGACAAAGATAGTGTGAAGTATCTTCCTCCTCATTCCAGCACCATCTGTTCAAATCATATAAGCTGACATTGATTTTCTTTAGAAATCTTTTTTTCAAATTTGTGTGGCCAATAATTATACCAACATAAATACAAACGTAGTTCATACTTTTCCATCTTCAATATTTTTTTTGAAATTCCCTGCTTCGAGACTTCCACAATAAAGTCTAGTCCTGGGAAAATATCTTCTTGCATATGTTGTCCCGCCATATCAGCAACTTTGTGTGCTAGTTCGTATGCCTTTTCATTTCCAGGAATATTATGGTATCCAGAATTTTAAGCTCTCGACGCGTCGCGACGGCAACGGCTGACTGTCTTCGATCGAATACTTCTGTTTCTCAGTGCCTTAGGTTAGGTTCACATAAAATAAGTAAATTCAACTTAAAAAACGTTTAAAACAATCGTTTTTTCCTTTAAAAAACCGACTACTTATATTTCATTTGAAACCACATACATTTTCAGTTATTTTTAAACGCTAATAAATGATTATACATTCCGTTATTTTTGCTGTTTAAAATTTTTTATTTTGTGGAGTAAAAATTATTTTTTTTAATAACAAACTACAAAAACCGTACTTTTGTAAAATTATGTGGTATAATCAGTCACTAATAATTTAACTGATAAAAACATTTTTCCGTAAATTTTGAAGTTTATTTTTTTAACAACTGTATAAATCATTCAATATTTTAGTTTCCTTGAAAAACAAACGACAAAACGTTTAAAACAACTAAAAACTTTTTGAATAACCGTAAATAGTTACTGTAAAACTTTTCTGGGTGTTAGGTTGTAAGTGGCTGCTGACATTTTACGTCAGCACACGTAGACTCTGAGATCCATTGTGATACCACGGGACTGTAAAAGGTTTCTTTACAGGTCCCTGCCGTTCATTGGCGTAGGAAGCCAACATTTCTGGGGGGGGCTAAAGCCCCCTAGATTTTTTTTTTTTTTAATAGAAAAACCCAGACCTATTCCTGAAGCGTGCCCTTTAACATGCGTCTAGGTGTCCTAGAAACGAATGCCCCCCGAAAGCGGTTAAAAATTCATATTTTTTTTTTTTAAATTTTGATTCTGTAGCTTTTTCGGAAATTTAGAACTTCTAGATATGTTTTGAGAATGAAAGATGTTTTTCCTATAGTAAAATCATTAGATTACTATGATTATTTTCAAGAAAAAGTTCTGATGATTGCAAAAGTTAATGATTATTAGTCAAAATTCTCAGATTCTTTCTTTCAATAACTTTTGTCTATATAAAAACCCCTTAGAATTTAGAAACTTTTTTAAATCAAAGAAGTTCAAATGTTTTCCTAAAGGTAAAACCCTAAGATTTGGTAAAGTTTTTATTACTGACAAAAACATCAGATTCATATTAAAACTTTTTTCAATAATTCAGACTATTTTTCAATGGGAAAAACTATTAGATCTTATATAATAATCATTACGAGTCCTTAAGATTCATTAAATAATCATAACGAGTCCTAAAGACTCATTACATATTATTATTATTTATTTTTGCAAAAATTAATGAAATCATTAAATTATTAAAAAAAAAAAATGTGAATGATTAAAATTCTGGGGGGGGCTAAAATTATTCTGGGGGGGGCTAAGCCCCCCCCAGACAGAGCTATCTACGCCTATGCTGCCGTTAAACCAATTTGAGCTTCTTATGAAACTCCTAAGATATTGAATTTTGACATCTGGCAAATCAGAAAGATAGCGTAGCTCCCTAGATCCCAGTGAAGCAAGTCTCAGAAAGTGTCGGGCAATGGCAGATGAAGTACTCGATAGTTTTCAAATCCCCTTCATTCATACAACTCCGGCAAAAGTTATTTGACGGCATTTAACTGTTCTGTGTGTCCGGTAATTAAAGCAACCACTGTCGAAATATCTCCTCTTGGAAGCGATATCACTTGTGCACTTCTGATTAGTTGAAGGCCAAATCTGTCGTGATGTGTCACACGTCAATCCATTTGCCCATCTCTGATTAATCTCCATCGCGGAGCAAAGCCGTAGATTTTGCTTGAAAGTTTCTAGAGGCATACCAAGACATTTTAATTTATTGGAACCTGCAAGGTAGTTACCAGTCTTGCCAGCTCATCGGCTTTGCAATTCCCTAGAATGTCTCTGTGCCCTGGAACCAATATGAGTCATATTTCAAAGTGCTTGGCCATCTCATTAAAAGACGTGCGGCGGTTAAGGCCAGATCTTGATTTCAAAAACATTGACTCCAGGAACTCGATCGCGGCTTGATTGTCAGAATAAATATCTGCTGCGGTTAAAGACTTACTAAAAAAATAGACTTGTGTTGCTCTAATACTCCTCTACAATTTATCTTTATGCACATTTACCCCATCTTTCACCTGACCGAAAATGATCGCCCAAAACCCATTCACATGTATACTACCCTGTGGTCCTTAAAGTGTTAAAAAAGTAATTTAATTTAAAAGGGAATTCCAAATATGTGTATTTTTGAAATTGTAGTTAAAAGACCAGAACAATTGTTTCCTTATTGTGATTCAAACAACTTTTCTATGGTTTCCGTTGGCGGAATTATTAATATTGTTAAGTTATTGTGTAGATAATGATGTGCTTGCTTCATAGTTAGTTGGTTAGTTAGTTGTTATGGTAGTAGTATCAAATGTTAAAACTAGTTCAAAAACATGTCTTCTGTCTTACCTTGGCAGATGATATCATCTTTGAAAACTCATACTCCTCACTTTTAAATTTTGCTGTCAGATGAGGTAGTAGTTAGTGGTCTTTAGTTATTTGTTGGTGTGCATGATGTGCGTGTTTAGCCACAACTTAGTTATTACGTTATTTTGTGTCTTCACAACACTTCACTTACGTACATTAACTTCACCTACATGTACACTATGTTTAAAAAATATTTTGAATAAATGGCGGAATAATTCCTCAATAGATTCTTTCTCGTTCACACAGCTTCGGCTAAGGTCATTGGAAAGGTTGGAAAGGGTGTATGTGGCTGCTGACGTTTTACGTCAGCACACATACACTCTGAGGTTCGATAGCTTCCAACTCCTCTTCATCCATGCAACTCCGGTTCGATAGCTTCCAACTCCTCTTCATGCATACAACTCCGGTAAAAGTCATTTGACGGCATGTTTAACCGCTCTGTGTGCTTCCCTATAAGACAGTGTCCGGTAATTACAACAACAACCGTCGAAAACTCTCCTCTTGGAAGTGATGTCAGCTCACTTGTGCGCTTCTTATTAAGAGAATGCCAGATCTGTCATGTTGTATCACACGTCCATCCATTTGCCCATCTCTCATTAGTCTCCGTCGCGGAACAAAGCCGTAGATTTTGCTTGAAAGTTTCTAGAGGCGTACCAAAACATTCCAATTCTGTTGGAACCTGTAAGGTTGTTCCCAGTCTTGCAAGCTCATCAGCTTTGCTATTCTCTGGAATATCTCTGTGCCCAGGGACCCAAATGAGTCGTATGTCAAACTGTTTGACCATCTTATTTAAAGATCTGGGGCAGTTAAGGGCAGATCTTGTTTTTAGAAACATTGACTCCAGGGACTTGATCTCGGCTTGACTGTCAGAATAGATGTTGACAGTGGTTGTAGACAAGACATTGCAACTCAACTAGTCAGCCACTTACTTTATTGCCAGCATCTCTGAATGGTAAACACTGCAATGATCTGTCAATCTTCGATCAAGGCTTAATCCAAGCTCTTCCGAATAGACTCCAAAGCCCACTTTTTCGTGCAGCCTAGAACCATCCGTGTACAAATCTATGGAATCTCCACCACCCGAAATGCCCCTCATCCAAGACTCTCTGGATGGTATCATAGTGGTAAAGTGGAGCTCATATTAGTTTACTGAAAAAGTGTTTTTATAGTAAATTTTTTTTTTTCAAGTCAAAAAAGGGACTCAAAGCCGTTGCCCTACAGGTCCAATATTTTTGTTGGTTAATATCGACCCCAAAAGGCCACTTTCCCGACCTCGACGTTTTCGAAATAAGCTATAAACTGCCTAGTAGGCAGTGCCTACCCAATATGTCCAATACTATCAGGTGAATGAGGATTTCAAATGCAGCAGTAGGTGTAGTACGAAGAGCACCAGTGCACTATGGTCCCAAATGCATTTTTTTTTTTGGCATAAATTCAAAAAATGAAGCAAGGTCACTTGGAATAATTCTGGGATGATTTTTATCTCTTAGCGCAATCAAAAATCGATTGTCAAAAAAAAAAATTTTTTTGGAAAATTTTTTTTTTTTAAATTTTTTTTTTAAATTTTTTTTTTTTTTTAATTTTTTTTTTTTTTTTTTAATATATTTTTCTTAATTAATTAGCTTTATGGAAGGTAAAAAAAATTATAAAAAAAATAATTTGAAAACGTGTCACGCAAAAAACAGCAAATTTGGCCGAAATTTGTGCTAAACTAAAATGGAAATTGTGGGAGTTTGCCAAAAAATGCTGGCAAGATGTAAATTTTAATATTAAATATACAATATTGAAAACACTTTCACGTTTAAAGACTCATGCAAGTTCGTGCCCAAACACAACTTTTTGTCCACGAAAGATATAGGCTATTTTGGCTCCAAAATCCTCATAATCAAAACACCCAAGAATAACGCTAAGGATGCATTAACTCTAAAATATTAATTTTAAACAAGAACTAGTATCCTTAGGTTTCAATTTGTCCCTTTAGCCTCTTTATAATTTTAGTTTTTCCCATTTGCAGTTTGTATAACTGTAATATTGATTTCACTCCGGTTTTATTATACGTCTTAAAACTTTCAACTTTGAATGCCTAGCAAACTGACAGTATTGGCACCAAATTTTTTTCATTATACTTTCTTGATATCTTATAGTGTTGACATTGAGGAAATGTATAAGCTTTTGAAAATTTGTTAAATTTTATTTTTTTAATTTCTGCCAAAAAAAATGGATTTGGAACCATAGTGCAGTGAAGCAAATCGACGCTATTCTCTGTACCTTCGTGATAAAGACACAGTTCCCTTTTATCCAATGATGGGTACCAATACCTTTTCGATACCAATACCCGTTAATACCAATTCAAATTGAAAACCAATACCAATTAAAAACCAATACCTTTATTTGTGCGATACCAATACCGATAAAAAACCAATATCGATTCCCCACTACCAATACCAATTAAAAACCAATACTTTTATTCTTCAAAACCAATACCAATAAAAAACCAATACTAATTCATTTTTTTCTACTTTCGTATCGGTTTTGTTTCGGTTTTTTGTATTCTTATTTTCGTTTGTTTTAATTGTGACGTCAAACATTTTCTTTTCATCATATTATTAGGTTTTACCTGACTAACGAATTGCAAAAGATGTTACATCGATCAGTAATCGTTTGCATGCAATGTCACATAACAAAAAGGAGGTAGCTAGTACTTGAATTTTAAAAGCCATAAAAACATAAAAGAAATATTTTTTGTCACGGTTTTTATGACCCCTAATAAATGTAGATCTTAAAAAATTTAGACCTTTTCTGTGATGAAATTTTTTCTTTTGCAAACATTGTTAATATTTGATATATGTATATTGAATGTCACTGCACTCTTCTTTGCGTTGTAAAAAAAATACTAATGTCCTTTTTTGGAAATTCCAAAATTTTAATCAAGCAGACGTTACAAAATTTTATGTCACAACACCAGAATCCAGAAAAAATTGTTTATTGTTTTATTAGAGGCGCAGTCATATTATATAAGAATTTAAGAACGCATAACGTGCAGTTCACACTTGCTATTTTTGAGAGTTTAAGGGCTACGTGTTTAAAAAATATTTTTTTCTGTATCCATTACGTTTTTATTCTGTTACTGGTGTTTTGTTAAACAACTTGTTTAAGGTCGTAAGTGTGAACCCCATATAAGAAAAAAAAAATATCCGTGTAATCGCAATTGGCAAAAGATCTAAAATCGAAAAAGGGGCCCCCTGCATGATAACCCATTTCGATCACCTTTTTCAAAAAAATATTTATGTATGAAAAGGATGAAGTTCAGGTATATTTTGTTACAAATGTTAAGTCTCATCTTTCTGCAATTAAAAAATATCTCCCCTTGACCATCGGAATTTATATGTGCATTAAATGCAATGTGCATCAGCACAGAAATTGTTTCAAGCAAAAACGAAAAATTTGTATTTTTTTAGTTTAGACTTTTAATTTTTTTATTACCCGAGTAAAAATTTTTATATGATGCAATACATAATGATATATAACACAATATATATTTATACGCAATTTAATCCGAATAATGGTGGATGTTTTTGCATTAAAAAATATCAACTTGTATAAAATATGATTCGATTTCATCCGAGTTTTGACCAGACATTGCCTTATTTCATTGGTTCCAATTAGATCTAATTGCATAAAAACATAAAAAATCTTGGTGTGTTTTGGTTTGGGTGAGTTACACCACAGGTCAACGATACATTCACCAAACATATAATTTTCTAAAACAAAAAAAATGTTTGGGTACGCTTCCAACCAGATAGGTGATATACATAACCCTAACAAGGAAATGTTTAGGAACATTTTAAAAGTTTCTTATAATTTGCTTAAAAAACTTAGAACATTTTTGGTTAATTGGAAACATTTAATTGGAAACATTTATATATGAAACAGAATAAGCTGTATATAATTTTATATTAAATTATACAGAAAAACAGATTTAGTATTGGCCCTAATATTATTTCATATATTTATATCAACCGTATACTTTTTAATCCGAATCATGATTAAATTATATATTACAACATATGACTGCATTTAAAAAAATTAGAAAATACCTCACGGAATGTATAATCATATAAGATTTATTATGTTTGTATCAAGTTATATATTGTTATATATGTTTATTTTTACTCGGGTAATTAATAAATTTTTTTTTAGATTTAATTTATTATCAAATTCCACTAATTGAAACATTTTGAAACTATTTATTTTGAAAATAACGAAATAAATTAATAAAATAGCAAATAAATCCAAATATTTAAATGGCATAAAAAGTTGAAGTACATGCTTTTCTGGAATAACGGAACATTAAATTTTTTTTTACAAGAGTTTTGAGATCAGCCGGTGCTAATTTTACTAAAAAGGTACCTTTTTCCAAAAAAAAAAAATGAATCTTTGTCCAAAATGGGTTAAGCATGTACTATTTAGTTTAAAGTTTGACTTAATTCTGAATGCAAATACTGCTAAAAAATATATTTTTTTTAAAAGTTTTTCAAAAAAAAAAAAAACATCCCTCACGCAAAAATTCGACTCACTCTCTAGAGTCTAGACACTCACTCAGAATTTTTCAACTCACAATCACGTGATTTAAATGAAAATCACTTTTTTGAGTCACGCAAATCACGGGACCAGCGACCATCTCCAATTCAAATACATAAACAAGAGACATGTGTCTTTTTATTTGTTTAATCTATAACATCTGTAAATTTTATTTAAAATTAAGTGTCCACCCTTGAAAAAGTTTCCTTGTAGGTCTGTAGCTGATTTCTGTAACTCTCGAATCGAAAGATTTCTCGCATGAAACATGTGAAATGAAACGAAAACATTGTAAATCGGCACAAAAAGTGACTTTTCACATTTTACTGTTTCTGTAACTTTGTTGTGCGAAAACTTTTAAACTTATTGGAATGATGCGAGAAAACTGTTTCTGTAAAGTAATTGGTCGAAAACTTTTGTATTTGAAGTGTCAAAAAAACTCACATTTTAAAACGGTGCGAGACTTGGACAAAAAGAAATAAAAACATTAAAAAAATCATAATAAATGAAAAAAATGGATAAAAATAGTAAGAAAAATACAAATTACTTGTTTTGTGTTTGTATAAATATCTAATTTATTATATTTTTTCACAAATTTTAGAAAAATCAAAGAATCTCTAAATGCAAAAATGCTGTTATCAATACATCACAATTACATTATTAACAACAATATATAATTTTAATTTTTTATATTTATTTTATTGCTTTTAAATGATCCGTAAACAATAATTTAAATTGCTCCGTGTTATTTTTTTTTGTTCTCTTACTATTTTCTCACTTTGATTACTTTTTTGACAGCTATCTTGGAATATTCCAATATAAACGCTGGCGTTTTCGCATTGACATACAGAAACAGTTTTTATTCCGGAGTCGAGAAACTGTGGAATTTTTTGTTTCATATTTTTCGATGCGAAAACTTCTCACTTTAATTACAGAAACGGGCTACTGAATTCAAAAAGTTTCAAGGCACTTATTTATTACCTTAATATAGTCACTTGACTTAAATGAAAATCACTCTATAACCAAATGATTTAAAATAAAAATCACTCACGCACACGCGTGAATCACGGGACCAGAGACCATCTCCAATTCAAATACTTAAACAAAAGGCAAGTGTCTCTTCATTTGATTCATCTATAACATCTGTAAATTTTGTTAAAAATGAAGTGTCCACCCTGAAATAGTTTCCTTGTAGGTCCGATTTCAAAAAGTTTCAAGTCACTTATTAATTACCCTAATATAGTACTTAATTTAAATGAAAATCACTCTATAATCACGTGATTTAAATAAAAATCGCTCACGCCTGAATCACGTGGTTTTTTGAGTCACGCAAATTACGGGACCACAGACCATCTCTAATTCGAATACATAAACAAAAGACAAGTTTCTCTTCATTTGTTTCATCTATAACATCTGTAAATTTTATTAAAAATGAAGTGTCCACCCTGAAATAGTTTCCTTGTAGGTCCGATTTCAAAAACTTTCAAGGTACTTATTTATTACCTTAATATAGGCTTATATTCTGAATTTCAAAAAAATCGGTTAACATTTACGACCTGTAGAGACTTTTGGCCAAAAAACCTACCATGTCGACCCAGTGTGCACTGTGGGGCAGACAGAAGGACGACATACGTTAAATTAATTAATATTAACGATAAAACCTTTTGCATACAAATACCAAAACCGATATAAGATAAATACCAATACTTATTAAAAACCGATACCGATTCGAGGCTAAAACCAATACCAATACCCAATACCTAAATAATTCAAAACCAATACCGAAACCTATACCAATTCAACAAAAATTGAAAACCATTACCTATACCAATACTAATATAATTTTAAAAACCAATACCAATACCAATACTTTTATCGAATTGGTACCCATCCTTGCTTTTATCTCTAAAGCAGGCCAACAGACAACTATTCCATACAGCAGAATTGGTCGCACCACTGCTGTATAAATCTAATGAACGACTTTAGGGCTAAAAGCCCATCGTTTTCCTATGGCCCTCTTACAGAAATATAAAGCAATCGTTGCTTTTTTCACCCTTTCCTCAATATAACGCCTGAAATTTAATTTCCTATCTAGAAATACTCCAAGATATTTGGCTCCATCTGAGAAGCCGATTTCAGTGCTGTTTAGAGAAATAGGTTCAAAATCAGGAATCTTATTTTTCCTTGTAAACAGGATAAGATCTTTTTTACTTGGACTAACTCCCAGACCACGGCCACTTGTCCATTTAGGCAGATCTTTCAGAGAACTCTGAAGAATGTCTATGTGGTGCTCAAAGAGGTTCATAGAGGGAGCATAGGACACAATTTATGGACGCGTCACTACAAGACCCCTGAATGGTTTCAAAATGGTATAAAGACGTTTGAAATTGCACCCAGAGTGTACCGGTTTTCTGATTTTTAATTACCGGTACACCCAAAAATACTAATATGTCCAATTCCACTTTTAATAATTGTAATATTTTGTAAAATTAATATTTTCTGTCTGTTTTTTTTAAAAAAAATATACAAAATATTTTTTATTTTTGAGAACCGGTACCGGAATTAGCACCAGGAATATTGGTATTTTTGTGAATATACGTAGAATATAGAATATACCGGAAAAACCAGTAGCAAAACCGGGAATGCTTGTGTATTTATTTAAAATACTTTTTTAACATAGTGTATTATATACAATATTGCCATTAAATTCTTCGACTTTATTTGTCTTTTAATTGCCATTCCATGTGTCTGATTCTTTCAATTAGAATGTTGGACAGAAATCCCGTATCCGTGTTTGTAAATTTTTTTTTAAATGTTGACACTCAACATTAAAACACATATTATATGTACTCAATTTTTTTATATATTTTTTTCTATGTCACATTAGTTAATTATATCATGTATTTTTTAACTTCGGATTTTTCTGTGGTCAGGCCTTCTGTATTTAAAAATGCGTTACTTTAGGATTGCCTAAGAAATGTGTTACATAAAATTCCAAATAATCTATATATATAATTTCCCTATTTGTGTGTTCCTCCTTTTTTGTCTATCCAGAGCTTTTTGAAGCTCACTGATGAGCTACAAAGCTGAAAATTGGCATGCATATAGTAAAACACCTGGGGCAGATCCTAACGTAGCCGGATTTTCGATATTTTGCCTGTGGGCGGAGAAATAAGCGGAAAAGTGGGCGTGTCAAAATTAAATTTTTTGACATTTTTGCTTAATGTAAAGCCCCCTAATGACTTAGGAAGTTGAAAACTTCCTAGAATATAGTCCTAACGATGGCGCATATCCCCAAGTAGTCGGATTTTCGCAATGTGGGCGTAGAATTGATGAGAAAAGTGGCGTGGCAATATTGGGATTTTTTAACATTTTTACTTCTTTTGAAGCCCCCAAATGACTTAGGAAGCGGAAAATTGCATAGCATTTTTTTCTAACAATGAAGCATATCCTGAAGTAATCGGATCTAAATTTTTTAGACTGTGTAAGGATAATTAAGAGAATTAATTGTGTTTTTTAATATTTTAACTAATTTGAATACCCCCAATGACTTATTAAGATGAAAATTGTCATTTTTGCTTATTTTAAAGTCCTCTAATGACTTAGGAAGCTGAAAATTTCCGTGCATATAGTCCTATCGATTAAGCATATCCTGAAGTAGTCGAATTTTAAATTTTTATACTGTGGGCGGAGAATTTAAAGGAAAATGGGGAGTCATAATATTGTGATTTTTAAAATTTTAACTTATTTTGAAGCCCTCAAAGGAAGCGGAAAATTCGAAGCGTATAGTCCTTTCGATGTATAATATCCTGAAGTAATCAGATTTAAAATTTCTCGACTGTGGACGGAGAACTAAAACAAATTAGGTTTTTTAACATTTGAAGACCGCAAATGACTTAGGAAGATAAAAATTGGCATGTATACAGTAGGTTTCATGGGGAAGATCAACACGAACCTGTATTTTTGATATCCATTGTATGGGTGGAGAATAAGAAAGGCAAAGGGGCGTGGTAAATTTATTTCCATCTATTTTCTGTATATATAATTTCTTTTTTTTGTGTTTCTCTTATTTTTTGAGTATCCAGCCTTTTAAATCTCATGGATGGACTTATTCTGGATTACTCAATGCTCCGTTATAAAATAACTCATCGTTAAATTTAACTTTTTCATACAAATTTTGACATAAGGCTCCGTTAAATCGGCAGTTAGCAGCTTACTTTTTATTGAGGACATATTCTTACGAAGCCGGATTTTTAGTCTGTGGGCGGCGAATTATGAGAAAAAGGGGCCTTGGCAAAATAATTTTTTTTTAACATTTTAGAGTATTTTTAAGCTCCACCCCTCCCCAATGAATTAGGAAGCTGAAAATTCCTAACATGTAGTCCTAACTATGAAGCATATTCTAAAGTAGTCCGATTTAACATTTTTGGAATGTAGAGGGATTGTTGAGAGGAAAAAGGGGTATGGTAATATTGTGTTTTATTTTTTTCTAATTTAACTAACTTTAAAGCCCTAATGACCTACGCAGCCGAAAATTGGCAATCATATTGTCCTGACACTGGAGCATATCCTAAAGTAGTCAGACTTATAATTTTTGGACTGTGGACGGAGAATTAAAAGGGAAAAGGGGCGTGGATACGAGTATAGTACTAACGATGGAGTCAGATTTAAAAATTTTGGAATATGGACGGAGAATTAAGAGAAGAAATGGGCGTGGAAAAATTATGTTGTCACATCTTACCTAATTTTGAAGTCACCTTATGACCTTGAAAGATGAAAATTGGGATGCATATGGTACGGACTATGGCAAAGATCCGTTGTGAATTTTGTTCAGTTTATATATATAATCTGTAACGTAGTTTTCTGCCTTTAAGACAGGGGTTTTCTGCCTTTAAGACAGGGGGAGTGGCGGAAGACGGCGAAATTTAGTTTTTAAACATTTAAATTATTTCTGAAACCCTTAATGACTAAGGAAGCTGAAAATTGTAAAGCATAAAGTATTGACAATGGATCATGTCCTAATGAAGTCAGATATAATATTTAAACTGTATACGGAGAATTATAAGGAAAAATTTAAGTGAAAAAATTGTGTTTTTTAACATTTTATCTAATTTTAAAACCCTTCATAATTATGAAAAATAAAAATTGCATGTATATAGGAGTGACCATGGGACAGACCCAGACGATGGATTTTTGATATCCGGTTTAAGGACGAATAGACGAAATGGGCGTGCTAAATTTAGTTCTAAAATTGTAATAATAAAACCTTTTATACTATTTCAATTTTTTTCCAGTTTGGGAAATAGTTGATGTAACTCAATCTAGCAATATTAAGTTTGTGAAGCACAAACATAATTTTTTATAAAGTTTGGTAAAAAAAATAGAATTATTGAGAAAAGTGATGTGGTGTTCCGCCTGGCAGGGACAGGCTATTCGACTAGTATGAAGATAAAAATGGTAATTTTTGCTTATTTTAAAGTCCTCTAATGACTTTTCTAGCGTATAGTCCTATCGATGAAGCATATCCTGAAGTAGTCAAATTTTAAATTTTTGGACTGTGGGCGGAGAATTGAAAGGAAAATGGGGAGTGACAAAATTGAGATTTTTAACATTTTAACTTCTTTTGAAGCCCCCAAAGGAAGCGGAAAATGCACAAAATTGACATGTATTTAGGAGGTTTCATGTGGAAGATCAACACGAGCCTGGATTTTTGATATCCAGTGTATGGGTGGAGAATAGGAAAGGCAAGGGGCGTGGTAAATTTATTTCCATCTATTTTCTGAATATATATTTTATTTTTTTGTGTTTCTCTTATTTTTTGTGTATCCAGCGCCTTTTGAATCTCATTGATGGAGTTAAAAGCTTAAAATTGGCATGTATATAATAAAACACAAGGGACAGATTCTTACGAAGTCGGATTTTTTTTCCTGTGGGCGGCGAATTACGAGAAAAGGGGACTTGGCAAAATTATTTTTTTTAACATTTTAGAGTATTTTTAAGCTCCGCCCCAATGAATACGGAAGCTAAAAATCCCTAACATGTAGTCCTAACTATGAAGTATATTCTAAAGTAGTCCGATTTAATATTTTTGGAATGTAGATGGAGAGTTGAGAGGAAAAAGGGGCAAGGCAATATTGTGTTTTATTTTTTTTATTTGACTAACTTTAAAGCTCTAATGACCTACGCAGCCGAAAATTGCAAGCATATTGTCCTGACACTGGAGCATATCCTTAAGTAGTCAGACTTAAAATTTTTGGACTGCGGACGGAGAATTGAGAGGGAAAAGGGGCGTGGATACGAGTATAGTACTAACGATGGAGCTTATCATAAAGTAGTCAGATTTAAAAATTTTGGAATACACAGAAAAAACAGTTTAATTGTGCCAGCCGAATTAAGAGCCAACTGCATGGTTTAATTACAACAACTGAAATTTTCGGTTGCGATTACCGAAATTTATTTGGACCAACAGAAGTTAAATTTTCAAAACAAATTTTTGTTATGGCTACCGAAAATTTCGGTTGTTGTTATTAAACTATGCAGTTGGCTCTAAATTCGGCTGGCACAACTAAACTGTTCTCTCTGTGTAGGGACGGAGAATTAAGAGAAGAAATGGGCATGGGAAAATTATGTTTTTACATCTTACCTAATTTTGAAGACACCTTATGACCTTGAAAGATGAAAATTAGAATACATATGGTACGGACTATGACAAAGATCAACTCTGACCTGGATATCCAGTGAAAGGGCGGAAATACAACAAATCCGTTGTATTGAGAAAAGTGATTTGTTGTTCCGCCTGGCAGGGAGGCTATTCGACTAGTATGAAGATAAAAATGGTCATTTTTGCTTATTTTAAAGTCCTCTAATGACTTTTCTAGCGTATAGTCCTATCGATGAAGCATATCCTGAAATCCGTTGTGAATTTTGTTCAGTTGATATATATAATCTGTAACGTAGTCGGATTTTCGTCCTTTCAGACAGGGGGTGGCGGAAGACGGCGAAATTTAATTTTTAAACATTTAAACTATTTCTGAAACCCCTAATGACTAAGGAAGCTGAAAATTGTAAAGCATAAAGTATTGACAATGGATCATGTCCTTATGAAGTCAGATTTAATATTTAAACTGTGTACGGAGAATTATAAGGAAAAATTTAAGTGAAAAAATTGTGTTTTTTAATATTTTATCTAATTTTAAAACCCTTCATGACTAAGAATGATAAAAATTGACATGTATATAGGAGTGACCATGGGACAGATCCACACGATGGATTTTTGATATCCGGTTTAAGGACGGAGAGACGAAATGGACGTGCTAAATTTAGTTCTAAAATTGTATAAATAAAGCCTTTTATACTCATTAAATTATTTTCCAGTTTGGGAAATATATTGATGTAACTCAATCTAGCACACTCAGAAAATTATGTAAGTTACTACATGTAAGTTGTTTGTATATTTTACAGTAGTAAGTTGTTTTCAACTACAAAATCAGTTGTTTTTGTATGAAAAATATTAAACAACTATTTCTGTTAGTTATTTTAAGTCATTTTTTTGAATAACTAACAAAAAAGTACTGTAATGTAGTAACAGTTATTTAAAGAAGTAAATTTTATTTTTTTTATCTCTCAAAAATCTTCAGTTTTTTTTCCAAAAAATAAAAATAAATTTTCGTTTTTTTTATTTTTCACAACTTTTTTTAAAAAAAAAAAAAAACTTGGAAAAAATTTTGTCCTCAATTTTTTTTCTGAAAAATTAAAAAAAAAATCCAAAAATAAAAATAAATTTTCGTTTTTTTATTTTTCACAACTTTTTTTTTTAAAAAAAAAAAAAAAACTTTGAAATAATTAGGTCTTCAATTTTTTTTGAAAATTAAAAAAAAAAATATTAAATTGATTATTTTATTTTTACTACATGTTAGTCGTTTTGACTACAAATGTAAGTAGTTTTTACTACATAAGTCAGTTGTTTTTTGTCAATTAAAATAACTTACATTGTTAGTTGATTTAACTGAAAAAGTAGTTGACCCCAAAACAACTAACAAAGTAGTTATTTTAACTGACATTTTCAGTTAATTTTTCTAACATAATTTTTTGAGTGCAATATTAAATTTTTGAAGCACAAACATAAGTTTTTATAAAGTTTGGTAAACAATTAGAATTATTGAGAAAAGTGATTTGGTCTTCCGCCTGGCAGGGACAGACTATTCGACTAGTTGTTAGATATTTTTTCTGAATCCACTGAGATTCCTCTGTGATGAATGCTTTTTATTTAAAAAATAGTTTTACTCGATTAGATTATTATTCTAGTTCGAGGCCAAAAAATTATATTTATGATATTCTCATAAATAGACAACACAGCCCCAGAAACTAGCCACACTGTATTTTGACCTCGTGAATTCGATTCCTCCAGCAGAATTGAATTCTATCGTTGGGGTTTTCAGTTTTTAAGGCTTAAAGGTGCTCAAAAATTCCCCATTTTTAGTTATTTGGCGTTTAGGTACTTTATATTGATGCCATTTATACCCGATCGGTTTCAATCGAATAGGAATTTTTAGGACTGGTACATTGGATTAGTAATTTTTGTTTTTATACAGTTTTGTTGTTAAAAAATGTACTATTATGTGGTGATTAGAGTGGCATTTGTTTTAATGGCCAAATAGTTTGTCATCGGATTTTGAATGTCCTGGCAAATTTTTATTCTTCTAGCCTAATAGATATTAAAATTAATTCGTGGCGCCCGGTAATAAAAGTTTTGAATTTTTGAAAATTGAAAAATAAAACAAGTAAGAATGCAATATTCGGCTGTGCCGAATCTTTAAATACCCTACAAAATGTTAACCAACCCACTATGGTTTCGCAGACGACCTTTCTTGGCCAAAATTCAATTTTCTCAAAATTGATTTTATAGAAAATTGTAAACACTTACAAACAACAGAAAACATATTTTGTTTTTGTATATAAAAAACATATTTTTTTAAATTTTTTCAATTATTTTTTTGAGTTTAAATACAAAAAAATTCTTATAATGTTATACATGGAAAACCAAAAAATTATAACAATTTTTAAAACAAAACCTATTTCAAAAAAAACAAGTAGAAAAGTTAAATTCGACTTGGCCGAATCTATGAATACCCTCCACAATGCCCTTTTTAAGTGATAGTAAATTTTCTAACGTGAAAAAAACAACATTTTTGGTTAGAAATATTTTATTTTGTGTAAAAAAACTTTTTTTATTAATTTTTGAAAAAAAAAAAAAATAAATTTACTAATTTTTTTTTTGAGTGTAAAATTTTTTTTGAGTGTAAAATTTTTTTTGAGTGTATTTTTTTTTTTTTGTTTTAGTGTAAAAATATTTTTGTGTGACAAAAATACCTTGTAAAATATTTTTGTAACTTACCAATGTTTTTAAAACATGTTTAACGGGTTTTCAACACGTGAATTTAAGGTGAAACTAATCTGAAATTTACGGTTTTGCTAATAACTTTTGAACCACTAAACCGATTTAGCTTTAAAACGAACCGGACTAGAGGAACGGCAAACATATATGCCACACTTCAGCACCCTCAGAATTGCCGTTCGAAAGTTACCGTGTGTTTTATCTCGTAAATTCCAGAAAAACCCCTGCCGAAATTTACTCATTTGCTTATAACTTTTGAACCACTGGACCGATTTCGCTGGATTGCAATACCAACCTGACCAGGTAAATGCCCAACATATATGCCAAACTTCAGGAGCCTGCGTAAAGTCTTTCGAAAGTTAGCGTGTTTTCAACAGACAGACAGACGGACGGACGGACATCGCTAGATCGTCTTAAAATCGATCGAGGATCATGAATATATATACTTTATGGGGTCCTAGACCAATATTTCGAGGTGTTACAAACAGAATGACAAACTTATATATACCCTCTATCACTAGAGTGGAGGGTATAAAAAGAAAAAAAATCAACATTTCTTTTCCTTGATTCTTTCGGAGAGTTTGAGACAATTTTTCATTTTAACTTTGAAAAATGTTGATTAAATAAATTAATACCAAAATATTTATAAATTAATCAGTCAAAAAATTCCCAAAAGTTATGGTTTTCTCCTACGTTTAAGAAATTATATAAAAAAATCCACTTTTTTTTTCTAATGCCTTTTTAAAGAGATTGAGACAAATTTTCATTTTAACTTAATTTGATGTCAGTCAGACCATTTTGACTTATGGCGCCCTTCGATCAAAGTTTACTTTTGGTGAAAATTTAAAAAAAAAACCAAAACATTGAACGATGGGTGCCCTTGGTTGAAATGATCGGATTTTTCTCCAAATAATTATACCCAACACCACAGGGTATAATGAGTTTGTGCTGATGTTTGTAACTATCCGAAATATTGGTCCTAGACCCACTTTTAAGTATACCGATCGACTTAGAATCACTTTTTGAGTCGATTTAGCGATGTCCGTCCGTCTGTCCATATAAACGTTGTAAACACGATACAGGTCGCAATTCTTAATCAATTGACTTGAAATTTGAAACTTAAGCCTCTTTTGGCCCAAGCCTATTGAAATTGAAACAAGTAGAAAAATTAAATTCGACTTGGCCGAATCTATGAATACCCTCCACAATGCCCTTTTTAAGTCATAGTAAATTTTCTAAAAAAAATAATTTACTAAATTTTTTTTTTGAGTGTACAATTTTTTTTGAGTGTAAAATTTTTTTCGAGTGTATTTTTTTTTCCTTTTAGGATAAAAATATTTTTGAGCGACAAAAATGCGATGTAAAATATTTTTGTGACTTACCAATGTTTTTAAAACATGTTTAACGGGTTTTCAACACGTGAATTTAAGGTGAGGCGAATCTGAAATTTACGGTTTTGCTAATAACTTTTGAACCACTTGACCGATTTGGCTGAAATTTAAAACGAACCGGACCTGAAGAACGACAAATATATATGCCACACTTCAGCACCCTCAGAATTGCCGTTCGAAAGTTACCGTGTGTTTTATCTCGAAAATTCCAAAAAAACCCTTGCCGAAATTCACTCATTTGCTTATAACTTTCGAACCACTGGACCGATTTCGCTGGATTACAATACCAACCTGACCAGGTAAATGCCCAACATATATGCCAAACTTCAGGAGCCTCCGTAAAGTCTTTCAAAAGTTAGCGTGTTTTCAACAGACAGACAGACGGACAGACGGGCGGACGGACGGACGGACGGACGGACGGACATCGCTAGATCGTCTTAAAATCGATCGAGGATCATGAATATATACTCTTTATGGGGTCCTAGACCACACTAAGAAAATTATTTCATTAACTGTTTGTAGGTTATTTTAAAAAGTAATCAGTAAAGTTATTTTAAAAGAAAAATCAGTTATTTTATAAAGGATTTAATTTTTTTACTATTTCTGTAGTTTAAAAAATATTATTTACTGTCTTAAAAACGAATTTTCTGTTACATTCATTTTTGGCAGTAAAAAATTTCTTCTATAGTTTTACTGTTTTTCAATACAAAATAAGTGAATATTCAGTAGTTTTTTAATGTTTTGGTTAGTCATTAAATTAACATTTAAAATTGACTGTAATGTGTTTTTATTTTAAATGAAAAAACAGTGGAATGGTTTTTAAATAAAATTTCATTTGTTTTAAGTGAATATTCACTGGAATTTACGTTCATAATTTTTTGAGTGCAATATTTCGAGGTGTTACAAACGGAATGACAAACTTATATATACCCTCTATCACTAGAGTGGAGGGTATAAAAAATCGGTCCATATTTAGACCTAGCCCCCATACAAAGGTCCTCTTTAGTTTTGGCTCTACACACAGGGAAAAAATTATTTGGAACTCAGTTGAAGCTCCTCAAATTTGGTTTGGGATTATAAGTTTTAGTTACAACTACTTATATTCAATTATCATGATTTAAAAAATAAATTTTAAACCAAATATCTGAACAAATTACTAATAAACAATCACATGTTGAAAAAATATTGGTTGCATTTATCAATTTGAAAATAATATTTGTTCGAAAACTTTCATAATAGTCCGAACCATTCATTTATATTTTGTTTTTTAATGCAATTCATTTTTGATAACAAGCACAGGATATTAGTTCAGTTTTATTAAAAATCAGTTACCGGAACTGATACTTGGTATAAATTGTTGTTAATTTTGAAAAATTCCAAATACATTTGAAATTAAAAATTTTAATGTAATACTATCTAAGAACAATTAAGTATTGGTAAACACAATCATATTTTAATTTTGTAAAAACGTTACTGCAACTAATTGTATGTTGCTTATACAAAAACTTAGTTAACCTAACAACCTAACCTAGTTAAATTACTAAAACGTCATCAAAAAACAAAATAATTTTCCATCTAATATTTTTTTCAAAATATTTTTTGCAAAGAAAAACCAAAACATCAATTAAATATGCTGTTAAAAAAAAGGATAATAAACCACAAAACGTAAGTATGTTTAAAACTGTGCAAAAAACATATGTACTATTTTAATAAAGATTGGTTTCATTTGCAGGAAAAAAATTAACACTTAAAGATCAAACAAGAAATTTGGATCCATATTTCGTGTGGATTCTCCAATTCAGTATCTAAACATACGATGAATATCAACACTCGAACTTTAAAGGAAAACCTAAGTTTACTATATATAAGAGGTAACCTGTTTGCATAAAAAATATCACATAAAAAATATCACTGAATATCAGATTTTTTTTTCAATTGCAAAATGTTTTAGAGTCTGGGACTGTTTCTATAGGATAAATTCGCAAATTCTGAGACATTTTTCTTACAGCAAAATTCCATATTTTTGAGACTTTTTCTATAGATAACATTTCTCAGAATCTCAGACTTTCTATAGGAAAAATGCATCAGAATCAGAGATTTATTCTATAGGAAAAATCTCTCAGAATCTGAGAATTTTTCTATAGGAAAAATGTCTTAAAATCTGTGAGTTTTCTATAGGAAAAATGTCTCAGAACCTGACACATTTTCTTTAGGAAAAATGTTTCGGACTTTTATTATTGGAAAAATCTCCAAGAATCAGAGACTTTCTCTTTAGGAAAAACATCTTAGAATCAGAGACATTCTTTTTAGGAAAAATATCTCAGAATCTGAGATTTTTTCTATAGAAAAATATTTCAGAATCTGAGACTTTTTCTATAGAAAATATATCAGAATCAGAGACTTTTTCTTAAGGAAAAACATCACAAAATCTGAGACTTTTTTTAAAGGAAAAATTTCTCAGAATCTGAGACTTTTTCTATAGGAAAAATTTCTAAGAATCTGAGACTTTTTCTAAAGGAAAAATGTCTAAGAACCTGAAACTTTTTCTAAAGGACAAATGTCTCAGAATCTGATCCTTCTTCTATAGAAAAATGTATCAGAATCTGACACTTTTCCTATAAAAAAATATTTCAAAATCTGAGACTTTTTCTATAGAAAAAATTTTCAGAATCTGAGATTTTTTCTATAGAAAAAATGTTTCAGAATCTGAGACTTTTTCTATAGAAAAAATGTCTCAGAACATGAGATTTTTTCTATGGAAAAAATGTCACAGAATCTGAGACTTTTTCTATAAAAAAATGTCACAGAATCTGAGACTTTTTCTATAGAAAAAATGTCTTAGAATCTGAGAGTTTTTCTATAGAAATGTCTCAGAAACTGAGACTTTTTCTATAGAAAAAATGTCTCAGAATCTGAGACTTTTTCTATAGAAAAAATGTCTCAGAATCTGAGACTTTTTCTATAGAAAAAATGTCTCAGAATCTGAGACTTTTTCTATAGAAAAAATGTCTCAGAATCTGAGACTTTTTCTATAGAAAAAATGTCTCAGAATCTGAGACTTTTTCTATAGAAAAAATGTCTCAGAATCTGAGACTTTTTCTATAGAAAAAATGTCTCAGAATCTGAGACTTTTTCTATAGAAAAAACGTCTCAGAATCTGAGACTTTTTCTATAGAAAAAATGTCTCAGAATCTGAGACTTTTTCTATAGAAAAAATGTCTCAGAATCTGAGACTTTTTCTATAGAAAAAATGTCTCAGAATCTGAGACTTTTTCTATAGAAAAAATGTCTCAGAATCTGAGACTTTTTCTATAGAAAAATGTCTCAGAATCTGAGACTTTTTCTATAGAAAAAATGAAGAAAAAATGAGTCTCAGAATCTGAGACTTTTTCTATAGAAAAAATGTCTTAGAATCTGAGACTTTTTCTATAGAAAAAATGTCTCAGAATCTGAGACTTTTTCTATAGAAAAAATGTCTCAGAATCTGAGACTTTTTCTATAGAAAAAATGTCTCAGAATCTGAGACTTTTTCTATAGAAAAAATGTCTCAGAATCTAAGACTTTTTCTATAGAAAAAATGTCTCAGAATCTGAGACTTTTTCTATAGAAAAAATGTCTCAGAATCTGAGACTTTTTCTAAAGAAAAAATGTCTCAGAATCTGAGACTTTTTCTAAAGAAAAAATGTCTCAGAATCTGAGACTTTTTCTACAGAAAAAATGTCTCTGAATCTGAGACTTTTTCTACAGAAAAAATGTCTCTGAATCTGACTCTTTTTCTATAGAAAAAATGTCTCAGAATCTGAGTCTTTTTCTATAGAAAAAATGTTTTAGAATTTAAATTTTTTTCAATAGAAAAAATTTCTCAGAATCTGAGACTTTTTCAATAGAAAAAATTTCTCAAAATCTGAAACCATCCTATAAAAAAAAATTGCTTAAATTCTAAGAATTTTTCTATAGAAAACGTCTAAGATTTTTTGACTTTTTTTCTATAGAATAAGCCTTAGATTCTGAGACATTATTTTAAAAGAAAAAGTCTCAGATTCCTAGACATTGAGATTCTGAAACATTTTTTCTCCAAAAAAATCTCTGATTCTAAGACGTTTTTCTTTAGAGAAGTCTCAAATTCTGAGACGTTTTTTCTATAGAAATAGTCCCAGATTCTGAGACGTATTTTCTATTGGAAAAGTCTCAGATTCTGGGACATTTTTTCTTTAGAAAAAGTCTTAGATTCTGAGACATTTTTTCTATAGAAAAAGTCTCTGGTGCTGTGACATTTTTCTCAGATTCTGAGAATTTTTCTTAAAAAAAAATTATTTTTAAAAATTGTATTATATATTAACTTAACTTATTTAATAAATATATTTAAAAAAAAAAAAAAAACATTATTTTTGTCTTTTTATTTAACGGTTGAATGGCCCCATTAATAAAATACTTTAGTTGTGGTGGTATTATGTCGGTCACAACAACCATTTTGTTCCTATAATTTTTCGTTGTTTCAACCGATATATTCAGTTGCTCTAACTGAAATTCGATATAAATACCAATTGACTAAATCGAAATTATTAGTAATCACAACTGATAAAAGTGATAGTTGGCTGGACTACAAAAATTTGGTTGGTTCTAAATTTGGTTGGCACAACGAATCCGTTTTCTGTGTGTAATAGCCGCATTTTAATAGGTATATTTTCGAAATTTGGCAGGTAATCATGTTTTATCCACATAAATCACCATTCCGAATTTTAAAGAAATCGGACTAGTTCTTCTTGTAGCCCCCATACAATCCGCCTTCCCGATTTTCACATAATCTCTCAAATTTCACGAAAATAGAATATATTTAATTAAAATTCTGTTTTTGTATGTTACACGCGTACTTTAATAACCTTATCAAATCTGATTATCATCGGACCATTTTTGGACTTAGGTCCCATGTGGAAATTTCGACCGATATTCAGTTGAAGCGCTTTATTGTCAACAAAAAGAAGCCTATTCCACTCAAATTTGATTAGTGAGCGCTTTTTACACTTAATAAAGATTTGACAAAATATAGATCTAATCGGTCCATGTTTGAACTTGGGACCCATTTTCCGGGAAACTCTGGTGTAGGGTATTATATGGTCGGTCTTGACCGACTATAATATTCTTACTTGTTTTAAATGAAAGTTTGTCTTAAATCCTATGAAAGGGTCAAGGAAATTTTTTTTAAGTTTTTCTTTGTATATTTCCTGACCGGAAAAACCGCAAATTTTTTGCAGAATCCGTTCGACCGATTTTTAAAAAATAAATAAATAAATACGATGTATCGCAATGGCATATTTTAATTGTTATTTTTTTTTAATTTTCAAAAATTTAATACTTTGATCGCTGGGCGCCACGTGTTAATTTAATCCGATTGGCTTCAAATATGAACCACGTCATTTTTAGCTCTACACCATTTCCAATCGTATTTTAAAAATTTCCAAATGTATTTTAAAATTGTCCAAATGTATTTTAAAATTGTCCGAATATATTTTAAAATTATCCAAATGAGTTTTAAAATTGTCGAAATGTATTTTAAAATTTTCCATATGAGGCATTCCACACCAAATGTCCCGCTACAGAAAAACATGTATCCCGTAAATTTCTGAATAGGTTGTTTGTATGGAACTAAGAAAATTGCGTTTTAGGTTGTTCTAATTTTTAAAAACTGGGCTTAGAATACGTGGTCAAATATTGGAAAAATGGTCAAATTTGTGGCGAGTTGCCTTGATTAAATATTTATCACATTAAAACGGAATGCACCACAATCTCAAAAATTTACATTCATATATAGTTTTGTATGGGCTATCGATTAATTTTTTTTTTGGAAAATTTTCAGAACCCGTTCTGAAATTTTCCATTTTTTTAAATAGTCAATTTATCAAAAATCCGGCCACTTTTTTTTACATTTTTTTTAAGTTTAGATGTTTGTTCATCCACACAAAAAAATTTAGACACGCGTTTTTCGTTTTTTTCGAGATTTGATCCGGCCACTTTTTTTTTTAAATTTTTTTTTAAGTTTAAATATTTGTTCATCCACACAAAAAAATTTTGGCACAGCCGAATTTAACACTCTCACTTGTTTTTTTTTTAAGTTTAGATGTTTGTCCATCCACACCAAAAAATTCAGAAACGCGTTTTTCGTTTTTTTTTTTTCGAGAAAATCGCTTTTGAATTTTAAATTTCATAACAATTTTTGCTTGTATTTTCTTGTTTTAACGTTACGAATGAGTATTATTAATTGCATAAATATTATTCATACGCTCTGTTAAAACAAGAAAATACAAGCAAATTACATAAATTGTTATGAAATTAAAAATTCAATGCGATTTTCTCGAAAAAAAACCAAAAACGCGTTTCTGAATTTTTTGGTGTGGATGGACAAACATCTAAACTTAAAAAAAAAACAAGTGAGAGTGTTAAATTCGGCTGTGCCAAAATGTAAAAAAAAATAAAAAAAAAATTGTCAGGGTAGTTTTTTTTGGGGGGGTGGGGTGATGGGGGGATCAGTGGGGGACTTTGAGAGCACCTTCCCATCGCGATAAATATACCAAATGTTTCATTTATTTAACAAAAATACAAAAAAACATGTAAAAAAGAGTATTTTTTCAGATGTCGGTCTGTTCATCAAGGGTGAACTTTTTTCCCCCAGCCTGATTTTTTCCATTCACGAACTTAACCTGCCTATGAACATGAGACATATTTATGCCAAACTTCAGGAGTCTAGCTGTTTTATTTTGGACTGCTTTTTGTTATCTACAGACAGACGGACGGACGGACAGACGGACATTCACAGATTGTCAATAATATAAAAAATGGAAAATATCAGAACGAGCTCTGAAAATTTTCCAAAAAAAAAAAAAATTTAATCGATAGCCCATACAAAACTATAAGAGAATGTAAATTTTTAAGATTGTGGTGCATTCCGTATTAATGTGATAAATATTTAATCAAGGCAACTTGCCACAAATTTTACCATATTTCCAATATTTGACCACGCCTCCTAAGCGCAGTTTTTGAAAAATTGAATAACTAAAAACGCAATTTTCTAAGTTCCATATAGGGCTATCCATACAACAAGAAGTTTACGGTACACGTGTTTTTTTTCGCTGGACATTTGGTGAGGAATGCCTCATATTTAATTTAAAATTTTCCAAATGTATTTTAAAATTGTCCAAATGTATTTTAAAATTGTCCAAATTAGTGTTTATAAAAAACCGACATTTTGGAAAACCTGTTTCTCGGTTAAACCGGAATAAAAAAAACCGGTTAACCGGTTTTTTTCTTTAACTGAAAAAAACAACAAATACTTGAAAATACCGGTTTTTTATAAAATAATAAAGCGAATATAGCTAAAGTTAACATATGTGTTTCTTTCAGCAAGGTTTGCAACTATTACGCTATAAAAAAGCGATATTTAAATAATGTACTTTAATTGACCATATTCCCTAGAACTTCAATTTAATTTGTATTGGTTTTATTTAGAAAAATACATTTATTCGTTATAAGTAAAGTGCAGTTCCGAATTTTATTTTTATTTTCTTTTATTGACATTTTCGCCATTAACAGGGATTTTAGTATCTAGTATTTAGTATTTTTCATGAAATGTTCAAAAAAAAACTGACAACGGTGAGTATTTCAAATTTTTATCAGTTTCGGAAAAAAATTCCTATTTAGAAAATAATTTCTTGAAGACAAAAAATATTTTAGACGTTCTTTCGGATTTCAACGAAATTTTGAAAATATAATAAAAAAATAAGTGTAAACCCTAATATTTGGAAAATATTCCGTTTTGAATGTATTTAAAAACACGGTTAACCGACAGAAAAAAACCGGTTTTCGGTGCACCGAAAATCTTCAATTCCGGTTAACCGGTTTGCAAAAAACCCGAAAATTTTGGAAAAACCCGGTTTTTCGGTTAACCGGTTTATAAACACTAGTCCAAATGTATTTGAAAATTGTCCAAATATAGTTTAACATTTTCCAAATGTATTTTAAAAATTTCCAAATGTACTTTAAAAATTGTCCAAATGTATTTGAAATTTTCCAAACGTATTTTAAAATTGTCCAAATGTATTTCAAAATTGTCTAAATGTATTATTCTATGTATAAAATTTTAAACTACATTTGGACAATTTTAAAACACATTTGTAAAAGTTTAAAATACATTTAGACAATTTTGAAATACATTTGGACAATTTCAAAATTAATTTGGATAATTTCAAAATACATTTGGACAATTTTAAATACATTTGGACCATTTTAAAATTCATTTGGGGAATTTTAAAATATATTTGGACAATTTTAAAATGCACTTGGACAATTTTAAGGTACATATGGACAATTTTAAAATACATTTATAAAATTTTAACATATATTTAGAAAATGCATTTGGACAATTTTAAAATACATTTGGACACCCAGTCAGAAAAATACAATCGCAAAAGCGCTGTGAAAGCGCTGTGGACGGTTCTACAAGCGTTCCATATACCATCTTCAAAGCGCTTTCAGATGATCCGAATGATAACATCGATCTACGCTAGGTTTAAAGCGTTTTAAAAGCGTTTTAAAAAAGTGCTTTCAGAACGTTTTGTTTAAAGTCATGAAAGCGCTTTAAAAACCAAAAGTAAAGCACTTATAAAGAGCTTAAATACAAAAATTAAAGATATTTTCCAGCGATTGAAATAAGAAAAAACAGTACTTTAAAGGACTTCATATAAAGCTGATATTTTTTTTTATTCGTTAATTGTAGATATTTTTTTTATAAAAGTATTTTAGAAAATAAAAAAACAAAAATGTATTGATGAAATACTAATAATATTTAGATCTGAAGGCTATACATCACTTCCGAAGTGTTGCAAAACCTTACTTGGAACATCAGGCGTTAGAAGTGACAGTAAAATAATGAGGAGTATGGATGACACATTAGGAGTTTTTAAATTTTTTGGAATAAAGGAAACTCTAAATAAAATAATTCATCCCAATAATTTCACTGAACCAAAAATCGAAATTATTATTCATGTGGATGGCATGGATATATTTAACAAATCAAAAAAAGGTTTTTGGTCAGTAATGGGCAAAGTATTTTCACCATTTTACATGTCGAAACCATTTCTAATTGCGCTATTTTTTGGAAACTCGAAACCTTTTTCAGCAAATGAGGACATTTTTTTCTAGTAAAAATGATGAAGAAAATAATAATGTTAAATAAAAAAAATCAAAAGGGATAAAAGTTTCGCAAAATGCACTTCAAAACTGCATTTGCATTTAAAATGCACTTTTGAACCACCAACTTTTTCCATCTTTTTAAATGTAAAAATAGACTAACGTACTATCATTTTGCGCTTTATTTCATAAAGATACAATGAGTACTTAAAAATATATAGCTGTTCAAAGTTACACAGATTTTGCATTTTTTTTGAAAATCGCGAATAAAATCGCGAAATTTTTAAATTCTTTGGATCTGATAAATGATATCTTTAAATGGTTCCATAGCGCTTGTGTGTGCAAAATATTGGAAAACTTCAAAGACCCCTGGTCAGATTTTGTTCGGTCTCTCATGGAATTATGATATTTAAAAGGCAACATCTTTAATGAAATAAACGATTATTTTGTCTATCTTATTCCATCAAAAGAAATAGGACTTTATAACGTTAAAAATTTACGTGAAGATGTTATTGAAGTCAGTGTGCATATTGTAGAAGTTAAATGCATTATTTGTAAATTTTATAACGAAACAATTGCTATAACTCTTTTGCATAAATGATAATAATAAAACTTAAAATAGATTTACAAATTAAAAAATGTTTTATGTTTTCAAAATTTTGCGTTTTCAATGTGGTGGTAGGGAAAAATTATTTAATTTGATTTAACAAAATGTTTTTATAACAATTTGTTTAAAATTGAGTATAATCTAAAAAATACTATACTTGTATGTACTACGAAAAAAATTTTAAAACGTTTGCAAAAACTGCTTTAAAACCATTTAATTTTGAAACGAACATGTATTTTGTTAATAAAGTGCTTTCAAAACGGTTTTCCAAAACGCTCTCAAGGCGTTCGAATAAAGCGTTTTGAGAATGCTTTTTTTTTTGTTACAGTGCTTTCAGAACGCTTTTCGAAAACGCTCGTAAAGCGTTCGAAAATAACGTTTTGAGAACGTTCTTTTTTTTGTTACAGTGCTTTCAGAACGCTTTTTTTTTATAACCGGCGTCAATTTCTGCTTGGGCAATTTTAAAATTTATTTGGAGAATTTTAAAATACATACATATATTTGAATAATTTTAAAATACATGTGGACAATTTTAAAATACATTTGTACAATATTAAAATACAATTGGAATGGTGTAGTAGAATAAAAATTTGTCCGGACACATGTAAAAGTCAAAAGTTGAAGAAAAAATGCCACTCCAACAGCAATATTGTGGGGACTAACAAAAAGTCAAAAAAAAAAAAAAAAATAGGACAAAAAAAGAAATAACACAGGGCAACAATTTTTTTTTGCCCGGCTTCTGATAGCAATTTTTGGGTAATTGGGGTACGCTGACTACCGTTTTTTGGGGCCAGCTCTAGTTTTCGAGATATAGCCTAAGGAAACTTTGAAAATAGGCTATTTTTGGCATGTTTGTGTGTCCATATTTACCAACACTTGTCTTGCATCCAAAAAGTGTATGACGAGTTAAGGAATGTTGGATATGATGATTAAAAAAATGCTCTTCTTTTTTTTGAGTCATCTTTAGTTTTTGAGATATCGCTAAAATAAAATTTAAAAAAAAATTTATTTATGCTCTTTTTAAATCAGTGCACGTTTATCACTTTGACAGAGTTTGAGGACACGATTTAGACTAAAGAAGGCACTCAGATTTCAAAAATGCCATTATCATGCAGGCTAAAGATTTCGAGTTATGAAGCAACGAAATAACATATTTTTTTATCATGTAATTGAAAAATGTTGTCTTTTTATTAGCATTTGCTTAACTTTAAACATTTGCAAAGGGTTTGTGAACTCATTTTGACCTTGATAAGAACAATTCCCAAAAACATATTAACACATGATGTAAATATGAAGTCAATCAGACGAGTGGTTTGGGTGGAATGTATAGAACGATTTTTCTAAATTTGCCTGCGTTATAACTCGAAAACTAATTCTGTTAGAAAAAAGTTAATACCAGTTTTGGAATCCTCGCATTCAATGCGAGGAAAGCTGATGGAACAAATTGTAAAACAGATTCGGAATCAGCATACCAACCTCCTTGTCAAAAGTCAGGCAAATTGAAAAAGTTAAACTTTTGTCAACCTGTGTAATTCATATAATTTTTGAGATTATGATCAACTTGTATTGTAGACAGGATCCCTGTAATTGGGGTTATGGATATTAGTTCTGGATTATATCCAAATTATTTTCGGTATTACGTCGCAGTATATTACGCAAGAGGTTACCGTGTTTTAGGTTTAGCCGGAAACAACAATAAAGGGTCAATATTCGTTTTTTTTCTGAATATCACTTAAAATAAATATTTTCAGTTTAAAACCAAATCATATAACTTTCTTTTATTTAAATAGATTTTAGGAATACTGTTATTGCTCTTAGCTGGATTTGGTTGGGATGCCATGCCTCAAAATTATGCAATCGGTATCATAGCATTGGGTAGCGTCATTCTATTGACATCATTATTTGGTTGTTTTGGAGCCGTACGTGAATCAGCGCGCAGTTTATGGACGGTAAATAAATGTCAACTGCGAAAATTAAGTCATCACAATGATTTTTTTAAATTATTTTTTTCTAAATATTTATAGTATGCTGTTCTGTTATTGATACTACTGGTACTCACGGTATTATTTATTTGTTTTAATACTCGTGATGTCTTCAAAAATTATGCTTTGCAAGAAGTCAATGACTTGTGGAATCAAGAAGTCCTGCATCCTGGAACGATGGATAGTACACAAAAAATAGTAAGATATATTGACACATAATTGACAAATACCAAAATGGAGAACATTTTACATATTTTGAAAAAAAAAATTCAATGTCTGTTCGTTTACCTTACTACAATCTACACTCAAAATAATACATTAGCAGATTTATTATTTTTTTTTTTGTAATGCTAGTAAGCTTACCTTTAGCAAATTTTTAGTTGAGATTAGCATGTAGCAAAAATATCTTGTTAACTTCATTTAGCGCATTAGCAATTTTAAACAAAACTTGAACTATTTTTATACCCTACACCACACTGTGGTACAGGGTATAATGAGTTTGTGCTGATGTTTGTAACTACCCGAAATATTGGTCCTAGACCCACTTTTAAGTATACCGATCGGCTTAGAATCACTTTTTGAGTCGATTTAGCGATGTCCGTCCGTCCGTCCGTCCGTCCGTCTGTCTGTCCATGTAAACGGTGTAAACACGATACAGGTCGCAATTCTTAATCAATTGACTTGAAATTTGAAACTTAAGCCTCTTTTGGCCCAAGGACGAAGCCTATTGAAATTGGAAAAAATCGGTCCATATTTAGACCTAGCCCCCATACAAAGGTCCTCTTTAGTTTTGGCTCAAATGACTCTAATAGACGCATTTTAACAGGTATCTATTCGAAATTTGGCAGGTAATCATGTTTTATCAACACAAATCACCATTCCAAATTTTAAAGAAATCGAACCAGTTTTTATTGTAGGCCCCATACAAACCACCTTCCCGATTTTCACATAAATCTCTCAAATTTCATGAAAATAGAAAATATTTAATTAAAATTCTGTTTGTGTATGTTAAACGCGTACTTTAATAACCTTATCAAATCTGATTATCATCGGACCATTTTTGGACTTAGGTCCCATGTGGAAATTTCGCCCGATATTCAGTTGAAGTGATTTATTGTCAACAAAAAGAAGCCTATTCCACTCAAATTTGATTAGTGAGTGCTTTTTACACTTATTAAAGATTTGACAAAATATAGATCTAATCAGTCCATGTTTGAACTTGGGACCCATTTTCCGGGAAACTCTGGTGTAGGGTATTTTATGGTCGGTCTTGACCGACTATAATTTTCTTACTTGTTTTTTTTGCTAAATTTAAAATTGAGTTGACGAAATTTTTACAAGCTTTTTTACTAATATTAGCAAAAATAAATTGTAAATTAAAAATAAATAAAATGCCGCTATCTCGGAAACTAAGCCAGATAGAGCAAAATGGAGGCCATTTTTGGTTCTCGGGCTCCCATAGTATCGCCGGTCCTCTTCACATGTGTGGACCCTAATGGGTCCTAACTTTGGATCCAAAAAAGTTAGCATTCCCGAATATTTTAAAATGCTCATATCTCGGTAAATATTGCCGACACAACATAAAGTCCAAAAGCATTTTTGTAGCTCTCAACACGTAGAACCGCCAAATACATAAAAGCTCCGAGTAATATTTTTGAAGTTATCGAGTTTTTAAATTCTCAAAACCTCAGTGGTCCCCTAAATTCACGTATCTCAAAAACTAAGCAACGGACACAAATGTTGGATCAAAAACTATGGCGATTTTTAAGGAATCAAACTAGGTCTAGGCCCATCGGGGTCTGGACCTATCGGGTCCGAACACAATGGGTCTTCAAATGTGTATGAACTAAGTTGAAATAAAAAAAATTCAGTTAACTAATTTTTGGCAAAACATTTTTGCCAACTTTACCAAAAAAATTGTGGGTTTAAAATCAGCAAATTTTCTTGTAGGTTTACAAGCTTTTTTTGCTAACATTACAGTTTTTATACCCTACACCACTATGTGGTACAGGGTATATTGAGTTTGTGCTGATGTTTGTAACTACCCGAAGTATTGGTCCTAGACATACCTTCAAGTATACCGATCGATTTTGACTTGTTGACTTGAAATTTCAAACTTAAGCATCTTTTGGCCCAAGGACGAAGCCTATTGAAATTGGAGATCATCGGTCCATGTTGAGACCTAGCCCCCATACAAACGCCCCCTTTTGGATTCGGCTTAATGACTCTAATGACCGTATTATAATGGATATCGCTTTGAAATTTACCAGGTAATCAAATTTTGTATGCACGAATCATCATTACAAATTTCAAAGGAATCGGATCAGTCCTTCTGGTAGTCCCCATACACGCCACCCTCCCGATATTCACATAATTCCCTCAAAACTCATAAAAATTAAAATATTTGATAAAAATTTTATTTTTAGGTGTTAAACGTGTACTTTAGTTACCTTATCAAATCGGAATATAATTGGACCATTTTTGGACTAAGTCCCCCTCATAAAAATTTCGACCGATATTCAGTTAAATCGGTATATTGACAAAAAAATAAACCAATTCCACTAAAATTTGATCTGTGTGTGTTTTCTACACTAAATAAAGATCTAACAAAAGACAGATCCAATCGGTCGACCGCGGTCCATATTTGGACTTAGGACCCATTTTCCGGAAAACACTGGTGTAGGGTATCAAATGGTCGGGCTTGACCGACTATAACTTTCTTACTTGTTTTTTTTCAGTGTACAATTTATACTCTCTTCTTTCTTTCTATTTTTGGAATTATTATTAATTGAATTATTATTTTTTCTTTTCAGTATGAATGCTGTGGCCGTAATTCCTCCGCTGATTATATTACAATATTTCGTCAAACACCATCAAGTTGTTGTAAAGACAACAACTGTATAAATCCCTTAAATGTTTATACCACCGGTTGTTTGGCGAAAATTGAAGAAGCTTTTGCCAATGAAGCCTTTACAACACAAATCTCAGAATGGTGTCTGTTAGGTTTAAATGTTAGTTGACATATACATCTGTGACAACAATTAAAAACAGCTTAAGTGGAAGATATAGTTTTGAGTTTTTTTTTTAAATCGCTTAAATGAAAGTGTAATCACAAAAATTTTAAATCCGTGTAATTAAGATTTATTCTCAAGTCGACTTAAGCTTTTTTTGCATGTCGTCACAGTTATTATAGGACTACAAAGATTTGTTTGATTTGAATTATTTTTTTTTTCTTTTTATAGATTGTCATATTGGTTTTATCAACAATACTGGCCATTCATTATACCAATCAAAGACGTCGTTATAATTATTGATGAGATGATTCGATTTGGATTGTTTTAATTACATATTTTTTTTATTATTTGTTTGTTTTGATTTCTTTTAATTGTTAGTAAACTTGCCACTACCTCTAAAAATTTAAGTCACATGTACCTAAAAATACACTTTACATTTATAAAAGTACTTAGACATATCGATTTTTGTAATTTATATAATTTTGCTGTAAAATAAAATAATTACAGTTATTAATTTTTTTATTGATGGTTAAAAATAAAATGATATTTATTTAATAAATATGGTAAAAAAGTTTAAATTATTACATGTGCGACTCGCATTTTTTTTTTTTTTATAAAAAAAGATTCTAAAACATTTTTTATTTTGTTTAAATAAAAAAAATCAAATTTGGAGACACTTTTAAAAAAATTAAAAAAAAAAAAAATCCCATTTGGAGACACTTTTTTTACAATATTTTTTAACACAAAAGTTTTCCGATTCTAAAACATTCTGAAAAAAATTTCCACAAGAGTTTTACTGACGTTCGAATTTAAGTTTTTTTTTTAATTTTTATATATTTTTCCTTTTCCTATATAGTGTACAATCATTTTTTATGTAAAACAAATTCGAATCTGTATTTTTTTATTTAGTCTCATTCTAGAAACCAGAAATACGTATGTATTTGCAACTATCCAAAATCTATCCCAAAATTTCAAATACGGAAAAAGTTTTCAAATAAAAACTTTAAACATTTAAATTTTTGTTCCGTCATTAAATCTTAAGAATTTTAGTAGTTTCATTAAAAAAATAATTTTAAACAAATCATATGTTAGACATTAATAGGTTAAGAGCACATGTTGTTCTCATAAAAAGGGGTGTATTTGAACACACAAATGTATTACGAAATTTTCACAAGTTATTTGTACAACAAAGTCATTGACTACGAAAACAGAACATTCAATAATAATTCTTCCAAATCATATTTGTTTTTTCATGAGGCATACGTAATCAGTTTCATCCCATTATTTTTCTATAGAAATTAAAATAATGCCACCCAGTTGGACAAAACTTCGAAGATCAAATTATCATCAACAATTACTTTAACAGAAATTGTGTTTTGCAATCACGACATTGCACACTGTGCATTGCACAGTGGTTTATTATCGCTTTTTTTGGAAATAATTCGTGGTTTATTATCGATTTTATATGTACTGCACCGATTGCAGTGAAATTTATGCCGGTTATAGCTAACGTAAAAGCTTTAGTTTGGTCGGAGTTCCACATGCCCAATAGGGGCGCCTCAAGGGGCCTCTAAAGTAGGATACCTTTTGCATTCAAAAGCTTTAAATGCTTACATTTTGTATGGAAGCTCGCTAAGGGAGTGTAGAAAGGGGGTAGGTAAGTTCGGAAGAAATGTTTGTGGAAAAATCGTGATGGTCATACATTTTACCCCTCAAGGGGTAACCATGTGGGCGATATGAACGAAATTTTAAATAATAAAATGTATGGGCCCACCTTAAGTTTTGAAAATAAAAGGTGGGCATGTTCCAAAAAAATTTTGGTATTAAAAAAATATTGGAGGTCTGTCATACGCTTGACTCGTCTGGGGGCAACCCTGGGGCAGTTTCTCAACTTCCTAAGGGAATTTCCTTTTTTTCAAAATATTGTGCGAAATGTTAACATGTAAAATCTTTGTTTTTGACCGCATTGTAATTAAATTTTTAATTTATATACATACGTCTTAGGGCTGGTAACTTAACAAAAGCTAATCATTGATTAACACTAATCATTGATTATTTTCATATAAATTTGACATTTGGAAACAATGATTAGCATTAACCATTGATTATTTTGTGATAAGTTACCTTACTATAGTAAATGTTAACTCAAAACAAAATATAAAGATTTGATGAAAGGAATCCCCCAATTCCCAAATTGTTTGTTAACAATTTTCAAAAAAATACTGATTTTTGCAATTTTTGCTGCCACGCCTATATTAAAGGCGGGGATTATTAGCTATTCGTTTATTTGAACTTAAGTACACTTTCTAAAATTATTCCCAAAGTGTGCTTTTAAAATGATAAAAAATACAAATAATGAAAGTTTCAAATAAATAACAACAGAGGCGCTATTATTCGCTGTATGATGTGATGGGGATACTTATTGTGCGCCTTAAATCATGGACGTATACAGGGGGGGGGCGCGTGCCCCCTCCTTTTCGATTTCGAAATTTTTAAAATTTAGTACACTTTTAGTGTACGAAAAATAAACATAAGTTTTTTAAGTATTGAAAATTCGGAGAAATTTGAACAACCATGAATTATAAAATACATAAATAAGATAGTTTTTGGCCTCGTGATTCAAAGTCCGCCTTTTCTTAAGTAAAAAGTGACAGAATCTTATTCTTTTTCTATATAAGAAAAAGGCCTCAGACTTTGAGACTTTCTATAGGAAAGGGTGTCAGAATCTCAGACTTTTTCCAAAGGAAAAAGATTTAGAGTCTGAGACTTTTTCTATAGAAAAAAGGTCTCAAACACTGGTACTTTTTCCATTAAAAAAAGTTCTCGTAATCTAAAATGATTTCTATATAAAACAAGTCTAAGAATCTGAGAACTTTTTATAGGAAAAATATCTCAAAAACGCTTTTAGGTTAGGTTAGGTTGTAAGTGGCTGTTGAAGTTTTGCATCAACACACCCTGTAAATCCAGGGACTTGACAGCGGCTTGACTGTCAGTATAGATGTTGACTGCGGTTGTAGACAAGACATTGCAGCTCAACCAGTCAGCCACTTCCTTTATTGCCAGCATCTCTGCCTGGTAAACACTGCAATGATCTGGCAATCTTCGAGCCAGGCTCAACCCAAGCTCTTCCGAATAGACTCCAAAGCCCACTTGTTCGTGCAGCCTCGATCCATCTGTGTAAAAATTTATGGTGGCTCCACTACCCGGAATGTCCCCCATCCAAGACTCCCTGGATGGTATCATAGTGGTAAAGTGGCGCTCAAAGAGGCTCAAAGAGGGAGCACAGTCCACATTTTGTGGTATTGTTATCTTCTTCAAGATCGCGCTATGGCCACAATCGCTGCTCCTCCATTGCAGCGTGCTATTAAGTCGAATTGCCGACGCAGCCGCATACTGCCTACCCAATATGTCCAATGGTATCAGGTGAAGGAGGATTTCTAATGCAGCCGTAGGTGTAGTACGAAAAGCACCAGTGATGCACATCGACGCCATTCTCTGTACCTTCGTGATAAAGACACATTTCGCTTTTATTTCTAAAGCAGGCCACCAGACAATGATTCCATACAGCAAAATTGGACGCACCACTGCAGTATAGATCCAATGAACGACTTGAGGGCTAAAACCCCATCGTTTTCCAATGGCCCTTTTACAGGAATATAAAGCAATCGTTGCTTTTCTCACCAGTTTCTCGATGTTACGCCTGAAATTCAACTTCCTATCTAGAAATACTCCAAGATACTTGGCTCCATCTGAGAAGGTTATTACAGTGCCGTCCAGAGAAATAGGATCAAAAGCAGGAATCTTATTTTTCCTTGTAAACAAAATAAGCTCTGTTTTACTTGGATTAACTCCTAGACCACAGTCTCTTGCCCATTTAGACAGATCTTTCAGAGAACCCTGAAGAATGTCCCTCAATGTTGGCAGATGCTTCCCCTTTACCGCTATCGCGACATCGTCAGCATATGCAACAACATGACAACCACGCGCTTCTAGAGATAGCAGCTTTGAATTCAGTGCCTGGTTCCAAAGAAGCGGCGAAAGAACACCTCCTTGTGGTGTGCCCCTATTAACAAATCGAGATATGACGGACGCTCCCAATTCGGACGTTATACGTCTATTGGCAAGTAGGTTTTCCTCCATTAAAACGATCCCACGCTTTACTCCTAGACCAGGCAATGCCAAAATTATCGAGTCTGGGATGACATTATTAAAAGCCCCCTCTATATCAAGAAAGGCCACCATAGTGTACTTCTTTACCGAAAGCGATCTCTCGATGGTACCAACGAGCTCATGCAGAGCTGTTTCCGTTGATCTACCCTTGCTGTATGCATGTTGCTTTGTCGAAAGCAACCTCGGGTCAATCACTCTACGCAAATATGAGCCTATCATTCGTTCCATTGTCTTTAACAAAAAAGAAAACAGACCAATTGGTCTGAAATCCTTCGGAGCTGTGTGGGAACTTTTCCCAGCCATCGGGATAAATACGACTCTGGTATCCCTCCATTTTAAAGGAATATACGACCAGTTGATGCATGCTGTGTATAGATTATACAGCAACGGGGCTATATAGTCCGACACTTGCTGCAACTCAGCCGGGATTATACCATCAGGTCCCAGGGATTAATAGGGCCTGAAGCATTTTATCGCCCAGATTAATGTTGGCATATTTATTATTTCCGAAGCAATTTCAGATGCTTGGGCGTCAGAACGTTCCAAAGCTTGAAACGGTGTCATGGAATTGCCCGGAAAATGCGTGTTTAAAAGGAGATCCAGCGACTCTCCACTGGAGGAAGACCACATCCCATTAGGATCTTTCAGGGTGCAAGGAGAAGAAGCCAGAACCTTGCGCAGCCTGGATGCCTCAGAAACGTCTTCTATGTTTCCACAGAAGTTTTTCCAAGAATCACATTTTGCATTTCTGATCATCTTTTTATAACTCTTAAGTTGCAGCCTGTATGCAGAGCAGTCCTCGTCCGCTCTTGAAAATTTAGCCTTATTAACGAGCTTTCTGCAGGAATCTCTGCTCGTCTGAAACTCATTTGACCACCAAGGTGGCTTTTTTTCCCTCTAAGCTTTGCAGAAGGGCAAGACGCATCCAGGCACCTATTACAAACATTTGTTATATGGTCAACCAGACAGTCAATTTCCGCCAAACTATGCGGTTCAGATAAGGGTACTTCACCCAAAAGCAAAGAAAACGTCTCCCTATCCCAGGAAAATTGTTTGGAACAAATTCCTGGTTCAATAGACTCTTGAATATTTTCTACGGTAATCACAACACAATTTTCTATGTAAAATTATTTTTCAAAAAAACTACTTGCTCTAAAAAACGATTGCTTTCGGGACAATTTCAAACAAAAATCATTGATTCTGGAATGTTAAGTAGAACCGGTTGCAGGGTAGTTTGATGCGTTCTGGAACCGGTTATTTGGAACAGAAAATTTTGCTGGGATATTTCACCCAGTTTGTTCTCCTCAGATTTCTAGAGACTGTCTCAACCGGGGCACGCTCCCTGAGTAAAAACTCAATGTAGCGATGATCTGAGAAAGAATGCTCCTCCAAAACTCTCCAGTCATCAATTCTATCAGACAATGTATCTGATACAAGTGTTACGTCAAGAACGTCTTGCCGCGTACTTGTAACGAAAGTTGGTTCACTACCCTTGTTACAAGTACACAGGTTAGTGCATAACAAAAACTCCAAAAGTGATTCGCCTCTATCGTTTGTGTCTGTACTTCCCCATATCGAATGATGTGCATTAGCATCACAACACACTACTAACTGGTGTCCCCTAGATTCAGACTCCCGAATTAGACCGACAACCTTATTCGGGGGTATTGGCCCCGGATTAGGAAAATACGCAGAGGCGAGCCAAATAGACTTCCCATGAAGCTCTAAGCTAGCCGCTGTAACATCCATATCACTGAAAGTTAATAATTAGAATATATTTAAGCCATTTTTCGCCAAGATGCAGGCTCTTGGTGAGCCCTCACCTTTGGCAACCATCAACTTAAACCCAGGGGTCTTCAATCCGCAAACCCTGCCACCCCGCACCCAGGGCTCTTGGATAAAAACCAAGTCAACTGCTCCTGTCGTCAGGCGCAGCAAGAGTGCAACTGAGGCTGCCTTACAGTGATGGAGGTTTATTTGTAGGAACCGCAACAATAACGCTTTAGAGTATCAGACTTGTTCTATAGTAAAAGGCTTAAAAATCTGAGACATTTTCTGTGGAAAAAAGTTCTTAGAATCAAAAAATTCTTCTATAGAAAAAAAGTCGTAGATTCTGAAACATCGGCTGTAGTTATTTGGCAAAGTCTACTACATTTTATGATTTTATAGCAAAAACTTTTTTTGTATCCCTATTTTTCTTGTCCGACAACGGTGAATTAATGATTTTTATACCCTCCAACTACAGTATGGGGGTATACTCACTTTGTCATTCCGTGTGTAACGCATCAAAATATCGGTCGGGGACCCCATAAAGTATATATATTATTGATCAGTGATCGATTCTAAGACATTTAAGCGATGTCCGTCCGTCCGTCCGTCCGTCCGTCTGTCCGTCCGTCCGTCCGTCCGTCCGTCTGTAGTTAACACGATGCAGTCCTAAATAAAATAGCTAGACTCTTCAAGTTTGGCACAAATATGTCTTATGTTCCTAGGCAGGTTAAGTTCGGAAATTGGGCAAATCGGACCAGGGGGAAAAAAGTTCCCCCTTGAAGAACTAAACCAACCTCGAAAAAAATACACTTTTTTACATGTTTTTTTTTGTATTTTTGTTAATTAAATGAAACATTTGGTATATTTATCGCGATGGGAAGGTGCTCTCAACGTCCCCCTCTGACCCTATCAACCCTCCCCCCCCAAAAAAAAAAAAGAAACGCCCCTGACAAATTTTTGTTTTTAATTTTTTTTACATTTTGGAGGGTATAATAGATTCGGCACAGCCGAATTTAACACTCTCACTTGTTTTAATTCGAACTGGGGGAAATCCACCCCCCCCCCAAACTCTAAAGCTGTACCCGCCACTGGAAAAAAATACTAATAAAATTACTGACAAAATATATCGCCATTAAGCAGCATGAAATAACCCCCCAGGAAATAAGTCCGCAAATTGAAAATGAAGCAAGTCCCCAAAAATGGGGACTTATTTCATAATAAAACAAACCCCAATGAAAAATTCACGCGAATTTCCAACCGACTTACACTCAAATAAAATTTTTGCTGCGAATTTTGGGGGTCTTTCGCATATAAAGTAGCTCAACATTTACACATTTTTGACAAAAACCAACATAAAAATAAATTATTTTCCCAAGTCCGACACACCATTGTATAGGCCATAAAAAACCCTTCCATCTATATATAATGTTCATATACCCAAGTAGAAATTCATGACGGTTATAAAAATAAAGCGTCTTTAAAGCACTCTTAAGTAGAAATTCATGACGGTAATAAGAAAAAGCGTTTTAAAAACACCCCCAAGCATAAATTCATGATGGTTATAAAATAAAATCAAGACTTATCAAAAATAACTCAATTTTAAAGCATAAATTCATAAAACTTTTCGAACGATTCGTAAAAGCGCTTTGAGAATACTTTTCAACCAAACCTATGATTTTATTTCACTGCCATTCAAAAAATAACTGTGAAAATTGTTTTTGGCTTGATTTGAGCAAAAATTGCGTTAGCTATAATAATTTTCCCATTACAGAGTATTTTCAACATTATATCCTATTATGTCCTGTATCTATTGATGAAATTGAGTTATAAAATGCTGTTCATTTCCTTGAAGATATTGGATACCTTTGTGATAAAAATTTTATTTACAATCATAGTTTTTGCATTTCAAATTGGGCATACGTTATCAGGATAAGAGGCAGCCATAAGAAAACACCAATTTTGTGGCATTGGATTCTATTCTTGTAGAGTGGGTATACCACCAATGGCGTTTTATTTTGAGAATTTGTAATAAGCATTTACAATTGATTTTAAGAAACTGGTTTCAAAATCGAAGTCAGAAAACTGAGATATTGTAGCTTCCATATTGGCTACATCATCTGCGATGTGAAAAATTTTGTGAAAATTCATTGTTTGTTTCTTATAATTTTCTTAAAATTGTCTTCGCATTAAAGTATCTATTTTTCTGGATGGAAAAATACATCAAACTGTATAAAGAATTTAAAGTGCAAGTACTGCTTAAATTCCACTACATTTTTTAGAATTATTACTCAACCATATAACAAAAATATCGAATTTTCCAATTTTCAATATCCATTAAAACGAAAGATTTCCTCTGAAACTATAAAGTTATGTCATCAGATATTTTATTAAAATTTTGTTGCAATATTACATTTTCTTGCAAACTTTAACATTTTTACAACTAATTTTTGCAGATACCAAGATACAACTAATATCGTCCAGTATGACAAAGTTTACAAAAATTTTAAAATTGCTATATTTTTTGCTTTTTAACGCTTTAATAATGCTTTAACGAAGCGTTCTCAAATCACCATTATAAATGTCTTTAAAAACGCTTTATATAAACCGTTTAACGGTGTTATCATTAGGACTATCTGAAAGCGCTCTGAGGTTTTCTGTATGATCTGAAAGCATTCGTACTACCATGCAGAGCGCTTTAAAAGCGTTTTTACGGTTGTATTTTTCTACCTGGGTAGTTCCTTTGAAAAAAAAAAAACGAAACAAATCGAAAAAAACTAAAAAAAATACCGCTTTTCACCCTCCCTTTACGATAGCCGATAACGATAAAAAATAGTTTATTCCTTTATTACATATTAAAAGTGCAGGACAATCGGAGTGTAAGCCATGGGATACCTTCCCTGTAAGTAAAAAATTAACAAATGCAAATTTTCAGCCCTCTAAGTCAACAGGGGCCGAAAGTACGGAGGGTCACAATTTCCCCCAAAGTCTTCCAGTCGCGACACTTATATAGAAACAGATGCAATTTTCAAAAAAATATGGGGTGTCTCCCTTATTTTAAGGTCGTGACAAAGGGAGAAAGATATGGGGAGGATGGTATCCCCGGATGTTTTTTTACTTGGTAATCTCAAAGAGCATGTCCTAAGGAATATATTCTAAAACTTTTAAGTTGGGACAACAATGAGGTCGCCAATATTGAAAATTTTTACCAATTTTTCCCCAATATCTCCTTATACATATATATATGAGGCATTCCACACCAAATGTCCAGCGAAAAAAAAAACACGTGTACCGTAATCTTCTGAATAGCTTGTATGGATAGCCCTATATGGAACTTAGAAAATTGCGTTTTTGGTTTTTAAATTTTTCAAAAACTGGGCTTAGGGGGCGTGGTCAGATATTGGAAAAATGGTCAAATTTGTGGCGAGTTGCCTTGATTAAATATTTATCACATTAAAACGGAATGCACCACAATCTTAAAAATTTACATTCTTATATAGTTTTGTATGGGCTATCGATAAAATTTTTTTTTTTTGAAAATTTTCAGAACCCGTTCTGAAATTTTCCATTTTTTAAAAAAGTTAATTTCCCGGTGAAAAATGGTACAAATATGATCATATATGCGTTCATACAGCGTCATGTATGTCCATATATGTAGCATATATGAATATATATGACACTGTATGAAGGCATATATGATCATATTTGCAACATTTATGTCCATATACGTAAAATGAGGGCATATGAACATATATGACATATATGCTCCATATATGTCCACATATGTCATATATGGGCATATGCCCTCATTTTACGTATATGGACATATATGTTGCAAATATGATCATATATGACTGCATACAATTTCATATATGACCATATATGCTCGTATATTTACATATATGCATCATTTTTTTACATATATGTATCCATATATGCACATTTTTCACCGGGTTATCAAAAATCGGTCCATTTTTTTTTTTTAATTTCTTTTTTTAAAGTTTAGATGTTTGTCCATCCACACAAAAAAAATCAGAAAAACATTGTTCGTTTTTTTCGAGAAAATCGCATTTGAATTTTAAATTTCATAACAATTTTGTAATTTGCTTGTATTTTCTTGTATTAACTTTGCGAATGAGTAATATTCATGCAATTAATATTACTCATTCGCAACGTTAAAACAAGAAAATACAAGCAAATTACAAATTGTTATGAAATTTAAAATTCAAATGCGATTTTCTCGAAAAAAAAAAACGAAAAACGTTTTTCTGATTTTTTTGTGTGGATGGACAAAAATGGAAAATTTCAGAACGGGTTCTGAAAATTTTCCAAAGAAAAAAATTTTATTCGATAGCCCATACAAAACTATATAAGAATGTAAATTTTTGAGATTGTGGTGCATTCCGTTTTAATGTGATAAATATTTAATCAAGGCAACTCGCAACAAATTTTACCATTTTTCCAATATTTGACCACGCTTTCTAAGCCCAGTTTTTGAAAATTAGAAAAACCAAAAACCCAATTTTCTTAGTTCCATATAGGGCTATCCAAACAACCTATTCAGAAATTTACTGGACACATGTTTTTCTGTAGCGGGACATTTGGTGTGGAATGCCTCATATGCCCGCTATTTATTTAAATATCACTAGAAATTAGTGTTTCCAATTCGGTTAATCGATTAACCGATTCCTCGATTAATCGCCTCTGTTTCGGTTAATGTCGAAACAAATAATTTATAACGCAAATAATTATTCGACCCGATTAATCGGTTAAAATGGTTCGATTAACCGGTTAATATAATATTATCTCTATATTCTACTATAGTTTGTTTGAAACACTTCCTCTTTTTTACAAACACTTCCGAAAAAGTCAAAGCTACAGAAAAAAAATATTCAGAAACCAGCAATTAACAGTTTAGAAAAGCAAAATTAAAATTTAGAAGTAATCATTTAAAACTCAGAAATCCTAATTAAAGTTTTCAAACGCCATATTGAAAATCCCAATTAAAATACAGAAAATCCCTATTGAAATTCAGAAAAGCTAATTCAAATTCAGAAATCCCAATTGAAATTCAGAAATGCAAATCGAAATTCTGAAACGTCCAATTAAAATTTACGAAAGCTCAATCCAAATTCAGAAAAGCTTATTGAAATTTAGAAATCCTAATTGATATTCAGAAACTCCCAATTTCACAAAATTGAAACTTACAGAAGCCTACTGAAATTAAGAAATCTCAATTGAAATTTAGAAAAGCAATATTGAAATTTAAAAATTCAAAAGAAATTCAGAAAAGATAATTCAGTTTCTGAAGAGCTAATAAAATTCAGAAATCTCAATTAAAATCCCAATTGAAATTTAGAAAAGTGAAATCAAATTATATAAATCAAAATTAATATTTAGAAGACATCAATTAAAATTCTGAAAAGCACAATTAAAATCCAAAAATCCCAATTGAAATTGAGAAATACCAATTGAAATTTATAAAAGCCAACTGAAATTCACAAATCTGAATTGAAATTCATAGTTTAGAAAATCAAAATTTAAGTTTAAAAATTACTATTATAAGTAAATTGAAATTTTGAAATCCCAATTGAAAAATGGAAATGACCAATTGAAACTCAGAAATCCCGATTGAAATTTAGCAAATTCCCAATAAAATTTAGGAATTTTTATTATTTCTAAATTTCAATTAGTTGCGTTTTGGGTTTCCCCTTCAAAAACTGCACACAGAAAATTAAAAAAAAAAAATTAATTAAAAATTTTAAGAAGTTCGAGTAATTAACACTATTACTTTCGTGACAAGTGCAAAATCAATTAAAATTGTAATTGAAAGTCATTCAAATTTTTTTTGTGTGTGTATAAAGACTGAAAATGATATTTTACTTAAAATACTTTAATTTTTTGTTGCATTACTTTAAAAAAATCGTTTAAAATTAATTTTCTTTGTTTTTGACGATTAATCGATTAATCGCCACTTTTTCGGATTAATCGACCCGAATAACCGATTAACCAATTTTCGTCAATTTTCGAATAATGCCCTAACCGGTTAACCGGCAGGGTCGAATAATTGGAAACACTACTAGAAATACATTTCTGAAAACTGCAAATACTTAAATAAAGTTCAGAGTGAACATAGGGGATACTTGGTCAGAGACCGGAAGTAGTGAGCTGCTTGGGAAATCCAACAGAGGAATTGCTTCTTGCTATTCCCAAGTGAATATCAGACAGAGAGCGTTCCGCACCGAAGTGCACCTCTGAGAAAGACCCCACCCAAATATTAATTTTTAAGGTGCATTATTAATTTTTAAGGTGCAAAAGTGTCGCGACTGGGAGATTTTGGGGGAAATTGTGAGCTTTCGTTTTTTTCGGCCACTCTTTACTTAGAGATCTGAAAATAAGTGTGTGTTAGGTACAAAATCACTTACTAAAACTTTAACTGTAGAATTATTTTGAGTGTAGAAACTATAAATATTCGCATACAGTACATAAAAAACCATTTGCATTAACAAGACAAAGCGACATTTAAAATACTACTGATAATAACACTACACACAAAAAATTTTTTTTCCATGAACGATTTTCATAGTATTTATGAACAAATTCATACAATTTATTAACTTTTTCATAATATTTATAAACTTTTTCATAGCATTTATGAATAAATCATAACCCAGCAAAAAATAAACGAAGTGGTTAAAAGAGAATTAGTGGTTTCACTACATACAAAGTAGCGGTAGGTGCCGAACTTCATATTCCGTAGGAAGTACTTTTAAAATCACTTCCAAAAATGCTACAAAATAACAATAAAAACATTTTTCACCAGTTCTTTGCTTAATAATTTTGAAGTACCTTTTTCATATGTTCTTAGGAATCAAATCAAATCACCATAACATATGAACTTCTTTTTCAACTGAAACAATTAGAATGAGGGTGATACACGAAGTTTGCAATTTTTTCTACGTCCATCTTCAAATAGATTTAGGTTTTGCAAAAATGGTGACAAAATTTGGTAATGGCATTTCATTTCTCTTTATTTAGAGCTTAAAAAATCGAAAAGACGAAAATCGATTATTGATAAATTTTCAAATTTCATATCTTATATAAAAAAAAGTTGGTCCTAAATTAAATAAATACATTTACGAACTCAAGCGGATGTTGCTGCATCACATTATTAAAGATTGTTTAAGCTTTTTAAAAAATTGAGGTATAGGCTTGTAGTCAAAACAAACTTGTGAATCAATTCGCCGTGAATTTTTATAGTTTTGTGATCTCTATAATTACTCCTTTTTTTAATTCGAAGTATATACGTTAGATTATCAATGAAATTAATTTTTCTATCACGTAAGGTTTTTAAGATATTCGCGTTTTAATATTGAAATATTTGGGTCTCCTCTGTAACGTATTCTTAAGTTGCTCAATATAACAATATAACTCGATTTAGTAAAAATAAGGCATCTTTATTCCAAATCTGGCATCCAAGTTTTTCTATCGCGTACTGTTTTTGAATATTGGCGTTTGAAAAACTCAAACTCTACTGTTACGCACTTATATTCTTTATAAATCACACTAAAATTTTCAAACGCGAATATCTCAAAAACAGAACATGCTTGAAAATTGTGGATTGCAGTTTTGGAATCAGGAGGTCCATTTTATATGGAATCAAGTCCTATTTCGTGGAAGCAACGTAAGAATACGTAATAGTGGACCCCTAAAAGTCTTTTTTTTGCTTTTTAACAGCGAATATCTCAAAAACGGTACGTGCTAGAAAAATTTGGACGGTAGATTTGAAAGCAGGAGAACAAAATCTATAAGGACCAGTTAGAAATTTCACTGGGAGGTTTTTGCTGTCGAACAGTGTTTTTAGTGTAAATATTACAAAAAAATACCCTTTCAATTAATCTTACAAAAATAAGTGAAAAAAGAACTTCTAATTTAGAAGTTCTAAATCACCAAATAAAAATGACATAATCACACGCAAAATGCCAAGAAATATGTACTTCTAAAGAAGTGATAAAAAAAATGCTTCCAAAAGGTCAAGTTATATTAACATCCGGATCACTACTTCAGAAGTTGTGATAAAAACACTAGTGATATATGTTATACTTAAGTGTCAATCTTTCGCCACTGAAAAGTGGCGATAAAAAGAACATACTTTGTGTGTCACGCCCATATTAAATTCATCAATGTTTCAGTTGAAGAAGAAGTACATCTGGTTCATAAGTTGTGGTGAATTTTGTAGTGAATGGTAAGCTCTTTTTTTGCTGGGAATATGTGAAATTTAAGAAATTTTAACATTTTTCATAAATACTATGAAAAAGAAAAAGAGTTTATTCTGATTCGAGGCCTTTTCATGTTCCCCATTATGAATTAACATAACAAGTACTTATGATAACTCTACTTTCTTTATTAGGATATTCTCCCATTAAATACTCATAGAGCTTCTTGCTTTCAAAAATTTTGGCAATTTTCAGGAATGAATTGACGATCGTTTCGGGGGTGTCCCAATTCCCCCATCATCAGAATTCTTTAGAAAATAAGGTAATACTGTTAGCATGCAAACATCAAATATTCATATTCTAAATAATCTCAACTTACAAGGGAAGTATCTCAACCCTTATGAACCGATTTGCCTGAAACTTAAAATATATACAAAAGTGACGATTTTAAGGTTGAGGTGTCTTGGCTTATCGGCCATATCAGTGTTTAAAAATTTCGTAGTCCCCTTATGAAACAATGTGGACCTTCGGGAACATTTCGATAACTCCAGAACTAACAGGAATATCGTCTAGCGCAAAAATACGTGTCGACTTAAATTTAATAAAGATTATTTCATGTTCATATGGATATCGTAGGTCTATGTCTTCATATAGATACCCCCCAAAATTTACACATTTTCATGAAAAAAATATTTTACAAAGCCGAATTTTAACAAGGTTATGCTACCGTTGGATAGGCATTAAAAAATCCTTTCTTCTCATATGTAAAAATCATATAGTTTCTTAAAAAGAAATGGCTGAAAAATCCAAAAAATTATTTTTTTGCAATTTTTTGACCCTTGTTTTGAACCTCTAAATTCCCGATATGGCCGATAAGCCGAGACACCCCAACCTTAGAATTGTCTCTTTTTTTATATATTTCACGTTTCGTGCAAATTGGTTCATAAGGTTTGAGATACTTTCCTTGTTAGTGAGAAAGCAAATATGATTTTCGAAGTTCCACCAGCATTACACCAAATATAATTTGAAAGCAAGTTTTTTTGGTTACTGCATATACTACCTTCGGTAGTTGTTAAATACAGTTTTTGTTTTTTGCCTTCTGTTATAGAAAATAAATTCTCTCGTATCAAGAGGGTTACCAAGTGTGTTTTAATTTTTATTAAATAATAAAAATTAGTTATTTATTTTGGTTATCAGGCATTTTTGAGGCATAACAAATTTGATAGCGTAATGGCCTGCTACCCAAGAAAACTTTACTTTGCGGAGATTCATGGATTTTGTAATCCCTAAGCCCGGCCGATGGCCTGCTACGCCTAAAAACTTTAAAATATTGTGTTAAAAAAAAACAATATTGGTGAGTTTTATGATTATTTTTTGGGTGCTATGACATTTTATAAATTCAACATTTTGATATTTGGGTAATATGACATTTTTGATAACTTATATTAATTTAAAGAAAATTGTTAAAATACCCAAAAATAATGTCCAAGAAATTTTGCAACAACAACTAACACACATTTTTTTTTGGGTGGAATGGCTTTTATAAATTGGGCGATATGAACTTGGGTGCTATGTCCGTACGCCGTTAAAATAACAAAAAAATGGTCATATCGTCCAAAAATTTTCAAAAAAATGTAGCAACAACAATAACACACATATTTTTGGGTGTAATAAGTTTTTTAGATTTGGCGATATGATCTTGGGCGCTATGTCCGTACGCCACGAAAAAGTCTTACTTATTCATGTAATTTTTTATTCTTCTCACATTCACTTACAATCACGTGAAAAAATTAAGTTTTAATCTCACTCATCTGCCCATCTCTAATTTAAACCACCTGTGATGACAGCATCTTGACAACTCTAATTAAGTTCAACATTTTTTATTTTGCTTAAAAATTTGATTAGCAATATGAATATTTTTTTAAGCTGAACTTTTTTAATATGCAAAAAATCTATAATTTAAAACACTTTATTGTTATTGAACAAGTTTTTTAGTGTTAATTTGTTATAGCAGTATGATGTTGTCTTTTTCGAAAACATTTAATTGTCTTTTTAAAGTGGTTTTATACAAGGAAATACCTATTTAAATTTGATTTGGAATTACTTATGGCATAACTATTACAGGTCAATATTTATATGTGAGGCATTCCACACCAATTGTTCCACTTCAGAAAAACTCAGTGATTTCAATAGGATATCATTTGCAAAGAATTTACACTTAGGGCTGGTAACTTATTAAAAGCTTATCAATGATTAATACTAACCAATGATTATTTTCATATAAATTTGACGTTTGCAAACACTGATTAGCCTTAATCATTGATTATATTGTGATGCGTTACTAGCCCTTAGGGTACAATAAAATACCAAAAATAAAATTTGAGATTTTTTAAAAAGTGGGCTTTGTCAGCATGGTCAAATATTTCAAATTTCAGCACAGTGAAGTCTTAAAAATTAAAAGTTTTTTATAGATTTTTGTATGGGCTATCGACTAAAAAAACAAAAATTGGAAAATTTTTAGAAGAAATTCTGATTTTTTCAAATTTAAAATCAAAAAACATGAAACAATTTTTTTTACACGTTTAAAAAATAGTTTAGGTGTATATCTATCTGTTCTGAAATTTTCAGAGATGTTTTCGAGAAAAAAAAGTTGCACTATGCTTATATTTTACATCACCCGGGTGAAAATGACCATGTATGTTCATATATGATGCATATATGGATGTCCATACAAGTGCATATCCGTAATTTGAGGGTACATGTACATTAATGATCATACATTGTCATACATGAATTTGTATGTAATTTTTTTTTTTTGTATTTTTTTCCATAAAACGTCTATTAATTGAAATTTTTTCAAATATAAATAATTTGTACTAATTTATGACACTGATTTTTTAATAAAAACTAACGAATATTTTAAAAATATACTTTGGACTTTATGATACTTTAGGAATGAATTTACAAATAAAATACATTCGATTTTTATAGTCACTGAATACAATTATCTTTAAATATCTATATCAATAGAATGGATTCGATTTTTACCATTAAATCGAATTCTTGTTCATGAAAATTTTAAAAACTGAATGCATTCTTTATTTCATTTATTTATTATTCATGAGACTTTTAAAAATCGAATTTATAAAAACTTACGCATTCAATTTCAAAGTCGAATGAAAAAGAACCCGAATTCATTCTATATTTTAAAATCAAATGTAAGTTCATTCGATAAATTGTGATTGGGAAATGCAATTATTAAATTTTAATTCAGAACACCAAATCTTATAAAGGGATGAAATCCTTTGCAGCTCTGACAGTAATGCCGTCAGAGTGTTCGAATTTTCTTCTAAATTTGGTTGTTCACGTTAGTGCCGTTCATATTCGCCTATAGAAAACAAAAATTATAACCAATCTTGATGATATATGATCATTATTGTCCAACCGAACGACTTTTTCAGACTGAACCCATTCATGAACTTCGTCCAATTATGCAAAGTTCTGTCGAACCCATCCTTTAAAAAAATTGTTTCTAAGACATGTATGCTATGCAGATGCATAGCATATATGAAGGAGTATGACATACACCTATCCACACATAGTTGCATACATTTACATATATGGAATATTACATTACTTGTGTATGTTCATATATGCTCCCATATATGACATACATTTCCATATATTGTTCATATACTATCATACATGGAATCATGTATGAGCATGTTTGAATATATATGAACATTAGACCGACTCACCTTATATGGGCAAAAAAAAAGTTCAAGTTGTACCCCCCTCAAAATTAACTTTGACATGTTTTATGAAGATTCCCAAAATATTTGGGCTCTAGCGATAATCTCCCGTGAGCTAAACCGCGTCAAAAAAGGGTCCAAAAATGGTATTTTTCATGAATAAAAAAATCAGTAAATTTTTTTTTGTCCAATGAATGACCAAATATAATAGATATTAGGAATTCTTTGATTCTGCATTAAAACATTTTAAAAATCCAACCACAGACTCGAGATAACGAGATGTTTACGTCAGTTTTTTGATGCTTTTCAATTCGATTTTAATGAGAACTTAAATAACTTTGGTATTTTTTGTCCGATTTTCACTTATAATACATCGTTAGAAAGGTGTTGACCACCGCTTGGGATTTTAGTCAAAAATTAACCCTTAACTGCACTGTCTAACTTTTTTATAACATTTACTTCGACATCATTTAAAACCGTTTTATAACCACAAAAATCATATCTTTGTGCAGGAAACACGTTTAATTAATATATTTGGCCGTAATTAATTTAACCCATGCATGATCAAAATATTTTGGCAAACATTTTTAAAATAGTTTTTGCGGAAATTATTGAAAGCTAGTTGTAATACTTTAAAAAAATAAAATTAAATAAGGTTTTGTTTATTTTAGTCAAAAATTAACCCTTAACTGCACTGTTTTAATTTTTTATAACATTTACTTCGACATCATTAAAAACCCATTATATAACCACAAAAAACATATCTTTGTACAGGAAACACGTTTAATTATTATATTTGGCCACAATTAATTTAACCCATGCATGATCAAAATATTTTGGCAAACATTTTTAAAAAAGTTTTTGCGGAAATTATTGAAAGCTAGTTGTAATACTTTAAAAAAATATAAATAAATAAGATTTTTGTTTATCTAGACGTCCTTATTAATATCAAATAATTATTACGTGTACCACATTCCCGGTCAAATTTGTTTTCGAAATTTGCACATACAAATTAATTTTAAAAATAATATATAAACAAATTTTGGTCTTAATCGCATATATTCGTGCAAAAAACGCAAAAACCTTTTTTATTTTATTTTTTTAAGGTATTTCTGCTAGCTTTCAATAATTTCCGCAAAAACTTTTTTAAAAATGTTTGCCAAAATATTTTGGTCATGCATGGGTTAAATTAATTGTGGCCAAATATATTAATTAAACGTGTTTCCTGAACAAAGATATGCTTTTTGTGGTTATAAAATGTTTTTTTAATGATGTCGAAGTAAATGTTATAAAAAAGTAAGACAGTACAGTTAAGGGTTAATTTTTGACTAAAATCCCAAGCGGTGGTCAACACCTTTCTAACGATGTATTAGAAGTGAAAATCGGACAAAAAATAACAAAGTTATTTAAGTTTTCAGTAAAATCGAATTGAAAAGCATCAAAAAACTGACATAAACATCTCTTTATCTCGAGTATGTGGTTAGATTTTTAAAATGTTTTAATGCAGAATCAAAGAATTCCTAAATATCTATTATATTTGGTCATTCATTGGACAAAAAAAAATTTGCTGGATTTTATATTCATGAAAAATACCATTTTTGGACCCTTTTTTGACGCGGTTTAGCTCACGGGAGATTATCGCTAGAGCCCAATTATTTTGGGAATCTTCATAAAACATGTCAAAGTTAATTTTGAGGGGGGTACATCATCAACTTTTTTTTTTGAGTCACTCTAATGAACATACATGGTCATTTTCACCCTGGCAGTCTTGTTTTCTGCACCCCGGATTAGGATTAACTCTATTTAGTTACAAAAATAGGTCAAATCAAGCCCAGACATTTTTTTATAATTCTTTTCTGAATCTACATACACAGAAAAAAATAAAAAAAATATTTGAGTAAATTTTTAATACTATTGAGTAAAAAATTACTCAATTTTGCACCAGTAAACGATTTAATAGTATTGAGTAAATTTTTAATAAAAAATTATTAAATGTTTGAAAAAATTTGAGTAAATCTTTAATTGACACAATTAAAGATTTACTCAAAATTTATGTATTTATTTTTTTTAAAGTTTAAAAAAGTTTTAAAATTTTTTTACAAAAAAAAAAAACAAAAAAACTTGTTTTTTCAAACTTTACCAAACATATTTATGTCTCAAAAACATAGGAAAATTTTATAAAGACGATTACAAACTTTCATATACATACACAAAAAACTATAAACTAAACGAGAATTCAAAAAACTATGAGAGTTAAAAAAAATAAAAAAAACTATTTAATTATTATTAAATTGTTTACTTAAATTATTTTTAAAATTTTTAAGTAAATTTTTAATTGCGTCAATTAAAAAATTACTCAATTTTTGTTTTTAAATTTAAACAAGTGATTACTCAAATCTGTTTCCTCCATATTTTTTCCTGTGTACAATTAGTAAATATAAACTGGAAAAAGTTAAGCGTTATCCAAAATGTAAAATGGTAAAAATAAATCTGAGTTAATCCTAGGACTTAATTAAATTTATTTTTCATTCTTTACATTTTGGTCAAAGCTTAATTTTTTTCTGTTAATATTTACTAATTGTATGTAATTTCAGAAAAAAATTATTAAAAAAAAATTCTGGACTTGATTTGACCTATTTTTTAACAAAATAAAATTAATCCTAATCTTAATCCGGTCTGCAAAAAACAAGCCTATTAATGGGGTATATTACGAATGCGAATGAGTAATATTAACTCTTAAGAAACATTTAAAATAGAGATGTGATCGTGTGTGAGTTTTTTTTTTTTTGACGATCACGCACTCTCACCAAGGAAAAATTTTTATTAGAGAGGCATTTTACTCCGTATTATAATTCTGTAACCACTTGAATTTAAACTTAACTTAAAATACCAAAAAAAATAGAAAACAGAAAAAAATCCATATTTTTCCTAGTAATCCGCTTTCTAAACTTCAAGGCCCATGCGGAACGCCTTACCCATGTCCGATCGTTGTTAATGTTTGTGAGACATATTTTTATCTCGAAATGAATATATCTAGGGTAAGTTAGGGTCAGTATCTACCAATTTAATTTTTTTTAAGGACAATACAAAATAAATCAGAGTCAAAAAATATAAGGGGCAATTTTCAAAATTTAAAAAAAAAATAGAACGAATTGCGATCACATCTCGATTTATGGCTTAAAAGTTGCGTAAATTAGAGTAGAACTTTTAGACTTTAAAAAAAAAATCGAAGGTTTCGGACTTTTTCAAAAAGTCGATTTTAGTTTTAAAACGTTAAAAAATAAGTGATAATTACTTCGAATAATTTTTTAATATATTTTTTTCTAAAACTACATTTAAATACCAACAAAACGTTGTCCAACTTTGTTTAAGATATCTAAAGTTTTAACTGGTCAAAATTAATTGAAAATTTCAAGTTTTTAATTTTTTTGAAAACATCGCCATTTTGAAAAATTGATTACTCAACACCATCTTGGAATAAAAGGCTGAAAATTGGTGTCCAAGTTGCATTTAATAAGTGCTAAAACATATCCAAAAATAAAATAAATCGAAAAGGGTCGGGTCTAAAAGTGAGTGATTTGGCCAGGAATGCCCCATGTACACTCAAAAAATTATATCATTAACTGTTTGTAGTTTATTTAAAAAGCATTACGTTTTGTCGTTTTTAAAAGAAAAAAAAAATTGTTCAATGTTCAGTTTTTTCAAATGACTATTTCTGTTCTTTGTTTCAAAAATAACAACATAAAACATAAAGACTTTCATTAGCATTCAATTTTTAAAATCATTTAGTTTTGTTCTGTAAGTAAAACTAAGTGATTCTTTTTTAATTTTTAATGATTTCAAAAAATTCAAAAAATTCAAAAAAATATTTATAGAAACATAAAGACATGTTTTTATCAAGTGACTTTGGCACGATGGGTAGACTGTCTGGCCCGAATGTATCGATCGATTCCCCAAAAATTTTATTAAACATTTTTTAAAATAAAATTGAATAAAAAAATTGTAAAAACAACCTACGGAATCATTAATTTTCAAGGTTGGCAATCGATACCCACCCAGAATAACGGTATTTGGCTATTGTACCGCAACCAATAAAGATACGGACATTTTTAAAAGAGATTATGAAAGAAGATGAAATTTCTAGTATTTTTGATATGTAACTTAGTGTTTGTACTGGTTGCTTTTCGAAAAATAGGCCAATACCTTTATAATACCGTTTGAAACGGTATTTTAAAGGTATTAGCCTATTAAACGAAAATGAACCGGTACAAACACGAAGTAACACATCAAAAATACTTGAAATGTCATCTTCTTTCATAATTGCTTTTAAAAATGTCCATATCTTTATTGGTTGCTGTACAATAGCCAAATACCGTTATTCAGGGTGGGTATCGATTAATAATAATAATTTTTAATGTTTTCGTAGTTAGTTTTTTTGAATTTGTTGGTAAAAATAACACAACAATGATTAATTTTAAATGTTTGCGTAGGTTATATTTTTTTTGAATTTGTTGGTAAAAAGAAATTAAAATGATGTTATTTTTTAATGTTCAATGTTATTTATTTTAGAAAATTTTATAAACAGTAAAAAATAAATGTTGATGTTTGTTAAAACAAATGAATAATTACTGGGATGGTTTTCAAATGTTTTATCACTTGTTTTAAATATGTTTTTAATTTGTTTTTGCCTAAAAAATATTTTGAGTGAATTTTATTCCTTCGTTCTATATGCTCAACGCACTGTGCACTGGACCGATTGCACTGTTTGTAGTTTATTTTAAAAATTTTACGTTTAGTCGTTTTTAAAAGAAAAAACATTTGTTTGATGTTCAGTTTTTATCAATGACTACTTCAGTTCTTTGTTTCAAAAATAACACACTAAAAAATAAAGACTTTCATTAACATTTAATTTTTAAAGTCATTTATTTTTGTTCTGTGAGTAAAAACTACTGATTATTCTTTAAATTTTTAATGATTTGTGTAAGTTCTTTGTTTCAAAAATATCACACTAAAAAATAAAGACTTTCATTAACATTTAATTTTTAAAGTCATTTATTTTGGTTCTGTGAGTAAAAACTACTGATTATTCTTTAAATTTTTAATGATTTGTGTAAGTAACTTTTTTTTAAATTGTTGGTATTTTTTAATGAGATATCAGTAGTTTTTACCTACACAAGTAGGTTATTTTTTTGTAGAAAAAAAGTTCAAAAAATTATTTATAGAAATATAAAAACATGTTTGTATCAAGTGATTTTGGCACGATGGGTAGAGTGTCTGGCCAGAATGTAGTTGATTGCGGGATCGATTCCCCAAAATTTTATTAAAAATTTTTAAAAAATATTTCAATAGAAAATTGTAAAAAATAACCTACGAAATCATTAATTTTTAATGTTTTCGTAGGTTATTTTTTCGATTTTGTTGGTAAAAAGAATGAAAAATGTTATTTATTTTAGAAAATTTATTGGGATGGTTTTCAATTGTTTATTCACTGGTTTTAAGTGTGTTTTTCATTTGTTTTTGCCTAAAAAATATTTTGAGTGCAATAGTAATCTGACCAGAAGAATGAAAAATATATACACTCCAAAAATTATGTAGGTAAATTCCAGTGAATATTCACTTAAAACAAATGAAATTTTATTTAAAAACCATTCCACTGTTTTTTCATTTAAAATAAAATCATATTACCGTCAATTTAAAATGTAAATTTAATGACTAACAAAAACATTAAAAAACAAATGAATATTCGCTTATTTTGTATTGAAAAACATTAAAACTGTAGAAGAAACTTGTTACTGCCAAAATTGAATGTAACGAAAAATTCATTTTTAAAACAGTAAATTATTTTTTTAAACAGAAATAGTTGAAAAACAGAAATCCTTTATAAAAATAAGTGATTTTTCTTTTAAAATAACTTTACTGATTATGTTATAAAATAACCTGCAAACAGTTAATGACATAATTTTATTAGTGTATGCCAAGCTTCAGAAGTTGCAGTGTAGTCTTTCAAAAGCTAGCGTGGTTTCAACAGAAAGACGGACGACCGACTGGAATCGCTAGAATGTCTTAGAATCGATCACGGATTAATAATATGTGTACTAGGGTTATAACTTTTTCAATTTTTTGCAAATATCAAAAAGTCTATCCCATAGTCGTATAGGCCATGAAAAAATATTTAGAAAAGTTCACGCACCAAACGCGATGAAGTTTTGAATATTAGTTTTTCTTTTATGTGTAAACAAATTAAATTTAATTGCAAAATATTTAGAATTTTCTTGTAATTTCATTAATAAAAAAACAATCAAATTGAATGGAGGGCGCGAAAAAATCGCGATATTATGACGCTATGTCGCGAATTTTTTAAATTAGCTAAATTTTAGTGTCAAGTGATAGGTGCTATGAGGCAGTAATTCTTTTCAGTAACTAAAGATTATAATCGCGGAATTTTGGTGCTTTTTCGCGGATGTTTTAAATAAGTTAAATGTTAGTTCCTTCTGATATGTAGTCATGAGTGTATGATAATTTTCAAATAATTAAGATATGACGTCATAATATAAAATGTTTAAAACAAAAAAATAAAAAAATCATTCTTGGGGGAGTTTTAGAAATTGCATTCGGTGCGTGAACTTTTTTCACCGAAATGACCGAAAAAATTGATTTTTGTTATCTGTACAACATTGCCCATAGCGTGGTGTGATGGACTTTTTTGTCCAAAAAAAGTTATAACCCTAATGTGTACTTTATGGGGTCCTAAATCGATATTTCGATGAGTTACAACAGAATCACAAACTTATACATATATACCCTCTGTCATTAAAGTGGAGGCTAAAAAAAAGACAACATCATATGGTCTTTAGTGTTTTTTTAAAAACATTTAATTTGATCACATATTTTTGACGTAAATTCTTTAAATAACACACAAGAGTCACCAAACAACAATGCTGGCTTGCATGATGTATTCAAATTAAATATTTTGTTTATTCATTTGTATAATAACGTTTATAAAAATCTCAGATAATATATTCGAAACCTTTCGAAGAAACCGAATCACATGGATGTGAAAGTATTCGTGATAAATACAAAACAAAACCGGTTTTCCGAAAGTTTTCGAAAGAGCTTTCGAAATTAATACTAAATTATACCGGCCGGTAAAAGTAAAATCTGCTTTTATTATGAATTTTCTGTTGTTTACATCTTGTTGTTGACAAATCTTTTAAAAATGTAACAACAACGTACACAAATTCAAATGTTAATGCCAGCAATGACAACATCATTGTCAACATCATCATTATAAGTGTAAACAATAGTTGCCTATTATGTGTTTAGGTACACTCAAAATAAAAAGCTTGTCTAATTAGCTAAACAAAATTCTAACTCTGATTAATTTTTATTAAAATATAAAAATCGTTTTATTCGACCTTTAAAATAGTATATTATGAGTAGATTTATTCTGGCTCGAGGTAATTTTTCTTTACTAATTACTAGGGCAAGTACTTTCATGCATCTAAAAAACGAAAATATGTGCCTATAATATGCATCTAAAAATCCAAAATATGCACTAAAAACTTCAAAAATATGCATCTAAAAATTATTGTTTTTACTAAAAAATATTTTGTCAAAAAAAAATTAGGCTTTGTCCAATACTTTAAGGCCCTCGACAATTCTTAAAAATGTTTTTTTGAGTGGAAACAATTTTTAATTAGTAAAATATATTTTACTTGAGAATTTTTTCTTTGTGTCACTGAATATTTCAGAAGTTAAAAATTTTATAAAGGAAAAAAATATATACAATCTATTTCTAGAACAAACTATTTTTAAAAACTTTTTTTGTTCTTTTTTTTTAAAAAAAAAATATTTTTTAAGTATTTTTTTTCTTTTTTTGGAAACTTTTGATTTTGAAGTCAAAAAATTAACTCAAAGGCAAAATACCTTACCCCAACTCTAATCAAAATAAAAACGCAATTTTCCTTTAATAAAATCTTAAATTCGAAACATTTTTTTCTTTACGAGTAGTAAAATATCTTGTCATGTTGTCATGTTGTCGCATATGCTGACGATGTCGCGATAGCGGTAAAGGGGAAGCATCTGCCAACATTGCGGGACATTCTTCAGGGTTCTATGAAAGATCTGTCTAAATGGGCAAGAGACTGTGGTCTAGGAGTTAATCCTAGTAAAACAGAGCTTGTTTTATTTACAAGGAAAAATAAGATTCCTGCTTTCGATCCTATTTCTCTGGACGGTACTGAAATCACCTTCTCAGATGGAGCCAAGTATCTTGGAGTATTTCTAGATAGGAAGCTGAATTTCAGGCGTAATATTGAGGAACGGGTGAGAAAAGCAACGATTGCTTTGTATTCCTGTAAAATGGCCATTGGAAAACGATGGGGTTTTAGCCCTCAAGTCGTTCATTGGATCTATACAGCAGTGGTGCGTCCAATTTTGCTGTATGGAATCATTGTCTGGTGGCCTGCTTTAGAAACAAAAGCGAACTGTGTCTTTATCACGAAGGTACAGAGAATGGCGTCAATGTGCATCACTGGTGCTCTTCGTACTACACCTACGGCTGCATTAGAAATCCTCCTTCACCTGATACCCTTGGACATATTGGGTAGGCAGTATGCAGCTGCGTCGGCAATTCGACTTAATAGCACGCTGCAATGGAGGAGCAGCGATTGTGGCCATAGCGCGATCTTGAAAAAGATAACAATACCACAAAATGTGGATTGTGCTCCCTCTTTGAGCGCCACTTTACCACTATGATACCATCCAGGGAGTCTTGGATGGGGGATACTCCGGGAAGTGGAGCTACCATAAATTTTTACACAGATGGATCGAGGCTGCACGAACAAGTGGGCTTTGGGGTCAATTCGGAAGAGCTTGGATTGAGCCTGGCTCGTAGATTGCCAGATCATTGCAGTGTTTACCAGGCAGGGATGCTGGCAATAAAGGAAGTGGCTGACGGGTTGAGCTGCAATGTCTTGTCTACAACCGCAGTCAACATCTATACTGACAGTCAAGCCGCGGTCAAGTCCCTGGATTCAATGTTTCTGAAAACAAGATCTGCCCTTAACTGCCGCACGTCTTTAAATGAGATGGCCAAGCAGTTTAACATACGACTCATATGGGTCCCAGGTAGGGTTACCAGATTTGAAATATGGAATAACAGTACATTTGGTCTCAAAAAACAGTACATTGCAAATAAAAACAGTACTTTTTTAAAGTCTTATTTTCAGGGTTGGCAACCGATACCCACCTATAATAACGGTATTTGGCTATTGTACCGCAACCAATATAGATGTGGACATTTTCAAAAGCGATTATGAAAGCTGATGAAATTTCCAGTATTTTAAATGTTTCACTTCGTGTTTCTACCGGTTCGTTTTAGTTATATAGGCCAATACCGTTATAATACCGTTTCAAACGGTATTATAAAGGTATTGAACTATATTTCGAAAACGAACCGGTAAAAACACGAAGTTACACATTTAAAATACTAGAAATTTCATCAGCTTTCATATACGGTACAATAGCCAAATACCGTTATTCTAGGTGGGTATCGGTTGCCAACCCTGCTTATTTTATATCAAACTACAAAAACTTAGCCATTTTACCCTGATTTCAAACAGATCTCAGCCAAAACGAGCATAAAAGGTTGTTAACAGAACGGTGGAACATTTTGGGTAAACCGTCTCAAATTTATTCTATTTTTTTATCAGTGTTGAAAAAAATTGCGATTGACTTTTTGGAGCATTTGTCTTAGTTGCCGCGATATCTTACTTGAAAAGCTTTTGTAGTCTATGCTTTCGCTTAACTAAAGCACCGATCTTCCTATCAAAAACATATGAAAAAATCCATAAAACAGTGTTTTAATTAAAACACGACTTTAAAAAGCAAACGCGAAAACGGTATTATTGCACTCAAACAAAGGCCTAACTAAATTTTGGGAATTTTTTTTCACAATTTAGTAAAATTTAATAAAAATTTTGAAATTTCTTTGACATAATTTGCAACCAATTAGTTCATCATATTTATCTTCTTAGAATTGATAAAGTTTTTTCTTCAGGTTTAGTAAATTTTATGCAATTTAAGGAAATTTTTTTTTTCAAAAATTTCAAAAACTAAGCCAGAAAGAGCAAAAAAGTGTTAATTTTCGATTCTAAAAATCTCTAAATAATACAGACTCGACATAAGTGACAGATGTCAAAAAAGTATTCTTTAACCATATGGTTAATATTTTCAAATTATTCTACGAATTGGCTTAGAAAGAGTAAACTGATATAACGCGCCATAAGAAAAATGGATGCCAGATCGGTTTTTGTTGTTTCACTCACTCCTAAGTCGTAGAAAGTGTTGCCATGTTAGCGTAAAACGGACTAAAAACCGATGTGTTTTCTCCTAAAATCGCTTAGTTTTTACCCATTTTTTCTTATAAAACTCTACTGTCGAGTCTGTATTTAGTCTGTGATCCGGTCCTCTTTCAATGTATGGACTCCTCAATTTGAATCTAAAAATTTGGGCGTTCCTCATTTCTCAGAAAATATTGCCGAAACAAAAAAAATGCCAAATACATTTTTGTAGTTCTTTACACGACCGTCTTAATCCCTCCGTGTAATAGTTTTTTAGTTATCCCTACATTTTGGTGATGAGTATAAAAAAACAGTACAAAAACAGTACACGCTTTAAAAAACAGTACTTTTGCGTACTGTTTTAGGTGCTGTGCATAAAACAGTACTTTTTATAAAAAACAGTACATGTACTGTTTAAAACAGTACGAATGGCAACCCTAGTCCCAGGGCACAGAGACATTCCAGGGAATTGCAAAGCCGATGAGCTTGCAAGGCTAGGAACTACCTTACAGGTTCCAACAGAATTGGAATGTGTTGGTATGCCTCTAGAAACTTGCAAGCAAAACCTACGGCTTTGTTCTGCGACGGAGACTAATCAAAGATGGGCAAATGGATGGACGTGTGAGACAACACGACTGATTTGGCCTTCTCTTAATCAGGGGCGCACAAGTGAGCTGATATCGCTTCCAAGAGGAGAGATTTCGACGGTGGTTTCTATAATTACCGGACACTGTCTTATAGGGAAGCACGCAGAGCGGTTAAATGTGCCGTCGAATGACTTTTGCCGAAGTTGCATGGATGAAGAGGAGTTGGAAACTATCGAACACTTTATTTGCCATTGCCCGGCACTTTCTGGTCAGCGACTTGCTTCACTGGGATCTAGGGAGCTGTACGATCTTTCTGATTTGTCGGATGTCAAAATTCAACATCTAAGGAGTTTCATAAGAAGCTCAAACTGGTTTAACGACAGGGACTAGTAGGGAAACCTATTACGATCCCGTGGTATCACAATGGACCTCAGAGTCTACGTGTGTTGACGTAAAACGTCAGCTGCCACTTACAACCTAACCTAACCTAACCTAGTAAAATATCTCAGAATATGGACATTTTAAATAGGAAACATTTCTCAGAATCTAAAAATTATACTTCCAGAATCAATTTTCTATAAAAAATTCATCAGAATACGATTTCTATAAATAAGTATATTTTTCTAAAAGAAATTTAAATTTCCCTATAGGAAGTTTTGAAAAAATATTGATGAAATTTAAAAAAAAGGCAAATTTATACACACAGAAAATAGATTCAGTTGTTGCAACTGTATTGTTTGCCAACTGAATTTTTGCGGTTGCACCAACTATCACAATATTCAGTTGCCTCTACTGCCAATTCAGTTGTCTCTACCGGTAAATATCTATCATAAGAACCGAATATTTTTATGTTAAAATTGACATTGGTTGGAGTGATCGAATTTTAAAAAGCGTTATATGGTTGCTGTAATCAATATTTTTTTATACACTGTTTCCATTGAAATATTTTTTTTTTTTTTAAACAATTTTATTAATTTAAGATAATTATATAAAATTTTACAATTTAACAAGTGAAATAAATCAGAAAACAATTATTACTTCTGAAAAATATTATAAGAGAATTTTTGTAAAAAAAATATCACAGAATCTAAGAATTTTTTCATTGAAAAAATTTAAAAAAGTCTTATAATTAGTTTATATGACTTTTTTTCTCTAAAAAGGTCTCAGATTCCGAGATATTTTTCTATAGAAAAATTCTCAGATACTGAACCGTTTTTTCTATAGAAAATTCTGAGACATTTTCCTATAGAAAAAGTCTCAGATTCTTAGACATTTTACCTATTGAAAAAGATCTCAGATACTGAGAAAATTTTTTCTATAGAAAATTCTCAGATTCTGACACATCCTTTCTATAGAAAAATCTCAGAATCTTAGACATTTTCCTATAGAAAAAGTCTCAGATTCGGATACATTTTTCCTATAGAAATAGTGTTGGATTCTGAGTAATTTTTCCTACAGAAAAAGTCTCATATTCTGAGACATTTATCCTATACAAAAAGTCTCAGATTCCGAGACATTGTTTTCTATAGAAAAACTCTCAGATTCTAAACAGTTTTCCATACAAAAAGTCTCAGAATCTGGGACATTTTTTCTACAGAAAAAGTCTCAGATTCTAAAACATTTTTTGTATAGAAAAATGTCTCAGACATATTTCAAATAGAAAAAGTCTTAGAATCTAAAACATTTTCCTATAGAAAATGTCTCAGATTCTGAGACATTATTCCTATAGAAAAAGTATCATATTCTGAGACATTTTTCCTATAGAAAAAGTATAAGATTCTGAGACATTTTTTTCTATAGAAAAATTCTCAGATTCTGAGACATTTTGCCTATAGAAAAAGTCTCAGATTCTGAGACATTTTCCTATAAAAAAAGTCTCAGATTCTGAGACATTTTTCCTATAGAAAAATTCTCAGATTCGGAGACTTTTTTCCTATAGAAAAATTCTCAGATTCTGAGCCATTTTTCCTATAGAAAAAGTCTCAGATTCTGAGACATTTTTCCTATAGAAAAAGTCTCAGATTCTGAGACATTTTTCCTATAGAAAAAGTCTAAGATTCTGAGACATTTTTCCTATAGAAAAAGTCTCAGATTCTGAGGCATTTTTCCTATAGAAAAAGTCTCAGACTCTGAGACATTTTTCCTATAGAAAAAGTCTCAGATTCTGAGACATTTTTCCTATAGAAAAAGTCTCAGATTCTGAGACATTTTTCCTGTAGAAAAAGTCTCAGATTCTGAGACATTTTTCCTATAGAAAAAGTTTCAGTTTCTGAGATATTTTTTCTATCGAAAAAGTCTCAGATTCTAAGATATTTTCTCTATAGAAAAAGTCTCAGATTCTAAGTCATTTTTCCAATAGAAAAAGTTTTAGATTCTGAGACATTTTTCCTATAGAAAAAGTCTCAGATTTGAGACATTTTTCCTACAGAAGAAGTCTCAGATTCTGAGAAATTTTTCCTATAAAAGAAGTCTCAGATTCTGACATTTTTCCTATAGAAGAAGTCTCAGATCCTAAGACTTTTTTGCTATAGAAGAAGTCTCAGATTCTGAGACATTTTTCCTATAGAAAAAGTCTCAGATTCTGAAACTTTTTTTCTATAGAAAGTTTAAGATTCTTGGGCATTTTTCCTATAGAATATTTAGAGACATTTTGCCTACAAGAAAAATCTCAGATTCTAAGACATTTTTTATGGCAAAATTCTTAAATTCTCGGACTCTGATTCTGAGACATTTTGCGTTTACTATATTTCAAAAAAATTACCGGACTGAACGTTTATTTGAACTTGATAATTCTAATGACCCATCCCTCTAGTTTTTTCTGAGAAAAAGCGGTTCCAGATATGTTCCTCATTTCTATTGGGATTTCAAAGACTCTTTAATAAATGTATGTATTCATATGACATCCAGCTTAAGATTCCTATTGCAAGCCTGCATGTTATACACATAAACATCTATGCACAATTGAAGATAAAGTTTCCTTCTAAAGCTGTCCGCAAATAAGGACATTGAGGAAAATTTCATAGAAATTGCCCACCAAGAAACTGGAAGATTATAAAATTTTCATGTCAATGAATTCCATTTTGTTTTATATTTATTATAATACTTACATGAATATGCGATGATTTTCGTTGTTTCATTCGATGGACTTCTTTTTTAAATTGTTTTAATTTTTTTTTTAAGTTTCTGTGGAAATAAACTTTTAATTTTTTTTATTGAATACATTTTTATTTTATTTGACATTTCAAATGCAGGGAACTAAAAATATTTTGTAATAACAAATTATTGACTTCTGTGACCAATTATATATTTTTTACTATTGTGCTGGCTAATTATTTTAATAACGATTTTTTAAATTTGTTGTTAGTTTAGCCAACCGATAATTGTATTGTTAAGACATTCATTTAGTTAAAATGCAATTCCTTCAGTTATTACAATAGGTTAACCCTTCTTATAAAAGAAAATATATAATTACAAATAAATTTAAATTTTAGTAATCGACTTTTTAAAGTCTTAATCGTTTTCCAACTGACTTGTTTTCTGTGTGTATGAAAATATGCAAAACTATGCATCTATACCAAAATATGCAAAAATATGCAACTACAAATCAATGCCATTTTATTGCAAATTCATTGATTCGGATAGATATTTAATTTATGTTACATTTGCAGTGCTGAGTAAAAATATGCATTTTCATTTAAGTCCTTGCCCTACTAATTACACTATGATATTCTCATGAAATAACTTTCAAGAAAATTATTTTTCTGTTTCATCTCTGTTGTTCTAATTTGTTGTTCGTCGTTTGGCACTTGTGTCAAACGAAGATTAAATAAAATTGTTCTTCTTCTAATTCTCATTGAGTTTTGAATTGAAAACGGCTGATCTAAACCAGCAGTAACCTAAAAGTCCGACTACAATACATTTACAGTGACTCGCAGCTTATTTCGTGTGTTAGATATCAGTTAGCAATCCATTTAAAACAAAGATAACAATAATACACCTAATTATTATCAAACGAGTAATTTTGTTAAAAGTGCTATGTAGGTAATTTATCGTTCTTTAATTTAAGCTTAATGGCGTCCAAATTGAGTAAATACTAATCGTGCTACGAGGGTCGAAATGGAAATAGAAATTATTGAAAGACTTTTTTAGAAAATTTCTTAAAAATACTTTAAGGTCGATTTTTCGCCAAGATCAAAAATTAAAAATTTAAAGAATAGTCCAATTAAATATATTCATTAGTCAAGTAGTTTTTCCGATGACCCAAACAAAAATCAAAATTTTTAAAATGCAGTCAAAGAAATCCGAATTTTTTAACCTCCAATTCTTTTGACCACCAAATTTTTGTAAACAAAGGAAATGTTCAATTATTTTCATATCTCATTACTATACACTTAGGTGTACTAAAATTATTAAACAATTAAATTTTTTCTTTGTTTAACAAAAATTAGTGGTCAAAAGAATTGGAGGTCAAAAAATTCGAATTTCTTTTACTGTATTTAAAAAATGTTGGGTTTTGTTTGGGTCTTTTTGAAAATTATTTAATAAATGGATATTAAATATTGTGCTATTTGTTAAATTTTTTATGTTTAAGCTTGGACAAAACCGACCTAGAAATATTTTTAAGAAATTTTCTAAAAAAGGTCTTTTAATAATTTCAATTTCCATTTCGACCCTCGTAGCACATTTAATATTTACACAATCAGAACGCCATTAAGCTTTAATTAAAGCTTGATTAATTACATACACAGGACTTTTTACAAAAATATTTGTTTGATAATAATAAGGACTATTTTGGTTAACTTTGTCTTGAATGGATTGCTAACTAATATCTTTAACACGAAATAAGCTGCGAACCACCGTATGTTTGAATCAGTGTTGGCTACCGTTACCCTTTCAATTCCGTTACCGATTAAAAACCCTTTAATATTGACTACCGTTACCAATACCGAAATAAAAAATTTTAAATACCGTTACCGATTAAAAACCAATACTTTTATACGATTTTTACCGGTATTATAACGGTACTGTTTCGGTTGTTGTCTAAATATAACTTATTTTAAATTTTTTGCTGATAAAATACAAAGTAAAATATTTTTAATGTACGTAAAATTAAAAAACAAATTTTTGTTCGTTGGAAATCGGTTTGTTATTTGGGCAAAAACAATGAAAAAATCTGTCTAACCAATGATCACATTCGCAATTTACCTTAAAAATTTCAGAAGGGAAAATTGATTGCCACGTAATGTACGCATTTTTCAGTTGGAATATAAAAGAAGAGACAAAACTGAATCGCTCAAATGTTGCTAGCGTTGTCATCCATGCATGGAAAAGTAGAGAGGTGGTTCTCTGGAGTTAAATATATAATGAGACCAAGTCGTACAGTCTGAAGAAAAACTTCTTTAACTTATTATTTTTTATAAAATAACAGAAGTTTTTCTGTATGCTTATTGACTCTGTTTGCTGATTTAATTTTTTTTTTCAAATTTTAGCAGATTATTTTGTAATTTTACAAACAAAATTTGTTGACATTTTTTAATTTTTGTCAATTTTAAACGACTCAAACTAAAAATTGTCCAAATGTGAAAAACCAGACGAATATTTTAATAATTTTACAGAAATTATCCTGTTTGTACGAAAATTTTCTTTAAAAAGATTTTAAAGTTTATTGAAAAACTTCTCTTCTTTTATAACAGTTTTTAACAAAAATAAATATTTTTTACTTAAATAAAATACAATTTCGATCTTCAGGCTGTTTATCGTAAATCAGAAGATGTTTCAACTTAAATCAGCAGATTTATCTGCGGTCTTGACAGATTTTTCTGCAGACTACCTTGTTTGTCGAGACAAAAATTTAGCTAACCGCGTCAGTTAAAATCAGCAGATTTATTAAATGGATCAAAATGCAGATAATTTTGCTAATTGGACAGAGACATCTTATAAACACGTAAAAAATCAGTAATTTATTTGTTGAATTACAATATAGCGTGAATATTTTAAATTCTGAGTTAATTAATAGTATTAAATACTTCTATATAATTATATGCTAAAAATGCACTAAATTTATAAGTTTTTTTAATTTTATTAAATAATTTTTTGATATTTTACGTGTTTTTATCAAAATTTGTGACTTTTTAACATGTTTTGTAAATTTTTTTCATAATACCGGTACGTACCGGTATCGTTGTTTCGGTAACGGTTAACCGTTACCTAAATAATCGAAAAGACCGTTACCTTTACCGTTACCGATAATTTATAATACCAATACCGTTACCAATACCGTTATTCGTTTTGGTTGCCAACCCTGGTTTGAATATGTATTTTGGATGTCTAAGAAAAATTTAGCAACAAAAATCAAAATCTACGATCGAGCACTTTTTGCAAAAATCACGTTTGAATTGCAAAACTTAAAAATAAATCACTTTTTAAAATTCAAATCTATGAGCTAAATAGATTTTGACCTCTTGATTCTAAATCTGCTTTCAGCGATTGAAGATTCCAAAATCATCAAATTCAATACTTTCTGTACACTAAAAATAAAAATTCTTAAATCAAGCAAAAACAATCTCATATTGAAAATAAAAAGTGAAAAAAGTCAACAAAGTTTGTTTTTTTTTAATTTGAAAATATTCATGGACAATTTTAATATGACTTGAGTAACTAACAACATTTTAAAAATTAAATGAAAGAACTGTGATTTGAATATGTTTCATGTATACATCAAAGATGCTCATAATCAAATTAAAATAAACCAGGCAGAAATGCTGGCCAGGGCATAGAGACATTCCAGAGAAAAGCAAAGCCGATTAGCTAGCAAAACTGGGAGCTACCTTACAGGTTTCAACAGAACTGGAATGTGTAAGTATGCCTCTTGAAACTTTCTAGCAAAATCTACGGCTTTGTTCAAAGACGGATTTCGTACGGCATTCTAGCGATGTCTGTCTGTTGCAATGGCGATCACGGCCAACAAAAGCAAACCACATTTTATTATTTTGATATATTAAAAAAAGGTGGTAAGTAATGTGATTTCAAAACTTTATCCTTAAATATAATTTAAAATTTTTAACAAAATATTTTAAGAATGTTTTGAAAGGACATTATTCACATCGTTTTTCCTGATATGGCAAAATAAACAAGTAAGAAAATTATAGTCGGTGAAGACCGACCATATAATACCCTACACCAGAGTTTCCCGAAAAATGGGTACCAAGTTCAAACATGGACTGATTAGATCTATATTTTGTCAAATCTTTAAAAAGTAGAAGTTGTCAAAACCGATTTCCGAAGTATTCGAAAAATCGATTTTTTTCTATTTTTCCGGTTTTTTAAAACCGGTTTTTTAAAAAGGCCGGTTTTCGAAGTATTCGAGAAACCGATTTTTTTGGTCTCGAATAATCGACTTTTTTTGCATTTAATTTTTTTTGTTATTTTGCATTCAATGTCGTTTTTTAGTAGCCATCTCAAAACTTTAAAGAACAGTTTAATTATACCTTGAAAAAAAAATTCAAAATCCTGAATTGAAAGAGGATTTTGACTAGATACTTCATAGATAAATTTTTTAAATAATTTATCTACCTTCCAAATTACTGAAAAGTAATGGGCGTATGATACTTGCTTTTTTCAAGTAACTAGTTGCTAACTTTATTAGGGTTTTTCTATGAAAATTTCGATAGCTTTAACCAAAAATTTTGAATTTATCATAATTCCCATAGAAAAGCCCTAATAAAGTTAGCAACCTGTATCTTGAAAAAACCAAGTTCATACACCCATAACCCAACCTCAACGATTAGTGAATGTGTTTTATCAGTATCATCCACTTTAAAAGCTAAGTTGAGAAATTCCCAAATCATTTGAACAGTATCCTTTTTTAAATACTATTTAATAAAAATTCGGCTGTGCCGAATCTATTATAATCTCCAACATGCAAAAAGTAAAAGTAAAAATTTTGCAGGTGCGATTTTTTTTTTTGGAATGGGTCATTGGGGGACACCTCGCTCTTCGCGGTAAATGTTTTCAAGTTCATTTATAATGCTTTTGGCGATATAGTAATACAATTTTATCATTATTTAAACTATTTTTTATATGCACGCCCACAAAAGGGGACGAGCCTAAAAAAACTAAATTTTTAAATCCCCTGGGTCCAAGTGATAGATGTTGAACTTCTTCTACCATAAAAATGTTTCTTTTGTTTTACAAAAATACAAAGAAACATGTTAAAAGTGTCGTTTTTCTGAGATTGCCTTAGTTTTTCAAGGTTGAACTTTTTTCCCCCTGGTCCAATTTTGACCATTTACGAACGTTGCCGGCATATGACCATGAGACATATTTGTGCCAAATTTCAGAGGTCTAGTTTTTTTTTTATTTTAAACTGAATTGTGTTTTATACAAACGGACATGATTGTTTTGCAAGGATGGGTACCAATTCGATAAAAGTATTGGTATTGGTATTGGTTTTTAAAATTATATTAGTATTGGTATAGGTATTGGTTTTCATTTTTTGTTGAATTGGTATAGGTTTCGGTATTGGTTTTGAATTATTTAGGTATTGGGTATTGGTATTGGTTTTAGCCTCGAATCGGTATCGGTTTTTAATAAGTATTGGTATTTATCTTATATCGGTTTTGGAATTTGTATGCAAAAGGTTTTGTCGTTAATATTAATTAATTTAACGTACGTAGTCCTTCTGTCCGCCCCACAGTGGAGAAAAATATACGTTTATGTGCAATTTTTAACCGAGTTTAGTTTTGATTTTAAGCCATCGATCGGACATGGTGGATTTTTGAATAATGATTTATTTTTTATTTTTCTTATATTAAGAAAAGATGGGCTCATGAGCTGATTAGAGCGTGATTCACGTGATTCACGCGTGAGTGTGACTGAATTCAATTTTATTCACGTGATTGTGAGTGGAGAAAAAAATTGCGTGAGTGAGTGTGCGTGAGTAAGATTTTTGCGTGAGTGAGTGTGCGTGAGTCGATTTTTTTGCGTGAGTTTGCGTGATTTATTTTCTCTTCATATTTCCTTTCGTACAAAAAATTTGTAAAATTTGGCTTAACTTTAAATTTCATCCCGAAAAAAGCAAAAAAAAAATTGTAAAATTTCTCTGAACTTTAAATTTTGCTTAAAATTTTAAAAGATTTTTCAAAATTTTAGTTTTTGAATTTTTTTTTGTATAAATAAGAGTTTTGTGAGTGTGAGTCAACGTGAGTGTGAGCGAAGCTTGCATGAGTGCACGTGAGTGTGAGTTGTAATAAATTTACTCACTTGATTGTGAGTGATTGAGTGTGAGTAGAAAAAATATGCTCGTGAGTGAGTGAGCGTGATTCAAAAATTCCTGTCGTTAGCGTGAGTGAGTCAGAAATCACTCACGCGCCCATCTCTAATATTAGACATTTTTCAGAATTTTTTCTTTAAAAAAATTAATAAGCAAGGGTATTTGAACCCCTTATTAATGATGTAAATAGCATTTGTTATATAATTAATTTAGTTTTTATAACCAAATTAAAATTCAAACAGCCTCACCACAAGTCCTCAAAAAATCGATAAAATCGACTTCTAAAATATATTTTTAATAGTCGACTTTATATTTAAAATTTTAAGTCGCTGGAGGGTATAAAAATTAAAAGCCTAAAGTAATAAAATGCAAAGTTTTCGTTTTCTCTTTAAACAATTTCTGTGCTGATGAACATTGCATTTAATGCACATATAAATTGCGATGGGCAAGGAGAGATATTTTTTAATTGCAGAAAGTTGAGACTTAACATTCGTTACAAAATATACCTGAAATTCATCCTTTTCATACATAAATATTTTTTGAAAAGGTAATCGAAATAGGTTATCGTGGAGGCCTCTTTTTCGATTTGGTAATTGCGATTACACGGGTAATTGTTTTCTTATATGGGGTTCAAACTTACGACCTTAAACAAGTTGTTTAACAAAACACCAGTAATACCATATTCGCATTCATTTAAACTAGTTTAATTATGTGTCTTCCCCATACAATTTTAAGCACTTTATCTGTCAAACTAAAACGGTGGTTTATTTTGACGTTTAAATTGTATGGGGAAAACCAATAATTAAACTACCCAGGCAGAAAAATACGAACGGGAGAGCGCTGGCAAAGTACCTTTTATGGTCGCTTGTGTGCTGGGAAAGCATCACAGTTTAGTACTTTCCCAGCGTCCAAAATGGTAACCATGGTAAACGGTATGCCGTTGCTATATTAAAGCGCCTTGTGGTACAGGGTATAACGAGTTTTTGCTTGTGTTTGAAACTACCCGAAATAATAGTCCTAGATTAACCTTTTAGCAAAAGTACCGAACAAAAGTGATGTATTGAACCAAAACGTGTTGTTTTCCAAAAGGAAAGATCCAGTGGCATTTCACATGTGATGTATCCGGAGTTTAAGACACTTCCTCACAAAAGAAACGTGTTTTTATATAAAAGGTGTCAAGTTTGTGATAGGAATTGTGTCTAAGTGACATATCAAGAGAGCTTTCAAGGACCAATAACTAATACTGCAGGGAAATGAAAAATATTCCAATTGTTACCAATTATACTTTGAACGGATTTAAATAGAAAACATTGGCAAAGCGCTTGCAAAGCACTTTTTTTTCGTACTACCTTATACACAAAAAATAAAGTGCATTGCCGAGACTTTTTTTGTGGAACGGTTGGCAGTTTCTGCTTGGGTAGTTAAAAATGAGTGCGAACATCGTTTTGCAGAATAAAAACGTAATGGATACAGAACAAAGATTTTTTTAAACACGTAGCCCTTAAACTCTCAAAAATAGCAAGTGTGAACCGCACACTAAAATAAAATAAATTCTTAGATAATATGACTGTGACCGGCACAGTGTGCCTCTAATAAAACAAAAAAAAATTTTGGATTCTGGTGTTGTGACATAAAATTTTGTAACGACTGCTTGATTGGAATTTCCAAAAAAGGACATTAGTATTTTTTTTACAACCCAAAGAACAGTGCAGTGACACTTAATGTATATCAAATATAAACAATGTTTGCAAAAGAAAAAATTTCATCACAGAAAAGGTCTACATTTTTTAAGATCTACTTTTATTAGGGGTCATAAAAATCAAATTTGGTTAAAAAGAAGAAAAAAAAAATATTTTTTTTATGTTTTTATGGCTTTTTAAATTCAAGTAGCTAACTCCTTTTTGTTATATGACATTGCATGCAAACGATTACTGATCGATGTAACATCTTTTGTGAACATCTTTAGCAATTCGTTAGTCAGGTAAAACCTAATATCAATTACCAATATCAAAAATTTATCACAGAAACGGTCTAAATTTTTTAAGATCTACTTTTATTAGGGGTCATAACAATCAAATTGGGTTAAAAATAAGGATATGGTACGTGACAAAAAAAAATTGTTTTATGTTTTTATGGCTTTTATAATTCAAATAGCTAACTCCTTTTTGTTATGTGACATTGCATCAGTAAATCAAGCCGACCCAAAATTTTCGGCGGCGGCGGCGTGACAATTTTCAGTCGGCGGCGGCGGCTTTTCTAAGACTGAATCGGCGGCTGCCGCTTTTTTTTAACCGAATCGGCGGCTGCCGCTTTTTTTTACCCGAATCGGCGGCGGCCGCTTATGTAAAACTGAATCGGCGGCTGCAACATTTACACGGAAGAACAAAATTTAAGAAATTTGATGCATATAGAATGCCGTACATGATTTCTAGTAGATTTTGGTATGCTGATTCCGAATCTGTGCTCCAAACGTCAAAGTTAGCTTTAGTTTTTGAGATATTCGCAAATTATGTTTTTTGATAAATTTAGGTTATTTAATTTTTTTTTGCAAATTAGCATTAAGTTGGAGACCGTTACAATTTTTGTTAAATTGTGTTTAATCTACAGACCATACTCTATCATTGAGGCCTAATTTCAAAATGGTAAGTTCCACGATACTCATTTGACATGCATTGGAATGTAAAAATTGTATTTTTTTTTTAAAATCGCAAAAATTTGCACTTCTAATAAGAGATTGTTTAAACGTTGGACGTGGACCTTTAGTTAACATCCTATATTAGTTATTTCAGGAGAAGAATTGGTAACTTAAAGTTTCCTTTTTTTAATGCAAACGAAAGTTGAAAAATGTGGACAAAAATTTAAAATTTTGTGAAATGGGTTTTCATCAAAATACACGTAGGAAAACAAAAATGTGTATGGCTTGCGACCCAAGCTTTCAAAGAGTTTTAAGGACGTAGATTACGAATAAGGACACCAAATTTATAAATTAGCCTTAGTTTTTGAGATAATTGCATTTCTTTTTTTTTATCTGCTTTTTTAATATTTTGTTATGAATTCTTGTTAAGAACTGCTAATGTTCCTATTTAGCAAATTATAAACCTTTTTAACATACACTGATTTTTTTTACTATTTTAAAAGCATGTTGACCTTAATTTAAGATAAGTCGGGTATGCAAGGTCTTCAAAGAAAATAAAAAAAAAAAACATTTGTTAAAAAATTTTTTCTGCAAAAATTACGCACTACCTATTCAGTATCACTTATTTATACAAAAGACCACAATTAACAACAGAAAACAGTAGATTTGATACTAGTTTATACTTAACAGATAAAGACATAAAACAAAACTTATATAATAAAAAATATTGGTGGCTCACCAAATAAGTTTTTTTTCTGTATTTTTAACTTAGGACCATATCTTTTATTACTTAAATATTATAGTGAGATTTTTTCCAACTTTTTTCTCGCATTAAATATTATATTAATTAATACATAAAACTGTAAAACTAATAATTAATATTACCAAAAATTATATTTATACTCTAATACTGGCTGTACTCGAGTGCCCTTTTTAAGGGACAGTGTATTATACAATATATTTATACGCACTATTGTTTATTTATAGTTTAATTATATACAAATTTTGATTAAATAAACATTAAAAAAAAAAAAAACAAAAGACCAATGAGTTTTCTACAAAAGACCGCTAAGATTTTAAAAATCAGACGACTAGTTCCTAAGATATTAACAAAAATGCAAAAAAGGGAAAATTTTCAAAAAAATTCGCAATATTTTTTTTTTTTTTGCATTACACAAATTTCGTTACATGCTAATTATAATACCCAAGGTCCGTACTTAAAAATAATATAAAGTGAGAGTAACATTTTAAAAGAGTTCGCAAGTTATTAAAAAAAATGTTGAAAAAAGTGGATTTCTCCATAAAAATAAATTTGCAAATATCTCAAAAACAAAAGCTAACTTTAAAATTTGGTGTGCAGATTCGTAAACTATTAGAAAAGTTGGGTCGCAAGTCTGAGCATTTTTTGTGTTCCTCCGTTTTATAAGGCGCGTTTAGACGGGAGAGAAACCCCCTAGATTTAAAGTAAAACACAACTCTGTGGTAATATACTTTTGACTTTGTGTCAAATCTCATTTCTTTAATACTTGTTTTTGCTTACCATTTTCATAATATTATTATTTGTTTTCGCACATTTAGTCAATAATTTGTAGATTGGAAACCGAATTAAAGTAAATAAAAAATATATAATAAAATTTTGTTTGACATTCCAATTTTAAAAGTTACCACAGAGTTGCTTTTTTCTCTAAATCTAGGGGAATTCTCTCTCGTCTAATCACGCCTATAGAACTTAATCGGCGGCTGCTAATTTGCAGACTGTTTGTACTTGGTTTTAATAAAACACTTGATAAACATATTAAATTATGTTTTTTATTAAATAAATTGCTTAAAACTAAACAAAGATATGTATTCACATTTAAGAATAAAACAAGTCTTATAATATGCTATTTGGATACCACAGAACAAAAAAGATTTCTTATTTTATATGTATTTAAAAATTATTGAGATCTACCCATATTCTTAAAATTAAGTTTTACTTATTTAAAACAATAAAAATTTTATTAAAAAAGTTTAAATTTATTAAACAAATTTGGATACTAAAATGTTAAATTTTGAATACTAAAATGTTAAAGCTGACATGATATTTACATGCATATTTCCCAAAATCCAGTAAAATTCGGATTCCAAATGTAATTTTGTATGGAAAATGTTACATAAATTTTGAGGTATATGTAAAAGCTAAATTTTAATCTTAAATGCTATTTCTCATTCAAAATGATATTTGAAATTTAAATTTTGTAAATTCTATTTATAAACGACCTGTCTCAAGAGTTCTATAAATGTTTCTTTATCAAAACTCATGAAAATTCTACTTCAACTGAGGAGAAAAACATTTAAATCAAAAGTTATAGTTATACATAAAAGAAAAACATAAAATTAAAATCGACTTTTAATTTTATTTCCATACAAATTGTTTTTGTTTTTAAAATCGACTTTCAAAAATGTATAGAAAATTTGAAATTTAAAATAAAACTTTTGTTAAAATAGACTTTTTATTTTTCTTTGGTACGGGCCATAGATTTATTACTTTTATTTATTTTATTACAGTTCATCGTTCTTTTGAGCGAACTGTTAAACATAGTTCGCTCAATAATGTTCAAAGTGAACTAGTGATCTAGAAGAACGAACTAGGTCTTTTTGATGCACTGAACTAAAATGTTCGCTCACTGAAATAAACGAGTAATCACAATTAGGGTGTTCAGTCGATTAATTCTTGTTCGATTAATCGAACAATTTTAGACGAATAATTGTTCGATTAATTTAAAATTGCTAATTTCGATTAAAGGATTAATCGAAGAATTTATGCCGATTAATCGAATAATAATAATATATGTTTTTTCTAGAAATATGTATAATTTTTTAAAATTTTTAAGTCCAATAAACAAACCAAATGTATGTTACCGTTGGAATTAAAAAAACACAGCCATGTTTACTTGAGTGGTCGTTATTATACCCTCCAACCACAGTATGGGGGTATACTCACTTTGTCATTCCGTGTGTAACGCATTGAAATATCGGTCTAGGACCCTATAAAGTATATATATTATTGATCAGTGATCGATTCTAAGACATTCTAGCGATGTCCGTCCGTCCGTCCGTCCGTCTGTCCGTCTGTCCGTCTGTAGAGGACACGATACAGTCAAAAATAAAAGAGCTAGACTTCCGAAGTTTGGCACGAATATGTCTTATTTTCCTAGGCAGGTTAAGTTCGGAAATGGGCAAAATCGGGCAAAGGGGAAAAAAGTTCCCCCTTAGAGAACTAAACCAACCCATGAAAAATACCACTTTTTTACATGATTTTTTTGTGTTTTTGTTTAACAAATGCAACATTTTTATGCTACAGGAAGTTTAAAGTCCTGCATTCGGACCCAGAGAATTAGATAATGCCGTTTTTCGGTCCGCCCCCCCTTTTATGGGCGTGGAATAATTTTTTTTAAAATAATGATAAACTTGTATTTCTTTAGTGCATAAAGCATAAGAATGAATTTTTTAACACATATTCGAGAGGAAATTTGCCCCCCCCCCAATTACCACTTTCGACCCCCCCCCCAAAAAAAAAAAAGAAAACGTCCCTGCATTTTTTTTTTTTTGCATGTTGGAGGGTATAAAAGATTCGGCACGGCCGAATTTAACACTCTTACTTGTTTTAAATTTGTTTTCTGATTTTCGCTGCTCCTGAAGCTTGGATTTGTTAAACGAAATAAATAAGTACCTGATAAAATTTTGGGCCAAAGCGGTAAACGGTCATACAGTTAAAATCGGGCAAAGTTTCGAGTTTTCGGCAAAAATAGACTAATTTAAAAAAAATAAATAAAATTAAAAATTTAAGATTTCCCAAATGAAGTCAGATAATAAATATGTTTTTTTTTTGTGATATCGGTAATCCAATAAATTTATCAAAAAATTGTTTTTGAATTCTACACAAATCTCTAAAATGATTTTTTTTTTAATTTTTTTTAACAAATTAGCAGAAAACTTAAATTTTGATACATGTTGAAATGATTTTAGTTTTGTTTTTTTGTTGTTAATAAAATGTTTAAATACTTGTAATTAATGTTGTTTATTTACTCAAGCACCAATTTTTTCTAAAATTGTCGAAAAAATCTTGTAATTTAGAAAATTTCTGAATTTGTAATTATTCGATTAATCGAACAATTTCAAAATTTTTTTTGTTTAATCGAATAATTTAAAAATGGCAAATATCGATTAATATCGGCACCTCAAAAGGGGAGTGATGTGCTAAACTCGATAGCGGATCCACGGAAATGAAGCTTCTCACCTCTCACTCTCAATCTCCTTAATTCGCCTTCAGGTGGTGGTGCTGTTAACCTAACCCGGAAACTTTAATACTAATTATTTAATATTAAATCGAAGGGAAGGGAACAGAAGGATTAAGGTGAGACCCCCGTATGGGACTGGTCTTGGGGCCGACAACTCCATATCAGTATAAAAAACTATTGTTATGAACCTGCAACAGAAGCCTCTAAATGAAAGATCTTTAAGATGCCGACCCACGCAACGAATAAAGGACTATGATTTACGTATAGCTACATGGAATGTAAGAACAATGCTCCAACCGGGCAAAATGGCGGAAATCGCTGACGAACTTCTTAGATACAAAGTTGACATTGCTGGTCTTCAAGAAATTAGATGGAGTGATCACGGTGAAATTAAAAAACAAAACTACAGTATTTACTACAGCGGTTCCCAAAATTCAGGACAAAGAGGTACTGGGTTTTACGTCAGCAAATATATACGAAACAGCATAATAGCCTTCGAACCCATAAATGATAGAATATGCTATCTCAGACTAAAAGGCAAATTTCAGAACATATCACTACTCTCTGTTTATGCACCCACCGAAGTTAGCTCCGATGACTTAAAAGATACATTTTATGATAAATTAACCGCTGCTATATCAAAGATAAGTAGGCATGATATAATTAATGTAATTGGCGATTTCAACGCCCAAATAGGCAAAGAAGAATCTATAGTTGGAAAGGTAGCTGGAAGATTTTCACTACACACCAACACAAATGACAACGGACTGCGACTATGTAATTTTGCATCCGCCAATGGATTATGGATAAGCAGTACTTCTTTCAAGCATAAGAAAATTCACAAACAAACATGGAAAATGCCAGGTAGAAATGTATACAATCAAATCGATCATATTTTAATTGATAAAAGACACGCAACCACAGTTACTGATACCCGAACGTACAAAGGCGCTAACTGCGATTCAGATCATTTTCTAGTCTTAGCAAAACTACGTCAGAGAATATCCACAATAAACAGCAAAAATCGATATATAAAGAAAAACTGGAACACCGAAGCCATTGTATCCGATGAGAATACACGCAAAAGATACCAAGATACCCTCGCCCTTAAAATCAATAACCTTAGTGAAGAAGGTGAACTATCCCAACGATGGAGCAATTTAAAAGATTGCATTAACGACGTCGCCACAAATACCATAGGCACAAAAAACAAAATCGTCAATGAATGGTTTGACGAATCCTGCAGAAAAGCAAATGATGAGAAAAATGAAGCAAGAAGGCAATGGTTGGCAAATAATACTCGTGAAAATGAGCTAAATTATAATGAAAAGAGAAAAACAGCTAAAGTTACCTACATACGACGCAATATTATGTACAATATTCAATTATATTGAAGGTGTGTGGGTAATATTGACGATTGTACAATGGTCAATCTTACCCACACACCATCAATATAATTGAATATTGTACATAATATTGCGTCGTCTGTATGCACCTTAAGAAGCTAATAAAAAATAGAAAAAAAACATGTATGAAAGAGAAAGTTAAAGAGATAGAAAACAACTATGGTCAGAAGGCATCTAGGAATATGTATCTAAATATAAAGCGACAAACCAAGAATTTTCAACCAAGAACGAATATTTGTAAAGACAAAAACGGAACCCCAATAAGTGATAAAAATGAAATTGTAAGCCGATGGAGGGAATATTTCAATGAACTTTTAAATAAACCTAATATTAACCACGAGGAGTCATTGCCGAATATAAATGAAATAGATGTTGGAGAACCAACGTTAGAAGACACAAAAATAGCATTGAACAAATTGAAGAATTATAAATGCAGCGGTGAAGATGGCATAGTTGCCGAATTATTAAAATACGCTGGAGATAAATGTCATAACTATATACATCAAATCCTCCTAGATATCTGGCATAATGAAACTCTCCCGACCGAATGGCTGACAAGCATAATCGTGCCTATCCACAAAAAAGGAGATAAGACAAACTGCAACAATTATCGTGGTATTTCACTTCTTAACTGTGGATACAAAATTTTCACCAATATTCTTTATGAACGTCTAAATGATTATGCAGAAAATATATTAGGTGATTACCAATGTGGCTTCAGAAAAAACAGATCTACAACAGATCAGGGGTTTGTCATAACTCAGATTTTTGAAAAATGTTATGAATATATGATCGATATACATTGCCTATTTGTAGATTTTAAACAAGCATTTGATAGCCTAGATAGAACCGTAATTTCACTACGTCTTTTGAAAATGGGAATACCACGCAAACTTGTAAGTTTAGTAAATATGACATTAACAAATACAAACGCCAAAGTAATAATACAATGCGAATTCTCAAACACATTCGACGTTGTTTCCGGAGTAAAACAAGGAGATGCGTTATCCTCTCTCGTCTTCAATCTAGTTTTACATTCAGTAGTAGAAGAAATAGATCAAAAAGGCACCATTTACAATAAATCTACTCAAATTTGCGCTTACGCAGATGATATTTTGATAATTGCCAGAAGTAGAAACATACTGAAAGATACTTTTAAACAATTAGAAGAAGTAGCGCAGACTACAGGACTGATGATTAACAGAACAAAAACAAAATATATGCTCCGTTCACACATACAGCAAGACTCACCAGACCTTGTTATATCTGATAATGTGTACGAATCTGTTAAAGAATTTAAATATCTTGGAATCAATCTAAGTTCACATGGGGACACCACTGTAGCAATACAAGATCGCATCCAATCTGCGAATAGAACCTGGTTTCTTCATCTAAAACTCTTTAGATCCTCCTTGTTATCTAAGAAGCTGAAACTTAATCTATATAGAACACTTATAAGACCAGTCCTATCGTATGGGAGTGAAATTTGGACACTAAAAACATCAGACATACATCAACTACTTTGTTTTGAAAGAAAAATTCTACGTAAAATCTTTGGCCCAATTGAAATTGAAGAAGGAGTGTACAGATCCCGTTACAATGATGAGTTAGAGATACTTAATGAAAATCAAAATATTATACGTTTTATAAAAGCACAACGAATACGTTGGCTTGGACATATTTTACGAATGAACGACTGCATGACAGTGAAGAAAGTTTTTGAACAACACCCAGAAGGTATTAGAAAAAAAGGACGGCCAAGAAAAAGGTGGAAAGATGATGTTGAAGAAGATTTACAAGTAATCAAAGTTGAAAACTATAAACAACAGGCCATTGACAGAGATAAATGGAGAACGATAGTTGCAGAAGTATTGGTCCATAAAGGACTGTAATTGCTAAGAATAATATAATAAAAAATATCGATTAATCGTTTAATCGAACAATTAAAAAACCCGATTAATTGAACACCCTAATCACAATTCTAAAAAATAGTAATATTTTCTATACGTATTTACTAAATTTTCAAAAAACATAGTTGGTTTTTTTATTTACCAAAAAGTAATCTCCGGCGGCTTGAATTTTAGCCGGCTCATATTTTAAGCCGATTTGAGTCGACTGAAACGGCGGCGGCTCAAAATTCAAAAAATTTTCGGCGGCGGCGCGCCGCCGATTTTGAGCCGGTCGGCTTGATTCACTGCAATGATTGCATGCAAACTATTACTGATCGATGTAACATTTTTTGTGAACATCTTTAGTCAGGTAAAACCCAATAATGTGATGGAAAGAAAATGTTTGAATTCATAATTAAAACAAACGAAAATAAGAATACAAAAAACCGAAACAAAACCGATACGAAAGTATAAAAAAATGAATTGGTATTGGTTTTTTATTGGTATTGGTTTTGAAGAATAAAAGTATTGGTTTTTAATTGGTATTGGTAGTGGGGAATCGGTATTGGTTTTTTATCGGTATTGGTATCGCACAAATAAAGGTATTGGTTTTTAATTGGTATTGGTTTTCAATTTGAATTGGTATTAACGGGTATTGGTATCGAAAAGGTATTGGTACCCATCATTGTTGTTTTGTTTTCCTTTATTGTTTTGTTTTACTTTTTTATTAAAAAAATAATTTAAAAAAACCGAAAAACCGTGTTTAACATACACAAACAGAATTTTAATTAAATATTTTTTATTTTCATGAAATTTGAGAAATTTATGTGAAAATCGGGAAGGTGGTTTATATGGGGGCTACAAGAAGAACTGGTCCGATTTCTTTAAAATTCGGAACGGTGATTTGTGTGGATGAAACATGATTACCTGTCAAATTTCGAAATTATACCTATTAAAATGCGGCTATTAGAGTCATTTGAGCCAAAACTAAACAATTTCAATAGGCTTCGTCCTTGTGCCTAAAGAGGCTTAAGTTTCAAATTTCAAGTCAATTGATTAAAAATTGCGACCTGTATCGTGTTTACACTGTTTACATGGACAGACAGACGGACATACGGACGGACGGACGGACATCGCTAAATCGACTCAAAAAGTGATTCTAAGTCGATCGGTATACTTAAAAGTGGGTCTAGGACCAATATTTCGGGTAGTTACAAACATCAGCAAAAACTCAATATACCCTGTACCACAGGGTGGTGTAGGGTATAAAAATGGAAAAAATAGCGAAGATTCTGCTCTTTCATTTGGCATAAGAGATGTACAACTATTTAAAAAACATTTTACAAAATTTAATCCTTTAAAACTTTGAAGTAAAACGCCATAACGCCACTTCAGTAAATTGACTTTATAGACGTTTTTTAAACGTTTTTTTTAACATAATTTTTGCTAAAAATTAGCTAACTCGTCTTAGAAAAAGAACATTAAAAAAACTACTTACAAATTTTTTTGAGTGTATAACCAATTGACAGTGGACCATTTTACTGATGAATGTGGCTATTCGAATAGAAATTTAGATCTAAATGAATGAGTAAATACCATTATTGTGTGTGTTTGGAAGGCGTAATATTTTTTGAATACCACGTTCTTGTGTGAGGTGGAAAACGTTTTTAAAAATGTTTGTCTTGTCTGTCTAGCTGGTATTTTTCGTTTGTCTCTTCGTATTTGTTGTGACGTCATTGTTTTGCCGTTAAAATCAATTTATTTCAGGTTTTTTGTTTTATGTGTACGTTTTCGCTTTTGTCTGAGCTCATCTACTACTGAGCACTCACCATTGCTGTAAAACAAATAACAAACATTTAGTTTTTAGTTTAAAATTGAACACGAAACGTGAAAGTTTATTTTTGAAATACAAAACAAAGTTAACGGCCTTTTTTTTAACAAAAATCGTTACAAAAAAATAATAAAAAGTTAAATAAAATTAACTGCATTGAAAAAAAGTTAGTGTAAAATAAATTTAAAAATATAAAATTAAAAAAAAACATATTTTATTGAAAAAAAATAAATAAATAATTATTTATCAAAAGAAATATCTAATTAATTTCAGTTAATAATTAAAATTTCAATATGGGTTGCGGTACTACCACAGTTAAAATTTCCTCCATAGCTTTTAATATAATTCTGGCGGTAAGTTGTCATTTCATATAAAAAAAAGTAAAATTCCCAGCAAAACTTTGGTAATGGGTAGTGATTATATAACACATTACCAGGTAATGCATATAACTTATTTGTAGCATTATTTTATGATGTCTTACCAAACATTTGTTCCACAACGTATTATTTTCAAGTGAAAAATAATGCATTACTAATAATTTGCTACGTAATGCATGATTATTGGAAAAAATGTATTTCATATTTGTTATTTCTAAACATTAAATCATGGATGACTTATATTTGGTTACATTATGTATTATTTGAAAGTTTGAAATAATGTATTATTTATAATTGGATGCATAATGCATTACAATAACATAAAAAATAATTATTTTATAAAAAAATGCATAAGTTTAAACTAGAGACGGGCTCACGACAGGAAATTTCTAACGACACACACTCACGAGCATATTTTATCTACTTACACTCACTTACAATCACGTGAGTAAATTTAATACAAAATTAATTTTTCACTACTCGTAACACCTTATATATTATCTTCTGGTATGCTATATTATTTCATTTCTCGTAACCTATAAAATATCATATATTTTACACCTTACTCGTATTCTTCGTTATAAATTTATGACTTATTTTATACCTTACTGGTATTCTTTGTGATAATGTGGATGCATTACTTTGAGTCTCATCGCTTGTTAAAATCATCAATGCTGCAATGTATAAAATAAGAGATCCTATACCTTATTTTATACCTTATTTGGTATCCTAAGTTTTGCTGGGTTATTTTCAAAATTTCAATTATTTTCCCTTTGATCTTTCAATATGCATAGAGTTAGTCATATTTAAATACTTAATTTGTTGTTATTTTTAAATTTATTAGTTTTTCTTTATTATTCATTTATGATGAGATGACATTGAGCATGATGTCATTTGAAAACCGAAAAAAAAAAAAAATATAATAAATTTCATTGACAAAAAAAAACAGTTCAAGTATCTATTGTGTATGTGTGTGTTTAAAGAAAACTTCCCAACTGGAAAATGTTTAAGGATTAACTGATGTTATTTACTCAAAATCTAATAAGTTTTTAGGACAACAGGTGAAGAATAATTATAATAATTATTCAGCCTGTCAAAATTTTGTATTAATTTTCAAATGAATACATTTCGTTAAAATATATTCAACGATTAACATATTATTATCATGAGGTAAATGCGAGTAAAATCCCTAAACGTTAATTTATGTTTGCACAGGTTTCTTTAATCACGTGCTTAAATCTGATTTAAATAGATTTTCAGGGGGTATTACTAAAAAATTTGACTTACATAAAATTCGGGGACATAACACTGAAAAAAAAAAAAATGTCTGCGAAGTTTGTACTCTTGCCCAATCTATTGAATCATGATAATGGAAAAAATAACGCTATATTAATTTGTCATTCCATGAAAAATGCATTGAAATATCGGTCGAGAACCCCATTATGTTTATACATTTGGGGTTTTCACAGTGACGCACAGTGATTCGTTTCATTGGCAAAAATCAAAAAAAGAAGTATGTCTCCAATGTTGATAATTTTTTGTATTTTTATAGTTTAATAGTTAACTAAAAAAAATATGTGCTTTTCTGATTTTTAAGAAGTCATATGTTGCCACAAGAGGGCGCTTAAGTATGGAAATTTTACGCTATTATGTGTAAACAAAAAAATTGAATTTTATAGGTTTACTAAAATAATTATGAAAAATCGAATTTTAAAGAAATCAACGAACTTTTTTTTGCAAAAGTTACTTAAATATATTTGCTAAAAGTTGTATGTGCAATTTTTTAGAATTTATCTTAAACACATTTTTGTAATGCTCTGAAATCTATATTTTTTCTACCGAATCCCCAAAAATTGACAAATTTTGATGGAATGCATAAAAAAAGTTCGTGAGTCAAAAAATTTTTTTTTTCGCTTTTTCGATAGCTCGGACTATGGTTTATAAGGGAAAACAATAAAAATAACTAAGTTTTTGTCTGAAGTTGGAAGAAAGTTAGATTTTTTTTGTGTCTTTATTTAATTTTTTTCAAAAACTGTATTATTAATGGAAAAAATTTTAGAAAAAAAATCCAATATTAAGTATTTTTTCTTTACACATTGATATATTATATAGTATTCTGTAAAAATATAATAAAATATCAGAAAAAAATTATGCAGTACGTGGGCCGTTTTGCTTTAAAAGTTATCTATGACTTTTACTAAAATCCCCAAAATCACCAAATTTTAATGGCCTTCATAAAAAAAGTTCGTGAATAAAATTTTTTTGTTTTTTATTTTTTTTTGTAGCTTTAACTATGTTTTATAAGATCAAAAAATAAAAATAACTTTTTTTTTTTTTTAAGTTGAAAAATTTTTTTTTTTAAAAATCTAAAATTGGACTATTTTTTTTTATTATTTATTTTATTTACTGTAAATAAATTTAAAAAATACATCAACATTTTAGTGTTTTTTTTATATAAAGGGATTTATTGTATTGTATACCATAAATTTATAGCAAAGAATTCGATAAAATAAGTATACAGTGGGCCATTTTGCTTTAAAACCAGTATTTGATTTTCGTTGGTATCCCAAATCAAAAACAAAAATTTTAGTGAGATACATAAAAAAGTTCGTGCTTAAAATTATTTTTTATTGATTTTTTTAACATCCAAGACTTTTTTTTATAAGATCAAATAATAAAAATAACTAAGTTTTTGAAAAATATTAAAAAAAAAAAAATTTAAGTATCCAAAAAAAAGATTTTTTTTTAAGTTTTTTGTTATTAAAGGGGTATATACTTAGAAATAAAGCAAGTATTAAACGTGTTTACTTAAAACTTATATTGAATAAACTTATTTTCGTAGTGCTATAGAAAATAAGTGTTGCGAATGTTTTGTTTTAGCAGTTTTTATGTATTTTTATATTTTTGACTATATTTAAAAAAAGGATATATTAACAGCTTTTTTGTTACCGCAAGCAACTCAACGAAATTTGGCACACTTATTAACGCCATTTGATCTAATCTATATTTAAAATTTGATAGCAATTGAAAGATTTTTAAAATAGTTACAGCGATTTCAAGAAAAAGGATATATGGCAGCCACGCGAGTCCTTGCTCAGATTAAAATACAAATGTTGTACGTCGATAGTTATCTAAATTTCTAAGACAATATCTAAGTTAAGTAATTTTATATCAAGTTTTGTGGCTAAAACTCCACTTTTAAATTTCAGGATATACGACAGGTACAAATGTCCTTCGACCGATTTGCTCAAATCTTTTATTTTTTTCTATTAATTAATTTTGTGCTTGCGTACCAAATTTGGAAAATCGTTGACAACTCTTTCTATTTTATTTTTGTGCTTAAACTATATTAACACTTTATTACAGTTTTTAAAAAGGATATATAAATAACTTTTGTTTTACAGAACCGATTTCTGCGAAATTTGGCACACACATTGACATCACTTATTCAAATTTTTACAAAAAATTTCAAGGGTATCGAGTAATTTTTGAGCGATTTACAATATTTTTAAGAAAAAGGATATATGGCAGCCACACGAGTCCTTGCTTCAATATAGAAAAAAAATGACACATAAAATACTATATCAAAATTGGTAACATTGACAAAGTTTGGGAATTTTGTGACCATTTTTGTAGTTTTAATCACATATTTAAATTTCAGGATATATGGGGGGTAGGCGTGTCCTTGCTCCGATTTTTCCAAAAACTCGGTTTTTTCTTGATTAGATAATTTAATGCTTGTGTACCAAATTTCAAAAATCTGCGACCAATATTCTATTTTTGCCCACTCGATATATGGGAACGAATCACTGTGTGACGATTAAATTTGCCTTTTTTAGTTTGGTATTTGGCAAATGTGCCAAACGTCAAAAAAAAATATGCCAATTTGAATGTGGCATATTTTTCTTAAAATGCCCAACTCAAACCTTGTCTAAAACAAAATGCTAGTGTGCAAATAAAAAAAACCTAAAAATGAAAAAATCTGTGATTGTTTATGCTGAAAAAAAAAAAAAATACAGATTTTTTGTGTTTTATTTATAAATTGTGAATGTAAAAAGTTATTAAAGTTATTTTGTGCAAATTATTAACAAAAAGTGCGCTCACGATATGTAAAGAAAAAATGGTGGCAAATACTTGCATTTAGTAAAATGGCAAATTTTCCAAATACCAAACTAAAAAAGGCAAATTTAATCGTCACTGTGAAAACCCTAATTAATAACCAGTAAAGTTTTCTAAATGCCTCTACAGACGATTCAATATTATGTGCAATCTGAATGTATTTTTTTTCAGTCCAATATTTTATAAAGTATTTTTATGTATGCCATTTGTTGGAAAACCTCAAAAATATTGTGCATAATATAGTGTCGTCTGTAGGTACCTTAAGACATTCTAGTGATATTCATCTACAGAGAAAAATATGTGGGGGAAAAAAATTTGAGTAATCACTTGTTTAAATTAAAAAATGTCTGCGAATTTTGAATTTCTGCCCAAAACATTAAATCATGATAATGTTTTGCGGAAGATTTGGGTGAACTTGCCAAAGCAAAGTTTTAGAAAAAATAATGTTATATTACTTTGCTATTCCATGCAAAACGAATTGAAATATAAGTCGAGGACCCCATTAAAAAACCATTTCGTAAGTGAGTGCAAAAATAAGTGCAAAAAAGTGTTTTTACATTTTGGAGAGTATAAAAGATTTGGCACCGAAGAATATAACACTCTCAATAGTTTTATGTACATTTAATAAACAAATGGAAAATTTTTATGTGAAAAGCTTAGACTTGGTGAAAAAGTAGTTTTGGTTTCCACTTTATTTTTTGTCAAAAGTCATGCCTAAGTATTTCGCTGTGTTAGCATAGGGTATTTGTTATTTAAAAATACAATTGGTGAAAAAAATTTAATGAAAAAAAAAAAATATGAAATAACAAAAAAATTTATGAAAAACCAAAAAAATTTATGAAAAAAAAAAAAAAATTTGACGAAAAAAAAAATTTAATGAAAAAAAAAAAAATTTGATGAAAAAAAAAACAAGAGAGTGTTAAACTCGGCTGTACCGAATCTTTTATACCCTCCAACATGTTTTTAAAAAAAAACTTACAGGGGCGTTTTTTTTGGGGGGCCTTCTGTGGGGGCTGTCGGGACACCTCCCCCTCTCGAAAAATGTTTACTTATTTGTTTATTATGCTTTTTGCACTGAATTTATACAAATTTACCATTATTCAAACTATTTTTTAATATCCACGCCCTAAAAATGGGGGGCGGGGAAAAAACTAAATTTTTAATTCCCCCAGGTCCTAGTGCGGGACTCTGAACTTCTTCTTGCATAAACATGGTTCATTTCTTTAACAAAAATATAAAAAGACACGTAAAAAAATCGTGTTTTTTACAGACAAGGAAAAACAATATAAATTAAAATTCGTTATTGATAAAATTCAATTTTGAATTTTTCAAAAAATTCAATTTTGAATTTTAAATAAAATTCTAAAGAATTTTATTTTAAATTCTTAAAAGAAATAAAATTCTAAAAAATTTTATTTAAAATTCTTAAAAGAATTTTATTAATAAAAAAAAAAGAATTTTATTTTCATACAAATAAGTAGATTTCAAACAAGTAAATATTTTAATAATATTCGAGTATTTTTATATATTAAGGTAACTTAATTAGCTAAATACATCCTCATATGATAGCAAATTGCCACTAAAAAAAAGTGTTTTCTGAGGCAGTTTTTCAGATTCTGAAACATTTTTCATATAAAAAATTATTAGGGTCTTAGACATTTTTCTAAAGAAACATTTTAAGACACTATTTCAATAGAAAATTGGAAGATTTTAGATAAAAATTCTTACAAACAGAAAAATGTTTAGATTCAGAGTAATTTTTTTCGTTCCAAAAAATCTCACATCTAATTTAGTTTTCTATAGAAAAGTTTTGATCAATGATTTTTATAAAATTTTCCTATATAAAAATTCTCAGATTCTAAAAAATTAAAAAAAAATCATATTCTTAAAAATATTTCCATAACAAAAATTCTTAGATTGAAAATATATTTCTCATAGAAAAGCTCAGATTCTTAAACGTTTTTTCTATTGAAAAGTTATCTGATCCTGAGAAATCATTTTTGCAGAAAGATTCTTGGGATTCTGAAACAGTATTTTTTAGGAAAAATTTCCAGTTTCTGACGGATTATTTTTTATAGATTTTTTTCTATAGAAGTTATAACCTTAAATATATTTTTCCTACAGAAAAATTTTTAAAATTGTGGAAAATGTTTCAATAAAAAAACTATTTTATTCAGAGTTAAATAAGAATTTAAATATTTTGTAAAGATAATGTCTGGAATTCTGAGACATTTTTCTATAAAATATATTTGAGATATTTGTTTTCCCTTAGAAAATGATTAAAATAGGTGTTAGATTCAGTTAGAAAATGCCCACGACTATAATGCCATTTAAGTTTTTTATATGCAAATTTTTTAATTCTGAAATATTTTATCTTAAGGATGTAAAAAATTTATTATGTAGAGACTAACTTTTGCATTCTATCTATGTTAGCATTCATTGTAATATGGATTTATTAACTTCTTTTTAATCAAAATTTACCATTAATTATCATACATAGTATTTAAAAATTCTAGTTTACCACATTAGTATATACTAACAGTTATTACTTTGTTTTATTATTATTTGTTTTACAAAATGAAATTCAAACCAAAAATAAAAATCTTTAATTTTTTAGAATTTTATTTATAGGAAAATAAAATTCTATTTTTTTTTGAGAATTTTATTTTTGGAAATAATAAAATTCAAATGTTTTTGAGAAATTTATTTAAACAAAAATTTTATTTGAAATACCTTATGAATTTTAAATAAAATTCGAATTTTTCCCTTGTCTGGTTTTTTAGAAGTTGGTTTAGTTTCTTAAGGGGGAACTTTTTTCCCCCTGGTCCGATTTTGTGCATTTACGAACTTAACCTGCCTAGGACCAAATTGCAGGACAGACAGACGGACGGACAGACGGACATTCACAGAATGTCTTAGAATCAATCATGGATCAATAATATAAATACTTTATGGGGTCCCCGACCGATATTTCGGTGCGTTACAAACGGAATGACAAAGTGAGTATACCCCCATACTGTGGTTGGAGGGTATAAAAATTTGAAGAAAAAAAAAATTTGGTGAAAAAAAAAAAAATTTGGTGAAAAAAAAAATTTGATGAAAAAAAAAAAAATGAGCAAAAAAAAAATTTGATGAAAAAATTTTTTTTTGTTGAAAAATAATTATGTTACTTTTTATTCACCAGCTGGTGAAAAACGGTTTATTCACCACGAGGTGAATTATTATCCAAGTTACAAACCCAAGTTACTAAAATTTTTGGTTTTATGGAAATGAAAATAGTAGTATTTTCTTTTTCGTTAATTGTCAGCTTATTTAGTCAAACTGAGGTGGCGTACAGCAACTTTTTTAAAATTATACACAAGCCTAAAAACGTTATCATATTAAAAAAAAATTAAGTAATTTTTTAATTGACGCAATTAAAAATTTACTCAAAAATTTACTCAAAAATTTTTAAAAAAAATTTTAGTGAACAATTTAATAAAAATTTAGTATTTTTTTTAATTCGCATAGTTTGCTGAATTCTCGTTTAGTTTATAGTTTTTTGTATATGTATATAAAAGTTTGAAATCATCTTTTTAAAATTTTGCTGTATTTTTGAGACATAAATATGTTTGGTAAAGTTTGAAAAGTTTTTTTTTTTTAATTTTAAACAGACAAGGGAAAAGTGTAAAACTTAAAACTCCTCAATGAAAAAAAACCGAAAGTATTTTTTTAAAAAAAATTTAATTCAATTTTTAAATAAATTTCCTACAATTTTTAAATAAAACTCGGTACCGAGTTTTAAAAATAAAACTCCGAAATAAAAAGAGTTTTATTTTCATACAATTAATTTTATTTTAAGTAAACAAAAAATGTTTTTGGGTTTTAATATTTTTTTTGTAAAATAATTGATAATATGATAAAATATGACCTCACAAAATAGTAACATTAGTTAAAATTAAATTCATCATATTTAAATTCATTGATAATCCTAATAGAATTCTCATTTGTGAAAAAAACTTTCTATTAACGAAATATTGGACTAAAAAAAGTGTTCTCTTAATATTTTATTGGTTTTTTGCATAAAAAATATTTTTGCAACAATCGCGTATAAATTTTATAAAATAAACACTCTTCAAAATTAAATGTATCAACTAAATAGATTTTGCCCTCCTAATTCTAAATCTGATTTAAATATTTATAGCGTTTACCGTTTTTAAGATATTCGCGTTTGAAGATTCGAATAACCGCTAATTTAGTACTTTCTATAGTTCCACTCTAACTTATTCGAAAATTGGAACCAGCAAATTTTATGGGTAGTAAATAGACCTCGTGAACCTAAATTATTTCGATCCATTTTCGAATTATTCGAGACTGGAAATAAATACTGTAAACAAATTTAAGCATCTATGGTTTGTAGATTATTAAATTCTCTAGTACTTATCGTGGCCATTTTTTTAAATTTTTACCTAATTATGTTTTTTGAAAGAAGAAACGTAATTTTTTTAATTTTTTAAGTTTATATTAGCATAATTTCAACAAAAATCAACATATTTCAAAAAATGGCCACGGAAAGTAATAAAGAATTTAATAACCTAAAAATAAAGAAAAAAATCATAAAAATCGGTTCAGTAGTTTTTGCTGAACAACTGCAGCTGATTTTGTCTTTTAAAAAAATACTTAAGTGGTAACCCTGGAAATTCTTGTTGACCAAATTTTGTGTAATAAAATTTAAAAAATATTACAATAATTCATCTTGCAAATAAAAAAACAGAAATGAAAAATATTGCATGTTTAAAATTGCTCACGTTAAGACAAATTTTTTCCTTTATACCCCCTTAAACCTAAAGAAAACATTTAAGACGAGATAAATTATATTTACCCGGGTAAAAATGAAATATATATGATCATATATGAAGATATATGGATCATATATGGATTTATATAATCATATATTATCATATATGCCTCCATATATGTTCATATATGATCTGATCCGAAAATTGGCCTGATATGACCTCATATCGGGCCAATTTTCGGATCAGATCATATATGAACATATATGGAGGCATATATGATAATATATGGTTATATAAATCCATATATGATCCATATATCTTCATATATGATCATATATATTTCATTTTTACCCGGGTATCTAAACTTTAGTATACATATGTATATAATTATTATTTTCAAAAATAATACCAAAATAAATTTATTTTTATTTTTAAGGTAAAATAAAACTCTTTTTTTTGAGAGAGTTTTATTTTTGAAATTATAAAACTCCTAAATTTTTAAGAGTTTTATTTTTTGAAATAATAAAACACCAACATTTTTAAGAGTTTTATTTCAAAACAAAATTAAATTTGAATAATTTCAACATTATTTTAATAAAGTACGGAGTTTTTCCTTGTCTGATTTTAAACTTTTTTATACTTTAAAAAAATAATAAATTGATAACTTAAATTAAATTTATTTTTTTTCTTTTTATTAAAAGTTCGTTCAATACTGTTAAATCGTTTACTGGTGCAAAATTGGGTAATTTTTTACTCAATAGTATTAAAAATTTATATTTTAAAAAAAAATTTATATTTTTTTTTTTTATGAAAAACCAAGTAGAAAAATTAAATTCGACTTGGCCGAATCTATAAATACCCTCCACATTATTAACCAAGGTAGAGATAAAAAAAGAATGACCCGCACCACAGAAAACGTCTATTTTAACAAAAGTTTTATTTTAAATTTCAAATTTTCCATACATTTTGGAAACAAAAACAATTTGTATGGAAATAGAATTAAAAGCTGTTTTTAAATATATTTTAATTTTCTGTGGTATGGCTGAATGTATTCATTTGCACATTTGTTTTTCCAACATATATTAATGCGTAATTTTAAGTCTTTATGAAACTCAACCAAATAATAGAAACCACGTGTAAGAGTACTTACATACAGATATTTTACTCATATTAATATAAACAACAACAACTACAACAACAAACAAACATATGGCAATGCATTTTTAGTTATTAGTTGAACAACAACAACTACACAAAATCGTGTCATTTTTGTACAAAAAATACAAAATTTTTTTTTTTTTGAGGTTAAAATTGTTTTTTAATGTAAATTTTTTCGAGTGTAATTTTTAAGTTGTCAATGTTTTTAAAACAATGCAAGTTTAAAAGCATTGGTTTAAAACTAAACAAGTTTGAAAAGCATTTGTAAGTTATTAATGCTTTTAAAACTTCTTTAACGGGTTATCAACACGAGAATTTAAGGTGAAACCATTCTGGAGTTCAGGGTTTTGCTTATAACTTTTGACCACAGGAACGACAAATATATGTGTCTAGCTTCAGCAACCTTAGAATTCTCATTCGAAAGTTAGCGTGTGGGTTATCTCGTAAATTCGCGAAAAACCTTTGCCAAAATTCACTCTTTTTCTTATAACTTTTGAACCACTCGACCGATTTTGCTGGATTGCAATAACAAACTTCAGGAGCCTCCGTAAAGACTTTTTAAAGTCAGCGTGTTTTCAACAGACAGACTGACGGACAGACGGACGGGCATCGCTAGATCGTCTTCAAATCGATCGAGGATCATGAGTATATAAACTTATCAATATTTTGAGGTGTTATAAACGGAACGACAAACTTATATATACCCTCTATCACTAAAGTGGAGGGTATAAAAATTTATGAAAAATAAAATTATGATAAAAAAAAAATATTGATGAAAAAAAAATATTGATAAAAAAAAGTATTGATAAAAAAATATTGATGAAAAGAAATATTAATGAAAAAAAATATTGGTGAAAAAAATTATGATGAAAAAAAATATTGATTAAAAAAAAATATTTATTAAAAAAAAATAATGTATAAAAAAAAGTATATTGATAAAAAAAAATTGATGAAAAAATATATTGATGAAAAAAATAATAATAAAAAAAATCCGATATTCAATTTGTTCAAAAGTTTCATTTAAATGGCAATTTTTTTTCATCTGACACAAATTAAGTGTGTGGCAAGCGAAGGAGTGCTGATGACGGAAGGGTGGCATCTTCCGAAATCTGTCGACATCTCCACTTAGCCTGTGTTGTCACTTGATTTTTTTCAGATTTTCTCATTGTACAACAATTATTATTTCTCAGAAATAATTAATGTGGACTCAAACTGAACATAATAAAAATTCAAACAATTATTTAAAAAAAAAATATTGATAGAAAAAAAATATTGATAAAAAAATATTGATGAAAAAAATTTTGATAAAAAAATATTGATAAAAAATAAATACTGATGAAAAAAAAAAATATGATACATTTTATTCACCCGCTGGTGAATATTTTTTTATTCACCACGAGGTGAATTATTATCCAAGTTACAAACCCAAGTTACTAAAATTTTTGGTTTAAAGAAAATGAAAAAGTAATTCTAATTTTCTTTTTTGTTAATCGTTACAACTTTTGTAAAACAAGACACCAGCCTAAAAACATTATCATGTTAAAAAATTAAGCTCAAAATCTTTTTAAGCCATTTTTACTTAAATAGAATTCATTTAAGATGTTCAGATTGTTTATCTGAAAGCAACAGATTTTTCTACTAAAATCAAAAGATTGTTCTGCTATATCATAATATTTTTCAACTGAAATCAGCTGATTTTTCGTCTAAAATCACAAGAGTTTTCTGCTTAAATCAGCAGATTATTCAACTGTAATCAGCAGATTTTTTTGATGTCTTGAAAGATTTGACTTCTAATTCGACCTAGATAATCCAGAGAGAAATTTAGAAAACGTGTCTGCTAAAATCAGCAGATCAGATTTTCTGCTGATTGGATAGTTTTTAATTATAAAACTATTAATTAAACCTAAAAAATCCAAAATTTTACACTTTTTTTAATCATGGGATAGGCCTTAGAAATATGAAAAAAAAAAATACAAAATTAAAAAGTAAAATAAATAATTAAATAGATTGATCTTTTCAAGGTCGTTTTACATTTACAACAATAAAAAAATTATTCTAATATAATAAATATATTAGTATAAAATAAATATTTTTTGAAAGCAGAACAGCATGAATTAAAAATTTATTACCGTTGGCGCCCTGCAATTTTTACAAATTCAAATACAAATATTCGGTCGTTGCAAACATATGAGGCATTCCACACCAAATGTCCAGCGAAAAAAAAAACATGTGAACCGTAAACTTCTGAATAGATTATATGGATAGCCCTATATGGAACTTAGAAAATTGCGTTTTTGGTTTTTCAATTTTTTAAAAACTGGGCTTAGGAGGCGTGGTCAAATATTGGGAAAATGGTCAAATATGTGGCGAGTTGCCTTGATTTAATATTTATCACATTAAAACGGAATGCACCTTAATCTTAAAAATATACATTCTTATATAGTTTTATATGGGCTATCGATTAAAAAATTTTTTTTTGAAAATTTTCAGAACCCGTTCTGAAATTTTCCATTTTTTAAAAAAGTCAATTTATCAAAAATCCGACCACTTTTTTTTAAACTTTTTTTTTTTAAGTTTAGATGTTTGTCCATCCACACAAAAAATTCAGACACGCCTTTTTCGTTTTTTTTTTCGAGAAAATCGCATTTGAATTTTAAATTTCATAACAATTTAGTAATTTGCTTGAATTTTCTTATTTCAACAGAGCGTATGAGTAATATTTATGCAATTAATAATACTCATTCGCAACGTTAAAACAAGAAAATACAAGCAAATTACAAAATTCAAATGCGATTTTCTCGAAAAAAACGAAAAACTCATGTGTGAATTCTTTTGTGTGGATGGACAAACATCTAGACTTTAAAAAAAAAAATTAAAAAAAAAGTGGGCGGATTTTTGATAAATTGACTTTTTGAAAAAGTGGAAAATTTCAGAACGGGTTCTGAAAATTTTCCAAAAAAAAATTAATCGATAGCCCATACAAAACTATATAAGAATGTAAATTTTTGAGATTGTGGTGCATTCCGTTTTAATATTCATCACATTATTTTTTAATCCATTATTATTTAATCCTAAGCCCAGTTTTTAAAAATTAGAAAACCACAAACGCAATTTTCTTAGTTCCATATAGGGCTATCCAAACAACCTATTCAGAAATTTACGGTACACATGTTTTTCTGTAGCGGGACATTTGATGTGGAATGCCTCATATGTGTAAATACTCCTCACAATAAAAAAATATTTTTTTTTTCAAACAAAGTATATAAGTGTAATATACACATATTTAGATTTTACTTACAATTTTTACAGAATTTTCTAATTTTTTTTTATGAATTTTCCTTTATTTAACTGATTTTTTATTGATTTTTCAAATCTAATCCTTGGTGGAGAGATTTAGCAGTTATGCCTTTATGGAAATTATTTCGAAATATTTCCTACTGGGCTGCTAAAACTATGCAGGACCCCACCTCAGTTTGGCTATGTAAGCCAATGGTTCTCATACGGTGGGTCGCGACCCCCTAGGGGGTTCGCTGAAGAGTTTTAGGGGGGTGGCGAACAAATTAAATTTTTGTTAATTTAAAACACATTTTTTTTATTGCTGTGTTTTAAAAATATACAAATACTTTTATTAAAGAATTTTTTTTTTCCATCACTTCAGGTCCCTCCGTAATCACCGTGAAGTTGTTAATCTCGCGGGATGCCCAACACTTATTTGTGAAGTGTTTTGACTGAGTCTGGGATCTGACAGTTCGTTTTCTATTAACTTTTCGATGCTGCTTCCAAATCTGGGTTCCAAATTTTTCTAGTACGTTAGGTTTTTGATAAAATTAAAGGCAAAGTTCATAAAAACGTATTCTTGTGCATTTTAAAGAGCTTTGTTTGTGAAATTTTCGGATGCGTCTGGGATCTGACCACTTTTTTCCATTTACTTTTTAATTCTGATTCAAAATCTGGATCCGAATAACGGATCTAGATTCGTGATCGAATAAAATTTCAATCACTACCAAACATTGGTACATAATTTTGAAAAAAAGAACAATCATTACATCAAATTGGACTTTAAATACTTTCTTGGCAAACATTTATTCATTTCTGATCAGGTTTAACTGGTGTTTTTCTTTTATTTTCGTAAATAAAAAATCGAAGAAGATAGTAAGTTTCGATATAAAATGCCGTAGTTTGGGACCAATTTTTGAGAAAATGGAGGTCAAAATTCACAAAAATTGTATTTCATTTTTTAGAAGTTTTTTACTTAAAATTTCTGGTATGCATCTGGGATCTGACCACACGGTTTCGATTAATCTTTCAATGCTGCTTCTGAATTTGGTTTCCAAATTTTTCCATTACTTTAGGTTTTTGAAAAAACTGAGGTCAAAGTTCGTGTTAATATATTTTTTTTTTATGTTGGGGGCAGTCCCGAAAAATTTGAAATATTGAAAAGGGGTCGCAAAGCAAAAGTTAGTGAGAAGCTCTGGTATAAGCTAACGACTAACAAAAACGAAAATAAGAATTACTGTTTTCATTTTCTTAAAACCAAAAAGGTTTGCAAATTCGATTTGTAACTTGGCTAATAACAGGTGAGGTGAATAAAAGCATTTTTCACCAGATGGTGAATAAAACGAAACAAAAAAATTTTTCAACACATTATTTCTTTTTCATCAATTTTTTAACAAAAATTTTTTTTTTTCAAATTTTTTTTTTAATTTTTTTTTTCATCAATTTGTTTTTTTTTTTTCATAAAAAAAATCTCTTTTTCATTATTTTTTTTTTTATCAATTTTTTTTCGTAAATTTTTTTCACCAAAGTTTTTTTTTCATCAAAATTACACTGTGCTACACCAAAAAAATGCAGGGGTTCTCATATGAAAATTCGGGTTGGTTGGAGTCCATAGAGTACTGATATACTCATAGTTTTTCTGGATCACTTCGTTAAGTACGTTTTTTATTGGCAAATGTGTTGAAAAACGGCAATTCTTAAATTACAAATTTAAAAAATTATTACTTTGTTAATGTACAACCGATTTTCGATTTTATGGATTTTTTTGAAAGATATAAGTCATACCTTTTAACCAAAACAAAAATATTAAAAATCGATCAAGAATTGGCCGAGCTACGATCGTTTAAGTTAAAAAAAATCCAATTTTTTGAAAAATTTGTCATATTCTTTATACTCTAAGTTGAAAGTGCATCATTGAACAATTTTTTTTTTAATTTTTGTAAAATTGTATAGTAAAGTAGCTTTCACAAACACCAAAAAACATAACAATCGGTTAAAAAATGAATGAGTTATGCTAAGTTTTGTGATAGGACTTTTTTATTTTTTTTTTCAGAAATGCTTGTAATTCAGGTATTATTCATAAATCTTTTTGCTAGTAGTAATTTTATGTGCCTATGCATGTAAACAAGAGATGGTAACATAATTAGATTTGGGCGTGATTGGCACATGATCACAAGTGAGCGTGATTGAAAATCAATTTTACATTTATACGTATGAGGCATTCCACGCCAAATGTCCAGCGAAAAAAACACGTGTACCGTAAATTTTTAAATAGGTTGTATGGATAGCCCTATATGGATCTAAGAAAATTGCGTTTTTGGTTTTTCAATTTTTCAAAAACTGGGCTTAGGAGGCGTGGTCAAATATTGGAAAAATGGTAAAATTTGTCTCGAGTTGCCTTGTTTAAATATTCATCAACTTAAAACGGAATGCACTACAATCTCAAAAATGTACATTCTTGTATAGTTTTGTATGGGCTATTGATTAAACATTTTTGGAAAATTTTCAGAACCCGTTCTGAAATTTTCCATTTATTAAAAAAGTCAATTTTTAAAAAATCCGGCCACTTTTGTTTTTTTTTGGAATTTTTTTTTTTAATATTAGATTTTGTCAATTTTTACGGACGGATCGAAGATGGTGATGGGTACAGGCTCGGGGGTATACTCTGAATGCCTCGAAATTAGGGCCTCAGCAAGGCTCCCGGACAAGTGTAGTGTTTTCCGAGGTTCTTGCAATTGACAAAGCCGCGCAGATTATTATGACAAGGGACCTAAGTCCTTGCGCCATTAACATTTTTGTGGATAGTCTTGCAGCTCTGAAGGCCTTAGATTCAAACACTGTAAAATCGAGAATTGTTAGTAATTGTATACAATCCCTTCATCGAATCAGTCAGCACACAGTCAAGCTTTTCTGGGTCCCTGGACATAGTGGGGTCGATGGTAACGAATTAGCCAATGAATGTGCAAGAAATGGCTCCGAGTCGGTGGGGGATCGTGTCGAACCTGATATCTCGTTTCCTATAGTGGAGTTGATGAACGAAATTGCTAGAATATCAGAGAATAGGATGAAGGACAGGTGGATATAACTAACCACGTGCAGGATATCGCGAACCATGTGGCCACTGCTAAATCCTTAGAGGGCAGAAAGTCTTCTTACTTTTGGCAAGCGGACAGTTAGCCTATTAGTAGGAGTACTGACAGGACACTGTATAATCGGTCAAACGGCCGTTCGTATAGGAATTTCTAATAGGGACTTTTGTAGAAGTTGTGGAGAGGTGAAGGAGAAGGAGTCAGTGAAGCACTTGTTGTATGAATGACCGGGTCTTATGAAACGTCGTCTTAAGTATTTGTGGGAACGATTTTTTGATGGCCTGGATTGCCTTAACAGTATTCCATTGACATCTATAGCGGAATATCTTAGGGAATCGGGGTGGTTTAAGAGATGGAATTTTGTATATGTATTAGAGGGGTGTAGGGAAACAACTTTAGGGGAATCACAATTGCCCTTATGGCCTCCGAGTGAATTTGCCAAATTGGCGGACGCCCATCCAACCTTACTAAAATCACGTAAGTGATTTTTGACTTACACTCATTCACGTTCACGACAGGAATTTTTTAATCACGCACACTCACTCACGAGCATATTTTTTCTACTCACACTCACTCACAATCACGTTAGTAAATTTAATACAACTCACACTCACGTGCACCAACGCAAGATTCACTCACGCTTACGTTGACTCACACTCACAATATTATTATTTATACAAAAAAAATATCAAAAACTAAAAATTCAAAAATCTTTAAAAAATTTCAGTACGATCTAAAATTTTACATTTGAAGGGCTTATTGTAAAAACTCGATAAGCAACATTTCATTTTATGGTGGGTTTTGCTTAAAAACTTTTGAAATAATGTATAAAATATACACTCAAAAAAATAAAACTGATCCCACAATCAAATGATCCCACAATTTTACCAATTTCGTTTCAAAAATGTTTGCAAACGCACAACTTTTTCTGTCTTAAAAATGTTGCAGGTATAACTTTTCAAAAAAGGTTTTTTACTTAAACGAGCCTATTTTCAACCTATTCTCAATATTTTGTTTGTTTAAGAAGTAACACATATTTTTCAAACAAAACCAAAACATTATAAATGGGATTTAGAAGCAACTGACACTGCCACTCACTCACAACCACGTGAGAAAATTGATTTTCAATCACGCTCACTTGTGATCATGTGTCAATCACGCACAAATCTAATTATGTTACCATCTCTTGTTTATATGCATAGGCACATAAAATTACTACTAGCAATAAGATTTATGAATAATACCTGAATTACAAGCATTTCTGAAAAAAATTAAAAAAGTCCTATCACAAAACTTAGCATAACTCATTCATTTTTTAACCGATTCTTATGTTTTTTGATGTTTTGGAAAGCTACTTTACTATACATTTTTACAAAAATTAAAAAAAAATTGTTTAATGATGCACTTTCAACTTGGAGTATAAAGAATATGACAAATTTTTCAAAAAATTGGGTTTTTTTTAACTTAAACGATCGTAGCTCAGCCAATTCTTGATCGATTTTTAATATTTTTGTTTTGGTTAAAAGGTATGACTTATACCTTTCAAAAAAATCCATAAAATCGAAAATCGGTTGTACATTAACAAAGTAATAATTTTTTAAAATTGTAATTTAAGAATTGCCGTTTTTCAACACATTTGCCAATAAAAAACGTACTTAACGAAGTGATCCAGAAAAACTATGAGTATATCAGTACTCAATGGACTCCAACCAACCCGAATTTTCATATGAGAACCCCTGCATATTTTATTTTTGGTCTTTTGTAGCACAGTGTTATTTTTGTTTTTCATCAAACTTTTCTTTCATTTGCTTTGGCAAGTACACCCAAATCTTAAGCAAAACATTATCATAAATAATTTAATGTTTTGGGCTAGAGTACAAAATTCGCAGGCATTTACCCCGTTAGTCTTATAGTATGTTTCCAGTGGCATGATTTGGGCAAATCAGAGTGTTTTGAGGAAATCATGTCATTTTCTACATGTTTTCCCATACATTTTTCATATGCGCAAAACATCTCAAATTGGGTGTTTTGGTACAAAACATGTCGACTTTTTAAACTCACCACTTGTTTTGGTCAGTGCAACACTGTATTTTATATTCGAAAATGAAAGCTACTCATTCGTAGTGAGTGTTTGCTAGAAGAAGAAGACATTTTATTTTTTTTATTATTAAAATAATTTACAATTAGTTGTTAAACATCTTTATTTAATTATAATAAACTACAAAATTAATTGTTTTTGGTAATTATTTTCTTAATTTTGTTGTTCTAACTATTTTGTAGTGAAAACGTCAAATTAATTACGAAAATTCGTAATTAATTTGACGTTGCAAATCACTTCAACTTGAGTGGAAACAGCTCGAAGTGTTTTGCTCAAATCAAGTGTTTTTGATCTTGATGGAAACATGGTTTTAGAACATCATAAACCAGTTATCTTTGTAAATCAAAGAATTTTATTTAAAATGGCATTGATTCGTTAGTGCATATTTTGCTTAAAATGGATATTTTTGTATATTTTGCATTAATTCTGCTATAAACGCATGTTTTGGTAAATGCATATTTTAGGTCATAGTTTGCATACAATTTTAGTGGTACCTTATTTTTTTAATTTTTGTGAACTTTTCTTGAACCATCTTCAATTTGCTGCCCAACTGGACTGAAAATTAATTTTCAACGTCAACATTGAAACCGAAATTCTTGTCTGGCCGAAATTATTTAATAACTACACAAAGTAAAAAAATATTCAAAAAACAAATCCAAAAGAAGTTTGGAATGTTTCGAGAATTTTCTGCATAAAAGTGAAAATGAGATATTTTTATATTAACTTTCATATTTTTTAGTGCATATTTTGTGACCTTTAGTGCAGTTTATTAGTGCATGCAGGTCCTGTCCCTGCTGACAACAAACAAAAAATATCAAGCGTTTAAGGTGTTCGTATGAAAAAGGTACGATACTTTGGGGGGAGTTCTGCTGCCTCCTCTGTTCAATCGCCAGGCTGCAACTTCCAAAATTTAAGCTCGAAAACACGTTAGCTATAATTATTTCAAATTTCATGGCTATCGGCTCAGTACTTACTGAATGGCTGAATAATTTCCAAAAAATTAGCCATTTATTCCACTGTGCAGTGACTACACACAAAAAGAAAAACCCATTTTACTAATATTTTACAGTTTTCCTTGTTTTTTAACAAAACATTTTTGATCTAAATTTATTTTTTTTTTCGTAATTTTACATTTTTTTTTTGTAATTTTACAAATTTACAAATTTTTAACAAAAAAAATCTAGTAAATTTACAAGAATTCCTTGTGAGTTTTATTGCGCCAAAAAATTTGTAAATTTATAATTTTATTGGTAAAAAGCTTGTAAAATTACAAAAAAAGCTCGTAATTTTTACTAGGAGTTCTCGTAAAATAGGAGGTAGCAAAAAATCTAGTAAAATCACTAAACTTCCTTGTAAGTTTTATCGCGTCAAAAAAATTGTAAATTTACAATTTTATTGGTAAAATGCTTGTAAAATTACAAAATTATTGGTAAAACGCTGGTAAAATTACAAGGAATTCTTGTTAAATAGGAGGTAGCAAAAAATAAAAATAACAAATTTTTCTCGTCATTTTACAACGTTTTTTTTGAGTGTACAAAAATCAAAAAGCACATTATTATGTGATTGGAATGTATTTGTTAAGACAATTTAAAAAACAAAATATTTTTTTAAACATTTCTAAATGGACATTTCTAAACTGACATGAAATCATCATCTGTTATATTGTTTAGAGTTGTCAACCGATTAAGAATAATCCATCAAACAAACCCAAAATCTTCGAATAATATTAAAATTAAATATATTAATTAAATAAATCGGTTAATTAATATCATTTAATCGAACAATTTTTTTTTTTTTTAATCCCGAGTAAAAAAAAAAACATTTTAAGATCTAATTTGATCTCAAAATTGGCTGTATCAAGTTGTATCAAATAATTATATAATTGTATTATTTTAGATACACAAATATAAAAAATGATACTATTAGATCCGAATTTTGGTCACATCCAAATAAATTCAGTTGATCTTATTTTATATAAATAAATGTAGATTTATATAATTGTATGAAGTCATATATATTTATGTATAACCTCAGATAAGAAAATGGAGCCATATTAAATCTTTCATATAATTTGATCTGAACATATAAAAACTCATATATATTTTAATATGATTGTATCAAATTATATATTATTATATCAAAACTTTTTTACTAGGGATTAAAACAATAAAAAACGCTTAGAATTTTATTTATTCTCATACATTTTATATTATTTTATACAAAATATATGAAAGTAAAAAACAAGTAAGAAAGCTATATTCGGCTGTGCCGAATCTTTAAATACCCTCCACAATGTTAACCAATGCACAAGACGCAGACGACCTTTCTTGGCCAAAATTTAGATAAAAATAAAAAAAAACGTATTTTTTAAAATTTTTTCAATTATTTTTTGCGTTTAAATATAAAAAATTTCTTATAATAGGTATATTCGATTACCTAAATTTCATACTATTTTTTACTAAACTGGAAAGTCATTATTACTTTTTGTACTGAAAAATTCCAGCTGTAGTAAAATGAGTAAAAATTAGTAGATTGTAGTAAGGTAATCGAATTGACCTAATACTCTACATGGAAAACAAAAAAATTATAACAATTTTTAACACAAAACCTATTTCAAACCAGAAATTTTTCCAGTTTTGTAATTTTGGCCAAGAAAAGCGATGACCGGAACCATAGTGCAATGTAAATATTTAAAAAACAAAAAAAAATATTTTATAAGTATGTATGAAAATTATATAAAAGCAACCACGTGTATGACACATACTACGTATTTTTTACTTCTATTGATACAAATAACTACTAACAAGCCAAATAAGCATCAACAACTACAAAATGGCGCGCAGCCACGTCATATCATGGAGGTTTATATTGAAACTCATCTCAATTGCTCATAGCTTCTTAACCCCTTGACCGATTTTGCCATAATTGGTACCAAAATGACCAGCAAAACGTTGAGAACAATAAAATATGAGCCTAATTAAAATTTTATTTGAATATGTCAACCATGAGCCAAGATAAATCATTTTTAAATGTTGGGTTAAATTTCTGGTGCCTCTCCCCATTGTGCGATTCCGCCCAAATTTTTTGTGAGTGTTAGGAATGATAAGATTACATAAAATTCCAAGTTTCGTTCTCATTCATTCAACAGGTGTCAAGTTATAGCATTTTTTTGTAAAATTTACCATTATTTTTGAGGTACCTTTACATTTTCCTTTTAAAATACTTAACCGATTTAAAAAAAAAATACATCAGTTTCTGCCTAGGAGAATTACGCAACTTTTGGTACCCCAAGCGTTTAAATCGGTTCCGGATTATTGCCAAAAACGTGATTTCAACAGACAGACGGACGGACAGACAAACAGACGGACATCGCTAGATCGACTTAAAGTCGATCAAGGATCATGAATATATATACTTTATGGGGTCCTAAACCAATATTTCAAAGTGTTACATGCGGAATGACAAACTTATATATACTCTCTATCACTAGAGTGGAGGGTATAAAAATATTGTAAAATTAGGTAAACTCTTCTTACTATATCACCTATTTCGGCAAGTAGCGAAAGTGTATTTTCAAAATCTAATTTAGGAAAAACAAAATTTTAAAATTGTTTAAAAGACGAAAATTTGAGTCTTCTTTCAAATTACTAGAAAAAGTCTCGTTATCCCATATTAGCAATGTTTGTCAGGTTTCCTAATAAAAAATTTGAACGAAATTTACAGTTTTTTTTTTTTTTTTAAATTTTACAAATTTTCAAAATAATTTTACCAAAAAAGTCTAATAAATTCACGAGAATTCCTTGTAATTTATTTATTTAAAAGTTGTAAATTTAAATTAAATTGGTAAAAAGCTTGTAAAATTACAAAATTATTGGTAAAAAGCTTGTAAAAGTGCTAGAAATTCTCTTCAAAGAGGAGGTAGCAAAAGATTTTTTTATGAACAACCCAAATTCTCTAATTTTACAAAAATTTAATGATTTATAATATATTTTATCTCAATAAAACACATCGCTCATTTCACTTCGGCAGAAAATTTATGGTCGTCAATTTTGTTATTATAAATGTTAGCTATTTTATTTTTGTAATTTTACATTTTTTGTTACTAAAAATTTAAACTTTTTGATTTTAAGTTTTTTTTGTATGACTTGTTTTTTTTTTTTTAATAAAAACGAATAAAAACGTTATTCTCATCGATTAATGAAATTTATTCGTTTGATCGAACTAACAAAAATAATTATTTGAATTATTCGAATAAAGTTAAAAGGGGAATAATTGACAACTCTAATATTGTACAAACATTTTTGTTTTAGTTTGAAATGACCACTTCCAACAAGTATTCCAACAACATTCACTTTATTTCAATGTAATAAACAAGTTTATTTTTTATTTTTTTGTAATTATTATTTCTAAGTAAAATGATGTCATATCTCACATTCTGTATGTTTGTATATAGGTCACACTAATTCAAAGGACCTCAATTGTGTCACTCAGTCTTTAGTAAAAAAAATAGATAATCCACATAACAAAAAAAAAACTATTAACTTAGCAGACTGGCAAATGAACTTAAGCAATTCAGGATTTATAAAAAAAAATCAATTAAAAAAGATTTTAATTACAATGTATACTAGAGTGGTCCTTATTTTGAAAATTTTGGATTTTCGTTGCTCCTCAAGCCTGGATTTGTTAAACGACCTAAAACAAGTACCCGATAAAATTTTGAGCCAAATCGGTTAACTCTCTGACTACGCTAAAATCGGTCAAAGTTCCGGGTTTTGGGCAAAAACGCACTAAATTAAAAAAAATAAATAAATTAAAAATTTTATGAATATGTTTAAAACAAAATACTTTTTGTTTAAAATTTGGCCAAATATACTCAGATAAAAAATATAAAGATTTTGTGATATCGGTAACCCATAAAAATTTGGTAACAAAAAAATTTTTGGAATTTGCAAAATTTTTGAAATCTCCAAAATTATATTTTTAAAATTTTCTCATATAAAATTGCAGTAAACTTAAATATTTTTTACTCATTTTGTAATGTATTAGTTCGAGTTTTAAATTAAAAAAAAAAATTGATATCCTTTTTTTAAAATATCGTGTAGACCGATTTCAAAACAGCGGATTTCAAGGAAATATATTTTTTGGTGAAAAATTTAATGAATTTATTTCTTAAAAACTCATTTTGTTATATATTAACTAAAATATAATTTTGTATTACTCCTTTGACCTTTTAATATAAGGCAAAAAAATATTAAAATTCAAGGACATTGTTAACCCATTAGGATCCGGTGTCTATACTTCAAAATATGGCAGATTTGGAGCTTCATGCCAAAATTTTTAAGAAATAGAAGATTAATGAAATAAATTACCACAAGATGATTTCTATATTCTAATAGAATGTGTCAATGTAACTATAAAATTTTATATATCTAGGACGTTATTAACCCATGTTCAACGGTAGTCAAAATTATGGCATTTCTAAACCCATGACGAATAAAAACAAAAAAAAAAAAATTTATAATTAAAAAAAATATGGTGCAACTAGCTTACCATCCCGGTACTTCGTTACCGGTTGTATTGAATACCGAATAATAGAAGGATCAGGATTACTCTATGATTTCCAAAAATTCCCCTAGGTAGTCTTTATTTTGTTTACTTGTGGACGTTTACGTCTTTCATAAAATAATATTTCAATGAATAATTTAAACAATACAATTTGAATAACTTCGCTGGTACGTTATCATGTGCGTTCCGGTGAAAAAAAAATATTGACAATTTTCGAGCCCTTATATCAGGTTTTTGGATTTAAAGTGAATAAATATTTCAGTGAAAAAAGAAATGGGAATAAAAATAAGTTTGAGTGAAAAAACATATAGGGAGAAAAAATATGGAATAAAAAAGTTAAATACGATAAATTTGAGTAAAAAGTATCATTCCATATTGTTCCCTGCTCTATTTCATTTCGATCCCCGTTCTACTCCATTTCATTTCCAATTTAATTTTCTTTCGTTCCATGTTAGTTTCATTCCTTTCCATATAATATGCGTTAAAGAAATAAAAAATTATATTGTCGTTATTTTATAGATATGAAAAGTACCATTTTACACCACTTTTACCAGGTACCCCTTTTTATCCTAAAATTTTAAATTTTAAAATATGGCTGTTATTTCTGGGGCTTTTAGCTTAATAGTAAGATAGGTAAAAATAACCATTTGCCACCTCTTCCCTTAACATTAAATTTTCCAAAAAACCTTTTTTTTTGTGCTAGTTGATCCTATATTTAAAATATCAAGTTTCTGAACCATTATTTCAAGAAATATAAGAATAACCAAATTAACACTTCTCTATCCCCTTTACAATCAGTCGCGACCCTTAGAAACAGAATTTCCTTAAATAAAGCATTCAAAATTTCAGTGCCTAGGATCATTACTTCATGAAATATAAAAAGTATCAAAAAACCTTTTTTTATACCTCTAGAAACGGATTTTTTTAAAAAATACTTTAGCAGAATGTTTTTTCACCGAAGTACCCCACATTTCAAAATTCAAGCTTCTAAGGTCATTATTATAGGAACAAAAAAAGTACCAAATGTACACTTTCTTACCCCCGTTAGAAACGGAATTTCCAAAAAGTATTTCTTCCAGAATGTTTTTTTCTTCATCGAAAAATACTACATTCCACATTTCAATTTTCTAGGATCATTGCTTCAGCACTTTCGGTACTTTTAATAAAAGGTACTTTATATTAAAGGTAATTTTTGTAAAAGGTACTTTTTATAAAAAGTACTTTTTATAAAGGGTACTTTTTATAAAAGGTACTTTTTATAAATGGTACTTTTTATAAAAGGTACTTTTTATAAAAGGTACTTTTTATAAAAGGTACTTTTTATAAACGGTACTTTTTATAAAAGGCCCTTTTTTAAAAGGTACTTTTTATAAAAGGTACTTTTTATAAAAGGTACTTTTTATAAAAGGTACTTTTAATAAAAGGTACTTTTTATAAAAGGTACTTTTTATAAAAGGTACTTTTTATAAAAAGTACTTTTTATAAAAGGTACTTTTTATAAAAGGTACTTTTTATAAAAGGTACTTTTTATAAAAGGTACTTTTTATAAAAGGTACTTTTTATAAAAGGTACTTTTTATAAAAGGTACTTTTTATTAAAGGTACTTTTTATAAGAGGTACTTTTTATAAAAGGTACTTTTTATTAAAAGTACTTTTTATAAAAGGTACTTTTTATAAAAGGTACTTTTTATAAAAGGTACTTTTTATAAAGGTACTTTTAAAAAAAAATAATTTTTATAAACGGTACAGAATTTTCAGAAAGTACTTGTTCCAGAATTTTTTATTTCACTAAAGGATCCTACATTCTAAATTTCAAGTTTGAATGACCATTTTTTTAGTAAATAAAAAAAAGTACCAAAAGTACACTTTTTTATTTTACTCCCGTAGAATCTACATTGGCAAAAACCCAGCCGTAGTGAATCTTTTTTCCCGGAAGTGAACCGAAGTTGCAAATTTCAAGTTTCTAGTACCATTATGTCAGGAGATATAAAAAGAACCAAAAGTACACTTTTTTACCCCCTCAGAATCAACACTGGCAAAAATCCAGCCTTAGTGGATCTATATTTCGGGAGGTGAACATACAGTCCAAATTTCAAGTCTCTATGACCATTAATTCAGGAGATATAAAAAGTACCAAAAGTACAGATTTTTACCCTTTTTACCCCCTTAGAACCAACATTGGCAAAAACCCAGCCTTACTGGATCTAAATTCCATAATGTAAACATACAGTCCAAATTTCAAGTCTCTATGACCATTATTTCAGGAGATATAAAAAGTACCAAAAGTACAGTTTTTTACCCTTTTTACCCCCTTAGAATCAACACTGGCAAAAATCCAGCCTTGGCGGTTCTATATTGTGGGAGGTGAACATGCAGTCCAAATTTCAAGTCTCTACGACCATTATTTCAGGAGATATAAAAAGTACCAAAAGTACAGTTTTTTACCCTTTTTACCCCCTTAGAATCAACATTGGCAAAAATCCAGCCTTAGTGGATCTATATTCCGGGAGGTGAACCTACAGTCCAAATTTCAAGTCTCTAGCTGCAGCGGTTTGGGCTGGGCGATGATGAATCAGTCAATAAGTCAGTCAGTCAGTCAGTCAGTCAGTCACGTTACTCTTTTATATATATAGATTGAATTAAAAAGTTATATAAATTGATAAAGGATTAAATTTTTATTTTTTTTTTCGAAATTAACCCTTGAGTGCCCCAAAAATGTTTTTTTTTTGTTTGTTAAATAAGACGAAACCTGAAAAATAATTGTGTTTAAATACATAAAAGACAAGCAATTATAAAATTTTAAAAATTTGAAAATTAACCCTTAACTGAATAAAATCCATTCAATTATAAAATTTTAAAAATTAACCCTTAACTGCATTTTAACCTTAATAATATGAATTTTATTATAAATATTATAAATCTTCCAGAATTTTTCGCATGTACAAATTTCATATTATTAAGGTTAAAATGCAGTTAAGGGTTAATTTTTACAATTTTATAAATGAATGGCTTTTATGCAGTTAAGGGTTAATTTTTAAAACTTAATAATTGCATGGCTTTTATGTATTTAAACACAATTATTTTTCGGGTTTCATCTGTCTTATTTATCAAACAAAAACATTTTTTTTTGGGCACTCAAGGGTTAATTTTGAAAAATAAAAATAAAGATTTAATCCTTTATCAATTTATATAACTTTTTAATTAAATTGTACCATATTTTTTTCATTATAAATTTATTTTTTTTTTGTTTTTATTCATCATGGGTTTAGAAATGCCATAATTTTGACTACCGGTAAACATGGGTTAACAACGTCCTAGATATAAAAAATTTTATAGTTACATTGACACATTCTATTAGAATATAGAAATCATCTTGTGGTAATTTATGTCATTAATCTTCTATTTCTTAAAAATTTTGGCATGAAGCTCCAAATCTTCCATATTTTGAAGTATAGACACCGGATCCTAATGGGTTAACAATGTCTTTGAATTTTAATATTTTTTTGCCTTATATTAAAAGGTCAAAGGAGTAGTACAAAATTAAGTTTTAGTTAATATATAACAAAATGAGTTTTTAAGAAATAAATTCATTAAATTTTTCACCAAAAAATATATTTCCTTGAAATCCGCTGTTTTGAAATCGGTCTTCACGATAATTTAAAAAAAGGATATCAATTTTTTTTTTAATTTTAAACTCGAACTAATACATTACAAAATGAATAAAAAATATCGTAAGTTTTCTGCAATTTTGTTTGAGAAAATTTTAAAAATATAATTTTGTAGATTTCAAAAATTTTGCAAATTCCAAAAAATTTTTTGTTACCAAATTTTTATGGGTGACCGATATCACAAAATCTTTATATTTTTTATCTGAGTATATTTGGCCAAATGTTAAACAAAAAATATTTTGTTTTAAACATATTCATAAAATTTTTAATTTATTTTTTTTTTCTTTAATTTAGTGCGTTTTTGCCCAAAAACAGTAACTTTGACCGATTTTAGCGTAGTCAGAGAGTTAACCGATTTGGCTCAAAATTTTATCGGGTACTTGTTTTAGGTCGTTTAACAAATTCAGGCTTGAGGAGCAACGAAAATCCAAAATTTTCAAAATAAGGACCACTCTAATGTATACACACAAAAAAAAAACCTTGTCAAATTACTAGAAAAAGTCTCGTAATCTTATTTTACCAATATTTGACAGTTTTTCTTTTTTTAACAAAATTGTTTTATCGAAATTTAAAATTTTTTGTAATTTTACAATTTTTTTTTAGTAATTTTACAAATTTCCAAGTTTTTTTTTTAATTTATTGGTAAAAAGCTGGTAAAATTACAAAATTATCGGTAAAAAGGAATTCTTGTTAAATAGGAGGTAGCAAAAAATAAATATAATACATTTTTCTTGTCATTTTAAACGGGTTTTTTTGAGTGTAGTGAGCCAAAGGAAAACTTTGATTGTGTAGTAATTTAATACAGTGGTGGATCGAGCTCTTGAGTTTTGGTGCGAGATGGAAAGAAACGAGAAACTAAAATAGCTCTTGAGTTTGAGGTGGAAAAGGAATATTTCTCCTATTAAAAATAATGCAACAAAATTAAAATAATATTAATCGTTTTCCATTATTTGCTCAGAATTTTGCTCTCCTGATTCTAAATCTTCCGTCAACATTTTTCTAGCACGTACTGTTTTTGAGATATTCGCTGTTAATAATTCAAAAAACCAATAATTTAGCACTTGAACGGGCCCACTATTATGTTGCTTTCAAAAAATAGGACTTGATTTGGTATAAAATGGACCACCTAATTTCAAAACTGCAATTCAAATTTTTCTAGCTCGTTCCGTTTTTGAGATCTTCGCGTGAAAAAAATTTCAAACGCCAATATCTGGAAAACCGAGCAAGCTTGAAAAATTTGGATTGTAGTTTTGGCATTATATAAAATCAGGTAATATTTTAACAGCGATTATCTCGAAAACGGTACGTGATAAAAAAATTTGGTTGACAGATTTGGAGTCAGAAGAGTAAAATCTATAAGAATTAGTTCGATATTTCACTGGGAGATCTATGTAGTAGAACAGTGTAATTATTTAGCAATAACTCGAAAACAGGAATAGCTAGGATTTTCGTGTTGACAAGTTTTAAATTTCTAAATAAAGAGAAATAAAATGTCCTTAACCGATTTTGTCACTATTTATACAAAACGTAAACTTGGATGAAGAGGGACGTGTACTTTTAGTACGTTAATTAAATTGAAAAAAAATCGTAAAGATACACACAAAAAATTATTGGCTAAAAAGTTTCAATTAAATCTATTGATCAACAAAATTTAAATGAGTCAATTATTATTTTGATCAACATTTTTGTTATTTTCTTTAACTATCAGATTACAAATTTTCAACATATCAGATTTATTTTCGCTTCAATTTATTTGAATACATTTTAAAAAAAAATACACTTTATAATCGGGGTTTACTTTTTGTTTATTGTTGCCAACATGTTGGAAAGCAAAAAATATCAATTTCTTCAGTTTTGTCACAAGCTTAAAATTCATTTGTTGAATCAATCATTATTTTAATTGACTTTAAATAAAAAATTTATTAAACTTGTGATCAAAATCGAAAAAGTGATTAATTGAAAAAAAAAAATCAATTAATCACCTACAATTTGATGATTGATATAACAATTTTCTTTATCGGAGGAGTTTCAATTAAAAAATTAATTGAAACCGCGTTTTTGTTAATTGAAATTCGTTTTAAATTCTCTCTGTGTAATATTGTAAACTGAATGCATATGTACATTAGACCGACTCACCTTATATGGGCAAAAAAAAAGTTAAAGTTGTACCCCCCTCAAAATTAACTTTGACATGTTTTATGAAGATTCCCAAAATATTTGGGCTCTAGCGATAATCTCCCGTGAGCTAAACCGCGTCAAAAAAGGGTCCAAAAATGGTATTTTTCATGAATAAAAAAATCAGTAAATTTTTTTTTGTCCAATGAATGACCAAGTATAATAGATATTTAGGAACTCTTTGATTCTGCATTAAAACATTTAAAAAATCTAACCACAGACTCGAGATAACGAGATGTTTACGTCAGTTTTTTGATGCTTTTCAATTCGATTTTAATGAAAACTTAAATAACTTTGGTATTTTTTGTCCGATTTTCACTTCTAATACATCGTTAGAAAGGTGTTGACCACCGCTTGGGATTTTAGTCAAAAATTAACCCTTAACTGCACTGTCTAACTTTTTTATAACATTTACTTCGGCATCATTAAAAACCGTTTTATAACCACAAAAAGCATATCTTTGTGCAGGAAACACGTTTAATTTATGTATTTGTCCACAATTAATTTAACCCATGCATGATCAAAATATTTTGGCAAACATTTTTAAAAAAGTTTTTGCGGAAGTTATTGAAAGCTAGTTGTAATACTTTAAAAAATAAAATAAAAAAAATTTTTGTTTTTCTAGACGTGCTTATTAATATCAAAAAATTATCACGTGTAACACTTTCCCGGGTAAATTTTTTTTTACGGAATTTGTATGTGCAAAAAATATTAGAAATAAAATATAAACTAATTTTCTCCTACTCGCATATCATGAAATCTTTTTTAAATTTCAACTCAGTGAAACTGAAATAAATGTTTAAAAAACCGTTTTTGGAATTTAGGAAAACTGTAAATGCAGTTGTGTAAACAAGACCTTGAACCATCACTGAGCAATGTTTAAGGATTACCCCACTTTATCCGTAAAAGTTACAGAGGGTTAAAGTTGAAAAATCGATAAAAATGGCTTGAAATAATCCATAGTTTTTACCTTCTTTCGCATTTTTTTTTAAGTTCTCCTTATATTTCAATCTTTTCCGTAATAACACAAAGTCAGTACATATAAAAGATTATTTTAATGTTGGCTTGATAGATGCTTCATCGCTTGGTAAGAAGTTATAAGACGGTTAAATTTTAATGCCAAAAATTAAGAGTTTTTAAATTTTCGAGGTTTTTTGATCAGGGATTTCGGCCCCCTCTATAAAATGAAAAAAGTTGAACTAGAGTTGGTAGCTGTTGTAATTCTTAACATTTTGGAATTGATCCCGTTAATGTGCCACGAATAGTTAAGGAGTTTCAGCAGATCAAAGTTCGAAAGAAAAAACGTAATTTTTTTAAAATACCAGTTTTTCGTGAGGCAAATTCGCGGTTTCATTCGAAATTTGGTGGACTCTTGCGTAAACCGAGTTTTTTAGGAGTTTACATAAAAAAATCACTGGCGGGTTTATAAAAAATAAATTGCAAAAATTTTATGGCATTTTTGAAAATTGAGCGAAATTTGCAAATCTGTTTCCAATTTTTTTTGTAGCAATTAATGCATCATGTTCATTTTAATACACCAAAAGACGTGCCTTAACGAGTAGAACTGATTTGCTTTTTGAGTTTTTACTTTAAGCCATTCTGAGCGGAAAGCGCGATGATTTTATCTAAACCTGTTTTGATCTGGCACATCCAAGGCTTTACACGAAATCGGATGAAATTTTTTTTAAATGAAAGCCCACTTGATGTGTCATCATAAAATCAGAGGCGGGTTAAAAAATTTTGATGATTATAGATTTTTTGGGCCATATTAAATTTTCTTGTTATAAAAAAGCATCACCGATTTTTTTAAACACTGGTACAATGATACGATTTTCCGTGATTTTTTTTTCAGTAATACCAACGCGCATTGCCAAAATATGTTATAAAAAATTGTGAAACTTTTCTTTTACCGCGAATTAATCGCGATTTTAGGTACTTAGATATATTTTTTTTAAATCTTTTGGTCATTTAAGGGTTAAATTTATATCATATATTTTAGAAGAAATGATATATCCTGGCATGTTTTAATATCGCATGCAACAAATGTGTAGAAAAAAAATATTTAAAATATTTTTTAGATTTTTTAAAACCGCTAAATCTTAAAACCGCCATAACTTTTGACCCCCTTGAGCGATTTAATTGACGTGAACGAATTTCTTATTCTTAAATAGCTTCTAATATTTATGCCAACTTTCATCGATGTGCCATCAAAACAAAAATCACATCTTTTTTACCTCAAAATTTAAGTCTTAGCCGGAACTCCTCATATATTCGTGCAAAAAACGCATCTAATAAATACATCTTAGTACTTTTTATTTAACCCATTAATGACCAATTAAAAAAAAATGTGGAAAAAATTTAATTCCAGTTGTAATACTTAAAAAAAATAATATAATTGATATTTTTTTTGACACATTTGCTTATTTATATCCAATATACCCTTAGCAGCAATAAGTAGTAAAATATTTTGAAAACCCAAACTGCAGATTATTTTGAGATCTTAAAAATATTAACTGCTGCATAACGTTGCATTTCGTCGGTAATATGGACGAATTTATTTTCGCGAAACAAAAAGCGTTTTAGTGTATATTATTCAGAACTATCGAATAAATTTTTTGCAACTATATGCCAACCCCAAATATTTTTAATAAGCAAATGTGTCAAAAAAATATCAATTATATTACTTTTTTTTAAGTATTGCAACTGGACTTAAATTTTGTCCACATTATTTTTTTTTAATTGGTCATGAATGGGTTAAATAAAAAATATTAAGATCTATTTATTAGATGCGTTTTTTGCACGAATATATGCGATTAAGAGAAAATAAGTTTATATTTTATTTCTAAAATTTTTTTGCACATACAAATTCCGTAAAAAAAAAATTTTACCGGGAAAGTGTTACGCGTAATAATTTTTTGATATTAATAAGCACGTCTAGATAAACAAAAACCTTTTTTATTTTATTTTGAAATATTTAATTTTTATCGACCTTTTTATATTTTGATTTTGTTAAATGTTTTTTAGAATTTTCTAAATTGGGCTTTCAAGGTCAGGTATTTTTAAAAATAAATAAAAGACTAGTTTATTTCATTTTCTCCAATCCTACGTTTCGTCGGTATTTTTCCGACCTCTTCAGGGATTAATTTTATTGAATCTGGCAACCATATAAATATATAAAGGAAAATAAAAGAAAATAACAATAGAAATAACAAACAACCATAAATTTAACAATAAAATAATTACACTTACATATAGTCTTTTCGTCAATTTTACATTACTTTAAAATATATTACACCGTTTTTGTACAACATTTAATATACGATACAAACACAGAATTAATTAATAAAAATATAAATGCAAAATAATTAAAATAAAATATCACAGTAATTATCCTATCGCTAATATCACAGTTGAAGTTAAACTAAATTATTGCTATTATGTAGTTAGAATTAGCGCCGTCTCTATCTTCCTTTATATTTATCACTTGATCTGCTTTTTGCTGGATTCTTAAACTTTCCAATGTATACCTTTTCCCCACTTTCTTTTCTACTTCTAAGATCCTCACATTGTTAAGGTCGGCCGTATGTTTTTTATCAAAACAATGTTGAGAGAGACCTGTTGTTAGTTTTTGCTTTTTAATGTCAGCTTCATGTTCGTCTATTCTCGTCCCTAAACTTCTCTTTGTTGTGCCTATATAAATTTTTCCACACTCTTCTTCTTCGTTGCCAATACATTTTATCTCATATACTACGTTACTTTTATCCCTTGTTTCTATTTTTGTTTTTGTTTGCGTGAACAGTGAATTCGTTGTTTTGTTTGCTCTGTGTGCCAATATTATATTGTTGTCTTCTATTATCTCTCTCATTTGTATATTTTCTGTAAGTTTGGGAATAAATGCTAAGCTGTAGAATTTCGTGCTGCCAGATGTGTTGTTGTTTTGGGTATTGCTAACTTCCCCAGTGTTTTTATTTGTGGCTTTGTGTATTAGATTATTAATTATATTTTTCGGAAAACTGTTTGTTGCTAGTATTTCTTTAATTTTGTTTATGTTTTTTGATAGAAATTTATTATCACTTAATTGAAAAACTTTGTTGATCATATTTAATGCTGTGTTTATCTTTTGTGTCATTGGTTGCGTAGAGTGAAAATTGATAATGCGGCCAGATGCAATCGATTTAGTGTACCAGTCTGTTAAAATTTTGTCATTGTCCCTATGTAGCCTCATATCAAGATATGGTATTGAATTATTTTCCTCTTTTTCAATGGTAAATTTTAATTTTGTGTGATAACTGTTAAATGTTTTTAAAATCTGCCCTTCGTCTTGTTTTTTGATAATTGCAAAAAGATCGTCCACATATTTAGTAATTAGTTTTATTTGAATGTTATGGTTTTTCCGCAAATCCTCAGTTGTTTGTTCCAATAGGGTATCCAGGACAATGTCTGCTATTGTTGGGGATAATGGATTCCCCATTGGCATGCCGTATGTTTGGCTATATAATGTGTCACCAAACATAAAATAATTGTTGTCGTTTAGACAAAATTTCAGTAAATTAAGAAATTGTGTTCTCGGAATTTTTGTGTGGTTTCTAAGAACGTTCCATTGAGCCATAATATTACTTATTGCTAAATGTATCGGTATGTTTGTAAATAACGATACCACGTCTAAAGATATTAACATTTCGTCTTTGTCCAAAGATATTGCACTTAATTTTTCCTTTAGTTCTGGTGAATTTTTTATATTATATTTGTCTAATATAATATTTTTCAAAATGTTACCAATATACTTTGATAGGTTGTAGCATGGTACTTCCACTGATGATGATATTGGCCGTAATGGTACATCTGGCTTGTGAATTTTGGGAAGTCCATATAATCTGGGAGCCGTCGCTGAATTTGATGTAAGCTTCATTTTCTCGTACCTTGTGATATATTCTTCTTTAAATAAATCCGCTATTAGTTTGTTGTTTGTTCTTTGTAGTTTTAGTGTTGGGTCGATTCGTATGGTTTTGTATGTAGATTTATCTTCTAATAATTTGTTCATTTGTCTCATGTAATCTGCTCTATATATAACGACAGATTTGTTGCCCTTGTCTGACTTTGTAATGACAATCTCGTCTTTATATTTCCTGAGAAATCTCTTCGTATTTTCATAAATGTTCAGTATTAATTTGTCCTTTTGATTAATTTTCATAGTCCTTTTATGCGTTAAAATTCTGTTTGCTATTTTTGATCGTATTACGTCTTTTTCTCTGTCATCTGTCAAAGTCTGGACCCATTGTTCTAAATCGGCTATCAGATTAATGGTTGAGAAGTTTTTCTCGTTTATGGGGAGTGCGAATTTCGATCCCAGAGAGAGAAGCCATTTACTGTCTTCTGGGAATTGTACATTAGTTTTGTTAATAAACCAATCAGGGTTATATTTTAAATTGTATTTGTTCATTTGCTTTTGCCAAAGGTTTTGTATTTTGGACAAATGTGTTTTTCTGTCATTAGATGCCATGATCTTATATCTAGATTTCTGTTTTTGCATGAAATTTCTATATTCTTTATCACTTATAGTTGATTTAAGTTTGTATCTAATATTATTGATTTCCCTTTTTATATCTCTGATATTAATGCCCGTTTCTTTAATTTCTAGGTTAAGGATTTTAGTTTGGAAATTGTGTTTAACTTTCTGTAATTCTTGCGATATTTCAAACGATGTAAATAATTGATCTGTGTTTCTTGTTGCGTTTTCTATATGTGTTGGTGTTAAGCCCTTCTTTCTGCAGGCTAATAAAAATTTAAGTCTTTCTGTGTGTTTGGCTGATCTTTTTGCCTCCCTGCAGTATTTCTTTAGTAATAAGCAGGTTTCGGTATCATATTTAAGTTTAATATTTGCAAAAAAGTTAGTCATTTTGGTGTTAGATTAAATTATCTTATTTTCGGCGGGCCCTCCGATTAAGTTATTTTGAAATATTTAATTTTTATCGACCTTTTTATATTTTGATTTTGTTAAATGTTTTTTAGAATTTTCTAAATTGGGCTTTCAAGGTCAGGTATTTTTAAAAATAAATAAAAGACTAGTTTATTTCATTTTCTCCAATCCTACGTTTCGTCGGTATTTTTCCGACCTCTTCAGGGATTAATTTTATTGAATCTGGCAACCATATAAATATATAAAGGAAAATAAAAGAAAATAACAATAGAAATAACAAACAACCATAAATTTAACAATAAAATAATTACACTTACATATAGTCTTTTCGTCAATTTTACATTACTTTAAAATATATTACACCGTTTTTGTACAACATTTAATATACGATACAAACACAGAATTAATTAATAAAAATATAAATGCAAAATAATTAAAATAAAATATCACAGTAATTATCCTATCGCTAATATCACAGTTGAAGTTAAACTAAATTATTGCTATTATGTAGTTAGAATTAGCGCCGTCTCTATCTTCCTTTATATTTATCACTTGATCTGCTTTTTGCTGGATTCTTAAACTTTCCAATGTATACCTTTTCCCCACTTTCTTTTCTACTTCTAAGATCCTCACATTGTTAAGGTCGGCCGTATGTTTTTTATCAAAACAATGTTGAGAGAGACCTGTTGTTAGTTTTTGCTTTTTAATGTCAGCTTCATGTTCGTCTATTCTCGTCCCTAAACTTCTCTTTGTTGTGCCTATATAAATTTTTCCACACTCTTCTTCTTCGTTGCCAATACATTTTATCTCATATACTACGTTACTTTTATCCCTTGTTTCTATTTTTGTTTTTGTTTGCGTGAACAGTGAATTCGTTGTTTTGTTTGCTCTGTGTGCCAATATTATATTGTTGTCTTCTATTATCTCTCTCATTTGTATATTTTCTGTAAGTTTGGGAATAAATGCTAAGCTGTAGAATTTCGTGCTGCCAGATGTGTTGTTGTTTTGGGTATTGCTAACTTCCCCAGTGTTTTTATTTGTGGCTTTGTGTATTAGATTATTAATTATATTTTTCGGAAAACTGTTTGTTGCTAGTATTTCTTTAATTTTGTTTATGTTTTTTGATAGAAATTTATTATCACTTAATTGAAAAACTTTGTTGATCATATTTAATGCTGTGTTTATCTTTTGTGTCATTGGTTGCGTAGAGTGAAAATTGATAATGCGGCCAGATGCAATCGATTTAGTGTACCAGTCTGTTAAAATTTTGTCATTGTCCCTATGTAGCCTCATATCAAGATATGGTATTGAATTATTTTCCTCTTTTTCAATGGTAAATTTTAATTTTGTGTGATAACTGTTAAATGTTTTTAAAATCTGCCCTTCGTCTTGTTTTTTGATAATTGCAAAAAGATCGTCCACATATTTAGTAATTAGTTTTATTTGAATGTTATGGTTTTTCCGCAAATCCTCAGTTGTTTGTTCCAATAGGGTATCCAGGACAATGTCTGCTATTGTTGGGGATAATGGATTCCCCATTGGCATGCCGTATGTTTGGCTATATAATGTGTCACCAAACATAAAATAATTGTTGTCGTTTAGACAAAATTTCAGTAAATTAAGAAATTGTGTTCTCGGAATTTTTGTGTGGTTTCTAAGAACGTTCCATTGAGCCATAATATTACTTATTGCTAAATGTATCGGTATGTTTGTAAATAACGATACCACGTCTAAAGATATTAACATTTCGTCTTTGTCCAAAGATATTGCACTTAATTTTTCCTTTAGTTCTGGTGAATTTTTTATATTATATTTGTCTAATATAATATTTTTCAAAATGTTACCAATATACTTTGATAGGTTGTAGCATGGTACTTCCACTGATGATGATATTGGCCGTAATGGTACATCTGGCTTGTGAATTTTGGGAAGTCCATATAATCTGGGAGCCGTCGCTGAATTTGATGTAAGCTTCATTTTCTCGTACCTTGTGATATATTCTTCTTTAAATAAATCCGCTATTAGTTTGTTGTTTGTTCTTTGTAGTTTTAGTGTTGGGTCGATTCGTATGGTTTTGTATGTAGATTTATCTTCTAATAATTTGTTCATTTGTCTCATGTAATCTGCTCTATATATAACGACAGATTTGTTGCCCTTGTCTGACTTTGTAATGACAATCTCGTCTTTATATTTCCTGAGAAATCTCTTCGTATTTTCATAAATGTTCAGTATTAATTTGTCCTTTTGATTAATTTTCATAGTCCTTTTATGCGTTAAAATTCTGTTTGCTATTTTTGATCGTATTACGTCTTTTTCTCTGTCATCTGTCAAAGTCTGGACCCATTGTTCTAAATCGGCTATCAGATTAATGGTTGAGAAGTTTTTCTCGTTTATGGGGAGTGCGAATTTCGATCCCAGAAATTTTTTAAAGTATTACAACTAGCTTTCAATAATTTCCGCAAAAACTTTTTAAAAAATGTTTGCCAAAATATTTTGATCATGCATGGGTTAAATTAATTGTGGCCAAATATAGTAATTAAACGTGTTTCCTGCACAAAGATACGCTTTTTGTGGTTATAAAATGGTTTTTTAATGATGTCAAAGTAAATGTTATAAATAAGTAAGACAGTGCAGTTAAGGGTTAATTTTTGACTAAAATCCCAAGCGGTGGTCAACACCTTTCTAACGATGTATTAGAAGTGAAAATCGGGCAAAAAATACCAAAGTTACTTAAGTTTTCAGTGAAATCAAATTGAAAAGCATCAAAAAACTGACATAAACATCTCGTTATCTCGAGTCTGTGGTTAGATTTTTAAAATGTTTTAATGCAAAATCAAAGAGTTCCTAAATATCTAACATATTTGGTCATTCATTGGACCAAAAAAAAATTACTGAATTTTTTATTCATGAAAAATACCATTTTTGGACCCTTTTTTGACGCGGTTTAGCTCACGGGAGACTATCGCTAGAGCCCAAATATTTTGGGAATCTTCATAAAACATGTCAAAGTTAATTTTGAGGGGGGTACATCATCAACTTTTTTTTTTGAGTCACTCTAATGTACATACAGTGCCAGTAAAAAGTATTCGTCGCTCATTGCTTTTTTTTTTTTAAATCTTAAATATCAATATTCCTTTTGCATAAACTGCAATTTTTTTTTTCCAAAAATATTTTTTGCCTCTCAATATAAAAAAAAATTGTCGTTTTTGGTGATTTGAATTTACATCTTCTTTGCTAAAATAGCGAAAGATAAATAAAGCTCAAATATTTTTTTCCAAAAAAGTATTCGTCGTTTTTCTGTTTTGTGAAATTCTCCACTAGTAAAACAGCGATTTGATTTAAAAAACTTACAGCGTCTATGGATTTTGGTAAGTTAAGAATTGTTTCTGAAATCCCGATCGGAATCGTGCAAATTGGAAGGATAGGGCAGAATTCTAAAAAAGTACCAAAGAAGAAGGAGAAATCATCATCAATAGAGTCAAAAAAGAAAATTCTTTCAAAAATATAGCCGAAGCAGTTAGTAGACTCATTACCACTACCAACAGCGTTTTTTATAGGTACGCGAGAACCGGGTGGTATGTAAATAATAAAAAATCGGATCTTCAACTTGTTGACTAATCAAAAAAAGAGCAATAGCCGTCAAAAATATCACAAAGGGTCCATGAAAAACTGCATCTGTATAGCTGCGTAAGTATTTTACGACTATGGTAAACAAGCTTCGGTTGAAACTATTCGCAATATACTGCATAAAGCCACGTACTTCCCGTAAAAACCCTTTACATCAAGAAAAAAACAAGCCGAAGCGTTTGAAATACGCCAAAACTTACCTTAATCATGACCCTAAGCACTGGAACCGAATCATTTTTACCAATGACAGTAAATTTAACCTATTCAAGTCTGATGGAAAGGTTAAAGTGTGGCGAAAGTCGTAAACGGAAACGCAAGAGAATACCCTAACATGCTCTGTTAAACATGCTGAAGTTCCCAACTAGTTAGGGGGTGTATAAAGACGAACGCGGCGTCGTAAAAAAAAAATGGTTGACAGTATTATGGACTTAAGGGTCTTCATTTACATCATCAATGCTTACCTCCAATATAGTTTAAAAACAAAGCGCTTACCAAGCAATTATATATTTACTAAAGATAACAACCCAAAGCATGTGGCTCTTTATACGGAGTAATAGTTATTTTAAAAGGTTTCAAAATGGATAAGACCCTTTCCGAGTCCAGATATTAACCAAATTTAGGATAAATGGGAGGATCTCGACCAAGTCATTGAAAAAAAAACACATTTATGATAAGAAAAACTTAAGAAATGCATTAAAAGAAAAACTTGGTAAAATTATACCGGAAATAATGCTCAATTACGTCAATTCCATGCCTAGATGTTTGACGGCTGTAATAAAGAGTAGTGTTGGTCCAAAAAACGTTTCAAAGTCCAAAAAATTGCAGTTCCTGAAAACAAACGAATACTTTTTTGTTTTTATTTTATGTAATTTTTCTTTTTTTTAATTATGTTGCCTTCATTTTATGTATTATTTGTTATTTTTGTTGAGATTTAGATAGAAGACGTAATAAACATTATGTATGTAAAAAAAATAAAAAATAAATTTGCAGTTTCATGGCAAAAATATAGCATTTATAAAAAAAAAAATAAATCGACGAATACTTTTTACTGGCACTGTATATTAATAAATTTAAAAATTTAATTTAATTTCAGTTTTTTTCCATTGGTGCCATAGCATGGATCTCATTTAATCCAGATGCTTTACGTGAAGAAATAGCGATTGGTGCTTATATTGCCTGTTCACTTATTGTATTTTTTGCATTTTTGGGATGTTTTGCAACCATACGAGAATCCGTATGTTTAATGGCAACTGTAAGTAACATAAACAAATCGAAATAATATCGATAAGATCTTTCAAATATACGTATCTCTACTAATGCATCACATTCTTTGCATATAGTGTGCTGTTTTCCTATTAGCATTGGCCGTACTACAAATTACACTGACCTGCATTGGCATCAGTAACAGTGGCGTACGAAATGGTGCAGATGCTGTCAATCGTGCCTGGGAATCGAATGCCATGGATGAATTACAGAAAGCACATGATTGTTGTGGAAAAACTAGTGCCAATGATTATATTCTATTGAGTAAACCAGTACCTGTCAGTTGTTATGTCGATCAGGATCCATCCAATACTTATAATCTATTTGGTGAAGGTTGTACGGAGAAATTGACAAAATATTATGATGAAGAATCGTATCGTTTTGCTATTGTGTCGTGGTCGTTGATAGCTTTTGAAGTAAGTTTTTTGTTTGTTTATCGTTGATAACACAGTGCAACAACTAAAATCGGAATGGGATGTAACCAAAAGCAAATGAATGTTGACATATTCCACGACAAAAGCGTCAAGGTTTTGCGCAGACATGTGGAATACATTTTCTAAATATTTTGGCCCCTTAACACAAATCTGTCATCAGAAAAGTTGTATCAAATCACCTTATCGAGATATAGGCATTTTCATTTTTTGTGGACCAAGCCCTCAAAAAAGACAATTTTTTTAATATTAGAAAAATGTACGTTAAAGTTAAGGGCAGTTTACACGTTAACTACCCTTGACCACCCTTATCTCCTATTTCCCAGTATTGGTGATACGGTTTGCCGGGTTTAAATAACGTGTAAATCAAGCTTAAAGCTTAATTTTTTTTATTCGACTTTCCAATAAAATTACCTAACTTTTGCATGAAATCCGAGTTTTGCAACTCGATCCGATCAAGGATACCATCAAGACATTATAAATTAGTTCAAAATGCAATTTTTTGTTATGTCCTTATAAGTATCCGAATTTGGCAAGAAACTTCCTCTTCAAAGCAGATGTGTAAAGTAGACACTCCAGATGTGTAAAGTAGACACAAATCCATTGAGTATATCCGGAAATATTTGCAAAATAAGTCAAAACTTTGAACCAAATCTGCATATTTTTTTTCATACAATTTTTGACCAAATTTAATGGTTTCTTGTTAAAATAAAAAAAAAAATAAATTTTAAAACACATTTCTTAAAGTATTTTGGCCTCCTAAACACGAATCTGTCATCTGAATTTTTTTTAATTCCTTAAAATGTCTTAATAGTACACTGAAAAAAAAGACATAACTAAAATTAAGGAAAAAATTAATTTCCTAAAATTTAGTTAAATTTAACTTAAAAATGAGAAATTTTCTTAACTATGAGGAAAAAATTTTAGTTCATTTACTTATAATTAGTTCAAAGTTTTCTTTAAATGGATTTTTTAAATACCCGGCTAAAAATAAATGTGTATGTTCATATATGCTTATATAAAGATCTTTATATGATCATATATGACTTATATGGAAACATATATGTGATCATATATGCAAGAAACGATCCCATATATGTGGTCGTATTTAAAATATGTGCCATATATGATATCATATATGGAACCATATATGCTATCATAAAATGTTAAATTTGAACCAGAATTACAAAATAAAAGTTTTTTAGGTTAAAATTTTATTATTACTTTACCATCGATTGACATACCTTAATATATATCAATAATTTTACAAATAATGCAAAATATTCTGCATAAAAAAATTTTAGAAAAGGTAAGTTTTCATTAATAGGTGTGTTCCAGAACTTTCCGGGTAAAGTTCGGTAAAATGAGAGAAAATCAAAAAACCTCTCACGATACCACAAAAATGCACAAAAGTACGGGAACGCTAAAAACCACATTTCAAGCCCAAAATAATAGAAAATGTAAACAAACCAATAACGCTAAAATATTTTCGTAAGAAAAATTACTTTAAACAAGAAAACAAATTGTAAAAGTTTATTTTAATAACAAATTATCTTTTTTTGTATTGAAATAACACATTTCCTTGGTTTAGTTCTTTATTTTATTTAAATTTCCAATTTAGCTTCACAACAAAAATCAGCTGTTTTTTCAACATCTGACTGTTACCAATTTACCCGAAAAAAAAGTGCGGGTAAGTTCGGTAAAATGAGAAAGTAATTTATTCTCTCAAAAACTTTCTCATTTACCCAATTTTTGCGTACGGGAACGCTTTTTGGGCTGGTTTGGGTACCCGCGGGCACCCGCGGTAACGTTCTGGAACACACCTAATATGTATTTAGAATTTTAAAATCATATGTATTATTTTTTTTCAGTTCATCGTCATAAAAAGTAAAAGCGTGGACTTTTTTTATCCAAAACAAGATCCTATTTAAATTAAGTAAATGTGTGTCGCAAATACAATATTATTGAGTACTTTGATATTGAATAAAATTAAACTACGCAGCTTCGTTAATCTCGTACAACTATGTGGAGAGGGCATATGCACCACCAATATGTTTTCACTACGATTGCAATACTGCAAACTATTTGAAATCCCTTAATGTTGCCATAGCAAATTGGAAATGAAAAGACCGTATAGGCAGTTTTGAGGCCGAGTTACGTTAAGCTTGCTCAACTTGGAGAAGAGGACATTTGCACCACCAGAACTATTATTACTACACTATAAATTATTTTGAAGTCCCTTACTGTCGCAATAGAAAATTGGAAATGGAAAGAAGGTATAAGAAGTTTGGAGGCCGAGTTACTAGTTGAAGAAAATTTAACCATGCGGAGCTTTGTTAAGCTCGCCCAACTTGGAATCTCGTGCAACTTGGTGGAGAGGTCATATGCACCACCATAATGTTGTCACTACGATTGCAATACTGCAAACTATTTTAAAAACCATTAATGTCGCCATAGCAAATTGGAAATGGAAAGATCGTATAAGCAGTTTTAAGGCCGAGTTAAGTTAAGCTCACTCAACTTGGAGAAGAGGACATATGCACCACCAGAAATGTTATCAATACGATTCCAACACTATAAATTATTTTGAAATCCCATACTGTCGCAATAGCAAATTGGAAATGGAAAGAACGTATAAGTTTGGAGGCCGAGTTACTATTTAAAGAAAATTCAACCATGAGGAGCTACGTTAAGCTCGCTCAAGATGGAGGAGAGGGCATATGTACCACCATAACGTTATCACTACGGTCCCAACACTACAAAATATTTTAAAATCGCTTACTGTCGCCATAGAAAATTGAAATTAAAAAAACGTATCATCAGTTTTAAGGTTGAGTAACGATTTCGAAAAGACAAACGTTTTTACTTACAATCACACGAAAGCTGTCAATTAGCGAAAGTGACAACCTGGCACATTGTCGCCATGATGTAAGTAAAAATAGTTTCTTATCCCTATCCTTCAAACATCGTTACACACATAACCCAAAAAGATAAAATACGTACTACTAAATATATTGCTTTTTATCGAAGTCTTAAGTAATTATGTGCCTACTATAAATTTTGAGTAAAAAACATGCATTTAGTAGTAGCAAATTCTTTTTTTCTGGAATAAAAAAAGGAATATGGAGTAATTTTAATATTTTATCAGATGGAGTTCTGAAAGACAATATACCTTTCCGTTAAAAGCATTCATGGTCTAAAGCAACCCATGGTCCTTACAAAATACACTCCATTAACATGTATGTATGTGTCTAGCAGTATCAAGCCAATCTTTAAAGGATATTCATGTTATCATTAGCCCATTAGCACCAAATGCTGTTGTTTGTAATAATTCAATACAATAAAAATTCTAGAAATATCTTGTATGCATACTAATATTATTTTCTATCAATTTTTTTAGATTTTGACTTTTTTAACAAAAACGCTAAGTCCGAAGATAATCGAAATTAACACTAATACCAAATTCGCATTCATTTTTTTAAACATGTTTAAGCACTTAAACATGTTTATGTACCTTAACAAGTTTAAATTTAAACATGTTTAAGTGGTTAAACATGTTTAAAAAAAATGAATGCGAATTTGGTATAAAACAAGAAAACACAAAGGAAATCATCGATCCTGTAACAAGCCCTTTGTTCGCATCTTTCGTAATTGATATCAATTGAAAAACTTGATATATTAGATCTTTTATGTTCAATTTATTTTTTTTAATATCAAAATGTATTCTCGTATCTATAAGTTTAATTATATATTTTTATGTGGTCACCAAAAATGCAAACGATAGTAGCTAAAAAATCAAAATCATCAAACTAAAGGTGTTCATTCAAATATATCAAAAACACCAGTAATGAATAAAAAAAGTTCGTTTGCAATTCTGGTGAATATATACATAATAACCTATTACATATAGTTTAAGATGAAAAAATAAATAAAAAATATAAAAAAGAATGTAAAACAAATTAAAAACATCATATATTATTCAATATATGATTCAATATATGATCCAATATATGATTCAATATATGATCTAATATATGATCACATATATTGCATCATATATGATCGTGTCTTATATAAGCGCCAATTTTGGAATATGTTCATATATGAGACCATATTTGATACTATATATGATACTGTATATGGTCTCATATATGATATCATATATGATGATATACAACATTTTTAGCCGGGTATTAGGAAAAAGATTCTTACTGCCAAAGAAATTTTCCACAAATCTAAGAAACGTATCTTTATTTTTAAGATATATTTCTTAAAAAACAATTTAGTTCAAGTTTAGTTAAAATTTACTAAAAAAACATCATCGTATTTCTCTTCTTTGAATTGAGGAAGTGTATTTCTTAGAATTTAGTTAATAACTTCTGAGAATTTAGTAAATAACTTCTTAGAATTAAGTTAAAAATTCAAAATGGCGATATCTCGAAAACTAAGCGAGATAGAGCGAAACGGATGAAATTTTCAAAAGAAAGACCGTAAAGAAAAGTGTGGAATACCCTAGCTCTGCATATCTGTCGGGGTTTTAAGATCCTAATTTTAGATCTAAAATTTGAAATTCCCGAGATTTTATATATGCAAATATCTCGGAAAATACTGCCAACACGAGAAAAGTTCCAACAGCATTTTTGTAGCTCTTGACTTGTAGAACACTTCCGCCGAATACCCGAAAGCCCTCCGATTAATAGTTTTTGAGTTATCCAGTTTTTAATATTCTCAAGACACTATCAGGCCCCTTATTACCGTATCTCAAAAACTAAGCAAGTTAGAGCGAAACGGACACAAGTTTTGGTTCAAAATCTATAGAGAAACTTAAAGAACCCAACGGGGTCTCGAGTTAAATGGGGTCTGAACCCATGGGTCCAGGGTCGAGACCCCATCTATTTCTAAAATGTGAAGTATAATTTTTTCCATTTCTAGTTAAAATTGGCTTAAAATTAATTAATTTTGTTTTCCTTATTTTAGGGAAAATTATGAACTAAATCCAAGAATAAAAATCTTTGGAGCCAAATCATTCCCTTTTTTTTCTCAAAATTGAGTTAACTTTGCCAGATTTTAGTTCACTTTTTTTTAGTGTATCCTTGAACATTAGCCTGTCCCAAAAATGGCCGTCTTTTTGGAATTTCGCTTGGTAATAGCAAAAAAATTGTAGATATTACAGAGCTGATAATGGAAAAAATAATGCAAAAAATTTGGAGTCTGTCTTTTTGTTTTGACCGCTATTGGTGTCAAAATTCGCGAAATGTTTTGTACATTAAGGGCAAAATACTCAAAAAAATTTCATAGAATAATGTTGGTCCACCAGAGCATTTTAAGAAAAAAATCTAAGTTTTTTTTTTTAATATTAAACTTAAAATTTTTATATTTACGCGAATGTTACTCAATCAAGTTCACATGGGTACTTTAAATTGTCCATGGTCTTTTAGTACCATTTTAAGACACTTAAAAAAAAAGTTGAAAAAAAGTCGAAAAAATTTATTTATTTTACTAGATTTTGCAACAAAAATTTAATAAGTGGATTAAATTACTTCACGTAAATATTTTTCCCTTAATGTACTCCACGTTCTGCAAATTTTGACACCAATTGCAGCCAAAAAAAAAAATATTTTTTTTAGACAAAATACACTACGATTGCGAGCTTCAACCGGTTGTAGGGAGGCAAAGACAGACTCCATTTTGTTGGGATTATTTTTCCCATTATCAGAAATGAATGAAAGAGCATTGTTTTTTTGCTATTACCTAAAATTTTATTTTTCGGGACAGGCTATTGAACATACACTCAAAAAAAAAACTGTAATGTTAGCAAAAAAAGCTTGTAAACCTACAAGAAAATTTGCTGATTTTGAACGCACAATTTTTTTGGTAAAGTTAGCAAAAATGTTTTGCTAAAAATTAGTTAACTGAAATTTTTTTTATTTCAATTTAGCTCATACACGTTTGAGGACCCCAATGGGCTCGGATCCGATAGGTCCAGACCCCGATGGGCCTAGACCTAGTTGGGTTCCTTAAAAATCGTCATAGTTTTTGATCCAAAATTTGTGTCCGTTTCGCTCTACCGTGCTTAGTTTTTGAGATACGTGATTTTAGGGGACCACCGGGGTTTTGAGAATTACAAAACTCGATAACTTCAAAAATATTACTCGGAGGGCTTTTGAGAGCTACTAAAATGCTTTTGGACTTTTTGTTGTGTCGGCAATATTTACGGAGATATGAGCATTTTAAAATTTTCGGGAATGCTAACTTTTTTGGATCCAAAGTTAGCACCCATTAGGGTCCACACATGTGAAGAGGACCGGGAGAGCTCGAGAACCAAAAATGGCCTCCAATTTGCGCTATCTGGCTTAGTTTCCGAGATAGCGCCATTTTAAGTTTTCTGAAAATAAAAAAAATTTACCATTTATTTTTGCTTATATTAGCAAAAAAGCTTGTAAAAATTTGGTCAACTCAATTTTAAATTTAGCAAAAAAAATAGTTCAAATTTTGTTTAAAATTGCTAATGCGCTAAATGAAGTTTACAAGATATTTTTGCTAACATGCTAATCTCAACTAAAAATTTGCTAAAAGTTAGCTAACCAGCATTAGCAAAAACAAAAATTAGTAAATCTACTAATGTATTATTTTGAGTGTATCGAGTCCGGAAGTTAGATAATTTTATTGGGAGCTCGAATAAAAAAAACTATGAATAACTTTAACATACACTTTTCCAATATTAAAAAACTTGTCTGTTTTGTGGGCTTGGTCCACAAAAAATTAAAATTCCTCTATCTCGAGAAGGCGATTTGATACAACTTTTCTGATGACAGATTCGTGTGTAGGAGGCCAAATTACTCTAGAAAATGTACTTTAGAAGTCTGTGTAATTGCTTGAAAACTGTATGATTGACGTATGCGTAATTTTGTAATTGCCTATGAATAACAATCATACGCAACGGTGCACAGTTGTTTATTTTTTATTAATTTAGCTATTCAGTAAATAGGTACTGGACCGATTGTAGCGAAATTCATACCGGTTATAGCTAAAGTAATTTCGAGTTTAAGTTTGGACGCATGTCCAATAGGTACACAAAAACTTTAAATGCTTTCAAATCACCATATGTATTTAAATTCGTTTAAAAAAAAATCTGGCGTTGAACTAAAAAAAGCCTTGAGGGTTTTTATTATGTAAAATGTCAACTTTCATTTGTTTTTGGTTTCATCAAATTCCGATTTGGAAAGTTCGATTTTGTATCACTGTGTAATTAATACACCATTTTAGATCTGATTCGAAAAATATTAATTAGAATTTGAATAATCGATTTGAAATTTGAGAATACCATTTGATACTCAAAAGCAGACATTGAGACTTTTTTCGTATAGAAAAACTCTTAGACTATAAGAAAAATCTGTCAGATTTTAAGGCATTTTGCTTACAGAAAAATCTTTAAATTCTGAGACATATTTCGTGAAGAAAAATTCTAGATTCTGAGACATTTTTTGTGCAGAATAACTCTCAGATTCGAAGACATTTATTGTATAGAAAAAGTTCTTTGTTTTTGAGACACTTTTCGTTAATGAAAAAAATTCAGACTCTAAGACATTTTTCGTATTGAAAAATTCTGAAATTCTGAGACATTTTTCGTATAATGAATTTTTTATAAGAAAAAAGTCTTAGATTTTTATAGAAAAATACTCAGATCCTGTGCATTTTCCGTAAAAATTATAAGATTCTGTCACATTTTTCATATAAAAAAAAAAATTATTCTGAGAAAAATGTCTCAGATTCTATAACAAATTGCTACTACACTTTATGGCGTTCTAGACCGATATTTCAATTAGTTACAAACAGAATGACAAACTTATACCTGTTCTTAAAATCAATATTCGTATTTACTGCTTGGATGTACCCAATTTGGCTTTCATCTAAAAATAAGAAATTCTACATAAATTTGGGGGCAATCGAAGAAGAGAAACACGTGGCGAAAATGGGTTCAAAATTAAAAAAAAAAGTTGATTTTAAGGAAACAAATCCTTTTTTTTAAGATTTTACAAACTATTTGTATTTGAAGTAGTGCCTACGGTCGGTACCGTAGTACCGGGAATACCGGTATTCCCGGTTCTCGGTATTACCGGGAAATGATACCGGTTTCCCGGTTCTTAATTCATTCCCGGTATTCCCGGGAATACCGGTATTCCCGGTTCCGGTTCTATATGTATATTTTGTAAAATTTTGTACAATTAAAATTTTTTCTTTGCTTTTACCAAAAAAAATACAAAACATGTGAAAAATACTATCTCCATTTTATTTTTTTAATTTAAGAAAAAATAGTTACATGATTTTTAAATAATTTTACAAACACAACTAAATATTACTGAAAAACTGATTAAATAGTTTAATTTAAATATTTTATGGTATAGTATTTTTTTGGTTTTTGAGAACCGGTACCAGGATCAGAACCGGGAATACCGGTATTCCCGGGAATATATCTAGAACCCGGAAACCGTTTCCAGAACCGGGAATACCGGTATTCCCGGGAATTACACAGCCCAACAAAAAAAGTTCTGACCACGAAAATAGACCCACTAATCTATTTTGACCTTCCGAATTCAATTCCGCCATCAGAATTGAATTCTATCGTTAATTGCATAAATATTACTCATGGGTCATTATTAGTGAAATCAATCATGAATATTTTTGACCCCCTCCGATATTGATGAAATTTGGTTAAGTTCTTACGCTACGTAAAAAACTAACAAATGCAAATTTTAAGCCCTCTAAGTCAACAGGGCCCGAAAATACGGAGGGTCAAAATTTCCCCCAAAATCTCTCAGTCGCGACACTTTACACCGTATAAACTTAATATCGTTGGTTCTATTATAGCTAGAAAGCCCATTTTTGGTTTGTTTTGAAGCTCATAATATGCTCTACAAGATCTACCATAACCAAAAAATTTTCGAAAAAAATAAGGGTTTCCTCCCTTATTTTAAGGTCGTGATAAAGGGAGGAGAAAATGGGGAAGATGGTATCCCCCGATTTTTTTTTACTTGATAATCTTATAGAGAAAGTGCTAAAGAATATATTCTAAAATTTTCAAGTTGGGACAGCAACGGGATCACTGAAAATCAAAATTTTTTACAATTTCCCCTAAAATCTCCAAATCGCAACACTCTTGAACCTTAAAAATTTAATACCATAAGTGCTATAGTACGCTCTACAATACCTACCTTAACCAAAAAATTTTAGAAAAAAAGGAAGGGTGCCCCCTTATTTAAAGGTCGTGGCAAAGGGTGGAGGAAATGGGGGAAAGTATCCCCCGATTTTTTTTTTTTACTTGGTATTCTCAAAGTGCAAGTCCTAATGAACATATCCTAAAATTTTTATGTTGGGACAACAATCAGATCGACCAAAATCAAAATTTTTCACAATTTCCCCCAAAATCTCCAAATTGCGACACTCTTGCACATTACAAATTTAATATCGTGGACTGTATTGTAGCTACAGAGCCCATTTTTGGTTTGTTTTAAAGCTCTTAATATGCCCTACAATATTACTTCACAAAAAAAAATAAAAAAAATAGGGGTGCCTCTTGTATTAAAAGATCGTGGCAAGGGGTGGGGGAAATCGGGGGAGTCCCCCCTTGTAGAGCGTATTATAAGTTTTAAAACAAAAAAAATGGGCTCTGTAGCTACAAAAGCACTTATGATATTAAATTTTTAAGGTTAAAGAGTGCTGCGATTTGGAGATTTTGGGAGAAAATTGTGAAAAATTTTGATTTTGAGCGATCCCAATGTTGTCCCAACTTAAAAATTTTAGAATATCTAGCTATAATAGAACCAACGATATTAAGTTTTTACGGTTCAAAGTGTCGCGACTGGGAGATTTTGGGGGAAATTTTGACCCTCCGTGTTTTCGCCCACTGTTTACTTAGAGGGCTGAAAATAAGTGTGCGTCAGTTTATCACTTAGTGTTACAATTAAACTAAATTTCATCAAAATCGGAGGGAGTCACGAAAATTTTTACCTATTTTTGATTGATTTCACTAAGACTGACCCTCATACGCTCTGTTGAAACAAGAAAATACAAGCAAACTACTAAATTGTTATGAAATTTAAAATTCAAATGCGATTTTCTCGAAAAAAACGAAAAACGCGTTTCTGATTTTTTTTGTGTGGATGGACCAACATCTAAACTTAAAAAAAAATTTAAAAAAAAAGTGGCCGGATTTTTGATAAATTTACTTTTTTAAAAAATTTAAAATTTCAGAACGGGTTCTGAAAATTTTCCAAAAAAAAAAATGAATCGGTAGCCCATACAAAACTATATAAGAATGTAAATTTTTGAGATTGTGGTGCATTCCGTTTTAATGTGATAAATATTTAATCAAGGCAACTCGCCACAAATTTTACCATTTTTCCAATATTTGACCACGCCTCCTAAGCCCAGATTTTGAAAAATTGAAAAACCAAAAACGCAATTTTCTAAGTTCCATATAGGGCTATCCATACAACCTATTCAAAAGTTACGGTACACATGTTTTTTCACTGGACATTTGGTGTGGAATGCCTCATATAAAAGAGACTATTTTAAGGTTAGGGTGTAAGTAAGTTAATTTTTTTTTTTTTTGTAAAATCCAAAAATGTGTTTTTTTTTCCTTCAAATTTTTTAACCGATTTTTGGCACGTGTTCCCCTTATTGGATTGTCTCCAACTTTTGAATTTTTAATATAATACCAGTAAACATTTAATAATAATACCAGTAAACATACATAACTGTCAATTGTATTTAAGAACATGTCTAATATACACTCTACCACTTACACAGTGGAACAACTTAAATCGGAACGGGATGAAACCAAAAGCAAATGAAGTTGACGTTTTCCATAACAAAACCCTCAAGGCTTTTTTTACTTCAGATTAGATTTTTTACACGCATTTGAAGTTGGTGAATTTTTATTATAATTGGTGTGGCGTGGCGTATGCTTAATATTGTAATTGTAAATAACAATCATACGCAGTGGTTTATTTTTAATAATTTGGCTATTTATATAAGTAGGTCGATTGAAGTGAAATTCATACCGGTTATAACTTACATAATTTCGAGCTTAAGTTTGGACGTTGGACCCCACATGTCCAATAAGGTCAGAACCAGGGGTCCCTAAAGTAGGACATACATATTTAGTATACAAAGACTTAAAATGTTTTGAAATCACCAACTTTAAAGGCGTGTACGAAATAATCTAGCGCTAAGCTAAAAAAACCCTTGAGGCGTGTAAAAAAAAAAATTTAGCACCAAACTAAAAAAAAAACTTCAGGTTTTTGTTATGTAAAATGCCAACTTTCATTTGATTTTGGTTTCATCCCATTCCAAATCGGAAAGTTAGATTTTGAATAAAATTAACGCTTTAAATAACACTTTAAAAACTTTTCTTTAAAACAGAAAAACAAAATATTTCTGCAAAATAAGCAAATGAATCCGTCTGTTTTTTTAATTAAGTTGAAAATTGTTTAACAAACTATTTTTCTTAAGTTGGCAAAACAATCTGCTGAAATCTACACAAAGAAATTTTAAAATTCAGCAAACAGAATCAGTAAAATTAAAGCAGAATGTAAGTTGTTTTAACAAAGTGAATGACAGAGAATTTAATTTAAATATAACTTTTTTTTTTTAAAAAAGTCTGCTAAATTTTGAATACAATTTTTTTAATTCTAACCGAATTTTATATTGAATCTTTAACAGTTAAGTGGAATCTTTGAATTCCAATTTTATATATTTCGATTTATATCCGAAAATGGCGTAGAACTTTTATAATTTCTGATACTAGGACCTTTTGTGATAAAATAAAAATTCCAAAAGAAGTGTTTTATTTTGATTTGTATTCTGAAAATTAGGTTTTTTGAGTTATCTCACTATTGTAGCAAATATGTTCATTTAAAACCGTGCAAATAAACGTATGAAGAAATGTTTTGAGTAGGATTACACTGTGGAACAAATTCAGGTTAGCAAAAGTTAGGTCGATTCTGAGAGTGAGGAGTGAAAATAGAGGCTAAATTACAAATTAGACCCTTATTGCGGCGTTTGTTTATGTTCGATTTTTTTTTAAATCGACCTTCGAACTTTGCAGTCAAATGCCGGTTTTCAGCATATTGTTTATATGTTTTTTTTTGGCTATAACTCGTCGACTAATTGATATCACCGCTCTACAAATCTGAGGTTTGTCGCTGCGTTTTGGATCAAACCAAAAAAAGTTGATACACTCAAAAAATTATGTCATTAACTGTTTGTAGTTTATTTAAAAAGTTTTCCGTTTAGTTGTTTTTAAATGAAAAAACATTTATTTGATGTTCAGTTTTTATTAATGACTTCTTCTGTCCTTTATTTCAAAAATAACACACTAAAATATAAAGACTTTCATTAACATTTAATTTTTAAAGTCATTTATTTTTGTTCTGTAAGTAAAAATTCTTTTGATTTTTAATGATTTGTGTAAGTAATTTTTTTTTTAAATTGTTGGTATTTTTTAATGAAATATCATTAGTTTTTACCTACACAAGTCAGTTATTTTTTTGTAGAAAAAAAATTCAAAAAATTATTTATAGAAATATAAAAACATGTTTGTATCAAGTGACTTTGGCACGATGGGTAGAGTGTCTGGCCAGAATGTAGATGGTTGCGGGATCGATTCCCCAAAATTTTATTAAAAATTTTTAAAAAAATATTTCAATAGAAAATTGTAAAAAATAACCTACGAAATCATTAATTTTTAATGTTTTGGTAGGTTATTTTTTTGGAATTTGTTGGTAAAAATAACAGAACTATCATTAATTTTTAATGTTTTCGTAGGTTATTTTTTTCGAATATGTTAGTAAAAAAGAGTGAAAAAACCGTAATTTTTTAATGTTTAATGTTATTTATTTTAGAAAATTTTGTCAACAGTAAAAAATAAATGTCGATGTTTGTTAAAATAAATGAATAATTACTGGGATGGTTTTCAATTGTTTATTCACTTGTTTTAAGTGTGTTTTTCATTTGTTTTTGCCTACAAAATATTTTGAGTGTAGGGTTTGGTGCCCCGGTTCCAAAACAGTCACTCAAATTTTTCTATCACGTCACAATTTTGAGAAAATCGCGGTTAAAGTGTCAAAAAACGCCCATTTTGACCATTTTTGAAGGCCTATAAAATTAGATCCTGACATGCAAATGACTTGGTATCAAGCTCATTCGAAAGTGTGTAATTTTTTCTTTCAGACAAGATCAAATCTTCTTGGAATTTAATTTTCTAAAATGGTAAAAAAATCATTAGCCACAAGTGCTTTAAATCTAAAATTTACATATGAATTTGTATGGAAATTTGTTAAAAAACACTGTGTAAATAAACTAAATATTGAAAAATGGAAGGTTTTTTGTTAATTATTTTTTTACCATTTTAGAAAATTAAATTTTTAGAACACTGTATCTTATCTTTAAGAGAAAATTACAGGCTTTCGAATGAGCTTGATACCAAGTCATTTGCATGTCAGGATTTTATTTTATAAGCATTTATAAAGGGTCAAAAATACCCTTTTTTCGGCGCTTTAACCGCGAATTACTCAAAATCCTGGTGTGATAGACAAATTTGGAATCAGCGCAACAGACACCATCCAAATCTCTAACCAGAATCCAATACGCATTTTCTTGTTGAGCTGTGTATTTTTATAATCTGTAAAAGCCAAATTATTGCTAGAGACCTGTCCAACAATAAAATTTTTTAAAAAATTGATTTTAAAAATTTTTATTGTTGGACAGGCAAAATGTTGGAAAAATTATTTTTTTTTTCATGCTTTTTGAAAATATTTTGCTTCATAAGCCCCACAAATTATCTAAATCAATTTTTTTTAAAAATTGTAATTATTGCAATAATTTGGCTTTTACAGATTGAAAAATATCAATTAGTCGACGAGTTATAGCCAAAAAATCATATAAATAATATGCTGAAAATCGGTATTTGACTGCAAAGTTCGAAGAATCGACTTAACATTTGCTAACCTGAATTTATTCCACAGTGTTATTCTAGCTCGAGGTAATTTTTCTTTACTAAATAAAACCATGATATTCTCATAGAATTATTTTCAAGAAAATTATTTTTCAAATTAATTATATTATAATTTATGAGAAAGAACTTCATATGAACCGCTACCTGAAATATTAACGGGCGTAGCTAACATATTAATTAAAATCATCATAACATTAATGTAGAATTGTTTAGCAGCTGCCCCTTTGAATTTCAGGCAACGATAACCTTAAAATTGTCTAAATTTAATAAATAAAATTTTATATCTTTTTTTTTATTAAAAAATTACAGATTGTTGGTTTCCTGTTGGCAGTATTTTTAGTCATAAATTTCCGTAATACCCAAAGACGCATGCAGTTTTAATTATTCCATTATAAGTATATTTAGAAAAGTGCAAATTTATAATAAATTTGGCATCAAAATTATCAACTTACATACCACCACGACTACCACCAACCAGTACCACCATATACAAATATATTTTATTGTAGCTGATTTTAGCTGAATAATAATGAAGAAAATCAAAAAAAAAGATCAAGTGCAATTTTTTTTACTCGTCGTACGATCTATGTAATGTATGCAGTTAATTAAATGTGTTTTACATCATTTGTTTGTTTTATATTTTATATCTGAATTGTAATACATATTTTGTTAACCACTATATTGTAAATTATTATTAATATTATTTATACAAAAACGAAACTATAATAAAAATTTTAAAAACTAAGTTAAGGTGTTTAATAAGGTTACCATCCCAGCAAAACTTTGGTAATGGGTAGTGATTATATAACACATTACCAGGTAATGTGTATGCCTTATTTGTAGCATTATTTTAGGATGTATTACCAAACATTTGTTCCACAACGTATTATTTTCAAGTGAAAAATAATGCATTACTAATAATTTGCTACGTAATGCATGATTATTGGAAAAAATTTATTTCATATTTATTATTTCTAAACATTAAATCATGGATGACTTATATTTGGTTACATTATGTATTTTTTGAAAGTTTGAAATAATGCATTATTTATAATTGGATGCATAATGCATTACAATAACATAAAAAATAATTATTTAAAAAAAAAAATTATGAGCTTAAACTAGAGATGGGCTCACGACAGGAAATTTCTATCGACACACACTCACGAGCATATTTTATCTACTTACACTCACTTACAATCACGTAAGTAAATTTAATACAAAATTACTTTTTCACTACTCGTAACACCTTATATATTATCTTCTGGTATGCTATATTATTTCATTTCCCGTAACCTATAAAATCCCTATTAATATTATAAATCTGATTGTTGGTTTGTCTGTCTGTCTGTCTTTCTGTCTGTCTGTCTGTCTGTTCCGCAATAAGTAAAGAACGGCTTAACCGATTTTCATGAAATTTTCACCACAGATAGTACTAACCGAGGCGGGAACTATAGGCCATAAGAGACCGCGACCGGACAAAGGGGCGTAAAATGCCACGCCCCTTTGTACCATGCTGAAGCTATATCTGCCTGTCCGGCAATAACAGAAAAATGGCTTAACCGATTTTCATGAAATTTTCACCCCAGATGGTATTAACTGAGGCGGGAACCATAGGCGATAAGCGACCGCGATCGGACAAAGGGGCGTAAAATGCCACGCCCCTTTGTACCATGCTAAAGCTATATCTGCCTGTTCCGCAATAAGTAAAGAACGGCTTAACCCATTTTCATGAAATTTTCACCATAGATAGTACTGACCGAGGCGGAAACTATAGGCCATAAGCGACAGCGATCGGATAAAGGGGCGTAAAATGCCACGCCCCTTTGTACCATGCTGAAGCTATATCTGCCTGTCCGGCAATAACAGAAAAACGGCTTAACCGATTTTCATGAAATTTTCACCACAGATAGTATTAACCGAGGCGGGAACTATAGGCCATAAGCGACCGCCATCGGACAAAGGGGCGTAAAATGCCACGCCCCTTTGTACCATGCTGAAGACTGTTCTGCCTGTTCCGCAATAAGTAAAGAACGGCTTAACCCATTTTCATGAAATTTTCACCACAGATAGTACTAACCGAGGCGGGAACTATAGGCAGTAAGCGACAGCGATCGGACAAAGGGGCGTAAAATGCCACGCCCCTTTGTACCATGCAGAATCTGTATCTGCCTGTTCCGCAATAAGTAAAGAACGGCTTCACCCCTTTTCATGAAATTTTCACCACAGATAGTACTAACCGAGGCGGGAACTATAGGCAGTAAGCGACAGCGATCGGACAAAGGGGCGTAAAATGCCACGCCCCTTTGTACCATGCTAAAGCTATATCTGCCTGTTCCGCATTAAGTAAAGAACGGCTTAACCCATTTTCAAGAAATGTTCACCACATATAGTACTAACCGAGGCGGGAGCTATAGGCCATAAGCAACCGCGATCGGACAAAGGGGCGTAAAATGCCACGCCCCTTTGTACCATGTTAAAGATATATCTGCCTGTCCTGCAACAACGGAAAAACGGCTGAATCGATTTTCATGAAATTTTCACCAGAGATAGAAAAATCCGCGATCGGAAAAAATGGGGAAAAATGCCACGCCCCTTTGTACCATGCTGAAGCTATATCTGCCTGTTCCGCAATAAGTAAAGAACGGCATAACCCATTTTCATGAAATTTTCACCACAGATAGTACTAACCGAGGCCGGAACTATAGGCCATAAGCGACCGCGATCGGACAAAGGGGTGTAAAATGCCACGCCCCTTTGTACCATGTTAAAGCTATATCTGCCTGTCCGACAACAACAGAAAAACGGCTGAATCGATTTTCATGAAATTTTCACCAGAGATAGAAAAAATCCGCGATCGGAAAAAATGGGGGTAAAATGCCACGCCCCTTTGTACCATACAGAAACTATGTCTGCCTGTTCCGCAATCACTGAAAAGCGATTTTACCGATTTCACTGAAATTTTTACCACAGATAGTACTAACCGAGGCGGAAATTATGAGCCACAATAGAGGGCGATGGAAACAAGGGGCGTAAAATGTCACGCCCCTTTTTATTACACTGTAAGTTATTTCTTGCTTTTCCGAAATTACGCTTAAACGGCTGAGCTGTTTCTCATGAAATTTTCACCACAGATAGTATTAACCGAAGCGAAAACTATGAGGCACAATAGATTGCTATCAAAAAATAAGGCGTAAAATGGCACGCCCCTTTGTATTACATTGAACGTTATTTCTTCCTATTCCGTAATCACGCATAAACGGCTGAACCGATTTTAGTGAAATTTTTACCAATGATAGTACTAACCGAAGAGAAAACTATAGATTATAAATAGAGCGCATTTGCACAAAGAGGCGGAAAATGTCACGCCTCTTTGACACGCCCCTTTGTACTATACTGAACGTTTTTCGGAATGTTCCGTAATCATGCTTAAACGACTATACCGATTTAAATAAAAAATAATATAGCACGCCCCTTTTTATTGTATTAGATTAGGTCTGTTCCTTAATAACGCTTAAACTACTAAGCCGATTTTAACAAAACATTTTCCAAAGACAGTACTAACAGAGGCGGGAACTTTAGTCTGTATCAACTGCAACGTCTTTTGCAATGTACTGAAAATTTATTCTGCCTTTTCGTAATCACGCTTAAACGGCGAACCCGATGTTATTATAATTTTTACCACACCTATTTAGTACTTATTGAGGCGGAAACTATAGACAATTTATTTTTGTCGGATCCGTATTCACGCGTTAACGGTGAAACAAATTTAAAAACAATTTTCACCATAGATGGTATTTACCGTGTCGATCGGGCCAAGGGGCTTAAAATGCAGCACCCCTTTGTATTAAATTAAAAAATATTTTTTTCTGTATAATGGCCTCTTTGTAGGCAATATTAAACAGCGACTGATAAAAAGGCATATAATGGCATGCCCCTTTGTACTTTAGTGAGAGTTATGTCAGCCTGTTCCGCGAACGTGGAAAAACTGCTGAGCAAATTTAATTGCAATTTTTTTCACCAGCTAACCAATAGGGGAACTATAGGTCACATGAGACCAAAATTTAACTAAATGCGTAAAATGCCACTCCCACTTGAACTTCAGTGAAAGTTATGTCTTTATTGAAGTTTTCACCACATAAAGTGCTAACCGAGGAGGGAACTGTAGGTTCCTTTTAAAAGCCATTAAAGAAATACATTAATAAATATTAAAGAAATACATTAATATTAGGATTGTTCACATGACGGAGGAACACATACATACCATGTTCCCCACGCTGAGAAAAATCGAAAAAATCTACCAAACCTCAAGTCACGCAGCATTAATTAAACTGACTAATAAATAACTCATTGATTATATATGTTTTTCAACCCGGGCAACGCCGGGTGCAAAACAGCTAGTATCATATATTTTACACCTTACTCGTATTCTTCATTATAAATTTATGACTTATTTTATACCTTACTGGTATTCTTTGTGATAATGTGGATGCATTACTTTGAGTCCATTTACAGTTTTTAAAGCTTTTAAAAGGACTTCAAATTTTTAAAGGATGGCATTTTTTAAAATTTTTTAAATACTTGTACTTGTCTTATAATTGATCACTATTGATTGCAAATGAAAGAGGAGAATCTGCTCAAATTTTTCCATTATTTTTTTATTTTGCCATATCAATTACCTCATTTTTCCTGATATGTCAAAATAATAAAATGGGAAAATTAGCAGAAATCCTCTTCTTTATTCTAGGACAAGTACAAATATTTAAAATATATTTAAAAAAAAATAATCCTCTAAAATTTAGGAGTCCTTCTAAAAGGAAACAGGATCACGAAATGAAAAACTGTAAATGCTTCGGTGCCCTGGATAGGATTTAAATAAAGTTTTGGTGTTACTCCGATTTTTCAGTGGATTATGTTTTTAGACGATAAAAGAAAAAAAAAAACGAACCAAAAAAGAAAAAAAAGTACTAGGCGCTTTTTTATTGGCGGGCAAAAAGAAGAATTTCTAAAAAACAAAAAAAAAAGTTTATTCTTTTAAATGCATTAAAATTTATTTATACAGTTGTAAATACATCACATATTTACTTATCAGTATTTATCATATTTTTCCACATATGAGACTTAAAATAATAATTTCACTATTAGTTGAAACTAAATGAAATATGTCCTTGTAAATTATTTAAAAATGTTAGTTCTTAAAAGTTTTCAGTGTACTACTCAGACGGACAGCAAAACTCAAAGTTCCCTCAATATAGACATTAGTGAGTCATATCATTTTAAAAGAATTTATTCTTTTTTGTTAAAAATGTTTTTTCAAAACTAAATCATCAGAAAACGATAGTAAAAACCATTGAAAAATGTATTTGCAGTGCCTAAGGAAGAGTAAAACAATATAAATAGTTTGAAAAGAGATGAAGAAAGTGGTTGGGACTATTTCTTTATTGTCAATCTTATGGATGCGCTAAATATCCTTTTTTATTTTTTTTTATTTCGCCAAAAATGCTTTGAAAATTTTATTTGTATTGTTGGTGTAACTGCCCTCCTTCAAAATCTAGACACAGGATCAGTATTAAATGTGAAATTACTCCAAGATTTAAAATTTTCATTAAATTAAAGAAGAAATTTCATTTAGTATGACTAAATAGTGAAATTATTCTTTTAAGTCTCATATCTGAAAAAATATGTCACATATATATTTAAATCTCACTGATAAGTGAATATCGTCACCTTAAATGCAAAACAACGTAACAACAAAAAATCAAAATCGAGTTTTTGATTGATTATGATGCATTTGACTAAACTACATGTCTCTGAAAAGTTTTGGAAGTCTAAGTTCAAAAGTTGCCAATTTATTAACAATAAACAAAAAAACGTATCAGCAAGTGCATGCATTTCATAAACCAAAACAACGTAACAGCAGTGTTACACACACAATTTATATGTAAACGGGCAAATATTAATATATTTCAATATATTTTTATACATTGAAATCGCATAAATATTAAAGACATGGTGAATGTCAAATTTAATAAATATTTCTGATAAAAATTTACATAAAATTTTCAAAAAATTTATTTTTTTTAAATTTTCCAAAATTGTATAATTTATTTTTAAATATTTTTAACCAAATATTAATTTAATAGGTCCGTTCGATTACGTTACGATAATCTACTCTTTTTTACTATTTTTACTACAGCTGGAAATTTTTAATACAAAAAGCAAACAAAACTTTCCAGTTGTAGTTAAAATAGTTTGAATTTTTGGTAATCGAATTGACATAATATTTGGCCTTGTTAAAAAAGAACGTAGCTTCTATTTAAAATTAGTTTTGAGAAATTGAATTTTAAAATTTCGTTTTTTCAACAGTAATTCCGTGGGGTATTTTTTTTTTTGTAAATGAAAATAGCTAATCCGCAGGTTTTGCGAATCCTTTTTCAAATTCTGTGTAATTTACCAGTACAATTGGAAAGTTTTTCCCAAAAATACACAAAGTTTTTTTTAAAAATGTATAGTTTCTTACTAAAACTTTTCCTAAACCAAAACCAATTTCAAGAATTAAAAAAAATGCTAAAACTTCAAAATTTTCTTACCAAAAACAACCCTTTGATTCTGAGGTAAAACTTTAAGTTAACAAAAAAAAAAATCATACAGGGAGCCCGTTTTCTTATAAAAAAAACCTTCGGGTTCTAAATATTTTTTTATAACCCAGTGAGATCAAAAACTTTAATTTTTTTGGATCTTTACTACAGCAAAATTCATTAAATATGTTGATAAACTTTTACCTTTTATAAGAACTCTTAAGTATTTTATAGAATCTGAAAGATTTTTTTTTGAAAGATGTAAAGCAAATGCTTAAGTTTTCTTTTTGACGATATTATACCATATTCGCATTCATTTAAACTAGTTTATTTATTCGTTTTCTCTATACGTTAAACGTCCAATTTAAACGGCGTTTTATTTTGACAGATAAATTGTATAGGAAAAACGAAAAATGTATCTAGTTTTAATAAATGCGAATATGGTATTAAATCAGTGTAAAATGTTTAAGAACCAAAAACGAATGGAAAAAATCAAAAATTTTGAAATCATTTATGTTAAAATCTTTGTTGGGTTGTAAAAATGAATGGGGGTTTGGTAACATTGCACCCCTCTAGAAGCGACTCCTAGGCAATTGTTTTGGCAAAAAAGTGGCGGTAAAGCACCAACGATTGCCTTGGAGTCGATTCTAAAGAAGTTCAATGGAAGATTGACCCCCATTTATTTTTAGAACCCAACATTTTTCCTAACACTTCTACTCCTTCTCGTTACTCCCGAAGGGAGTATCCATACAAAATGAAATTTTTATAAAATTAACTCTCATCTCTTAACTGTTCCAAGTTAATGTCCTACATTGAAAAAAATTTCATGAATTTTCAAAATATTTTGATAAATTTAACTAAAAATATAGTAACTATGAGGAAAATAAAGGCGGCAGCCCAAATTACGCCAATTTTGGATGGTGATGGCGGACGCAATATTTACACCTCGGATTTCATTTTTGATGTAAACCCATCTACACGAGCTTTCAAACTACACTCTAAAAACCCATGTAAACTCACTATTATAAATTGGGTAAATTTTTGTTGAATAGCACGCATTATGTGTTAATATAAACACTAAATGCGTATAATAAATTCAAACCAATTAAATACAGCAAATTAAAAATATTATCCGTTAATTCAAATATTTTACACACAAATGCGTAAATAAAATTGTCGAACAACATACATCAGAAGATGGCGAGTTCGATGCTGGCTGGCGCCGCATGTTTTTTTTTTGTTTTTTTGTTATATTTTATATACCTCTTTTTTATTTAAAGTGACCACATGTGGTCAATTTATTCAATTTACACATTCAGAGTAAAGTTACCCAATTTATAGTAGGAGTCCAGTTTCCTACTATAAATTGGGTAAATTTCAACAAATTTTGATTAGAGTGTAGTAAAAATAATCAACATGTTCTGAACGAAACTTTTTATGTAGAGTCAAAAGAGTGTTGGTACTTTGTACAAAAAAAAATCGTATTTTTTAAATTTTTAACTTTAAAATAATGTATTTTCGGACTAAAACAAGATATCGGTTTGTTATTTTTTTTTTTTTTTAAATCAGAAATCTATATAGTTTTCAAATGAAATTAGTTTAAAATAAATTGGAATAAATTCGGCTGTGCTATTAGCATAAAACTGGAGCCGGATCGGTAAAATTTTTTAAATTATACATTTTAAAACGGTTCTATCTCGGAAAGTATAAGAGGTAACAACACCTACTAAAGAGGTTTTTTAGGCCGATATTAGCACATTGTCCGCATATATTTTTTTAAGAAATATTATAACAAAAAAAACAAGTAAGAAAGTTATAGTCGGTCAAGACCGACCATATGATACCCTACACCAGTGTTTTCCGGAAAATGGGTCCCAAGTCCAAACATGGACCGATTGTATCTGTCTTTTGTTAGATCTTTATTTAGAGTAAAAAACACACACAGATCAATTTTAAGTGGAATTGGTTTATTTTTTTTGTCAATAGAACAATTTAACTGAATATCGGTCGAAATTTTTATATGGGGGACTAAGTCCAAAAATGGTCCAATTATATTCCGATTTGATAAGGTTGCTAAAGTACATGTTTACCACCTAAAAATAAATTTTTTTATGAAATATTTCCATTTTTATGAATTTTGAGGGAATTATGTGAATATCGGGAAGGTGGTTTGTATGGGGACTACCAGAAGGACTGACCCGATTCCTTTGAAATTTGGAATGGTGATTTGTGCATGCAAAATTTGATCACTTGCTGAATTTCAAAGCGATATCTATTATAATACGGTTATTAGAGTCATTAAAGCCGAATCCAAAGGGGGCGTTTGTATGGGGGCTAGGTCTTAACATGGACCGATTTTCTCCAATTTCAATAGGCTTCGTCCTTGGGCCAAAAGATGCTTAAGTTTCAAATTTCAGGTCAATTGATTGAAAATTGCGACCTGTATCGTGCTTAAACCGATAGATGGACAGACGGACGGACGGACGGACGGACAGACGGACGGACGGACGGACATCGCTAAATCGACTCAAAAAGTTATTCTGAGTCGATCGGTATACTTGATGGTAGGTCTAGGACCAATATTTCGGGTAGTTACAAACATCAGCACAAACTCAATATACCCTGTACCACAGAGTGGTGTAGGGTATAAAAATGACAATTGTTTTAAGTGTTCGTATGAAAAAGGGGTTTGGGGGGTTCTGCTGCCTCCCCCGTTCAACCGCTGGAATCCAAATTCCAAACTTAAGCTCGAAAATATGTTAGCTATAACCACTACAAATTTCATTGCTCTCGGTCCTTACTGAATGGCTGAATTATTAGCAATTTATTCAACTTTGTGATGTTACGTCGTTTTGGTTTACAAAACACGATTCCACGAAAAACGTAACCCACATATCTCAAAAAATATTTACAAAAACGACTTTTTTATTTCAGAAATGGATTTATCGCTGTATTTTAAGCTAACACTTAACAAAAGTCTTTTATATTGCAAATATTTTTCATTTAATAACGTTTTTTTCTTCTCCTGTAAAATTCTAAAAAGTGTTGTTACGTTGTTTTGCATTTGTGGTGACGATATGTGATTTACATCTGTATAAAAAAATGTTAATGCATTTGAAAGAATAAATTATTTTTTCTCTTTTTGTAATTCTTTTTTTTTTTTGCCCGCCAAAAAAAAAAGCGCCAAGTACTTTTTTTTCTTTTTTGGCTCATTTTCCTTCTTTTATAGTCTAAAAACATAATCCGCCTAAAAATTGGAGTAACATCAAAATTTTATTTAAATCCTCTCCAGGGCACTATACATGCTGTTATACTACATTAATTTTCTAGGTTAAAAACGTACACAGAAAAAAAAATACGGAGGAAACAAATTTGAGTAATCACTTGTTTAAATTTAAAAACAAAAATTGAGTAATTTTTTAATTGACGCAATTAAAAAATTACTTAAAAATTTTAAAAACAATTTAAGTAAATAATTTAATAAAAATTTAATAGTTTTTTAACTCTCGTAGCTTTTTGAATTCTCGTTTAGTTTATAGTTTTTTGTGTATGTATATGCAAGTTTGTAATCCTGTTTATAAAATTTTCTTATGTTTTTGAGACATAAATATGTTTGGTAAAGTTTGAAAAAACAAGATTTTTGTTTTTTTTTTTTTTTTTGTAAAAAAAAACTTAAAACTTTTTTAAACTTAAAAAAAAAAATAAATATCTAAATTTTGAGTAAATTTTTTATTGTAGTTTTTTTCTGTGTATATTATCAATTTCGTGTTTAACGAAATGTTTGTCTTTTTGTCGGACGATGTAATTTTAAATTTTAAGCATTTTACACTTTCCGCACGAACTTTCGATCTTCGACAACCCCTAGTAGATGCAGAAAATTTTTGTAGAACATTTTAACCCTTTAAATGCACGTTTTATTGGTGTTCTATGAGGATATTTTAAAAAAGGACCAAAATGACCACTAAAAATGGGAGATTATTTACCTCAGAATTAGATTTAATACTTTTTTTAAATTATTCAAAACGCCTTTGAAAAAAAAATATAAACTTCAGTGGGCCATAAAAAAAGAACTCGAGCTAAGTTTTTAAAACCCTTTGGGGGGCTTTGTTCTTCTATATAAATATGTACTTTAATTTTTTTTGGTCTCGTTCAAGATGCACTTGAAGTCCCCAATTTTGTTCCACAGTGTTATAATAGAGATTTTGTAAATCTTCGATTCATTAAAAGATTTTAAAAATCTAACTTTAAACTGAAAATTTAAATAACTTTGCCATTTTTGACCGATTTTCACTTTTAATACATCGTTAGAAAGGTGTTGACCATCGCTTGAATTAATTAACCCTTAACTGCCCTGTCTTACATTTTATAACATTTATGTGAAAGTAAATTTTTCTGTAAAATATTTTAAACAAATTTTGAATTTAAATAAATTTTTTACTTTTCGTCTTCATGTACTCAATTTTTATTTCCAAAATCTGGTCGCCTTATGTTAAATTCGACTGCAAGAATTTTTTAGTATCTGGATTTAAGGTTTAAAAATTAAAGAAATACTGATTAATTTTTATTAAAAAATAAAAATTGTTTTATTCGAACTTTAAAATGTTATATTTTGAGAAGGTTTATTCTATTCATTATTTCCTTTACTAATTATTCACATAGAATAATTTTCAAGAAAATTATTTAAGTTTAATTCTTTTATTTTTCAAAAGTTCAGAAGATTTTAATTTTTACTTTAAAAAATGACAAGAAAAGCTTGTAACTTTTTTTTTTTGCTACCTCCTATTTTATAAATATAGTAAATAATAAAACTTACAAGGAGTTCTCGTGACTTAAGTAGATTTTCGCTACCTCCTATTTCACGAGAATTCCTAGTAAAAATAATGAGCTTTTTTGTAACTTTACAAGCTTCTTACCAATATAATTGTAAATTTACAACTTTTTTGACACGATAAAAGTTACAAGGAATTCTCGTAATTTTACTAGATTTTTTTTTTATAAAATTGCATTGGAAATTTGGACATTTAAAAAAAAAATAAATTACAAAAAAATTAAATTTCAATTGACCAAAAAAAACATTTTTTTAAAAAACAAGGAGTATTGGTAAAATGGGATCACGAGACCTTTTCTAGTAATTTTACAAGTTTTTTTGAGTGTAGCCATTGCAGTGTTTAGATTATCGCGTTGCGATCTGAAGCAAAAAACAATCTTTATTCTAATTTTTTTTTAAATTCGTACATTATTTGAAATAACATAGGTACCCAGTAAAAACTTGGTAATAAGTCCCCATTACCGCCTGCATTCTATGTAATGAGGGCTCGTTACCTGCTCGATTACTTCTTGTTAACAAATAATGAGTTACCGATAGCCTAATACAAAACCGGTTACATCTTGTTAATAAATAATGAGTTACCGATAACCTGATACAGAACAGGTTACTGGTAAATACGATTTAAAATATCTGATAAGTTGTCTAAATATTTTTTTTTTAATGAAATTAAAAAAATGCTAAAGAAAATTTAGAAAGAACTTGCACATTTAGCTTAAAAAAGATTTACATTTATCTACTTTTTCTAATAAAACTCTGTTAACAGAAATTCAAATTCAGGAATTCTGATTAAAATTGGGACAAGGCAAAAAAAAGTTTAGAAAACCAAATTGATATTCAGAAAACTGGATCTAGCTGACACTTGATCGTGATTTATGAGCCTTAATTAGTCTTTACATAATTCTATTGAAGTTTTCTGGATTTTAATTGGGTTTTTCTAAATTGTGATTGTTTTTTCGAGAAATTTTGTGGTGTTCTCCATATTTTAATTTAACTTTTTTTTGCCTTGTTGTTTAAATTATGTTAAAGCCGGTAAAAAGGTAAAAAACCATCACAGACAGTATTTCCCTTAAACCCTAACTCACTCTTATATAGACTTAAGATGGTGTTTAATGCGGTTTCCATTGGCTGAGCAGCAGTCGCTTCTGTATATTTGTTATTGGTAATGTACTAAGAAGCCAAAAGTCCCTTTCTACGAGGTTCCAAGATATATTTTCGGTCCTGTAATATTTGAATTTTACAATCAAACATTTGGAGGGAACAATATCAACGTAAACATTGGTTCCGTTGGCACATTGGATCATTTCCATTTCCGCATTTGCCCGCTTGGTTGCTCTTGAAATAAACGCGTTCAACATGAATTTGTTCAATTTCATATTGGCGGAAGTTGCCCGAAGTTAAAAATTTATTAAAAGAATCAAAAGCTGTTATTTGGTAGCATTTCTGTAAGGAGTGGGAAACGAGTTATTTTTGAGCAACTGGTAGCTACTTATTTTTGGGACTAATGTATGCTGTTATTTGGTAGCATTTTTGTAAGTAGTGGGTAACGAGTTATTTTTGGGCTACTAGTAGCTTATTATTTGTGGTACTAATGTATGTAGTTTTTCAGTAGCATTCTCGTAAGCGAGTGGGTATGCGGTCATTACTCCAATGACATCGCCATGTTAAAATAATGAGTGTTTCACCAACATAGTAACTAGCTACCACCATCTTTTTAAAGGCGAAAACCTCATTACGCGGTAAGAAGTTTTTACTGGGTACTTTAAAATAAACAATTTAAAGTTTTAATATGTTTATGAAAACAAAAATAATAATAAATTAACGAATGCTATTCACATCCAGTGTTGCCATATATCAAGATTTCCCTTTTTTTGCAAGTTTTTTGAGGTGCTAAAAAGATTTCAAGATTTTTTCTAAAAAAACAAGTTTTTTGGAAAATAATAAAGTTTTTTCAAGTTTTTCTTAATTAGTTAAAAAATACAAAAAGCATCAGTTTTTTTTGTAAATATCCGAAATATTGGTCCCACCCAAACTTTTAGTATACCGACCGATTCAGAATCACTATATTCTATAAAATATTTAAATCTGTAAGCTGGTAACATAGAATAATTTTTCACTTAAACTGTGTATTTGCTGCACTAATAAAATATTTTATCACATATAGATCCAATCCGTCATATATTGTCGAGCATGCACCGGTCTTTGATATTTGCTTACTGTGTTCAATTTTCTGAGCCTTCAAAAATTATGACTCTTTCAAGGCTCAAAAATATGGAAATAATGAAACGCTCGAAATTTGGAGTCCTGAAAGATTCATATTTGACTCTTAATTATGGATATGTAAAAAATTCAAAATGTTTTTTTTTAACATTCATAAAAGAGTCTAAAAAGAATCAGAAAAGAATATAACACATATTTTTCAGAATCATTTAAGAGTCATATAAGAACGTAACCAGTAGGTTAGTTGGTAGTGTGCTAGTCTATGAAACAGGGTTCGATTCCCACTAAAACCTTGGTCGATTTCGATGCAACGAGACGACGATCATTGTAACCAGTTCTCGGTTAGGTTTAAATAATTATTAAAAATATTTTTTAATTAAATTGGGAAAACTAAATAAAAACTCATCATTGGATATACATATTATAAGAGCGCTCAGAAAAAGGGACCATTTTGATAGGAAAAACACTCATATTATTATGTTTTCCGAGCGTCTAAGGACTCTTTTCTGAGTCTTTTCGAGCTCCAAATGAACGCTGGGTTGTTTTTTTATTATTTTTTTTACACTTGATATAAAAATTGAACTGAAAATACATATGTATGTAAATTTGTATTAATTTTTAATTATTTCAATACTTTTGTAAAAAAAAGATTTTTTTGACAAAAAAAAGATTTTTTTTCAGAAATAAAAAGTTTTTTCAAAAAAATATATGGCAACACTGTTCACATCGCACATTGGGTTGAATGAGAGGCAAAGTGGCGCTTTATTCAGGGGAGCAGTAATTTTAACATATAATATTTTCTGATTGATGAATGCTGAATAATACATTAGAAAGCACCCTTTTAAAGAGAAAACATATGCTTTTTATTTTTTTTTACCTGTCAGAATTTTTTTAGTGTTTCTTGAAAATTGAACTTGATTCACAATTTAAGCTGTAACTTTTAAACCAAAAGAGATAATTTAATGAATACAGTTGCAAATTAAAGTATTTTTAATGCGATAATAAAAACTTAAAACAATAAAAAATAAATATGTGTTAATACTTGCATAATATTTGTTTAAAGTCGGATTTTTGTGTTTCACCAAATTTTTTTAAATTTTCCATAAAAAAAGTCAGGAAAACGTAATTTGGAACTATTCATTTTTTTTATTGGCGTCTAATCATTAATAAGTTAAATACCACCATTTTTGAAGAAAAAATAACATATTAGGTGCGTGGTTATGCTTTATTTCGGGAAAAAACTAAATTTACAATTTTTACTGTATCTGTAAAATTAAAAAACACAATATTTTGAAACAAATAGCAAATTAAAGTTTATGGAAAGTGCTATTATAAACGTTTAACAAAAATTATATGCTCATATAAGTACTTAATTTATTAAGAAACCTCATTTTTTCATAAAAATTCTTGAATGTTTAAATTTTCCTTTTTTAACTTAAGCCTTGGAAATTGAAAAAAAAAAAATATATCAGCTGCGTTATTCATAATAAATAAAGTTAACATCATGCATGTTTTTTGTCAGATAATATATTACACCACCCAGAGACATCTGCTTATTTATAAGGAAGTCCGCAAAAGTGAACCGACCTGATTTCCTTGTAAATTTGACCAACACTAAGATAACATTTTTTAAAATTTTATTTCAGTATGTAATGTTCAAGTCGGATTTACTTCGAAGAATATAAGAGGTTTTTTTAATAAAATCCATCAAAAATTGCAGAAGTTACTTGCATTTGAACAAAAACGCATTAATTCAAAACATAAATACAACTGTTTTTGTATAAAACTGAAATAACTGAAATGCATGTAACTTCTGCAATTTTTTACGGATTTTATTTAAAATACTCTTTTTTTCTACGTAATCCTATTTTACCAATACTTATTCCTTGTTTTTTAACAAAAAATTTTTTTGGTCGATCGCAATTTACATTTTTTTTTGTAATTTTAAAATTTTTTTGTAAATGTATCAATTTTTAAGGAAATTTTACAAAAAAAAAATTAAGTAAAATCACGATAATCCCTTCTAAGATTTATCGCGTCAAAAAAGTTGTAAATTTACCATTTTATTGGTAAAAGATTATAAAATTACAAAAAAAGCTAGTAACTTTTACTAGAAATTCTCGCAAATTAGCAGGTAGCTAAAATCTAGTAAAGTCACTAGAACTTCTTGTAAGTTTTATGGCGTTAAGAAAGTTGTAAATTTACAATTTTATTGTTAAAAGCTCTTAAAATTACATAAAAGCTCGTAATTTTTACTATAAATTCATGGGTAGCAAAAAATAAAAGTTGCAAGCTTTTCTTGTAATTTTTTTAAAGTAAAAACTCTAAAAAAATTAAAATCTTCTGAACTTTTGAAGAATAAAAAAAAAAGTTTCTTGGACAAAAAAAGTCAATTTTCCCCACTGCATATTTTAAAAAATGTTTTCTTAATTTATTTAAAAAACTTATGACTCAACTAAAGTTAGGTCTTAACATAATTTATTTTTTTTGGTTCAGTGTATAAAGATATAATGAAGAAGCTTTTTTTAAAAAGCTGTCTGATGTTTTAAAACAAATTGTTTACATTGAAAATGTCTAGTAAAGAAATTCTATTATTGTTTATTTATTCGGTAGGAAATTTCGTAGACAATTCTTTAGTTAAACATTTATCAACTAAATAGCAACAGACATAACAATAACAATTTGCCAACAACTTGTTGCATGCCAAATATAAACAAATGCATTCATGCAGGGTCGCACTATGGAATGAGCTTGGCAAAAAAACATACATAAATAAAAAAATATACAAAGTTTTAAACTAAAATTAATGCAAATTGGTAATGAACAGTAGAGTGGTTTCACGAAAACCCTTTTTTTGTTTTTGCAACTCTTTAAAGACTTTTAAGATTTTTCAAGATGCTATTTAAATTTTTCCTTAAATTTTTTCAAGAGAAAACTTTTTTCCCTGGACCGACTTTGCCCATTTATTAATTTAACCTGGCTTAGAACATGAGACATATTTTTACCAAAGCTAAGGTCTCTAGATATTTTGTTTGGTCTGCATCGTATTTGATACAGACAGGCGGACGTAGGGACGCTCATATAATGTCGTAAAGTCGATTTTGGATCAATAGTCCTAGGCTGATATTTCGATATGTTACACACGGAATGCCAAAGTGAGTATACCCCTATACCATGCGCGTGTACTGAAATTAATGTTAGGGGAAACCGTCATACGCCCTGTTGAACAATAACACCAAAAGTTCATGAAGGCCAGGTTGTAAGGTTGGACCACATAGACTCTAAGGTCCGTTGTGATAGCACGAGACTGTAATGGGGTTCCCCTACTGGTCCCTGGCGTTAAACCAATTTGAGCTCCTACACTCAAAATAATACATTAGTAGATTTACTAATTTTTTTTTGCTAATGCTGGTTAGCTAACTTTTAGCAAATTTTTAGTTGAGATTACAATGTTAGCAAAAATATCTTGTAAAACTTCATTTAGCGCATTACCAATTTTAAACAAAATTTGAACTAATTTTTTTTTGCTAAATTTAAAATTGAGTTGACCAATTTTTTACAAGATTTTTTGCTAATATTAGCAAAAATAAATGGTAATTTTATTTTTATTTTCAGAAAACTTTAAATGGCGCTATCTCGGAAACTAAGCCAGATAGAGCAAAATGGAGGGCATTTTTGGTTCTCGGGCTCTCCATAGTATAGCCGGTCCTCTTCACATGTGTGGACCCTAATGGGTCCTAACTTAAGATCCAAAAAAGTTTGCATTCCCGAAAATTTTAAAATGCTCATATCTCGGTAAATATTGCCGACACAACAAAAAGTCCAAAAGCATTTATGTAGCTCTCAACACGTAGAACAAGACCGCAAAATAATCAAAAGCACTCCGAGTAATATTTTTGAAGTTATCGAGTTTTGTAATTCTCAAAACCCCAGTGGTCCCCTAAAATCACGTATTTAAAAACTAAGCAAGGTAGAGCGAAACGGACACAAATTTTGGATCAAAAACTATGACGATTTTTAAGGAACCCAACTAGGTCTAGGCCCATCGGGGTCTGGAACTATCGGGTCCGAGCCCAATGGGGTCCTCAAATGTGTATAAACTAAGTGGAAATAAAAAAATTTCAGTTAACTAATTTTTGGCAAAACATTTTTGCTAACTTTACCAAAAAAATTGTGGGTTCAAAATCAGCAAATTTTCTTGTAGGTTTACAAGCTTTTTTTGCTAACATTACAGTTTTTTTTTTTTTTTTTGAGTGTAGCGAAACTCCTAAGATATTAAATTTTGACATCCGACAAATCATTAAGATCGTGCAGTTCCCTAGATCCAAGTGATGTAAAAGTTACATGCATTTTAATAAAAAAAAGTAGAAATTCAGTTTTTATACTAGAAAAGTAACAAAAATTCCTTATAATTTGTATCGCTTCAAAAAAGTAGCAAATTTACAATTTTATTGGTAAAAAGCTTGTAAAATTTCAAAAAAGCTCGTAACTTTTACTAGAAATTCTCGTCAAGTAAGAGGTAGCTCAAAATCTAATACATAAATTTTCTTTTCTCAATTTATTTTATTTTGTTTTACTTTTAAATAAACACAATATAATTGAAAAGTCGAAAGCAAAATATTATTTTTTGAAAAATTTCAAAAAAATTTCTGATACTTTATACTTTTCAAAAAAAGTAAATTATACAAAATTCATTATACAAAGTGTGATAATGTAAAACCTGCTTAATTAATTAATACTAAAATTTTTAACAAATATTATTCAAAACCAGTAAAAATTACTAATTTTAGTAATTCGAAGATACTAAAAAACTACTGGACTACTGGAAATTAGTAGGGATGAGATTTTCATGCACTAAAAAATCTAAAATATGCGCTAAAAAATTCAAAATATGTACTAAAAAACCTTAAAATATGCACTAAAAAATAAAATTTGTACAATAAAAATCTTGTTTTCATAGGAAAAACTTCTTAAAAAGCAAAAAAAAAAAAAACGCGAGGTTTAAAAAGTAACATTTAAAACTTTATATAAGCAAGATTTTTTTAGAACTTAAGAAAATCTATAAAAAAAATAAAGAAGAAAAAAAAAATTTCCTTATTTTCAAAATAAATTTTTAAAATTTAAAATAGTTTTTGAAAAAATAAATTTCAATTTGTGTTTTTGCTAATTTATGCCAAAATATGCAAAAATATGCACTTAAAAGTTCAAAATATGCACAAAATATGCATTTAAAATCAAAATATGCATTTTTACCAAAATATGCAAAAATATGCAAAAACATATCGATGCCATTTTAACGCAAAATTCTTGATTCGGAAAGATAATTGGTCGATATCGTTTTTAGACTTTCGACAAAAAACATGCATTTGCATGGAAATCTCATCCCTATTAATTAGTAACTTTTTAGTAGATTTGGGTACTAAATCTCTAAATAAAAATTTTACTGTAGAATTATTTTACGTGTGGAAATTCTCGTAAAATATGAGGTGGCAAAGAATAATTTTACTAGGTTTTTTTTTATCATTTTACAATTTTTTTTTAGTGTACATACATACAGATAACCCTTGATTTATGTGGTACTAAATGGTGTTGAAATCTGGTTTAAAATATAGTTTTTTATGAGTTCTGAAATTCAATTTATCCGATTTCAATAAAAGTGTTCAAACTTATTTTTGTCACATTCAACCGCGTAAATCGAGACTTACCAGTACTTAATATATACCATAAAACATTTTTTAGGGTAGGACAATCTATCTACATATATACTCACTTTAATATTTTGTCTAACTAAAAATTCGATTTTATTTACACTGGAGTGGGCAGAAAAATTAAAAGCGTAATTTCTTCGATTTTGCGCCTTTTACATGCAGAAATAATGTATGGCTGCAATATAATCACTTCTATATTACATGATTTCTAGTTTATTCTATCTAATCTTAAATGAAATAGGCATATGTTAGTTGCCTAGACTGAATTAAGTTAATATCGGACGAAATTTTTATATGGGGACTATATATGAATGTATGTGTGGAACAAGGTGCTAAAATCCAATTTTTGGAAATCGCGTTTTTTTGCAAAATCGTGCCTTCCTACAATAGTTCGACCTATTTGTAAACAAATTTGCTAAAAACTTGATCGTTTTCTGTCATAAAAATGGCCTTAAAAGTTAAATTTTAACTATTTTTGGGAATATTTTATATTTTTTGCCGGATACTAACATGTGTTTTGCAGTTAAACTAAAGGTCATGTATTTAAATTTACATGTGAGATGGTTAGCGTGTAGAAAACATCCTAGTCTTTAACTTGTGCCCATTGGTTTGGCAAAAACGCTATATTATCTGATCTATCGATAGTTAAAGTGTAAACTGGAAAAAGGTGCTATATCCATATAAAAACATAATATTGTTTTACGTAATACTAAGGGTGGATTTTGATAACCTATCAAATTTTTAAGTTCAAACTTTAAAATTTAATGGTAAGTAACTTATATCAAAACTTGTGCAAATTTTTTAACCCATTATGGGAAGAGTTGTTTAAAATAAGCCATATAACAGTTATATTTTTTTGTTAAATTAGCTGCTCTTTACTATTTTTATATAAAAATGATTACTGCTGGACCCCGTCTAAATTTTGCAGAATTCATCACGCTAAATTTAAATTTTTAAAAAATTACACAAAAAACTTAAAACTACTTGGGAAATGTATTGAAATTCCTAGTAGAAATTGTAACATAGCACCTTATTCCACTAGAACAAAATTTCACATGCATTTTTTTGCTACTTTCGCTCATTTGTTTTAAATGAAATTTTGTACATAGATGCATATGGTCCATCTTCGTCGAGCTGCAAAAAGAAATTTCAAAAAATTATTTTTTTTCGCGACTTATTTAGTTTTTTGCTTCTCCTGAACAATTTGGTTTTTGGATTATAGCACCTTGTTCCACACCCACATTCATATGTCGACAGACAGACTGACGAACATTGCTAAATCGATTCAAAAGTTATTCTGAGTCGATCGTTATACTTGAAGGTGGGTTTAGAACCAATATTTCTGGTAGTTACAAACATCAGCACAAACTCATTATGTCCTGAACTATAGAGTGGTGTAGAATATAAATATAAAAGACTTATCTGGAAACAATATTTGGAGTTGCTGCAAACATCATCACAAACTCACTACACCACAGAGTGGTGTAAAGTATAAATATTAGGGTTCGTTTTGTGACTATGTCACTTCATCTGTTTATCGGGTATCACAAATTTTATGAAGGATTTAGGGGAACTAAAAAGAATGCCGTTATTTTTTGGAAAAATTTTCGCTCCTTGGGGTGGTTCCGCCCTCTGTGGGGGTTTTTGGGATTTTTTTTTAAGTTAAAAAAACGGCCATTGTGTTATTTTTTTGCTGTAGAACATTTTAGCTCTAAAGAAAAATGAGCTCAAAATTCGCATTTTCAGATGCTTTAAACATACCCAAGGAGCGAAAAATTTTCCAAAAAATATCGTCATTCTTTATGTCTCCCCTAAATCATTCAAAAAAATGATGATACTCAACCTTGCAACTTTTTACGATTCGACAATGCTAACTGTGTTTTTGGCCCACTCTAATGTTTATAGAAAAATAAACTTTCCTTTTCACATGCAGCCAAACACACACACACACAATAAATACACACACTCACCTAGCCAGAAATTGCCAGCGGTACAAAAAATATACACTCAAAAAATTATGTCATTAACTGTTTGTAGTTTATTTAAAAAGTTTTCCGTTTAGTCGTTTTTAAAAGAAAAAACATTTCTTTGATGTTCAGTTTTTATTAATGACTACTTCAGTCCTTTGTTTCAAAAATAACACACTAAAAAATAAAGACTTTCACTTACATTTAATTTATAAAGTCATTTATTTTTGTTCTGTAAGTAAAAACTACTGATTATTCTTTCAATTTTTAATGATTTGTGTAAGTAATTTTTTTTTTAATTGTTGGTATTTTTTAATGATATATCATTAGTTTTTACCTACACAAGTCAGTTATTTGTTTGTAGAAAAAAAATTCAAAAAATTATTTATAGAAATATAAAAACATATTTGTATCAAGTGGCTTTGGCACGATGGGTAGAGTGTCTGGCCAGAATGTAGTTGATTGCGGGATCGATTCCCCAAAATTTTATTAAAAAATTTTAAAAAAATATTTCAATAGAAAATTGTATAAAATAACCTACGAAATCATTAATTTTTAATGTTTTGGTAGGTTATTTTTTTGGAATTTGTTGGTAAAAATAACAGAACTATCATTAATTTTTAATGTTTTCGTAGGTTATTTTTTTCGAATTTGTTGGTAAAAAAGAATGAAAAAACCGTAATTTTTTAATGTTTAGTGTTATTTATTTTAGAAAATTTTGCCAACAGTAAAAAATAAATGTTGATGTTTTTAAAACAAATGAATAATTACTGGGATGGTTTTCAATTGTTTATTCACTGGTTTTAAGTGTGTTTTTCTTTTGTTTTTGCCTACAAAATATTTTGAGTGTAGTACTTGCAAAGTACCTTTTTTCGTTTATTATTCTTATTGCACTGTGCAACAATTTGAGCGTCATGGTCTGGGTGTTGACTAATACCCTGTTCCCACTTACAGTTAAAAACCATTTTTAGCAACATTTTTCGTTTTATGCTTAAAAACCATTTTTATGACTCGTTTTACCATACATTTTTTTGTTGTAATATGTCAAAATAAAAATGTTTTTAGCTCGTTTTAAAATTAAAACGATTTAAAACGAGAGGAATTCCAGGGGTTGAATTGAGTATTTTTGTATGTTCAGCCTTTTAAAAGCATTTTAGTAATATTGGCAACATTGTTTATTACTAAAAAGTAAATAATACAAAAAAAAATCCTGCTATTTTTTTTTGTAAACAATTCTTGAAATCCGGTAAATTCAAATTGCTCCACAGACTAAGTGGATGAAGGAATTTAACCAAGATTTTTTTTGTACAATCCCTGGGATGTATTCAATGAAATCAAATGGATGAACTAATATATTTTGAAATTTTGTTTCATTAAATTTTTAAAATTGTGAAAAAGTAATTTTGAGCTCCATGGTAAAAATGTGCGTTTTTTTTTGGACTCACGTTTGGTTGGGTTATCGATATCCGAAAAAAATAAAAATAAATTATCTGAATATTTACGAATTAATGCTACACAAATTTATTTTTTTTTTTAATAATTTTTTTTTAATTTTTTTTATTCTTTTTTTTTAAATTATGTCCATTTTTTCAAAAACTCCAATTTTGACCCGCGATGCGCGAACAGAAGACATGGACTGATTTTGATCATTTGGGTTTTAAGATGCTTGGTGACCAACGTCACTGGTGGACACTGCTGACCAATTGCTGACATGTCATTGACGACATTTTGAAAAATTGTATGAAGATGTCAGCGATTTCATACACTCAGAAAAAAAAAACTAACTAAAAAATGGGAAAATTAACTAAATTCAAGGAAAATTGATAATGATTTAGCTCCATTGCCATGTATTCCTACTTTTTCTTCCATGTTTTTATTAAAAATTAGGACCAATTTGAACTAGAAAGTGGGAAAAAATTTCCCATTTTTTAGTTAAAAAAACATTTCTGATGAGGACATTTTTCCTAAAAAGTAGTTAATTTCATATTTCCATTGGTTTATTTATAGAATAGCATGTGAATACACACAGAATTCTCATTATGTACATTTTTTATTTAAAATATAAAAAAACGTTTGTTTCTTATGGTCAAGTAATAAATTTCATTAGTTTTTAAAGCAGTGGTCCCCAAACACACACAATCATATTTCGTCTTTGTATGAGTAAGATTGAACTCTCTCTTACTCAATGCACTTAGAGAAATTTATAGTAAAAATATAAATACATTTATTCATATTAAAAATAGAAAATATAATAAATGGCATTGGTTAAAATGTCAAGCTATGTCACACTTAACATAGAGTGCCAAACTAAGCATTATGGTCTATCAAAAATGTTCGCTTTACAAAATATTAACATTCAATTTCTTTATGATTATTTCTCTAAGTATATTTTGAGCATAAAGAGAAGAGAGAATTGTTTTTGTTTAATGTATGAGCGCATGTAGGTGTGAGAGCACACTTCATTTTTATGAGAGCATTCTCACATGTGCGGTGTTTTGAAATCTCTGTTTTAAAGTTAAATTACAACAAAGACTTTCAGTCAAATTCATAAGGCAATTGTAATTTGGCTTTAAAGCACACAATAGTTAAAGTACAATAAACCTTTAATAAACCTTTTTAAAGAAATTGTATTCATAAACGTACTTTAACAATTTAATAATTTTGCGTTTTAATGTTGGCAACACCCTTGCTATATTTCTCATTTAATTGTTTGTGATGTAAAAATTATGAATCGATTGACTCGGTAGTCATAATTAAATATATTTTTTTGCAGATTTAAGAGTTAGAAAAAATTTCGTATTAAGTAAAAAATTGTTTAACATTGGTTTCTTAGCGTTATATAGAAATCAAATAGAAATAAAAGCGAAAAAATTATTTTTTTATATAAAGAGTACAAAAAATATTCGAATACCGGATATGTTTTGATTGAATGTACATCACTATTTTGTTTTATTTTATTTTAATTTATTTTCAACAAATATTTGACAATTTTTTATTGAAATCATCCTAAATTTGTTAATTGTTGAAGATATATTCAATTTATTGAATAGAATTTGATGAAATTTAACTATTCAAGGAAGGAGAATATTTAATTAAATCTTTAGATAATTAAATATTAAATGCTGAGCACTCGAAGAATGATTTTTCAACTCCAAACTTTATTGAAGGTTTATTGTAGACTATACCCTACTATAAACCTTTTATAAATATTTTGTTTTTAACCGATTTTGAATAATGTTTTAGCAAATTTTCACTATAAACATTTTATTATCCTGCCTTAAAGCATTATGAATTTGAACGTTTGTCTTTAACGTTTGTTCCCAGACTATGGGAAAACACGCCAAAGCCAAGGACTTTGTTGTGATTAAAATATTATTTTTTCCCTAGCACATACATGTGTAGAAAAAAATGTAAACATTAAATTTATTACTTGCTATACAAGACCAAACTCTCTTTTTCATATACTACAAATAATAAACAAAATGTAAACTACAAGCAAGCATGAAAAAAAAAGGAAATCAACTAAACAATTTCATGTTATGAAAAATTTACTAAACTTGTGGAAAAAACTTCCTCAAATTAAAGAAGATAAATATGATGAACTAATTGGTAAGAAATTACGTCCTAAAACTGAATTTTTTGAACTAAATTTTGTTTTAAGAAATATCTTTAAAAAATAAAGATTTTTTTTCATTTATTTAGGGAAAATTTATTTGGCGGTAAGAAATTTTTCCATGTATTAGGGAATTCCATTTAAGGAAAATTATGGCCTATTTAACAGTCTATGAACTAAAACTTTTTCCTAAAAGCTGGGAAAATTTCCCTAATTTTAGTTAAATTTAACTAAATTGTGGGAAAATTTATAAACTAATTGGAAGGAAATTTTTCCAAAGTTTAAGTTAATGGATTTTTTTGAGTGTAAAGGGTGAGTCAGCAGTATGTAAAAGGGGTGATTTTATTTTGCCAATTGGGAAAATATGATTTGCAATTCGTAGAGGCGCGTTTAGACGGGAGAGAAAACCCCTAGATTTAAGGTAAAACACAACTCTGTGGTAATGTACTTTTGACTTTGTGTCAAATCTCATTTCTTTAATACTTGTTTTTGCTTACCATTTTCAAGATATTATTATTTGTTTTCGCACATTTAGTCAAAAATTTGTAAATTGGAAACCGAATTAAAGTAAATACAAAATATATAATAAAATTTTATTTGACATTCCAATTTTAAAAGTTACTACAGAGTTGCTTTTTACTTCAAAACTGGGGGAATTCTCTCTCGTCTAATCACGCCTTAAGAAAGCAATGAAATTCAAAAATTCCAATTAGAACTCGAAAATGATAAATTTAATTGTTACGATTTTTAGAAATTTCTAAAACGGACTTATCAAGGTCAAAATTAAAATTTTAATTTTTTTTTTTTTGACTTAACCAACACTCAGGGGATGCCCCCTATAAATGCAGTGCATTGTGTTGATAATTAGGAAAATAGGTTATGGGAGGGAGGATAGAGGGAGTAGTGTTTGTGGATATTTGATTTGTACTTTTTCAAATTGTAGTTGACAGGGAAGACATCTACAGGAAGTATATTCCACATACGGATAGTTCGGCTTATAAATGAATTTTCTCTGTAATGCGTTGTGCGGTACACTGGGCAATCGACAACAAATGGATGAGCCCTACTAGACAAGCGAGTATTCCGAACAAAAACCCGTGCTCGGGGGATAAGTTCGCTTATCTCAGCAGAACACTTACCATGATAATATCGATAGAACAGTGTTACACAACCCACATTCCGACGATGCTCCAAAGAGTCAATACTGTCATTGATTAGCTTCGACGCCCTCCTTTGAACACGGTCCAGAAGCTTCAGAATAGACTCTGAAGCCCCTGCCCATATATGGGAGTTGTATTCCATCTTCGGCCGGATATAGCTGGTATAAATATTAAGGAGATCAGTAGGAGTGAAGTAGTTCTTGCACCGTTTTAAGAAACCAAGACACTTGAATGCTTCTTTCGACACTTGAAAAACATGTTTATTCCAACGGACATCACACTGGATTTTCATGCCCAGAACATCAAGAGAATCTGATTCCTCAATATCGATACCACCAATAGATACAGACGACAATGTTGGTTCCACAATACGTCTATGGGTCAACATACAACATTGGGTCTTGCGTGCATTAAAATCGACCCTATTCGCAAGACCCCATTCAGAGATTGTCAACAGGTCCTGATTGAGAGTGTCATTCATAATCTGCCGCACGCGCCCAACCTCTACAAGGCTTGGCCTATGATCGAAGGAAAATGAATGACAAATGTTGCTGTCGTCTGCAAAAGAGTAGATAGGGTTGAAAGTTTGACTAAGAAGGTCATTAATAAAGATAAGAAAAAGAGTAGGAGAAAGAACGGAACCTTGCGGTACTCCAGAGTTAAGTCGAAACCTATGCGATGACACCCCATCAACAACAACACGTATACTTCGGTCTCGGAGAAAACTCAATATAAATTGAGAGAAATTAGTGCCTACACCAAAGGCAATGAGTTTAGATATAAGTGCGTCGTGCCACACACGATCGAAAGCCTTGGAAATATCCAAAGCAACCACCTTACTTTCACCAAATTGGTGGATAGAACGACTCCAACGTTCCGAAAGAAACGCCATCAAGTCCCCCGTAGAGCGACGTTTACGGAAGCCATACTGTCGGTCACTGAAAAGTGAGTTTGACTCTAAATAGTCAACAAGATGGTGATTTACCATGCTCTCCATCACCTTCGAGAGCGTAGAACAAATAGATATGGGGCGATAGTTCTCGGGGTTTGAAGACGCACCTTTCTTAGGGATCGGTTGAACGTTAGCCACTTTCCAGCAGGAGGGGTAGGTACCCTTACGTAACGAAAAGCTAAAAAGGTTTGCCAATGGACGGGCTAACGCCGATGAGCACTGCTTTAAAACCAGCGCTGGAATGCCATCGGGTCCCGGTGACTTATTTACGTTGAGATCTTCAAGAACCCTTTTAACTGCACGAGCTCGGAAAAATATCTTGGGCATAGTACTGGATACTCTTTCAAGTTCTGGCCTTCCGGCAAGAACGAATTTCTTGCAAATAAATCAGCGAAAAGGTTAGCCATCATTATTATCAACCGGGTCAGTGAACACTTGGTCATCCTTTATAAGGGTCGGGATAGAAGAACTAGCATTGTCCCTTACTCTCTTTACGAATGACCAAAAGCTCTTACTACCCCGAGGGGCAGAAGGAACTTTAGCACGGAGACGCTGTTCGTAGAGAAGCTTCTCGCGTCTCAGTACCCTGGCACAATTTGTTCTCGCCTGCTTGCGCAGCATATCAGAATTGTCGTTTTTGTCGTCCCGCCAATTTCTGAATGCTTCCTCTTTAGATCTAACTGCATTCCTGCAAGTCTGGTTAAACCAACACTTATCCTTTGACTTTACCGAAATTAGCTTCGATGGAATAAATTTCTTCATTCCAAGCATTATCACATTACCCACCATTTCGGCCGCGGCATCGACGTTACCGTCAAGGAAACAGAGTTTCCAGTTGAATTGCCGGAAAAATTCGTTAAGTTCTAGCCAACGAGCCTTTTCGTAAATGTAAACCGAGCGTTTAGTAGCCGGTCGAAAAACAATCTGAAGTGCCGAGTACGAAAAGGATGCTGAAATAGTGCTATGATCTGAGTTACCAAGAGGATCAAGGACTTTTACTTCATACTTTTCAGGGTGTGAAGTAAGAAAAAGGTCGAGAGTATTTTGCTGTTGCCCTTCAACACAAGCATTGTGTGTTGGTTCGTCCACTAGTTGCGTCAGGTGGTTGTGCGCTGCGAAAAGCTCAACGTATTGGCCATCGGGAGTGGTATGGCTGGAATGGCGTAGCCAAGAAGAATTGTGAACGTTGAAGTCCCCAGCGACGACTACTTCAGCGCTCGGACAACTCGCAAGTATTTCGGTGATGTTATCAGACAAAGTGTCAAAGCCATTAAAGGTATCCTCCCCTGTTGCATTTGGACTCCTGTAAAGGAATCCGAAATATAATGCGTGTGACCCTATCCCAAACTTAACCCAAAGACAGTTAAATTTGGGATCACTAGTGCCCAGGCGTCCCTGGCACTGATACACGATATCATTTCTGACGTATACCGCAAGACCCCTATGGAAGATAAAAAGCGATAGAAGGTGATAACCAGGTAAGTGAAAATCCTGTGGATCAGCATCCTCACTTACCTGGGTCTCACATAAGGCGAAAATATTCGGCCGATGGAAACGAATGTGAGCATATACAGACAGAAAATTCGCCCTAAGCCCACGTATATTACAGAAGTCTAACCGGAAACGACCTGTCATTAAAACTAATTAAAAAAAAAAAATATATCAAATCAGTAATCCAAACGCAATTACAATTGACCAAGTAGCCGATTTGTTGCTGTTTTGAGTCATTAATGACCAGTGTTATACCTTCGTCATTAAAAAATCCCAGCAAAAAACCACCTACCGGTCTCTTGTACCGCGTAAAAAAAGGTTGGGAAAGGCTAGAGAATTAGCAACAGCAATGACACTAAACAAGAAACATAAAAGCCCTTTGTATGGTCATGCAAAAAAAATAACGGAGAAACGTTGACGTCAGCAGAGAAATAGACAGCAGAGTAAATAATATGTTGTTGTAGTTTGATTTTGATTTATTTTTTTATCACTAGAATGATCAATTAAAGACTAACTCTAAAATTCTTTAAACATCTATTTTATATAGTTCTTAATATAACGGTAGTAAAGGTTTTAATATGTATTAATAATATAAAATTCAAAATAATGGTAAAATGGATAAATGGAAATATTTGATAAATATGATTTAAACAACAATCGATGAATTATATAATTAACAAATTAAAAGATAATCTCAATGAGAGAATTCAAGTAAGAAATACTTATTATAATTAGAAATGGAGGAGAGAGGGAGGCCGAAATAATAGGGTTATTCACAATATATAACTCTAGGCCATCCGTATATCAGAGTTATCTTTTAAGTTAACGTTAATTTATTTTGGTTTTTACAGTTCTATTTTGATGCTGTCATAACCTACGGGCCATCCGTAGATGATAGTTAACTTTTTTGAGTTAACGGGCCGGTAATGAATTACCAAGTATACTATGTACCGCCGTTTACGTTAGTGGACCAGTATTGGCTCGTTTGTATTTTTCTGCCTGGGCACTCATACCACACTGAAAAAAATAACTATACTGAAATTAAATAAACACTGTTATTAATTTAAGTACACAATTTTTTTTATAATTTACTTCAACTTAACTTAATATAAGGTGGTTTTACTTAAAACAAAGAAAATAAACTTGAAGATAGTACATGCAAATACTTAATAATGCACAAAAGTTTTCCTTAATTTGTTTTTTTAAATTTAGTTAAATATTCTTTACATTAATGGCGAATTGATTGCATATAAGAAAAAAAGGGTTTATTAAAAAATTTTGTTTTACTTAAAAGAAAAAAATTTAAATTGTGTGAAAAAAAAATAAATAAGTACGTAACTTACTTAAAAATAGTATAGACATTTTCAAGACATTGAATCAAATAAGTACTAATCTTTAATTCCAAAACGCATTTTCTTTAATTTAATCAATTTTTGTTTTAAGTTAAGAAAAAAGTAACCTTTATTTTATTGATTTCATTGACTTTATTTGAATCCATATCTTCATCAGTTTAAGAAAGAATTGACTTAACTTAAGAAAAAAATACTTGAGGTGTTTTGGGGACCCCATCTGGGGGCCCCATCTAAAGACCCCATGAGACCCTAACTTTAAATCCAAATTTCGATTTTCGCGTAATTTTCAAATGCCTATAACTCTGCAAATACTGCAGATACGAAAAAAATTCTAAAGGCATTTTTGTAGTCCTTAACTTGTAGAATATGACCGCCGAAGACCCGAAAGCTCTCCGAGTTATAGTTTTCGAGTTATTTCATGATCAAATTTCTCAAGACCCCATTCCCAGATCTCGAAAACTAGGCCAGATAGAGCGATTCTGACCAAAATTTTGGATAAAAATCAATAGTGACCCTATAATAGTGTACGCACATACACATGGGCGGACCCCATATATTGGGGGCCCGTAGGGTCCTCACATTGGGACTCCATAGGGTCCACATAATCCGTAAGTTTAAGGAAATTTTTACTTATCTTAAAAAAATATTTTTCCTCTGGATAAAAACAATTAAACTTATAATAAGTACAATTTTACTTACTTTTAAGATATATTTAAGTAAATGCATTACTATGTTTTAGGAAAAAATATACTTGGGAGAAGAATTAATATCTTTGGAGCCCTCGCATACCCTTCTTTTTTTAAATTAAGTTCAACATGCTTTAAAAATGGTAAAAAAATTTTTCAGTGCATACATCGACGAAAAAGCAATAACAATAGAATAACCATAAAAGAAAGTTTTAAAAACATTTAAGCGTAAATATTTGGATAGAACGTGTGATAATGTATGTGTTTGTCATTTATTTATATGTATGTATGTTTGGTTGGATTTTTGGTGTACACATACAAATATAAAAAACCCAGCAAAATTTTCGGTTGCAAAGAACCGATTGTGGAACAACTTATACTTCCCAAGAACCTGTTCTAATTCTTGTGCAACACCGATTCTTTTTACAAAGGGATTGTCCCAAAAGCAACAGGTGTTTGTAAGCAAAATTGGATCATATTTTTGTTCCTCGGAATCGGTTCTAGAAGTAAAATTTGGAACAGAAATAAGAATTAAAGACATATTTTGAATTGCATTAATTTATTAAAGAAAGATAAAGACAATGATTTATAAAATGGAATATTTACATTTTTTAACACACGTTTATCCTTTTCCGCCTCCAAAGTTGCATTTTGGGCCTTACAATAATGACATACCAGAACATGGATTTTCTGCAAACAAAAATAAAAAATATAGTATTATTAGTATTTGACCCGACACAGACAATGAAAATTTAATTTACTCACCTTTATTTTAACAATTTTCACGATTATAATCTGCTATTTTAACAGAATTTCACGTTTTTTCTTGATTAACAAAAATAAATTGATATTTATTTTTTTAATTTTTTTGACACATAATTTTTTTTTAATTCCTGAGAACCAAAATGTTATGAAACTTTGATTGCAGAGAACAAGCTTCACAATAATTTTCACTTAACTTGTTCTGAATAATTAAAGTGTAATACTGTATGGTTACCGAAGAACCTGTTCTAGAACAAGTGTTGTCAGAATCGGTTCTGAAAAATTTTCCTGGGAAGAATCTGTTGAAGAAGGAAAGCTCAAACCATGACATCATTATATGACATACCCCCTATACATACAAACGTAAAAAGTCAAAACAAAACAAGAAAGGAAAAAAGCCAAATAAAAGAGCATACATACATCCATATACATATGTATGTGTGTGTCAGAGACTTAAATGAATTAATTGTGTCGAAATATTTTCAAATCTATTCAAAGTTAGTTCGAATTTCTTTTTTTTTATGGCCCACTTAAATTTTAAATTTTTTATAAAAGGCATTGGGAAAACGTTACAAATACTATAATAAATGCATTTTTGAGCTTAAAAATATGTCTATACAATTTTATGGCGGTCATTTTTTTAGAACATATTAACCCTCTAAATACCATTTCAAGGGACCATTTTAGTCCTTTCTCCAAAACTAAACACATAATTCTAATAAAACTTCCATTTAAAATGTTCTACAAATATTTTCTGCTTAAAAAATACACTCTGAGAAATTTCCGTAAACTTACTATTATAAATTGGGTAAATTTTTTTTGAATAACACGCATTTTGTGTTTATATGAGCACAAAATGCGTTAATGATGTTCAAATAATATTTTGTGCAATAAATTTCAACGGCAGGAAGTTTGTCTCGGATATAGAAAGTACTTAAAAATGTAAAATTTAAAGTATTAACATTTTTGTTAAATATCAAAAAAAATGTATGTAATAAATACACTAATATAATAAATTTACATACACTAAAAAAACCTTGTAAAATTACATAATTCATCGTCAATAGGTTTCGTTTTACTTGATTATCCCCCAGTTTTCAATCTGATTATCGCCAAAGAAGCAATTGATCGATATATATAGACAGTTTTGCTTTAATTTTACCGAAGTTTAGAAATAAAATGCCTGAGAATTTTGTACTCTTGCCCAAAACATTAAATCATGATAATGTTTTGCGGAAGATTTGGATGTACTTGCCAAAGCAAAGTTTTTTTTAGAAAAAATAATGTTATACAGTCAAACTCGGTTATAACGAACTCGGTTATAACGAATTCTCGGTTATAACGAACTAATTCTAAAGTCCCGACGTTTTAGCATAAATTTTCACACAAAATACTTCTTTTATAACGAACTCGGTTATAACGAATCCTCGGTTAAAACGAACTACTTATTATGGCCCCACGAACACAATTTCATGTATATTTACCTTTTTATAACGAACTCCCATAAATATTTTTTAATGAGTGGCAATCATGTTTATTAAACTAACAAAAGGTTGGAATTTTTTTGGTTTATATTATAATTTTGATAAAATTTATTTATGTTTTTAATGATTTCTTCTCAATAAGTAGTTTATTTACGAAAAAAACATCAAATAAAACAAAACTGGATCTATTTTTTTTTTTAAATAAAACTAGGTTGATAAAAAATATACCCCGCTTATAGCGAACTTCGCTTATAACGAACTATTTTCACTGGTCCCTCCGAGTTCGTTATAACCGGGTTCGACTGTATTAGTTTGCTATTCCATGCAAAACGAATTGAAATATCAGTCGAGGACCACATTAAAAAACCAAAAGAGCTGTACATTTTGTAAGTGAGTGCAAAAATAAGTGCAAAAAAGTGTTTTTACATTTTGGAGACCCGAGTAAAAAAGTTTTGATATAATCATATCATTTTTAATATAATTATATATAAATTGATCAATCATTTGATCCCAAAAATGGAGGATCCAAAAATATATGATTAGATCTTATTAGATCTAATTTGATATAATCAGATAAATTTAGATTAAAAAAATGAAACGGTAAATTTCATCAAATTTGATATTGAAGATCAATTTAGATCTAATAAGATAAAATTATTTATTAATATATCTTATTAGATCTAAGTTTTTATAATATCAAATTAGATAATATTTACCGTTCCATTTTTAGGAACAAATTATATCTAATTATATCAACTTTTATCTAATAAGATATATTCGTATATTTTTGAAACCTCCATTTTTGGGATCAAATGAGATATGGCGCCGTATTATTTTTTTTAGACGGGGAGTATAAAAGATTCGGCACCAAAGAATATAACAGTCTCACTTATGTACATTTGATAAACAAATGGAAAATTTTTATGCGAAAAGCATAGACTTGGTGAAAAAGTAGTTTTAGTGAAAAAAATATATTTTTTTGGGGAAAAACAAAATTATGTTAAAAAAAATTTAATAAACCAAAAATTTTTGGTGAAAAAAAATTTTGATGAAAAAAAGTTTTTGATGAAAAGAAAAATTTTTTGATGTAAAAAAAATTGATGAAAAAAAAAATATGAAAAAAAAAAAAATCTTTTGGTGATAAAAAAAATTTTGATGAGAAAAAAATTGATAATAAAAAATTTTATAAAAAAATTTGATAAAAAAATATGATTAAAAAAATTTATGAAAAAAAAAATTGATGAAAAAAAAAATTTATGAAAAAAATTGATGAAAAAAAAAGTTGATGAAAAAAAAAATAATGAAAAAAAAAATTTATGAAAAAAAAAATTTGATGAAAAAAAAAATTTATGAAAAAAAAAATTTATGAAAAAAAAAAAATTGATGAAAAAAAAAAATTTGACAAAAAAGAATGATGAAAAAAAAAATTTATGAAAAAAAAAGTTGATGAAAAAAAAAAAATTGAAAAATAAAATTTGATGAAAAAAAACATTATCATGTTAAAAAGTAAATTTTATTTAAATTTCAGAAAGAAAACAATTATTTATGGTTCAAGTCTGATCTCTTACGAAAAAAATATAGTTTTTAAAAAAATTGCCTGAAATTTTTAAAAGTTACCTGCTTTTGAGAAAAATGAAAAAGTTCAGTTTTTATACAGTTTTAGTTTATTGAATGTAACACCAGGTAACAAATTTTGAAAAATTGCCATTATATTGACAGTTTGACTAATTTAAATGAAACTTAGAAAAAAGTTTAAAAAAAATAAATTTTATTTGTGTATTTAACGTTCAAATAAGATTTATGACAAAGAAAATGAGTGTTTTTTCTTCATAAATTCTGTTAACAATTGTAAAAGTTGCAAGCATTCGAACAAACATGCATGAATTAATTTTTATACGAAAACGAGTGTATTTGTTGATTTTGGATGTGCTGAATGTAAAAACACACAAATATAAATGTATTTGTATAAAAACTGAATTTCTGAATTTTTATTTAAATGCATGTAACTTTTACAATTATCAACATATTTTTATAAAACGCCTCTTATTTTCTTCATAATAGATTAATTAATGCTCAAGGGGATGACGTAAAATATGTTGCACAGTGTAATTCAAAGATTTTTTGTGTTTAAAAAATTTATATTTTTATTTTTCAAATGATTTAAAACAGATTTGGAAAATTTTGCAAGACTAATCCGACACGTGTTTCGAATTTTTTGTATTGAGTTTAACAAAAATCAAATTAAGTTTTAAAAATTTCAAAGTTTGTGGAAATGAATTTCTAAATTTTTTTTCTAAGATCTTTAAGGAAATCTTTCCAAAAATGAAACAATACATTTAACGCCATTTAAAACAAAGTTAATAAAAACCTTTAGACAAACACGCAAAAAGAATAAAAAAAAAAGGAAATTTGTTCCAGTAATTTGTAAATGAACAAAAACATGTTAGTACATTGTTGGCTGTGAAAGCAAGTGGTGGTCATAGAAAGAAAAAACGAAAAGCATAACAAAGAAAAACACACAGTATTAAGAATTAAGTGACAAAACAAAGAAAAGGATAAACAAATACATATAAAAAAGAATACAAATTTAATTTATATATACCATCAGTTTTAAAAATGAGTTGCCAATTATCCTTTTATAAAGTGCTATTAAATTTAATAAATACAGTGTTATCGGTGCGTATGAGTAATTTGATTTAAAACCTGTTAAAATCATGTATACGCTATCAAACATTTTATGAATATATGAAATCCTTCACTCATCCATACAACTTTCTCTTCCTGTATCCATTAGTTACTTGGCATTGGTTTAATAGCATTGTCCGTTTATGAATTAAACTCATCTACACCTGGTACCTTTGAACATGTTGCTATTGTTGTACAAATATTTATTGGTTCATTTGTTATACTCACCTCGTTTATGGGTTGTATTGGGGCTTGTCGTCATTCGTCAAGTCTTATATGGAGTGTAAGTACAAGTAGTTGCGATATTTCTAGTACATATTTACTATTTATTTATTATTTTCTATGTCAATGTCCAAAACTAGTTATGAGTTTTTTTTACACCCTACTCTTATTGTAAGTGGGTGTATATAAGTTTGGCGTTCCGTTTGTAACAACTAGAAATATCGATCTGAAATCCCGTTAGGTTAGGTTAGGTTGGATGGGCGTCCGCCAATTTGGCGAATTCACTCGGAGACCATAAGGCCCATTTGGATTCCCCTATAGTTGTCTCCCTACTCCCCTCTGATATACAAAACTCTACCTCTCAAACCACCCCGATTCTCTTAGGTATTCTGCTAGAGATGTCAATGGGACACTGTTTAGGCAATCTAGGTCATCAAAAAATCATTGCCCCAAATACTTAAGACGACGTTTCATCAGACCCGGACATTCACACAACAAATGCTTCACTGACTCCTCCTCCCCCACCTCTCCACCTCTCCACAACTTCTACAAAAGTCCCTGTCAGAAATTCCCATACGAACGGCCATTTGGCCGATTATATAGTGTCCTGTCAGTACTCCTACTAATAGGCTAACCGTCCGTTTGCCAAAGGTAAGAAGACTTTCTGTCCTCTTAGGATTTGGCAGTGGCCACATGGTTCGCGATATCCTGCACGTGGTCAGCGATATCCACCTATCCCTCTTCCTATTCTCTGATATCCTATCAATTTCGTTCATCAACTCCACTATAGGATATCAGGTTCGACGCGTTCCCCCACCGACTCGGAGCCATTTCTTGCACATTCATCAGCTAATTCGTTACCATCGACCCCACTATGTCCAGGGACCCAGATTAGCTTGACTGTGTGCTGACTGATTCGATGAAGGGATTGTATACAATTACTAACAATTCTCGATTTTACAGTGTTTGAACCTAAGGCCTTCAGAGCTGCAAGACTGTCCACAAAAATGTTGATGGCGCAAGGACTTAGGTCCTTTGTCATAATCATCTGCGCGGCTTTGTCAATTGCAAAAACCTCGACCTGGAAAACACTACACTTGTCCGGGAGCCTTACTGAGGCTCTGAATTCGAGGCATTCAGAGTATACCCCCGAACCTGTACCCATCTCCATCTTCGATCCTAATGCTTAAGCATTAGTGACTCTCTTAACCTAAGAGCCGATTTTGCTGCTATAATCTTGATGTAGATATCTACGGGCTGAATGTTTAGCATCACTTCCAGACCGGCCTGGGGTGCTGATCTAATAGCACTAGTGATACCCACGCACGCCAGTAGCTGTACCTTCTGTAGGTTGCAGAGATATGATTTCTTAACCGCTGCTTTCCATTACACAAGGGCTCCATAGGTACACTCAAAATAAATTCTCTGTCCAATCAGCAGAAAAATCTGCTGAAAATACACCCATTTTGAGCCATATGAGAAATCTGCTGATTTTAGCAGACACGGTTTGCTAAATATCTGTCATAAGAGGTGAATAAATATAACAAGAAAAAAAAAAAAAAAACATACGGCGCCAGCCAGTATCGAACTCGCCACCTTCCGATTTGAAAGTACACTTCTTAACCACTACTCTACGGAAGCTTATACTTTTATCTGGCGTTTTAGTTATTTCACATGTGTGTTTTTCGGCAGCAGAGAAATCTGATTTTAGCAGAAATATCTGCTGATTTTAGCAGAAAAATCTGCTGATTTTAGCAGAACAATCTGTGGATTTCAGCAGAATAATCTGCTGATTTCAGCGGAACAATCTGCTGATTTCAGCAGAACAATCTGCTGATTTCAGCAGAGCAATCTGCTGACAATCTGTTTTGCTTTTTTTTTATATAAAAAAACTTCTTGAAAAAATAATGAAATTCAAAAAACAAAATCAGTATAAACATAGTAAAATGTCTGTTATTTTCTTAAACTGAATGACAGAGATTTTAGTAAAAATATCCTTCTCAGCAGAACAATCTGCTAAAAGATTGCTAATTCAAATTGAAAGTCGTTTTACAGATTTTTTGACAGAGTTTTTCTTTTGAGTGTAAGTATTGGTCTAATTATCGCACCATACATCCAGTGGATAATATACGGTTTTAGACCCCACCTTCTTCCGAAAGTTCTTTTGCAGTGTAAAAAGCACATAACGACTTTTTCATCCTTTCCTCTGTATTCCTTTTTCAGAAAAGCTTTGAGTCCAGGATTACACCCAGATATTTCAGAAAAAATTCACATTTTTTGACCTCCAATTCTTTTGACCACCAGTTTTTTGTAAACAAAGAAAGATTTTAATTATTTTATTATTTCATTACTATACATTTAGGTGCACCAAAATTAATAAACAATAACATCTTTTCTTTGTTTACAAAAAACTGGTGGTCAAAAGAATTGGAGGTCAAAAAATGTGAATTTTTTTCTGCTATACTTAAAAAATTTCGCTGTTTGTTTGGGTTGTTCGAAAAATTATTTGATCACTGAACAAAATCTATTGGACATTTTTTAAAATTTTTAATGTTTGAACTTCGAAAAAATAGATTTGGAAATTTTTTTAAAAAATGTTATAAAAAATGTCTATAAATAATTTAATTTTCCAGATTGACCCTCGTAACACATTTATTATTTACTCAATCTGGACGCCATTAAGCTTAAATTAAAGCTTTCTAAATTACCTACAGAAAATTTTTTAAAATAATACTCATTTGATAATAATAACGTTTAGTATTGTTAACTTTGTTTTTAACAAATTACATTTACCATAAAAAAGTTTCCAATTATTGTCGCCCACTGTATGCCAATATCTCAGTAAATACTGTCACGCGAAAAAGTCCAACAGCATTTTTGTAGCTCTTTGCTCGTAAAACACTACCGCAAAATACCTGAAAGCCTCCGACTAATAGTTTTTGAGTTATCCAGCTTATAAAATTCTTAAGACCCTATCAGGCCCCTAATTTCCGTATCTCAAAAACTAAGCAAACCAAAGGTCAAAATCGATGGCGAAACTAAAATAATCCAACGGGGATTATATCCTCAATATTTTTAAATTCAAATAAATTTTTATTTAAAATGTTTTGGACATTGTTATTCGGCCAAGTCGTATTTAACTTTCTTATTTCTTTTTTTTAATTTTATTAACTGCTCTTTGGCTCTCCCATTTCTATTTTTACAGTATGCCATGTGTATGGTATTTTTGTTGGCATTCCAAATTTACATTATTGTCGCTGCCCATTCTACGGATTATGTAGAAAATGCCCGTACTAACTTTAATAATTTATGGAATAATTATACTACAAATTCAGAACAAATAACAATAATGGAAAAGAAGGTAAACCAATTTAAAAATAAAAGAAATTTCTTGTATAAAAACTATTTAAATTTTACAACTAATTAATAAAATTTATTTTAATTTCTAGTATCATTGTTGCGGTAAAAATGGTTCACAAGATTATATTCTAATGGGCAGATCAATACCAAAGAATTGTTATGAAAATGAGGAAAGGACACCATTAAATCTATTCACCGATAGTTGTTTGGAAATTGTCAAAGATAATGCCTTTAAAAGTGGACAAATTGGTTTAGCTATAAAATGGATATTATTCTTTTTGGAAGTAAGTAAAAAATCTATTGAGAAAAAAATTAATTTATTAAAGTGATTCTGAAAGAAAAACGAGTGATTCTGAAAGAAAAACAAAACAAAAACAGTAAATTTTGCTTACGCAGTTATGAGGTCAATTGAACGACAATGGAGCTGTTCTTACTATACCTTCGGCTGCATTATAAATCCTCATTAACCTAATACCATTGGACATATTGGGTAGTCAGCACTTTAATGAAAAAGCTAGTTCTCTTTTAATAATAAGGGCACACGGGGCACATGTTCAGGGGTCGACCTTATGGACATTTTTGAATGGAAAAATATATTTTCGTATTGAAAAAGTCTCAAATTTTAAGACACTTTTCTTATAGCAAAAGTCTCAGATTCTCAGAAATTGTTTGTATAGAAAAAGTCTCCGATTCTGAAACATTTTTCAAAAAGTTATCGATTTCACAAGTGCAACAACCAAAATAGGAATGGTATGCAACCAAAAGCAAATGAAAGTTGACATATTCCATAAGAAAACCCTCAAGGCTTTTTCCTAGATCACCGCGTTTGAAGTTGGTGAACTTTTATTATAATTATAATAGTAATTGCTTGAAAACTGTATGAGTGGCGTATGATTAATTTTGTAATATCTATTAAATAGCAATCATACGCAACGATGCTCAATGGTTATTGTTAATGATTTGACTATTCATTAAGTAGGTACTGGACCGATTGTAGTGAAATTCATACCGGTTGTAGCTAACGTAATTTTGAGCTTTAGTTTGGACGCTTGACCCCATATGTCCAATAAGGGCACTACCAGGGGCTAATAAAGTTGGACATGTTTATTACACGAAAACTTTAAATGATTTAAAATCATCAAGTTTAAATGCATGTAAAAAAAAAATCTAGCTCTGAACTAAAAAAAACCTTGAGGGCTTTGTTATGTAAAATATCAAATTTCATTTATTTTTTGTTTCATCGCATTTCAATTCGGAAAGTTCGATTTTGTGTCACTGTGTTTTTAGACGATTCTCGTATAGAAAAAGTATTCGATACTGAAACATTTTTCGTAAAGAAAAAGTCTCCGATTCTGTGACATTTTCCGTAAAAAAAAGTTTCAGATTTTGAGTCTTTTTGTATAGAAAAATTTTTAGATTCTGATAATTTTTTGGATAGAAAAGTCTCACATTTTGCGTGTAGAAAACATCTCGAATTCGGAAAATTTTTTATATTGAAAAAGTCTCAGATTCTGAACATTTTTCGTAAAGAAAAAGTCTTCGATTCTGAGACATTTTTCGTAAAAAAAAATCTCAGATTCTAAGACTTTTTTGTATAGAAAATGTTTCAAATTCTGCGACATTTTTCGTATAGAAAAAGTCTCCGATTCTAAGGTATTTTTCCTTAAAAAAGTCTTAGATTCTACACATTTTTCGTGTAGGAAAAATCTTAGATTCCGAGACATTTTCTATATAGAAAAGGTCGCAAAATTACTCAAAATCATTTTTAATGATTTTTTTCCTCCGAAACGCAAAAAAGTTTTGTACGTTTTTTTTTTTGGAACTTTCAAAATTTAAAAAAAAAAATGGTTTGGAACTTTTCAAAAAATTTTTCGGAACTTAGAAATCTTTTCAAACTTTTCCCCCTCAGATTCTGAAACATTTTGTGTATAGAAAAAGTCTCGGACTCTAAGACATTTTTCGAATAGAAAAAGCCTCTGACTCTGAGACATTTTTCGTATGGAAAAGGACTCAGATCCTGTTACGTTTTCCGTATAGAAAAAGTCTCAGACTCTAAGATATTTTTCGTATAGAAAAGGTCTCAGAGGCTGAGACGTTTTCCATATAAAAAAGTTTATATGGAGAGGTACATACGTAGGACCGCCAAAAGCACATGAAATAATCTCTATTAAATATAAGCTGACCCGTATTTTTTCATTTGGCGAAATTCCTGCTACTTCGGATTTTATTCGGATTTAATTCGGATTTTCATAAGGTGGCAGCCCTTTTTTAAATTTGAGATTGGGCAGCTAAAAAAACAGGTAACTCTTATTTTTCTCGCCTCATTCCCATATGCAAGTTTCCGAACAATCGGCGGGTGCCCTCTGAAAGACCTTCCTTGTAAGTTCCAAGCAGTGTTGCCAGAAAATTTTTTCCTCATATCCCCAACCTTGAAACGAAAATCCCTAAAAATCCCAAAAATAAATTTTTAATCCCCAAAATTGTTCCCAAAGCAGACTTCCAACAAAAAATCTAAATAAAAATACTATTTTTAAAAAAAGCTAATGAGACTCGAGAAGAATAACTATAGAAATAGTCAAATTCTGTATTAAATAAAACTTACATGATTCTTAGGTATTAAAAATTACACCGTGGCATAAGTAATAAATCTTGGTTTTTAGTTCCATAGAAAACTTTTTTTTTTGTGTAGTACATAAAAAAACTTGTCAAATTACTGGAAAAAGTCTTGTTATCCCATTTTACCAATAATAGACAGTTTTCCTTGTTTTTTAACAAACAATCGAAATTTGCATTTTTTGTAATTTTACAATTTTTTTTAAGAAAATACTTTGTATTTTCTTGTAACTGAAAAACATTTTATCTGTAATTTTACTTTTTTCTTTTTAATCTCTATTTTACAGATAATAAACAGAGTTTTTTGTTAAAATACAGATTTTAGAAAAACACTTTGTTCTTTTCTCGTAACCAAAATACTAAATTTATTTTTGATACAAAAAACTCTTCAAAAATCTTCCAAATATTTCAACAGCTCTTTAAAAAGGGTCTTAAATTACAATAAAACCTAGTAAATTTTAAGAGGATGTCGTGGAAAATTGAAGGTACTCGTAAAAAAACTCGTAATTTTCACAAAAATAAAAAAGTAAATTCACAATTTGGAAGCATTAAATCGGGCAAATTATTAACTCGATGGCATTTCCCAATTGTCAACACTACTTGCACATTAAGGAAAGATAAATTGATCAGGAATCAAATAGTAAATAAAATAGTAAAATTCTGATCGCTTTTATCAATATTTTACAGATAATTCTGTAAATTTACAGTTTCTTTTAATCGAAATCATTTTATAGAGTTTTCCTGGTAAAATAGCAAAAAATCTTGGTGGTTGGAAATCTACACTCAAAAAAAAAACTGTAATGTTAGCAAAAAAAGCTTGCAAACCTACAAGAAAATTTGCAGATTTTGAACCCACAATTTTTTTGCTAAAGTTAGCAAAAATGTTTTGCCAATAATTAGTTAACTAAATATTTTTTTTTTAACTTAGTTTATACACATCTGAGGACCCCATTGGGTTCGGACCCGATAGGTCCAGACCCCGATGGCCTAGACCTAGTAGGGTTTCTTAAAAATCGTCATAGTTTTTGATCCAAAATTTGTGTCCGTTTCGCTCTACCTTGCTTAGTTTTTGAGATACGTGATTATAGGGGACCACTGGGGCCTTGAGAATTAAAAAACTCGATAACTTTAAAAATATTACTCGGAGAGCTTTTGACTATTTTGCGGTCTTGTTCTACGTGTTGAGAGCTACAAAAACGCTTTTGGACTTTTTGTTGTGTCGGCAATATTTACCGAGATATGAGCATTTTAAAATTTTCGAGAATGCTAACTTTTTTGGATCCAAAGTTAGGGCCCATTAGGGTCCACACATTTGAAGAGGACCGGCGATACTATGGGGATTCTAAGAACCAAAATTGGCCTCCATTTTGCTCTATCTGGCTTAGTTTCCGAGATAGCGCCATTTTAAGTTTTCTGAAAATAAAAAAAAATTTACCATTTATATTGCTAATATTAGCAAAAAATCTTGTAAAAATGTAGTCAACTCAATTTCAAATTTAGCAAAAGAAATTAGTTCAAAGTTTGTTTAAAATTGCTAATGTGCTAAATGAAGTTTACAAGAATTTTTTGCTAACATGCTAATCTCAACTAAAAATTTGCTAAAAGTTAGCTAACTAGCGTTAGCAAAAAAAATTAGTAAATCTACTAACGTATTTTTTTGAGTGTATGGTATTTTCTGCTGGCTCGGCAGCGTATCTCAGTAATTTAACAGAGTGATTAATATGAGTGAAGTTTTACTGCACCAAAAAAGTTGTAAATTTACAATTTTATTGGTAAAAATCCTGTAAAACTACAAAAAGCTCGTAATTTTTACTAGGAATTCTCGTAAATTAGGAGGTAGCAGAAAATCTAGTAAAGTCACGAAAGCTTTTAAAATTACAAGATTATTGGTAACAAGCTTGTAAAATGACAAGAAATATGTCAAATAGGAGGTAGCAAAAAAAACTTACAAGTTTTTCTTGTCATTTTGCAATATTTGTTTTTTTAAGTGTAACAATTTTAGCTTTTACAAAAGTCCAAATATAGAAACACAGCCAATTCATAAAAATGAATTTTGAAATAATTTACATAATTTCTTCTCCAAAATAAAATCAAAATATTCTAATATATAATTTATTTTATTTCTTTTCAGTTATGTGCCTTAGGAATTGCATCCCTGATGGGAATTAATTTACGAAACAAACACAGAAGGGAACAATTTCAGAATTAAAAAAAAAAAACATTTATATTTTATAAATTTGTTAAAATTTATTGTTAATTTATATGTATTTATGTATACAAATAATATAAAATATCTTTATATAAATATATATGTACCTACAATATTGATGATTTACAAGGTATTTTTTATTTATGCCTCATATATCAAAAATAAAAAAAGTGTAAACAAAAAAAATCTAAATTACATTTATATATTTTATTGTTATTTATAAATTTTTTATATCTTATTGTTTATTTGTAAAAAAAGAATAATAAAAATAATAATTTTCTCGCAAGAAATAGACCATACAAAAATATGTATACCCGAGTAAAAGAGTTTTGATTATCCATTTAGTCGATTAAAGAATTTCCAAATCAAAGTTTGTATACAAAATTTTAAAGTAACACTACTCTACACTGTTTTTGCACAGACTTCTATTTTCCAAAGTATTTTGGCCTCCTTAGCACGAATTTGTCATCAGAAAATTTGTATCAAATAGGCTACTCGAGATATAGGCATTTTAATTTTTAATTGGTACACTAAAAATAATAACTCTCTAAAATACTCTGTAAAATGACTGTAATCTCAATTCAACAGATATTTCACAGAGTTTTCTGTCAAAATACAGATTTAAAGAAAATACTTTGTATTTTGTTGTTACAAAAAAACGAAGTTTCCTCTGTTGTATGTATTAATTTTTACTTTGTAATCTTAATTTTACAGATAATTAACAGAGTTTTCTGCTAAAATACAGATTTAATCAAAATACTACTTTTTATAACAAAAAAAGTTTTCTGTTTTGAGTAGCTTTTGTTTTTGTTACCAAACATCAACATTTTATCTGTGTATTTTTTTTGAGAAAAAGTTGAGAAAGTTGAAAAAGTAGCAAAAAAAGTTATCAAAAAAGATCTTTTCAGAAATCTTATAAAAATATTACAAAATAACATGCATTTAACTAACCTCTGTAAATTTACAGAGTTTTTTCTGTATTTTTTTTTTTTGCATCAAATGCATTTTACAAATATATGTAAATTTACTTAGTTTTCTTTGCTAAATGGTGGTTTATTTAACAATATTTTACTAAAAACTCTGTAAATTAACTGTTTTTTTTTTTGTCCAAATCATTTTACAGAGTTTTAATGTAAAATTACAGAGTTCTCTCTGTCATTTACAGAGAAAACTCTGTAAATTAAAATTTTTTTTGTCAAAATCATTTTACAGAGTTTTTTAGTAAAATTCCATGAAATGTTGTTAGCTGGAAAAGTATGGTGTACTCTGTTAAATTTGCAGAGTTTCTCTGTAATTTAACAGAGTTATTACTTTGAGTGTAGCGTGCTAGCCTATGAAACAGGGGGTCGTGGGTTCGATTCCCACAAAACCCTTGGTCGATTTCGCTACAACAAGACGACAGTCATTGTAACCAGTTCTTGTTTAGGTGTAAATTGTTAAAAATATACACCTAAACAAGATTTGGCCTTCACTGATTAAGAGAATTCCAAATCTGATGTGTTGTCTAACAGACCAATCCATTTGGCCATCTCTGATTAGTCTCCGTCGCGGAAAAAAGCCGTAAATTTAGCTTGCAAGTTTCTAGAGGCTTACCAACACATTCCAATTCTGTTAGAACCTGTAAGGTAGTTTCCAGTCCTGCAAGCTCATCGGCTTTGCAATTCCCTGGAATGTCTCTGTGCCCTGGGACCCATATGAGTCGTATATCAAACTGCGTGGCACACCTTATTTGAAGACGTGCGTCAGTTAAGGGCAGATCTTGTTTGCAGAAACATGGGCTCCAGAGACTTGACCGCGGCTTGACTGTCAGAATAGATGTTGACTGCGGTTGTAGACATGACATTGCAACTCAAACAGTCAGCCACTTCCTATATTGCTCCTTGCAGCTTCGATTCATCTGTGTAAAAATTTATAGTGGCTTCACTACCTGGAATTAGTGGAGCCACCATAAATTTCTCCTCATCCAAGACTCCCTGGATGGTATCATAGTGGTAAAGTGGCGCTCAAAAACGCTCATAGAGGGAGCACAGTCCACATTTTGTGGTATTGTTATCTTCTTCAGAATCGCGCTATGGTCACAATTGAGTCGAATTGCCGACATAGCCGTATACTGCCCACCCTATATGTCCAATGGTACCAGGTGAAGGAGAATTTCTAATGCCGTAGGTGAAGTGCGAAGAATACCAGTGATGCACATCGACGCCATTCTCTGTACCTTCGTGATAAAGACATAGGTCATTGTTATTTCTAAAGCAGGCCACCAGACAATAATTCCATACAGCAGAAGTGGACGCACCACTGCTGTAAAAATACAATAAACGACTGTAGGGCCAAAGCCCTATCGTTTATCTTTTACAGTAGTATAAAGCAATCGTTGCTTCTTCTCACCCGTTGCTCAATATTTGGCCTGAAATTCAACTTCCTGTCCAGAAATACTTCAAGATACTTGCCTCTATCTGAGAAGGCGATTTCAGTAGCGTCCAGAGAAGTAGAATCGAAAGCAAGATTCTTATTTTTCCTTGTAAACATAATAAGTTCTGTTTTGCTTTGATTAGCTCCCAAACCACAGCCCCATTACCCATTTTAACAGATCTTTTAGAGAACTCTGAAGAATGTCCATTGATGTTGGCTAATGCTTTGTCTTTACCTCTATCGTTATAGCTTTTTCGGTAAGTATATTTACACAGACTTCAGTAGGAAAATTTATTATAATGAAATCGTAAACAAATGTCTCGAATATTTTCGTGGTTTTCTAAAAACAATAACAAAGCGCTTTTCAAAACAAAATCATTCATATGATCTAAAATACTATAGTTTCATCCAAAAACACATTTTATGTAGTGTATATGTACAGTTGTGGTAAAAAAAATAGCAACACTGACATTTTGTTCAAATTTAATGGTCGTGGTTATAATGTTATGCATGTCCAAGAAACGCCCAAAGTCTTCTTTAATGAAAAGCTTAAATGTGGATTACGTCGGTGTTACAAACCATGAGTGATTTAGAAGCACAGGTTCGAATCTCATGACAAGCTAGTCTGTTGATAAAAAAAACATATAAAGAATTTTTCTAGCAAATGTTAAGTAATCAATTTAACAAGTTTGTTTAATTTTTATTAATAATAAAAATTCGTTATTTATTCGACCTTTATAATGGGGAAATTGGCCTCAACCTGGAGTAATCAATTTAATATAAATACCTTTTTCACCTTAATGTAAGTTTAAATAGATGATCTAAACTTACACACCTACAGTGAACATCGAAGAGTGCTAACGAAGGAAGGGTGGCTTCTTCCGAAATTATTTTTTTCAGATTTTCTCATTGCACAACAAAAATAATTATTTCTCAGAAATAATTAATATGGACTCAAACCGAAATAAATAAAAACTTCAGTTGTAATTACCTACTGATGACGTAGAAGTGGCTACAGAAACCACACTCATAAAAATTTGTTAGTATTCCTTACAAAAAAGTCTGTTACCATTACTAATAAAGTTTTCAATTTGTGCCCGATAACTTTTTCAGTTACCATTACAAACTTTGGTTTTCAAAAATTAGTAATCTTAAAAAACACTAAAAAAATTAGTATTACTATTTTTTTTTTGTAAAAAAATTGTAAATTGTGTATTTTAAATTTTTGGTCTTTTTACTATATGTAAACTGCGTATTGCGCTTGTTGTCGCCATTACTATTTCAATGCAAGTCAGATTTTGTTTGAATTTTTGACCTGAAATATGTAAGAGAAAATATTGAATACATTTTTTTTTAATACAGAATATAAATTACATACCATATAAAATTAATGCTTTGAAAATTGTGTTGAATAAATTGGTGTTCTAGAATAAAAAATACATTTTATTGATATTATTTAAATGGAACACATAAATATACAGTTGTTACCTGCTTTCATCATTTTCTATTTTGTTTGGTTACCTGTATTTTGTGTTGTAATATTTTGTTGTTTGTACATTTTTTTATTTCTTCCGCTCCGCGACGTTGTCAATTCAAATGCTATTTTTCAACTGAATAATAGAAAGAAAGGCATGAAGAAAAGTACACAAAATTACCAATACTATTCTGAGTATTAAGAAATCAACCAAGGATGGGTACCAATTCGATAAAAGTATTGGTATTGGTTTTTAAAATTATATTAGTATTGGTATAGGTATTGGTTTTCATTTTTTGTTGAATTGGTATAGGTTTCGGTATTGGTTTTGAATTATTTAGGTATTGGGTATTGGTATTGGTTTTAGCCTCGGATTGGTATCGGTTTTTAATAAGTATTGGTATTTATCTTATATCGGTTTTGGTATTTGTATGCAAAAGGTTTTGTCGTTAATATTAATTTATTTAACGTACGTCGTCCTTCTGTCCGCCCCACAGTGCACACTGGGGCGTGATGGTAGGTTTTTTGGCCAAAAGTCTCTACAGGTCGTAAATGTTAACCGATCTTTTTGAAATTCAGAAATTAAGCCTATATTAAGGTAATTAATAAGTGCCTTGAAAGTTTTTGAAATCGGACCTACAAGGAAACTATTTCAGGGTGGACACTTCATTTTTAATCAAATTCACAGGTTTTATAGATGAATCAAATGAAGAGACACTTGTCTTTTGTTTATGTATTTGAATTAGAGATGGTCTGTGGTCCCGTTATTTGCGTGACTCAAAAAACACGTGATTCAGGCGTGAGCGATTTTTATTTAAATCACGTGATTATTGAGCGATTTTCATTTAAATTAAGTGACTATATTAGTGTAGGTTAACCTAACGTAACCTAGGGTAATAAATAAGTGCCTTGAAACTTTTTGAATTGAGACCTACAAGGAAATTTTTTCAAGGGTGGACACTTCATTTTAATTAAAATTTACAGATGTTATAGATTAAACAAATGAAGAGACACTTGTCTCTTGTTTATGTATTTGAATTGGAGATGGTCGCTGGTCCCGTGATTTGCGTGACTCAAAAAAATGATTTTCATTTAAATCACGTAATGTTGAGTTGAAAAATTCTAAGTGAGTGTCTAGAGAGTGGGTCGAATTTTTGCGTGAAGGATTTTTTTTTTTTGAAAAACCCCTTTATAAAAACTAAATAAAAAAAAAATTGTGGAAACCTCATTTTTAAACTCATCGTTATCAAAAGTTCTACGCCCTTTCAAAAAACTGTCTGGGCCAGAATTATCCTTTCTATCCCAACTTTCCAAAAAATTTGCCCGCTTGTGTCCGTTTTCAAAAATGGAATTAAAATAAATTTTATAAAAAAATAAAATTTATAAAAAAATTCGATTTTTTTTATTTTTTTTTTGAAAACTCCCTTTTAAAAACTCATCGTTATAGAAAGTTCCACGCCCTTTCAAAAAACTGTTTGGACCAGAATTATCCTTTTTATCCATACTTTACAAAAAACTTGCCCTGTAGCAATTCGTTAGTCAGGTAAAACCTAATAATGTGATGGAAAGAAAATGTTTGACGTCACAATTAAAACAAACGAAAATAAGAATACAAAAAAACCGAAACAAAACCGATAAGAAAGTAGAAAAAAATGAATTGGCATTGGTTTTTTATTGGTATTGGTTTTGAAGAATAAAAGTATTGGTTTTTAATTGGTATTGGTAGTGGGGAATCAGTATTGGTTTTTTATCGGTATTGGTATCGCACAAATAAAGGTATTGGTTTTTAATTGGTATTGGTTTTCAATTTGAATTGGTATTAACGGGTATTGGTATCGATAAGGTATTGGTACCCATCACTGAAATCAACCCTTTGTGTACACTGTACACAAGAAAAAAACAAGTGAGAGTGTTAAATTCGGCTGTGCCGAATCTATTATACCCTCCAAAATGTAAAAAAAAAATTAAAAACAAAAATTTGTCAGGGGCGTTTCTTTTTTTTTGGGGGGGGGGGGTTGATAGTGTCAGTGGGGGACGTTGAGAGCACCTTCCCATCGCGATAAATATACCAAATGTTTCATTTAATTAACAAAAATACAAAAAAAACATGTAAAAAAGTGTATTTTTTAGAGGTTGGTTTAGTTCTTCAAGGGGGAACTTTTTTCCCCCTGGTCCGATTTAGCCAATTTCCGAACTTAACCTGCCTAGGAACATAATACATATTTGTGCCAAACTTGAAGGGTCTAGCTATTTTATTTTGGACTGCATCGTGTTAACTACAGACGGACGGACGGACGGACAGACGGACGGACGGACGGACGGACATCGCTAAAATGTCTTAGAATCGACCACTGATCAATTATATATATACTTTATGGGGTCCCCGACCGATATTTCGATGCGTTACACACGGAATGACAAAGTGAGTATACCCCCATACTGTAGTTGGAGGGTATAAAAATCGCAGATAGCGTAAAACAAAAAAGGACCGCAAGTGGAGAAGAAAGAAAAAAGAATTAAAAAAGGTCGGTGTTTTTTTGAATTTTGCATATCTTCTTTTTACTGCATTTTGTTCCCTTTTTATACCCTCCAACCACAGTATGGGGGTATACTCACTTTGTCATTCCGTTTGTAACGCATAAAAATATCGGTCGGGGACCCCATAAAGTATATATATTATTGATCTATGATCGATTCTAAGTCGTTCTATGAATGTCCGTCCGTCCGTCCGTCCGTCCGTCCGTCCGTCTGTATAAAACACGATTCAGTCCAAAATAAAAGAGCTAGACCCCTGGAAATTGGCAAGCACATGTCTAATGTTCATAGGCCGGTTAAGTTCGGAAATGGGCAAAATCGATCTAGGGGGAAAAAAGTTCCCCCTTAACGAACTAAAAAAACCTCTTAAAAAACGACATTTTTACATCTTTTTTTGACAATTTTGTTAAACAAATGAAACGTTTTTATGTCAGAAGGGGTTTAAACTCCTGCACTTAGACCCTGGGGGCTGGAAAATTTAGTTTTTTTCTGCCCGTCCCCTTTTGTGGGCGTGGTTGTAAAAATCATTAAAATAATGAGAAAATGGTATTACTAAATTGCAAAAAGCATAATAAATAAATTAGTTAACATTTATCGCGATGGGGAAAGTATCCCCCACCACCCCCACCGAGCCCCCCCTCCCAACAAAAAAAACGACCCTGGATTTTTTATATGTTTTAACACGTTGGAGGGTATCATAGATTCGGCATAGCCGAATTTAACACTCTCACTTGTTTATATATTTTTTTATTTGAAAGAAAACAAAGTAGTTACAATGAAGCAGACAAATAAGTGTAATTCAATATTGAAAATAATAAACATATTCATACTCATCAAAGCGCAGTTTTACCATTAAAATAAAAAAATAACTAACTGTATATTTTTTTTAAATGCTCTTTTTAATTTCCAAATATCTTAATAACATTTTATTTTTGTATTTCATTAGTGCATTACTTTTCTAGAAAAGAAAACCGAAAAGTTAATACGAAATTTTTAAAAAATCAACTGAAAAAATTATTAAAAAATCAGTAAAAAATTAATAGTTTGTAACGCGAGTTTACTAAAACGAATTACAAAAAAATATTTTTTTAGTACAATTTAGTAAAAAAGTTGTAAAGTTGGGATACAAACAATTTTACAAACTTTTTTACTAACGTATTTTTTTGAGTGCATGATCTAGGGTAAATCCATATTTAATTCAATTAGAAAACACAATTTTCTTCTTCAATCAAAAACACAAACAACAGATGAAAATACACTTGGACGAAAAAAATTTAATAAATAAGTAGCAATTCCAGATCAGGTTGAGATTGCTAGAAATAGAATTGTAGTGTTGAAAACTGTCAAAATTTATTCTGTAGAAACTATAAATATTCACATATATAAAAAACTGTTTTTATTAACAAGACAAACCGATATTTAAAATCCTACTGATGATGACACTAACTGGGGTGTTTGAAACCGGTATAGGAAATACCAGAAATGTCTATAATTTTTAGAAATTCAATTTTTCTTCTGCGTTTTTTCAACTTGAACCCCAAATATAATTAGAGCCCGTGCTCGATCTGTACTTACAGAAAAAATCAAACAGAAAAGCTTAATTGTTTGAACATAATTCAGACATTCAATAAGTACTGGAGCCATGAAATTTAATATTGTCATAGCTTACGCATTTCCGACCATAAGTTAAGAAGTTGAAGAAAAGCTGTTGCACGGATGAGTCTACAGGACCCCTTAAAGTAGGGCACTTTTTGAATACGAACACGTTTGTCATTTTTTGTTTGTTAACACTTTGTTAATAACAAATTTCTTTAAAATTGATAAATAGACAATATGCTAGTAAAGTCCTAAAAAGAAGATGATTGGTGGGTCTGGTTATTTTTTATACTTTCCGAGAAAAAGTAATTTTTATGGAATAGAGTTGAAATCTTAAAATTAAAAAATGCGATCTGGTGCTATTTTTTCGACCGTCTCTGTCTGAATGTATGTATGTAGATATGAAGATATTTTCACAGACTCGTATTTTTGGAAAATCATGGCATACTATATAAAAAAAATAAAATAATAATAATAAAGAAATGAGAGCGCAAAAAATTAAAAAAAAAAATCTTTTAAAATTTTAGACGAATTTGCTATATTTTTTTATGTGTTTATTCTGTATTTGGGTGAATTGTTTCATTTCAAAATTTACTCGATATAAGTTTAGACGTGCTTTGGCATGCTTTTTGTTAAAGTTTTTACATATACAATATATAAAACAATAAAAAATAATAATATCAAAAATTTATATATAAAATAAAAAATAAATTTTAAAAATTAAAAAAACTTATAAAAACTTAAATAAAAAAAAAAAACAAAACCAAAACAAATAATATAAAAAATGGCCGCTGCTCGTACCTGTCTACAATGGTCTATTATAATTTTCAATACATTATGTGTAGTAAGTGTTTTGTTTTATTAAACAATTTTTTTAAATGTGTATTATTATTTTTTAAATTTGTTATTGAACAACCGAAATTTTTTGGAGAATAAATCTATTTTTAAATGAAATATTTATATGGTGGTGTCACACTTTTACATTTTTTAACGTTTCTTTGACGAAAACACATATACTTATGTATTTTTTTAATTTGTTAAATGGACCCAGAAAACAGTATTATTTTGTCATTTTGTTTTACTTTTTAAAAGTGAAATTTATGAGATAACAAAGGCTTGCAATATGTTTAAATATTTAAAAAAATGTAGTCCAATACAGTGCTAAAAAAAGTAAAGATGCTTCCTAAATTTCTTTAAAAAAAAAAAAACATGAAGAACACATAAATGTTTTCGTTGGATCAGAGAAGAAATGTATATTGAAAATAAAAAACAAACTAATTTTGAAAATAATTTAGTTTTTTATTTAAATATTGAAATAAAAACTAACTTAAAAATTTATTTTTGAATTATGGCCTCTGTTCTGTCTTTCACAACTTTTCAATTCACATGAAAATTTCCGAATCACATGAAACCAAGTTTAGTGTTTTGTTGATCACGTTTTCATATAAAGTTGAAATCGAATAATCAAAATTTAAAAAATTATAAGGAAAAAATTGCATTCGTTTTACTTTCACCAAATTTTATTTATGTGAAACAAAACGAAAAAGAAATTCGGATGTGAAATCTAGAACACCAAAAAAATTCGGAAATTTTCATTTTCACATTTTTTATGTGAATTACTTTTTTTGGAACAGCGGCCTATAATTTTTTTTTTTTAATTTTCAAAAATCAAAATCAATTTATTTTTTTTTTTTTCAAAAATGCACGTTTAAATTGGAAATTTTTTCAAGTTTTTTTTTTAAATACGGTAATAAATTCTACATGTTACCATATTTATATGCTTAAAAATAAAAAAAAATATCGCTTAAAATTACTTCAGAACAATCATTCTCAAAATATTATTTAAAAAATTAAAAATATTTTTTAAAAGTCAAAAAGCGGGATGAAGCGGGACTTTTAAAAGGACCCCAACGGCTCTAAATTTGTTTTCTTCGAAAAATTTTTTAGAGCGAAAAGCCTTATAGCACCAAAATCAAATTTTTTATAGTGAATAAGCTAACCAAGTAATATAATAATTAATACAAAAAAAAATAAAAATCTTTTTTGGTTTGTATGGAAAAATGATTTTTTAGGCCCCGCTCTTTAAGGCCCCGTCGCGTAGGGAAGGCGTGGTCGAAGGGGCGTAAGATTTTTCCTCAGTTATTTTTAAGTCGAAAGGAAAAAAATGAGCGGGTACCGTCTCAACATTTCCAACATTTCCAAAAAAAGGGACACTCTAATGTACATGTATGCCATATATTTACATATGGGTTCACTTTACGTATATGGACATATGTATATGATTCATACATGATTCTGTATGCCTACAAATATTTTCATATATGTACATATCGCTCCTTTACTTGTATAGTGTCATAACTCAAAAAATGCGTTTTTTGAGTTAATGATGCAGAATTATTCGTTATATCATGCTTTATATTGTGTCAAAAATTCGAATTAATATCTTTTAAACTCACCGTTTGAGAAGAGTACACGCAATTATTACATTTTCTATGTACCGGCCTTTTTCAATTAAAAACAAATTTCAATAGTAAACTTTAAACGTCTGCAAAATCAAATATTTTGAGTTACGACACTACACTGAAAAAAAAACCTTCGTGATATAAATGAAACGGATTCATTATTTTGTTTTCATTTAACCAATGAAGGAATTCATAAGCTTACTAAAATATCATGCATATTGGGAACAATTTTCATAAAATTTGCTTCATTAAATTTCATAATTTCATTAAAAAATGTCATTAAATTTTGTTTATAAAACTTTTTTTTTTTTTGACACCTGTCGTGTCGCGTCTGTTTAGTCTTAAAAAAACGCGCCAAGTGTAAAGAAAAAAAAAACAGCTGATAGAGCGGCACTAGTTTTGTTGTGATTTTTTTAGACTTTTTTTACAAAACTTAAAATGGAATGTAATTAATTATATATTAACTTAAAATCATGTTGTTTTTAATTTCATTAAAAAATGTTATTAAATTTTGTTTATAAAACTTTTTTTTTTGACACCTGTCGTGTCGCGTCTGTTAAGTCTTAGAAAAACGCGCCAAGTTTAAAGAAAAAAAAAAAAAACAGCTGATAGAGCGGCACTAGTTTTGTTGTGATTTTTTTAGACTTTTTTTACTAAACTTAAAATGGAATGTAACTAATTATATATTAACTTAAAATCATGTTGTTTTATATTATTTCGTGGTCTTGCTTATGGTTTAAAATTAAAGATATAGTAAAAACTTGTGTGAGAAAACTGAGTGAAATATAAATAAAAAAAAATATTAAAAAAGTGTTGTGTATTTTGTGTTTTTTTTTTTTTTTTTTGTGGACGTAAACTTGACTTATACCAAATTCGCATTCATTTTTTTAAACATGTTTAAGCAATTAAACATATTTATATACCTTAACAAATTTATAGTTAAACACTAAACAGACTAAAATTCGCGCTGCTTTATAATACTTCGTGGTTTTACTAATGTATTACAATTGGAGTAAAATTTTGTGTGAGAAAACTAAGTGAAAACCATAAATAACATGTGAAAGTGTTTTAAATAGTATTTCAGTGACGGTTATACGTGACTCATTAAAAATTGTTATTAGTGAACATTTTCATTTAAATTTTGGGTTGTAACTTTTCTCACTAATAGTTTATTTTTCGTTTTCCCCAAACAATTTAAATGTCAAATTTAAAAGACGTTTAGTTTTGACAGATAAATTGTATGGAGAAAATGAATAATTAAACTATAGTTTAAATGAATGCAAATATGGTATTACCTACTGCTATTTCACATTTAGTAAATGATTACTTTCATACATTTAATGAAAAACTTCATTAAACGTTTTAAAAAAGTGCTACGAATATTTTCATTATTTCCATGTAAGTTTTCATTGAATAGAACTTTAATGACACCAGTTTCATTGATAAAATGAAACCTGTCTTCGGTTGAAAACGTGAGTCATTTTTCATTAAGCTTATGCCAATTTTCATTATTTTCACGAAGATTTTTTTTCAGTGTATACAAGTAAAGGAGCGATATGTGTCCATATATGGGCATATATCTTCATATATCGTCGCTGCGCCTAAAAATGGAGTCATGTGTAGTTTTTAAAAAAATTTTTTATTACATTTTTATAATCCCCTATTGGTCATACGTTTACTCACTAAACCGTTTTTTGATATCTTGATTGGTTCAAAAGTTAGTAAACTATGTGTTAGTCATACTAAAAATGGTCTGAAAAGGAGTTATGTGTTAAGCTAAACATAACTTTTTTTGATAAAAAAGTAACAGAACGTGACAAAATGGACCACTTTTTTAGTAATATGAGGTTCACACATAGCATCCAAGTATTTTGAATGAATTTGTCAAGATTTTTTGGAAAATATTTGCAAATTTTCATCCTGTTATCTAAATCCCAAATGGCGGGTAATAAAGCCTTGTGAAAGCAATTAAATCATTGACGGCGGAAAATTTTAGTATTTTAAGTACTGCATCTTTCGCAGATGGCGATTTATATCAAAGCTCTTGAATATTTACAAGAAAAAACAAAAAATCAGCACCAGTTTTGCGAAAAATCTGTTGTTCGCTGTTTAGTGAAGAGCTTTTAAATATCAACATTTTAAGGAACTTGTCTAACTAATGTCGCTTTAAACCGCCAACAAACTATATTTAGTCTTTGTCCCTCTCGAAAAGAAATTAACAATAAGAATGGTTTCGTAAACAAAAGGAGTTATGTGTAAAAAATATTTCCATTTTATTTTAATTTTGTTCCAAAAAGTACTTAAAATAGGAGTTATGTGTATATTTTTTGAAAATTTCTGCACCACGGGAAAACCGTTAAATGTTTCATACTTTTTTTGTAGTAGGTGGATAGCATATCGGTACAAGAATTTTTTATAGAACAAACTTTAAAAAAAAAATCGCGAAGGGACGAAAATAAACTGTTTTTTTTGCTCTCCTGAACATTTGCCCCAAAACACATGACTCCATTTTTAGGCGCAGCGACGATATGTAACCATATATCCTCGTATATGTTTCCATATACGAACATTTTTTACCGGGATATGTAAATTGTTTTCATATTAAAGAAAGTTATATTTTTGTCATTTAAAACAACTACATTTGTTAGTTGCTTTAACTGAAATATATTTAACCCTAAAACATTTCACAAAGAAGTTGTTTCAACTGTCATATGCAGATAATTTTACTTACATTATTGCATGCGAGGGTACAAGGGGAGGGGAAAAAAAAAGAAGAAAAAAAAAAAGAAAAAAAAAGAAAAAAAGAAAGAAAAGAAAAGGAAAAAAAAAAAAGAACAAAGGAAATTTTCTAAAACAATCTCGAAGTCCAAAAATTTTTCATAGAAAAAAATCTAAAAATTTTAGAAGGGAAAATTTTTTAATTTTTTAAGGAAAAAGTAAATTAAACTGAAAATTTTCTGTGAAAAATAACTGTCAATCTTATTATGAATTTTGGCATAAACAAAGTACTTAGAATATGCTTTTTTTATAGAAAAATGTAACAGGATCTTTATTTGGTTTATATAAAAAATGTTTGTCTTCTACATAGCAATAGGAAAAATTTCTTAAAATCTTAAAAATGTTGATAGTCGAACTTACATTAAGGGTGGGATAGTGTTGTGTGAGATTTTAAGCAGCAGTATTTGGAATCGCTAGAACCCCTCATTTTGTGAGGTTCGTAAAAAAAGTGTGTGAGCCAAAAAATGTCTAGGGGTCGCTCATCGGGGTCAAAGAGCCCCATCGGGGTCAAAAAGCCCAACAACTCCCCTGGTTTTGCCTCTAGAGGGATCAAATGTGAGACCGGCCCCCATTATTTTTTTGCCCCAAACACTTTTGCCAAATATACCTAAGCCCTATCTCCTCTCTTTAAGAGGGCTCCCATACAAAGGTTGAATGTTAAAAAATATTTGCTCCTACCTCTCTAGCTGTCCTAGAAGTGACCCTAGAGGAATCAAATGTATGACCGACCCCCAATATTTTTTCATCCCCAACATTTTTTTAGAACAGACATACCCTCTATCTTCAACCGTTAGGGTGGTCCCCATACATTTATTTTTATTTTTTCTTAATTTTTTTTTTTATTAAATCAGCTCCTACCGGTCCAACGGTGCTTCCTAGAGGGGTCATTTGCAAGACCGACCCCCATTTATTTTTAGCCCCCAACATTTCATCTGAACATGCTAACTCCGTATCTCCAATTCCTAAGGGGTCTTCCACACAAAATGACATTTTTATAAAATTTTTTTTATAGAGGAAAAATGTCTTAGAATCGGAAAAAGCTCTCAGAATCTGAGATTTTTTCTTTAGGAAAAAGGTCTGAGAATCTGAGCATTTTGCTTTAGGAATAAGTATCTCAGAATTTGAAACTTTTTCTTTAGGAAAAATGTCTTAAAATCTGAGACTTTTTCTATTGGAATCTAACTCTTTTTCTATAGAAAAAGGTCTCAGAATCTAAAATTTTTTCAGTACGAAACAAATCTAATAATCAGAGACCTCTCTATCGGAAAAATGTCTCAATAATGCTTTGAGATGTGAGACTTTTTCTAAAATGTCTCAGAATCTGAGACTTTTTCTGTGGAAAAAAAATCTTAGAATCTGAAATTTTTCTATAAGAAAAAAGTCTCAGATTCTTAGACATTTTCGTAAAGAAGAAGTCTTATATTCTGAGACATTTTCCCTTTAAAAAAAAATCACGAAAAATTTCTCAAAATCTGACATTTTCTATTTAGGAAGAATTTTTTCTGTTAAAAAATTCTCAGATTTAGGTTCTTCTTATGTATACGAAAAATATACAATTTTCTTTTAAATTTCTTTTAAAAATTTGAAAATTTTTCTGTACGAAAAATGTCTCAGAATCTGAGACTATTATAAAGTCTTATATTCTGAGACATTTTCCCTATAAAAAATATTTTTTTCACGAAAAATGTCTCAACATCTGATGTTTTCTGTGTAGGGAAAATTTTTTCTATTAAAAAATTCTCTTCTATACGAAAAATATACAATTTTCTTTTTAAACAAATTAAAAAAAAAAATTGGTCTAAACGAAATAAGATCATTAAAAACAAACCTCCTTCGGCAAAAACTAAAAAATTTGATGATTTTATAGCTTTCCCATCATTTTTTTTTTTGTAAATAAAACGTATCCCTTTTTAAGCTCGTCAACAAAGGTGAATTTATGATTTTTTTTCGAAGTAAAAAAAATTCCCCTCCCCCCCCAAACCCAAAAACTGTACCCGCCACTGCATTATTGTTAAAGTTAATAATTAAAAAAAATAACAATTTAGTTGTATTAATTTTTAATTTATTAAAATTATTAATATTAATTATATTTTGAGGATGTTTATTCTGGCTCGAGGTCATTATTTTCTTTACTAATTAAAACCATGATATTCTCATAGCATAATTTTCAAGAAAATTATTTTTTGTTTTAAATTTATTTATGTTGGTAATTTTTGCAAGACTTAATCGACACGTGTTTCGGAATTTGTCAAGATTCCATTGTCAAGATTATTTAGCAAAAATAGAAACGATTTACTACAAAGTAGCAAACGAGTCTAATGACAAATCGTTTGTGCACAAACTAAAGTATAAGAACATATTCGACTCTATCCACAATGTGAATTAGAAAGACGAAGAAATTGTACTATACTAGTAAGGCAACGATTGTCAATAACCAACAAAAATATTTAAAACATTTTACATATGATAGTCCAATGGACTACAACAATATGTTATTTGTTGTTGTGAATGTAATAACCACATTAGGGTTATTCATCACTATGGCGTGCCAACCATTATGTTCAAATTCTGATTAATTTTTATTAAAAAATAAAAATTGTTTTATTCGACCTTTAAAATATTATATTTTGAGGATGTTTATTCTGGATCGAGGTCATTATTTTCTTTACTAATTAAAACCATGATATTCTCATAGCATAATTTTCAAGAAAATTATTTTTTGTTTTAAATTTATTTATGTTGGTCATTTTTGCAAGACTTAATCGACACGATTTATCATTAGACTCGTTTGCTACTTCGTAGTAAATCGTTTCTATTTTTGCTAAATAATCTTGACAATGGAATCTTGACAAATTCCGAAACACGTGTCGATTAAGTCTTGCAAAAATGACCAACATAAATAAATTTAAAACAAAAAATAATTTGAAAATTATGCTATGAGAATATCATGGTTTTAATTAGTAAAGAAAATAATGACCTCGAGCCAGAATAAACATCCTCAAAATATAATATTTTAAAGGTCGAATAAAACAATTTTTATTTTTTAATAAAAATTAATCAGAATTTTATTAAAATTAATTTTAACAATTTTATATGACATTAAATTTTTCAGGTTATTGGCATTTTAGGCGTAATTGAAAGTGTATTTGAATTACAAAAATACAAATATGGATCACCAGATTATATAGAAAAACTTGTTCAAATTGGAATAGGAACTATATTGATTGTGTCAGCATTTATTGGGTGCTGCGGTGCCGTTCATGGTTCTGTCAAAGTGTTGGCATTTGTAAGTAAAAGGAATGAGATTTTTAAATAAAATTAGTTGTGATAAATAAATAATATTGTCTGATTTTGTCATCCCAATTAATTAGTTTATAGTTTTACTATTGGCCCTAATAGGATCACATATTTGGAAATTGTGGCGTTATGATGAACTAAGAGTACGTACCACTACAGAGGTTATGGTTACCTATAAGTGGGTAGAAGAATTGGTGGAACAAGGCAATATGAATCTATTACAAGAAACTGTAAGTAGAAAATATACAGTGGCCGCAAAAAGTTTACATACGACTACATTAAGGGTGGGATAGTGTTGTGTGAGATTTTAAGCAGCAATATTTGGAAGCGCTAGAACCGCTCATTTTGTGAGGTTGGTAAAAAAAGTGTATGAGCCAAAAAATGGGGGAGGTCGGATAGGATCTAGGGGTCGCTCATCGGGGTCAAAGTTGGGCGTAGAGGGGAAAAAATCCACAAAAAGCGCCAAAACTCCCCTGGTTTTGCTCCTAGAGGGGTCAAATGTTTTTTCCCCCTGAACACTTTTGCCAAACACATCTAAGCCCTATCTCCAATCCCTAAGGGGGGTCCCATACAAAGGTTCAATTTTTAAAAAATCTTTCTTCTACCGTTCTAGCTGTCCTAAAAGTCACCCTAGAGGAATCAAATGTATGAGCGACCCCCAATATTTTTTCAACCCCAACATTTTCTTAGAACATACCTACCCCCTATCTTCAATCCTTAGGGTGGTCCCCATACATTTTTTTTTTATTTTTTCTTGAATTGTCATATGAAATCAGCTACTACCGGTCCAATGGTGCCTCCTAGAGGGGTCATTATCAAGACCAACCCCCATTAATTTTTAGCCTCCAACACTTCTTCTGAACATACCAATTCCATATCTCCAATTCCTAAGGGGTCTCCCACACAAAACGACATTTTTGTAAATCTTGCTCCCACCGCTCTAACTGTCGCAGGGGTGACCCTAGAGAAGTTAAATGTGTGACCGACCCCCAATATTTTTTCAGCCCCAACATTTTCCCCAAACAAATCTACCCTCTATTTTTAAGCCTTAAGGGTGTCCCCACACAATTTTTTTTTTTTTAAATTTTTTTTATAAAATTTGCGCCTACCGCTCCCACTGTGCCTTTTAGGGACGGGAAATGCAGACTGACCCCCATTAATTGTTGCCCCCTACATTTTTTCTGAACATACCTACGCCGTATTTCCACTTTGTAGGGGTGCTCCCCTGGGGAAAACTAAGTGTTTGAAACCAAATTCGGCAAAACGTCTGGACCAGGAGTGCTAATGTTTGCGCGTTTTAAAGAGCAGTGGGAAAATATAAAAGACAAACCGTACAGTCTTGGTGGAAGGAAGTGGCAGGCAACATACCAGCTCAAGTCCAAACTGACATCAAGTTGTTTTGTTGGGCTCAAATAAAAGAAAAGCAACCCAGAGACGACTACAAGGAGTTTCTTGAAATTGTTTTATTATACCTTGGCGAAAATATTCCTAATAAGCATTTTAGCCCACCAGGACCCATCAGTCATGCTCGATGGATGGCAAAAGGCATATATTACCTAAAAATGTTTTTGTTCCGAAAATATATCTGTTTGGCCAAAAAAGAATTAAATGCACTTCTTGATGTGACCGTTTTCATCATAACAATTTACGTAAAAGCTTGGTTTAGCGCAACCAAAGCAATAGAAGCTCCAAATAATGATTTGAATTTTTTGAAAGCGATTGCCAATTATGCACACAGAAAATAGTTTCAGTTGCTGCAACTAAATTGTTTGCCAACTGAATTTTTGCGGTCCCACGAACTATCACAATATTCAGTTGCCTCTACTGTTAATTTCAGTTGCCTCAACAGTTAAAATTCTATTTTGAGAACTGAATATTTAAAAGCTAAAATTGACATTGGTTAGAGTGATCGAATTTTAAAAAGCGTTATATGGTAGCTCCAATCAATATTTTTTACACTGTTAAAAAATTAAATTTTTATTATTTTTGTAAAACAATTTTAATAATTAAATTTGATTATATAAAATTTTACAAATTTTGAGAATTTCTAGGGGATAACTAACCTATGTAAATTTTCGTATTCGCATCTTTGTTACCACTATCAGGACGAAACTTGTTACAATTCTCTGGACGAGACTTCTTGGAGACTGGTTCATAATTTTCATTTTGGTATTTAGCTGAAAAATGTTTTTATTGTTGAGAATCTGCATTAATACCACATGTGCAAATATCTAAAATAAGTTTAATTGATTAAGATTGCTAATATTTCGCAAAGTTATCCACTCACCGTCTAGATTTGCAACATTTTTATGATTTTTTTAGCAATATTCTTTAATTACAATTTTTTGCGCAAACACGTCTGAATTGTATTTCGTTTTTTATTTAATGAAATTATAATTTTTATTTTTTTTTTTGACATTCTATTTGTTTAATTGAAACGAAACCATAACAATCAATTATTGATCAAGAATGCCAATACAAATGAATAGTTTAGTAAAATTTTACAAAACATTTAAAAATATTTTAAATTTGGTTAAATTAACCGACATTTTCAGTTGTCGATACAATTAATAAATATTTTTAAAATTTGTCAATTAAAGCAAATGATTATTGGTCGAGAGGAAAAATTTAGACTTAAAAAACAGTTGCATTGACTAAATATTTTTCAAAAATTTAATTATATTTTAGTTCGTTTAAGGTGACCAATTTATTAGTTGCTAATACATCAATTCGGTCACGATTGCTATTAATCTTTTACTCTTGTTAGTTATTTGGTATGATGATAAAATCTTTACAATAACAACTAAAAATTTGTCAGATTTATCAAGATTCGGTTTTTATAATGGTATTCCAACTAAACATTTCTCTGTGTGTGCTTCAATTGATAAGATTCTGTCGCAACGATTGGTCAAGAGATTCTGTGGACATCTCTGGTATATCAGTGGCGAAGCTGTTGCTCTCGCACTATTTGATCCGAATATCTCTTGTGAAATAAAACGAAAAATGTCGAATGCAATTCGTATATTTGAAGAAGAGAAAGAGGAATTGGAGGAAGAGTTATCTGACGATGAGATGGACGAATCGTCTAACGAAGACAGCGAGGAAGAAGAAGACGATGATATCGTGGAAAAAGATGCCTCAGAGGATAGCGGCGACAGTGGCAACAAGGATTGTAATCCTCCAGTACATGTTGTTGGATTCGAAGGTGTGAGAAGAATTAACATGGCATCGAAACGAGTGAATCAAGAACTCATGAAAACTGATTTAAGCCACTTCGTCACACCTGAGACTCCAAAATTTTTTGCACGCTTCGGAATAACAACAAATTTCATTGCTTCCGATCCAAATACTTGGGAAAATCGTCAGGACTACCAGCGAGCGCTGCAAATATTACGTAAATTACATGTTGTCAACGACGCTGCCGAAAGAGGCGTAAAATTAATAGAAGACTATAACAACGTGTTGTGCCGTAACGAGGAGGAAAAAATAGTTTTGCTTCAGGTCGTGGCCGAAAATCGGAAACAATATCCATCACACGATAAAAATTAATTAATTTGATTTATAGTTATATTATTTATCATTTTTTATTATTTTCAAGTTAAAAAAAAATATTTTTTTACGCTTATCAAAAGTTACTATTAAATTACAAATTAAAGACCTCGGATTTCTCGATAAAATACATAAAAAAATTGTGGGGTAACACCTTGAAGATAGAGGGTAGGTATGTTTGAAGGAAATGTTTTGGCTAAAAAAATATATGGGCAGGTCATACATTTGACTTCTCTACATACTTTACTAATTAAGTTTTCCCCAGGGGAGCACCCCTACAAAGTGGAAATACGGCGTAGGTATGTTCAGAAAAAATGTAGGGGGCAAAAATTAATGGGGACACCCTTACGGCTTTAAAATAGAGGGTAGGTTTGTTTGGGGAAAATGTTGGGGCTGAAAAAATATTGGGGGTCGGTCACACATTTAACTTCTCTAGGGTCACCCCTGCGATAGTTAGAGCGGTGAGAGCAAGTTTTACAAAAATGTCATTTTGTGTGGGAGACCCCTTAGGAATTGGAGATATGGAATTGGTATGTTAAGAAGAAGTGTTGCGGGCTAAAAATTAATGGGGTTTGGTCTTGATAATGACCCCTCTAGGAGGCACCATTGGACCGGTAGGAGCTGATTTAATATGACAATTTAAGAAAAAATAAAAAAAAATGTATGGGGACCACCCTAAGGATTAAAGATAGGGGGTAGGTATGTTCTAAGAAAATGTTGGGGTTGAAAAAATATTGGGGGTCGGTCATACATTTGATTCCTCTAGGGTGACTTCTAGGACAGCTAGAGCGGTAGGAGCAAGATTTTTTAAAAATTGAACCTTTGTATGGGACCCCCCTTAGGGATTGGAGATAGGGCTTGGATGTGTTTGGCAAAAGTGTTCAGGGGGAAAAAATAATGGGGGCCGGTCTCACATTTGACCCCTCTAGGAGCGAAACCAGGGGAGTTTTGGGCCTTTTTGTGGATTTTTTCCCCTCTACGCCCAACTTTGACCCCGATGAGCGACCCCTAGATCCTATCCGATCTGCCCCATTTTTTGGCCCATGAATTTTTTTTACGAACCTCACAAAATAAGCGGTTCTAGCGTGTCGAAATCGAAAACTCGTGCACTATCCCACCCCTAGACTACATATTAGATGTAATTCGTTAATGACAAAGTTAACAATAATAGACCTAATTGTTATTAAAAAAGTATTTTTGTAAAAAGTGCTATGTAGGTAATTTATCGAGCTTTAATATAAGCTTAATGGCGTCCAGATTGAGTTAATATTAAATGTGCTACGAGGGCGAATTGGAAATTGAAATTATTGAAAGACCTTTTTTTAGAAATTTTTTTAAGAATGTCTTTCAATAATTTCAACTTCCATTTCGATCCTCATAGCCCATTTAATATTTACTTAATCTGGATGCCATTAAGCTTGAATCAAAGCTTGAGAAATTGCCAACACAGCACTTTTTTTTAGACTACATATTAGATGTAATTCGTTAATGACAAAGTTAACAATAATAGACCTAATTGTTATTAAAAAAGTATTTTTGTAAAAAGTGCTATGTAGGTAATTTATCGAGCTTTAATATAAGCTTAATGGCGTCCAGATTGAGTTAATATTAAATGTGCTACGAGGGCGAATTGGAAATTTTTTTAGAAATTTTTTTAAGAATGTCTTTCAATAATTTCAACTTCCATTTCGATCCTCATAGCCCATTTAATATTTACTTAATCTGGATGCCATTAAGCTTGAATCAAAGCTTGAGAAATTGCCAACACAGCACTTTTTTCAAAAATAAAATAAAAACAAAGTGCAACAACTAAAATCAATTTTTTTAAGTTTAAACATAAAAAATATAAAAAATCGTCCAATGGTTTTTATTCAGTTATTAACAAATTTTTCCAACACTCATAAAATTATGTAAGTTACTACATGTTAGTTGTTTGTGTATTTTAGAGTAGTTAGTTGTTTTCAACTACAAAGTCAGTTGTTTTTGTATGAAAAATATCAAACAACTATTTCTGTTAGTTATTTTAAGTTGTTTTTTTTTTGAATAACTAACAAAAAAGTACTGTAATGTAGTAACAGTTATTTAAAGTAGTTAATTTAAAGTTTTTTTCCCAAAAAAAAATGATTTTTGGTTTTTTTTTTTTTATTTTTCACAACTTTTTTAAAAAAAAAAAACATAGAAAAAAAATTGGGCTTCAACTTTTTTCTGATTTTTTTTTTTTTGAAGAAAAAAAAATCATACATATATTGATAACTTTATTTTTACTACAAGCTAGTTGTTTTGACTACAAATGTAAGTAGTTTTTACTACATAAGTCAGTTGTTTTGTGTCAGTTAAAATAACTAACATTGTTAGTTGATTTAACTGAAAAAGTAGTTGACCCCAAAACAACTTACAAAGTAGTTATTTTAACTGACATTTTCAGTTAGTTTTACTAACATAATTTTTGAGTGAACGACTCAAAAAAAATTAATTAGTGCTCAAAAGAAATGAAGGTCAAAAATTCGGATTTCTTCTACTGTATTTAAAAAAATTTCATTTTTGTTTGCGTTGTGGGGAAAATTTGTTGATATCTGAATAAAAACCATTGTACCATTTTTTTAAAAAATTTTTGTTGTTTGAACTTGGAAAAAATCGTCTTAAAAACATTTTTAAGAAATTTTCTTAAAAAGATCTTTCAATAATTTCAATTTCCATTTCGATTTTCGTAGCCTATTTACTATTTACTCAATCTGGACGCCATTAAGCTCAAATAAAGATTGAAAAATTGCCTACGCAGCACCTTTTTCAAAAATACTTTTTTGATAATAACACAGTGCAACCACCAAAATCGGAATGGAATGAAACCAAAAGCAAATGAAAGTTAACATATTCCATGACAAAACCTCAAGGTTTGTATATCATCCACTCTAGTATAAGAGGGTATATATAAGTTTGTCATTCCGTTTGTAACACCTCGAAATATTGGTCTAGGACCCCATAAAGTATATATTCATGATCCTCGATCGATTTTAAGACGATCTATCGGTGTCCGTCCGTCTGTCCGTCTGTCAAAAAAAAATCTACACCATTTCCAATTGTATTTCAGAAATTATCAATTGTATTTCAGAAACTAAACTTTGTAAAACAATTGAAAATTTCTGAAATACAATTGATAAATTCTGAAATACAATTGATAACACAGCTCAACATGAAAATTCGTATTGGATTCTGGTAAGTTATTTAGGTAGTGTTTGTTGCTCTGATTCGAAATCTGCGACCCAAATATGTCTATCAGGTCAGGATTTTGAGTTAATCGCGGTTAAAGTGACGAAAAAGGCCATTTTGGACCCTTTTTGAAAGCTTATAATATAAGATCCTAACATGCGATTGATGTTCTTGAAATTAAATTTTTTTAAATGGTAAAAAAATCATTAACAAAAAACCTTCCATTTTTTAAAAATTTAGTTTATTTACACAGTATTTTTTCACAAATTTCTATACAAATGTACACCTTAATATAAGATTTAAAGCACTTTTTGCTAATGATTTTTTCACCATTATAAAAAGTTAAATTCCAAGAAAATTTTTATTTATCTTAAAGAGAAAATTACGCACTTTCGAATTAGCTTGATATCAAGTCATTCGTATGTCAGGATCTTATTTTATAGGCGCGCAAAAATGGCCAAAATGGGAATTTTTTTGACAATTTAACCGTGATTTTCTCAAACTTGTGACGCGATAGACAAGTTTGAGGGACCGTTTTGGAATCGGGAAACCAAAACCTTTAAACTTTTTTTGGTTTCATTAAAAACGCAGCGACAAACCTCAGATTTGTAGAGTGGTGTAATTTCTGAAATACAATTGATAATTTCTGAAATACAATTGATAATTTCTGAAATACAATTGATAATTTCTGAAAAACAATTTATAAGTTCTGAAATACTTTTAATCATTTCTAAAATACAAATGATGATTTCTAAAATACAATTGATAACTTCTGAAATACAATTGATAATTTCTGAAATATAATTGATAATTTCTGAAATACTATTGATAAATTCTGAAATATAATTGATAATTTCTGAAATACAATTGGAAATGGTGTAGTGCTGAACTGAAAAAAACCCTTGAGAGGATTTTAATGTAAAATGTTAACTTTTGGTTGCTTTTGGTTTCATCCTATTCCGATTCGGAAAGTTTGATTTTGTATCGCTGTGTAATTAGGTATTTTATCGTAAACTTTTGGCGGTCACTGTATATTTTTTTATGAATAATGCTTTTTTAACAAAATATAATTAATTTTGATCTTTATTCGTAGTATGTTTGCTGTGGTAAACGTGGCTATAATGATTACATTACCATTGGTCTTAAAGTTCCCGATAGTTGTTATTATTTTGAAAATAATAAAAAATCTTTTTATCCCCATGATAAGGGTTGCCTATCGGCCGTTTCAAATGCATATTTGGGTATATATCGTATGGAGAAATGGGCACATGTTTCATTAATTGGATTTGAAGTAAATATACAAACGTGTGCAAAACACTTTTTATTAAATATTCTTAAAATATAATCAATTAATTTGTTAATTATTTCATTTTCTTTCAGTTATTTGGCATTATGTTATCTATCATGTTGATATGCAATTTGACAGCTGATACTTTACGCTATAATTATTAAACTAATTTACATAATTTTTTTATCTCAATAAAATGTTTGATAAAAAAACACATGTTCTATGTTTCAACAGAAAGTGAAAATGAATGCAAATGTATTTTGTTGTATGTGGAAATTTTTTATGCTACAAGGTCTTTACTAATAACTAGGGATGAGATTTTCATGCACAAAAAAATCGAAAATATGCGCTTAAAATATGCGCTAAAAAACTTCTAAAAAAAGTAAAAAACAACTCCGGGTTTGAATACACTCAGAAAATTATGTTAGTTGTTTGTACAGGGTGGTCCAATAACTGGTATCTTTTTAAAACATGCAATGAAATGAACAATACTCAATAGTTTTGAAACCTTATGGCTTTATTTGAAAGAGCAAATATTCCCATTATTTATGGCAAACGACTTCATTCATGCGGTTGCCTGGGTTAGCTCCGCAGTAGCTCATTCTCGGCACCCATTTTTCTAATGTTTCTGGTTCTATCTCACGAATGGCTTGAACGATATTCGTCGAATGGGCCTAGAACATTTCTGGATTTCCCATGTTGCATGAATCTTTAACGAGACCCCTCAAAAAAATGTTTAAAGTTTTTAATCGGCAGCTCTGAAGTGATCAATTGTCACCGCGAATATGGCGAAAAACACGATTTCCGAACTAAGTGCGCAAAATATCGATTGTTTGATGGACTGTGGGACATATTGCGACATCCTTCTGAAAATAAATGTCATCCAAGTTGGTATATTCTATTACGGCCAACAAAAAGTCGGTAATCATGGCTATGTAGCGCTCATCTTTGACGAAAATGGGAGTTTCAGCTGTATTTTTGAAAATATTGTGTAATGATGCTGATACTCAAATCTATTGCTTTCTATAGATGAATTGGATTCTTTACAATACCTTGCGAGTTTTACGATCCCAAGATGTACCAATTTGTTTGTTAACATAACCTCATTTGAGTGCCTTATTTCGGTTAAAAACTTTTTTTCGAAAAACGTGCAGTTTGGCAGCGCAGTACTGCGCTACAACGCGATACAGCTGAGCAAGCCGAAGACGCATCAATGAAGTCGTTTGCCATAAAAAACGGGAATGTTTGCTCTTTCAAATAAAGCCATAAGGTTTCAAAACTATTGAGTATTGTTCATTTCATTGCATGTTTTAAAAAGATACCAGTTATTGGACCACCCTTTATATTTTACACTAGTTAGTTGTTTTTAACTACAAAGTCAGTTGTTTTAGTATGAAAAATATCAAACAACTATTTCTGTTAGTTATTTTAATTCGTTTTTTTGAATAACTAACAAAAAAGTACTGTAATGTAGTAACAGTTATTTAAAGTAGTTAATTTTATTTTTATCTCTGAAAGTTTTTTTCAAAAAATAAAAATAAATTTTCGTTTTTTTATTTTTCACAACTTTAATTAATTTTTTTTTTGAAAAATTTTTTGGAAAAAAAATTATATATTATTTTATTTTTACTACATGTTAGTTGTTTTAACTAGAAATGGGCACATGAGCAGATTAGAGCGTGATTCACGCGTGAGTGTGACTGATATCAATTTTACTCACGTGATTGTGAGTGAGTGTGAGTGGAGAAAAAAATGCGTGAGTGTGCGTGAGTAAGATTTTTGCGTGAGTGAGTGTGCGTGAGTCGTTTTTTTTTGCGTGATTTATTTTCTCTTCTTTTTTCCTTTTGTACCAAAAAAAGCAACAAAAAATTGTAAAATATGGCTTAATTTAATGCTTCGTCCCGAAAAATGCAAAAAAAAATGTAAAATTTCGCTGAACTTTAAATTTTGTTGAAAATTTTGAAAGATTTTTGAAATTTTAGTTTTTGATTTTTTTTTGTATAAATAAGTGTTTCGTGAGTGTGAGTCAACGTGAGTGTGAGTGAAGCTTGCGTGAGTACACGTGAGTGTGAGTTGTATTAAATTTACTCACGTGATTGTGAGTGAGTGTGAGTAGAAAAAATATGCTCTTAAGTGAATGTGAGTGATTAAAAAATTCCTGTCGTGAGTGTGAGTCAAAAATCACTCACGCGCCCATCTCTAGTTTTAACTACAAATATAAGTAATTTTTACTACATAAGTCAGTTGTTTTTTGTCAGTTAAAATAACTAACATTGTTAGTTGATTTAATTGAAAAAGTAGTTGATCCCAAAACAACTTACAAAGTAGTTATTTTAACTGACATTTTAAGTTGATTTTACTAACATAATTTTTTGAGTGTAGTAACATTTAAAACTCTATGTAAGCAAGAATTTTTTACAAAATAAAACAATCTATAAAAAAATTTAAAATAATAAAAAAATGTTTTTCTTATTTTCAAAATAAATTTTTCAAATTTTAAACAGTTTTTGAAACAAATCAATTTCAATTTGTGGCTTTCCTAATTTATGCAAAAATATGCACTTAAAAGTTGGTGTGTCTTTTCGTTTTTCAAACTTCAGGCCCAATGCGGCAGGTCTTACCCATATCCGATTTTCCTAAAATTTTGTGAGACATGTTTTTACACCCAAATGCACATTTCTAGGGGGGTACGTCAATATCTAACAACTTCGTTTTTTCGGTTCACCCTATTGACAGGCGCGGATCCAGCTCTTGGGTTGTGGGAGGGGGGATTTTTTTTAATCCAAAAAAAAATTTGGGAACCTCAGGTCGGATTTTACTCGTTAGTTAAGGTTTTTAGAGTTTACTTCTCGTTTATAATGATTTTTTCTATAGAAACATTTCCAAATATTAAAAATGTATTCCTATAGAAAAAGTTTTAGAACTTAAGAAAATGTTTGATATTTTGAAAAAGTCTCCTCATGAAATTCTCAGGTTCTAAATCACTTCTAACAGCAAAAGAAAAAATATCAAACTTCTGACATACATATGTATTTATTCCAAAAAAAGTTCTCTGATTTTCAAAATTTTTCTGAGTCATTTACTGAAGAAGAAAGTTTATGATTCTGAGTTTATATTCTAAGGTTCTGAGGTATTTTGCTACAGAAAAGCTTTTAAAATTTATAAAATTTTTTCTATAGAAAAATTTTAAGATTCTGCTTCACTTTTATATAAAAAATTCTCAGATACTTAAGCAATTTTCCCACAAAAAAAAATCATATACTTAGAAAAATTCTTCGTATAGAAAAATTCTCGGATTTAATTACTTTTTTCCCAAAGAAAACTTCTTAGGTTCAATTCCCAAATGTTTCGTTTAAAAAAATTTTCGTATTTTTTCTAAAGAAAAATGTTGATATTCCAAGACTTTTTTTATACAGAAAAATTCGAAAATTCCGAGACATTTTTCCTTCAGAAAAATTTTTAGATTTTTAGACATTTTTCATAGAAGAAGAAAAAAATTCTACTATAGAAAAATTCGCAGTTTTTTCCTTTGAAAAAATTCTAAAGATTTTCATATAGAAAAATTCGCAAATAAATTCTATATTTTATCCTAAAAAAATCTAAAAATTTTTTCCATAGACATTATTTTCATACCGAAAAATTCTAATATTTCGAGACTTTTATCTTTTAGAAAAATTTTAAGATTCTCCTCTCACCTTTCCTCTTTTTTCTTTTTATTTTTCGTTTTTTTTTTTATTTTTTTTCGTTTTCGGTTTGGGGGGTGGGAAATTTCCTCCCCCCGTGGATCCGCACCTGATATTGAACACACTACTGTATACATAATTAAGAGTGGAGTTTTGTCCCATTTTCATTAGTCATTTTACTTACATAGCTGAAAACTTCACAAAAATATTTAGATACATTTTTCGTACACAATTGTTAAACAAAAAAAAATAAGTTTACAAAATTTTTTTTTTTAAATTACGTGTAAATATCACGTATTTTGTTTTTTTAATTACATTAAAAGAAATGGCACTTTTAGAGGTATATATCTTCTCTGTTAACGTAGGCTCTGACTCTTGGCTCTAAAGAAGAACTCTGGAGTGAAATGATAAAGAATAGTCAAATTTTAAAATATGATAATGCTGCATTACTAATGCAAAAGGGAAAGTTATAAAATTTTCCACAAATTGTAAAATTCGACTTTGTGAAAGAGGCTTTAGGAGTAAAAAACAAAAGGTGGCGCTAGTTCACGCTTTGTTTTGCGGCGCTAGTATTAATGAAGAACAAATTACACTCTCCAGAGCCCAGAATTTTACATTTTACTCGTTTAATTTAATTGATTACAACAATATCTCTTAGTGTACAAATAAGATTATAAATAATTATGTCAATTTCAGACCACTTTAATAAACCGCAACTCAAATTCTTCATAAGAACTCGTAGTTTAAATAATAATTTTATATTTATTTCTCTCAACATTCAGTTGATTTTAAATCTTCAAACAAAATGGAAATAACGACATATACATTAAAATGTATTTTAATTATATTCAATAGTCTCAATATAGTAAGAACTAAAAATTTCAGAATTGAAAATTTATTAATTTTGTACTAATTTCAAGACTAGTGCCCTCATTTACATAATTGTTACACTTTTCACATATCGAGATGACCAAAAAAACGATCATATGATAATGAATTATTTCACAATGGTAATATCGGCAATAGGTTGCTCAGCGGCTGTAATGGAATCATCATGTATTTTAGAATTGGTAAGTTTTTTATAAATAAAAATTTCTAAAACACTTTTTACTTATATAATACTGAATCTATATGTATTTCTAGACATCAAATATATTTATTAGTGAAATTGTCTCAAGATTAGTTTTATGGATTTATGTTAAATCGTTTTCTGCATACATCATATTTGTAATGGTAAGTCGTACACAAATAACTTTCTTTCCTCAGTCCTCTACTAACAATAAGAAACAATTAGATTTGAACAGGTAAATACATTTATCTTCCCGAGTAAAAATTTTTGTATGGAGCAATATATGTTCTTATATTATTCCAGATCTGTTGATAGATCCGAGATTTGAAAGATCAGCACTGATCCGAAAAATGGATCGCTAAGATTAGATCAGTTTTAACCGGACGGATACAATTTGATCCGAAAAGTGGGTTTATCTAATTAGATCAGTTTTAATCGGTGGGATACAATTTCATCCGAAAAATGGTTGGATCTTATTGGACCAAGACAAAAAAAAAAAGATTTTTTTAGGTGGATAAAAAAAGATAAAATTTCATACGAAAGAAAAAAAAAATATTACAAAAAACTTTAGATAAAATTTTATCCGAAAAAAAAAATCTATTTTTAGAACTATATATAATTTAATCCGAACAATAAAATCTATTTTTAGAACTGATAAAGTTTTATCCAAACAATTTTTTTCAATATTAAGATATAAATATATATAATTAAAATTTATTTAAAAAAAAAAAAAACTTCGAGCGGCGGGGGAATCGAACAGCTACCAACTGTTTTGTAATCGCAATCTCTACCCTCTGACCCAGCGGACGTTGTTAATAAATGACAACTTTAAAAGACTATGTTTTAAAAAAACTTAGAAAATAGTTTATCATATATAATTATATCAAGTTTAACTTATATATAATTAAATCCAGTTTATCTTATCGGGTATATGATTGCATCAAATTATATTCGACTTGAATTTGAACAAAATTTTAAAAAAGACTTAGAAAATATTTGCTAAAATTTGTTATTTTTTTTTTTTTTTAGTTTATTTGCTGAGCTAATAGGGGGTTTAATACTGAGTTCAACAACATGATTTTCATCTTCCAATGCTCTTAATATTCCAAGTTATAAAGCTTTAAAGTAAAAACGGTTTTTGGCTTATGAGCTTCACATTTTTCATCGGATCCAAATTTTCTTTCTGCCGTTGTATATTTAATAAAAATACCTTTAAAATGGTATAAAACATGTATAAACTTTTTTACTCACCAACGGCCAAATAATGAGTTTTAAGTTTTTTTCGGAAGTTTTTTCAGACAAAAATAATTTTATCTGAAAATATTGCTAACATAAGTTCGAACCAAATACACTTTTAATTATTGGCAACAAATAAAGCTTTGATTTGAGCTTGATCCGAGGACTTTAGCTCTCTTAAAACCAGAGATATTGATGGTTAAACATTAAAGTTTTAAAATATTTTTTTCTTCGGATTAAATAATATATAATTATATCAAAATATAATTATTTTTGAAATATTTTTGTTAAAATTCAGGGATTTTATTTTTTTTTAAATTTGAAAAACGAAAACGCATTAAAAAATCATTTAGATTAAAAAAATAATTTTTTTCTTGACTTAGTCGGGAATCGAACTCAGGGTCCTCAAGAATTATATATTATCATATATGATGCAATATAGAAAGTTATATTACTATATATAAATAATATTTATTTCTAAATATTATCATAAAAAATAAATTAATCAATATTTTTAAGTTTAGTAAAAAATTAAAGCTTCTAAAACATATTTTCTTTGAAAAAAAAATAAAAAAAACAACTTTTTTTCTTAGCTCAGCCGGGGATTGAACCCAGGGTCCCTAGGAACCATATATTAACTCATATGATGTAATATATAAAATTATATAACTATAAATAAATAATATTTATTTTTCGATTTTATCATAAAAATTTAATTATTCAATATTTTTAGGTTTAGAAAAAACAAAAAGCTTTAAAAACATATTTTCTTTTTTAAAAAATTAAAAAAAAATAGTTTTTTTCTGGGTTGAGCCGGGAATCGAACTCGGGGTCCCCAAGCATCATATATTATCTTATATGATCTTATATAAAGTTACACACAACTATTTAAGTTATATGCATTTTTTAAACATTTAACTTTTAAAATCCAATATGCATTTTTTTAAGTTTTAAAATACAATGGATTAAACTGATTTTTTTTCTATTTAAAAATTTATAGAATTTATATATATTTTTTTTTGACTGATTTTAGGTGCTTTGAGAATCATATATAATTATACAAGCTCTCTTGTATACATAAATAAAAATATATATGATGCAACATTAAAAAAAAATATTGAAATACTGTCATATAAAACTATGCATAATTATATATAAAATATTGTGAAAGAAAAAAATATTTTTTACCTTATACAATTGTATAACATTTTATATGGCGTTACATGTGCCACCATTTAAAATTATATATACACTCAAAATATTTTGTAGGCAAAAACAAAAGAAAAACACACTTAAAACCAGTGAATAAACAATTGAAAACCATCCCAGTAATTATTCATTTGTTTTAAAAACATCAACATTTATTTTTTACTGTTGGCAAAATTTTCTAAAATAAATAACACTAAACATTAAAAAATTACGGTTTTTTCATTCTTTTTTACCAACAAATTCGAAAAAAATAACCTACGAAAACATTAAAAATTAATGATAGTTCTGTTATTTTTACCAACAAATTCCAAAAAAATAACCTACCAAAACATTAAAAATTAATGATTTCGTAGGTTATTTTATACAATTTTCCATTGAAATATTTTTTTAAAATTTTTTAATAAAATTTTGGGGAATCGATCCCGCAATCAACTACATTCTGGCCAGACACTCTACCCATCGTGCCAAAGCCACTTGATACAAATATGTTTTTATATTTCTATAAATAATTTTTTGAATTTTTTTTCTACAAACAAATTACTGACTTGTGTAGGTAAAAACTAATGATATATCATTAAAAAATACCAACAATTTAAAAAAAAATTACTTACACAAATCATTAAAAATTTAAAGAATAATCAGTAGTTTTTACTTACAGAACAAAAATAAATGACTTTATAAATTAAATGTTAGTGAAAGTCTTTATTTTTTAGTGTGTTATCTTTGAAACAAAGGACTGATGTAGTCATTAATAAAAACTGAAAATCAAACAAATGTTTTTTCTTTTAAAAACGACTAAACGGAAAACTTTTTAAATAAACTACAAACAGTTAATGACATAATTTTTTGAGTGTAGAGTTTAAAAAAAAATTGTATTTATATGGTACCTTACAAAACTATATACGGTATCTCATAAGCCATTTATAATTATATCTTTGATAATATTAAAAAAATAAATGTTTGATGCCATGTATAGTTTTATATAACTGTATATAGAGTTATATGTGCGACCATATATAATTATATTTGAAAATTTTTTTTTTTCGTTTTTTAAGATGGAACCATATATAGTTTTAAATGGTTCCTTGTAAGTCATATATAATTTTAAATGGTTTCTTGTAAGTCATATATAATTATATATATAATGATATTGGATTTTTTTTAAATATGCTCGTATACGTTATTTGATATAAAGTCACATATAAATATGTATGCAATCAGATTAAGTTATATGTGTCACATATAATTATGTCTCCCACATGTATTTATATATTAATATGGTTATCATTAGATGTAATTTTATATAACTCCATTTAAAAAATTTGGAAAAACTCAATGCGAGATATAATTATGTACTTTGTTTGATATGAGAACATATTATTTCATATGGCTATATATACATACATCAAATAATGTAAAATTATATGTATTCATTTTTACTCGGGTTTATATCAAAAAATAGGTTCTTGAAGCACTTTTTGAATTTTTCGATGTAAAAAGATTGTCAATATTTGAATTTAGCTTTTAACAATTTTTTTGGTTATTATACAAATATTTTGTTTTGAGTGTTTGTATTTTTTTATGCCGTATAAAGTTCGTCAACCTGCTATTGTACCAAGGTGATCAGGAAGTATTTTTTTTTTTTTGGGCCAGCCCATTTTTGGGGCTTGACAATAAAAAAAATAGTTTAAATAATGTTAATATTGTTTTAATTAAGTGCAAAACTCATAATTATTAATAGGGAGAAGATGTTCCCCAACCATAGTATTTGCACTCAAAGAAACATCTTCTTCATATTGATGAATTGTTACATCAATATGAAGAAATGTTACATAATCCATCCGACACCCAATATTAAACATGAACCGGATGATATGAAAGAAGAGATCAAATGGAGTAAAATTGTATTTACAGGTTTTCAATTTGTTAACTTCGTACGAATTAAACACGCGAGTAATTTTGATGATACTAACTATTTATTAAAAATAAAAATTCTTACGTACTAAACATTAAAATCTAAAACCTAACCTAGACTACCTGATTATTCATATCAGTGTGAGACTATTTCTCTAACACTCATAAACAATAATAGGGATTCGTAATCAGTAGTTTAAACATGTGTTGACCGTAATAAACATTTTTACGATAATAACACATTTTATGGGAATTTCAAGTGACATGAAAAACCCATCCTCATTTATTTACATCTTATTTTACAGCATATTCCTTAATAATTTTTAAATATGATGTATTTCTAATGACTACTTAAATACAATTCATATCTTCTTTTGTTAAAATATTAACCCGTGTTCAAATCTGAACACAATTTGTGAACCTGTTTCCTTTAAAAAGAACTTCAAAATTTTAAAGGATACATTTTGTAAAATATTTTTGAAATATTTGAACTTGTCATGGGATGACACTGGTGACGACAAATAAAAGAGAAGGATCTCCCCTTATTTTTCCATTTTTCTATTTTGCCAAATCAGGATAAAATGATGTGAATAAAGTCATTTTAAAACTTTATAAAATATTTTGCTGAACATTTTAAATGATTTTAAAGTTTTGACGTGATAAAACTTACAAGGAGGTATCGTGAATTTGCTTTCCTATTTTACGAGAATTCCTAGTAAAAATTACGAGCTATTTTGTAATTTTACAGGATTTTTACCAATAAAATTGTAAATTTACAATTTTTTTGGCGCAATAAAACTTACAAGGAATTCTCGCAAATTTACTAGATTTTTTTTTGTAAAAAAAAAACTAGGAAATTTGTAAAATTACCAAAAAAAATTAAATTTTGATGGAATATTTTTTGTTAAATAACAGGAACAGGGAAAATGGGATTACAAGACTTTTTCTAGTAATTTGACAAGTTTTTTTTGTGTGTAGGATTATTCTAGCTTGAGATCCTTTTACTTATTAAAACCATGATATTCTCATTAAATAATTTTTCTGTTTTAAATTCATTTTGGTCATTTTTGCAAGACTTAGCCGACACGTGTTTCGAAATTTGTCATATTGCATTGTCCAGACTATGTAGCAAATATAAAAGCCCTATATTACAAGCATTTAAATGGCAATCCTTAATGTCCAAAACAAAAATATTAATAACTATTCAATCCTACAATCATTGAGCATTAGAAGAAGCAAATTTTACCATCTCTTTGTTTGATCACGATTGCAAAAGAATTTAACCTTTATAAACTCTATATCCTTGGTATTACTGAGAAACATTGGAAGAGCAGGGGTGTTAGGAAAACGGAGTGGCGAAACTTTTATTTACTCTGGTAATCAAGAAAATCAAGCACATGACAGATCATGAGCAAACTTGCATATAAAACTCTAATCAAAAGCTGGCTGGCGCCGTGTTTTTTTTTGTTATATTTTATTCACCTCTTTTTTATTTGAATTGACCACAAGTGGTCAATTTATTCAATTTACACATTCCGAGTAAAATTACCGAATTAATAGTAGGAGTCCAGTTTCCTACTATAAATTGGGTAAATTTCAACAAATTTTGATTAGAGTGTAAGTTTAAGGAAAATTGATAATGGTTTAGCTCCATTTCCATGCTTTCCATCTTTTTAGTCCATATTTTTCTTAAAAAAAAGGACAAGAAAAAATATTTAATATTATTATTCCAATTTGAACTGGAAAATTATTTAATTTCATATTTTTTAATGGTTTATTAAATAAACTTTATTTATAGAATAGCACGTGAATACACACAGAATTCTCATAAGGTACATTTTTACAACCCCAGAATTTAGGAAAACACGCCAAAGACAAGGGCCTATATTTATTTATATAAACAATATTTGGGAATAGAATTAATTTTTTCACTGAAAGTGCTCCAATACGGAAATTTGTAATATCAACAAACGTTTGTAAATTTTGATTGTTGAAAAAAAAATTTTGTTTTTTTTTCAACAAAGTAATTCAACAAACACAAACACAATTTCTTGATCTGACAAAAGTAAAAAATCTTAATTTTTTTTCAGCAAAAAAATTCAACAAACACAATTTGTTGATCTGTTGAAATAAAGCCATAGGCAATAAGGCCACATGGCCTTATTTCTCAATTCTTTGGAATATAAGACCATATGGTCTTATTACCAACACGATTGAGAAATAAAGTCATATTGATTTTGCAACCAAAATGGAAATAAAGCCATATCAGTTGAAAATGTGGAAATATATTTCCACGTAAATCCTACAGCCCAAAAAAAAATTATTTAGCGAAGCCGCTAAATTAATTTATGGAGTTTGTAATTTCCAAGCCCGGCCGAAGACCGGCTACGCAGAAAAACTTTTTTTGTTTAACTATCTTAGGGATTACAAACTCCATTTCTTAGACGTCTGTGGACAGGATTCTCCACCCTTTCCGCAAAATATTTTGTTTGTTAGCAGGATTTTTAATTTAAAGATTGTTTAACAAAGCCAAGTTTTCTGTGTAGCCGGCCTTCAGCCGGGCTTAGGGATTACAAAATCCATGCATTAAACCCACCCTCTCCGCAAAGTAAAGTTTTCTAGGGTAGCAGGCCTTTGCGCTATCAAATTTGTTATGCCTCAAAAAGGCCTGATAACCCAAATATCTTTGGTTTGCAGAGAGGGTGGGTTTAATGCATGGAGTATGTAAGCCCGGCCAAAGGCCGGCTACGCAGAAAACCTTTATTACAAAAAAAAAAAACAAATCATAGAAGTCGTAATTTCGACATTTCGTCCAAAAAAAATATTTTGGATTTTTTGACAATTTGGTTGGAAATAACATTTTTAGACCTATCATTTTGGTCTATATGCAGCTTGGGCGATATGACATTTACGGTTTTGGGCGATAAGACCTTGGGCGCTATGTCCGTACGCCTTTTCAAACTCCATAAATTAATTTAGCGGCTTCGCTAAATAATTTTTTTTTGGGTAGCAGGATTTACGTGCAAATATATTTCAACACTCTCTGCAAAATAGTGATGACCATTTTCAAAAATATTTAAATGAGTAACAAAGCCATATATGGCGTTTTGAATATGTCTAATATTAAATCTAATTCCGAGGTAAACAATGTTACAATAAAAAAAATATTGGAAATCTAGCAAAAAATATGGTTAAAATTAGTAAAAAAATCTGTAGTTTTGGACGTTGCAAAATTTTTTAGTAATATTAGCAAAACCATTTTTCTAATCAAAAAATTAGGGGGAAAAAATGGTAAAATTACAACAATACCATTTTTGGTAAAAAAAATAACCTTGAAAAATAAGCAAGAAAAATGGAAAAATGGTAAAATTAGCAAAAAACAAGTGAGAGTGTTAAATTCGGCTGTGCCGAATCTTTGATACCCTCCAACATATGAAAAAATTAAAAAAAAAAATGCAGCGGCGTTTTTTTGGGGGGGTCAGTTGGGGTCATTGGGGGACCCATGCGGTAAATGTTTAAAAATTCATTTATTATGCTTTTGGAGCTTAAGTAATACAATTTGATCATTATTTAAAAACATTTTTAATATCCACGCCCACAAAAGGGGGCGGGCAAAAAAAACGATTTTTTTTATTTACTGGGTCCAAGTGCAGTACCTTGAACTTTTTCTGACATCAAATTGTTTCATTTGCTCAACAAAAATACAAAAAAACCTGTGAAAATATGGCGTTTTTCAGAGGTTAGTTAAGTTCTTCAAGGGGGAACTTTTTTCCCCCTGGTCCGATTTTGCCCATTTACGAACTTAAACTGCCTAGGACCAAAACACATTTTCCTGCCAAACTTGACGAGTCTATCTCTTTTATTTTGGACTGCATCGTGTCTTATACAGACGGACGGACGGACGGACGGACATACGGACATTCTAGAAAAGTCTTTTCGAAAAAGATCAATTGTAATTCGAAGATTCTATTTGTAATTCGAAGATTCCATTTGTAATTCGAAGATTCTATTTGTAATTCGAATACTTCAATTGTAATTCGAAGATTCCATTTGTAATTCGAAGATTCCAATATATATGTAATATATATGTAATTCGAAAAAGATCAATTGTAATTCGAAAAAGATCAATTGTAATTCGAAAAAGATCAATTGTAATTCGAAAAAGATCAATTGTAATTCGTAAAAGATGAATTGTAATTCGTAAAAGATCAATTGTAATTCGAAGATTCCAATTGTAATTCGAAAAATATCAACTGTATTTCCATTGATATTTTTCGAATTACAATTGGAATCTTCGAATTACAATTGATCTTTTACGAATTACAATTGATCTTTTACGAATTACAATTGATCTTTTTCGAATTACAATTGATCTTTTTCGAATTACAATTGATCTTTTTCGAATTACAATTGATCTTTTTCGAATTACAATTGGAATCTTCGAATTACAAATGGAATCTTCGAATTACAATTGGAGTATTCGAATTACAAATGGAATCTTCGAATTACAAATGGAATCTTCGAATTACAAATGGAATCTTCGAATTACAAATAGAATCTTCGAATTACAATTGATCTTTTTCGAATTACATCTGTAAATGGTGTAGAACACTTTAAACAAAAAAATTTTTAAAACTAAGAAAAAATAAATAAAAAGTTTTACAATTTCTTTAACGAATATACTTAATTTTTTGGTAAAATTACTGTAAAATAAAAAAAAGACTAGCAAAAAAATATAGTAAAAATACCAAAAATATTTTGTATTTTTTGTATTTTACCAATAGTAAATTACCAAAAAGTTCTGCAAAAATTAAATTTTTACAATTTTTTTTTTGCCAAAGTTTAGTGGACGTAAATTACAACACCTTTTACTAATATTTTGACTAAGTTTTTTTTTGAGTGTAAGACATGTCTTCAGTAAAATTTGATGGTGGTTCGTTTCTTAGAATATATTAACCCTCTATCTCCCATTTTTAGGATTCTTTTCGGTCCTTTTTCAAATATCCTCACAGAATATACTAATAAAACGTGCATTTAAAGGGTTCAAATGTTCTACGAAGATCAAAAGTTCGTGCGAAAAGTGCAAAATGCTTAAAAAGTAATATTGTAAATTATCACATACTATTAAATTGCTTTTCCCAGCAAAATTTTCTGTTCCAAATAATCGGTTCCAGAACGCATCAAACTACCCTGCAACCGGTTCTACTTAACATTCCAGAATCAATGATTTTTGTTTGAAATTATCCCGAAAGCAATCGTTTTTTAGAGCAAGTAGTTTTTTTGAAAAATACTCTTACATAGAAAATTTTGTTGTGATTACCGTAGAATATATTCAAGAATCTATTGAACCAGGAATTTGTTCCAAAAAATTTTCCTGGGTTATCAAAGCCGTTTGAAATAAGTCACAAAAATATTATAAATCTGCTCCCGACCTAAATTACGATAATAGTTGTCTTCAGTGAAATTTTCTTAGAACATTTTAACCCTCTATTTTAGGGGTCATTTTTGTCCTCTAAAACGTACCTTTAAGGGGTAAAATGGTCTACAAACATTTTCTGCATCAAATTTCACTAGGGGTTGTCGAATGCGAAATGCAAAATGCTTTCAAAAGTAAAAATCTAAAGTATTTTGGCGAACAATAATTTGACTTTTATGATAACTTTATTTTTCCTTTCTTTTTTAAACATTTTGCTTATATCGCACGAACTTTCGACCTTAAACAATCCCCATTTGATGCAGAAAATGTTTGTAGAACATTTTAACCCTTAAATCGCACGTATTAATCGTGTTTTAAGAGGATATTTGAAAAAAAGGGCCAAAATGACCCCTAAAAATGGGAGAAAGGGGGTTAAAATGTTCTAAGAAAAGAACCGTCATAAAATTTTACTATTGTCTTAATTTAGTTCAGAAGCAGATTTATAATATTTTTTCGACTTATTTCACACGTCTTTGATAAAAAAACAATTTAATAGTATGTGATAATTTACAATTTTACCTTTTTAAGCATTTTGGACTTTTTACACGAATTTTTGATCTTCGGCAACCCCTAGTGAAATTGGATTCAGACAATTTTTGTAGAACATTTTAACCCTTTAAACGAACGTTTTATTGGTGTTATATGATGATATTTGAAAAAAGAACCAAAATGACCCCTTAAAATTGGAGATAGAGCGTTAATACATTCTAAGAAAATAACCACTATCAAATTCTGCTTAAGACAAGTCTTAACATTATTTACCTCATAATTAGATTTAATACTTTTTTTTTTTACTTATTCAAAACGCCTTTAAAAAAATTTAAAAAATTCAGTGGGCCATAAAAAAAGAACTCGAGCTAAGTTTTCAAAACTCTTCGGGGGTTTTGGTCTTCTATTGGTATACTTTGATTTTTTTTTGTCCCGTTCAAGATGCACTCAAAGACCCCAAATTTGTTGCACAGTGTTACAAGAAAAAGCCTCGTAATTCCATTTTACTAAAATTTGACAGTTTTCCTTGTTTTTTAACAAAACATTTTCGATCAAAATTTACATTTTTTTTTGTAATTTAACATTTTTATGTAGTTTTACAAATTTCCAAGTTTTTTTTACAAAAAAAAATGTAGTAAATTTACGAAAATTCCTGTAAATTTTATTTCGCTAAAAAAGATGTAAATTTACAATTTTATTGGTAAAAATCTTGCAAAATTACAAAAAAACTCGTAATTTTTAATAGGAATTCTCGTAAAATAGGGGGTAGCAAAATATCTATTAAAATCATTTTTATTGGTAAAAAGCTTGTAAAATTACAAAATTATTGGAAAAAAGCTTGTAAAATTACAAGGAATTGTTGTCAAATAGGAATTAGCAAAAAAAAAAGTTACAAACTTTTCTTGTTGTTTTACAAAATTTTTTTCGAGTGCATGTATCACAATATTTCACCCGAGAGCTGCACTCAAAATATTTTGTAGGCAAAAACAAATGAAAAACACACTTAAAACCAGTGAATAAACAATTAAAAACCATCCCAGTAATTATTCATTTGTTTTAACAAACATCAACATTTACTTTTTACTGTTGACAAAATTTTCTAAAATAAATAACATTAAACATTTAAAAATTACGTTTTTTTCACTCTTTTTTACCAACAAATTCGAAAAAAATAACCAACGAAAACATTAAAAATTAATGATAGTTCTGTTATTTTTACCAACAAATTTAAAAAAAATAACCTACGAAAACAATAAAATTTAATGATTTCGTACGTAATTTTTTATTGAAATATTTTTTTAAAATTTTTTAATAAAATTTTTGGGGAATCGATCCCGCAATCAACTACATTCTGGCCAGACAGTCTACCCATCATGCCAAAGTCACTTGATACAAACATGTTTTTATATTTTTATAAATAATTTTTTGATTTTTTTTTCTACAAAAAATAACTGACTTGTGTAGGTAAAAACTAATGACATTTCATTAAAAAATACCAAAAATTTAAAAAAAATTACTTACACAAATCATTAAAAATCAAAAGAATAATCAGTAGTTTTTACTTACAGAAAAAAAATAAATGACTTTAAAAATTGAATGTTAATGAAAGTCTTTATTTTTTAGTGTGTTATTTTTGAAACAAAGGACTGAAGTAGTCATTAATAAAAACTGAACATCAAACAAATGTTTTTTCTTTTAAAAACGACTAAACGGAAAACTTTTTAAATAAACTACAAACAGTTAATGACATAATTTTTTGAGTGTGAATATTTTTTTATTTGGATATTTTTCCATTGTCTACTTATGAAGATTTTTTGTAAAAAAAATTGGCAATTTTTTTGGATAAAATCAACGCGAAGATAATTTAAGTTTTCCCTAATCAAACATTTTTGCAATTTGTAGTAATACTTTTAGGTTCCAACCATCCAGTATTTATATTCTCAATTATTTTAATATTATGAATTTAACAAATTTGTATTATAAAATTTATATATTTAGGTTTTTATTCATAATACTTATAGTAGACTTATTGTAGGTTTATTTGACAAATATGCCTGCAATATCTGTCAAATAAACCTACTTTAGTTATATTTCAGTTTTTATGAATAACCACCTTAGATTTTATCAGCCTTACCATAGAAAAATAAAACAAATTTAAAATCGACTTTTAATTTTATTTCCATACAAATTGTCTTTGTTTTTAAAATCGACTTTCAAAAAATGTATAGAAAATTTGAAATTTAAAATAAAACTTTTGTTAAAATAGACTTTTTATTTTTCTTTGGTGCGGGCCTTTGAGTCGAAATTATCTATAGTTTTTTTTTCGAGAAATACCAAATATTACAGTCTAGCTATCTAGGACATGATGTAAAAATAATAAATTTAAAATTTAAGGCTCTTATTCATAATACTTATAGCAGACTTATTGTATGTTTATTTGACAATTATTCCTGCAATATCTGTCAAATAAACATACACCCAAAAAAAAACGTGGGTATTCAATACTTAAAATTTAACTAAATTTTAGTTCAAAAGGACCTAGTGCAGAAATTGGTAACCAATACTAAAATTTTTTACTAAAATTATTGAAAACCAGTAAAAATTACTAATTTTAGTACTTTGAAGATACCAAAATTAGTAAATAATTAGTAGATTTTAGTAAAAAATCACTTACTAAACTTTTTACTGTAGAATTATATAAAGTATACTTTAAATATATTTCAGGTTTTATGAATAACCACCTAATAAATTATATAATTAACTTTTTTTTTCTTTTAATTTTTTTATTTTTTTTTTATAGATTTTACATGTTATTATAGCAAGTGTTACATGTTACCTAGCGCAAAGGATACGAAAAGTAAAATTGCATAATTTAATTTCAACTTATACAGGAGTAGCTGCGATGCCCTTACATCCCCGGCCACAAATTCGAGCTGATGTCATTTGAAGAGAATATCGTATTTTAATTTGACAATAGAAAATGTCTGGAGCCAATATGATTTTGATGAACAAATTCTCTAACAACAGCACGTTCTAGATTTCGTTCACGTGTTTGATTTCTACGCTTAAATATTAAAATACTTAAAATCATTGAATATAAAAATGTTATAAACTGAAAAGAAAAAAAAAAAACAAATTTAATATAAAAAAAAAATATTCTATAAAAAAGGGAATACAAAAGAGATAAATGATTTCCTGTTTGTATTTGTTAAATATTGTTTAAAAAAATTGTATGTAAGTAATACACCCAAAAAAAAACGTGGGTATTCAATACTAAAAATTTAACTAATTTTAGTCCAAAAGGACCTAGTGCAGAAATTGGTAACCAATACTAAAATTTTTAACTAATATTAGTCAAAACCAGTAAAAATTACTAATGTTAGTACTTTGAAGATACTAAAATTAGTAACCAATTAGTAGATTTTGGTACAATATCACTTACTAAACCTTTTACTGTAGAATTATTTTGAGTGTATGAGAATTTATCCACTTTACTTACACTCACATAACAAATCCATATGATACAACTTTATATATCCCAACCTCATTTTTGAGGTTGTTTTAGCTGGACATGTGGTTGTCACAATTTTAATTGGGTTATGGCAAACGCAATTAGCTTGTAAAAACTGCAATAATGTTTTGACAACTGTATTGAGGTTGTGACAACCGAAATATAGTTGTCCAACCTCAGAAATGAGGTTAGAATATTTACCGTTGTGATATTTGAATTTGTTATGTAAGTGCATGAAGGTAGGTGTTCAATTGTAATATGTATCGCAATCTTACCTCAGTTATAAGAAGAGCCCAATTAAATAATTCCTGTCGGCGAACAGTAAATCTATATGATCTCCACAATGTTTCCAAACATCCGCTTTTATAGATCTGATTATCTGGTATGTTATCATCAGTATCGGTATTGTAGCAGCTTTCGGGTATGTCCAATCGTTTATAATCATAATCATGTGAATTAAATAAGCCACAACAGTAATACTTCAATATAATTGGTTAGAAAAAAAAATTAATAAAAATGTAATCTATAATTCTATACCATAATGAGCCTAACCAAAGATTAATAAAATAAATTTAAAATCAACTTTAAGTTTTAGTGCCATACAAAATATTTTTATACATTTGTAAAATCGAATTAAAAAAATTGTATGAAAATTTCAAATTGACCTAATTTTGAAAAATTTTATATCCATATCTTGTGGTTCGGGCCCGCAAACAATAGTATTTGAAATACATATCGCTCATTTACCAGTATAGTGTCATATCTCAAAATATTTGCTTTTGCAAAAAACGCGTTTAAAGTCCACATTTAAATCTGGGTTTTCATTGAAAAAGGCCGGTACAGAGAAACTGTAATAATGACATGTTCTCTTCTTAAACAGTGAGCTTAGAAGATTTTAATATGACTTTTCGACACAATATAAACAGAGAAAATGTAATAATACATGTTCTCTTCTCAAACAGTGAGCTTAGAAGATTTTAATACGACTTTTCGACACAGTATAAAGCATGATATAACAGATAATTCTGCATCATTAACTCAAAAATCACGTTTCTTGAGTTATGACATTATACAAGTAAATGAGCGATATGTAAATAACATAGCTGTATAATTTCTATTTTTTTTAAATTTAACTTATTTTGATTTTAAAAAAATGGTTAAGAATTAATAATTTTTAAAAACCTCATATTCGAAAAATGTTTAAATCAAACAAAGTTTAGCAAAAAAATAATTAATTTTTTTTCTTGATTTAAATAATAAAAAAATAGTAGTATTTCAATTTATTTATTTTACAACAGCTATGGAAATAACTACAAAGAGCGATTTAAATTCCCTCAACTTTAAAATTATGTTTGAATTGAATAAACTGAGTTAATGTAAAATTAAGGGATTATTCAAACATTTTTCTCAAATTTGATTTTTAAGAATTAAAAAAAAAAATATTTCCAATTGGCGTTATACATACATTTGTTTGAAGTATATCCATATATTTCGGTTGGGTTTCAACTGAACGCCATGCTGATTCCAATTCTTGTAAATTATTAAAATAAAATTCATGCGGTTGAAATGATCGTATTTGTAAATATTGTATGATTAACAGCGATAGTATAAATATAGAATACTGAAAAATAAAATAATTATTATATTTAATAGGTGAAAAGCTCATAGAAAGTCATAATTTTTTTGGCATTTAAGGGAAATCTATCTTATAATAGATTTTATTATTTGGCAGCTAAAACTTATCAAAAAGTTTATATAAACTGTTCTGCCTTTAAATAACACTTAAAAAAATGTTTTAAATTTTCACATAATCGGTTTTATTTTTTATACTCTCGCTCTAGTGATAGAGGGTATATAAGTTTGTCATTCCGTTTGTAACACCACGAAACATTGGCCATTAAGTATATATGGGGCATTCCATGTCAAATCGGACACTTTGATTTTTTTTTTTTAGATTTTCCCAATTTGCTTACAGTTTTTAGTACCCTTCGAAAACTCCTTCGTGGTAAATTTTCCGATTTTTTTGATGACCCGTTCAAAAGATATCGAATTTTTAAAAATTGGTAGTTTGTTCCTTTACTCAAACTTTTTACACTCATAACTTCTTCAATAATGGTCCAAATTTCAATTTTTTTTTTTCAAAATTTTTGTTTTTTACGTACTTTTTAAAAAAAATCCCAAAAAATTCTTAAAAGCGCTCTAGTATGCGATTTTTAAGTTTTAAAATTTAAATCTCATTTTTGAAAATGTTTGTACTTTTCGCCTTAACAATTAGAGATAGAGGTAGGTAGGTGTGTTCAGAGAAAATGTTTGGACTAAAAAAATATTGTGGGTCGGTCATACATTTTGTTGCTCTAAGGGCACTATTAGGGCAGTTAGAGCGGTTGGAGCAAATTTAAAAAATGTCGTTTTGTGTGGGAGCCCCCTTAGAAATTGGAGATAAGGTATTAGTTTGTTCCAAAGAAATGTTAAGACGTAAAAATTAATGGGGGTCGGTCTTATGAATGATCCCTCTATGACGCACCATTGGAGCAGTAGAAATGATTTTAAGATTGAAAAATTACAATAAAATTTTTAAAAAAAATTTAAAAAAATAGTAATAATCGTTATCCACGATCCTCCTGGGCAAAAAATTTTTAGAATCGATAGAAGTTTTACACAAAAAAATTTCAAAAAAATCGAAGGGTACAAACATTTTCAAAAATGAGATTTAAATTTAAAAACTTAAAAATCGCATACTAGAGCGCTTTTAAGAATTTTTTGGGATTTTTTTTTAAAAAGTACGCAAAAAAACAAAATTTTTGAAAAAAAAAAATTTGAAATTTGGACCATTATTGAAGAAGTTATGAGTAAAAGAAGTTTGTGTAAAGGAACAAACTACCAATTTTTAAAAATTCTATATCTTTTGAACGGGTCATCAAAAAAAATCTGAAAATTTACCACGAAGTAGTTTTCGAAGGGTACTAAAAACTGTAAATAAATTGGGAAAATCTAAAAAAAAAAGTTTATCAAAGTGTCCGATTTCACATGGAATGTCCCATATATTTTAATGATCCTCAATCGATTTTAAGACAACCTAGCGATGCCCGTCCGTCTATTTGTCTGTCTGTTGAAAACACGCTGACTTTTGAAAGAATTTTCGGAGGCTGCTGAAGTTTGGCATATATGTAGGTCGTTCACCTGGTCAGGTTGGTATTGCAATTCAGCAAAATCGGTCTAGTGGTTCAAAGAAATTAGCAAAAGAGTTAATTTCGGCAAAGGTTTTTTCGCGAATTTACGAGATAAAAAACACGCTTACTTTCGAAAGACAATTCTGAGGATGCTAAAGCTTGGCATATATATTTGTCGTTCCCCTGGTCTGGTTCATATTGAATCGGTCAAAAACGGTACAGTGGTAAAAAGTTATTAGCAAAACCGCAAGTTTAAGATTGGATGACCTTAAATTCACGTATTGAAAAAACCGATCTTTAAAAACATTGATAAGCCACAAAATTACTTTACAAAGTATTTTTGTCACTCAAAAATATTTTTACACTAAAAAAAATTACACTGAAAAAAAAATAGTACAGTCAAACTCGGTTATAAAGTACTCGGTTATAACGAATTCTCGGTTATAACGAACTAATTCTAAAGTCCCGACGTTTAAGCATCAATTTTCACACAATATACTTTTTTATAACGAACTCGGTTATAACGAATCCTCGGTTAAAACGAACGGCTTATTATGGTCCCACGAACACAATTTCATGTATATTTACCTTTTTACTCCCATAAATATTTTTTAATGTGTGGCAATCATGTTTATCAAACTAACAAAAGGTTGGAATTTTTTGATTTATATTTTAATTTTGATAAAATTTATTTATATTTTTGATGATTTCTTCTCAATAAGTAGTTTACGAAAAAACATCAAATAAAACAAAATTGGATCTATTTTTTTGGAAATAAAACTAGAATGATAAAAAAATATACTCCGCTTATAGCAAACTTCGCTTATAACGAACTATTTTTACTGGTCCCTGGAGTTCGTTATAACCGGGTTCGACTGTAATTTTTCTTTACATTTTACATTATTTTTTTAATAAATTTAATTTCAAAAAACGCACAGATACTTGCAAATGGACCAACCTATACTTGCAATTAGTGTCCGACCGAACAGTTCGTCCAAAAAATGGTATTGGCCAAAAATTATTATTTGCAAGCATTTTTAACAGCTTTTTCCAATGGCCGTTTGTTTGTTTAGGCGATAGAAGACTATTCTGACTTTCAAATTTAATGGCGTGGACGAAGTTAAGCACCAATTTAGATGTTCGGTAACCGAACGTTCGGCCAAATTGAAAAAAGTTCGGTTACCGAACTTTGAAATTGTGGCTTAACTTCGTACTCATTCTTAAATTTTACACTTAGAATCGTCTTCTATCGCCTCAACAAATCTACCCCATATAAAAAAATTTGTAAAAAGTACTCCCAAATACCATATTTTTGATTAAATAACGTTTTTTGGCCGAACTGTTCGGTCGGACACTACTGGCAATGCGCATACGGCATTTCTAATTCGAAGATTTCAATATTCGGAGAGTTTTATTGAATTTTGTTAAAGATCAACGTTAGTTAGTAAAATATCAGTATTCGGAAAAGATCAATTGAAAAAAGATCATGTGTAGAGTATTACATGGTCGGTATTGACCGAATATATTTTTATACCCTCAACTTAGTGGTAGAGGGTATATATAAGTTTGTCATTCCGTTTGTAACTCATCGAAATATAGGTCTGGGACCACATAAAGAACATATATTATGGATCAGTGATCGATTCTAAGACATTCTAGCGATGTCCGTCTGTCTGTTTAAATGGCGATCGCGGCCAAAATATTACATGGATATGACTGAAACTTATTTACTTCTTGTTGTCCCGAGAAGTTTGGTATTGCATTTGAGCAATATCGGTTCAAAAGTTATGAACGAAAATGTAAGAACACCTCAAAAGTTTTGGTATATTCATCATAGCCTAAAAATACAAAATGCTTTAATTCGGCTGCAGAGTTAAACACTGAATGGTATTTAAACACGCAAGAAGATATTTTTTTACAAATAAAGAAAAAAAAATGCGGATTTTTTATAAAAAAAAGTTTTTTTTTAACCAAAATTTAAAAAAAAAAAAATTTTTCTCAAAATTCTTTTTTAAATAAAGTTTTTTAGCATTTTTTAACACTTTGGAGCGTATTAAAACATTCGGAAGATCGAATTAAAGGGCTAATTGCAAGAATTTGATAAGCAATTAAACTATTTTAATTGTTTTTTCTTGTTTTATTTGTCTTTCATCTCTTTCTGCGTTTCGTCTTCCCCTAATTTTTTACACTTTTAAAATAAGGGGCGTGGATTATTCTTTTCCCAACCCCTACCCGAACTTCCTACTCTCCCCCTACAACATAAGTAGATTAGACTTGCATAAACATGCAAAAGATAAAATTAAAATTAGATTTTTCTACTTACAATAATATTTATACCCAAAACTTCACTAAAAACACCATAGCATCCAATTATGGTTGTCAAACACAACAGGGAACACAATAAAATGGCCAATATATAGAAAGTGTGTGCATCAGTACCTGGTTGGGCACCTTCTACACCCAAGGCATTTACACAAATGGCTCCCAAACCTAAAAACTAAACATATTCAAACTAAATATAATTTGTTCTTAATTATTAACAAAATAAAAACTTACCAAACATATTTTATTTAAGGCAAAAACAAACCATTTCACAGTATTAAATGCAGCGCCCATATCTCTTATTTATTTAATTATATTTAAACAAAAGATGTGTACATTTGTTTAATCAAAAAAACAATATTTTAAAAGAAGAACTAACTCTCCTCAGGCTTTACCTCAGACAATAAAAAAATCAAAATAAATTCTTTAAAGATAATGGCACCATATTATCATATTTATTGTTTCTTTAGCAAGTGAGCAAAAAAAATCTTAATAATCCTCTAGAGCCCTACTTTATTTAAGCTGTGCTTAAAAAACATACTTTAAATAATACTCTCACAAAAAATCTACTGATTTTACCAAGAAAGATTTGCTCTGTTGACCAAAATAACTGCAAGTTTGCAAACTTTTGACTTAAGTTTAGTTATTCGACTGGATAGTGCGGGAGGTGTTGACCTGATTTTCTTGATCATTTTAAAACGGCTGATTTTTATAGGCTATGGAGTGAACACACGAAATATGGTCGTTAGCTGGCGCACATCTGGGGGTACAGACAGGAGAAAGGAGGAGATGCAAAAAAGTGAAAATTTTAAAATCATTTTAATAAAGCTGCAAATTTTATGGTGGATAAATACCCAGGAAAATTTTTTGGAACAAATTCCTGGTTCCATAGATTCTTGAATATGTTCTACGGTAATCACAACACAATTTTCTATGTAAAATTATTTTTCATAAAAACAACTTGCTCTAAAAAACGATTGCTTTTGGGACAATTTCAAACAAAAATCATTGATTCTGGAATGTTAAGTAGAACCGGTTGCAGGGTAGTTTGATGCGTTCTGGAACCGATTATTTGGAACAGAAAATTTTTCTGGGTAATGTAAAATATATAACCATCAGCTGGCGCACCTCCAGGGGCATAAAAATTAATATATGTATTAGGTTAGCACGAATAATTACTTTTTCGAATTTCGTCGATCGCCGGGCAAATTATGGTTCGTTTGAAGAGTTGTGAAGTCATCTTATCAATATTATTATTTTATTTTTAAATCATTGTTCTTCTGTAAAGACAGTCGAGCTCAGGCTCTAATTATAATTATGTATTATAATTTTTTTGATTTGCCATATATGGTTTTGAATTGAGAAAAGTGTGAAAGAAAATTTTTTTTAATATTTCTAAAAATTTAGACATCCTGGTTTGTTTCTTACTAGTTTCATATTATCCAGTTATAATAATCTTCAGAAAAACTTTTAATGTCAATTTATTTAGTTAATAGTCAATAAAACTCTATATGTGAAAATTATTTACAGATCGCAGCCGACAAGGATTGAACTCATCATCATCTGTAATACTTTGCTATTAACTGCTTGTAACGTACAATCACTGTAGACCGTACGCCAAGTAGGCTGTTAAGCAAGTATCAACTAAATCTGATTTTTTCAATTCGAGTGTAGTTGTTGCTGTTGTTTTTTTCTGACAGAAGAGTTTGTTATTGTAATTTTTGTAAACAAACTTATTTTTAGTAATCATTATTCTTCTTCCTCTCCTTCATCAATTCTGATCTAAGTACTTATTTTTGCAAACATTGCCAGACATGGTCTATATTTAACGTTACAAGCAGTTAATAGCAAAGTATTACAGATGATGATGAGTTCAATCCTTGTCGGCTGCGATCTGTAAATAGTTTTCACATATAGAGTTTTATTGACTATTAACTAAATAAATTGACATTAAAAGTTTTTCTGAAGATTATTATAACTGGATAATATGAAACTAGTAAAAAACAAACCAGGATGTCTAAATTTTTAGAAAAATTAAAAAATTTTTCTTTCACACTTTTCTCAATTCAAAACCATATATTATTTTATTTTCGTACGTATTTGAATTGGATTCCTCCCCTCCCCCCCAAAACGATGTCAAAAGTAAAAAAAGGGTTAGGAAAAGAAAAGAAAAAAAGGGAAAGAAAAGGAAAAAGGGAAGGAAAAGGAACAAGGATCGAAAGAAAATGACCAGGATGTATAAAAATCCTTTGGAGAGGTATATGTGTGCTGATGATTTACGTCGGCACACACAGCCTCCATCCTAAGGAATTTTTTTTACATCCTTTAGATAAAATGTTTCGGAATTAAAGAAAATTCATATGAAAAACTTAAAAAAAAGTCATGGATATTTTCTTTGCTTCCTGTAAGTACAGATCGAGCACAGGCTCTAATTATATTTGTTATAAGGGTTCAAGTTGAAAAAATTCTGAAGAAAAATTGGATTTCTTAAAATTATGGACATTTCTGGTATTTTCCATACCGGTTTCAAACACCCCAGTTAGTGTTATCATCATTAGGGTTTAAAATGTCGGTTTGACTATTTAATGGAAATTCTTTTTTATATATGAGAATATTTACATACAACACTACAATTCTATTTCTAGCAATCTCAACCTAACTTCTTTCTTTCTTTGAACTTTTTTGTCTCCTACATTATTATTTTCTAAGGAAAAAGTATTATATTTATTACAAAAATGTCTCAGAATTCCAGACTTCATTTTTAGAAAATGTTTTGATACTTATTTGACTCTGAATGTAAGAATTTTTTAATTGAATAATTATCTAAAAATTTTAGACAAATATCTTATAACTTTTCTTTAGGAAAAATTCCTCAGCAACTGAGAATTTTTCCTTAGAAAAATGTTTCAGAATCTGCCAAGAAATCAAAAAAAAATAAAAATCTCAGAATCGGAAAGATTTCTACAGACAAAATGCTCAGAATCTAAGTTGTTCTACAAGGAAATATTTTTTTTTTCTGTTTAATATATCTTTTAGATCTGCTAATTTTTATATACGAAAAGTTTATCAAAACCTATTATTTTTTTGAGAGATTTTTTTTGTATAAAAAATCTTTCAGATTGAATTTTTTCTGTTGGAGAAATCCTGGGAATATTCTACAAGAAATGTGTGTCTGAATATGTAAATTTTTCTAATAATAATAATTATTTTATAAAAAATGTTTAAGAATCTTAAAAAACAGTAGATGGCATTAAACCCGTGAAATGTTTCTATCAAAAAATGCTATAAAATTTAAGATTTAATTTTTAGAAAAGTGTATCAAAATTTCTTCATAAAATGTTTTAGAAACTGATATTTTTTTAGTATTCTTTTACAAAATATGTTTCAGGATCTGAAATTTTTTGTATACGAAATAGGGCATTACTTTCTACGAATCTGAAAAAATTACTTTTAAATATGAGAATCAGAATTCAGATTTTTTTTTGTAGAAAGAATATCTCAGAATCTCAGATTATTTCTATACAAAAAAGTTTAGAAATCTGAGACATGAGATAATGTTGTATCTGAAAGTTTTTCAACAGAAAATATGATGTAAGAATTAAAGAACTTTTTTTATCAAAGTTTAGAATCTGAACATTTTTATAAAGGAAAATATCTCAGAAATGGGTTATTTTTCTATATGAGAGATATTTTAAAATCTAAGAGTTTTTCTGTAGTCAAAATGCATCAACATCTGAGAAATTTTGTGAAGGTAACATTGATAAAAAACTAATACCTTGTTAAATTTTTTTTAAAAATATTGGAGTTTGTTTAGAAAAATAATAATTTTTATATTGAACTTTACGTGTCTATTCACAGTTGTGACTGGCTGGCTATAGCTTTTACTTAATTTTTTTTCTTTTGTTTTTAACAACACCCACCCCCCCCCCCCCCCACATCCCCCTTCTACATCAAACCAAACTTCATTGCTTTCCGATCCCATAATTTTTTTTTTTTTCAAAAAAAAAAATCTCCCCCCCCCACCCCCCAAATGAAATTTCTGGATCCGCGCCTGGTATACCACTGTATTTTTTTCGCATTGAGGTTATTGGACACAGTTCTGAATGTGGTACATTTCAGTTACATTTATTTTTAATATGTCATTGTTAGGCGATGTTATTCTGTACAAAATAAAACCAATTCCATAAACATCAGCGGGTGACACTAGAGAGACTTCCCTTGTAAGTAGTGGGTATAAAAACAAAAGTTGAGATGAATAATCGTCGCTGCAGAAAAAATAAGAATAATGAACCTATCTTTCTTTATTTTTTTTTTAAGTATTTTGTTTCGTGAGATTATTATTGACCTTTATCGCCTTATTTAAGCATATTTTTAATTTCTATAAACAATACATGGGAATTTTTAATTGGTATTGAATTTTTATTTGCATTAGTTGCAACAAATGCCAATGCTAAAAAAAAACATAAGCATTTATTGCCAATGAAATTTTTTGGCATTGGCAATTTTTGTACTAATGCCAATGAAACGGCATAAATGCCTTAAACAAGTATTTACAATTGATGAAAAAAGCATTTGTTTACAAAAAATATTTTATTTTAAAAAACTTAAAAGGGCGATATCTCGAAAACTAAGCCAGATGTGGACCCCAATTTTCAATCCAATTTTGAATCCAAAAAATTGACATTCCCGAAAATTTAAAAATGCTCATATTTTGGTAAATATTGTCGATGGCATTAGTTCCAACTAACGGTCCGAAATAAGAGCAACCTCCTAAGGGGAAAAGTTTCCCTTTGAAGAACTTAATTCTTGGATTAAATATTCTGAGTAAATTTTTTGTATAAAATCTTTTGAGATTCTAAAACAAGGCACTTTTTTCCTATAGCAAAATTCTTATGTTTTTACGGCCGTATTCAAAATGGAAAACGTGTGCCTAACATCGAGTGTAACTTTTTTAATTCGCAATTTTCAATGAGAGAAAGTAAGGCTCTCGATGGACGTCATCATTATAATGAAGATAAAATAATAATTAAATCGATTGAAAAGCTTCATCTAGTAGAAAACTTGACGTAAAAAAGATAAGACACCCGATGTTAGGCACTCGTTTTTCATTTTGCATACGACCGTTATAAACTTATCCCCTTAAAAATATCTAGTATTTCGAGGCATTTCTTTAAAAGAATTCTCAGATATTAAGACATTCTTCCTATACAAAATTTTTTTTTTAATTTTTTAATAAAAATAAATCCGAATTTCCCTAGAAATTTTGGCTATTTAGCAAAAAAAAAGTTTGAAATATTTTAAATAATTTATTAAAGATTTTTAGAAATACTTCTAGGCGATTTAATCGAAGTTTTTGGAAAAATGCCCCTTATAGTACGTTCAGATTGGCCTCGAAAATCGGTTTAGCGAGGTTTAGTGGCAAACCTCATTTCAAAATACCTTTTTGTAGCGAGGTTTCAACGAAAGTACGATCGAAACCTTATAATTTTAATATTTTTACCACTGTGCGACAATGAGAAATAGAGAAAATGCCAAAAAAAAATTAACAAATCAATTTATTTACAAAATTTCTGCGAAATATTTATTTAATTGAAATAAAAAAAATAAACAGTGCAAAAAAAATAATTTCAGCATAATCCCTGCAAACAATAGGGCGATATATCGCCGAAAAGATATTGCGGCGATACGAAAATTTATCATTTCGAAATGATCGACAACACATTGTTCGAATGAGAAAACGGCGATATAATAAAAATACTACTTTGATTTTTATTGAAATGATAAATTTTCGTATCGCCGCAATATCTTTTCGGCGATATATCGGCCTATTGTTTGCAGGGTTCAATATAAAATCAAAGTAGTATTTTTAATATATCGCCGTTTTCTCATACGAACGATATTTTGTCGATAAACAAAAAAAAAATATTGAAAATTTTTATTTCTTTGATAAAATAATTTTATTTCTTGATAAAATAACACTGTGCAACAATTTGAAGGTCATGGTCTGGGGGGTGGACCAAACCAAGACAGAATGATAGTATTTGGTTAGTATAGCAAAACCCCCATAGGGTTTGGCGCTTTGTGGGTACAGTCGATTTTTATGGCCCACTGAAATTTTTATTTTTTTCCCAAAGGCGTTTTTTTTTTTTTTTTTTTTTTTTTTTACTTTGAGCCAACACTCAGGGGATGCCCCCTCCATATGCAATGCATTGTGTTGGTATTAGGAAAATAGGTTATGTGGAGAAGGAAAGAGGGAGTAGTGTTTGTGGACGTTTAATTTGAAAATTGTAGCTGGTTGGGAAGACGTCTGCGGGGAGTTTATTCCACATACGGCTAGTTCGACCGAGAAACGAATTTTCTCTGTAATGCGTTGTGCGATACATTGGACAGTCGACAACAAACGGATGTGAACTGCTGGAAAGGCGAGTACTACGGGCATGCACGCGAGTCTCAGGGATGAGTTCGCCTATCTTAGCTGAACACTTATCGTGATAGTATCGATAGAACAATGTCGCACAACCCACATTCCGACGATGCTCCAATGAGTCAATAGAGTTGGATACCCTACTGTCATTAATTAGCTTCAACGCACTCCTTTGCACCCGATCCAGAAGCTTCAAGATAGACCTTGAAGCACCTGCCCAGATATGGGAGTTGTATTCCATCTTCGGCCGGATATAGGCGGTATAAATAGTGAGGAGATCAGACGGAGTGAAGTAATTCTTACACCGTTTCAAGAAACCAAGACACTTGAATGCTTCTTTCGACACTTGAAAAACATGTTGGTTCCATCGGACATCACATTGAATTTTCATGCCTAGAACATCAAGAGTGTCTGATTCCTCAATAGCTATACCACCCGTGGATACAGATGACGCTGATCCCACAATCCGTCTGTGGGTCAACATACAACATTGGGTCTTACGAGCATTAAAATCCACCCTATTCGCAAAACCCTACTCGGATATCGCTGAGAGGTCACGATTGAGTGTGTCATTCATGTTCTGTCTCATAGATTCAACCTCATTAAGGCTTGGTCTACGATTAAAGGAAAATGAATGACAAATGTTGCTGTCATCTGCGAAAGAATAGATAGGATTGGAAGTTTGACAAAGAAGGTCGTTAAGAAAAATAAGAAAAAGGGTAGGAGAAAGAACAGAACCTTGCGGTACCCCTGAATTTAGCCGGAACTCATCTGATGAGAACCCATCTATGACAACACGTATAGTACGGTCTCTGAGAAAGCTCGATATAAATCGAGAGAAATCACTACCGACACCAAATGCAATAAGCTTCGAAACGAGTGCACCGTGCCACACACGATCAAACGCCTTGGAAATATCTAGAGCAACCACCTTGCTTTCACCAAATTGGTGAATAGAACGACTCCAACGTTCCGTAAGGAACGCTAACAGGTCTCCCGTAGAACGACTTCTACGAAAGCCATACTGTCGATCGCACAAAAGTAAATTGGACTCCAGGTAATTTACAAGGTGGTGATTAATCATGCTTTCCATCACCTTTGAGATCGTAGAGCAAATTGCAATTGGGCGGTAATTCTCTGGGTTCGTAGCCTCACCCTTTTTGGGGATTGGCTGGACGTTGGCCACCTTCCAACATGAGGGAAAAATTCCTACCCGGTATGAATAGCAATGAAGGTCAATGTATTTAGTTTACATCGATAAGCGGAAAAAGTTTTGTGGTATCGCTATGGACCAATTGGTCTATGCGGAGTGCCCATCTGGCACCGCCACCCTAACCTAACCATGAATAGCAAAATAGGTTTGCCAAAGGACGACAAAGCGACGCAGCACAACGCCTTAGCACCATTGCTGTAATACCATCCGGCCCCGGGGACTTATTTATGTTAAGATCTTCAAGAACCTTTTTAACTGCACGTGCTCGAAAAAATATCTTGGACATAGTAAAGGGTACCCTTTCAAGTTCGGGCAGTGGTTGATTGCTTTCCGGTAAGTATGCGTTTCTTGCAAACATCTCAGCGAAAAGGTTGGCTTTATCAACCGGGTCCGTGAATATTTGGTCATTCATTATAAGGGATGGGATGGATGAACTAGTATTATTCTTTACCCTTTTTACGAATGACCAAAAGTTCTTACTACCCCGAGGAGCAGCAAGGACCTTAGCACGCAGACGTTGTTCGTAAAGAAGTTTTTCACGTCTGAGTACTCTGGCACATTCGTTCCTCGCCTGTTTACGTAACGCGTCAGTAACTGGGTTTATGTCGTTACGCCAATTACTGAACGTATCCTCTCTGGATCTGACTGCATTTTTGCACGTCTGATTAAACCAGCACTTATGTTTTGGTTTAGTCGAAACCTGCTTGGATGGAATAAATAATTTCATTCCCAGCATTATTACATTTCCCATCATTTCTGCTGCAGCGTTAACATTGTCATCAAGAAAACAGAGTTTCCAGTTGAAATGCTGAAAGAAATCGTTGAGCTCGGCCCAACGAGCCTTTTCGTAGACAAAAATAGAGCGCATCGTCGCTGGTTTTGAAGCACTTTGAAGATCCCAAAAATGAAAAGGACGCAGAAATGAGGTTATGATCCGAGTTTCCGAGAGGCGCAAGTAGTTCAACCTCGTATTTGTCAGGATGCGAGGTGAGAAAAAGGTCGAGGGTATTACAAAACTGCCCTTCAACACACGGAATATGAGTTGGTTCATCCACTAGTTGCACAAGGTGATTGTGTGCAGCGAAGAGCTCAACGTATAAGCCCTCGGGGGACGTATGGCTAGAATGACGTAACCAAGACGCGTTGTGCGCATTAAAGTCCCCGGCAACGACTATTTCGCTACTCGGGCAGTTCTCAAGGATTGTAGTAATCGAATCGGATACGAAATCAAAACTATTATAGGAGCCCATCGTATCCAAATTCGGGCTCCTATAGACGAACCCGAAGTGCAAAATGTGCGACCTGATTTGGAATTTAACCCAAAGAGAGTTAAATTCCGCATCACTACAGCCTAGATGAGGCTGTAGTTGGTACACAACATTTTCACGAATATATACCGCAAGGCCCCGATGAAGAACAAAAAGGGATAGAAAGTGATACCCAGGTATTTGGAAATCCTGTGGATCAGCATCTCCTCCTACCTGAGTTTCACATAAGGCGAAAACATCCGGCCGATGAAATCGAATGTGAGCATATACATTGATGAAATTTGCTCTCAGTCCGCGTATATTGCAGAAGTCCAAACGAAACCTACCAGTCATAATACGGAAAAATTCAAATCAATATACCTGACAATGGTACAATTGGTTTAGCACCGGTCATTTTAGTCCTTTTTTCAAGAAATTACTCAAAAGACTCATAAGATATGCGTTTAAAAGGTTAAAATATTCTACGAATATTTTGCTCATCAAATTTCACTTGGGGTCTTCACTGGCGGAAAGTTCGATCGGTCTGCAGAAAATGCCTAAAAATTTAAAATTGTAAAGTCTAATTCATTTTTCATATTTATGGCAGAAACTGTTTACGATTTTAGTCCATTTTTTAAGAAACGACTTAAAAGTCTACTATACGTTTGGAGGGTTAAAATATTCTAGGAATATTTTTTGCATCAAATTTTACTAGGGGTCTTCACAGGCAAAAAGTTAAACCGGTCTGTAGAAAATGTCTAAAAATTAAAAATTATAAAGTCTGGTTAATTTTTGATATATATGCCGGAAACTGTTTACGATTGTATGCAACAAATATAGGATAATGGTCTGGGGGTGGACCCTTCCAGCATAGGATGACAGTATTTGGTTAGTTCAGTAAAATCCCCAAAGGGCTTGGCGCTGGATGGGTACAGTAGGTTTTTGTGGCCCACTGATTTTTTGTTTTATTTGTCCAAAGAGGTTTAAAAAACGAAAAAAATAAAATTTATGTTACTCTGACTGAACCTAAAATTTAACTCATATGTCTTCAGTAAAATACCAAAAAACGGACACTAGTTTTATTAGTTTTTCAAATTTAAGCCACCCAAAGGGCTTGGCGCTGTGTGTTGTAAACCCCTTTTAAAGCAAATCTAAGGAGACTTTTTTTGTCATTTCTTAACAAAAGGACTAAAATGACCCAAAAAGTGGAGATCTAGTGTTAATGTATTGTAGAAAAATTATACCCATTAAATGCTACTGAAAACACCTGAGTTCAATTTTAGGCTCAGAGTAACATAAGCATTAGTTTTTTCGTTTGTATAAACCTCTTTGGAGAAATAAAACAAAAAGTCAGTGGGCCACATAAACCTACTGTACCCACCCAGCGCCAAGCCCTTTGGGTATTTTACTGAACTAACAAATTACTGTCATCCTGTGCTGGAAGGGTCCACCCCCCGACCATTATCCGATATTTGTTGCATACAATCGTAAACAGTTTCCGGCATATATATCAAAAATTAACAAGACTTTACAATTTTTAATTTTTAGACATTTTCTACAGACCGGTTTAACTTTTTGCCTGTGAAGACCCCTAGTGAAATTTGATGCAAAAAATATTCCTACAATATTTTAACCCTTTAAACGTATATCTTAGTAGACTTTTAAGTCGTTCCTTAAAAAATGGACTAAAATGACCCAAAAACAAGGCAGATAGAGGGTTAATATATTCTAGAAAAATAGTTCCCATAAAATTCTACTGAAGCCATCTGAGTTTAATTTTAGGCTCAGATTAATGTAAACTTCATTTTTATCGAATTTTCTCAAACCCCTTTGGGAAAAAAATAAAAATTTCAGTGGGCCATAAAAATCGACTGTACAAACACAGTGTCAAACCCTTTGGGGTTTTACTATACTAACCAAATACTATCATCCTCAGCTGGAAGGGTCCACCCCCCAGACTAATATCCTATATTTGTTGCTCACAATCGTAAACAGTTTCTGCCATAAATATGAAAAATGAATTAGACTTTACAATTTTAAATTTTTAGGCATTTTCTGCAGATCGGTCAAACTTTCCGCCAGTGAAGACCCCAAGTGAAATTTGATGAACAAAATATTCGTAGAATATTTTATCCTTTTAAACGCATATCCTATGAGACTTTTGAGTCATTTCTTGAAAAAAGGACTAAAATAACCCAAAAACAGGGCAGATAGAGGGTTAATATATTCTAGAAAAATAATCCCCATCAAATTCTATTACAGACATCTGAGCTCAATTTTAGGCTAAGAGTAACATAAACATTATGTTTTTCGACTTTTTTAACCCCCTTTTGGAAAAAAAATAAAAATTTCAGTGGGCCATAAAAATTGACTGTACCCACACAGCGCCAAAACCTTTGGGGGTTTTACTATACTAACCAAATACTATCATTCTGACTTGGTTTGGTTCACCCCCCAATTTCACTGTTGCACAGTGTAATTTATCAAGCACAACAAGAAATCTTTGAAAGAATATAAATTTGGCCGAAAAACACAAATGTGCGTTCCAAGATAAAATATAAAATTCAGCGAATGTTGCGGATATATTTTTCAGGTGAAGGCAAATGTTTTTAGTCCTGTTTACATGACCAAATATGAATGAAAAAAGTAATCTCTATTTCCAGCTTCAGCGAATGGATATAGTTGTATCGCCGGTTCATCATTTTGGTGATATTCCGGCGATACATACAAATCTATTACTTTCCGTTTATACGATTATCTGGCGATATTTCCCTTTTATCGCCAAGACGAATCGTTTTCGTATCGCCGGGATGTATTGCCGTCGAGTAACAGTTTCTCCCGAAAGGTGTATCGACGGCGATACGAATTCGATAATTGCCGCAATAACATTTATCGTATCGGCAATACAACCGGCGAATCGATGTCGTATCGTTTTGTTTGCAGGGATTAAATTAGTTAACAAGAATATTTTTTATGTGATGGTTTCCGAAACCTACATAAATGTCAAAATTGTTGTGTGTGAACAGGTGAGTAATTAAATTGAAAATACGGGGTTTCAACAGGGTGTCGAGGCCAATCTAGACTTGCCAACCGTCCAGTTTTCGTCGGGACAGACCAGTTTTAGAGTGGAGTGTCCCGTGTCCCGGCGATACCCTGAACGGGACGCCATTTGCCCCGTTTTGAGAAAAAAATCTAATTTTTTCATTGTCACAAAAAAAATAAATAAAAAAATCGTGAACTTTAGTACTTATTTTTATTAGCAACACTGGCATTTTTTTAATATATTAGTAACACTTGTATATTCTGATTTGTGAAATTGTCAAACGAAAATTTTGAATTTTTTATTTCATTTGTCAACTTTCAAATAAATTAAAATTTTAACAGAGCGTGATTTTTTGTAGAGGTATTTTTTTTATTATTTTAGTTAACATTCTTTTCAATAAATTTGCACAAATGTTAAAACTATTAAATTGTTCATAGGAAAATGAACAGAAAAAGAGCAGCAGATACAAATGAATCGCCAGCAATACAGGAAAAGGAAAAAAATAGAAAAATGGTATTGCAAATTTCAACCAGATCACGCACAGAAAAAAATAAAAAAATATTAAAGTAAATTTTTAATACTATTGAGTAAAAAATTACTCAGTTTACCAGTAAACGATTTAATAGCATTGAGTAAACTTTTAATAAAAATTTATTAAATGTTTGCCAAAAAATTTTAGTAAATTTTAATTGAAACAATTAAAACTTTACTCAAAATTTTTCGTTTTTTTTAAGTAACTGTTTAATTGTGTCAAGTAAAAATTTTCTCAATTTATTTTTTTGTAAAGTTTAAAAAAGTTTTAAATTTTTTTACAAAAAAATCAAAAAACTTGTTTTTTCAAACTTTACCAAACATATTTATGTCTCAAAGACATAGGAAAATTTTATGAAGACGATTACAAACTTTCATATACATGTACAAAAAACTATAAACTAAATGAGAATTCAAAACACAAAGAGAATAAAAAATAAATAAAAAAAAAATATTAAATTTGTATTAAATTAGCTGTGTTCGCGAACTCAATAATTTGTACGAATTTGTACAAATTATCACAAATTTTGTCTAAAAGTCGTTCGCGTACTTTAAAAACCCAGTAACGAGAGAGAAAATGAGAGAAAAAAGTGACAGTTCTATTTTAGAAACTTGCAAGTTTTTACTGGATAAATTTTTGCCAGCAAGAATTATCAAGCAGAAAAAACATCTGTTTTAAAAACATATGATTATATTTTTGTAAACGATACACAAAAATATTTTGCAGTTACATTTTTGTGCATAAAATATGATTAAATATCAACTAATTAATAAAAAAAATACATCCCAAAATTAAATTTCTTTTATTAAAAAGTTAAAAAATAAATACCAACAAACTAAAAATTTACAAATGAATGCAAAATTTTTTATAAGCTGATTTAAATCAGCTGTTTATCTAACTTGCAAATTTTTACGGATTTCTGTTCGCGTACTTTTTACAATTTTTCCTTTTTGAGAGCGATTTCTATTTTACTCTCTAACATTTTGTTGCTTGATAATTTTTACTGGGAAAGTACGCAAACAGACTTATTATTTACTCAATTTTTTATTTAAATTTTTAGGTAAATTTTTAATTGCGTCAATTAAAAAATTACTCAATTTTTTTTTTAAATTAAACAAGTGATTACTCAAATTGTTTTTCTTAATATTATTTTCTGTGCGGTGTGGTAGAACAAGTTTAAATAAAAGTTCGCGGCATATGAAATTTTATTGCAGATTATGTTAGTTGGCACCCGTACAAACATTTTAAGCCCAATTTGAAAAAAATCGCTAGTGGGGTTTTTGAGATAATAAGATTTTCATCTTATTGGATGCTACAGAAAAACGGTGCACCTTGTGTTAAAGTGTAACATATGATAAATAAAGGTTGATGTCCTGAATCTAAGTGCTTTACTCAAAATTGAGACGTCATAGAAATTTTGAGACGTCGATTTTTTTGGAATTTTTTTTATGTTTTTTGGTGGTGTCCCGTTTTGGAAATTTCAAAAGGTGGCAAGTCTAGGCCAATCTGAGCATAGTATTAAATTGCCCCAATTCTATGTGGATCTTTAAATCGGGGCCCGCAGTATTAAAGTACAACTTAATAAATTATTAAATTTAAAAAAAATTTATTAGTATCATTAATTCTTAAAACTATATCTATGATTAATATTTAAAAAAAAAAAATCAGGGTATTTTAACATTTTAAGTTCAGTTTTATAATATTAAAAATAAAATAATTTTACTTCCCCACTCTAAAAACATATACAGCACTAGGAATTTTAATAAGGTAATAAGTCTTTTGTTTTTTTACTATTGGGAAAGTAATTTAAATCAAAAAAATAAATATTTACATAAAAAAAAAGATTTTGTTCTTATGTTTAAATCTTTTTAGGAATATCATAAAATGACAATTATACAATTTTCTTAGGTCAAAATAAGTTTTTAAAAAAACATAAAATTTATAAAAAAAAAAAAAACAATACATTAGTTTAATTCAATTAATCATCAACAATATTGAAATTAAAAAAATATCACATTTAGTATTTATTCGCTGGTGTTGTAGAAATATATTATTGTTTTTATGTTTTCATTTTTTTGTCGGGAATTTTCTAATTGCACTAAATTAATTGTATTTGTAATGATCGTGATTTGTTTATTGATTTATCATTTTTTTTACATTTTCCATGGCAGTGGTACTAGTCCCCATTTTTGGGTAATATCATTAAAATTACATTCAATGGCCACAACAATTTTTTCCGATTTTTGTGTTCGTGCGGATAAAGCTGATTTTAATGTTAAACAAAATTTGTTGTTACGATGACTTATATGTTGGGTCTGTAAAAAAAAGAAATAAGAAAATTAATAATAAGATTTTTTTTTTATATATTTTCACACAAAATTTAGTTCAAAAAATTAAATTTTAAGACCTAATTTACTATAATTAATTTATTATCCCAGCAAAATTTTCCGTTCCAAATAATCGGTTCCAGAACGAATTATATTATTCTACTTTTTTTTGTTTGAAGTTGTCAGGAAAGCAATTGTTTGTTACAGCAAGTAATTTTTTTTTTAATTATTTTACATTGCAAATTTTGCTGTGATTACCGTAGAATATATTCTAGAATCTATTGCAGTAGGAAAAATTTTCCTGGAATATTTATCTTCTTGCAAAGAAAGTACTTCTACCTTTATGAACCGATTTGCCTGAAACTTAAAATATATATGCACATTTCCATTTAACGTTTGATTTTAAGGTTAAAAAATATCAATTTTTTTTTTGAAGGCACATCAAAATCGTTTATTACGCGTATAAACATGCATTTAGTAAGTTCAAATCCGTTCGCGTGCATAACTTTCAGCTGACGCACATTGGGTTGAATGAGAGGCAAAGTTGCGCTTTATTCAGGGAAGCAGTAATATTAACATATAATATTTTTTAATTGATGAACGATAAATAATACATTAGAAAGCACCCTTTTAAAGAGAAAACATGTGGTTTTTATTTATTTTTAACCTGTCAGAATTTTTTTAGTGTTTCTTGAATATTGAACTTGATTCACAATTTAAGCTGTAACTTTTAAACCAAAAGCGATAATTTAATAAATACAGTTGCAAATTAAAGTATTTTTAATGCGATAATAAAAATTTAAAACAATAAAAAATTAATATGTGTTAATACTTGCATAAAATTTGTTCGAAGTCGGATTTTTGTGTTACACCAAATTTAAAATTTTCCATAAAAAAGTCAGGAAAGTTGTAATTCTGAACTATTATTATCATATTTGTCAGATATTATATTACACCACCCAGAGACATCTGATAACCCCGCCCCCGCCCCCTTCTCACTCCCCACAAAAACCGTCCCTGTCATTTTTACATTTTTTGCTTGTTGGAGGCTATCAAAGATTTGGCACAGCCGAATTTTAAACTCTTACTTGTTTATATATAGCTTACAAAGACCCACAAAAAAGGTCTAGACCACTAATACTTATGTATTTTTACCTTCTAAATTCAATTCCGCGATCAGAATTAAATTCTATCGTTGGGTTTTTCTCTAATTTACAAGGAAAGTCCCCAAAAGTGAACTGACCTGATTTCCTTTTTAATTTGACTAACAATAAGTTAACATTTTTTGAAAATTTTATTTCGGTATGTAATGTTCAAGTCAGATTTATTACGAAGAAAATAAGAGGGTTTTTCATAAAATCCATCAAAAATTGCATTAGTTACTAGCATTTCAACAAAAATGCATTGATTCACAACATAAATACAACTGTTTTTGTATAAATCTGAAATAACGCGTTTTTGTTCAACTGCATGTAACTTTTGCTATTTTTGACGGATTTTATTTGAAATACTCGTATTTTCTACGTAATAAATCAGACTTGAACCTTACGTACAGAAATAAAATTAAAAAATTTTGTAACTTTGTCAAATTCACAAGGAAATTAGGTGGGTTCACTTTGCGGACTTTCCTTGTAAATCACAGGAAACCCCAACTATAGAATTCAATTCTGATGGCAGAATCGACTTAAGAAGGTCAAAATACATAAGGATAAGTGGGTTTAGTTTCTGGGTCAGAAACTTTTTTGTTTTTTTTGTGATGAAGTGTTATTGAAGAGACCGTATTTTTTTCATAAAATCTTAAATAAAAAAATAACGGCATTAAACGCGGACGTTTTTTTTCTTTTAAATTAAAGCTTATACTATGTGCTTTATTATCACAATGTATAAGCAATAACAACCTCTTACATTTTTTTTTTATATTCCATCAAGTATTAAAAATACCCCAATTTTGGAACATTTTACAAAAAAATTTCAAAAATATTTTTACAACAATTTTAAAAAAACAAAAAACAGAAATGTATTTGAAAATGCCTGAAGTTGATGGTTCCATAATAAAAAAATTACCTTTGAATGAATAAATACCAAAAAAAAAATCTAGAAATAAGTTGATTTTCAATTTTTGGCACCATATTCAAAAACACAAAAAATTATTTGATTTTGACGGCGGATTGCAAGAAAAGTAAACAACTCAGAATAATAGTTGTGACAGATTTTTTAGTGTAATTTGATATACTTTAACCCTAAATTAATAATTTTTGTAAAAAAATTTTTTTCAGTTTTGAATAAAGCGCCACTTTTGATCCATTTCAACCCAACGTGTGACGGCGCGAAAGTTATGGCGGTTTAAAGATTTTAATTGAAAACCAAAAATCTCAAAATTACAATTGTTATTAGAATTTAACAAAATCAACGTTAATTAATTAGGGAATTCACATGGATATCGTATTTAGTGTTGTATGTCCTATCTTAAAACAGGGTTGGTTAAACTTTAAATTAATTATACGACACTTACACGATATGACGATACAACATTTATACCTCTGTTTTGTGTGCTATTTTCAAGTATGCTAACAAGAAGAGAATCCAAGAGAAAATTATCAAATGAGCGATAAATTATTTTTAACAACCCTGTTTTTAGATAGGACATACAACATATACAACAAATACGATACCCATGTGAATTCCCTAAATGTTTTATAATATCCCCAATAAAATCCGGATCAGATTTTTAAGTTAAAAGTTTGTTTTAAAAAGTTTATTTCTTAATGCTTGATATGCAATTTACGCGAAATCTAATGACGATGAACCAAATTAAAGGTCATATTCGGATTTAGCACCCTCAAATTAGTTCAGAAACTTGTGCATTATGCAAAATTGTGAATTTTTAAAAGTGATGCAATTTCTGATTAATGAAATTTTGAAAGATGCATAAAATCCACAATCTTCAAAATTTATTAATGCCGCTCAGTTTTGGGAATAAGCTTTATAAGTACCAGCAATTGCCATTTATAGAAATTAATTTCTATAAGCGGTTTGGGTGTGCCCTGGCGGTTTATCTGGAGACAAAATTGGCGCGTTTTCAGCGTACAGTTACATTAAGTCCCAATTTTTGCACACAATCTATAAAACGCATTAGAAGAAATCGTCTGACGGGTACATTTTAAATCTAAATTCTTTCCGCGTGAAAATAAAAGCAAAAGTTTAAAATTGTGAAATGTCAGATTTTTACAAAATTTTTGCTAATCAAAATTTTAACACGCAATATCGATCTTATTATAAAAAATCAAAAAATATTTGGATCACGCGATGTGCTGGCCACTTTTAAATAGTATTGCGAATGTGCCTCGCAAAAAAGTGGATTTTTGATGACTTTCACGTTATGTCTCTCAAACTTTGTCTAGCTAGTACTCGTTCCCACTAGCGATTGGATCTATGCTCCGGAACGACTCCGAGGGATCTCACGACGACCAAAGATTGCCTACCTCAGCATGCAGAACCACATGTATCATACTCAAGTTATATTCATCAAATTTTTGTTTGTGAGGCAGACAATACCGGCCTGTTTGCTTCAAACTTCACTACAACGTGCCGGCATCGAATCAAATCCAGAACCAGACAGTTGGCATTGCACAGTCTGTCTCAGAAAAATACACAGAAGCTCTATATCTGTCCAATGCAACAGCTGTTTAAATTGGTGCCACTTGCGTAATTGTTCCGGCCTACCTAATTGCAACTACTGGAATACAAATTTTATAGCGCCCTGTTGCAGGATTAACACTCAACACGTACAACCACAACGTCAACAGCCGAACGCACAACATCAACAGCGGCTAACACCATACCAACATACGCAGCACCTAAATACACCTAATCTAACACAGCAGCAGTCCTCCACCCAATCCTTCAAAATTATGCCATTCAATAGTAATGGATTAGCGGGTAAGATCAATGAAATTATAAACTACATGGCCATTAATGACATATTGATAAGTTTCATACAAGAAACGAAACTGAGCTCTAATTCCAGACTTTCCTGTCCCAGCGAATATTCTATAATTCGCAATGACAGAGATAGAAACAGAGGGGGAGGACTTGCCACTATTCCCCACACCAGCGTAAAATACAGTGTAATAACGCCACCCAGCTTACACGATGAATTCCTGTAAATACAAGGCATCTCTGTTAACTCAGGTAACAGCATAATCGCAATTTACAATGTATATATACCACCCACGGGCAGTTGCGCCCCTGGCTACCACCCCTCCATTGAGCACATTTTGGATGGTGAAAGCCGAATAATACTGGGAAATATAAATGCCCACCACCCATATTGGGACTCCCTCATGCCAATTGACCATCGTGGGTCGCATATTGCCGAACAAATAGACAACTCAAGTTTCGGCATCATAAACGAGAGCTCTCCCACCAGAATTGTCGGATCCCAAAGCAGTTCCCCGGATGTTACAATTGTTAGCGATCAACTTCTCCCCTTTACATCTTGGACCACTAAACTAACTCTCAATTTAGATCATCTGCCCATAATTATTACAATTGATAGCCCAAGTGACTTCATCGAAACCGAACGGAAAACTTTCGTGAACTTCAATAAAGCAAACTGGGAAGGATACAGAATTTACACTGAACAACAATTTCGTAATCTGCCTCTACCTCATACTCACATTGGAGAGAAGCAGTTTAGAGAAACTATATTGAAAGCGGTGTCAAAATTTGTACCCGCCGGTAGACTAACGAAGATTAGGCCCAATTTTCCCACAGAAGCAGCCAGACTTGCGGATACTAGGGACGAACTTCGTCAAATAGACTCTAGCGACCCAAGAATAGAAGAACTCAACGTTGAGATTGAAGATATTCTGAATGAACACAAAAAAAACAAATGGTTACGTCATCTGGACGAGTGCGATTTAGGTACTGGCTCTAAAAAACTTTGGTCCACCATCAAAAGCCTGTCTAACCCCACTAAAACCAATGATAGAGTCGCTATCTCCTTCAATAATAATGCTCCAATATCAGAAGCTAAAAAATGTGCCAAATATTTATGTAGACAATACGTAGAACATCCCCGTGGTGTAGACAAAAACAATAAAATCACCAAAAGAAAAAATCCGTGATCTGAAACAGGAAGAAAATCAACCTCTTTTTACACAGGATGAAGTGACAGCTGCAATTCGAGATGCGAAGTCGTCCAAAGCCTTAGGGCCAGACGGCCTATCAACGCTTATGCTTAAACATCTTGGTGAAAACGGCATTAAATTCCTAACATCTTTATTCAACCTGTCACTACAAACCCTTATAATACCTGACTGTTGGAAAACCGGTAAAATCATTCCGATACTCAAGCCTGGTAAGGCCATGGACCAGGGCAAATCCTATCGTCCAATTTCGCTACTGTCCCCAGTTATAAAGATTCTGGAATCCCTACTGCTGCCAGCCTTAAATGAACACCTATCCCTCGACCAACATCAACATGGTTTCAGAAAATCCCACAGCACGACGACAGCACTAAATATAGTAACCTCCCAGATCAGTGATGGTCTAAACCAGGAAAAACCATTTGGAAGAACTATAGTGGTTGCTCTTGACCTCTCCAGTGCGTTTGACACCGTTATGCTATCAACATTACTTTCAGATATACCCAACTCAACCGCCCCAAACACAATAAAACGCTGGATTTCAAACTACCTCAGTGGCAGGCAAGCATTTGTAGACTTCAGAAATGCAAAATCCAAGTATAGAAAAGAAAAACAGGGGGTCCCTCAAGGTGGTGTTATTTCACCTTTACTTTTTAATTATTATATTTCCACCATGCCAACTCCACCTGAAGACATCACATTGGTCTCCTACGCTGACGATTGCTCCATCCTTGCCACGGGTCATAACATAAGAGACCTTACAAGAAAACTAAATAAATATCTAGCGACCCTTAATAATTTCTTTGTTTCACGGAATCTAAAACTTTCCCCAGAAAAATCGTCTGCAACTCTTTTCACAACTTGGACCGGAGAAGTTAAAACAAAGCTCAACATATCAATAGCCGGGAGTCAGATCCCTACTGTTCAGCGCCCAAGAATCCTAGGAGTTACCTTTGACAATATGCTGACTTTCTCAGCACACTCCACTGACATACAAATCCGTGTAAAGGGACGTAACAATGTGCTGAAGGCGCTTGCTGGAAGTTCCTGGGGTAAGGAGAAAGAAACTCTACTCGTTACTTACCAATCCATCGGCCGCTCAGTCCTGAATTATGCCGCCCCTATTTGGTCACCGTATTTAAGCAATACAAAATGGAAATGCCTCCAAACTACCCAGAACTCCGCCCTTAGAATAGCAACTGGTTGCTATTGTTATGTCCCTAGAAGACCACCTTCACCAGGAAGCAAAGACAATGAGAGTTAAAGAACACAACGAGTTGTTATGCAAACAATTCCTTCTTGCGTGTCATCAAACGGACCATCTCAACCATTCACTACTAAACCGCTCCCCCAGGGTAGTACGACCAAACCTTAGGAAACATCAACTAAACATCGATCACGTCATTCATCCACCATTTACCCGTGAAAGTACCACGATGCGCTCAAGGTACTACACCAAGAGGCAGTGACAGAATCACAGAGAACCCTAAAAGACAACATTGTGTTGGGAGAACGCCCTCCTCCCATATCTGAGGAAGAAAAACTATTGCCCAAGAGCACTAAAACTACACTTGCCCAACTTAGATCAAATTGGTGCCGCATCTTGAACAACTATCAACACCGACTAGACAACTCCATCACCGATGAATGCCTGCTATGTCTCCAAAGCCCTCACAATACTGTGCACTTGTTTAATTGTGTTTCCAATCCCACAAACCTACAGCCCATATCCCTCTGGACTCAAACTGTAGATGTAGCGAGGTTTCTGAACCTTGACAACAATATAACACAACATCAACACAAGTAAGAAAATTATAGTCGGTCAAGACCGACCATATAATACCCTACACCAAGGTTTCCCGGAAAATGGGTCCCATGGATCGATAAGATCTATATGTTGTAAAACCTTTAATAAGTGAAGAAAACACTCACAAATCAAATTTTAGTGAAATAGGCTTCTATTTGTTGACAATAAACCGCTTTAACTGAATATCGGGCGAAATTTTCACAAGGGGCCTGAGTCCAAAACTGGTCCGATGATTATCAGGTTTGATAAGGTTATTTAAGTACGCGTTTAACATACACAAACAAAATTTTAATTAAATATTTTCTATTTTCATGAAATTTGAGACATTTATGTGAAAATCGGGAAGGTGGTTTGTATGGGGGCTACAAGAAGAACTGGTCCGATTTCTTTGAAATTCGGAATGATGATATGTGAAGACAAAACATGTTTACCATCCAAATTTCAAAGCGATACCTTCTATAATACGGTTATTAGAGTCATTTGAGCCAAAACTAAAGAGGACCTTTGTATGGGGGCTAGGTCTAAATATGGACCGATTTTTTCCAATTTCAATAGGCTTCGTCCTTGGGCCAAGAGAGACTTAAGTTTCAAATTTCAAGTCAATTGATTAAAAATTGCGACCTGTATCGTGTTTACACCGTTTACATGGACAGACAGACAGACAGACGGACGGACAGACGGACGGACGGACGGACATCGCTAAATCGACTCAAAAAGTGATTCTGAGTCGATCGGTATACTTAAAGGTGGGTCTAGGACCAATATTTCGGGTAGTTACAAACATCAGCACAAACTCATTATACCCTGTACCACAGTGTGGTGTAGGGTATAATTAAGTCTGTTTGCGTACTTTCCCAGTAAAAATTATCAAGCAACAAAATTGTAGAGAGTAAAAAAGAAATCGCTCTCAGCAAGGAAAAATTGTAAAAAGTACGCGAACAGAAATTCGTAAAAATTTGCAAGTTAGTTAAACAGCTGATTTAAATCAGCTTATAAAAAATTTTGCCTTCATTTGTAAATTTTTAGTATGATCGTATTTATTTTTTAACTCGTTAATAAAAGAAATTTAATTTTAGGATGTATTTTTTTAATCATTCGTTGATATTTAATCATATTTTATATACAAGAATGTAACTGCAGAATATTTTGTATTTTGTTTACAAAAATATAATCATATGTTTTTAAAACATATGTTTTTTTGTGCTTGATAATTCTTGCTGGCAAAAATTTATCCAGTAAAAACTTGCAAGTTTCTAAAATAGAACTGTCACTTTTTTCTCTCATTTTCTCTCTCGTTACTGGGTTTTTAAAGTACGCGAACGACTTTTAGACAAAATTCGTAATAATTTGTACAAATTCGTACAAATTATTGAGTTCGCGAACACAGCTATTAACATTAATTAAAATTTTATAACTTAGAGTATGATACTTTCTGCAGCTGCTACAACAACAACAACCACCAAATAACTTTTTTATTATTGATGGCACATCAAATTCATAAATACATCTTTTTTTAACAAGTATAGGGACCATATATTTTAAATCTTCGGAGAATACGTTACACGGCGCAAGTACAATAGGCCAAAGAGTACATAATTTTTATGAAATTTCAATCGTTTTTTCCACATTTCTGAAGTTTGATTGTCGCTAACTACCGCAAATTAAGATTTTTGGCCTTAAGTGTTTGTAAGCTAATTTATTAGAAGTCCTTTATGCATTTCTATTAGTAGATAGCCATTCGAATGCAAATAAAAAATTTTTTGGCAAAAAACAAAATTTCAAACAAATGAAAACTTAAATGGAAATGTCCATATAAAAGAGACGATTTTAAGGTTGGGGTGTCTTGGATTATCGGCCATATCAGTGTTTCCGACATTTAGATATCAGCTCGTGAAACGTCTTAATGCTTTCACGTCCCACCTTCTCACGGATTTCACTAGCGTCTTGAATATCTCCTTGGTCCTCTAGATGTGTTCCACGTGCACCAGGATTCGAAATTAGAACGTTGGGAGCCACTAAAACAACCTTGTTCCGAAGGTTGTATGTCGTCATCGATTTTAAAGAAAACACTCTTTTAACCAATTTCTTTAAGGACTTTTTATTTAGAAACCCGTTCGTATCCGAAGACCGATCAAAGTTTCTTATTTGGAGTCAGAAAGCTAATTGAAAATATTTTGAAAATGTTTTTGCTTTAATAAATTTCTGTTGTTTCCAAAATTCAAAAAAAAATCAAAAAATATTTAAATCAAACAAACATTGCAAATTCTACAGTGTCTCAGAAATTTAAAAGAATAAAAACAAAAATGATAATTAAAAGAATGGAATGAAACTGAATATAAAATAAGTAACATAAATATGATAAACAATTAAATAATTAACATACACGCTGCTTTAAAATGACGATATCTGGAAAACTAAGCCAGATACATCCAAATGGAGGGCACTTTTGGTTTTTAAGATCTTCATAGTATCGCCGATTCTCTTCACATGTGTGAGCTTCAAATGGGTCCTTATTTTTAATTTAAAATAATTGGCATTCCCGAAAATTTCAAAATGCACATATGTACAATGTTCATTGAACATACATACACACAAAATTTTTTTTTTCATAAACGATTTTCATAGTATTTATGAACAAATTCATACAATTTATTAACTTTTTCATAATATTTATAAGTATTTATGAAAAATGTTAAAAATTCTTAAATTTCACATATTATGATTTATTCATAAATACTATGAAAAAGTTTATAAATATTATGAAAAAATTAATAAATTGTATGAATTTGTTCATAAATACTATGAAAATCGTTCATGAAAAAAAAAATTTGTGTGTATCTCGGTAAATATTGACGGCATTACACCTAAACCACAACCGCCTGATAGCTCTGAAAGTAATAGTTTTTAAGTTGTCTAGTTTTTAAAATTTTCAAGACCCTAGTAGGCCCATAAATTCCCGTATCTTAAAAACTAAGCAAGGTTGTGCGAAAAATTTTGGATAAAAATCTATGACTATCATGTAGTCAGAAACCTGTGGAGTTTGCACGCAAACGGATCTTAAAATATGTATAAAATAAATTAAAATGTTTTTTTTTTTAATTTTCCAATTGTATTTAGAAAATTTCCAAATGTATTTTAAAATTGTCCAAATGTATTTTAAAATTGTCCAAATATACTTTAGAATTGTCCAAATAAATTTTTAAATTGTCCAAATACTGATTAATTTTTATTAAAAAAAAAAAATTGTTTTATTCGACATTTAAAATATTATATTTTGAGGATGTTTATTCTGGCTCGAGGTCATTATTTTCTTTACTAATTAAAACCATGATATTCTCATAGCATAATTTTCAAGAAAATTATTTTTTTGTTTTAAATTTATTTATGTAGGTCATTTTTGCAAGACTTAATCGACACGTGTTTCGGAATTTGTCAGATTCCATTGTCAAGATTATTTAGCAAAAAATAGAAACGATTTACTACAAACTAGCAACCGAGTCTAATGACAAATCGTTTGTGCACAAACTAAAATATTAATACATATTCGCCTCTATTCACAATGAGAATTAGAAAGACGAAGAAATTGTACCATACTAATAAGGCAACGATTGTCAATAACCAACAAAAATATTTAAAACAATTTTACATATGATAGTCTATTGGACTAAAACAATATGATATATGTAAAATTGTTTTAAATTTTACATATAACATAGGGCGACTATAAGTCGCCCTAAGTGGCAATCAGTATCTTTGGAAAAACATTTGTGTCTAAAATATAGACCATGTCTGGCAATGTTTGCAAAAATAAGTACTTAGATCAGAATTGATGAAGGAGAGGAAGAAGAATAATGATTACTAAAAATAAAAATTTGTTTACACATTACAATAACAAGTCTTCTGTGAGAAAAAACAACAGCAACAACTACACTCGAATTGAAAAAATCAGATTTAGTTGATACTTGCTTAACAGCCTACTTGGCGTATCGGTCTAGAGTGATTGTACGTTACAAGCAGTTAATAGCAAAGTATTACAGATGATGATGAGTTCAATTCTTGTCGGCTGCGATCTGTAAATAATTTTCACATATAGAGTTTTATTGACTATTAACTAAATAAATTTGACATTAAAAGTTTTTCTGAAGATTATTATAACTGGATAATATAAAACTAGTAAGAAACAAACCAGGATGTCTAAATTTTTAGAAAAATTAAAATTTTTCTTTCACACTTTTCTCAATTCAAAACCATATATAACAAATCAAAAAATTATAATACATAATTATAATTAGAGCCTGAGCTCGACTGTCTTTACAGAAAAACAATAATTTAAAAATAACGACTATAAGTCGCCCTAAGTGGCAATCAGTATCTTTGGAAAAATGGCAACACCTAACATTTGTGTCTAAAATATATACCATGTCTGGCAATGTTTGCAAAAATAAGTACTTAGATCAGAATTGATGAAGGAGAGGAAGAAGAATAATGATTACTAAAAATAAAAATTTGTTTACACATTACAATAACAAGTCTTCTGTGAGAAAAAACAACAGCAACAAATACACTCGAATTGAAAAAATCAGATTTAGTTGATACTTGCTTAACAGCCTACTTGGCGTATCGGTCTAGAGTGATTGTACGTTACAAGCAGTTAATAGCAAAGTATTACAGATGATGATGAGTTCAATTCTTGTCGGCTGCGATCTGTAAATAATTTTCACATATAGAGTTTTATTGACTATTAACTAAATAAATTTGACATTAAAAGTTTTTCTGAAGATTATTAAAACTGGATAATATGAAACTAGTAAGAAACAAACCAGGATATCTAAATTTTTAGAAAAATTAAAATTTTTCTTTCACACTTTTCTCAATTCAAAACCATATATAACAAAAAATAATTAATTTGTGTTTTTGTTGATTTATGCCAAATATGCAAAAATATGCACTTAAAATTTGAAAATATGCACAATATATGCATTTAAAAACAAAATATACAAAAATATGCATTTTCTCCCAAATATGCAAAAACAAATCGATGCCATTTTAACGCGGATTTGTAGATTCGGAAAGATAAATGTTCGATATCGTTTTTAGACTATCGGAAAAAAATGCAATGGCAAGGAAATCACATCCCAAGTTATAACAATAACATTAACTCTGTAAAATATGGGAAGTATATTATTTACATTACAAATTATACTTACATCCATATCATAATTCCATAATTGACGTGAATCATTACTACATTGTGTAAACTGTATATTTGATGATGTTGCATTACGATTCCTTAACATTTTAATAACACTCTGTTTTGGCTCACTATATGATAAACAAATATTGTTGTTGGTCATTATTCTACCGCTAGGTGTTATAACAAATATATCCATTGATTGAGAATGTGCATTACAATCACCCACTGTAACGGGCTGAACAGAGGTACGAGGTGCATCTTCTTTTGTAGGTCTCAAACATTTATCACGATCTAAATCAATTAATGTCATAAATTGTTCAGCATTATTATCGATTTCTTCAAAAACTTTTGGCCATTCTCGTGACAGTCGACGTCCTGGTATATTTTTCATGTAATTTGTATAAGCTTGAGAGCATTCTGTTTCGCCATCTAACCATATGATCTTGCCAAAGAAACGATCTGGAGCGGGGAAAAAATGATCGGGCCAAACATTTTGTAAATACCAGGAAAATGGTTTACACTGTAATTTTTCACGTAAAGCTAAACGTTTGCTAATATCAACTTTTCCGCGTGTTTCTAGTGACATTCCGGCAGTGTAAAGTAATGCGAAATATTGCCATTCATCCATCCACACCATGGCAGCTCGTGCTAAATTTTCACCTAAAACTTCACTCATTCCTCCAGGGAAGGTATATGGTGTTGTGCTACGGAAAACATGACCAACATGTGAACAGGGACTGATTTCAACACTACCGCCACATTGCCAAATGCGAAAAGACATTTCTACATTTTCGCCACCCCAAATCTATAAAAAAAAATAATTTGATTGATATTTACAACAATAGAGTACAATAAATTTTGCATTAGATTAATACAGTTTTTCATAAAGTTAGATATTTTTTTCATAAGTTTGTGATTTTTTTTGCCAATTGTAACTAAAGGGCATGTCACAGACTCAATTTCGTTCGGATTTGAAAAAAGTGGTTTACTCGTAAAACGTAAAACGAATATTATTTTTTTCGGAATGAAATCACTTTCAAAAATCAAAGTGAAATTGAATTGCATAAAAGTGGTTTTATTTCGAAAAAAAAAAATATTTGTTTGCGTTTTACGAGTAAACCACTTATTCGAATTCCGAACGGAATTGAGTCTGTGACATTCCCCTAAATTTAAACTTTTCTTGTTATAAAGTTAAGTCATCAAATATGCAAAAACTGTTTAAAAATATATTGAACTTTTCATATATTTATTGAAAAAAAATTATAAACATAAGGAAAAAATCACTGATTTACTTTAATAAAACTTTTATAGATAAATTTATGAAACAAAAATCTTTCAGTGTACTTGTAACAGAAAAACAAAACGTACCTTCATGTCTTCATCATATGCTCCAATTTCATAAAAATATTTTCGATCAATTGCAAATAAACCACCAGCCATACCAGGTGTCATAGTGGGTTTCGTAGGATTTTCTTTTAGCGACATACCTTTACGTTCATTGGAAAACCAACGAAAACTTAATTGCCAATTAAATGCACCCCAATGATTTTCAAATGTTTTTGTATAACTAAAATTATCATCAGATATAATATCAATAACGGGACAAATAACACTAGTCCGTGATTCTTTAATGCGATGCAGCAATGGTTCCACCCAACCTCTTGAGCACTCACAATGTGCATCCAAAAATGTTAAAACATCACCGCGAGCATGTTTAGCACCCATTAAACGAGCTGGCACAAGACCTCCTCTAGTCTTCATTCGGAAGATACGCGTAGGAACTGTTAACACTTTAATATAACTTTCCAATTGTTTTTTCAAATAAGCTTTAGTAAAAAAAAAATGATATTGAAATTGATTTAGTAATTTAATAAATTTAAATACTTAAGTGCAACTTACTACGATCACTTGCATCGTCAACCAATATAATTTCCTTAAGTAGTCGTCTGGGTGTACGATTAATAACACTTGTTATAGTACGCAATAATACAGACCATGCCTCATTGTGGAATACAATAATAACAGATGTGTGTGGCATATCGTCAACTTTATATGGTACATCACGACACCTGAAATATATATATATATTTTCTTTAAATCAAAAATTTTTTTTTCTAATTTTTTAAATTTAAACGATTTTTGCTGAAAATAAAGCTCATCGTTTTTTTGGGACCTATGAGGTCTACAAAATTCAAGGGTGCAAAGAGTTTTTTGCACAAATAAGACCTCCTGAGTTTTCACATATTTTTTTCTACCCGACAAATTAATTGGTACTTCAGAATTTCATTGACGAATTCGAAATATCACTTACAATTTTTCTAAAAGGTAAAAAGAGGGTTTATAAAAAATTTAAAAAACACCTTTAGGCATCCCTATTCTAAACCTGACTTAAATCACTTACAAACAATAAAAAATAATTTCTGGAATATATTATCTCTGGAGTATTTAATATATTTATAAAGTATTTTTATAAAGCATTTAAGTTAGTTAATTAATTTTAATGTATGTATATCTGCTAAGATGACATTTGAAAATCTACCTGATTACAAAACAAAATTGATTAGATGCTGCTACATCATCTTAAATAAATAAATTGGAAAATAATTTTTTTCACAACAATGACCACAGTTTAGATTTGAATAAGTTTTGAATTGACTTCCCTATTAAATATAATTAAATCAAATTATATGTTAAATTTTCTTAAAATAAAAAAAAAATTCAAATAATTCAGAATTATTATAAATAACCGACAAAAACCTTGATAATTAAATTATTTCTAGAATAACTTATTGTTGATATTTAAAAAAATTTACACAAGTGTAAAAACGTATTGAATTAAAAAATAATACACAAATAAACAAATAATGGTAGAAAATGCACACAATTCACAGTACGTTTTAGCGTAATCATCCACACTATCATCATTAAAATATCTTATAATAATAATTTAACGTGACCATTTAAAATGATTATCAGCATTTGCCGCAACACTACTGTGTTGTGTAGACACAAATTTTAACAATACTTGAGAAACTACCATCAATGACAGGTAATAAAATTAAAGTACAACACCATTTTCAATTTTTTTTAAGAATTTCAAAAATATTCAGAATAATGTTCTTAATAAAAAAAGTTCCCACTGCATTATAAAATTAGTAGTGTCCGACCGAATACACCGTTTTTGGCCGATGCCGAATATTCGGCCAAATTTTCACTATTCGGCCAAACCGAAGCCGAATATTAAAAAAAAATATTTATGTAGTAAAAACAAGAAAAAAATAAAAGTCGACTCAGCGGGATACTCAACTGCGTGAGATTGTTGTCTAGAATGATTTTATTTTAAGCAAAAATTTTTTTTGGACATTTTTGTAAAAAAATATATTTTAGAGTGTAAATTTTTTTTTGACCGAAAATTTTTTTTGAATGTAAAAAATGTTTTTAGTTGCAAAAACACTTAGTAAAATGTTTTTGTGGCTAACTAATGTGATTTAAAGTTAGTTTAGTATGTTTTTCAACACGTGAGCACAAAAATTATATCGCTCCTTTACTTGTATAGTGTCACAACTCAAAATATTTGATTTTGCAGAAAACACGTTTAAAGTTTACTATTGAAACTAGTTTTTAATTGAAAAAGGCCGGTACATGGAAAATGTAATAATGGCGTGTACTCTTCTCAAACGGTGAGTTTAAAAGATATTAATACGAATTTTTGACACAATATAAAGCACGATATAACGAATAATTAACTCAAAAAACGCATTTTTTGAGTTATGACACTATACAAGTAAAGGAGCGATATATACAATTATTCGGTATTCGGCCTATTCGGCCAAAATTGTGGCCGAATCCGAATAGTGCTTTTTGGACGAAGCCGAATATTCGGTCGGACACTAAAAATTAGTTTCTTATGACCTCCAACCACAGTATGGGGTTAGAGGGCATAAGAGACTTTGTAATTTCGTATGTAACGCATCAAAATATCGGTTAAGGAACCAATAAAGTAAACAAGAAATCAGTAAAGTCATTTACTACTATAGTGTCATAACTCAAAATATTTTACTTTGCAGAAAACGCGTTTGAAGCTTACAATTAAAACTAGGTTTCAATTGAAAAAGGCCGATACATAGAAAATGCAATAATAGCGTGTTCTCTTCTCAAGCGGTGAGTTTAAAAGATATTAATACGAATTTTTGACACAATATAAAGCACGGTATAACGAATAATTCTGCATCATAAACTCAAAAAAACACGTTTTTTTAGTTATGACTGCAGTTATTGTAGTAGTAAATGAGCGATATATATTACTGATCAGTAATCGATTCTAAGACATTCTAGCGATGTCCGTCCGTCTGTGGAAGATACGATACAGTCCAAAATTTAAGATTTACCCTCCTGAAATTTTCCATGAATACGCCTTGTGGTCATAGGCTGGTTAAGCCCGGAGGTGTGCAAAATTGGGGCAGGGGGGGAAGTTTTCCATTGAAGAACCAAAAAAAAAATCAGAAAACACAACTATTCATATATGTTTTTTTTTTCATATTTGTTCAAGAAATTAAATATTTTTATGCTACTTATATAAAGTTCATTGACTTGCACTTGGTCCAAGGAGATTAGGAAATGCGATTTTTTAAGCCCTCAACCATTCTTGTGCCACGCTTATAGAAAATAATCAAAAATAATGACAAAATTGTATTATTCCAGCACAGTGTCTTCCGACACCACTTCACCCTACCCGAAAAGTCCCTGTCGAATTTTTTGTTTTACTTTTTTATAACCTCCAACCACAGTATGAGGCCAATAAACAAATTTTTGTATATACTGTTTCCATTTTATTACAACTAATTTTTAATTATTTAAACCTTACCGAGAACTGATAACAATGACCGTTTTTTCGGATGTCTGTCCACCCGCCTGTAGAAACCACGATGTAGTCTAACCCAGAGGAGCTAGACCGCCGTAACTCGAATATGTCACTGGTGAGGTCAAAGTTCGTAAATGGGCAAAATTATGTAAATGTGTAATTAACCCTTCGATGACTGAGAAGGTCCCTAGAGTCTTTTTTGGTTTTCAGAGATGCAGCATTTTAAGACGTCTTGGTCGAATAGGATAAAACTCAATGACATTTATGTGTGTGATGTTATGAAACAGCGTAAAAAATTTCACCATGATTCCATTGTTGTTATGAAGCAGCTTAATAAATTTCACCATGATTCCTGCACTTTTTTTATCATAATCGCAGAATAAACAAACTACCTACCTGGATGACGTATATGGTCCCCGGGGGCCTTTTATATCTTTTAAAGCAATTTGTTGATGTTTTATATCTATGTGTTAAATTAGAGTGATCTAGGGAAAAACAGAGAATTGGAAAATGAGTCATAAGAGTCACACTTGTGTCAGCGTGAGTAAAACAAGAGCACGTTTTTACTAATGCCACAGTACGTCCTTCCCATTTTGTTTCATAAAACAACAACAAATGGTATGAAGATGTACCACTATTCGTCGCACTCCCCCATATTATGGTACAATTTGTTAGTAACTTTATTTGTTGGAAAGATTTCCTAACCTCATTGGATATATTGGAAAACTTGGATATATTGGAAAAAAAACAATAAATAATTCAATACAAGATTTATTCAATTATTATGTTAACCGTTGAAACAATTATCAGTCATCGGAGGGTTAAAATGTAAATACCATAATAAATAAATTTGTAAACATTTATGGTGAGAAAGAGGGTGTCCCAAGACAACCCTTCCCACCCCCCTTCAAAAACCAGCCCTCCCCAATATCCATTTATTTTTTTATTTATCGCATAGGCAAGGTGATGCTCACCACAAACCCGCGCTTCCGCTTTACCTTAAATTCAATGAAAAAATTCCCGAAAAATCCCTAATTTTTTTTTTAATTTAAAGAAACATTCAAAATTCTACAAATTTACCCGGAGAATTTTTCAAATGAAGATTTTTCAGATTCAAAAAGATATTTGTCCCAAAAAATGCCTCATTGCCAGCTTCTAAAACATTTCTTCCTTTAACGGTAGTAGACAGATTTAGAGTATTTTGTTTAACACAAAAAGTCTCAGGATTCGAGAGCCTTTTAAAAAAGACTTAGATTCAAAAACATTTTTTACATCATATACCAAGCCATTGTATGGCATTGCCCTTCTTCCCCACCCTCTGGAAGCGACCCTATTATATTTGTTATTATTTGGTTACAAGTTGGATGGTATAAAATATTCGGCACATCCTAATTTAACACTCTCAATTGTTTCCCAGCAAAAAATAAACGAAGTGGTTCAAAAATAAGTAGTGGTTTCACTACATACAAAGTAGCGATTGGTGCCGAACTTCATATTCCGTAGGAAGTACTTTTAAAATCACTTCCAAAAATGCTACAAAATAACAATAAACACATATTTCACCAGTTCTTTGCTTAATGATTTTGAAGTACCTTTTTCATATGTTCTTAGGAATCAAATCACCACAACATATGAACTTCTTTTTCAACTGAAACAATTAGAATGAGGGTGATACACGAAGTATTCAATTTTTTCTACGTCCAGCTTCAAATAGATTTAGGTTTTGCAAAAATGGTGACAAAATTTGGTAATGGCATTTCTTTTCTCTTTATTTAGAGCTTAAAAAATCGAAAAGACGAAAATCGATTATTGATAAATTTTTCAAATTTCATATCTTATATCAAAAGAAGTTGGTTTCTATCACGTAAGGTTTTTAAGATATTCGCGTTTTAATATTGAAATATATGGGTCTCCTCTGTAACGTATTCTTAAGTTGCTCAAACACAATAGAACTCGATTTAGTAAAAATAAGGCATCTTTTTTGAAATATTGGCGTTTGAAAAACTTAAACTCTACTGTTATAGTGCGTTTACAGTGGTTTTCTAATCTAGTTCTAATAGTGCACTATAATAGTACGCACTTATATTCTTTATAAATCACACTTAAATTTTCAAACGCGAATATCTCAAAAACAGAACATGCTTGAAAATTGTGGATTGCAGTTTTGGAATCAGGAGGTCCATTTTATATGAAATCAAGTCCTATTTCGTGGAAGCAACGTAAGAATACGTAACAGTTGACCCCTAAAAATGCTTTTTTTACTTTTTAACAGCGAATATCTCAAAAACGGTACGTGCTAGAAAAATTTGGACGGTAGATTTGGAAGCAGGAGACCAAAATCTATAAGGACCAGTTATAAATTTCACTGGAAGGTTTTTGCTGTCGAACAGTGTTTTTAGTGTAAATATTACTGATATATATTTGATACTTGCAACACTAGAATAACCATACTACTTTTCTATACAACTCTGACATGTAAAATGAATTAAATGCGCTAAAATAAAAGTCAGTCTAAAATAAGCTTGCGTCGCATTTTATTCAATTATATCAAGTGGCGTCGAGAAAAAAAAAAAAAAGGAAAAGTAGAATAGAAATCTTAATTTTTCTGCATACATTAAAAGGAAAATGCCGGGCAACGAAGACCTGGGAAATAATTTTAAAGAATTATTTGTTCAACAACAAGAATTTACCAGGAATCTACTGCTGCAACAGCAAGCATGGATGCAGTCTGTACTGGACAATCGGGCTGGTGGTTCATCACAATCTGCTAGTGTGCCATCATTTCACAATTTTAATAAGGAGCAACAGAATTGGGATTCATATTTGGAGCAACTAAGTCAGCATTTCCGGGCATATGATGTCACTTCTGCAGAAAGGCAGAAATCGTTTTTTCTTTCGTGGATAGGCACGGAAATGTTTGATTTATTGAAAAACCTATTTGGCTGCGCTGATTTACAACAACAGAGTTACAAAGAACTTACAGAGAAGCTTACCGACCATTTTCAATGACGTCATGCTTATTGCTGAAGCATTCGAAGCTACAACGAGTTCTGTCGCAGCAATAAAGGGCAAAGTTGATGAAAATACACCGGTAAACGCTGTGCGCACCGAATCGTTTAATAAGAGAAAATTCAAATCATGTTCTGGTTGTGGTCGATCACATGCGAGAGAGGAGTGCAAATTTAGAAATGCAATTTGTAATAGATGTTCCAAAAAGGGTCATATAGCTGCTGTTTGTATGTCTAAACAGTTCGAAGTCGATAATAGTAACGACAATAAAGCAAAGAACAATCTGAAGAAACAGAGTGACAGGGACAAAAAACATCAGGTATATACGAATGAGGAAATTGATGAAATTGGAACAATTTTTAACGTTACTGGAAAAATACAGTGTAAGAACAACAAGACTTTTATTGAAACCGAGATTTTTGATGAAATTGTATCTTTTCAAATGGATTCGGGGGCTTCTGTGTCTATAATTACTGTTGATACCTATAAACAATTAAAGACTCCCAAACTGATTAAATGCAAAAAGTCATTATTTGGCTTTGGCCAAACACCAATACCTGTTCTGGGGGAGTTTAGTGCTAAAATTAAATGTGGAAGATACGAAAAAATGGCAGTGCTTGTTGTTGCTAATGTGGAAAGCGGAAATAATTTATTTGGTTCGGATTTGTTTGAAATTTTTAAGTTCGAAATACACCAAATTGCTAACGTGTCGGACATTAAAGTGAAGGCTAACGAACTTTGCGAGAAATACGACGAAATTTTCCAGCCAGCGTTAGGTACCATAAAAAACTTCAAGGCGAAAATTTATCTAAGACAAAACGCAGTACCAAAATTTTTTAGAAGCCGTCAAATTCCGTTTGCGCAAATGCCCAAATTTAAGGAGGAGGTGGACAGATTGGTTCATTCTGGAATTTGGGAACCAATTAAATTTAGCGAATGGGCCTCCCCAATTGTTTTGGTACCAAAGGCTGATGGGTCTTTGAGAATTTGCGGTGACTTTAAAATTGCAGTCAATGCACAAATTGATATTGAACAGTATCCCCTTCCAACACGGGAATGTTTGTTCTATAAACTACGTAACGGGGAGTTTTTTTCGAAAATAGATCTGCGCGACGCCTATCTTCAGATGGAGCTAGACGACGATTCAAAGAAATTGATGGTAGTCAACACACCGCTAGGATTGTTTCAATATCAACGGTTACCATATGGTATCGCTAGCGCTCCAGCTATTTTCCAAAAATATATAGAACAATTACTTCAAGGAGTCGAAGGCTGCGGGAACTACTTGGACGATATCATTGTTACCGCGTCATCGCTGCCTGAACACTTAAATCGCTTGGAAAAAGTTTTAAGCATATTACAGAGCAACGGCATCAGATGCAAATTACAAAAATGTGTTTTTCTAACGGACAAAATTGAATACCTAGGTAGAGAGATAAGTAGTAAAGGTATTTTACCAGATGAATCAGGGGTAGAAGCTGTACGAAAATTAATGCCGCCCACTAATATTAAACAAGTTGAGGCATTTATGGGTAAGCTAAATTACTACCACAATTTTATTCCAAATTTTTCAAATTTGTCAGCACCAATAAATCGACTTCGCCGAAATGGTGTCTGTTTCACATGGGGTCATGAACAACAAAAAGCTTTTTCTGCTCTAAAGGACCATATTGTCAACGCAACTCAACTTGCTCATTATCAAGATAATTTACCACTGCTTTTAGCCGCTGATGCGTCTTCCTATGGAGTTGGGGCCGTTATTTCACATCTGTATCCTGATGGCACTGAGCGCCCTATAGCCTTTGCTTCAAAAACATTGGACCAACATCAGGTAAAATACAGTCAGATCGAAAAGGAAGGCCTTGCGATAATTTTTGGAGTTAAAAGATTCCATCAATATCTTTACGGGCGCAATTTTATACTGGTCACGGACCACAAACCGCTGGTGAGTATTTTTAACCCGAATAAGCAACTACCGACGATGTCTGCACATCGTTTACAGCGCTGGGCAATTACGTTAATGGCTTACCAATTCGAAATCAAGTACCGTAAAACTTCGGACCATGGTAATGCTGATGCACTGTCACGCCTGCCTATAGGTACTGACTTAGAATTTGATAAAGAGGAAGCCTGTTATAACATTGAGTCCATTCGTACACCAATCGATGCAAATGTTGTTCGTAGTTTTACCGAAAAGGACAAAACATTGCAAAGGGTAATTCAGTTTGTAAAAAATGGTTGGCCCCAGAAACTACAGGAAACGGATGTTGATATTGTTCCATACTTTAATCGAAAAGAAGCCATTATAATTCATAACGACTTACTTTGCCTACAAACTACAGGTAATCGGGTTATTATTCCAGCAGTTCTTCAGCATCGAGTATTACAATTGCTACATGATGGTCACTGGGGCATAGTCAGAATGAAGCAGCTGGCTCGTCAACATTGTTGGTGGGTCAATATAGACAGTGATATCGAGACAATTGCAGCCAATTGTGATTCATGTAAATTATCTAACGCAGCACCAGCAAAGCAGTTTAATAGTTGGCCTGTTCCATCTCGCCCTTGGGAGAGAGTGCATATAGATTTTGCTGGTCCTATATTCGATTCAATGTGGCTAATTTGTGTTGATGCTTTCTCTCAATTTCCATATGTAACACAACTTCGTACCACAACTACAGCTGATACTATATCCGCTCTGTCTGCTATATTTGCAATCGAAGGATTGCCAGAAACATTGGTTAGCGACAATGGGCCGCAGTTAACAACTGACTCGTTTAGAAAATTTTGCGATGAGAACGGCATCAAACACATGACTACTGCTCCATTTCATCCAGCGTCCAACGGACTTGCTGAAAGATTTGTCCAAACTTTTAAGACAGCTGTCCGAAAGAATATGAATGATGGGTTGGCACTTAAACCTTCGGTTGTAAAATATCTGTCAACATATAGATTTTCACCAAACTCCGATGGTAAAACACCTGCTGAACTTATACATGGGCGTCCGGTGCGAACATTATTAAGTCAATTGTTTGATAAAGATAAGAAGATAGAATCAACAGGAAGAATGTCAATGCTTACCATCAATGAGAAAGTTTACGCCCGAAATTATGCACGAGGTCCTAAGTGGATAAAGGGTATTATAACCCGCCATTTAGGAAGAATGATGTACGAGGTACAGACATTTCAAGGCAATTGGAGACGACATCAAAATCAACTGTAGGTAAGAAACTCTTGCGATGAGGGGGAAAATGAGTATGAGTTACCTGAAACCCAGATGATAAATCCAGATACTTCAATGTCAACAACATTGTCCAGCGGTGATAGTTCGAATCGGAATATGCCGCCTTGTTCTGCAAGTTCACCGCAATTGGCTTCTTCAGTGGGGAATGAAATCATGCCTCGTAGAAGTTTTCGCAATAGAATTCCAGTGGAACGTTTTCAGTCACACGACTTTAGAGCATAACTTAGTTTTTTAACTTCTGTGTAATTAATTATTTTTTAAATGTAATGTATTATTTAACAGGAGAGTAGTGATATATATTTGATACTTGCAACACTAGAATAACCATACTACTTTTCTATACAACTCTGACATGTAAAATGAATTAAATGCGCTAAAATAAAAGTCAGTCTAAAATAAGCTTGCGTCGCATTTTATTCAATTATATCAATTACAAAAAAATACTCTTTCAATCAATCTTACAAAAATAAGTGAAAAAAGAACTTCTAATTTAGAAGTTCTAAATCACCAAATAAAAATAACATAATCACACCCAAAATGCCAAGAAACATGTACTTCTAAAGAAGTTATGAAAAAAGTGCTTCCAAAAGGTCAAGTTATATTAACATCCGGATCACTACTTCAGAAGTTGTGATAAAAACACTAGTGATATATGTTATACTTAAGTGTCAATCTTTCGCCACTGAAAAGTGGCGATAAAAAGAACATACTTTGTGTGTCACGCCCATATTAAATTCATCAATGTTTCAGTTGAAGAAGAAGTACATCTGGTTCATAAGTTGTGGTGAATTTTGTAGTGAATGGTAAGCTCTTTATTTGCTGGGTTTATTTGAAAATTTATTTTACAATTTTTTAATTTCCGGTTATGTCATAGATTTAAATCGATCGAAAATTAGATTAAATTTTGTTTCAGAATGGATAATTTTGTCTGAATGAACCCGATTTGAAAAAAAAAAACAGAATTGTTACGGCCGATTGTTTATTTAAAAAAAATTTAGTAATTAGTTTCGAAATTTTGGAGAAAAATTAAATTAAAATTTTCCTCCGAAATTTCTTCTGTAACATATGAATTCTAAAACCAATCAAATACATTCAACATATTTTCTAAATATTTTACATTACAATTCAAAATGGTGTAGCAGTTTTACAAAAATATAATAAACATTTTAAAAATAAATTTAACTAATATATAGTTATTAAAAATTATTAAGAAAACAAATGAATTTTAGTGGTAAAAAGCCAATGACTTGCATTGAATTTTAACAAACAATAGATGCTACATTTGTTGAAAACTAGTTGTCTGTTAAGTATTATAAAGTATTGTATTTTTATGTGAGGTTTTGTAATATGGCTATTAATTATTGTTTGGTAGCCAAATGTATTAATAAATTTTAAATTATATTATTAAGAAAATAATGAACAATTCTAAAATAAATTGTTTTTAAGAAACGTGTTTAACAGGAACTTACTCTTTAGTGCGGTAATCCTTAAGTGTACGATTTAATGGTATTCGATCACTGGCCAAAATATTAAAACTATTCAATCTAAAAAATCGTTGCATACGATAACGTTCTCTGGCTGGTATAACTACAGGTCTACCATCTGAACCTTCACCGGGTATAGGACTAAAGAGATTTATATTGTAATCATCTGGAAAATAAAAGAAATAATACAAATTATTCTAGTTCGAGGTCATTTTATGTTTCCAATTATGAATTCCCATAGCAAGTACTTTTCAGGAATGAATGGACAATCGTTTCGGGGATTTTTCACTTTCAAAATCATAGATTTATTTTATTTCTTTCTTACTAGGTTAAAATAATGGAGAATATAAATATTTGATGTTTGGACGCCAACAGTATTACCTAATTTTCAAACGAAATTTATGATGGAAAAATTGGAAAGTCCCCGAAACGATCGTCAATTCATTCCTATTTAAAATTTAATTGTTTTTAAGAATGGTTTTATAAATATGTTGTGAAAAGACCTGTCATTATTCTATCTAACAGTTCGAAAATTAAATTCTCTTAAAAAATTCTCAGAGACATGTGGTTTAGTGAGAAAAGTCACAAAAAAATGTTTTTGACAATAACTTTTAGATTGACATAACAAAAAAAATACGTGTTAGAAAAACTTAGTGGTTTCACTACATACAAAGTAGCGATAGGTGCCGTACTCCGGTAGGAAGTACTTTTATAAGCACTTCCAAAAATGCTATAATAATGACAATAAAAAGAACTTTCACCAGTTTTTTACTTCATGATTAAGAAGTACCTTTTTCATTTGTTCTTTCAATACAATTAATTTCATTGTTAATGCAATTAAACATTTATTTGAAACTGAGCATACACTGAATTTTGTCAATACAACATTGACTTTTGTAACTTTTGAAAAAAAAAATATCAACTTATTTTTGTTAATTAAATTCATTGTTGTATCAACAATAAAATTAATTGAAAAGTTTGTAATGAATTATGTTAACGGAAATAAACATGCTTTAATGTAATTAAATTAAAAAAATCTAAAAATAGAACAAAAACATCTAAAAATTAAAAAAAAAAAAAAAAAATTAGCCTGCTAGAATTAAACCCACAACGAACATGATACGAGTCTAGCACACTACCACCGTGCTATTCCGTATTAGGGTTCTATAGTCGAAAAGTCGAATAATCGATTTTTTGTATGAAAAAGTCGAAATCGACTATTTTGTTGTTAAAAAGTCGAAAAGTCGACTTTTGCTTTCGAATTTATTGATCTGATTTGTTTTTATACCTTCCACTCTAGTGATAGAGGGTATATATAAGTTTGTCATTCCGTTTGTAACACATCGAAATAGTGGTCTAGGACCCCATAAAGTATATATATTCATGATCCTTGATCGATTTTAAGTCGGATAGCGATGTCCGTCCGTCCGTCCGTCTGTCTGTCTGTCTGTCTGTCCGTTGAAAACACGCTAACTTTTGAAAGACTTTACGGAGGCTCCTGAAGTTTGACATATATGTTCTCCATTTACCGGGTCAGGTTGGTATTGCAATCCAGCGAAATCGGTCCAGTGGTTCAAAAGTTATGAGCAAAAGAGTAAATTTCGGCAAGGGCATTTTTCGATTTACAAGATTAAAACCACTTTAACTTTCGAAAGACAATTCTGAGGGGGCTGAAGCTTAGCATATATATTTGTCGTTCCTCATGGCTGTTTGGTTTTGAATTTCAGCAAAATCGGTTCAGTGGTTCAAAAGTTATAAGCAAAGCACTGAATTTCAGATTTGTTTCACCTTAAACTGTTGAAAACTCGTTAAACAAGTTTTAAAAGCATGGTGAAATACCAGTTTTGTAAAACTAGTTGTTGTTTGTTTTCTTGTCGTGGGGTGCAGTTTAGTTGTTAGACAAGTAAATATTTGTTATTGTTTTGTTATTGTTAGTGTAACTGTATGTAACGGGAAAAAATCAAATAAAGTATGAGTATGATTGAATGTTAATTTGTTTTTGGTTTTTAAAGAAGAGGATGGTAATATAAAAAAAAGAGGAAAATATGTGAAATAGTTTTTTTTTGGTATTACATATAGGTATAAAACAACAAAAATATTTTACAAAGTAATTTGTTAATCAAAGAAATTGTACACTAAAAAAATATTTACACTCAAAAAAAAATGTTACACTCAAAAAAAAAAATGTACACATTATAATTTTTTTTTTTTTTATGAAATGGCAGACTCAAAAAAATGTTGACAGTCAAAAAAATTTTACACTCAAAAAATTTGATTGATTAAAAGAAAGTTTGACTCAAAATAATATACATATTTTTAATAAAAAATTTGTAATGCAATTTTTTGAAATTTTTTTTAGAAAATTACTATCAGATAACATTGTGGAGGGTATTCATAGATTCGACCAAGTCGAATTTAATTTTTCTACTTGTTTTTTTTACTTTTGCCACTGAAAAAGTTCTCAAATGACAGTGGAGTTTAACAAAAACTGAAGCTATTGGAATTTCGTTGTTACCATATATTTTGTATATGAAGCAAAAATGCCAAATTCATAAGTTAGAAATAGTGTTTCCAATTATTCGACCCTGCCGGTTAACCAGTTAGGGCATTATTCGAAAAATTACGAAAATTTTAATAATCGGTTATCGGGTCGATTAATCGGAAAAATTGGCGATTAACCGTAAAAATAATAAAAACTTAATACATATATTTGAACTTACATTTAAGTAAACGATTTGTAAAAATTAAAGTATCAAACAATTAAAGTACTTTAAGTTACATTACATTTTCAATCTTCACACAATCTTTAAAAAAAGGTGTAAATTAAGAAATAACAATAAATTCTGAATTTAAATTGGGCTTTTCTGAATTTCTGAATTTAAATTGGGATATCGGTATTTCAATTTAGTGTGAATTTTCAAATGGTCTTTTTTAAATTTCAATTGTGATATCTAAATATAAATTTAGCTTTTCTGAATTTTAATTGTGCTTTTCAGAGTTTAAATTGTTCTTTTCTAAATTGCAATTGTGATTTCTCATTTTAATTTCGTTTTTCTAAATTTCAATTGGAGTTTATAAATTTTTATTGAGATTTCTTAGTTTCAATTGGCTTTTCTAAATTTCACTTAGGATTTTAAAATTTCAATTTTGCTTTTTTGAGTTTCAATTAAGATTACTGAATTTTGGTTAGCTTTTCTAAATTTTAATTGGGATTTCTGAATTTTAATTGTTCTTTTCTGAAATTCAATAAATTAATTCTGATTTGTAAATTTAAATTTTGCTTTTCTAAACTCTTAATTGAGGGTTTCTGAATTTCAATTGAGCTTTTTTAAATTTTTATTCTGCGTTTTTGATTTTCAGTTGAGATTTCTGAATTTCAATCACCTTTTCTGAATTTTAATTGGGTTTTTCTAAATTTCAATAGAACGTTTTTGAATTTCAATTGGGATTTCTGAATTTTAATTTGGGTTTCTGGATTTTAATTACTTTTTCTGAGTTCCAATTGAGTTTTTCCAAATTTCAATAGGGCATTTCTAAATTTAAATTGAGGGTTTTCAAATTTCAATTGGAATTTTTAAATTTCAATTGTGCTTTTTATACCATCCACTTAGTGATAGAGGGTATATATAAGTTTGTCATTCTGTTTGTAACTCATCGAAATATCGGTTTAGGACCCCATAAAGTATGTATATAATTGATCAGTGATCAATTTTAAGACATTCTAGCGATGTCTGTCTGTCTGTGGAAATGGTGATCACGGCCAAAATATTACACGGAGATGACTGAAACTTAAAACATTTATTGGAAATTCTCCCGAACAGTTTGGTATTGCATTTGAGCGATATCGGTTCAGCAGTTCAAAAGTAATGAAAGAAAATGTAAGGACACCTCAAAAATGTTGGTACATTCAACATAACCTAAAAATACGAAATTCTTTAATTCAGCTGCTGATTGATATATGTGAACATAATTGAACACCGAGTGGTATTTAAACAAGTACGAACACATTTTTTTTTTTGACAAAAAAAAGAAAAAAATCGAGGATTTTTTTTACCAAAATTTTTTTTGTTTCGCGGAAATTTTTTTTCAAAAAAATTTTTTTTTTTTCAAAAGTAATTCCCTTTTAAATTAAGTTTTTTGCAATAATCATTTTGAAATTGTGGAGGGTATCAATACATTCGACAAGGCCGAATTTAGGTTCTTTACATGTTTTAATTTCAATTGGTCTCTTCTAAATTTTAATTTTGTTTTTCTAAACTGTCAATTGTTGATTCCTGGATGTGATTGGAACAAATTATAGTAGAATATATAGATAATAATATTAACCGTAATCGGACCATTTTAGTCGATTAATCGGGTCGAATAATTATTTGCGATTTAAATCATTTGTTTCGACATAAACCGAAATAGAGGCGATTAATCAAGGAATCGGTTAATCGATTAACCGAGTTGGAAACACTAGTTAGAAAGTGTTAAGTGCATTAAGTGTGTTGATTATTGTAAAAACCTCAGTGATACGGTTCTATAAATCGAAGTCGACTTATGCTTTCGTTTTTTTTAACCTTTTTCACTTTTACGATTTCTAAGACTTTTTTTAACCTTCATTACTTTGGTACCCAAAATTGTTAAATAAAATATAAGCTGTGTTCGCGAACTCAATAATTTGTACGAATTTGTACAAATTATTACGAATTTTGTCTAAAAGTCGTTCGCGTACTTTAAAAACCCAGTAACGAGAGAGAAAATGAGAGAAAAAAGTGACAGTTCTATTTTAGAAACTTGGTGGGACTTTACACACGGACTTTTTTTCATGCATGTCTGCTACTGCACTCGAGTTTGTGGGCAAAAGAAGTAGAATAAGAGAAGAGAACGAAGAAATTTCAAAAGGGAATTGAAAAAAAATCAAGGAAAAAAGTCTGTGTGTAAATTCCCACTTGCAAGTTTTTACTGGATAAATTTTTGTCAGCAAGAATTATCAAGCACAAAAAAACATATGTTTTAAAGACATATGCTTATATTTTTGTAAACAAAATACAAAATATTCTGCAGTTAGATTTTTGTGTATAAAATATGATTAAATATCAACGAATGATTAACAAAAATACATTCTAAAATTAAATTTCTTTTATTAACAAGTTAAAAAATAAATACCATCAAACTAAAAATTTACAAATGAAGACAAAAATTTTAATTTTAATCAGCTGTTTAACTAACTTGCAAATTTTTACGGATTTCTGTTCGCGTACTTTTTACAATTTTTCCTTTTAGAGAGCGATTTCTTTTTTACTCTCTAAAATTTTGTTGCTTGATAATTTTTACTGGGAAAGTACGCAAACAGACTTATAATAAAAAATAGCAGCTAAATGTTTACAACAAGCCAAAAACAAACTTTTATTTACAAAAAAAATCAAAAAAAAAGTCGAAAAAAGACGACTTTTTAAATTTTAAAAATGTCGAGAAATCCCATTTTTGAATTTGAAAAAAGTCGGAAAGTCGACTTTTTAGAAATTGAAAAAAGTCGAAAGTCAACTTTTTGTTGCGACTATATAACCCTACACTGAGGGAAAAAATCGTCGTCAAATCAAATATTTTCGTACTCATTTTAAAAATTCTAAAATTTTTTAAACAAATTTTAATAATGAAGTGAAATTTTATAAAATTAAATATGTTTCGGTTTTGATTTTAAAATTATATTTATTGAATTAAATATATAAAAACTCCATTTTATTTCATGATGAAAATATTCATTTTGATTGTAAACAATAATCATTTTGATTGTAAACAATAGCAAAATGAGTTTTCAACAACTTTAAAAACGACGCCTCAAAAATGACGCAATTATTTTAGAAAAGTCTTGTGGTGTATTATAAGTGAAAACTTTTCAATTTCCAAAAAAATTAGGTAAAAGAAAAGCAATATTTTCTTACTGGGCTATTCATAATGAGTAAATTAAATCTAATGTAGGTTTATTTGACTGATATTGCATGAATATTTGTCAAATAAACCTACTTTAAGTACACTTTAAGTATTATTAATAAAGGCCTTAATGTAAAACAATGAATTAAATTTGTGTAATAAGTGATAAAAGTCAAAAGTAAATAGTAAAAAGTAAAAAGTTAATGTGGAGTACCTGTTTGCAGAAATTAATGTGGAGAACCTATAATCCAGAAGGAAATTAACACTTTATGAAAGCCATCCCTGATTGTTTTTATTAATTGATTTTTATTTTATCGTCGGTGCTCTGACAAAAACACCTACGTGTACTTATTGAAGAGACTAGCTAATTTGTGAAATTTTGCGTTGAATTTTAAAGGTCAACTTAATGGAAAAAGTAGATTGGAAATATTGTTTAAATGTGTATGTAAGAGGTGTAACTTTAGAGGACCGCGAATTGACAAAATTAATCTAATCCGCAGACGTCTTCAACAATTTTTGAAAATTACATGGGTATTTTCGTCGGAGCAGCGGCGATATATTATTTTATTTCTACATACAGGAAAAATGCGTCTTTATAATTATTATGTGGTAAAAAAATAAATAAAATGTGTATATAAATATAAAAAATTCCAATTGTTTTATTTACATTGAACATTTTAGGAAACAGAAAGAAAATTATATAAATAATTTTTAATATTTAATTTGATTATGTGCACTTTTGATTTGAACATATAAACATTCTCAAATCAACGTTGTTTCATTTCATTTTTAAAATTTTGTTTGTTACTCAAGCCATATTAAAAGTGTCGATAAACATTTTCAATTTGAGAAAAAACAAAGTTTGTTGACTTTTGTCACTGTTTTATTTTTAATTTGAGATTGTTTTTGCTTGATTTGAGAATTTTTTTTTCTTAGTGTAGCTGCTATGAGACGGTAATTCTTTTCAGCAACATAATCGCGATATTTTGGTGCTATTTCGCGGATATTATAAACTAGTTTAATGTTATATATATTTATTTATTTATCGTATGGCACTGATACAAACAATTATAATTTTAGAGATATAGCATTACGAATTTAACAGATTATACAACAAAGCTTAGCATATTTTGATGAAAAAATAGTATAGATAATAATTAGATATTGATGTCAATATTCTTTAGCCACCGGACGGCATCTGGGCCAGCATTGTTTAGTTCGTGTAGTTCGCCATGAAATTTACGATGGGGGCAGTCTTTTATAATGTGGTGAATGGTTTGATTAACATCACTGCAATCACATAATGGCGAAACAGCAGAGCCACATTTAAAAAGAGTAGCTGCGCACCTTCCATTGTTTGTCCGTATACGGTTAAGCCTAACCCATATATGCCTAGGCAATTCTGATCCCGGAGGCATACAAGTCAAGTCCTGAATTTTCATTAAGTCATCACATGAAGCTTGGTTCCAATTATTAAACCAGATGTTATATGGGCCATAATTATTGTTTGCGAGACTTTCAGCTAGTTTTAATGGAGGTTTTCGAAATATGAGACGGTCGTCATTAGCAGCTTCAATATATTGGTGTATGTTAAGGCTAGGATTGGCGATTATGTTTCGATGTTCGCGGAGTAGTGCATTCTGACGTCTCAGATTTGGTGGTAGGATATTACTTAGAACAGGTAAAAATCTTAATGGAGTTGAAGACATTGTACCTGTTATTAGTCGCATACATGCATTTAGTTGAGTATCTAATTTGTTTACGTGGGGGCTATTAAGCCAGACCGGTGCGCAATATTCTGCAGAAGAATAAACCAGTCCGAGTGAGGCTGAGCGCAGTGTTTTTGCAGAAGCTCCCCAGGTAGTTGACGCAAGTTTTTGGATAATATTGTTACGCGTTTTAACTTTGTTAGCAGTATTTTCTATGTGCTTTTTAAAAGAGAGTGTTCTATCAAGGGTAACTCCAAGGTATTTTGGTGTTGGATTAAAGGGTAGGATAGTATCTCCAAAACGAACGTTAAGCTTTAGATCAGATTGACTATTATTGAGGTGAAAACATGTTACTTCCGTCTTGCTAAGGCTAGGACACAGACGCCATTTTTTAAAATAATTTCCAAGTGATAGCAGGTCATTTGTAAGGACAGATTCAGCATCTTTTACTAAGTAGCGTTGAGTGGCTATAGCGTTGTCATCAGCGTAGGAGAACTTTTTTGAGTACGTTGATGGGAGGTCATGAGTGTAAAGATTAAATAGAAGCGGGGCAAGTACAGATCCTTGGGGGAGACCATTATTAAGTTTACACTTTCTGCTTTGTTTGTTTCCAAGATACACTATAAAATGACGATCACTTAACATATTGTTGAGAAGAGTAGCAGTTCGAATGCAAGGGATAACTTTTAGAAATTTATAGATCAGTCCGTCTTTCCAGACCGTGTCGTACGCAGCTTTGAGATCTATAAATGCAACGGATGTCTTGAGTTTTGATTGAAAACCAGCCTCAATGTAGGTCGTTAAGGATAGTACCTGATCAGTGCAGCTACGTCCCGATTTAAACCCCGCCTGCTCTACCGGAACGATGCTATTAATAGTGGGTTCAACTCTGTTATAAATTAGTCTCTCGAGTAATTTGTATACAACGCTTAATAGTGCTATCGGTCGGTAACTTTCAGCTTTGGCTTGCCTGGTTTTAAAAGGGCGAGTATTTTAGATCTCTTCAGATCCGTAGGCATTACACCAGTTAGTAGTACATTTGAGTAGAAAAGTGTAAGTCATTTTCGAAAATTTTTTCCACTATGTATAAAAAACTCAGGAAATAATCCATCCGCTCCTGCGGATTTTCCGGACTTAACCTGCGATATTGCGAAGTTAATTTCCTCCTCACTGAAAGGTCCTGAGAACTGTGGAATGATAGGCGATTAATTTTTTAATTCTTTAAGTTTCTTTTTAATATTAATGGTGTGTTTCTTCTCTGATACAATTTTTGGTGTACGTTTAATGTTTAGAGCAATACTGTCAGGGTGTATGCTCGATTTCGATGTTGTTATAGGCACGGTGAGCCTCAGCGATGTTCAGGTTGAACTTTAGTGTCGACGAAAAGTGTAAGCGCAGTTCGATTTCTACATGAATAAATGTCACAAAACTGTTAACAGCGAAATCGTAGCTGATCGCATTCGCGAGATATCGCGAAATTAGTGTTTTTGTATTTTCTAAAATTGTGACAATGAAGTTTTTTAAATATCTTCAAAAACTGGGTATGCAGTTTTAATTGTATTTATTTACATGTCACAACACAGTTAACAGCGAAATCATATCTTCTCAATTTCGCGGGAAATCGCGAAATTACTTTTTTGCTGTTTTTATTTTGGTTTTTATCTTCATATATGATTTTTTAAAATTTCATAAAAACATAGTATGCAGTTTTACTTGTGGTTGATTAAAGTTCACACAGCTGTTGACATCAAAATTGTAGGTGCTAAATTTCGCGAGATATCGCGTAATTATATATATATATATTTTTTTTTTTTATTATATTTTAAACCTGGTTCTTTAGAAATGATAAAAAAAATTGGTAAGCAGTTTGATTTGAACATGCTGGAAGAAATTAAAACTGCCCCAAAAAAAATTATAGCTGCTCACTTTCGCGAGAAATAGCGAAAAACAGCTTTTTGGGGGTAATTCTTGTTTTGATTAATAAAAGAAGTTTCTTTAACATTGTTGAAAAACACGAAATGCAGTTTGACTTGCTATTGATCAAAGGTCATAAGGCTGTTAACATTTAAATTCTAGCTGCTTAATTCTTCGAGATATCGCAAAAAAACTCGCTTATCTACTATTTATTCATTAATTTGTGTTATTTGTGGTCTGTAAAAACATATACTTCAATTAACGACAAAAATGTGGTATGCAGTTTGAATTCGAGGTTATTAGAGGTGACAAAACTGCAAGCATAAAAATTATAGACGATCAATTTCCCGAGAAATCGCAAAATTACTGTTCGAGCTTTTATAATAAATTACTTTTTTTTCTTTGGTATCAAAAAAAAAAAAATTAAGTAACGACAAGTATATGGTATGCAGTTTAAATTGCCCGTAACTGAAGGTGGTAAAACTGCTGAAATCTTTATATTGACGCTAATTTTCGCGAAAAATCGCGACAAATTTTTCAATTTTTTTTTCATTTATTTTGTATTGTAATATTATTATGCACTCTCTTTTTCTTCAAATAATTCATAACCATTTATTACATTGCGATTCCTTAAAGAATTGACCACATAGGACTTTTGTGTTAGCAGTTTAATCTCTTTTTATCATGTACAAATAAAAATGCATACCACGTTTTTACACCATTTCAAAAGAACATGCAAAATTGAAAAATAAAAAAAAAATAAAAAATATATAAATAATTCCGCGAAATCTTGCGACAGTGTACACCTACAACTTTGATGTCAACACCCTTATGACCTTCGATCACGTACAGTGGCGTATACAGGGGGGGGGGGCCCGGGGGCCCGGGCCCCCCCGAAATGATTTCACAAATTTCAGTATTCGGTATAAAATATTATGTACAATATAAAAAAAACTACTCAAAAAAATTTAAAAGCATTTCAGAATCTGAAAATTTTTCTGAAGGAAAATTTTTCGAGTCTAAAAATTTTTCTGCCAGAAAATGTCTCAAAATCTGAAAATTTTTCTTTTAGAATTTGAAACGTTTCAACTTAAAATTCTAATGGAAAATTGTATCAGAAACTGAAGCTTTATGTATGCATTTGACATTTTCTATAGAAAAATTTCTTAGAATCTGAGACTCTGCCTTTAAAAAAATGTTCCAGATTCTGAGACTTTTTAGTATAAGTAGTATCTATGTATATAATGTCTCCAAAAATTTTACTCAGAATCAAAGACTTTTTCTTTAGGAAAAGTCTGAGAATCAAAGATTTTTTCTATATAAAAATATAACAGAATCAGAGGCCTTTTTTGGGAAAATTATCTTAAAATTTTAGAATCTGAGACTTTTTCTTAGGAAAAATGTTTAAGATTCTGAGACTTTTTTCATAGGAAAAATGTATCAAAATCTGAGAATTTTTCGTTACGAAAAATTTCTTAGAATCTGAGAATTTTTCTTTTAATAGGAAAATTGTTTGAAAAATGTCTCAGAATCTGAGAATTTTTCTGTAGAAAAAATGTGTCAGAATCTTAGAAATTTTCTTTAGAAAAAATATCTCAGAATATGAGACTTTTTAAATAGGAAAAATTTCTGGGAATCTGTTACTTTTTCTATAAAACCTGATAGTTTTTTTTAGGAAAAATTTATCAGAATCTGAAACTTGTTCTATAGGAAAAATGTCTCAGAATCTAAGACTTTTTTTTGAAAAATATTTTAGAATCAAAAACTTTTTTATAGGCAAAATGCCTCAAAATCTAAGACTTTTTCTATAGAATAAATGTGTCAGAACCTGAGATTTTTTCTTAAGGAAAAATGTCTCAGAACCTGATACTTTTTCTTTAGAAAAAATGTCTCAGAATATGATACTTTTTCTTTAGGTAAAATGCCTCAGAATCTAAAACATTTTTTATGGGAAAAACGTTTCAGACTCTGAGACTTTTTTATAGGAAAAATGTATCAAAATCTGAGACTTTTTGTATAAAAACGAAAAAATGTCTCAGAATCTGAGACTTTTTCTATATGATAATAATCTTAGAATCTAAGACTACCCAGTCAGAAATTGCCAACCGTACCAAAAATATTGTACTGGCAGAGCACTGGCTTTAATGGAAATGCCAATACATAGCCAACGTTGGCAATTACAATAAGAAATGTGCACTGCCAGTACAATTTGTACAACATATACGGCAGTTTTTTTTTTTAATTTATTTTATAAAGCGGTTTGATTTTGAATTAATTTTTTTTATTTGATCTTTGTTATAATAGAAAAATTTATATAAATATATTATTTAAATTAGGTGTGTAGAAGAGTCATAGCAATAGTTTCATTATCACATGTAGTAAGAATACACTTAAATTCTATCATATTTATATTAATTTCGGTATGATTTTCATTTAAATTACTAACGTTGTACAATCCTATTTCGCTTGATGGGATTGGATAATCTACAAAATCGGAAACATCAAGGAAAATGTTTCCTTTAAGAAAAATTTCATCACATTTGTATTGAGACAGTTTTTTGCTAAAAATTTCTTTAACTATTAAAACATTTCCATTTCTAAGTAAACATACGTTATCAGGAGGAAGGGATGTAATTGTATTACCTTGAATGTTAACAAAGGAAAACGTAACGGTCAAATCCGAGGTTTCTAAAACATTACCAAAAGAATATTTTGACCTTTAATTAACACGATATAGTAACGGAAAATTATTTTGTGGATTGTCGGAACGAAAAATATGGAGTTTTCTTTGAACTTCTGCAATGGGATTGGTTGGCGAATTTATAATACACTTTATAAAACCCAGACTATTTTCGAAATCAAATGCTGAAAATTGGGATAGCTGCACCCCTATATTAACTACTTCATCGGCGATATGAATAAGGTTGTGAACGTTCATTGTATGGGATTTTGGTCCATAAAAATTTGGCATAAGTTCAACATATCTCCTTAATAACTGCTTAGCATAATCCGCTTTTAATGTTGCTAATTTGCTAGACGATAAAATTCGACAAGCTGTAAAAAGAAGTAAAAAATGTCTGAAACGATTACAGCTCAATATATTTTTCAAAATAATGCCTCCACCATATAATAAAAAAAACCGAAATTGTGTAGCTTTCCAATTTTTTAAATCTATTAAATCAAACGTTTTTCGTTGAAACTCTGTTGTGATATCTTTAGATATTTTTGAAAACTTTGTCTGCATTATCGCAACGTTTTTTTCTGAAACACAGGAATATCGATTCTTTAAAACAAGTTTTTGGAGTAACGTTTTGCCAATTCCAAGTTACAACATATGCATTTCATCTAAAACTACAAACTTTATTAAGTCGAAGTTAGGAATATCCACATTTATTGTTCTCATTCTAGCTTGGCACTGCACAGTATAACATAAAAATTAAATACTGGGAATGTACAGTATTTTTTGTTTTGCCAACAGTGTGCCAACATCGGAAAAACATATCGGCCAAGACACTTTTTGGTGTTATCATTTTGGCTTTGGAACTGTACAGTATTTTTTGTAAATCGGGTATTCAGCCAACGTTGGCAACACCTTTGCCAACGTTTTGCCAACCTTGGCCCGCTTGTTTTTTTCTGACTGGGTATTTCTACTTGAAAAATATTTCAGAATCAGAGACTTTTCATATAGAAAAAATGACTCAGAACCTGAGAATTTTTCTATAGAAAAAATGTCTCAGAATCTGAGACTTTTTCAATAGGAAGAATTTTTCAGAATCTGAGGCTTGTTTGATAGGAATAATTTATCAGAATCTGAGACTTGTTCAATAGGAAAAATGTCCCAGAAACTGTGACTTATTCTATAGGAAAAATGTCTCAGAAGCTGGGACTTTTTCTATAGGAAAAATGCCTTCGAATCTGAGACTTTTTCTATAGAAAAAATGTCTGGAAATCTGCGACTTTTCTATAAAAAAAATGTCTTTGAATCTGGCACTTTTTCAATAGCAAAATGTCTCAAGTATGTACATTAGGGCGGGTCGATTTTTTTTGTCAAAAATCGTATAGCAAAAACATAATCTACAAGAAATTCTAAGAACATTTCCCAAAGAAACCATGTTTCTAAAATCAAACCCTATACCTATTAACCTATAGGGTTTGACCTATTAACACAAACACCAAAAAAGATTCAAGTTCTATGTTTTGGTTATGAAAAAAAGGACGGACGGACAAATCTTCATGTCGTTAGGCGCGGTATAGGGTTTGATTTTAGACCAATGGTTTCTTTGGAAAACTTTCTTAGAATTTCTTGTAGATTTTGTTTTTGCTATACGATTTTTCAGTTTTTTTCGATCCATACAAATCGACCCGCCCTAATGTACATATCTCAAAAAATTTTAAATTTTTGGGAGAAAAATTCTAAGAATTTAGTTTATCTTAATCAGTTACATACGGAGACGGCGCACAGTGGGGAAAATGTTTTTTTTTTGTCCAATTTTGCCTACAGGTCACAATTCTTAATCGATTTTGATTTTGCTTTTTTTGCATTTTAGCTAATAAAATTCCGCATCGATCTGTCATGGTGGATTTTTGAAAAAAAATTTCGGGTTACTTTTTATATTTTCCTAAAATTCAGAAAATTTTAATTTTTTCAGTTTTTTGCAATAAAAAATGCATTAGGCATGGGACGAATATGCCTTATGGACTAAATTAAAGGTATTGGAACCCCTTATCAACGACGTGATTAGTATTAAAAAATATATTATTATTTTGGTTTTTATAACTAGCCAAAAATTCAAGAATTTTCACTTTTAAAAGCCTATATTTTTAAAAATAATGTACCAATTTCAATGAAATTTTTTTTTAGATTTAAGCTTATGTTTTGCTTAGTCATAATTGGTACACAAAATTTTTTGAAACAAATATTTTATTTTTTTGCTCAAATTTTACCTTATGATTTTTGGAATTTCAAAATTATTTTTTAGTCTGTTTAAAAAAAAAGAAAAGTTGTTACATTGTAAATTCGAAAAAAAGAGTTAAACAATTTTGCAAAAATACTTTATATACCAATAATGGTTAAGAAAATGATAAGCTTTAATTTAAAAAAATTTCATTGATATTGGTACATTATTTAAAATGATATATGTATGTAGGTACTTAAAAGAGAACATTTTTAAGTTTTCAGATGTTTAAAAAAACCAAAATAATAATAAATTAACAAATGCTATTAATGTCATTTATAAGGGGTTCAAATACCTTTAATTTTGTCCATACAGCTTATTCGTCCCCTGCCTATTACATTTTTTAGAGCAAAAATTCTAAAAAAATTTATATTTTCTGAACTTTAAAAAAATATTCAAATAAAACAAAAACGATTTTTAGAAATACACCATTACAGACCGTTGACGAATTTTATTAGCTAAATTTCAAAAAAAGAAAAATTAAAATCGGTTAAGAATTGCGACCTGTAGGCAAAATCGGACAAAAAAGTCAATTTTTCCCCACTGTGCGGCGGGAGAAAAAGATATGTTAATTAAAAAAAATTGTTGGGCCCCCTGCGAAATAAAATCCTGGATACGCCCCTGATCACGTACACATTAAAGTGCATATCAGCTTTCCACAACATTTGAAAAAAACCTAGAAAAAGTTGAAAAACAAAAATTGACAAAAAAGTTATTTCGCGATTTCTCGCGAACTAAAGAAGATAGGATTTCGATGTTTACTGTTTTGTGACCTTAAAATAAGTACAATGAAAACTGTATACTCAGTTTTTGAAAATATTTAAAAAACTTCAATATCAAAATTTTTTAAAATATAAAATCACTAATTTCGCGATATCTCGCGAATGCGATCAGCTACGATTTCGCTGAAAACAGTTTTGTGACAACTAATCATGTAGAAATCGAACTGCATTTACACTTTTCGTCGACACTAAAGTTCAACCTGAACATCGCTGAGGCTCACCGTGTAGGAGTGCTATTACCCAATTTACGAAGAATGCTCCAAGCTTTTCGGCTGGAATGTGTGAAATTTACGTTTTCAACAGTATGGTGCCATTTTTCCCTGCGAGCATTATCAAGAGACTTTAGAAGTTCGTCTGCAATTGTCTCATCTTGAGTAGCTAGATATTCCGAGTGTAGAGTCTCGGTTTCTTCTGACCAGCCAGGAACATATTGTTTCCGGTATCCTCTGGGTATATGTTTCTTTGCAGTAGCAATTACCATTTTCACCATTCTTGGATAATTATTTGGGGTTGGATTTATCCACCTTATGTTAGAGTCGAGATCTCGAGAAAAGGATTTCCAAGAGGCTTTGCAGAAGTTCCATCTTGGTTTTGGAAATGATTCGACTAAGGGTATCTGAATTCCTATTTCTAGGAAAACTGGACGATGTTGGCTGTTTGGGAATGTTTGTAGTACTTTTCGGTAGACTGGGATGGGAGTGTGGTCATCTCTAAGACTGACATATGTGAGGTCGGGATTGTAGCCTCTGCGCCAGCGACCGGAGTGAAAGGTTGCAGCGTCTTTCGCATCAAAAATAAGGTGTAAGTTGTTAACCTCTGCCCATTCGACTAACATGTTGCCACTTATGTCATCAGTAGAGTACCTCCAAGAGGTATGTTGGCTATTTAAATCACCAGTATACAGCGACGGGTGTGGAAATGTGGGGAGGACTGAGTCAGGCCACAGAATGTTTGGGGGCTTATAAACGTTTATAATAAGTATGTACCCCAGAGATTTCAATCGTAATAGTATACACGTCTTGCTCAGAGCAAATATCAATAAGGGTGACCATTTCTGACATATGTAGCGGAACCATATGAACGATGGTATAGTACACCAACAGCATCATATCCATCAATCATTCAACAAGTTAGTATTTGATGGCATAATATAAAATGTTTAAAAAAAAATAGAAAATAAAATTTTGAGGAAGTTTCAGAAATTGCATTTGGTGCGTGAACTTTTTTCACCAAAATGACCTAAAAAAATTATTTTTATTATCTGTACAGCATTTCCCATAGCGTGGTGGGGTGAGCTTTTTTTGTCGAAAAAGTGTGAATCTTTCAGTACTGAAGAGTGGCGAAAAAAGAACATACTTCGTGTGTCACCCCATATTAAATTCATCAGTGTTTCTGTTGATTGGTAAGCTCTTTTTTGCTGGGTACATAATAAACACTAGTGATATATGAACTGATGAGTGGCGAAAAAAGGAACATACTTTGTGTGTCACCTCAATATTAAAATCATTAGTGTTTCAGTTGAAGAAGTGGGCTAAGCCCCCCCCCAGAATAATTTTAGCCCCCCCCAGAATTTTAATCATTCACAATTTTTTTTTTTAATAATTTAATGATTTCACTAATTTTTGCAACACTAAATAATAATAATATGTAATGAGTCTTTAGGACTCGTTATGATTATTCAATGAGTCTTAAGGACTCGTAATGATTATTATATAAGATCTAATAGTTTTACCCATTGAAAAATAGTCTGAATTATTGAAAAAAGTTTTTATATGAATCTGATGTTTTTGTCAGTAATAAAAACTTTACCGAATCTTTGGGTTTTACCTTCAGGAAAACATTTTAACTTCTTTGAATTAAAAAAGTTTCTAAATTCTAAGGGGTTTTTTATAGGCAATAGTTATTGAAAGAAAGATTCTGAGAATTTTGACTAATAATCATCAACTTTTGCAATCATCAGAACCTTTTCTTGAAAAAAATCATAGTAATCTAATGAGTTTACTATAGGAAAAACACTAAAAATCTTTCGTTCTCAAAACATATCTAGGAGTTCTAAATTTCCGAAAAATCTACAGAATCAAAATTTATAAAAAAAAATTTGAATTTTTAACCACTTTCGGGGGGGCATTCGTTTCTAGGACAATTAGACGCATGTTAAAGGGAACGCTTCAGGAATAGGTCTGGGTTTTTCTATTAAAAAAAAAAATTACCAAAAAATTAAAAAAAAAATCTAGGGGGGGCTTTAGCCCCCCCAGAAATGTTGGCTTCCTACGCCAATGAACTTGCATTTACAGGTGATACAATATTTGCCATATCTTAAAACTCTTTGAGGAACACAGTTTTTTGATTTTTTTTTAACTTTAGAATGTAAGTAGTTTAAAACAGGATTGAATTATTTTTATTTTAAAACCCACTTTACTTATTACTTTTTAAATAAACTACAAACAGTAAATGACATATTTTTTTTTTTTTTAATGTACTGTTAAATAATTTTTTTAATAACCGTAAACTGTTTTTTAAAAAATGGTTTTATGAAATGAAATTACTGTAATTGAAACATAAAAACTTTATGATTCAAAATAATTCTAGACATTATCTTATTGTCTATCGGTAGTTTGTTTTGACACCGGTGCAGCTATAAAAAAAAAACTGCTTGTATTTGTAACAAGTTTCTTATATTTATCCCGGTTAAAAATTTGTTAATTTTAACAAATTAAGAAATATAATAAAAATATTTTAATGAATTCAAAGAAATTGTTATGATTTTGTTTTTAGTTTTAATAAACCAATATTACATACCAGCAGTCATATTACCAAATATATCACCCTTGCCTATATAATGAGCTACAACATTTTTTATAGGCCAAACTGAACGTCTTTTTGGCGGTGGTTTAGGTTGTCTGCAAAACAAGAAGAAAGAAAACCAGTTAAATACAAAAATATATATGAACCAAACAATAAAAACAAAATAGTACAAAAAATATTCGAAAATATAAATATGCAGAACATATATACGATATATTAGAGTGCCCAGAAAAAAATATTTAACATTTTAATTTTTTTGAGTTTTTATTCCATAAGTTTGTTTGCAAAAATAATTTTGAATTCTTAAAAGAATTTTAGAATCAAAACAATTAAAAAAGATAAATTTGGATTTGCCGAATATGAATATTGATACCCTCTTTAATGTAAAACAAGTAAAAAAATTAAAATCGGCCTTGCCGAATATATTGATACCGTCCAAAACGAAAAAAAAATATCCAAAAACCTTAATTAAAAAAAAATGTTAAAAAAAAATAGTAAAAGAAATTAATTTTGAAAAAAAAAATGGTAAAAAAGTATCGACACCCAGCAAAACTTTTCGGAGTCATTCAATAATAACTAGTTCTAGAAGTACTTCAAAGCTTGTCACGATAGGTTCTCAACGAGCATCCTGGAACTAGTGATGTCACAACTAGTTCTAGAAGTTATCCAAAAGGGTAATATTTTGATTCCAAAGAGCTTTTTTGGAGTAGTTTGGGAACTAGTGATTTGAAACTAGTCGTACATTACTTCTGCACCACTTCCATGAAACAAATACTGGTTCTGAACATCTTACAAGGGAAGTATCTCAACCCATATGAACCGATTTGCATGAAACGTAAAATATATATAAAAGGGACAATTCTAAGGTTGGGGTGTCTCGGCTTATCGGCCATATCAGGGATTTAGGGGTTCAAAACATGGGTCAAAAAAAATGGCAAAAAAATCGTTTTTTGGATTTTTTAGCCATTTTTTTCTAAGAAACTATATGATGTTTACATATGAGAAGAAAGGTTTTTTTAATGCCTATCCAACGGAGGCATCACCTTGTAAAAGTTCGGCTTCGTTAAATACTTTTTTCACGAAAATGTGTAAATTTGTTTGGGTACTTATATGAAGACATAAACCTACGATGTCCATATGAATACGAAATAATCTTTATTAAATTTAAGTTGACACGTATTTTTGCTCTAGCGGATATTCCTGTTAGTTTGGGAGTTATAGAAATTTTCCCGAAGGTCCACACTGTTTCATAAGGGGACAACGAAATTTTAAAACTCTGATATGGCCGATAAGCCGAGACACCCCAACCTTAAAATCGTCTCTTTTATATATATTTTAAGTTTCAGGCAAATCGGTTCATAAGGGTTGAAATACTTCCCTTGTTAGAAGCTGTTTCAAAAACTTATAATTTTTTTCAAAAAAGAAAAAAATATATATTTGATTACGTATTTCTCTGTTGCATCTTCTATTTGAAAAAAGTCAAACCTTTTGAAATATGTACAGATTGGGTAATTAAGTATTGGGTAATTTGTTTGGCATTATTAAGTATTGGGGTATTAGTGCAAATAGGTTTTTATAGATCCATTCAGTTACCTTACTACAATCTGCAATAAACTACTTTATTTACTACAGCTGGAATCTTGTATTACAAAAAGTAAACAAAACTTTCCAATTGTAGCAAAAATAGTAAGCAATTTGAGTTATCCAACTAAGCAATCGTATATTTTTGGTCCCTACAATATTTTTTTTTTTTTTTTCAAAAATCCCTTATTCTCCTTCTAGATAATTTCTAATTGCATTAATAACTAAAAAAACAAAAAATACTACTAATTTTGTTCAGTGAAGTGCTGATATTGCCCCAGCAAAACTTGGAGGACTTCCATAACTAGTGGTAGAGTCCTTCTTTTTAGCTCGACTAGTTCTCTATCTCGTTCTCAGAGTCATGATTTTTGTTTGAAATTGTCACCCTCAGAACTAGTTCTTGGGAAGTAGTCTAGGAACAATCACACCTTCTATGGAACGGTTCCATAAGTCATTCTAGAACCAATTGTTTATCCCATTCTATAACCCATGATTTTTGTTTTAAATTGTCACCACCAGAACTAGTTCTAGAACCAGTTCTTTATCCCATTCTTTAACCCATGATTTTTCTTTAAAATGGTCACGACAGGAAATACTTCCAAGAAACTATTGTGGCATAAATGTGGAAGTACTTCAGGAATGCCTTCTAGAAGTTGTGTGTTCACTAATTCTATTTAACTATATAAAACTAGTTCGAGCATAAATGTGTAACCAGTTTAAATACTAAAAAATCATTAATTTTTTTCTCAACAAATTCTTTAAAATAGTTTTAATTCAAATTTTAAAATAGCAAACTAAAAAACAACAAATTAAGTTTAAAAAAGTTGTCACAAAAAACGGAAACAAATTAGTATAATCAAGAAACAAGATACCCACTAACTGACGAGAAATGTTAAATTTTAGGGTATACTCTCTAACATATTAATAATAAACAATACATATTTTTCAAAATTAAAGATGGCAAAGAAAATCCTAAAAATATTGTTGTTTAAAACGGGTTTTAGCTGTACGTGAGAACTGGGTATAAGGTCGTAAATGTGAACTCCTTATTAGTCCCGAAAAAAAATTATAAAATTTACACAATTTTTTTTTAGTTTTATAGTACAATTTGTTTTATAGAAGTGGTGTAGAAGTCATGTTCGACTAGTTCTTATTCACTAGTTCTCTATCTCGTTCTCAGAGTGATGATTTTTGTTTGAAATTGTCACCATCAGAACTAGTTCTAGGGAAGTAGTCTAGGAACCCATGTATGGAACGGTTCTTTAAGTCATTCAATTTTTTATCCTATTCTTTGACCCATGATTTTTGTTTGAAATTGTCACCATCAGAACTAGTTCTAGCGAAGCAGTCTAGGAACATTTTGTACATTTTTTTAGCAAAAAAAAAACATTTTTGAATTATTTTTTGTTGAAAATATAACGCAATATCAGCACTTTACTGAACAAAATTAGTAGTATTTTTTGTTTCCGTATTATTTTTATTATTTCATTAATGCAATTGGAAATTATCTAGAAGGAAAATAAGCGATTTTTGAAGAAAAAAAATATTGTAGGGACCAAAAAATATACGATTATATGCATAGTTGAATTACTCAAACTGCTTACTAATTTTGCTACAATTGGAAAGTTTTGTTTACTTTTTGTAATAAAAAAATCTAGCTGTAGAAAATAAAGTAGCATATCACAGATTGTAGTAAGGTAATTGAATGGATCTATAAAAACCTATTTGCTCTAATGCCCCAATACTTAATAATACCAAACAAATTACCCAATACTTAATAATATTTTTTGCCCCTCTGTACATACATATTTCAAAAAGTTTGACTTTTTCAAATAGAAGATGCAACAGAGAAATGCGTAATCAAATATATGGCCTCTGTTCTGTCTTTCACAACTTTTCAATTCACATGAAAATTTCCGAATCACATCAAATCAAGTTTAGTGTTTTGTTGATCACGTTTTCATTTAAAGTGGAAATCAAATAATTAAAATTTAAAAAATTATAAGGAAAAAAGTGCATTCGTTTTACTTTCACCAAATTTTATTTATGTGAAACAAAACGAAAAAGAAAGTCGGATGTGAAATCTAGAACACCAAAAAAATTCGGAAATTTTCATTTTCACATTTTTTATGTGAATTACTTTTTTTGGAACAGCGGCCTTATTTTTTTCTTTTTTGAAAAAAATTATAAGTTTTTGAAACAACTTCCAAGATGTTATTTGAGAACCAGTATATTTGCTTCATGGAAGTGGTGCAGAAGTCATGTACGACTAGTTCCAAATCACTAGTTCCCAAACTACTCCAAAAAAGCTCTTTGGAATCAAAATATTACCCTTTTGGATCACTTCTAGAAGTAGTTGTGACATCACTAGTTCCAGGAGGGGCGATTGTTCCTAGACTACTTTCCTAGAACTAGTTCTGAGGGTGACAATTTCAAACAAAAATCATGACTCTGAGAACGAGATAGACAACTAGTCGAGCAAAAAAGAAGTACTCTAGCACTAGTTCTGGAAGTCATGCAAGTTTTGCTGGGCATGAGCTTAATATTCTTAAGCAATTGATTTTGATTCAGCAAAGAAACGGAAGCCTCGTAACAAATTTTTGTTCTAATCTTACTATTTATAAAAGTATTCAGCGGCTATGAAACCTTTTAGACACAAATTTTCTTTTAGATCGCACCACTTTAAAAAAATGTTGACGCCATATTGGATCCGCCATTTTAAATTTTGTATTTTTGAGATCAGTTATGAAATCATTGACCTCGAAAACTTTAAGATACCAATTTATGGCATTCTACGACAAGCGGAAAGACTTTTGGCCAGAAAATACCTTCTGTGTCCCAGTGTGGAGAGTTAGGAGCCGATTTAAGTAAACAAATTTATAAATAATTAAAATAATTGTATGGGGACCGCTTTAAGGTTTGAAGATATATGTTAGGTGTGTTTTGAGAAAGGGTTGAAAAAGTATTGAAGATCGGTCATACATTTGACTTTTCTATGAGCAGAATTGGGACAGTTAGAGCGGTAAGAGAAAATTTCAATAAAAATTTAAGCTTTGTATAAGAGCATCCTTAAGTGGATTGGAGATAGAGGTCAGGTATGTTTGAAAAAAATGTTTAGTGGGAAACATTAATGGAAATCCATCTTACGATTTACCTCAATAGGGCGAATGGCGGGCAATTGTGGATTTATTTTGTATTTTTACCGCTTCATGCCCAGCTTAGATTTGGATCTTTGGAGGGGCACCTGACGTTTATTCTCCCGGGGTGCATTATTTATCCACCATTAAAAATTTTGCTTTACAAAATGATTTAAAATTTTATGCATATTCGGAGGGGCCGCAGACGCTTATTCCTCTGGGGGTGCTCCAGATAATGTTCGTTTTTGGAATATGTTTGTTTTTTTCTGGCCACTCTAACATTAGGTACATATATGAAGATGATCATATGGTAAACAACAAAAACTCATGGAAAGACGGGAAAAGTGTAAGCAATCGATGTACACAAAGAAGTTAACGTAAAATTGTTGTAGTAGGTATTTAAAAAAAAAATAACAATGAACTGAACTCAACTTTACTGAACACTTTTAAGCCATACTAAGAAACTTAACTGTATTATCATGCTAATAAGTATAGAAACATACGAAGAGCTTACATACGTACGTATATGTTAATCTAGTATGGTGAGGTATTGGGGAATATGTGGGGAGTATGTGGCAAAACGGCAACAAAACAAATTGATATGTGTTTATTATTCAATTGAAGTGATTTGCATTTGATGATACAGATTTGAAAGCATTATTGGCCAAACGCATTTGAATTAAAATATCTATATGCATGGTAGCAAAATGATAATCAAAGATAAATTTATTATAGAAAACTACTTAATATAAAATGTTTGAATGGAAGATTTATTTACTATTAAAAATGTTTTATTGTTTTATATAAACAAGGAAAAACTTATTTCTTAATTTTTTATTTTGATGTGATTCTAGATAAGAATATTAAGTTTTAATTGTGACGATGAATAGTTTTTTACTATAACTAATTTAGAATAACAAAGCCTTTAAATTACTTTTGAGTATAGCCCCTCAATTCACGGTATTACCGGGAGTGCCGGTATTCCCGGTTCTGGTACCGGTTTCCCGCTTTTTGATAAATTCTCGGGATACCGGTTGATATTTAATTTTAATAGAAATTTTTTTTAAAAAACATGTTTATATAATTTATGAAATGGCGTTTTTTACATATTTTGTATTATTTCTTGGTAAATCAAATTTTTTGATCCCAATAAAATTAAAAAAAAAAAAAATATTTTTTAAATGTTGTTTTTTTTTATTTTTAGTACTAAAAGGTACATGGTAGTACGTACCTACGGTCAGTACCATATTACCGGTAATTCCGGTTCCCGGTATTACCGGGAAATAGTACCGATTTCTCGGTTCTTGAATTATTCCCGGGAATACCGGTATTCCCGGTTCCGGTTCTGACGGTATTACCGGTACTACCGGTATGTATATATTGCAAAATTTTGTACAATTAAAATTTGTTCGTCTCTTTTACAAAAAAAAAAAAAACAAGTAAGAAAGTTATAGTCAGTCAAGAGCGACCATATGATACCATACACCAGTGTTTTCCGGATAATGGGTCCCAAGTCCAAACATGGACCGATCGGATCTATCTTTTTTAAAATCTTTATTTAGTGTAGAAAACACAAACAGATAAAGGTTTAGTGGACTAAGTCCAAAAATGGTCCAATTATATTCCGATTTGATAAGGTTACTAAAGTACACGTTTTACACCTAAAAATAAAATTTTTATAAAATATTTCCATTTTAATGAAGTTTGAAGGAATTTTGTGATTGTGGTTTGTATGGGGTCTACCAGAAGGACTGGCCCGATTCCTTTGAAATTTGGAACGATGATTCGTGCATACAAAATTTGATTACCTGTTAAATTTTAAAGCGATATCTATTATAATACGGTTATTAGAGTTATTTAAGCCTAATCCAAAAGGGTCGTTTGTATGGGGGCTAGGTCTTAACATGAGCTGATTTTTTACAATTTCAATAGGCTTCGTCATTGGGCCAAAAGATGCTTAAGTTTTAAATTTCAAGTCAATTGATTGAAAATTGCTACCTGTATCGTGCTTAAACCGATAGATGGACAGACGGACGGACGGACATCGCTAAATCGACTCAAAAAGTAATTCTAAGTCGATCGGTATACTTGAAGGTAGGTCTAAGACCAATATTTCGGGTAGTTACAAAAATCAGCGCAAACTCATTATACCCTGTACCACAGAGTGGTGTAGGGTATAAATACAAAACATCCCAGTCAGAAAATGCCAACCGTACCAAAAATATGGTACTGGCAGAGCACTGGCTTCAGTGGAAATGCCAATGCTTAGCCAATGTTGGCAATTACAATAAGAAATGTATACTGTAAGTACGATTTGTTCAACATTGATGACCGTTAAATTAATGTTTTTTTGGCATTTGTTAGAATAAAACAAGTAAGAAAAAATATCAGTCAATACCGACCATATAATTCCCTACACCAATGTTTTCCGAAAAATGGGTCCCAAGTCTAAGCATCGATCCGATTGGATCTATCTCTTGTTAATCTTTAATTAGTGTAAAACACCCACAGAAATTATGGCGTAGTTTTTTTTTTTAATTCCAACTTCTTCCAGTGCTTCTCTGCGGTGTAAAACCCATTCTCTTGTGGAGCAAAAACGGCTGAACTTATTGCTAATTTTATTCCCCATTCGATTCTAAATTCTGAATTTTTTGCAAGCTTCCAAAAAGTAGCGAAAAAGATCGGAAAAACCGATGATAAAAAAATCGGATATTTTAAGACGTAATGGAAGAAAATCAGAAAAATATTCGAAAGCCTGATGGTACATGGTCCCGAAATGCAAAAGATAAATGCGAATCATTCGCAAATCATTTACAAGATATATTTAAACCGTTACCTAGGCAATCATCAGAGGAAAATATTAATAAAGTCTATAAAGATGATAAAAAAGCCATAAAACCAGTTACAATGGGGGACCTTAAATACATTATTGATAAAGACCTAAGCCCCAAGAAAGCGCCAGGTTATGACTTAATAACTGGCAAAATTATTAAGAAATTACCGGACAAAGCTCTTATAAAACTAATGCATATTATAAATGCATGTTTTCGTCTACGTTACGTTCCAATGCAATGGAAAGTAGCTGAGGTAATAGTAATTCCTAAACCTGGAAAACCACCTAATGAATTAACATCCTATAGGCCTATATCAATACTGCCAGTTATGTCTAAAATCTTTGAAAAACTTTTACTTAAACGTCTTCAACCTATAATCGAAGAGAGAAATTTGATCCCTAGTCACCAATTTGGGTTTAGAGAGCGACATTCAACTATCCAACAAGTTCACCGTATCGTTGATGTAGCAGAAAAGGCATTAGAAACAAAACAAGTATGCTCAGCTGTATTTCTTGATGTAAGCCAAGCATTTGACAGGGTGTGGCATCAGGGACTACTGTATAAATTACATAGAGATTTACCAAAAGAGTTTTACGAAATTATGAAATCTTACGTTAAACGTCTTCAACCTATAATCGAAGAGAGAAATTTGATCCCTAGTCACCAATTTGGGTTTAGAGAGCGACATTCAACTATCCAACAAGTTCACCGTATCGTTGATGTAGCAGAAAAGGCATTAGAAACAAAACAAGTATGCTCAGCTGTATTTCTTGATGTAAGCCAAGCATTTGACAGGGTGTGGCATCAGGGACTACTGTATAAATTACATAGAGATTTACCAAAAGAGTTTTACGAAATTATGAAATCTTACGTTAAACGTCTTCAACCTATAATCGAAGAGAGAAATTTGATCCCTAGTCACCAATTTGGGTTTAGAGAGCGACATTCAACTATCCAACAAGTTCACCGTATCGTTGATGTAGCAGAAAAGGCATTAGAAACAAAACAAGTATGCTCAGCTGTATTTCTTGATGTAAGCCAAGCATTTGACAGGGTGTGGCATCAGGGACTACTGTATAAATTACATAGAGATTTACCAAAAGAGTTTTACGAAATTATGAAATCTTACGTTTCAGATAGACATTTTCGTGTTAAATTAGATGATGAATACTCAAAGTTAAAAAATATTGAGGCGGGTGTACCCCAAGGTAGTGTCCTTGGACCAATAATATCTTTACTTTACACAAGAGATCTTCCTGTATCAAATACAGCCACAATAGCAACGTTCGCAGATGACACAGCCATACTTTCGACTGGCACAACCGAGAAAGAAGCTGTGAATAAGCTGCAAGTCGCACTTACAAAAACATCTTCGTGGATAAAGAAATGGAGAATGCAACTCAACGAAAGTAAATCAACGCATATAAATTTTACCAATAAGAAAGTAGATAACCTACCTGTATTTTTAAACAACTCGCAAATACCCTATGCTAACACAGCAAAATACTTAGGCATGACTCTTGACACAAAAATAAAGTGGAAAGAACATGTTAAGAAAAAATCACAAGAAATGAAACTAAAGTTTAAACACTTATATTGGTTACTTAGCCGTAACTCTCCAGTATCTCTCAACAATAAACTGCTTTTATATAATCAAACGATAAAGCCAATATGGACGTATGGTATCCAGCTTTGGGGCTGCGCCAAGAAATGTGATATTCAAACAATACAAAAAAACCAAAATAAAATACTACGCACAATAGTAGATGCTCCTTGGTACATCCGTAATGATGACCTACATAGAGACCTAAAGATCAAAACAGTATTTGAAGAAACAAAATTTTTCGCACAAAAACATGCTATACAGCTTCAACTTCATACTAACGTAGACCTGAATAACATATTCTACTCTCAAAATCTTCAACGAAGACTTCAACGAAGGCTTCCAATGGACTTGGCCATCTTATAGAATAAAAAAATAAAAATAACATATCTGAGGGTAATTAATGGATTACTTCTCATCACTTAATCTTCTCTTATTGTAATATTACTAAATGAGTATAACTCAGTTGTAATTGTATTTAATAAATATAAAAAAAAAAAAAAAATATATCGGCCAAGCCATATTTGGTGTTATCATTTTGGCTTTGGAATTGCGTAGTATAACATAAAAATTACTTACTGGGAATGTAAAGTATTTTATGTTTTGCCAACAGTGTGCCAACATCAGAAAAACATATCGGCCAAGACACTTTTTGATGTTATCATTTTGGCTTTGTTACTGAACAGTATTTCTTGTAAATCGGGTATTTTACCAACGTTGGCAACACCTTTACCAACGTTTTGCCAACCTTGACCCGCTTGTATTTTTCTGACTGGGATGTAAAAAGCACCATTTCCATTTTTTTTTATGAATTTAAAAAAAATTGTTATTTTTAAATAATTTTACAAAGTTTGTAATACAAACACAACTAAATATTTCTTAATACTGATTAAATATAATTACTTTATGCTATAGTATTTTTTGATAACCGCCCAGGCAGAAAAATACGAACGGGAAAGCGCTGGCAAAGTACTTTTTATGGTCGCTTGTATGCTGGGAAAGCATTACAGTTTAGTACTTCCCCAGCGTCCAAAATGATAACCACGGTAAACGGTATGCCGTTGCTATTTTAAAGTGCTTTGAAAGCGCTTTAAAAACAAAAAATATGGTACTATTATAGCACTTTTAGAACAAAAAAATGGGACGTATCAAAATTGTATAAGTCCATTAGACACAACTTTTGTTGGTGTTTATTTGAATAAAGAAATTTATTAAATTAGGATAAAAAATTTATTAACTAATTTATTAGGATAACAAAATTTTGAACAAACTTTGAAATATTTCTAAGTCCCGGAAAAAATTTGTTTGCAGTTTTCTTTGCGTTTTGGAATAAAAAATTTATTTAAAATGATTCTAGGAAACTTTTTGGAAAAGTCCCGAAAAAAAGTGGTGTATTGAACCGAATCGGGTAGTGGTCCAAAGGGATAGGCCTTGTGACATTTCACATGTGATGTTTCCGGAGTTAAAGACACTTCATCAAGAAAGAAACAGGTGTTTTTATATAAAAGGTGTCAAGTTTGTAATATGTAGGTCATTGTATCTAATTGACATATCACGAGAACTATCAAGGACCGACCAATTATCCTGCGGGGAAATAAAAAATATTCCAGTTGTTACGAAAATTAATAAATTTTAATAAAAACTTTATACTTTGAACGGATTTAAATAGAAAAGTATTGGCAAAGCGCTTGCAAAGCACTTAATAATAATAATAATTTGATCCAATGATCAGTTTTTATTTATTTTTCCAATTTAATTACACATCATTTTTAATAATTTAAACCTAAACGAGAACTGGTAACAATAACCGTCGTCTCGTTGTAGCGAAATCGACCATGGGTTTTTGTGGGAATCGAACCCACGACCCCCTGTTTCATAGGCTAGCACGCTACCAACTGACCTACAGGGGCCCCTTGCAAAGCACTTTTTCGAATTCATACTACCTTTAACACAAAAAATAAAGTGCTTTGCCGAGACTTTTTCTTTGGAACGGTTGGCAGTTTCTGCCTGGGCGGTACCAGGATCAGAACCGGGAATACCGGTATTCCCGGGAATATATCTAGAACCGGGAATACCGAGAATCGGGAAAAGGGGGGGGGCACTGTACATATACACTGCACTGTACGTTATATTTTCAGCCAAAAACTTATTTAAAATAAAAAAAAATTTTAATTTTTTCACCGACCAAAAAAATTTCAGATTGCCACAAACAAAATTAAAAATATTTTTTTTTTCACTTTGTTTGGAGCTTTCCGACTTTCAAGTCATAAAGGGAACACAGAACTTCGAAGGATTTCATTTCTTAATTCGATTTGGGATTCTGAATGAAAATGTAGTGATTGCATTCCCCAATCACATTTTAGCGAATTGAATCAATTCACTTTAGACTCATTCGATTTATGAATATCGAATGCATTTGATTTATTTTTCATTCGACTACCAAAAATTGAATGCATTCGACTTTTAAAAATCGAATGCATTCCATTGCGAATGCATTAATTCCCTTTTCATTCAATTTGAAAATCGAATGGCTTATTCGTTCATTGCGTAAAATACTTAAGAGATAACTAACTACGATAAAGCAAAACGGAGCCATTTTTTTCCATAGTATCGCCGACACTTTTCACATGTGTTAACTCTAATGGATTTTGAATCTAAAAAATTGGCATTCCCAAAAATTTTTTCAAGCGCATATCTCGCTTAATACTGCCGACACGACAAATTATAGTTTTTTAGTCACGCAGTTTTTAAAATTCTTAAGGCCATATTCGGCCCTAAAATTTCTGCATCTTCAAAATTAAAAACATAGATTCTGATCCAAAATTTTTATCCGATTTGTAGTACTTTGCTTTGTTTTCGAGATACTGGAATTAAAGGGCCCTACAGGGGTCTTGAGAATTAAAAAAAATTGGATATAATTACTCGGAGGGCTTTCAGGTATTTGGCGGTTGTGTTATAAGAGTCAACAGCTACAAAATATGGCTCCATTTTGCTTTATGTTTTTAAAAAATCGATTGCATTCGCAGTGGAATGATAAAAAAATCGAATGCATTCGATTTTTCTAAATCGAATTAACGAGAAATCGAACTCATTAATTTTTTTCATTCAATCGAATGCATTCCAAAGACTGCATTCAATGTAATTTATAAAATCGAATGCATTCACTGACAATGAAAATTAAATGGATTTTTTGAAGAATTCATTCGAAAAGGATTTTATTCCTCGAAGCTCTGTATGCACATAAATGTGAGAAAATTGCGAAAATTTTATTATTGTGTTTTTTTTTCACATTTAAGTGCATATATCTCAAAAACTAAAAGTGATAGACCGGATTTAGGGTCAAAAATCTTAAGGAAAGTATATTTTGGTACCAGGGTCTTCAATTGTTTTAACTCCAATATTATATTACACTTTTTGGGTCCCTAGAACGATATTTCGATGCGTTGTAAGGTATAATGACCGAAATAATTGGGAGACAATTTTAAAATTACCAACAACCACCTAGGATCTAATAATGACCGTTTTAGCAATATCTTCCATTTTTTTTAATTATGAGTAATCGTTTAGAAATTTGGGAATTTGTTTCATTGTTGAATGTTGGACAAGACTGATGTACACATTGTTTTTGCATTCAAAATAACCATTACCTACAAGCGTTTTATTATTAATGTAATTATTTAAAGATATTTCGTGATTTACATTTTATTGCATTGTATTTAATGATTTCAACGCGTGCCGCTTGCGATTTGATGTTCACTCAACTGTGAGGGACACATTTAGTAAACCGCTGCCGGCCACCTATCAGACATGCCCCACAGCAGTTATTACAAAATACTAATAAACAAAACTTAACAACTTTTATAAAACTTTAATTGTTGCAACACTTACAATCTATCCTGGCCAGGTGCACTCTGGATACTGGTAACATATAAATTAATACTGAAGGCAAACATAAAGAATGCAAAAAATAACAGGAACAAATACAACAGCCATAATTTTTTTAATTGCTGGAAACGTAGTCCCATTATGTTACGTGTAAATAATCTTCTTGTTGGGTTTATTTTGACTAAATTTGCTTACTAGCACTTCTACTTGTTAATATGTATATGCGTAGCACTCCGACCGACCGTCTTCCGTTAACGGTGTTTTAGTTGTTTAATCGACAAGACAGTTAATATAAATAAACACTGAAACAACAAGTTGTGTTTGCTTTGACCGTTTACTGCAGAATGTGGGACTATTCTCTTGGAGTTGCTCACTTATACAGATAGAATATATGTTGTACTCTGCTTTACTAATCCACCGTGTCCGTCTGTTTCTGGTAGTTGTTGGTGATGGGTTCCTTTATAAGTAGTTTGTCATCTTTTCTGTTAACTTTTGTTTACATTTCGATAGCAGGTTGTACACATTTCAATAAAAGTAATTCATTTGTTAGCTAGTTTATTTAATTTAACTATAAATACAAAACACCTGTATTTTATTAGTCAACAAATTATGACAACAAACAACAAAAAAAAAAATAAGAAAACAGTACGAAATGAAGAGTTGCATGAAATAGTATTCGTGTTAGAAGTACAATATCTATGCAACTGTGGGTTCTCAAGTACTAAATTTAGGCCATCGTACAGCGCCATCTTGTGGCTGATAGTATTTTACACAGCTGCGTTGCCAACCATTTTGTTAATGCTAGTATCATATAGATGGCGCTATTTAAAAACGTCGCCAATCAGAGACATAAACCATAAATAAAAGCAAAGACATACACCAAATGCTTCTTCTTTTTACTGTTAGCTAGATGGCGTTTTTTTATAACTGTTTCCGGCAGTTTATTAAAAGTTCTTAATTTCATTTGTTAATGACTGAAATCTTGATTACCACATAAAAATCAATAAAGCAAATAAAAACAAACCGTTTTTGCACTAGGGTTATATAGTCGCAACAAAAAGTCGACTTTTCGACTTTTTTCAATTTCTAAAAAGCAGACACCGGAAAACTTTTTATTTTTGGTTTTTATAAAAGATATTTATCGTTGAAGTTCAAAAAAATTTAAAATATTTTCCTCATGATCGAAATAAAAAACCAAACAAAAAAAAACGTTTTCCAAAAAAAATATTTATGAAATGTTCAAAAAATAAAACGTTTTTTTTTTGTTTGTGTTCAATAATTAATTACAAATTCTTTTGTTATTATTTGAATTTTTGTAATTTTAAAAATTCAAAATAATTTCCCTAACAGCAAGAAATTGGAATCTGCCAAGCAAAATTTCAATGGAAAATGATGTTTGCGGCGTACAACAAATGAGGGATGCTTCAAACAATAGTTGTTGCCCTAACACTCCTCAACAATTTATCTTTAAGCTTACCCTTTCATTTACGTGAATAAAAATAATCGTCAAAAATGCTTGCTTGCGGTCGTTAAAGTGTTATCCCATTTACGCAAATTGATTAACCAATAAAAACAAGGGTCTAAGGGGTATAATTTTTTTTCGCTTCGCAAAAAAATTTATGGTCGTCAATGGGTTAACACTTTTGGCTAAAGCTATTTAAGGGTGCTTTCCACTATCACACTTTTCCATTATACACATCAAAATTTACCAACTTCTTAAAGAGTTTTGGATTCTTTTTTGATTGAAACCTAGTCGTATCTAATAAGTGCACCCAAAAAATTTCCCAGTTACTGGCTACTAAGAATTTAACTAAGTCCCAGTTAAAATACACCTAACTGAGCCCCAGTTGTTTTCACTCGGTTGATGGTAACTAATTTTATAAACAATTTTTAATTTAACTGAATTTCCAGTTACTGGCAACAGCATATCAGTTAAATTTGTAAAATGGTTGAAAATAGTTGGTAATAACTAGTTTATAATTACAAATAACCGCTAATTTTTTTTTTAATTTCACCATTAAACAAAAGATTTTTTATTTTTTACACATTATTTAATTATTTTAAGATTTTATTAGGAAGTATTACATTGCAAAAACCACAAGTAACCAAGTTTTGAACAATTACATTCCATTTTCAGAACACCAAATTCTCGACGCCATTCTGCTAACATATTTCCATTTCTCCTCCATCTGAAAAAATTATTTGTTTATTTTTTAATAAAGAAAAGACACAAATTAGCAAATAAAACTTACAATTTAAAAATAAAAATCCGTTTGTGCTTTTTTCCTTTTTTGTTTTTATAAAAACGATGTTAAAACTGTTTCTCTATGGTTAAGGGTCGAACCAGAATCAAATGCGTAGCGCAAGACGTAAAAAAAAACAAAAACAAACACATCAAATTTGAAATTTTTACGTCCGTTTGATTTAGGTAGCTCACATTTGAATATTTGAAACGAAAAATTATTGGGCGTTACGCCTTACGCGACGTAATTTGATTCAGGTTGGACGCTAAAACGATGTTGATTTTTGAAATATGTAAACAAATAAATAAAATATTATTAACAGGGTAACTGATAGATAGTTTTAATTAATTGAAAACCCAGTTGTTCGTAACTAACACAGTTATTTTAAATTTATTTTAAATCAACTAAGAATTTTCGTAACTATCTAACTGGGGAATTTTTTCGGTGTGAACAATTTCTGGCCAAATTTTTTAAAAAAATATTTCGCTAACATGGTGAAATTACGCTTGTATAATGGAAATGTGTGATAGTGAAAAGTGCTCTTTAGATATTATGTACTTTTTAATAGTAATTCTTCAAGAATTTGGATCTCGAAGCCAACTTTTTGACCCTAATTAGTTAGTTCACAAACTTGGAGGACTTAAAGTAGTTAAGTGGTTCCAAAAAGAGACTTACTGAATACTAGGGTTTTGTTGCCATAACACTCTACAATTCATTTTTTTATCACATTTACCCACCCATGTTATTATTATACAAAAATAATAAAACCCCCTTAATTTCTAAAATTATAGCTCGCTATACAGCTTCGTCTTCAGAACATGCTTTATTTAGTCGGTCGTTATTTTATGATTATGAAATATTCAAAAAAAGTCAATTACTGGACTGAAAAGACATTTCCAATGGTATACAACTCTAATTTATCGGACCAAAGATATGAAGGATTCAATTTACATATGGGGCATTCCATGCCAAATCACTCACTTTTAGACCGGACCCCTTTCGATTTATTTTATTTTTGGATATGTTTTAGTACTTATTAAATGCAACTTGGACACCAATTTTTAGCCTTTTATTCCAAGATGGTGTGGAGTAATCAATTTTTCAATATGGCGATTTTTTCAACAAAATGGAAAAATTAAAATTTTCAATTAATTTTGACCAGTTAAAAATATAGATATCTTAAAAAAAGTTGGACAACGTTTTGTTGGTATTTAAATGTAGTTTTAGAAAAAAATATTAAAAAAATTATTCGAAGTAATTATGACTTATTTTTTAACGTTTTAAAATTAAAATCGACTTTTTGAGAAAGTCCGAAACCTTCGATTTTTTTTTACAAACGTCTAAAAGTTCTAATCTTAATTACGCAACTTTTGAGCCATAATTCGAGATGTGATCGCAATTTGTTCTATTTTTTTTTCAAATTTTGAAAATTGCACCTTTTATTTTTTGACTCTGATTTATTTTATATGGTGCTCCAAAAAAATTAAATTGGTAGATACTGACCCTAACTTACCCTAGATATGTTCATTTCGAGGCAAAAATACGCCTCACAAAAATTAAGAACGATCGGACATTTCCGCATGGGTCTTGAAGTTTAGAAAACGGATTACAAGGAAAAATATGATTTTTTTTCTGTTTTCTCAATTTTTTTGGTATTTTAAGTTAAGTTTTAATTTAAGTGGTTACAGACTTAACATACGGAGTAAAATGCCTCTCTAATAAGGTACCATAGACTGAAATCGGTTGAAAATCAGCCAAGTTATTACAACTTCCCCAGGCATCTAACGTATGGCAGAACACTTGATTAAGCAATATAATACGATTTTGGAAATTCATTGAAATTTTCTACTGTAATAACATTTTTTTATTCTTCAAGTTCAAATGTAATTAGATGACAAGTATTTTTCATATTGTGTTTTGCTAACATTTTTTAAATTAGTGATAAAAATGCCTGCATTTTCAACACCCTTTTAAAATCTCTATTTTAAAAAAAATCTTTTTTTTGTTTTAAAATTTGGAAAAACCAAAAAAATATTACACTGAAACATGAATAATGAAAAAATGTTATTACAGTAGAAAATTTCAATAAATTTAAAAAAAGGGACTCGTATTTTTTAATCAAGTGGTATGGCACACGCTAGATGCCTGGGGAAGTTGTAATAACTTGGCTGATTTTCAACCGATTTTAGTTGTTAGTACCTTATTAGAAAGGCATTTTACTCCACATCATAATTCTGTAATCACTTGAATTAAAACTTAACTTAAAATACCAAAAAAATTGCGAAAACAGAAAAAAATTCATATTTTTCCTTGTAATCCGTTTTTTAAACTTCAAGGACCATGCTAAACGCCTTACCCATGTCCGATCGTCCTAAATTTTTGTGAGACGTATATTTACCTCCAAGCGAATATATTTAGGGTAAGTTAGGGTCAGTATCTACCAATTTTTTTTTTGGAGCTCCATATAAAATAAATCAGAGCCAAAACATAAAAGGTGCAATTTTAAAAATTAAAAAAAAATAGAAAGAATTGTGATCACATCTCGAGTTATGGCTTAAAAGTTGCGTAATTTAGAGTAGAATTTTTATAGTTTTTTACAAAAAAATCGAAGGTTTCGGACTTTTTCAAAAAGTCGATTTTAATTTTTAAACGTCAAAAAATAAGTGATAATTACTTCGAATAATTTTTTCATATTTTTTTTCTAAAACTACATTTAAATACCAACAAAACGTTGTCCAACTTTTTTTAAAATATCTATATTTTTTAATGGTCAAAATTTAAAAATTTCAATTTTTTAATTTTTTGGAGAAAATCGCCATTTTGAAAAATTGATTACTCAACACCATCTTGGAATAAAAGGCTGAAAATTGGTGTCCAAGTAGCATTTTTAATGCTACAAGAAGTTCAAGAAGTTCATTTGGACCCACAGAATTAGAAAAAATCGTTTTACGGTCCGCCCCCCCCCCTTTTATGGGCGTGGATTTGTTTTGTTTTTGATAAATATCATTTTAAATTTTTTGGAAAACGTTATATTTTGAAGGTACTGCGCAATAACTCCCAAATGAAATAACTCCCAAAAAAAAAATGAAACAACTCCCAAAAATTTTACATACGATTTGGGACTTATTTCATTATGAAATTAGTCCCAGTATAGTGGGACTTATTGCACAAATTTTGTTGGGATTTATTTCATTATGAAATAACTTCCAAATGAAAAAAACCCCAACAAAGAATAGTTTGGGAGTTATTTCATTTCTTTTTAAGCATTGGGAGTTATTTCATCAATGGTGGGACTTATTTCATTTTAATTGACAACAATATACACCTCTGTGCAGTTGTTTTTTTTTTTTTGCTTAAAAGTTTTTCTGCGTAGCCGGCCTTCGGCCGGGCTTAGGGATTACAAAATCCATGCATTAAACCCACCCTCTCCGCAAAGTAAAGTTTTCTAGGGTAGCAGGCCTTTACGCTATCAAATTTGTTATGCCTCAAAAAGGCCTGATAACCAAAATAGCTTTGGTTTGCAGAGAGGGTGGGTTTAATGCATGGAGTATGTAATCCCTAAGCCCGGCCGAAGGCCGGCTACGCAGAAAACCTTTATTACAAAAAAAAAAAAACAATGGGAACTTATTTCATTTTCTTTGGCACTTATTTCATTGGGAGTTCTTTCACTTTTTTTTGGGAGTTATTATTTTAATTTTAAATAACTCCCAAATATTGGGACATATTTCATTTTTTCTTTGGGAGTTATTTCATTTTTTAAAGTGTGGAGTTAATTCATTTTTCTTGGAACTTATTTCATTGGGAATTATTTCATTGGGACTTATTTCATTTGGGAGTTATTGCGCAGTACCTATTTTGAACTTGCGATGAAAATAAAAAAAATATTACAGATAAATATTTTATTTCGAACACAATAAAATTTTTTAATTTTGATGAAAACTTTAAATTTTGTGTTTTTGGTTTTTAAAATCCGGTGTCTGCTAAAAAGTAGATTTTTCGACTTTTCGACTTTTTTAAAATTTTAAAAAGTCGACTTTTCGACTTTTTAAAAAGTCGACTTTTTTCGACTTTCGACTTTCTTCGACTTTTTCGACTTTCTTCGACTTTCTTCGACTTTTTAACTTTTTTCGACCTTTTCCAACTTTTAAAAAGTCGATTTTTTTTTTTGTAAATAAAAGTTTAGTTTTGACTTGTTGAAAGCATTTAGGTGCTATATTTTTTTTGGTTGTATTTTATTTATCAAAAAAAGTAAAAGAAATCGAAAATGTGGAAAAGGTTGAAAAAATCGAAAGCAAAAGAGTCGACTTTCAATTTATTGAACCCTATCACTGAGGTGTTTAAAATAATCAAAAATATTGGTAAATATTGAACTTAACACTTTCTAACTTATGAATTTGACATTGACTTTCTTGCTTTACATACAAAATACATTGAAATACCAATAGCTTCAGTTGTTATTAAACTCGGCTCTCATTTGAAATTTTTTTCAGAAGAAAGAAATTATTTGGCATTATCTGGCAAAAGTAAAAAAAAAAATCAAAAAAATCGAAAAAAGTCGAAAGCAAAAGTCGTCTTTTCGACTTTTTAAGAACAAAAAAGTCGATTTCGACTTTTCGACTTTTTCATACAAAAAGTCGAATAATCGACTTTTCGACTCTAGAACTCTATTTTGCACTTCTTTGGTTTTTATTTGTGTTTGGGATTTTTTTCCCTCACCTAATATAATTTCATTTAAATCATCGAACACCCTAATTTCTTATTGTTTGTAAATCACAAGAATTTTTATTGCCCCAAATACAAACACTCAAAAAATTATGTTAGTAAAATCAACTGAAAATGTTAGTTAAAATAACTACTTTGTAAGTTGTTTTGGGGTCAACTACTTTTTCAGTTAAATCAACTAACAATGTCAGTTATTTTAACTTTTCTTCTCTTCCGTTTCCGGAATTTACTGGAAAAAATACACACAAAAAAATAAAAAATGAGTTTTGATTAAAAATTGCTCATATCGATTAAAATGTTAATTAGATTTGCTCTAATTAAAAAAATTATAATAGTAATTAAAAAAAAAAGTAAAAATTTAATAAGAGAAAAGGAGAAATTTTCTAATTAAAAAAAGTGATTAAAAATTGAACTGAAAAACAATTAAAAGAAGTAATAATATCAATTAAACAAATTAATAAAATTTATAGCTCCGGCCAAAATTAACCCCCCCACTTTAAAAATAAAAACAAATATGAATTCAAAATAAAAATGTATTTATTATAAACCAAATAAAAACTTAAGAAATATAAAAAATCAATATTTTAAGCATAATAATGTATTTGATTTGATTTTGTAGTTTTTCTTCGATCGTGTTGTTTTCCTCTGTTGTTTTTTTTTTCGTTTACCGCCAAGAGCTTCTTTGTTTTAATTTTACACTTTTATCCACTTTTTTCAACAATTGAATAGTTCATGCGAATAAGGACGAATAGACCACTTTTTTGCAAACACGTTTTTTTGCATAAATGCATTTTATTAGCAGAGCCCTACAACCCTATGCAGAAATTTTGGGAAAATTTTGACTTTTAAGGCTAAAAAAATGACTTTGAAAGTGCAATAATTCGTATATTTTTATATTTTTGTTTAAATTGGGAGTGAACTAACGCACAATTTTGATTAAATACAATACAAAAACATAAAAAAAATTTACTTTCGGTAACAATGTGTTAAAAGAACATTACGAGGAACAAACCACACTTATTATATTGGCAAAAAATTTTACCGTTCTTGAGTTATAAGACTTTAAAGTGTGGAAAGCAAAAAGGGCGAATATCCATCCTTAACAAAATATTATATAAAAATTATTTAGCTGCGAGTTTAAAATTGATATTAGCTAAAATTTGAATTGTACACAAAAAAAAAAACAATCTTAGCACATACAAACATTTGGTGTTAATACTGCATCCAATGTCAGGAATAAAAAACAAAATTTTTTCATGTCCTTTTATGTTCCGTCGTAATATGCAGTCAAGGGTTAATATTATAATTCCTAAAAAATGTATTTAGTGTCATAAAGAATTACTACTGCATCAAGTGGCAGGAATATTAAAAAAAATTAACAAAAAAAATTTTTTTTTGCATGTCCTTGCAATGCTTAAAAAGTGTATCCTTGAAGTCTTTAAAGTGTTACAAACAAATACCAACCATAGTTCGTCAAGTTTTGCAAGTCTCATGAAAATGTAGTCAAAATCTGCTGCAAAATAACACATTTTTATTCAAATTTCAATACATTTTTTTGGATATTCGCCCTTTTTCCATTTAAGCAAAAAATTGAAGTCCAATTTTTGGCAAGTTCTCTTTCGAATACCTTACTAAAATTTTGTATATAGGTAGATGTGACTTAAATCTTTAAGCTTATACCAAAAAGTTGACAAAAATATTATTTTTTAACCGTTTCCTGCGTTTTTATTGTCCCCTGTAAAATTCTACAAATGGTCTATTCGTCTTTATTCGCATGAACTATTCAATTATCAAATAAAACCGAAATATTATTTTGTTAAACTTTATTGAAGCGTTTTTGTTATATTTTTACACTTTTTTCACAATTTATTTGATTAAAACGCAATTTTAACTTTATGAAAATATATTTTCGCTTTTTCAGTATGGTATGTATATCAATAAGAAGAAGCATGAAAAGATATGAGTGTTGTTAACATACCACAAAAAAAGCGTAATTTGGCTTATAAAAAATGTTTAAAATATTTTTATAGTAAAAATTAATTTATAGCTATATTTTTGTTAATTTGTTATTAAAAAAATAATTTCGTCATTCACATTAACTTTTTTAAGACCCATAATTGCAATTAAAATATTTTTAAGCAAATTATTAAAATTAACGCAAATTATATTTTAAGCTTTTTTTCTTTGTTTTATGTTGTCGACAGTGTTCACGGGAAAGCATGGAAAACAATTAAAAATGTTAATAGTATCAATTAAAAAAATGATTAAAAAGCAAAATTGAAACTACACTCAAAAAAAAAAGTTTGTAAAATGACATAAAATCCCCGTGATTTTACGGGGCCGGTTTTGTAAAATATGTACTAGCAAGAATCCCCGTAATGTTACGGGGATAATTTGTAAATTGATTTAACAAAAGAAAATGTAAATTTAAAATTTTTTTTGTAAAATATTAACTTGAGGTGAACATTTTTTTTGTAAATTTACAAAAAATTTGGTAAATTTACAAAACAAAATTGTAAACTTACAGAAAAAGGTTGTTATTTTACAAAGAAAAAATGGAAAATGAAAAAAATAAATCGTAGATTAACAAATTATTTGGTTAAACTACTGTTTTTCCGGAAAAAAATATTGAAAACACGTATATTTACAATAAAAGTTGTAAATTTGCAACAAAAAAAAATTAAAATTTACAAAAAAAATTGTAAACTTACAAAAAGAAGTTGTAAATTTACAAAATAAAGTAGAAAATCAAAAACCAAAATGGTAAATTTACAAATTGTTTGGTTAAACTACTGTTTTTTATGGCAAAAACTTGTATATTTACAATAAAAAGTGGTAATTTACAATTTTTATTGTATATATACCATTTTTTCTTATTTTTTTGCCGTAAAAACAGTAGGTTAACCAAAAAATTTGTAAATTTACAATATTGTTTTTGTATTTTCTACTTCATTTTTGTAAAATTACAACTTTTTTCGTAAGTATACAATTTTGTTTTTTAAATTTTCATATCTGTTTTGTAAATTTACAAAAAATTTGGTTTATTTACATATTTGTTTTGTAAATTTAAAGGTTTTTTTCATTGGTGCATCTTATTTTTCCTTCTTCGGCAGCTGGAGTAGCACTTCAACAACCTGAAATGATTTTTTTTTTTTTCACTTGAACACTAGTGTGGTTCATATATGGCACTTTTTTTTTTTTTTTGATTTTTGTATGGGGCACCCGGAATATATATTAAGCATCATGAAAAACTGACCCGTGATTTTTTTCAAATTTTTTCATTAACATTTAGGGGTCGCTACCGGGCCCTAAACTTTGGGTCATAAAAAAAATTTTTTCACACAATGAAAAAAAAAAAATTTCGTTTTTTTATATTTTTTTTTTTATTATAATTTAACTTCATTAGCTTATTAACGGCAAAAGATTTCATTTTGGTGGGACAAGTTTTTCAGTTCCAAAATTGACCATGAAAAAAAAAATTGAGGCTGGTTGGGGTCTTACTCTAAAATTTTTTTAAAATTTTTTTTTTTTAGTTTTGATAAGCTTACGCTATAGGTCTTTAGTCCCTCTTGATACTACATTCTTCGTAAAAATTTTTGTTCTTTCCGAAACATCATTAACATGCGGCGAAAATCAAACGGATATTAAAAAAAAAAAAAACATATTTTCAATGTAAATTTTGGAAATTACATACTTTTCCGACCATATCGAATTTTTGTTTGCCGTTAATAAGCTGGATTAGCTTATCAAATTATAATTAAAAATTAAAAAAAAAAAAATCGATTTTTTTCACCGTTTTTTTTTTTTTAATATCCGTTTGATTTTCGGCGCATGTTAATGATGTTTCGGAAAGAACAAAAATTTTTACAAAGAATGTATTATCAAGAGGGACTAAAGACCTATAACGTAAGCTTATCAAAACTAAAAAAAAAAAAATTTTAAAAAAATTTTAGAGTAAGACCCCAACCAGCCTCAATTTTTTTTTTCATGGTCAATTTTGGAACTGAAAAACTTGTCCCAACAAAATGAAATCTTTTGCCGTTAATAAGCTAATGAAGTTAAACTATAATAAAAAAAAAATATAAAAAAAACGAATTTTTTTTTTTTTCATTGTGTGAAATTTTTTTTTTTTATATCCCAAAGTTCAGGGCCCGGTAGCGACCCCTAAACCTTAATATAAAAATTTGAAAAAAATCACGTGTCATTTTTTCACGGTGCTTAATATATATTCCGGGTGCCCCATTCAAAAATCCAACTTTTGTTTTTATGAACCACCCTATTGAACACTTTTAACAAACTTTTTACTGTATAACACTGAACTTTTTTATTTTTTTCGACATTTAGTTTTTCTTAAGTAGAACATATGAGAATTGCGAAGGAGGCTACACAAGAAATTTCTTATATTATCAGGAAAAATTAGTCAAAAAATAACAATTTTTTTTTGAATTTTTAATTATTTTCACTAGTATTTTTAAAAAATCGGAAAATTTTTTTTTGGATATTGTAGATTAGATGTTTAGGTTCCTGTTAAAACAAGAAAAACTTAATTTTTCATAATTGGCAGCTTTTTATTGACATTTTAGGTGCCAAATTAAAAAAAAATTACCAAAAAAATATGGTAAAATTACCAAAAAAATGGTAAAAATACAAAAAAAAATAAACTATGAACAATTATATAGTAGAAACACATAAAAATTTTGGTATTTTACTTAAGGCAAATTACCAAAAAATGGTGTAAAAATTAAATTTTTTTGCTAAAGCTTACAATTAATTGAAAAATTTTTGTGTCCGGAACTTAAAAAATTTCCAAAATTTTTTTTCATAAAATTTTTTATTTATAAAAAATTATTTTTACCTAAATTTTTTACTTCAAAACGCAAAAAAAATCTGAAAATTTTTGCGTGTCCTGTTGTTGAATAATTAATTTTTTTTTGTAAAACAACATTAATTCTAGTAATAAACTAAGTTTTGTACATACATTTCAAACTGAAAACCTTGTAAGCGATCTTAAAAAAAACAAGTGAGAGTGTTAAATTCGGCTGTGCCGAATCTATTATACCCTCCAACATGTAAAAAAAAATCAAAAAAAAATTTGACAGGGGCGTTGTTTTAAGGGGGGGGGGCAAGGTAGGGGGAGGGGTCGGTGAGCTGGGGTGACTCCTTGGCCCTTACGGTATATGTTTACAAGTTCATTTTGTCTGCTATTGTGCACATAAATATTATAGATTTATAATTATTTAAATTAAATTTTTATCCACGCCCTTAAAAGAGGGGAGGGGCAAAAAAATCGACATTTTTTAATCCCCTGGGTCCAAGCGCAGGACTATAAACTTTTACGATCATAAAAATGTCTCATTTGGTTCACAAAAATACAAAAAAAAATTCCAAAAAATGAGCATTTTTAAGAGGTTGGTTAAGTTCTTCAAGGGGGAACTTTTTTCCCCCTGGTCCGATTTGGCCCATTTCCGAACTTAACCTGCCTAGGACCATAAGACATATTTATGCCAAACTTGAGGGGTCTAGCTTATTTATTTTGGACTGCATCGTGTTAACTACAGACGGACGGACAGACGGACAGACGGACGGACGGACATCGCTAGAATATCTTAGAATCGATCACTGATCAATAATATATATACTTTATGGGGTCCCCGACCGATATTTCGATGCGTTACACACGGAATGACAAAGTGAGTATACCCCCATACTGTAGTTGGAGGGTATAAAAATGTTTGTAATAACACAATTTTTTGGTAGAAAGACTAAATAACATCAAGTAAAATTTTGTTGTACAATAACAGTTTTCATGTGTAAAAAAACTAAACACCTTGTAGTACTTTTTTAATTTGTAAAATAATTCACTTTTTTGTAAATTTACCTAAAAATTTTGTAAAATAAATTTACCAACATATAAAAGTAAAATTACAAAGCAAACTGTAGTTTTCGTTTTATTAAATATACAACAATTTTTGTAAAAAGACAAAAATATTAGTAAAATAGAATTACAAGACCTTTTACTTGTAATTTTACAAACTTTTTTTTTTGAGTGTAGTAACACTTTTAATTAAAAAATGTTCCCTGTTATTTTTTTCTGTGTAAGCAAACGCCATCTATATTTAAAATGCGCATACAAGCTCTAGGGGTCTGTAAAAAGTTCAGCTAGTGCCATCTAGATGACACGTTCCCTGTGTAACGCATCGAAATATCGGTCTAGGACCCCATAAAGTATATATTTTATTGACCAGTGATCGATTCTAAGACATTCTAGCTATGTCCGTCCGTCCGTCTGTAGACATAGATGGGACTAATTAATTAAAGGGACCAATTAATTGATGGTTTAATTACCATTAAATTAATTGGTGTCAATGGAATGAAATTTTTTTAATTACCATTGGTTGTATCAATTGGATCAGTTTAATTACTAATCAATTTAATTACTAATGAAAATTAAAAAAAGATAGTAAGTTTTTGTAGTTGATTTTGCTAAAACAAAATAGATTTGTAGTTAATTTGACTAAAAAAAATCTTGAAATTTGCTCGTTGCCCCCCTGGAACCTACAAATTGCCCCCAGTGGGGCGAGAATCAAAGGTGGGGAACCATTGGTATAAAAGATTCGGCACAGCCGAATGTAACACTCTCACTTGTTTTTAATTCAATCTATTACAAATTGAATGAAATTTTTTTTTGAGAAATTGAATGGTGAATTAAAATTTCGAAGGTCTGCGTATGACGAACGTCAAAAATTTACATGTATTTTGTTTTTGTTACAATAAGAAAATACATGCAAATTTTTGACGTTCGTTATACAGAAACTGGGGGTTAATTTATTATTTATCTATTTGGTAATAATTCCAACTCATACGACCATTTCGTTTGTGATCACAGTGGGTGACATTCGGGTCAAAGCCCATGAAGTAAAGAATGCGGAGAGTTTTGTTGCCTCGGAATTTAGAACAGATGGGTCACACATCCGGCTTATTCGAAACCGAATCTGGCGACGAATGCGACATCTATGATAGCACGGATGACGAAGCTAATACACTTTTATCAGATACATTGTCTGATAGAATTGATGACTGGAGAGTCAGGGAGCGTGGTACGGTTGAGGCAGTCTCTAGAAATCTGAAGAGAACAAACTGGGTAAAATATAGTTAGACATTTTCTGGGTTTTTTTGGATAAAGTACCCTTATTAGAACTAGTGTTGTAAATGTATCGAGTATTTAGGTATTGAGTACTCGATATCAACAAATTTTACCGGTACTCAATACTCAAAAGTAGTTAAGGTACCTACAGACGACGCAATATTTTTCACAACTAGCTATACCCGATCCGCGTTGCTCGCCCTAAGAAAAAAACTGTTTTATATTGCATCTTAATTTAAATATAGTGTCGTACAAAACTATAGCACGTTTCCGGGTCCAACTAGTAAAATTTGGTTCCACACTCGGTTAGCACTATCTATAGAGAAATCTCAACAAAATCGGTTCAGCCGTTTTTGCGTGATTTCGAAACATACAGACATAACATTAAGTATAGTACAAAAGGGCGTGTCATTTAACGCATTTTTATCGAATCGTGATAGTCTTAAGTTCCATGCTGCATCCTCGATTTGTACTATCTGTGCTGTAAATTTCATTGACATCAGTTTTGCCGTTTTTGTGTGATTGCGAAAGAGGAGGAAATAACTTTTTATTTATGAAAAACGGGAGTGACATTTTATACCCTTTTGCCGAATCGCGCTCTACATATGACCTACAGTTCCCGCTCGGTTAGTTCTATCAGTAGTGACAGATTCTGCTTTTCCGTTTTTGCGTTATTTCAAAACAGGCAGATATAACGTTCAGTATAAAAGAAAGGGGCGTGGCAATTTACACCTCTTTGTTCAATCGTGGTCAGTATAGTACAAAGGGCGTAGCAATTTTGATCCCTTTTTCCAATAACGATCTTATATGACCTACATATGCACTTGGTTAGCACTGTATGTCGTAAAAATATCAAGAGAATCGGTTCAGCTGTTTTTGCGTGGTTGCGAAACAGGCAGACAACGTCCAGTAGAGTACAAAGGGGCGTGGCATTTTACGACCCTTTTTCCAATCGTAGTATAACATGGCCGCCTATAGTTCCGCAGTCGGTTAACACTATCAGTGCTGAAAATTTAATCAAAATCGAATCAACAGTTTTTGAGTTATTGCGGAGAATGCAGAAATAAGATTTAATTCAATACAAAGGGGCACTAATTTGGCATATAGTTAGTACTCGGTTAGTGCTATCTTTGATTTAAATTTCATCTTAATCGGTCCATCCGATTTTTATATATAGATGTCATTACTGGTGCAATGTAAAAATTCGATTTTGCCACGCCCCTCCGCCCACACGCAAAAAAACAAAAATCTGACCACACAGTGTTACTCACTAGGCTATTCTGAATATTCCCAGAAAATTTCATCAAGTTCGGTCCAGCCGTTTTCGAGTCCATACGGAACATACATACACACATACATCCATTTTTATATATATCGTCCATTCCACCAGACATTTGGTGATTTTAGGCATTTTTTGACCGAGGGTCTTCCAATTTTTGTTATTTTTTTTATACAGATACTCTATGGAGCCAATTTCAAATTTCATCCATCAGATCGAAAATATTCGAAAAACTCGCGATTTTATTTACGATTTTCGTTTTTAAAAAAGTAAAAAAAATGCAAAATCTGTATACCTTTGAGCAGCTGTATTTTCTAAACTACTTATCGCACTTTAACAATCTATAGCGCATAAGAATGGTATGTAAGTCTATTTTAATATCTAATAAACTGAAAAAATATCGGTGGCTTAAAAGTGCATTTTATATGCAAATGCAGTTTTGAAGTGCATTTTGCGAAACTTTTACCCATTTTAATTTTTTTTTAATTAGCATATTTGGAAAATTTAGAATTTTTGCTACAAAAAAGTGTTTTCATTACAATGGACCGAGAATGTATGCTATTTCTAATATTTTTTTTTTAAAATACTTCCTTAAGTTCCCCTTATAAAAAATAAAATCGCGAGTTTTTCGAATATTCTCGATCTGATGGATGAAATTTAAAATTGGCTCCATAGAGAATCTGTATGAAAAATATAACAAAAATCGGAAGACCCTCGGTCAGATTTTTTAAAATGTCTCAAGGAATGGACGATATAAAATAGATAGAATAGATAGATATTCAATTATATTGACGGTGTGTGGTAATATGGACGATTGTACAATTCGCGTCCCGAATTCGACTTTTTTCGAATTTGGAAATGCTTGCCCCCTCAAAAGATGGGGATTTAGGACCCTTTTACGGGAAAAATAACAAAAAAAGTTTTGCACAAAAAACCAGTTGGATACACTACGTGACAGTTTTTTGACCAAATGTATCTGACACCTAATCTTTATGTACAATTGTCCGCTGAATCCGAATATGAAGTCAGAATGGTCAAAAGTAGAACAGTTTTCGAGATTTTCGAAAATAAGCGTTATTTGTGTTTTTAAAAAAGATGATGTCACTTAAATGCAAATATCTTCAAAGCTATTCGTCGATTTATGTATTTCTTTTTTTTTAATGAAAGATAATAAAATTACTAAAATAACCATGGGTCGCTTGTGAAGATTAGTTAAGAAATGACAGAGTTACAGTGGACAAAAGTTCAAACTTCATGAAAAATTTGATGATTTTTTGCAATTTTGCTCTTTTCAAGTTATTGTTTTTAAACCAAACAATTAAAAATTATAATGTTTTATTACATAGGACATTAGATTGGTGCAAAAATGACAAAGCTACAGAAGATTTAGTGAATTAATCCACCTTTCATTACTAACATTTAGCTTTGTATATTTACTTGTGTTTTAAAAAAAACAAGTGAGAATGTTAAATTCGGCTGTGCCGAATCTATTATACCCTCCAAAATGTAAAAAAAAAAATTAAAAACAAAAATTTGTAAGGGGCGTTTCTTTTTTTTTTTTTTTGGGGGGGGGGGGGTTGATAGGTTCAGTGGGGACGTTGAGAGCACCTTTGCATCGCGATTAATATACCAAATGTTTCATTTAATTAACAAAAATACAAAAAAACATGTAAAAAAGTGTATTTTTTTAGAGGTTGGTTTAGTTCTTCAAGGGGGAACTTTTTTCCCCCTGGTCCGATTTGGCCAATTTCCGAACTTAACCTGCCTAGGAACATAAGACATATTTGTGCCAAACTTGAAGGGTCTAGCTATTTTATTTTGGACTGCATCGTGTTAACTACAGACGGACGGACGGACGGACAGACAGACGGACGGACGGACGGACGGACATCGCTAAAATGTCTTAGAATCGATCACTGATCAATAATATATATACTTTATGGGGTCCCCGACCGATATCTCGATGCGTTACACACGGAATGACAAAGTGAGTATTAAAGGTGTCCTAACGACTAAGGTAATTTTTCAAAATCACTTTTTAATACGTGGTAGGGTCCTAAATTGTAGTTTTGTATCTAAAAATGAGTGAGCCAAAATTTGGAGACAATCGGATAAAAATAACTCGTGCCGAAAATGGATTGAAGTTTTGGGACACTCTTATCTGATGAAAAAACACGTTTTTTCTAGTTTTTTGAAAAATATTGGTATATGCTATTTTTTGTTAATTTTTTTGTTAAGTAATATGAAAATGGTATTAAATTACCTTTCCAAAAAGCTTAAAGAAATTCAAATCGGATGAAAAATAAGCATTTTACGCATACATGCCCCAGACCACTGCATGGTTTTTAAAGCCAAAATTTGAAAATTTTCAAAATTTTTAGGCAAAAAAATAAAAAAAATTAAATTTTACTTTATAATTATATTAAATACATGTTATAGATAAAAACTAACAGATATGGTAGTCTAACTTTTTTTTTCATTTGGCGTGGGTAGTGATATAACTTCCGCGGATTCCAAAGAAAATTAGTTTTTCTAAAATAATTTAGCAAATATGGGAAACAATTTTCTGTATTGTATTATACGAAGTGAAATACATAAATTCTGTAAATTTTTTGATAATTCGGGCATCTTTAACCCCTTTTCGTCGAGGTGAAATGACAAATTTGAGACGTTATACATTTCTATAATACAAAATATCTGCATATATCCGATTTCTCAAAAGTTACAGAATTTACGTTTTACACTTCGATCCGCACAATAGAGCACAAATTTTCAAAAATTTGCTTAATTATTGTGGAAAAACGCATTTTATTTGGAATCCGCGGAAATTTTATCACTACCCGCGCCAAATAAAAAAAAAGCTTGACTACTATATCTGCTATTTTTAATCTTAAACATGTTTTCAATTTGATCATAAAGTAAAATTAAATTTTTACTATTTTTTTGCCTAAAAATTTTGAAAATTTTGAAATTCTGGCTCTAAAAACCATACAATGGTCTGGGGCATGTATGCGTAAAATGCTTATTTTTCATCCGATTTTAATTTTATTAGTCGTTTTGAAAAGGTAATTTAGTACCATTTTCATATTATTTCACAAAAAATTTAACAAAAAATATCAAATACCAATGTTTTCCCAAAAACTAGAAAAAACGAGTTTTTCGTTCTTATAAGAATGTCCCAAAACTTCAATCCATTTTCGGCACGAGTTATTTTTTGACGATTGTCCCCAAATTTTGGCTCACTCATTTTTAGATACTAAAGAACAATATAGGACCCTACCAGGTATAAAAAGGTGATTTTCGTTTTTAAGGACACCTCTAGTGAGTATACCCCCATACTGTAGTTGGAGGGTATAAAAATCGAAAAGTGGGATAATTCAATTAATCTACTATAACTTTGTCATTTTTGCACCGATCTGGATCCTATTGGGCACAAAATGTTCGTATTGAAATAAACTAACGTTTTAAGTGATAACATTTTAAAAAAATTTATTGTTTGGTTTTAAAAAAATAAGTTGTAATAACGGTTGTAAGTTGTAAAAAATAACGGTAATTTTCTCGATTTTCTCGTAAATATGTCGAAAACTGTTCTACTTTTGACCATTCTGACTTCATATTCGGATTCAGCATTCGGATTTACATAAAGATTAGGTGTCAGATTCATTTGGTCACGACTTTGTTGAAAATTTGTGACACAGTGATACCAGCGGCTAAAGATTGCAATCTTAGTGCATTTTGAAAAAAAAAAAATTTTGTTTTTTAAAAAATGTATGCCAAAAGTTGCGCAATGTAGAGTACTTTCCTGGAAAAATATTAATAAAATTTCCATGGACGAAGAAAAGTGTGACTTAAATTTTTTTTATTTTTTCTTTTAATCTAAATTGGTCTTAAAACCTGCGCAAAAAAGATCACATTCGTTAAAACTGTGACAAAACAAATTTTGAGACTAATTTAGCTTAAAAGAAAAAGTAAAAAAGTAAGTACACCTTTTGATCTTTGAGATGCAACGCTGCACCAAAATTACTCCATGGGAATTTTATTAATATTTTTCCTCAAATGTACTCTATATTGCGCAACTTTTGGCGTCAAATTTTTGGACAACAAAAAAAAAAAGTTTTTTCAAAATGCACTAACAAGGGAAGTCTCCCTGGTGTCACCCTCCGATCTTCATGAAATTTGGATATGTTGTTAAGAAAGAAAATAAATTTGACACGTATTTTGTTTAGCGGCCCAAACTCATTTTTAGGGGGGGGGGGGGGGTCGATTTGTATGGAGGGAATTGACCTTTTTCAGCTTTTTACGATTTACGCCTATTTAAACAAAATTAATATAGGCATGTATGGTATCAAATTAAAGGTACTAAAAAAACCTATCTCATGGTGCAAACGACGGGCCAAAGAAGTTAATATTTTTTCGACTTATAAACAAAAATGTCGTAAAATTTTGGTATTTTACTCAATATGACAAAAAGTTATGCATGTTTGGACACGTTCTTAGCACACGTAGATAGGTTTTCCAAAGACCTTTCATTTGGTATGTAACATGACATGATTTCTTTGCATAATATAGGAGATAAACGAAAAAAAATGAAAAAATGGCCTTGTCTTCCCCGCTTCTATTTAACCGCTAAATATAAATTTTGGGCCGCTAAAAAAATACGTGTCCTTTTATTTTTTTTGATCTACAAAATAAAACCAATTCCATAAAGATCCGCTGGAGATACTAGGGAGACTTCCCTTGTAAGATTGAAATCTTCAGCTGCTCGTAGCCAACTGGTTTTTTGTCCGAATTTTTTTTTTTGTTATTTTCCAGTAAAAGGGTCCTAAATCCCCATCGTTTGAATGGTCAAGCTAAAAAAAATTTAATTCGGGACGCGCTAATGGTCAATCTTACCTACACACATATGGTCTGTGCTACACACCATCAATATAATAGCATATTGTACATAATATTGCGTCATCTGCAGGTACCTTTACTCAATACTTTAAGAGTTGTATTTTTTTTTATAGCAAAATGCTACAATTTTGCTACACTCAAAATAATCACTCTGTTAAATTACAGAGATACTCTACTGAGCCAGCAGAAAATACCATAGATTTCCAACCAGCAAGATTTTTTGTTATTTTACGAAGAAAACTTACGATAAAAAAACACAGTAAATTTACAGAATTATCTGTAAAATATTGACAAAACCAAAAAAAAAAAAATTACCAAAAAAAACTCTGTAAATTTACAAAGTTTTAATTAAATGCATTTTATGAGTTCAAAATTTAAAAAAAAAAAACTCTGTAAATTTACAAAGTTTTAGTTAAATCCATTTTATGAGTAAAATTTTTCTGCTGGAAAAACAAAAATAAAAATTAAAAAAATTTAATTTATTAAAATTAACATTTTTTAAATTTGCCCGCTTTAATGCTTCCAAATTGTAAATTTACTTTATTATTTTTGTGGAAATTAGGAGTTTTTAACGAGTAACTCCAATTTTACAAAATTTCGTTTTTCGGTCACAAGAAAATACAAAGTATTTTTGAAAATCTGTATTTCGACAGATTACTTTGTCAAATATCGAATTGAGATTACAGTCATTTTACAGAGTATTTAACAGATTAATTATTTTGAGTGTACAAAATACAGTCAAACTCGGTTATAACGAACTCGGTTATAACAAATTCTCGGTTCTAAAGTCCCGACGTTTTGGCAACAATTTTCACACAAAATACTTCTTTTATAACGAACTCGGTTAAAGCGAATCCTCGGTTAAAGCGAACTATTTATTATGGTCCCACGAACACAATTTCCTGAATATTTACATTTTTATAACGAACTCCCATAAATATTTTGAAATTTGCGGCAATTATGTTTACCAAACTTGCAAAAGGTTAGAAATTTTTGGTTAATATTATAATTTTGATAAAATTTATTCATATTTTTAATGTTTTCTTCTCAATAAGTAGTTTAGTTTTAAAAAAACGTTAAATAAAATAAAATTTGAACTGTTTTTTTTTGGAAAAAAACTAGGTTGATATAAAATATACCCCGCTTATAGCGAACTTCGCTTATAACGAATTATTTTAACTGGTCCCCCGGAGTTCGTTATAACCGGGTTTGACATTACATGAATTTTATTGGATTTAAATCTGGAATTTTTTATACCCTCCACTCTAGTGATAGAGGGTATATATAAGTTTGTCATTCCGTTTGTAACACCTCGAAATATTGGTCTAGGACCCCATAAAGTATATATATTTATGATCCTCGATCGATTTTAAGTCGATCTAGCGATGTCCGTCCGTCCGTCCGTCTGTCTGTCTGTCTGTCTGTCCGTCCGTAGAAAACACGCTAACTTTTGAAAGACTTTACAGAGGCTACTGAAGTTTGGCGTATATATTTGTCATTTACCTGGTCAGGTTGGTATTGCAATCCAGCCAAATCAGTCCAGTGGTTCAAAAGTTATGAGCAAAAGAGTAAATTTCGGCAAGGGTGTTTCGCGAATTTACGAGATAAAAAATACGATAACTTTCGAAAGACAATAATAAGACTACTGAAGCTTGGATTGTATCTTTGCCGTTTCCCGGGTCTGTTTAGTATAAAATTTCAGCTCAATCGGTCCAGTGGTTCAAAAGTTATAAGAATGAATTTCAGATTAGTTTCATCTAAAATGCCACGTGTTTTAACAAGTTTTAAAAGCATTGGTGGTAACTAAACAATGCTTTTCAAACTTGTTTAATTTTAAAGCAATGCTTTTTAAACTTGTTTAGTTTTAAAAGCATTGGTTACTTAAAAATTACACTCGAAAAAAATTTTACACTCAAAAAAAATTTTACACTCAAAAAAATTTTACACTCAAAAAAAAATTTAGACAAAAAAAAATTAGTTTTTTTGTTTTTACAAAAATGACAATATTTTGTGTACATACGTACGTGCATTCACTCAGAAAAATTTTTACAGTAAAAAAACATTACACTCGAAAAAAATTTTACACTAAAAAAAAATTAGTAATTTTTTTTTTTTTTAAATTACAAAAAAATTGTTTTTTACTCAAAATAAAATATTACTAATCAAAATTGTTAATTTTTTCACGTTAAAAAATGTACTACCCTTTTAAAAAAAATGCATTGTGGAGGGTATTCATAGATTCGGCAAAGTCGAATTTAATTTTTCTACTTGTTTTTAAATGAGTTTGAGTTTAATATTTTTTTCATTAGCTTTTGCTTTTGATACACTCAGCAATGAAGAAATAATGATATAAAATGTTTTTCCTGATAAAAAAGTTAATTTTAAAGAAATTGGAAAAGTATCGAGTATTATTGAGTACTCAATTCAAAAGTATCTAGAAGTATTGAGTAGTCATAAGTACGGACTATTTACAACACTAATCAGAACCGCATAGTTTGACGGAAATTGACTATCTGGTTGACCATTTAACAAATGTTTGTAATAGGTCCCTGGATGCGTCTTGCCCTTCTGCAAAACCTGGGGGGGGGGGGGGGGGGGATGGTAAAGACACCTTGGTTGTCAAATGAGTTGCAGACGAGCGGAGGACTCTTTAATAAGGCTAAATCTTTAAGAGCGAACGAGTATTGGTCTGCATATAGGCTGCAGCTTAAGAGTTATAAGAAGATGATCAGATTTGCCAAATGTGATTCTTGGAAAACCTTCTGTGGAAACACAGAAGACGTTTCTGAGGCATCCAGGTCCAGGTCTACCTCCAGTGGAGAGTCGCTGGATCTCCTTTTAAACACGCATTTTCCGGCCAATTTCATGATGCCGTTTCAAGCTTTGGTAGGTTCTGACCCCCAATCATCTTTGGAAATAAAAAATATGTCAACATTAATCTGGGCGATTAAAAGCTTTATGCCCTATAATGGGATCGTTTTAACTGGGGAAAATCTACTTGCCAATAGACGTATAACGTCTGAATTGGGAGTGTCTGCCATATCTCGATTTGTCAACTACAGGGAGGAGTTATTTCGCCACTTCCTTGAAACCGGGCACTGAATTCAATGCTGCTCTCTCTAGAAACACGTGGTTGTCATGTTGTCGCATATGCTGACGATGTCGCAATAGCGGTAAAGGGAAAGTATCTGCCAACATTGAGGGATATTCTTCAGGGTTCCCTGAATGATCTGTCTAAAAGGAAAGAGGCTGTGGTCTGGAATTTAATCTAAGTAAAACAGAGCTTGTCTTGTTTACACGGAAAAATAAGATTCCTGCTGTTGATCATTTTTCTCTGGACGAAACTGAAATCGCCTTTTCAAATGGAGCCAAGTTTTTTGGAGTATTTCTAGATTGTAAGTTGAATTTCAGGGGTTATATTGAGGAACGGGTAAGAGAAGTAACGATTGCTATATATTCCAATGGAAAATAATGGGGGTTAAGCTCTAATAATAAGTCGTTCATTGGATTTATACAGCAGTGTACAGTGGTTTATAATCGTTTTTTTTTTGGCATTTTTGTAATCCTTAACTCGTAGAATATGGCCGCTGAAGACCCGAAAGCCCTCTGACAAGGGAAGTATCTCAACCCTTATGAACCAATTTGCCTGAAACTTAAAATATATATAAAAGAGACGATTTTAAGATTGGGGTGTGTCGGCTTTTCGGCCATATCAGTGTTTAACATTTTCGTTGTCCCCTTATGAAACAAAGTGGACCTTTGGGAAAATTTCGATAACTCCCGAACTAACAGGAATATCATCTAGGGAAAAAATACGTGTCGACTTAAATTTAATAAAGATTATTTCGTATTCATATGTCCGCTGTCACAGAAAAGCTAATATTGATTCTGATAACTTTTTGGTGGTAGCTAAGATCCGAGCTAGGGTCTCAAATGCCAAGAAAACTAGAAATTCGCCGGTAAACAAATATAATACAGACCTATTAAGAGACAAACGTATAGAAGATGGCTTCCAAAGAATTGTTAACAGAAACCTAATCAACAACTAACCCATTAATGACACCATAAATGACAAATGGAAATCATGCGCAGATGCTTTTAAATCTGCGGCAGATGAATTGCTAAAACAGCAAAGAAGAGTACAAAGGAACAATGGCTGGTTCGACGAAGAATGTCAACGGATAACGAATGAAAAAAATTAATGCTATGAATTAATGATACAAGGAAACCGAACCAACGCATCAGTTGAAGCATACCGTGCTAAAAGAAAGGAAGAAAAGAAGATTCACAAGACAAAGAAGAAAGCCTACGAGGAGAACATAATCAAAAGTTTAGAAACACATAGACTGAACAACGAATCCCGTTATTTCTACAGAAAGGTAAATAACACCCGTAGACGTTAAACGAAATTATACCAGACGAATGGAATGTGGCCCTTATCTGCCCATTACATAAAAAAGGAGACCAGATGGAATGCAGTAACTACCGTGGGATAACACTCTTAGACATAGGTAAATAATTAAACAGAAAGGTAAATAACACCCGTAGACCTTTCAATCCCCGTGTAAATTCAATACGTGCAGAGAATGGAGACATAATAAGTGAACGTAGTAATGTGCTCAGGAGATGGTCACAGTATTTCGAAAAACTATTGAATGAAAATATATCATTAACAGATCGTGGTGAAATAAATCCAGGCAGTAGCGAAGAATGTGATCCACCGTCCCTAGAAGAGATTAGAAAAACGATTTTGGCAATGAAAAACAATAAAGCACCAGGAAGTGATGGACTTACAGTTGAGTTAATAAAACATGCCGGTGACCAATTTGTCTCGACATTCCACAATCATATATCCGAAATATGGTTAAACGAAATTATACCAGACGAATGGAATGTGGCCCTTATCTGCCCATTACACAAAAAAGGGGACCAGATGGAATGCAGTAACTACCGTGGGATAACACTCTTAAACATAGGCTATAAAATTCTATCGAATATACTCAATCAAAAGCTCAACGCATTCGCCGAAAATATTATAGGCCATTATCAGTGCGGATTTCGAAGTGGAAAATCAACAACCGACCAAATTTTTACTCTGCGACAAATTTTAGAAAAAGCATCCGAATGGAAAAACGACACTCATCATCTATTCGTTGACTTCAAACAAGCTTACGATTCTATAGACCGCACTAAATTATTCAGCGCATTAGGCGAGTTTGAAATTCCTGCTAAATTAATTAGACTCATAAAACTTACCATGTCAAAAGTACAATGTGCAATAAAGATACAGAATGATACATCCGAAATCTTTAGCACCAATGTAGGACTCCGACAAGGAGATGGTCTCGCGTGTACTCTTTTTAATATAGCGTTGGAAAAGGTTATAAGAGATTCGAATATAAACACAGACGGTACAATTTTTAACAAGATGAGATACTGGCGTACGCTGACAATATAGACATCATACACTCAAAAAAAAAAATTGTAAAGTTAGCAAAAAATTTAGTTAAATTTAACTAAAAAAGCACCTGATTTTGGGCCTACTAAATTTTTAGTTAATTTAACTAAAAATATTTAGCTAACTTTTCGTAGAATGAATGTAGCAAAAAAAAACGTAACTTTAACTAAAAATTTAGCTGAAATTTCGTAACGTTTTTATGTACATATATTAACAAAAAAATTAGTTGAATTCAGCTAAACTTTTTGTTACTTTTTGTAAATTAAAATTTACAAAATATTTTGTAAAAAATTTTAAGTTTATTTTTTCTGTTTTTTCATCAGCTTAAGTAGAACTTATGAGATTTGCGTAGGAGGCTACACAAGAAATTTCACTTAACAAATTTGTTACGAAAAATCAGCAAATTAATTAGTAAAAATTCGTAAACTCAGTTTTGAAGTCAACAAAAAAAATTAATTCAAAATTTGTTCAAAACTAGTATTTTCGTAAATTGAGCTTAACTAAAAAAAGTAGCTAAAACGCTGATTTTAACTAAAAATGTGTTAAAAAGCCAGTAAACTTGAGTTAACAAAAAAAAATTTGTTAACTTTACAGTATTATTTTTTTGAGTGTAGCAAGAAATAAAAACGATCTTGAAAACACATTCCTTAGAATCCAGGACAGCGCCAGGGAAATTGGCCTAGAAGTTAATGTTGATAAGACCAACTATATGCTTGCCTCTGGTAATATGAGCCGCAGACAACAACTTGGTCAAAGTATAAAGATAGGAGATATTAAAGTGACAGATAATTTCGTTTATTTAGGGTCGAAAGTAAGCAACGCAAACTTTTCATGTAATGAAGAGATAAGTGAACGCATTACAACAGCTAATAGGTGTTTTTATGGTTTGAGAAGACATTTAACATCAAAATCACTGTAGTGAACCACAAAAACGAGGTAGTATAAAACCCTTATATTACCTGTACTAAACCTGGGTTTTAACAAAGAAGGATGAATCAAAACTTCAAACATTTGAGCGTAAAGTTTTACGCAAAATATATGGCCCCGTATGTGAAAACGGTGTTTGGAGAGCCAGATATAACCATGAACTTAACATACTTTACAACGATATAAGTGTTGTTAAACGTATTAAAATATCACGCATGAGATGGGCTGGACATGTACATAGGCTCGATAGTTCAAATCCAACGAAAAAAGTAATGCAAATAGTGCCAGAGGGAAGAAGAAGTAGAGGAAGACCTAAGTTGAAATGGTGTGACGGGATTAATAATGATTTCCAAGCTATTGGTCTAAGCAACTGGAGAACGATGGCAGAAGACCGCGAGCAAAACTGGAGGCAGCCAAGACCCACCCCGGGTTGTAGAGCCAATGATGATGATGATAGCGTAGGTCTATGTCTTCATATAAATACCCCCTAAAATTTACACATTTCATGAAAAAATTATTTAACGAAGCCGAATTTTTACAAGGTTATGTATCTGTTGGGTAGGCATTAAAAAAGCCTTTCTTCTCATATGTAAACATCATATAGTTTCTTAGAAAGAAATGGCTAAAAATCCAAAAAAACTATTTTTTCGACATTATTTGAACCCCAAAATCCCCGATATGGCCGATAAGCCGAGACACCCCAACCTTAGAATTGTCTCTTTTATATATATTTCAAATTTCATGCAAATCAGTTCATAAGGGTTGAGATGCTTCCCTTGTGAGTTATAGTTTTCGAGTTACTCATGTGCGGACCTATTCTCAAAAAACTGGACCAGGTTCGGAAAAAAGTTAAAATTTGCCCCATTCAAATGGCTATAAATCGGAAAGTAAAAGAGATAACGACTACTTCAAGCATGTTTTTTTTAGGTATTTACTAGAGTTGTCAGTCGATTAAGAATAATTCGATTAATCGATCAAACAAAACCCAACTCTTGTTCGAATAATTCAAAAATTACGATTTTCGAATAACGAATAAATCGATTAATAAATGTCGATTAATCGAACAATTTTTTTGACTATCTTTAAATTAAAAAAAACACATATACCAGGAACCTCGGAACTTAGAGGGGTCTAGAGGCACCAATTTTTTATTGGCAGGGTTTTTAATTTAAAGATTCTTTAACAAAAAAAGTTTTTCTGTGTAGCCGGCCTTCGGCCGGGCTTAGGGATTACAAAATCCATGCATTAAACCCACCCTCTCCGCAAAGTAAAGTTTTCTAGGGTAGCAGGCCTTTGCGCTATCAAATTTGTTATGCCTCAAAAAGGCCTGATAACCAAAATAGCTTTGGTTTGCAGAGAGGGTGGGTTTAATGCATGGAGCAAAAACTTAAATATATAAAGACTATGCAAGAGTCAATTCTTTTTGACGTTTAAAGGTGGTGTTAGTTTTACAAATGGTATCTGGGAAAGCTGGAAATTTAGTTTACCTTTTATTTTTCCTTTAATTTTGCTGGTTGTTTTGATTTAATTATTATTATTATTATTTATTTATTTATTATATATAGAAGAATTCCAAAATTTTTGACTACAAAAAAACACTTTTTCGGCCTTACCTATTTTAATTGTCTTAAAAATTGGTATATATGTTCTTCTGATTTTTGTTGAATTTCGGTTTTTGTTATTTAGTAAAAATTGTGAATGGTTCGCGTTTTATCGCTGTTCAAAGTTGGTATTTTGCAACAATTGTATGATAAATACACAATGTTTAAATGATCATATCTTTGGAACGCATCATCCGATTGCCACGAAATAAAGCGCAAAATAATGGTTATGTCCTGTAATTAAAATAGAATTTTGAAAAAGGACTGGATGCTTTGCAAAAAGGATATTGAATTTAAAAAAATGTCCTTAATTTGCAAATATCTCAAAATGCGTATCTTTAATTTTCCTATATTTTTTTGCACATATAGCCCAAAATTTACTTAACAACATATGCAAATCCCAAATTGGGGTGATAAGCGGTTTAATTGTAAACGCGGTTTCAGGAAACGCCTTATTGATTTTTGTTAATAACTCTCGTTTACAAATGAAAAACAATTTCTGCGCACTAACCGCGAATAATTTTTTTATATGTATTTTGGATCGCTAAACTCAAAATTTTCATTAAAACGACATTTCGCGAATACATTTCTGTTTAATTAATTTTTTAGCGTTTTTTGGAGGTATTTTTACTATTTTGCTTATATCGTAAGTTCTGTTTATCTGATCTTCTCGCAATAAAAACCAAACTAAAGACAATCAAATTTCCAACAAATCCTACATTCATCATTTTTTCATCAGTTCATAGCTTTACGCGCAAACAATTTTTTTAGCGTTATTTGGAGGTATTTTGACTATTTTTCTTATATCTTGAGTTCCGTTAATCTGATCCTTCCGCAATAAGAACCAAATTAAAGACAATCAAATTTCCAACAAATCCAACATTCATCATTTATCAGTTCAAAGCTTTTCGTTCAATAGGCAAACATATGACTAAAATAAGTTTTTTGATTAACAAATCCCCAGTCAGAAAAATACAAACGGGCCAACGTTGGAATGAAGTTGGCGGCGACGGTACCAACGTTGGCGAATCATACCCGTTTCTAAGTCTACGACGTCATTCCGACGTTGAAATGATAACAGTGGCCAACGATCGCTCGACTTTTGTTTTAACGTTGGGTTAACATTGATTTTACAAATTTACGACATTGGATTTAACTTTTGCTTAGGGATGTATTGAAAATCTCGATTTCGTGCTTTTTAGTCACCATTTTGTACAAATTGGTTGAAAAAGCAACTACTTAAGTGTTCACTTAGATTAAAGAGTTGAGGTCTATGTAAATCGAAAACTTTTTAAAAAAATAAAAATGTTTAACTTTTAAATTATAATCTATAGTGTAGTGTTTTATGTAAACACAAAGTTGTGCCAACACAATATTTTTAGTAAAACTGTTTTACATTATACAATGTTGTATTTTTGGCTAGCCCGATATTGTACCAACACAAAATTTTTGGTACGGTTGGAAATTTCTGACTGGGTCATTTTAAAAAAAGTTTAAGAAATAGAAATCTTTGCAATTAATCACATCTTTTTATTTATCTGCAAAGCCTGAACATTTAGAAATATAATAAAGTTGATTTGATGAAAATCTATAGGTTTACTCCGAAGTTATCACAAACTATATGAATATATATGATAAAATACAAAAAAAAAAGGTAATTTTTTACAATTTCTGTTTTTAAAATTTTTTAAAAAATGAGCTTTGTTAATAAAAAATAGTTTTTCCTTGTTTGCCTATTGCGCGTAAAGTTATGAACTGATATAAAAATGATGATGAAGGATTTTGTTGGAAATTTGATTGTCTTTAATTTGGTTCTTATTGCGAAAAGATCAGATGAACGGAACTCAAGATATAAGAAAAATAGTCAAAATACCTCCAAATAACGCTAAAAAATTTATTTGCGCGTAAAGCTATGAACTGATGAAAAAATGATGAATGTAGGATTTGTTGGAAATTTGATTATCTTTAGTTTGGTTTTTATTACGAGAAGATCAGATAAACAGAACTTAAGATATAAGCAAAATAGTTAAAATACCTCCAAAAAACGCTAAAAAATTCATTTAACAAAAATGTATTCGCGAAATGTTGTTTTAATGAAATTTTTGAGTTTAGCGATCAAAAATACCTATAAAAAAATTATTCGCGGTTAGTGCGCAGAAATTGTTTTTTATTTGTAAACAAGAGTTATTAACAAAAATCAATAAGGCGTTTCATGAAACCGCGTTTATAATTAAACCGCTTATCACCCCAATTTGGGATTTGCATAATTTGTTAAGTACATTTTGGGCTATATGTGCAAAAAAATAAAGGAAAATTAAAGATACGCATTTTGAGATATTTGCAAATTAAGGACATTTTTTTAATTTCAATATCCTTTTTGCTAAGCATCCTATCCTTTTTCAAAATTCTACTTTTAGTACAGGACATAACCATTATTTTGCGCTTTATTTCGAGATAATCGGATGATGCGTTCTAAAGATACGATTATTTAAACATTATGTATTTCTTATAAAATTGTGGCAAAATATCAACTTTGAACAGCGATAAAACGCGAACCATTCACAATTTCGACTAAATAACAAAAACCGAAATTCAATAAAAATCAGAAGAATGGATATGCTAATTTTTGGATAAATTGAACCACCATCGGCTGATTGCCTATGCTATTTTAAATGGAACCAGTCTATAAGAAACCATTATATGTACATATTTTTTTCTACAATTGGTTTGGTGTTTTTATTTTGTTAATAATTGGCGCTCCGCTAACAATCAGCTGATTTTAATAAACACCAGGTGCTGCCAGATTTCTTTTTTTATCGTATAAGTGGGGGATAATGCCTAATTGTGTAATTTAAAAAACCGATGAATAATAAACGTACACTTGAAGCTACATCGCCTGATTACACTGAAAAGAATAGTAAAAAACATTTGTCTTGTCAGAATATGGCTGAAAACAGTCAATCAGCATCCCAAGACGTTTTCTCGTGGAGTAGGTTTAGCGATCTATTGGATGATAAACTGAAAGATGTTGCTAGAAAAACAGACCTAGTAGCGATCCAATCAGAGATACAAGAATTAAAAGAAGAGAACATAAGACTTAATAATGATATTAAAAAGCTCACATCACGTCTTGAGTACATTGACCGTAGGTCGCGTTCTTCTAATGTTGTTGTTGCCGGTTTGAATTGTAAAAATGTACAAACTGCTAGAGAAAAATTTACAAAACTATGCAGTGATGTATTAAAAGTCAACGCTGATGTGGTGTCAACCCGCATGATTTCTTCTGGAAAATCGATTTTGTTCAGCTTAGGATCGAGTTCGCAGGCTTACAACGTCGTTGCTGCTAAGGGTTTATTAAAAGGTCAAGATGTGTTCATTCAAAAAGATTACACTGAAGATGAACAAAATGTGCGATATAACCTGAGACAATTAAGCAAAAATATTTCAAAAGCTAATGATTCTGTTAAAGTCAGGCTTGGTGAGTTTTGTATATTTATAAATAACAACAAATATACGTGGTCCAATGGCAAAGTTTGTGCTGATTCTGTCAATGATGCTAAGTACTTAAAAAATCTTTTATCAGAATGTAATTTCGTTATTGATGTTTGCATTAAGAATAGTATGAATACAGTAGATTGTAATGTTAAAAATGTAGATATTTCAAATTCCCAATAGCAATTTTATTTATGCCATTTAGTTTCATATAATGTAGCAAACCTTGAAAAATCATTAAAATTTAGTAAATTTATTACATATATCAATAATTTTGATGTATTTTTTCTTTTTGAAACCCATGTTACAGCTGATAGACAGCACTTGTTTTCGTCATATTTTAATAATTACACTGTGCTACACCAAAAATATGCAGGGGTTCTCATATGAAAATTCGGGTTGGTTGGAGTCCATAGAGTACTGATGTACTCATAGTTTTTCTAGATCACTTCGTTAAGTACGTTTTTTATTGGCAAATGTGTTAAAAAACGGCAATTCTTAAATTACAATTTTAAAAAATTATTACTTCGGAAATGTGCAACCGATTTTCGGTTTTATGGGTTTTTTTTAAAGGTATAAGTCATACCTTTTAAACAAAACAAAAAAAATAAAAATCGATCAAGAATTGGCTGAGCTACGATCGTTTAAGTTAAAAAAAACCCAATTTTTTGAAAAATTTGCCATATTCTTTATACTCTTAGTTGAAAGTGCATCATTAAACAATTTTTTTTGTATTTTTGTATAAAAGTATAGTAAAGTAGCTTTCCAAAACACCAAAAAACATAACAATCGGTTAAAAAATGAATGAGTTATGCTAAGTTTTGTGATAGGACATTTTTAATTTTTTTCAGAAATGCTTGTAATTCAGGTATTATTCATAAATCTTATTGCTAGTAGTAATTTTATGTGCCTATGCATAAAAACAAGAGATGGCAACATAATTAGATTTGTGCGTGATTGACACATGATCACAAGTGAGAGTGGTTGAAAATCAATTTTACATTTTTGAAACGAAATTGGTAAAATTGTGGGATCATGTGATGGAAATTATACCTATTTATAAATATACGTATGAGACATTCCACACCAAATGGCTAGCGAAAAAAACACTTGTACCGTAAATTTCTGAATAGGTTGTATGGATAGCCATATATGGAGCTAAGAAAATTGCGTTTTTGTTTTTTTAATTTTTCAAAAACTGGTCTTAGGCGGCGTGGTCAAATATTGGAGAAATGGTCAAATTTGTGTCGAGTTGCCTTGTTTAAATATTTATCAACTTAAAACGGAATGCACTACAATCTCAAAAATTAACATTCTTGTATAGTTTTGTATGGGTTATTGATTAATCATTTTTTGGAAAATTTTCAGAACTCGTTCTGAAATTTTGCATTTTTTAAAAAAGTCAATTTATAAAAAATCCGGCCACTTTTGTTTTTTTGTTTGCAATTTTTTTTTTAATATTAGATTTTGTCAATTTTTACGGACGGATCGAAGATGGTGATGGGTACAGGTTCGGGGGTATAAATATTCTTATTTATACAAAAAAAATATCAAAAACTAAAATTTCAAAAATCTTTCAAAAATTTCAGCAAAATCTAAAATTTTACATTTGAAGGACTTATTGTAAAAACTCGATAAGCAACATTTCATTTTATGGTGGGTTTTGCTTTAAAACTTTTGACATAATGTAGAAAATATACTCTTAAAAAAAAACAAAACTGTAAAGTTAACAATTTTTTTTTTAGTTAAGTTGAGTTAACTGGCTTTTTTTAGCAAATTTTTAGTTAAAATCAGCGTTTTAACTAATTTTTTTAGTGAAGTTCAGTTTACGAGAATACTAGTTTTGAACAAATTAAAATAACAACTATTTAAGAAATTTCTTGTTTAGCCTCCTATGCAAATCTCATAAGTTCTACTTAAGCTGACCTTAATGCTGTGAAAAAATAGAAAAAAAATTAGTGAAGTGTTAGTGTTTAAATTTTATTGTTATTTCGGTGAAATAAAAATAAAATTTCAACCTGAAAATGTTAAAAACAATATTACAAAATATTTTGTTAATTTTAGTTTACGAAAAGTAACAAAAATTTTAGCAGAATTCAACTAATTTTTTTGTAAATATGTACTTAAAAATGTTACGAAATTATCAGCTAAATTTTAAGTTAAAGTTACAGTTTTTTTTGCTACATTCATTCTACGAAAAGTTTGCTAAATATTTTTAGTTAAATTAACTAGAAATTTAGTAGGCTCAAAATCAGGTGCTTTAATAGTTAAATTTAATTAAATTTTTTGTTAACTTTACAGTTTTTTTTTTGAGTGTAACTTTTGCAGAACTGTTATTCTCAAAATACTTGTACAAAGGGTTACATCAAGACTTCTGCCAAAAATCTGTAAATGGAACATCAGCAGAAGGCGAAAAAAACGAACAAATACAATGTTGCTTATCAAGTTTTTGCAGTAAGCCCTTCATTTGTTTTGATTTTTTTGGGACGAAATCTGAAGTTAATCAAAATTTTACATTTTGTTGTTGCTTTTTTTGGTATGAAAGGAAATATGAAGAGAAAATAAATCACGCAAAAAAATCAACTCACGCACACTCATTCACGCAATAATCTTACTCACGCAATTTTTTTCCACTCACACTCACTCACAATCACGTGAGTAAAATTGAATTCAGTCACACTCACGCGTGATCACGCTCTAATCTGCTCATGTGCCCATCTCTAGTTTGTCTATCCACACAAAAGAGTTCAGTAATGTGTTTTTCGTTCTTTTTTCGAGAAAATCGCATTTGAATTTTGAATTTCATAACAATTTAGTAATTTGCTTGTATTTTCTTGTTTCAACGTAGCGTATAAGTAACATTTATGCAAATATTTAAAGGCCTAGGCACTTGAGCGCTACTGGAGCGGTGCTGTAGCGTGACGGCCTGTTGTATTTTTCAAGCACTTACTGATTCCGTTTCAACGTGTCATATTAATTTACAAATTTTATTTTAAAAAGTGGTTGTTTGTGATTTTTTTTTTAATTTATATTTACAGAAAAACATTTATTTTTCATTTATTTATATTTTTTGTCAATTCTGCCACACAAATGAAAAAATTTCAACACAAAATAAAAAATAAAATCAGCTGACACGTAAAACGTACGGAAAATCAAAATTTTTTAGGTTCGGCCGCTACAGCACCGTCACGTATTCGTTTAAGTACCTATTTCTATTTATTTTAATACAAGCTAACGTATCAGCTGACACGTCTCCGAACCGTATTCGCTCAAGTAATTATGCCTTAATACTCATTCGCTACGTTGAAGAAAATACAAGCAAATTACAAAATTGTTATGAAAATTAATATTCAAATGCGATTTTCTCAAAAAAACATATGTCTGAATTTATTTGTGTGGATAGACAAACATCTAAACTTAAAAAAAAAGTGGCCGGATTTTTGATTAATTGACTTTTTTAAAAAATGGAAAATTTCAGAACGGGTTCTGAAAATTTTCCAAAAAAAAAAAAAAAAATTAATCGATGTTTGAGATTGTGGTGCATTCCGATTTAATTTAATAAATATTTAAACAAGGTAACTCAACACAAATTTTACCATTTTTCCAATATTTGACCACGCCTCCTAAGCCAAGTTTTTGAAAAATTTAAAAACCAAAAACACAATTTTCCATATAGGGCTATTCATACAACCTATAGACATGTTTTTTTTTGCTGGATATTTGGTGTGGAATGCTTCATACGTTTATTTATAAATAGGTAAAATTTCCATCAAATGATCCCACAATTTTACCAATTTCGTTTCAAAAATGTTTGCAAACGTACAACTTTTTCTGTCATAAAAATGTTGCAGGTATAACTTTTCAAAAAAGGTTTTTTACTTAAACGAGCCTTTTTTCAACCTACTCTCAATATTTTTTTTGTTTAAGAAGTAACACTCATATTTTTCAAACAAAACCAAAACATTATAAATGGGATTTAGAAGCAACTGACACGCCCATTTTTTTAATTCCACTCACACTGCCACTCACTAACAACCACGTGAGTAAAATTGATTTTCAATCACGCTCACTTGTGATCATGTGTCAATCACGCACAAATCTAATTATGTTACCATCCCTTGTTTATATGCATAGGCTCATAAAATTTCTACTAGCAATAAGATTTATGAATAATACCTGAATTACAAGCATTTCTGAAAAAAATTAAAAATGCCCTATCACAAAACTTAGCATAACTCATTCATTTTTTAACCGATTGTTATGTTTTTTGGTGTTTTGGAAAGCTACTTTACTATACTTTTATACAAAAATACCAAAAAAATTGTTTAATGATGCACTTTCAATTTAGAGTATAAAGAAAATGGCAAATTTTTCAAAAAATTGGGTTTTTTTAACTTAAACGATCGTAGCTCAGCCAATTCTTGATCGATTTTTACTTTTTTTTGTTTTGTTTAAAAGGTATGACTTATACCTTTAAAAAAAATCCATAAAATCGAAAATCGGTTGCACATTAACAAAGTAATAATTTTTTAAATTTGTAATTTAAGAATTGCCGATTTTGAACACATTTGTCAATAAAAAACGTACTTAACGAAGTGATCCAGAAAAACTATGAGTATATCAGTACTCTATGGACTCCAACCAAACCGAATTTTCATATGAGAACCCCTGCATATTTTATTTTTGGTCTTTTGTAGCACAGTGTTATTGTTTACATTGGATTGCAGCTACGAAAACGCATAGAGCTGGTCGTGCTAGTGGTGGCTGTTTATTAGAGCACCCACAAAATGTATGGGATGTGCAAAATTGTATTTTTTATCGCTCCCCGCTCATTTTCGGTTGAGTTGGGATTAAAAAATAATATCTATCCAGAAATTGGACTTCTAGGTTGCAAACAGGCCAAGCAGTTTGAACTTTTGACCTCAAAAATGGGCTAAAAAACCTTTATAGATTAATTTAGCTGTAACTCTTAAAATAAAAGTTTTTCGAAATTAACTTTCATAACAATTTTTTTGTAGAATCAAAATGCAAAGATTTTCCTCTCATACTGTTTTGACCTAAATATGTCCGATCGTGGTGTTTTAAGCGGTTAAAGTCGAAATTTGGGTCTGAACTTTTTTTAAAAAAATTCTCGTAAATTTTTAAATTGGGGAAAATTTGAGCTCCTTGCACAATTCACTAGGGTATTGAATGTAGTTTTCCAAAAATTTTTTTTTTGCTAAAATATATCGACTGTTCCATGAAAAAATCCCAAAGTTCTACTCTGAATCTCATTTTTTTACAATTCATCCTCAATATAGGCGAATACTCACTTTGTAATTCCGTGAGTTTCGCACCAAAACTTCTGTCTAGGATTTCCCTAAATATATATGGGGTATTCAGTGCCAAATTGGACACTTTGAAATTTTTTTTTTTACATTTTTTAATTATTTTTAAATTTTTTTAAAACCCATTAAAACAAAACCCCCATCAAAGTTTGTTTTCAAATTTTTTTAAATTACCCGTTTCAAAGATATGGAATTTTCAAAAATAAACTATCGTTTGCCGTATTTTTATCGTAACAAATTCAAAAATGGTCAACATTTTTTTTTTTTTTTTTTAATTTTTGTTTTTTTATTAAATATTTCTTAAAGTGTTCTAATATGCAATTTTTAAATGATTGCTCTCTTTGTTTTGTTGTTTTCAATCTTTTCTTAAAATTTTTTATTTTATTTTTTTTATTTTTTTTTTTTTTTTCGTGGTAAACTTAATATTTTCTTAAAATTTTAAGCTTAAGTAGATCGTGGGATTTTGGTAATTAATATATTCAGCGGTTTTTGATTTTTTTTTTGTTTTCCAATCTTTATTAAAACACTTTAAAGAAAATACTAAAATTTCAACAAATTATTTCGAATTTGGACCATTTTTAAAGAAGTGAAGACAGAACAAAATCGTGTTTTTTTTTTTTTAATTCGATATTTTTTAAACGGATTGTCAAAAAAGATGTCAAAATTTACTTCGAATGGGTTTTTAAAGGGTACTAAAAAATTTAAAAAACATAAAATTAAAAATTTTCCAAGCGTCCGATTTGGCATGGAATACCCCATATATACTATGTGAAATCCTAGACTCATCTTTCGATGCGTAAAACATGCAATGACAAAGTGAGTACACCCTCATAACGTAGTTGGAGGTCAAAAAATTGTGGTTCAGGGTATGATTTTGGCAATTTTTCATGGAAGGGTCGATATATTTTTGCAAAAAAAATTTTTTTGGAAAACTGCATTCAATACCCTATTAAATTATGCAAAGAGCTCAAATTTTCCCCAATTTGAAAATTTACGAGAATTTTTTTAAAAAAAGTTCTGACCCAAATTTCGACTTTAACCGCTTAAAACACCGCGATCGGGCATATTTAGGTCAAAACATTATGAGAGAAAAATCTTTGCATTTTGATTCTAAAAAAAAATTGTTATGAAAGTTAATTGTGAAAAACTTTTATTTTAAGAGTTACAGCCAAATTAATCTATAAAGGTTTTTTAGCCCATTTTTGAGGCCAAAAGTTCAAACTGCTTGGCCTGTATGCAACCTAGAAGTCCAATTTCTGGATAGATATTATTTTTTACTCCCAACTCAACCGAAAATGAGCGGGGAGCGATAAAAAAAAACAATTATGCACATATGGGTGCTCTACTGTTTATATGGTTTCAAAAAAAATCTTAAAAATACTTATGCTTTTAAATTTTTAAACATCTCCAATAATACGGTATTAAGCGCTAAATTTGAAGGTAATGTGTTTTACTTTATCCCAAGTTATTTAAACTGCACTAAATGGAATAATGAATTCGAAAAATTTGAAGAATTTGTACAGGAACTTGATCCTTCAAATTTTTGTATTGTTGGTGATCTAAATGCGAGAATTGCGAATGAACAAGTTTTAGATGGTAACTTTTTGAAAGATTTACCACATATTAATAAATCTAGATCTTCAAAAGACAAAGAACTTAATGCACAAGGCAAAAAATTGATGAATCTTATTGAAAATGTCGGTGGGATTGTTCTTAATGGTAGAACTGGTAACGATGCTCTAGGGGAATTCAGCTTTTGTGGGGTTATGGGTAGTTCTGTTATTGATTATTGTATTTGTTCACTTAACTTTCTACAATATGTTGATGATTTCTTTATCGCATCCAAGCCGTTTTCTGACCACATGCCACTATGCTTAAAAATTAAATCATCGTGCCGTGTTGTTAATACTAATGAGGATAATACAATTCAAAGACTTCGATGGAACAGTAAATTGTCTGCTAGCAATGTTGATCTACAGTCTAATGAAACGGTTGATGAATTGGTTGTACATCTATGTAACAAAATAAAGTTGGCTAATGTTACTAAGGTAAACAAACGTGTTTTTGAACCCAAGCAGAAATGGTTTGATTGGAAATGTTCTCGTGCTAGGAAACTTATGCTAAAGAAGCTTAGGCGTTATAGGAAAAAGCACAATTCGGTAAACAAATCTCGATATTTTGCATCTAGAGCTTGCTATCTTAAGATATGTAATAAAAAGAAAATAGATTTGTATAATAAAAATATTAACCAATTAAACAAGGTTAAATGTAGCAGTGATTGGTGGAAGCTATCCAACTCTATGAAATCGCGATCATATTCTGTTAAAGGTTCACTAAATTCCGACGATTTTCGTTCGCACTTTAGTTCGTTACTGCAGATGTTGATTGCCAGACTATCAGCTGGTCAATGCCATATTTTATTGATCCGATCCTAGACTCACCCATGGAAATGTGTGAACTTTTATTCGTTTTAAAATCACTTAAGGATAATAAATCTCCTGGCCAAGATGGTATCTGTTATGAATTTTATAAAAATGCTCCTAATTCTTTTATTAATGAAATGTTATGTGTCTTTAACAAAATTTTCCTACATGAACAAATTCCATCCAGCTTCAGAAAATCTATACTGATACCTCTTTTCAAAAAAGGTGATCCCAATCTAGGGTTGCCAGATTTGAAATAGGGAATAACAGTACATTTGGTCTCAAAAAACAGTACATTGCAAATAAAAACAGTACTTTTTTAAAAGTCTTATTTTATATCAAACTACAAAAACTTAGCCCTTTTACCCTGGTTTTAAACAGATTTCAGCCAAAACGAGCATAAAAGATTGTTTACAGAACGGGGAAACATTTCAGGTAAACCGTCTCAAATTTATTCAATTTTTTTATCAGTGTTGAAAAAAAAATGATGATTGAATTTTGGAGCTTGTCTTAGTTGCCACGACATCTTACTTGTAAAACTTTTGTAGTCTATGCTTTCGCTTAACTAAAACGCCGATCTTCCTATCAAAAACATATGAAAAAATCCATAAAACAGTGTTTTATTTAAAACACGACTTTAAAAAGCAAACGCGAAAAAGGTATTATTGCACTCAAACAAAGGCCTAACTAAATTTTGGGAAAATGTTTTTTCCCCACTATTTAGTAAAATTTAATAAAAATTTTGGAAATTTCTTTGATAATTTGCAACCAATGATGAACTAATATTTATCTTATTGTTAGAATAGATGAAGTTTTTTCTTCAGGTTTAGTAAATTTTATGCAATTTGAGGGAAATTGTTTTTTCAAAACTGTTTCAAAAATTTCAAAAACTAAGCCAGAATGAGCAAAAATGTGTTCATTACCGATTCTAAGAATCTCTAAAGAATCTCCGGTCCACTTTCAATATATGGACTCCTAAATTTGAATCTAAAAATTTGAGCATTCCCCAAATTTTAAAAATGCTCATTTCTCAGAAAATTTTGCCGAAACAAAAAAAAGGCCAAATACATTTTTGTAGTTCTTTACACGACCGTCTTAATCCCTCCGTGTAATAGTTTTTTTAATTATCCCGTTAAGATTCTAAAGACCCTTTTGGGCCTTTAAATTCCCGTATGTTAAAAACTAAGCAAGGTAGAGCGAAAAGGGCAAAGATGTTGAATCAAAATCCATGACGATCCTTAATAAACCCAATGGGACTGGGCCTAAGGTGGTCTGTACCCATGGGTTCCGAACCTAATTGGGTCTGCCCAAAATCGGATCTTTAAATAAGATGTACTCCATAAAATAAATTTTTTCCCATTTTTTAGTTTTTCCTTATTTTTCAGAAAAATTTAGACGAAAAGAAGGAAGACATGGCAATGAAGCTAAATCATTATTGAATTTAGTTAAGTTTCCCACTTTTTAAATAATTTTTCTTTCTGAGTGTGGTATAAAATTTTATTGCATTTAATTGCTCCTTTTTAAAAATTGGATTAAAATTTTGTCAAATATGAAACATTTTTCGAAAAATGTTACATTTTGGTGATGAGTATAAAAAAACAGTACAAAAACAGTACACGCTTTAAAAAACAGTACTTTTGCGTACTGTTTTAGGTGGTGTGCATAAAACAGTACTTTTTATAAAAAACAGTACATGTACTGTTTAAAACAGTACGAATGGCAACCCTATCCCAATCTCCCATCAAACTATCGAGGGTTATCGCTGATTAATACCTCATGCAAAATATTTAATACCATTATACTGAATCGTTTAACGGAATGGATAGATCGTAACATGATTCTGAATGAATTTCAAGCCGGATTTAGAAAGAATTATTCAACCGTTGACAACATTTTCAACCTCATTAATATTGTGAATTTAAACAAAGCAAACAATAATAACACATACGCTTTCTTTGTTGATTTTTCGTGCGCATTTGATACGATTCCTCGTAATAGTTTATTTTACAAGCTCTCATGCCTTGGTATGTCGTCGAAAATAATAAGACTTTTACAGCACTTGTATGAAAACACGGAAAGTTGTATTTGGGATGGAAACTCTTATTCAGATCCATTTGCAGTTGAAGTAGGTGTAAAGCAGGGTTGTATATTAAGCCCTCTATTATTCTCATTGTATGTTAATGATTTGGCAGATGAGTTACCTGGGGGTGTAAATGTTGCGGACGTTAATGTTAAAATACTGCTCTATGCCGACGACCTTGTTATATTATCAGATACTCCAACAGAATTGCAAAAAATGATTGATTGTTTATACAATTATTGTTCAACGTGGTCCTTGAAAGCTAATCTAGATAAATCTAAAATAGTGGTATTTCGTTCCGGCACTAGAATTTCTTCAAATTTAAACTGGGTTTTTGGTGGTGATAATATTGAGATTGTAAACAGTTATAAATATCTTGGTGTAGACATTACATATAATCTCTCCTTTAGAAAACACTTGAACAATAAATTAGCAGCCTCGAAACTGGCGATAAACTCTACTTGGTCCAAATACATAAACAATCCGCAAATCTCACAGAATAATAAACTTAAAATATTTCAAGCAGCATCGAGATCTATTATGTTATATGCAGCGCAAGTGTGGGGATATGTGAAATATGATGAGGTTGAAAAACTATTTAGATTTTTTATTAAAAAAATGTTGTATCTACCTACCGCTACCCCAAATTACATTTTGTATATAGAAACAAACCTAGAGTCTCTATACGTATCTACCTTAAGACTTCACCTAGACTATATTAATAAAGTATTAAGTATGAATCCTCACAGATTACCTCGTATTTTGGCATTAAAAATTATAGAACAAAATATTTGTTGGGCTAAAGAGTGGGAAAATCTTTGTCAACATATACAGTTTACCCCTGATAACTCAATATCTCCACTTAGCAAACAGTGGAAACCTATATTGGACAAACTCAAACTCAAGGAACGTAATGATTACATAGAAAATGCAAAAAGTTCACAGTTTCATGATCTATATTCTATACTGGATTACAATGTTTCATCATTATATACTTCAAATTTTTCTCCACGTACAGTCAGTTTAATAATTAGGGCTAGAGGTGGCTTGTTAGACTTGAATGCAAGGTCTTTCAAAAATAACACTGTTGGTATTTGTACAATGTGCAACTTAGATGCTTCGGAAAATACTTTTCACTTTATTGGTGTTTGCCCATTGTACAAAGAATTTAGGATACAATATTTTGGTAAAACCATACTTAATTTGAATGAAGTTATATGTATACTAAATGGCTTAAACTTTTACTCCCTGTATAAATATATAGAAGTTTGTTTAAAATATAGAAAATTTATTTTAAATGAATTTGTTTTTTAATTTTCCATGAAAATATTAACTTATAATTTATCTTGTTATTTTTTTATTTATTTTTATAAAATCAATATTTTGTAAATAAAATTTACTTTCCTAGAATTGTGCCAATCTGGCTTACAACAAAATGTTATGCCATATATAGATTTAGATATTAAACATATTGTAAATGAATTAAATATGTACATACAAAAATCTATTAATAAATAATAATAATTGATTTAATTATATTCATTTCTTTTTTTTATTATGTATTTTTTTATTTTCAAGTGACACAACAATAATTTTCATTCATAATTTTAAACTTTTTTATGTTTATTTTTCGTTATTCCCAAATCGTTCCCAAATACTTTCCAAAAAAAGATTGCCATCTGTAGATAACGACTTCGTTATTACTGACACTACTATTCATGAGTTACCCCTGGCATGGAGTATGTAATCCCTAAGCCCGGCCGAAGGCCGGCTACGCAGAAAACCTTTATTACAAAAACACAAATCATAGAAGTCGTAAGTTCGACATTTCGCCCAAATAAAATATTTCGGATTTTTTGACAATTTTGTTTTGCGAGAAGTAACATTTTTAGACCTATCATTTTGGGCTATATGTCGCAGCTTGGACGATATGACATTTACGGTTTTGGCCGATAAGACCTTGGGCGCTATGTCAGTACGCCATTTCAAATTCCATAAATTAATTTAGAGGCTTCGCTAAATAATTTTTTTTGGGTAACAGGATTTACGTGGAAATATATTTCCACACTCTCCGCAAAATAATGATGAACATTTTTAAAAAATATTTAAATGAGTAACAAAGCCATATATGGCTTTTTGGAAGTGCGAGGTCCTCCGTCACGAAATTACGTTAGCTATAACTGGTATAAATTTCACTGCAATCGGTTCGATAATACCACTGTGTTATGTGAACGCACCTTAAAAAAATACAAGAGTAAAACTAGAAAAAAGTTATTTCGTTAATTTATTTAAATAATATTTACAATACTGGTAATTAGGGCAAGTTTTTGCTTTGGATTTTATGCTTAAAAGGGATTATTTTGCATAAGTATTTTAAAAAAGTTTTGTAAAAACAAATTGTTGTTGCTATTTTTGGCTACGTCATTTTGTATAGTAAAATATCACATAAAAATTTTGTCATTTCAATTGTAAATACCTTCATTAGGTATTTAAACATTTTATATTAACCTCAACATCCTTTTTCGTATGCCAGCTTAACATTAATGATACAATTTTCGCCTCTGTACGTTTTTCATACTTATCGCCAATATACCAGCTACTAACGCTGAAGCACCCTGTATTAACGCATATAGAATTAATTAAACTGGAAATCCGTTAAATAAGTATTTTTTTCTAACAAACCTGAAGACCAACTAAAGTCCAATCACTTATTTCTTCGATTCGTTGATTAATTGAATACATTTCGGTTAATTTTGTGATGCATCCTTCTGTAAATAGATTCGTCTCTATTGTATTATTGTGATGCAAATAACAACTGGCAGGTATTGTACGATTGACTTCTTGATAATCAGTAGGACCAAATTTACCACAACATTCATACTGAAATGAAAATAAAATATTTTTAATGGTGTCTATACAGGGCTTATATGGCAATACCGGAAAAAAGGTTGTATACTTGTGTCTGGCTAATAAGACTTTAGTAGCATACTTAATTTTAAAAAAATCTATAACCCAAGTGTACGTGTATGAATCGATTTGCCTGAAACTTAGAATATATACAAAATAGACGATTTTAAGGTTGGGCGTCTCGCCATATCGGCCATGCCAGTGTTTAAAAGTTTCGCAAAATTATGTGATCTGGTCCAAACAGACTAACACTATTTTTCCAAATTAATACCAACCCAGTTTGAAAATGAGCAAATTTACATGATGATTCCTCGAGGAAATGTCTTCTGGCTCTGAAAAATCATAGGTAATCCTTAATGACATGTCCTAACATTGTCAACAATGAATGTTTCCTCTAACAAGGGAAGTATCTCAACCCTTATGAACTGATTTGCCTGAAACTTAAAATTTAAATAAAAGAGACGGTTTTAAGGTTGGGGTGTCTCGGCTTTTGGGCCATGTCAGTGTTTAAAAATTTCGTTGTCCCCTTATGAAACAATGTGGACCTTAGGGAAAATTTCAATAACTCCAGAACTAACAGGAATATCGTCTAGAGCAAAAATAAGTGTCGACTTAAATTTAATAAAGATTATTTCGTATTTATATTGATATCGTAGGTCTATGTCTTCACATAAATACCCCCTAAAATTTGCACATATTCATGAGAAAAGTATTTAACAAAGCCGAATTTTTAGAATTTTTTGAATTTTTAAAAAACCTTTCTTCTCATATGAAAACATCATATAGTTTCTTAAAAAGAAATGGCTCAAAAACACGAAAAACTATTTTTTCGCCATTTTTTTACCCACTTTTTGAACCCCTAATTCGTCGATATGGCGGATAAGCCGAGACACCCCAACCTTAGAATTGTCTCTTTTATATATATTTCAAGTTTCAAGCTAATCGGTTCATAAGGGTTGAGATACTTTCCTTGTAAGATATCGATAAGGAAATGACTTCAGGATAGCAGTACTATATATTAAATTAGAATTTTAAATCTGGGCAACTCTTTAATTTCCAAGAAAAAGATTTCAATATTATCGATTTATTCACTAAAAAAATTATGTTAGTAAAATCAACTGAAAATGTCAGTTAAAATAACTACTTTGTAAGTTTTTTTGGGGTCAACTTTTTCAGTTAAATCAACTAACAATGTTAGTTATTTTAACTGACAAAAAACAACTGACTTATGTAGTAAAAACTACTTACATTTGTAGTCAAAACAACTAAAATGTAGTAAAAATAAAATAATCAATAAATAATTTTTTTTTTTCAAAAAATTTTTCAGAAAAAAATTTGAAGACAAAATTTTTTTCAAAGTTTTTTTTTTTTAATGAAATAATTAGATTTTTTGAGCTCAAGGCCAGTGTTATTTTAAATAAATCTTACTTTATTTTCTTCCAATATTTCGACTTTCATCGAAAGTCATCATCAGGGAGTAAAAGTGGATTTTTTAACACACAAAAACTTAAAAATATTCGTCCTCCTTCTTCGTCATTAAATATTGCACTCAACTGGCCTTGAGCTCAAAAATATTTTTTTTTTTACAAAAAAATTTTTACCGCGAATTTTTTTTTTTCAAAAGAATTTTTTTTGCAAAATATTGGACACAGAGTTGTATTTTTACAAGTACAAACCTATTTTTTTACAAAAAAAAAAAGAATTTTTTTTTCACAAAAAAATTTTTTCCGCGAATTTTTTTTTTCAAAATAATTTTTTTCGCAAAATATTGGACATAGAGTTGTATTTTTATAAGTACAAACCTATTTTTTTACCAAAAAAAAGGAATTTTTTTTTCATAAAAATTTTTTTTCAAAAGATTTTTTTTTCGCAAAAAATCGTTTTTTAGATTGTGGAGGGTATCTATACATCCGGCAAGGCCGAATTTAACTTTTTAACTTGTTTTCATTATGTTGGTTATCAAAAACCTAAAACAAAACAAAAATCGATCTACACCATTTACAGATATAATTCGAAAAATATTAATTGTAATTCGAAGATTCTACTTGTAATTCGAGGATTCCATTTTTAATTTTTCTAAAATTACATTTGTAATTCGATAATTCCAATTGTAATTCGAAAAAAAACAATTGTAATTCGAAAAAAAAAATGTAGTTCAAAGAATCCAAGGGTAAAAACTCGATAAGCAACATTTTATTTTGTGGCGGTTTTTGCCTTAAAACTTTTGAAATAATGATAAAAATAAATCTTTTGAAGTATTTTCATAATCAAGATACGTAGGGTTTAAGCAAAACGTCTTCCAAAAATTTGTCAATGGAACATCAGTAGAAGGCGAAAAATATCATAAAATAAAATGTTGCTTATCACGTTTTTGCAGTAATCCCTTCAATTGTAATTCAAAAAAGATCAATTTTAATTCAAAAAAGATCAATTGAAATTGTAATTCAAACAAGTGAGAGTGTTAAATTCGGCTGTGCCGAATCTATAATACCCTCCAACATATAAAAAAAATCGTGTCTTATACAGACGGACGAACGGACGGACACTCTAGAAAATTCTTAGAATCAATCATAGATCAATAATATATATACTTTATGGGGTCCCCGACCGATATTTCGATGCGTTACAAACGGAATGACAAAGTGAGTATAACACCATACTGTAGTTGGAGGGTATAAAAAGATCAATTGCACTTCGAAAAAGATCAATTGTAATTCTTAAAAGATTAATTGTAATTCAAAGATTCCAATTGTAATTTGAAAATTTTCAATTGTAATTCGAAATAGATCAATTGTAATTTGAAAAAGATCAACTCTAATTCGAAAAAGATCAATTGTAATTTAAACATTTAAATTGCAATTCGAAAAAGATCAATTGTTATTCAAAAAAGATCAATTGTATTTCGAAATAGATCAATTTTATTTCAAAAAAGTTCAATTGTAACTCAAAAAGGTAAATTGTAATTCGAAGATTCCAATTGTAATTCGAAAAAGATCAATTGTAGTTCGAAAAAATCAATTCTTTTGGAAAAAGATCGAGTTTTATTCGAAAAAGTGCATTTGTTTTTCGAAAAAGAACAATTGTCATTTGAAAAATATCAATTGTAATTCAAAGATTTCAACTGTAATTCGAAAAAGATCAACTGTAATTCGAAAAAGATCAATTGTTATTCGAAATAGAGGGATTTTAATTCAAAAAAAGATCAATTGTTATTCGAAAAAGATCAAATGCAATTCGTAAAGGATCAATTAAAATTCGAAAAAGATCAATTGGAATTCGAAAAAGATCAATTGCAATTCCAAATAGATCAAATGCAATTCAAAAAGATCAATTGTAATTCGGAAAATATTAATTGTAATTCAGAAAAGATCAATTGTAATTCGAAGATTCCAATTGTAATTCGAAGATTCCAATTGTAATTCGATTCCAATTGTAATTCGAAAAAGATCAATTGTAATTTGAAATGGATCAAATGTAATTCGAAAAAGATCAATTGTAATTCAAAAAAGATCAATTGTAATTCGAAGATTCCAATTGTAATTCGAAAAATATCAGTGGAAATTTGGTGGTTATTTGTCGAATTATAATTTTAATCTTCGAATTACAATTGATATTTTTTGAATTACAATTGATATTTTTCGAATTACAATATATCTTTTTTGAATTACAATTGATCTTTTTCAAATTACAAATGATCCTTTTAGAATTATGATTGATCTTATTCGAATTAAAATTGATGTTTTTCTTTTTTTTTTTTTTTTTTTTTCATTCATTTATTTTATTGAATCTTCACTTAAATTATGTGAACTAACAATAAGTATTCAAATCTTAAGACTAATATAACTTAATATTAAGTCCAGCCAGTGCCAGACAAAATTTCATTTGCTCATAAATTATCCAATGTTTTCAAAAGCATCATCCTTCACTTAAGTGTGCCAAGTCAGCAGTGGCCCTCCTTCTAAGGCGTTGGTGACCACGATTATTCAAAAGATTGCGTGCTAAATTGTTTGGATGTGACTCCAGTTTTCGTAAGTAGTTTTGGGTATGTCGCACAATTTCATCTTTAACAAGGGAAACATTGAGATCTCTGTGTATGTTTAAGTTTCTAACATACCAGGGGGCATCAGTAATCATTCGCAAAATATTGTTCTGTTTTCTCTGTATTTTTTCCACATTAGACGCAGAGGCAGTGCCCCATAACTGAATACCATAGCACAATATAGGTTTTATAATCGAACTGTAGATCAATAGTTTACAGTCTAACTTAAGTTTCGAGTTTCTCCCAATTAACCAATTAACTGCAATAGTTTTCAATTTTATCTGGGTTAATTTTGCATCTATATGGTTTTTCCACGTAAGACGACGATCCAGATGAATTCCTAGGTACTTAACCGTTGTATGTTGAGGTACAATGTGATTATTAATCCGAATTTGGGGGCAAGTTTCTCGTCTTAACGTGAACGTTATGTGGATGCATTTCTGCTCATTAACTTTAATTTTCCACTTATTTAACCAGTCTTCTAATTCAAGAATGTGACTTTGCAAAATACGAGTTGCTTCAAGTGGATTGTTATGGGAGCTTAAAATCGCTGTATCATCAGCAAATGTGGAGGTATGCGTATTTCGATTAGTTGGCATATCAGAGGTGTACAAAATATACAAAAGCGGTCCCAAAATACTATCTTGTGGAACTCCAGCTTGTATGATTTGAGGGGTACTGACAAAATCGTTTTCCTTTACTGTGAACTTACGATCTGTTATGTAATTTTCGAGTAACTTATGTGTATTTGGTGGTAACATATTTTTTATCTTATAGAGTAAACCTTCATGCCAAACCTTATCGAACGCCTGTGAGACATCAATAAAAAGTGCGGAACAATATTTTTTTTCTTCATAGGCTCTTCTAATTTCACCTACCAGTCTATGAACTTGCTCAATTGTGCCATGTTTTTTCCTGAATCCAAACTGGTGATCGGGGATAGTGTTGTTCTCAGCGACATGAGTTGTTAATCTGTTCACTAACAGTTTTTCAAAAAGTTTTGATAAATTGGATAACAGACTGATAGGCCTATACGATTCCACTTTTGTGTGATCTTTGCCTGGCTTGGGTATCATTTTAACGAGAGAAATTTTCCATTCTGGGGGATAATGTTGAAGGCGTAATATAGCATTAAAAATGAAAAGAATTATTCTTAATGCTATTCGGGGTAACTCCAGAAGCATTTTATTACTGATCTTATCAATACCAAATGCCTTTTTGGGGTTTAATTCACAAACTGCCTTTTCGACCTCTCGCATCTCAAACCGAATGGGTGCTGCTACGCGCTGGGGTAAAATTAGTGGCAACTCTACTATAACACTTGATTCATTTGGTGCGAATACATTTTTCAAGTGCTCAACAAACAGATTTCCTTTTTCAGTATCATTTCTAGCCCAACCTCCATTTGCTTTGCGCAAAGGAGGCTTACATAAGACAGGTCTTTTTAAATTTTGTGTAGCACGCCATAACGAGTAATCGGTTTTTGATGTAGGCTCCAGATTTTCAAGAAATCTATTTAGTGCATCCGTTCTCTGAGATTCTAACAATCTCCGTAAGTTGTTCGTGCATTCCTTAAGTTGTGCTTTTAATCGTGGAGATCTGTGCAGTTGCCACTCTCAACGAGCTCTTCGTTTTTCAATTAAGAGTCGTTCGACATCAGCAGAAAAAAATATATTTTGTCTGGATTGTCGGGGGGGTTTAGTAGCAAGTTGAGCAGCTAGTTTGAGATTAGATTCGAAATTCTTGAGCGAGAGGTCAATTTCCTCTGGTGTTCTTAGCGATATGTTTTCCGAGCAATGAGTACTGAGAAACTTTTTATATTTTAGCCAATTTGTTCCTTTGCCTGTCAGTGCTAAGTCACCAGTGGGGGATACAATTTCTCGGGGGTTAAATAGAGTAACAATAGTGGGTGTGTGGTCTGAAGAGAGTTCCAAAGATGATTCTACACTTACAAAATTCCTTTTTATATTTCTAGTCACTCCAAAGTCGATAAGATCTGGAATCTTATTACGGTCTGAAGGCCAGTATGTCGGTTCTCCGCTTGAGACCACATCCAGACCCATTTTAGAAATTGTATCAAACAACACACGACCTCTAGGAGTAATGAGGCGTGACCCCCAGAATGTATGCTTAGCATTGTAGTCGCCAGCAGCCAGAAAGCGTGAACCTAGAGATTCGAAGAAAGTCCTATACTGATTATCAGTAATTTTTAATGTTTTTCGAATAGAAATTGATCTATTTCGAATTACAATTGATCTTTTTCAAATTACAATTGGTCTTTTTCGAATTACTATTGATCTTTTTCGAATTACAATTGATCAATTTTAAATTACAATTGATCTTTTTCGAATTACAATTCATCTATTTCGAATTACAATTGATCTTTTTCGAATTACAATTGATCTTGTTCAAATAACAATTGATCTTTTTCGAATTATATCTGTAAATGGTGTAGTCTAATGGAAAAGTATTTATACTAACCTTCATTTCATACGACGTCATTACATAATCATTTGCCATATCGGAATTCCAAACATTGTGAATAATTTCATTGGTAATATTATTAAAACTAACTGGTGCCAAGAATATCACAGCAATTTGGGCCAACATTAGCAGTAACATTATAATCGCATACTAAACCAAAAAATATGGAAAAAACAATAATTTTTTAGATCAGAAATTCCCAAAAAAAAACTTTATTTGAAAAACTTACAATCCATGTTAGGCGAATTGATTTGCGTGTGGTACTACAGCAACCCAAAATACTATTTAGAAATAATATCGAGCTTAAAACAATTCCCAATATACAGGGAATTTTAATCGCTTCACTTGCATCGAATTTCACTAAGGCATATGAGCAAGCTGCTAATGTTAAGGCACCAAATATCTAGAGTATATTTTATTAATTGTTTGTATTTTTGTTTAAATATTTAGATTATATTTATTTATTTTTGATAATCAACTTTAGTAAAAACTCACGCAACATAAAATATTTAAAATAAATGAAGTAAATTTTAATGTTGATGTTCCACAGCTCATTTTTCAATAAAATTTATTTATTTACTCGTATTGATTTCGATGTGTTATTATTATTTTTATAATTCTATGACTCTTCACTTCATGATTTTTTGAACGGTACTGGAAATATCGTTTGCAAAATTTTTTTAAAAAAAATTGTTATTTTAAATGAGTACCTATAAACATATGTATAATTCAGGCAAGCTTATTAAATATAAAAATAAATTATTTTGTTTATTAAGTACATATGGGGCGAAACGCGCAAACGGTCCACACTAGAAAACCGTTTTAAGTATAATTTTGCCAAAATGTTAGGATAACAGTAGGTAGTTCAAAAAAAGGGAAGTCTTAATTTTTTGTGCTATGATCATATTTAGATGAATTTTTATTGAAACTTTGATAAAAATTTATTAAAAAAAAAAATTAAAGTGTTTTTGACGACCTTTGTAATGGCATTGGTGTTTTAAAATAAATATAAATTTGACCATAAAATTCAAGCTCATAATATAAAAAAAAATATATCATAAAGCGCGCATTTTGATATTTTTTAACTAAGTTTATTAGAAAGCTTGACATTTTTCATTTAAAAACATTTTTCAAAAAATGGATCCTTATTTAAAAAACATTTTTGAATTTATTACGGTATTCGTGCTTTTTGAGTGTTATTTTATAAAAAAAAAAATGCGCAGTAAGCAACTTTCGATCCAGTTTTTAAAAAATGTTTTTAAATGTAAAAACTTAGTTAAAAAATCTCAATGTGCTGTACAAGATCATTCCGTGTGTAACGCATCGAAGTATTGGTTTAGTTACCCATAAAGTATATATATTATTGATCAGTGATCGATGTCTGTCCATCCGTCTGTCTGTGGAGAAACGATACAGCCCAAAATAAATTTGGCACAAATATGTCTTAAATTTGGCCCAAATATGTCTTATGGTCATAGGCTGGTTAAGTTCGGAGATGGGAAAAATCGGACCAGGGGGAAAAAGTTCCCCGTTGAGGAACTAAACTAACCTCTAAAGAACTCCATTTTTTACAGGTTTTGTTATACTTTTATGAAGCAAATAAAACGTTTTAATATCGGAAGATATTACCCTTTAACCCTGGGGATTACAAAATGTGTTTTTGTTTTGGTCCGCCCCCTTTTGTGGGCGTGGATATTGAAAAATTATTTAAATAATGATAATTTTATTTCTGAAGTGAAACGCATAATAAATATATTTATATACATAAACCGCGAGGGTGAGTTAGACCTTATTGACTTCTGACGCCGTCCCCGCCCCTCCCCCCCACAAAAACGTCCTATAATTTTTTTTTACTTTTTTTGACATGTTAGAGGGTATTAAAAATTCGGCACAGCCGAATTTAAAACTCTTACTTGTGTTTTAATAATTTGACCTTGAATTTTAAGGTCAAATTTATATTTTTTTAGAAACCAGCAATGCCATTGCAAAGGTAGTCAAAAATACGTTAAAAATCGTTTTTAAAAAAAAAATTGTATCGCTTCAAAGTGTCAATAAAAATTCATCCAAATATAATATTTGCAAAAAAATTAAAACTGTCCATCTCTGTAACTCTAAAAATATTTCAACAAAAATTTTTTATTTGAACTTTAGACTATCTACTATTATCCTAACATGTTGGCAAAATTATACTTAAATCGGTTTTTTTGGTGAGGACCGTTAACGCGTTTCGCCCCATATGTATGAATGAATGTACTCGTATGTATGTTGATATGTTGTTAACATGCTGATAAGAATATGTATCACCGAGTTGAAACCATAGAAAAGATTAGAAGGTACGCAGTGTTGTATTTGATGTATTTTCCAATATGGTGGCAAAATGCTTGTTCTTCCTCATCTCACACGTATTTAATATCAAATTAGATTCTTTGTTTATAAAAAATGGAATTTGTCATTCATTTAATTAAATTTATTATTTATTTTGATTTATTCAACGTTTTTTTAAAGATAATACGCACTATTGATAGTTTAAAAACTTTTTTTTCTCTTTTGTTGTTTGCTTTGTTGTTGTTCTCCTTTATGTTGCATCGTTTTTATTAAACGTCAAAAGTTACAAAATGTGCTGTCACTAATACTTATTCAAGCGAAATACGACTCTGTTTCATTTCTATTTTTTTCTATGGTTGAAACCCAGCAAAAAAAAAAGAATAACATTGGAAAAATTAAAGTTCCTCTTGCTGGTACCTTGAGCTAAGTTCGTAAAATGATAAAAATATGACAAGGGGGTAAAAAGTTCACCTTGAAGACCTAAGAAACCCTGAAAAACAAAAATTTTATTATAATTTAGTTCATACACATTTGAGGACTAGATTGGGTCCAGACCCCATTGGTTTCGTACCCCATGGGTCCATACCCTGTTGGCTCGAGACTCCGTTTTCAAACATTTGTCCGTTTCGTTCACCTTGCCTAGTTTTTGAGATACGGAAATAGGGTCTTGAGAATCTTATAAACTGGATAACTGTATAACAGAGGACTTTCGAATATTTTGTAATAGTGTTCTAGCTAAGGGCTACAAAAATGCTTTTGGAGTTTTTAGCGTGTCGGCAGTATTAACCGAGTTATGAGAGATTTGACTTATTCGTGTGTCGGCATATTTACCGAGATATGGGCATATATAAAATCTTGGGAATGTCAAATTTGATCCAGAATTAGGGTCTTGAGACCACAACAGATGTGTAGAATTAGGCTAATCTTCATTTTTCTTTATAGTACTTTTTAATTTCATCCGCTCTATCTCGCGTAGTTTTCGAGATATTGTCACTATGTATTTTTAACTCAATTCGAAGAAGTTATTAAATAAATTCTGTGAAGTACACTTCCTTTAATGTGCTTGAACTAAATGTGCACATTAAAGGTGTCCTTACGACTAAGGTAATTTTTCAAAATCACTTTTTAATACGTGGTAGGGTCCTAAATTGTAGTTTTGTATCTAAAAATGAGTGAGCCAAAATTTGGAGACAATCGGATAAAAATAACTCGTGCCGAAAATGGATTGAAGTTTTGGGACACTCTTATCTGATGAAAAAACACGTTTTTTCTAGTTTTTTGAAAAATATTGGTATATGCTATTATTTCTTAATTTTTTTGTTAAGTAATATGAAAATGGTAATAAATTACCTTTCCAAAAAGCTTAAAGAAATTCAAATCGAATGAAAAATAAGCATTTTACGCATACATGCCCCAGACCATTGCATGGTTTTTAAAGCCAAAATTTGAAAATTTTCAAAATTTTTAGGCAAAAAAATAAAAAAAAATAAATTTTACTTTATAATTATATTAAATACATGTTATAGATAAAAACTAACAGATATGGTAGTCTAACTTTTTTTCATTTGGCGTGGGTAGTGATATAATTTCCTCGGATTCCAAAGAAAATGAGTTTTTCTAAAATAATTTAGCAAATATGGGAAACAATTTTCTGTATTGTATTATACGAAGTGAAATACATAAATTCTGTAAATTTTTTGAGAATTCGGGCATCTTTAACCCCTTTTCGTCGAGGTGAAATGACAAATTTGAGACGTTATACATTTCTATAATACAAAATATCTGCATATATCCGATTTCTCAAAAGTTACAGAATTTACGTTTTACACTTCGATCCGCACAATAGAGCACAAATTTTCAAAAATTTGCTTAATTATTGTAGAAAAACGCATTTTATTTGGAATCCGCGGAAATTTTATCACTACCCGCGCCAATTAAAAAAAATGCTTGACTACCATATCTGCTATTTTTAATCTTAAACATATTTTCAATTTGATCATAAAGTAAAATTAAATTTTTACTATTTTTTTGCCTAAAAATTTTGAAAATTTTGAAATTCTGGCTCTAAAAACCATACAATGGTCTGGGGCATGTATTCGTAAAATGCTTATTTTTCATCCGATTTTAATTTTATTAGTCGTTTTGAAATGGTAATTTAGTACTATTTTCATATTATTTCACAAAAAATTTAACAAAAAATATCAAATACCAATGTTTTTCCAAAAACTAGAAAAAACGAGTTTTTCGTTCTTATAAGAATTTCCCAAAATTTCAATCCATTTTCGGCACGAGTTATTTTTAGCCGATTGTCCCCAAATTTTGGCTCACTCATTTTTAGATACTAAAGAACAATATAGAACCCTACCAGGTATAAAAAGGTGATTTTCGTTTTTAAGGACACCTCTAGTGCACATATTTTTAAGAAACACATTCAAACTATAAAAATATGTTTCTTAGATTTGGGGAAAATTTCTTTTGCAGTAAGATTTTTTTCCTTTTATTGAAGAACTCGATTTAAAGAAAACTATGAACTATTTATATGTAAATAAAGCAAACTTTTTTCCTAAAAGTTAAGAAAATTTCTTATTTTTTCTGTTAAATTTAACTAAATTTTAGAAAAAATCATGAACTATTTTCAAAGAATTTTTTTCTAAATTTCAGTGCTCAAAAAAAAGTGAACTAAATATGAGAAAATTACCTTTTTGGAAAAAAAAGGAAACCAAAGGGTTGGGTTGGGACCCCATTCTCATTCTCATAAACATATAAATTTTTTATAAAATTTTTAAAAGCAAAACAATAAAATAAGTTATGTTTACCCAGCAAAAACTTGCATTACCAGGTAATGAAATGTGTAATGGGAAATTGAAAAGTTATAACTACTTCTGATTCGAATTACCTTTCCCATTACATTTACAAGCAAATGTGCCAAATGTAATGATTATAATCAATATATATATTTGTCTTGAGGAAGTGGAAACAACGCAACACATATTACACAGTGCAACACCCAAAATCGGAATGGGATGAAACCAAAAGCAAATGAAAGTTGACATTTATCCATAACAAACCCCTCAAGGCTTTTTTCTAGTTCAGAGATAGATTTTGTTTTACACGCATTTGAAGTTAGTGCACTTTTATTATAATTACAATAATAAATGCTTGAAAACTGTGTTAGTGGCGAATGATTAATATTGTAATTGCCTTTAAATAACAATCATACGCAACGGTGTCCAGTGATTTATATTAATAATTGCCTTTAAATAACAATCATACGCAACGGTGTACATGGTTTATTTTAATAATTTGGCTATTCAGTAAATAGCTACTGGACCGATTGCAGCAAAATTCATACCAGTCATAGCTGAAGTAATTTTGAGCTTAAGTTTGGAAACTGGACCCTACATGTCCAATAAGGGCACCACCAGGGGTCTTTAAAGTTGGACACGTTTAGTACACAAAAACTTTAAATGCTTTAAAATCACCAACTTTAACTGCGTGTAAAATAAAATCTAGCTCTGACCTAAAAAAAAGGCCTTGAGGGTTTTGTTATGGAAAACGTCAGCTTTCATTTGCTTTTGGTTTCATCCTATTCCGATTCCGAAAGTTCGATTTTGTATCACTGTGTTATGTGAATGCATCGCAATATGTAGGATCAGAAGACGGTACTTATACAAGGAATTGCTTAATTCTGAGGATATAAGGCTAGCTTCTCCATCCTCTGTTATAATGTTCATTAGGAACATTGAACAGAGTTTGAATTAGATTAATGGATCTTGGCACAAAAGACCCATAAGGGTCGCAGTGCCGGCCGTTAGGGCTAGATCACCCCTTGAATAATAATAAAAATAATAATTCGTCAGGATGATAAAGTTCATGTTAAACGCGGTTATTTCAAGAGCAACCAAGCGGAAAAATTTCTACAATCTAAATGTAAGAAAAGCCAACGGAACCAATGTTTACGTTGATATCCATCCCTCCAAATGTTTGATTGTAAAATTCAAATAATAAAAGGACCGAAAATATATCTTGGAACATCGTAGAAAGGGACATTTGGCTGCTAAGGCAAGGACCAATAACAAATTTACAGAAGCGACTGCTGCTCAGCCCATGGAAACCGCATTAAACACCATCTTAAATTTTAGTCTTTATAAGAGTGAGTAAGTTTTTAAGGGAAATACTGTCTATGGTGGTTTTTTTTACCTTTTAACCGGTTTTAACATACTTTAAACAACAAGGCAAACAAATGAGTTAAATTAAAATTTGGAAAACGCCCCAAAATTTCTAGAAAAACAATTACAATTTAGAAAAAGCCAATTAAAATTCAGAAAACTTTAATAGAAGTTATGTAAAGACTAATTAAGGCTCAAAAATCACTATCAAGTGTCAGCTAGATCCAGGTTTTTAAATATCAATTTGGTTTTCTAAACTTTAATTTGCCTGTTCCCAATTTTAATCAGAATTCCTGAATTTAAATTTCTGTTAACGGAGTTTTTAAATTTTAATAAAAAAAAATTTATTTGGACAACTTATCAAATATTTTAAATTGTATTTACCAGTAACCGGTTCTGTATGAGGCTATCGGTAACTCATTATTTGTTAACAAGAAGCAACCGGTTCTATATGAGGTTATCGGTAACTCATTATTTGTTAGCAAGAAGTAATCGAGCAGGTAACGAGTCCTCATTACATAGAATGCAGGCGGTAATGGGGACTTATTACCAAATTTTTACTGGGGACTTGGTAAAAAAGTAGTTTTGGTAAAAAAAAATTATTTTTTTTCACAAAAAACAAAATTATGTTAAAAAAAATTTAATGAACTCGAAATTTTTAGTGAAAAAAAATTTTGATGAAAAAAAGTTTTTGATGAATTTTTTTTATGAAAAAATTTTTTGATGTAAAAAAAATTGATGGAAAAAAATATGAAAAAAAAAGTTTTTGCTGAGGAAAAAGTTGATAATAAAAAATTTGATGAAAAAAAATTTATGAAAAAAATATGATAAAATAAATTTTATGAAAAAACAATATTTATGAAAAAAAAAAAATTAATAAAAAAAAATTGATAAAAAAACAAAAAAATTGATAAAAAACAAAAAAAATATAAAAAAATAGAGACCATGTCTGGCAATGTTTGCAAAAATAAGTACTTAGATCAGAATTGATGAAGGAGAGGAAGAAGAATAATGATTACTAAAAATAAGTTTGTTTACATATAATTACAATAACAAACTCTTCTGTTAGAAAAAAACAACAGCAACAACGACACTCGAATTTAAAAAATCAGATTTAGTTGATACTTGCTTAACAGCCTACTTGGCGTATCGGTCTAGAGTGATTGTACGTTACAAGCAGTTAATAGCAAAGTATTACAGATGATGATGAGTTCAATCCTTGTCGGCTGCGATCTGTTAATAATTTTCACATATAGAGTTTTATTGACTATTAACTAAATAAACTTGACATTAAAAGTTTTTCTGAAGATTATTATAACTGGATAATATGAAACTAGTAAGAAACAAACCAGGATGTCTAAATTTTTAGAAAAATTAAAATTTTTCTTTCACACTTTTCTCAATTCAAAACCATATATAAAAAAAATTATAAAAAAAAAAAATTTTGATGAAAAAAAAAAAATTGATGGAAAAAAAATGAATGAAAAAAAAATTTATGAAAACAAAAAATTTTATGAAAAAAAAATTGATAAAAAAAATTGATAAAAAAATTTGATAAAAAAAAAAATTATGAAAAAAAGTTTGATGAAAAAAAAAAATTAATTTGATAAAAAAAAAATTTGATGAAAAAAAAAAATTTTTTGTTGAAAAATAATTATGTTACTTTTAATTCACCAGCTGGTGAAAAACGGTGTTATTCACCACGAGGTGAATTATTATCCAAGTTACAAACCCAAGTTATTAAAATTTTTGGTTTTAAGAAAATAAAAATAGTAATTCTTGTTTTCTTTTCCGTTAATCGTTACACTGAAAGAATTATTGTTCATAATATCTATGAACATATTTCATAAAACCAAATTCATAGAATCTATGAAACAATTCATTGGCTGAATGAATATTCATTAGTATTTTGAAATATTTCATAGAATTTTATTCATAGATTTTGTAAGATTCATAGAAAAAATTCATAGAAAAAATTCATAGAAAAAAAATGTCATTAATAATTTTTTAAAAATTAAAATAATGTTACAATAATTAAATAATTTGAATAAATATATTAAAAAACATAAAAAACGTAAAAAAAAAAAAAAATATTGCTGCCCAGGCGGGGTTCGAACCCAAGACCTACCGGCTGGGAAATTTATAATCGACGCCTTAGCTAGCAGCGCCACCAAAGGAGGAAAAACTCGCCGTCTAACACTTAGTTTTGTAATGTTCGTTATTTTTTTTTTTTGCAAATACACAAACATTTTGTTTTCTACAAACATACACACAGATTTTGGCAGAGCATTGCGGCAGAGCATAATATTTTAAAACAGGATATTTAACAAAATAGATTTTAAGTGTTATAACTTGTTTATTTACTTTAGCTCAGTGGTTAGAGACTAAGCTTCACGAACAACTGGTATTGTGTTCGAATCTCGGTGGGGATCAGTTAAAAATAAATAAATTTTTAAAAATAGAATATTGTAAATAAATAAAAATAAAATAATAAAGTAAATAAAAATTAAATAATAAAATAAAAAAAATAAAATTGAACAATAAAATTTTTTTCCATAGCCTATGAACTTTTTCATAGGTATCTGGTTTCTATGAATTTGTTTCATAGATTCTATGAAGGGTATCATTGGCTCACTTCTAATGATTTTTTTCATAGAATCAATGTACGTTTTCATAGCCGTAATGAACAAAATTCTTTCAGTGTAGCTTATATAGTCAAACTGAGGTGGCGTCCTGCAACTTTTTTAAAATTAAACACCAGCCAAAAAATATTATCATGTTAAAAAACAAGATTTTATTGAAACAAATCAAAAAATATACCACCCGTAGGGCACATTCGCCAGCAAACTACCCCATTCTAAGTGGCGTATCAACCCCATGGGGTACATCCATCATCGGCGAATGGGTATGGGTCACTTTCGCCGGGGAAACTACCTCCATTTTACGTGGCGCATGTGCCCCCATGGGGTACATTCGCCGGCAAAGCTGACCCATCCTCTATCTGGCGAATGAGCTCCAGGAGCGTGTGCTCACAAATTTTTTTTTTTTTTTAATTAATTAGTACTTATTAAAACATTGCAGTTTTGTTTAATGGATAGTAATGGTTTACCACAATAAGCTGAATATTTGTAACTCACGAAATCAAAAAGTTATTACAAAGTATACTGGACTAGGTAATATTTTTTCAGCAACCTAACAAATACAAAAACACATCAGTCCGCTATCACGTGAAAGAAGAACGGTCAAAGTTCATAGTAGGGTTTGCAATGCGGTTTTAATCGTAACCGTAACCGCGGTTAACCGCATTGTTTAACCGTAACCGTAACCGCATTAAAAATACTGCAGTTACGGTTAATTTAGTTAAAATATGACTTGTTGGGCTCAAGAGTTTTTTATAGAAAAAAATAATGAAAAAAGAACAAAGCATAATAAAAAATTTATAGACACAAAAAATGCCTCAGAATTTGAATAATTTTCTATTGAAAAAATTTCTCAGAGTCTAAATCTAAATAATCTAAAACAGTTTTTATAAAAACTATGTCTCAGGAAAATTAATCAGGCTGATAAAAATGACAATGTCTAAGGTGCAGTGCGTAGTTAAAATATAAAATGATACATCCAGAGTATTCTCTACAAACACGAGGCTTAGGAAAGGAGACGGGCTTGCCTGCACACTGTTTAACCTGGCACTAAAGAAGATCATAAGACAAGCTGATGTATGTACGGAGGGAACCATTTTCAATAAATCAACGCAGATACTTGGGTATGCTGATGACATTGATGTGATCACGAGAAATGTTAATGAATTGGAAAATAATGCTCAACGCCATGGAAATTGGCTTTAAAAATGTAGAAAAAACTAACTACATGCTGGTGACCGCGAACAACAGGCGAAGAAAGCGTCTCGGACCTAACATAACATATGGAGATGAAAGTTACAAGGTATCAGATAATTTTGTTTTTTGGGCTCTTCAGTAAATAATACCTTGTCGTCTGACGAAGAGATTGGTAAGCGCATCGCCGCAACCAACAGGAGTTTCTTTGGCCTAAAAAAGCATTTTATGTCAAAGTCGCTTACGAGGACCTCAAAAATAAGGCTTTATAAAACACTGATACTACCTGTTTTGATGTATGCGAGTGAAACATGGTCTATATCTGATAAAAATGAGTCAAAGCTGGGAGCCTTTGAGCGTGTGCTGTTACGAAAAATGTCCCAGCAAAAATTGGCATTACCAGTAATGGGTTTTGTAATCCGAAACAGATGTTAATAAGTAGTTACTTATTGAATGAAACACTAATTATTTTAACAAGGGCGTGAGACAAAAATAACTAGTGAAAAGTATGGAGATAAATAAGTAGTTACTGACTCGGATTACTAATAAGGAGTAAAAACCCATTACCAATAAGAAGTAAAATAATTAGTTAATTAAAACATTTAAAATTTAACTTGTTTTTACTGAAACTTAAAAAATACGTAATTTTTATTAAATTTTTAAGTACTTTTTAAGTTAATTGATGTGTAAAGGTTAAAAACTGCAAGAGCAAGGAGATATTATTACTTAGAAGTGCTTTTATAACATATTACTAAAAAGAAGTTACTTTTGGGCTTAAAATAATGTTAATGGTATTGGGTACTCATTATAAATAATGTGCTTGGTAATGATTACTTTTCACAACTCATTACCATGTTTTTGCTGGGGTATGGTCCAATATATTGAAATGGTTCTTGGAGAAGCAGATACAATAGTGAGCTCTATATACTGTTTCAAGATATTGACGTGGTACAACGCATAAAGATTAATCGATTGCGATGGGCAGGTCATGTACAACGGCTTGACAACTCGAACCCGACGAAGAAAGTTAGAGCCGAGTCACAATTGGCACCACATTCGGTCACCACAAAATGAATGAAAAGTAAAAAATCGCCTTCTGGTAGACCACGCTGCCGCCAGAATAGACTATATTCTATTTTTGTGGTTCTTTCTCACCACCCACTCATTTTTTTCAAATTTGTATCAGGTAGCGTTGCCATATGTTCAAAAAAATATGGTATTTTTTCCAATCGGAGTTGATATAATGCCTGTTCGTTTACCTTACTACAATCTACTCATTTTTACTACTTTTACTACAGATGGAAATTTTCAGTACAAAAAGTAAACAGAAATTTCCAGTTGTAGTAAAAATAGTAAGAAATTTAAGTAAACAAACAGACCTACACTGAGGGAAAAAAGCATATTTAAATCAAACATTTTCGTTTTTAATTTGAAAATGCTCCATTATTTTCCAAAAATCTTATTATTTATATTGAAATATGTTGATTTAAAAATAAATATTTTTGTTTTAAAGTTGTTAAACTCTTAATTTAAAAATGAATAATCTTAAATTTATTATGCTGTCATAAAAAATCGTTAAAAATTTGAATTATTGTCAATTCAAATTTTCATTATAAAAACAACATTGTTTCATTTTCAATTTGATGTTAAACAATTTTAATTTTAGTTGTGAATTGACATTTCGAAATCATATGTCAAATTTTAAGTTGAAAACATTTTCAATTTGAACATATTTATTATAAAACAAGTAAGAAAATTATAGTCGGTCAAGACCGACCATATAATACCCTACACCAAGGTTTCCCGGAAAATGGGTCCCATGGATCGATTAGATCTATATGTTGTAAAACCTTTAATAAGTGAAGAAAACACTCACAAATCAAATTTGAGTGAAATAGGCTTCTATTTGTTGACAATAAACCGCTTTAACTGAATATCGGGCGAAATTTTCACAAGGGGCCTGAGTCCAAAACTGGTCCGATGATTATCAGGTTTGATAAGGTTATTTAAGTACGCGTTTAACATACACAAACAAAATTTTAATTAAATATTTTCTATTTTCATGAAATTTGAGACATTTATGTGAAAATCGGGAAGGTGGTTTGTATGGGGGCTACAAGAAGAACTGGTCCGATTTCTTTGAAATTCGGAATGATGATATGTGAAGACAAAACATGTTTACCATCCAAATTTCAAAGCGATACCTTCTATAATACGGTTATTAGAGTCATTTGAGCCAAAACTAAAGAGGACCTTTGTATGGGGGCTAGGTCTAAATATGGACCAATTTTTTCCAATTTCAATAGGCTTCGTCCTTGGGCCAAGAGAGACTTAAGTTTCAAATTTCAAGTCAATTGATTAAAAATTGCGACCTGTATCGTGTTTACACCGTTTACATGGACAGACAGACAGACAGACGGACGGACGGACGGACGGACGGACGGACAGACGGACGGACGGACGGACATCGCTAAATCGACTCAAAAAGTGATTCTGAGTCGATCGGTATACTTTAAGGTGGGTCTAGGACCAATATTTCGGGTAGTTACAAACATCAGCACAAACTCATTATACCCTGTACCACAGTGTGGTGTAGGGTATAAAAATAATGCGTCATTTCTTAATTTTTGTAAAAAAAATGTAAATTTTTGTTAAAAAAGGAATAGTCCCTAAGATATAATGAATTATATCTGTAAAAAAAATAAATTTATGTTTAATATCTATAATCGATGGTAAGTTATAAACTTAAATATGTTTTTTTTGTTAACTAACTTGATTTTGTTTTTCTTTAGTTAAAGGGCTTCTCTGGTTGTTGTCGTGGAAAAAATAATTGATGAGAATTATAAACTGGACTTTAAAATTCGATTCCCGGAAAGGAAATTAATAAAATAATTAAGTTTAATCAAGTTAAGTAAAATGTGCAATTTTTAAGTAATTTAAGTTTTTAATACAGTCAATATAGTCTGATAACAACGTTTACTAAAATGGCTACATAGACTGGGTTTCACATACAAATATCAAAAATCTTATACAAAACTGCATATTATTTCTTTATTATTTTAAATAAATTGTTTAATATTAAAATTAAAAAAAAAATGTTTTAATAAATAAAATAAAATGGTATGGAACAACATAAAAATAAAAATATATCAACCTTAAATCAATAATTTCTCAACTTTAAATTGAAAATGAAACAACTTTGATTTTAAAACGTTAGTTTTTATTCGCCCATTTTAAAAATAAAAATAAACATTCTCAAATTAAGCAAAAACAAAGTTTGTTGACTTTTGTCACTGTTTTCTTTTTAATTTGAGAATGTTTCTGCTTGATTTGAACATTTTTTTTTCTTAGTGTATATTTTGTGTGTGTTGCAAGCAAGAAACATTTTGTACCTGTAGGTAACATGTTTGTATAGAATAACTAAAGAAAAAAAATAATGTGTAACTGATGTGTAAGTCGTTTTCTTCATAAAATGTGTCTGGTCGTCTGCCGCTTAATTTAATGTGTCGCACTCTCTTCTGCTGTGGTTCGTCGTCGGTGGTGCCAATTGTGACTCGGCTCTTATGCAATTTCAACCTACACTCAACCAAAAATCATTGTATTCCCAAAGAAAATCGCTGTAAATTCAACAGAAATCATTGTTGATTTTGACCCTACAAATATTTATGTTGATTTCAATAAAAATTATTGTCAGTTTTTGTAAAAGTTGATCAACTCGTTTTTTTGTAAATCAACTCGTATTTTTTGTAAACTTAACTCATATTTTTGTTGATATAAGAAATTTTATTAATAAAAAAAGCTTGTTGTTATTTGTTAATATTCTTTTATTAAGTAAAAATCACAATATTTTTTAGAATTATCACCGGCTTTTTAAGCTGCACGAGATTTTCACACACACTTCGTTTATTTATGTTATGCACTCGTAAGCCATTCTCCAGTTTTCTAATGACACCAAATCAAAAACTTTAAAAAAAACAAAAAAAAAACAAGTAAGAAAATTATAGTCGGTCAAGACCGACCATATAATACCCTACACCAGAGTTTCCCGGACCATGGGTCCCAAGTTCAAACATGGACTGATTAGATCTATATTTTGTCAAATCTTTAATAAGTGTAAAAAGCAATCACTAATCAAATTTGAGTGGAATAGGCTTCTTTTTGTTGACAATAAATCGCTTCAACTGAATATCGGGCGAAATTTCCACATGGGACCTAAGTCCAAAATGGTCCGATGATAATTAGATTTGATAAGGTTATTAAAGTACGCGTTTAACATACACAAACAGAATTTTAATTAAATATTTTCTATTTTCATGAAAATTGAGAGATTTATGTGAAAATCGGGAAGGTTGTTTGTATGGGGGCTACTAGAAGAACTGGTTCGATTTCTTTAAAATTCGGAATGGTGATTTGTGTGAATAAAATATTAATTCCTGCCAAATTTTGAAAAGATACCTATTAAAATGCGACTATTAGAGTCATTTGAGCCAAAACTAAAGAGGACCTTTGTATGGGGGCTAGGTCTAAATATGGACCGATTTTTTCCAATTTCAATAGGCTTCGTCCTTGGGCCAAAAGAGGCTTAAGTTTTAAATTTCAAGTCAATTGATCGAGAATTGCGACCTGTATCGTGTTTACACCGTTTACATGGACAGACAGACGGACGGACGGACGGACGGACGGACGGACATCGCTAAATCGACTCAAAAAGTGATTCTAAGTCGATCGGTATACTTAAAAGTGGGTCTAGGACCAATATTTCGGGTAGTTACAAACATCAGCACAAACTCATTATACCCTGTACCACAGTGTGGTGTAGGGTATAACAAGTAAGAAAATTATAGTCGGTCAAGACCGACCATATAATACCCTACACCAGAGTTTCCCGGAAAAAATGTCCCGGAATATGGGTCCCATGGACCGATTAGATCTATATTTTGTCAAATCTTTAATAAGTGTAAAAAACACTCACAAATCAAATTTGAGTGAAATAGGCTTCTATTTGTTGACAATAAACCGCTTTAACTGAATATCGGGCGAAATTTTTACATGGGGCCTAAGTCCAAAACTGGTCCGATGATAATCAGATTTTATAAGGTTATTAAAGTACGCGTTTAACATACACAAAAAAAAATTGTAATTAAATATTTTCTATTTTCATGAAATTTGAGAGATTTATGTGAAAATCGGGAAGGTGGTTAGTATGGGGGCTACAAGAACAACTGGTCCGATTTCTTTAAAATTCGGAATGGAGATTGGTAGAGACAAAACAAGTTTAAGTACTTGCCCAATTTCGAAAAGATACCTATTATAATACGGTTATTAGAGCCATTTGACCCAAAACTAAACAGGACCTTTGTATGGGGGCTAGGTCTAAATATGGACCGATTTTTTCCAATTTCAATAGGCTTCGTCCTTGGCCCAAGGGAGGCTTAAGTTTCAAATTGCAAGTCAATTGATTTAAAATTGCGACCTGTATCGTGTTTACACCGTTTACATGGACAGACAGACGGACGGACATCGCTAAATCGACTCAAAAAGTGATTCTGAGTCGATCGGTATACTTAAATGTGGGTCTAGGACCAATATTTCGTATAGTTACAAACATCAGCACAAACTCATTATACCCTGTACCACAGTGTGGTGTAGGGTATAAATATAATATTGTAGGAATACATAGAGTAACCAATGTATTTTATTACTTACCAAATATTTACAGATCAGAATCTGATCATTAGATCCTATTTTTATTTATTTTTATAATATTAAATATTTTTGTAAGAAACAAACACATAAAATGATTTTATAAGAGACAAACAAATTTCCCATTGCAATGCATTGCTACCAACTTGATAATACAAAAATGAACGAACAGGGTTGTTTTTTCTTTTTTGGTTTTATCTATTGAATTCTGTATAAGCGTTGTAAATAGTTAATTCAAATTTACTGATTATTCAACGATATCAACATTAATTTTTGTTGAATACGGCAATATTCTGTAAAACTTGATCTACAATGGGTTTACTAATTTTTCTACTAACAATAAGATATTTCTATGAGTGTACTGGACAGAGACAACGTGGCAGGCCCAAGCTAAGATGGAGTGATGGAGTCGATGAAGATTTTCGAAAAACTGGCACGAGCAACTGGATAACAGTAGCAGCAGATAGAGAGATGTTCAGAGCAAGATTGGAGGCAGCCAAGACCAGGGGTAACTCACGAATAGTAGTGTCAGTAATAACGAAGTCGTTATCTACAGATGGCAATCTTTTTTTTGGGAACGATTTGGGAATAACGAAAAATAAACATTACAAAATTTTAAAATTATGAATGAAAATTATTTGTGTTGTGTCACTTGAAAATAAAAAAATACATAATAAAAAAACGAAATGAATGTAATTAAATCAAAACAACCTGCAAAATAAAAATAAAAGGTAAACAAATTTTCCAGCTTTCCCAGATACCATTTGTAAAACTAACACCACCTTTAAACGTCAAAAAGAATTGACTCTTGCATAGTCCCAGCAAAAAAAGAGCTTACCATTCACTACAAAATTCACCACAACTTATGAACCAAATGTACTTCTTCTTCAACTGAAACATTGATGAATTTAATATGGGCGTGACACACAAAGTATGTTCTTTTTATCGCCACTTTTCAGTGGCGAAAGATTGACACTTAAGTATAACATATATCACTAGTGTTTTTATCACAACTTCTGAAGTAGTGATCCGGATGTTAATATAACTTGACCTTTTGGAAGCACTTTTTTCATAACTTCTTTAGAAGTACATGTTTCTTGGCATTTTGGGTGTGATTATCTCATTTTTATTTGGTGATATAGAACTTATAAATTAGAAATTCTTTTTTCACTTATTTTTGTAAAATAAATTTTTATTTACACTAAAAACACTGTTCGACAGCAAAAACCTTCCAGTGAAATTTCTAACTGGTCCTTATAGATTTTGGTCTGCTGCTTCCAAATCTACCGTCCAAATTTTTCTAGCACGTACCGTTTTTGAGATATTCGCTGTTAAAAAGAAAAAAACACTTTTAAGGGTCCACTGTTACGTATTCTTACGTTGCTTCCACGAAATAGGATAAAATGGACCTCCTGATTCCAAAACTGCAATCCACAATTTTCAAGCATGTTCTGTTTTTGAGATATTCGCGTTTGAAAATTTTAGTGTGATTTATAAAGAATATAAGTGCGTATCAGTAGAGTTTGAGTTTTTCAAACGCCAATATTTCAAAAACAGTACGCGATAGAAAAATTTGGATGCCAGATTTGGAATAAAGATGCCTTATTTTTACTAAATCGAGTTCTATTGTGTTTGAGCAACTTAAGAATACGTTACAGAGGACACCCAAATATTTCAATATTAAAACGCGAATATCTTAAAAACCTTACGTGATAGAAAAATTAATTTCATTGATAATCTAACGTATATACTTCAAATTTAAAAAGGAGTAATTATAGAGATCACAAAACTATTAAAATTCACGGCGAATTGATTCACAAGTTTGTTTTGACCACAAGCCTATACCTCAATTTTCTAAAAAGCTTAAACAATCTTTAATAATGTGATGCAGCAACATACGCTTTAGTTCGTAAATGTATTTATTAAATTTAGGACCAACTTTTTTTGATATAAGATATGAAATATGAAAAATTTATCAATAATCGATTTTCGTCTTTTCGATTTTTTAAGCTCTAAATAAAAAGAAAAGAAATGCTATTACCAAATTTTGTCACCATTTTTGCAAAACCTAAAATTGCATACTTCGTGTATCACCTTCATTCTAATTGTTTCAGTTGAAAAAGAAGTGATTTTAAAACTATTGATTTTAAAACTACTTCCTACGGAATATGAAGTTCGGCACCTATCGCTACTTTGTATGTAGTGAAACACTAATTCTTTTTGAACCACTTCGTTTATTTTTTGCTGGGGTCTTTATATATTTAAGTTTTTAGCCAAGACCCACCCCGGGTTGTAGCGCTAGTGATGATGATGATGAATAATATAATTTTTTTTTTGAGTGTACAATTTTTTTGAGTTTATAATTTTTTTGATTGTAATTTTTTTTTTTTGTTTGAGAATAGAAAGGTTTTGAATGAACGAAACACTGTAAAATATTTTTGTAGCCTACCACTAAGCTTTAAAGCATTTTTAGTGTGTTTTTCAACACGTGAATTTGCGAAATAAAAAACCATCAAAAATTCACGTTTTGCTAATAACTCATATGTTTACACTCGTTCGCATACTTACAGAAAGACAGTGTTGCCAACTATAATAACTTTTTTTTTAGTTTTTTCTTATCAATATATTGGGAACTAGCAGGCCCGCCCGGAGCTTCGCCACCGGTAATATTAAATACCGGATTAAAGAAGAATCAGGATAAGAATCTCCATTTCTAAAATTCTCTCCTACAGAATTTTTATTTTATTTAATTTTTATTGTTGAAGTCTTTCATAAAAACTATTTAGAATAAACAATAAAATTAAAACAGCCCCGTTTAGCTTGGAATCGTGTTCGTTTCGGTAAAAAATGTTCTTGAAAATTTTCGAGCCCATTCACTCCATTTCGTTCCCCGTTCTATTCCATTTCGTTTCCTTTTCTATTCATTTGTTTCCCTTTTAATTCCATTTTGTTCTGAATTCCAATTCATTTCGTTCCATGTAGGATGCATTCCTTAAAAAAAATTAAAGTACCACAGTAGAATAATTTATAACCCCATTAAAATCGAAATTTCCAGAAGGTACTTTTTCAGAATGATTTTTTGGGCTGGAGGATCCCACATTTCAAGTTACTATGACCAACTTTTCAGGAGATAGAAAAAGTTACAAAGTTCACTACTTTGCAAGTACTTATTTGCCCCAGTAAAATAGGAATTTCCAAAAAGGTAATTTTTCGGAATGTTTTCAAATTAGATGAGTAGTTTCGGAGATTTTAAAATTTTATGTCTTTTGACCCAAATTGATCTTTAAAATGGGTGTGGCCAATGAAACCTACCCTAACTCACCCTGAAGGAAAATTCTAAATATTAGTGAAAACATTTTTGAAATTCCATAATAAGTTTCGTATATTTACAAATTTTACGCAGATGAACCGTAGCCTATGTCTAACCATTCTTAATGCTGGTGAAAACATTTTTTAAATGCCCGAGTAAAAATTTTCTGGTCTAATCATATATAATTTGATACAATCTTATATGAGTTAATATGCTTCCGTATAAATTTATATAAAATTTTATCTATCACTTTGATACGGTTGATCCACTTTATATGGTTAGATATTGCTCCATATATGATTAGATTCGTATTTTGGTTTTGCTCATCAAATTATATAAAAATTGATATTATAAGATCAATTTGATCTAATTAGATTTGACCAAATTCAGGATCAAATTGTATCAATTTTTATATTTTTTGATCCAAAGTAATACAATTAGATATTATTTGATACAACCATTTTACGGATCAAATTAGATCTATTTAGTAAAATTAGCATAATATTTTTACTAGGGTGAGTAGTTTCGGATATTTCGAAATTTTATGTTTTTGGCCAAAAGTGGGCGTAGAGGTGGGTGTGGTCGAAGAGAGCTAACCCATGTCCACCCTGAAGGACCATTCTTAATGTATATTTGTGATAACATTTTTTAAATCGGATACGTAGTTTGATCATATTTAAATTTTACATTTTTCTTGCCGAAGGTGGGCGAAGAAATAGGCGCGGTCAATTAAACCTAGAATATTTCCACTCTGAAGGACCAAGTATTGATGAAAAAATTTTGGAAATCAGATGAAAAATTTTGGAGATTTAAAAATTTTATTTGTTTTTTGCCAAAAAGTGGGCGTAGATGTGGGCGTGGTCGATAAAACCCAGCATATGTCCACCATGAAGGACCATTCCAAGTATGTATTGGTGAAAAAAATTTTTGAAATTGGTTTAGTAGTTGTGGAGATTTTGAAATTTTATGTTTTTTTGGCTTAAAGTGGGCATAGGCTAGGTTTCACGCAGGTCGATGAAACCTAGCCTATGTCGACCCTGGAGGAACTCTCTAAATATTGCTGAAAACTTTTTTGAAATCGGATGAGTAGTTTCACAGATATTTAAACTTTAAGTTTTTTACCAAAAGTGGGCGTAGATGTGGGCGTGGTCGATGAAACCCAGCCTATGTCCATCCTGGAGGAAGGATCATTTCAAGTATGTATTGGTGAAACAATTTTTGAAATCGGTTCAGTAGTTTTGGAGATTTTTCAAGTTTACGTTTTTTAGCCAAAAGTGGGCGCAAAAGTGGGCGTGGTCGATTAAACCTAGCCTATGTTAACCCTGGAGGAACACTCTAAATATTGCTGAAAACTTTTTTAAAATCGGATGAGTAGTTTCATAGATATTTAAATTTTAAGATTTTTATCAAAAGTGGGCGTAGATATGGGCGTGGTCGATGAAACCCAGCATATGTCCACTATGAAGGACCATTCCAAGTATGTATTGGTGAAAAAAATTTTGAAATCGGTTCAGTAGTTTTGGAGATTTTTTAATTTTACGTTTTTTGGCCAAAAGTGGGCGTAGGAGTGGGCGTGGTCGATGAAACCTAGCCTATGTCCATCCTGGAGGAACACTTTAAATATTGCTGAAAACAGTTTTGAAATCGGATAAGTAGTTCCGGAGATTACCCTCTACAAACAAACAAAAAAACAAATATACAAACATTACCTCTTTATAATATTATAAGTAATGAGTAGGGCAAGTACTTTCATGAAAATGCATATTTTTACTCCGCACTCTAAACATAACATAAATTAAATATCTATCCGAATCAATAAATTTGCAATAAAATGGCATCGATTTGTAGTTGCATATTTTTGCATATTTTGGTATAAATGCATATTTTTGCATATTTTCACATAAATTGCACTTTTTTTAATTTTCATTAACATTTTTTCAAAAAATCATTTCAAAAATTTAATCTAACAAACATAATCTAAAACCAATCCACAACTTCTTGTAAAAAATATTATTTTCTGATAGAAATGATATTCTGAGACAGTTTTTCTAAAAATTTGTTTCTAAAAAAAAAAAATTTAGATTCTTAAATAAAGCTTTAAATTTAAAAATATCTTACAGAAAAATGGACTCAGAAAAGCCTATACAAAAACATTTATTCTCCAGGTCAGATTGAATTTTAGAGAAAATTGCACAGTAGTTAAGAAGTTATGAACAAATTCATGAAACTAAGATTGGTTTTATCCCAAATTCACGCGTTGAACAAAGCGCTTAACGCTTTTTAGTAGAGATTTTTGGCCACAAAAATATTTTACTAAGAATTTTTGTGACTCAAATATTTTTTTAAACTCAAAAAAATTTTACACCCCAAAAATATTTTTTTCAAAAATTGCTTAAGTATTTGACTTCAAATTTAATATTTCTAGTAAAGCATTTTTTTACGTCCAAGTCGATTTTAAAGTTTCTAATTGTTTATTTATAAAATTTGTTCCAGAAATATTTTTTGACCTCTAAAGAAAATTTGTTCATTTAAAATTTTTTATCACAAAATGTGTCATTAAAAAAATATTTTCCAATTAAAAGCTGAGTCCACTCAAAAAACATTTATTTAATATTGTAGAGGGAATTAAAGTATTTGAAAAAACTAATTTATGTTAACAAAGCCCTTTTTGAAATTAAAAATTTTAATACATATTTTTAAATTTTAAGTGCATATTTTTCGAATTTTAAGTGCATATTTTTGATTTTTAGATGCATATTATAGGCACATATTTTCAATTTTTAGATGCATGGAAGTACTTGCCCTAGTAATAAGTACTTTCATGAAAATGCATATTTTTACTCTGCATTGTAAACATAACATAAATTAAATATCTATCCGAATCAAAGAATTTGCAATAAAATGGCATTGATTTGTAGTTGCATATTTTTGCATATTTTGGTATAAATGCATATTTTTGCATATTTTGATAAAAATTTGACTTTTTTAAATTTGATTAATATTTTTTCAAAACTTCCTTAGGAAAATTCAAACCATATCCCCTATTTCTTATAGAAAAATATATTTATTTATCGAAATCATATTCTAATGCATTTTTCAAAGAAAATGGATTCTGGAAGAAGAATTTTTAGATTCTGAAAATTTTTTCCTATTTAAAATGTTCCTATTCTGAGATATTTATGAATATCTCTTCACAAATCGTAAAGAAAAAATGTTTTAGAATCTAAGATTTTTTACAGGAAAATTGCATTTTTATTTTGATTAGAGTTAGGGTGGGGTCTTTTGCCTTTAAGTTAATTTTTTTAATTGAAAATCGGAAAATTCCGAAAAAAAGTATTTTAAAAATAAATTTTTTTTTTTTAGAATAAAGAACACATAGCATTGAAAAATAACTTGTTTTAGAAAAAATATTGTATTTTTATATTTTTTTTTTCTTTTAGAAACTTTTTTACTTCAGAAACATTTAGTGACTCAGGGACAAAACTTCTCATGTAAAAAAATATTTTACAACCTAAAAATTGTTTCCACTAATTTATGTTGACAAATTATTTTTTTTTAAAATAAAAACAATAATTTTTAGATGCATATTTTTAAAGTTTTTAGTGCATATTTTGGATTTTTAGACGCATATTATAGGCACATATTTTAGGTTTTTAGATGCATGAAAGTACTTGCCCTAGTAATAAGTAATAAGTAATAAGTAAGTATAGATTGAACACAATCAAAAAAATTTTAAAAATCTATACTTGAAAAATTGACTTTTTGCCGCCAAAATTCAAAATTCAGCCAAAGTGCAGCGTCGTTTAGGAATTATTGTGGTTTCGGTATGGAACATCCGGTCTATGTGATTAGTCTTTGACTCCGCCACTCCTAACCTTACCAAAGTTAGGGTATAAAATGCAATAAGATCACTAAGAAACGGTGGTGACGGTGGCGTGTGAAGTATGTAGTAGTTGTTGTTTTCAACACCAATTTCAGTTGTTTTTATATGAAAAATCTCAAACAACTTCTTTTTGTAGCTGTTTTAAAAAATAGATACAAAAAATATACTACATTGTAGTAACAGTTGTTTTATGAAGTTGTTTTTTTGTCTATCAGAAGACTTGTATTTTTCTAGAAATGTTTAGAAAAACGGATGTGTTAAACGAGCTGGCCTGTGGGATGCAGCAGGAATTCATTATTTAAACAACTTACAAATGTAGTTGTTTTAACTGTCTTTTGTACTGCATTCTACCGATATGATCTCTTAGATCCATTGGTTGTCGTGATTCCACATTTCAGGCGCGGATCCAGGGGGGGGGAGAATGGGATTTCTCCCCCCCCAAAACGATTTCAAAAAAAAAAAAAGGAAAGGAAAGGAAAGGAAAGGAAAAAAGAAAGGAAAGGAAAAAAGAAGGAAAAGGAACAAAGATACACTCAAAAAAAAAAGTTTGTAAATTTACAAGTAAAAGGTCTTGTAATTCTATTTTACTAATATTTTTGTCTTTTTACATAAAATCTGGTATATTTAATAAAATGAAAACTACAGTTTGCTTTGTAATTTTACTATTATATGTTGGTAAATTTATTTTACAAATTTTTTTGGTAAATTTACTAAAAAGTGAATTATTTTACCAATTAAAAAAATATTACAAGGTGTTTAGTTTTATTACACAAGAAAACTGTAATTGTACAACAAAATTTTACTTGAAGTTATTTAGTCTTTCTACCAAAAAAATGTTTTATTACAAATATTTTTTTTTTAAGATTTTTTAAATCGTTTTCAAGGTTTTCAGTTTTTTAACACAAAAAAATGTAATTAAACAAAAAATATGTATTGAAAAGTACAAAACTCCAATGTAATTTTACAAAACTTATTTTATTACTAGAATTAATGTTGTTTTATAAAAAAAATAATAATTATTCAACAATAGGACTCGCAAAAATTTTCTAAGTTTAGATTTTTTTTTGCGTTTTGGAGTAAAAAATTTTGTTAAAAATCATTTTTTATTAATAAAAAATTTCATGAAAAAAAAAAAATTAAATTTTTTAAGTTCCAGATACAACCATTTTTCAACTAGTTCTAAGCTTTACCAAAAAAAAAATTTTACACCATTTTTTTTGGTAATTTTCCTTAACTAAAATACCACAATTTGTATGTGTTTTTACTACATTACTCTTCTTGTTTTTTTTTTTGTATTTTTACCATTTTTTGGTAATTTTACCATATTTTTTTGGTAATTTTTTTTTTAAATTCGGCAACTACAATGTCAATAAAAAGCTGCCAATTATGAAAAATTAAGTTTTTCTTATTTTAACAGGTACTTAAACATCCAATCTACAATATCCAAAAATTTTTTTTCCGATTTTTTAAAAATACTTGTGAAAATAATTAAAAATTAAAAAAAAAATTGTTATTTTTTGACTACTTTTTCCTGAAAATATACGAAATTTCTTGTGTAGCCTCCTTCGCAATTCTCATATGTTCTACTTAAGAAAAACGAAATGTCGAAAAAAATAAAAAAGTGCAGTGTTATACATTAAAAAGTTTGTTAAAAGTGTTCAAGTGAAAAAAAAAAATCATTTCAGGTTGTTGAAGTGCTACTCCAGTTGCCGAAGAAGGAAAAATAAGATGCACCAATGGAAGAAAACCTTTAAATTTACAAAACAAATATGTAAATAAACCAAAATTTTTTGTAAATTTACAAAACAAATATGAAAATTTAAAAAACAAAATTGTATACTTACGAAAAAAGTTGTAATTTTACAAAAATGAAGTAGATAATACAAAAAACAATATTGTAAATTTACAAATTTTTTGGTTAAACTACTGTTTTTACGACAAAAAAATTAGAAAAAATGGAATATTTACAATAAAAATTTTAAATTTACCACTTTTTATTGTAAATATACAAGTTTTTTGCCATAAAAAATAGTAGTTTAACCAAACAATTTGTAAATTTACAATTTTGGTTTTTGATTTTCTACTTTATTTTGTAAATTTACAACTTTTTTTGTAAGTTTACAATTTTTTTTGTAAATTTTAATTTTTTTTTGCAAATTTACAATTTTTATTGTAAATATACGTGTTTTTCAATATTTTTTTGCGGTAAAAACAGTAGTTTAACCAAATAATTTGTTAATCTACAATTTATTTTTTTTCATTTTCTATTTTTTCTTTGTAAAATAACAACCTTTTTCTGTAAGTTTACAATTTTGTTTTGTAAATTTACCAAATTTTTTGTAAATTTACAAAAAAAAATGTTCACCTCGAAGTTAATATTTTACAAAAAAAATTGTAAATTTACATTTTCTTTTGTTAAATCAATTTACAAATTATCCCCGTAACATTACGGGGATTCTTGCTAGTATATATTTTACAAAACCTGCCCCGTAAAATCACGGGGATTTTATGTCATTTTACAAACTTTTTTTTTTGAGTGTAGAAGGACCAGGATGTAAAAATATTCTTAGGAGAGGTATATGTGTGCTCCTTAGGATAAAATTTTTCAAATGGCATATAAAAAACTTAAATGGCATTGAGTCGTGGAAATTTTCAAACCGAAAACCTTCCTTATAATTCTAAGGAAAAAGTGTTATTTTAAATAATTTTTATAGAAAAATCCCTCAGAATTTCAGACTTTATCTTTAGAAAATATTTTGATACTTATTTGTAGTGTCCGACCGAATATTCGGCTTCGGCTTAGGCCAAAAAGCACTATTCGGCCACTATTCGGCTTCGGCCACAATTTTGCCGAATAGGCCGAATAGCGAATAATTGTATAATATTTGTGCTTACGTGTTGAAAAACACACTAAACTAACTTTGAATCACATTAGTAAGCCACAAAAACATTTTACTAAGTGTTTTTGCAACTAAAAACATTTTTTTTTTAATATTCGGCTTCGGCTTCGGTTTGGCCGAATAGTGAAAATTTGGCCGAATATTCGGCTTCGGCTTCGGCCAAAAAAGGTGTATTCGGTCGGACACTACTTATTTGTATTGTCCAACCGAATACACTTGTTTTTAGCCGAAGCCGAATATTGGGCCAAATTTTCACGATTCGGCCGAAACCAAATCCGAATATTCCAAAAAAATACGGATTAAATTTCTACAGAAAAAACTTTTCAGAATCTGAGTTTTTCTATGGGTTAATAAATTTCCGAAGCTTCGAATTTTTTTATGGGAAAAGTTTTTAAGAATATGACAATTTCTATATTTTGTAGTAAAAATGTTTAAATCTTTTCTATAGAAAACAACATCAGAAACTGAGATTTTTTGTACGAAAAATCTCTCAGAATCTAAAAAATTTTCTGTTGTAAGATTCTGAGAATTTTTCTATAGAATATGTATCTCTGAATATGAAAAATGTTACAGAATCTAAGAAATTACCTCAGAAAACATTTGAAGGCATTAAAACCGTAAAATTTTTCAATTGAAAAATGTATAGAATTTTTAAGATTTATTTTTAGAAAAGTGTTATTTTTAGAAAAATTTATAAAAATTTCTTCATAAAATATTTTAGAAACTGATAATTTTCTTTTATGAAATATGTTTCAGAATCTGCGAATTTTTTTATGCTAAAAAGAATTTTTTTTTTTTTTTAAAATTGTTCGGAACATTCAACTTTTATTTTATTTTTTTCTTTATATAAGAATTTTTATATTAAATTTTACGGGTCTATTCACAGTTTTGACCGTCTATCTTTGTCATATGCCAATTTTTTGACTGAAAAGTCATATTAGTTTCCTATACAAACCTACAAGAACATTAAAAAATTTCATTGTCGTTTCGTTTTTAAATTTGTAAATAACATGATTTGTATAGAAAAATATTGTTTTATAACTATTCAATCATCAAAATCGGTCTATGACAGTCACAGTTAGTCATAACTGTGAATAGGGGCGTTTTTTTACTACCGACAGTCTTAGTAATGAAGTGAATTGTTCTGTCAAGATGCCCTTGTAAAAAAATTGGGTAAAAATGGGTTCCTCCCAAATTCTAAAGCTAAAGCCTGATTTACCCCCAGTTTTTGTATGACGAACGTCAAAAATTTTCATGTATTTTGTAATTGTAACAATAAGGAAACACATGCAAATTTTTGACGTTCGGCATTAATATGTTCGTCATACAGAAACTTATTACAATATTTTTTTTTTAAATTGAAAATTTATTTTTTTCTTCAGTTTTTATGTATTTACCTGGATACATTTAAAAATAAAATTATGGGATTTATGGGTTACTTAATGTTTAAAATATTACCAGAAATTCACACTACTACCCCCCCCCCCCGCACGCTTCCAAACATTTTTTGTTGTTTTCACAAAATTTTTGTCGTAAAAAAAATCTCCCCCCCCAAATGAAATTCCTGGATCCGCGCCTGCACATTTCGAGCTTTAATAATTAAGATGTGGTAAACATATGAAGTGAGAAGTACATAGGTATAATAATTTTTCAACAAACCAAATTATTTAGCCCACTCTAACGTAGATAAAATGCGTATGAGATATTTTCTTTATCTTAGTATATTATTTACAACTCGGTAAATAAGTAGAAAGTATCTCCCCATGTCAATTGTTGCATATATTAACTGTTTATCTCTGTTAAATATATGTAGATAAATACTAGATTAACAAATAAACGGTAAATAACTGATACACAAGTTGTAGCCTTCATATGCTTTGCAACAGAATTGAAATATTTCAGTTAATAAGTAACAGTAACTAAAGAAAGTACAAATTTAAGTGTTAAAATGGGATGTGAGCTACCAACAATTAAATATGCCGTTTTTCTATTCAATACCATAAGTGCGGTAGGTTTGCAAAATCTATATAAGACTTTATTTTCAACACAAACAAAATTTGTAGATATTTTAACATAAACAGTTAAATTCGACCAGTTTTATTTGGTATACGATTATTCTATGTTTATCAATAGATATGTTATCTCAAAAAACAAATAAATAAATAAATAAACTATAAAAATGCGAAAACAAAATTTGAAAAAAAAGATATTTTTATGTAGCAGCGATAGTTTATACCATGGCAAGAACAATCGAGCAATTAGTTGGTAGAAAACTTTTACTCTAGACAGAACTAAATCGAAAGATAAATTAAGAATAAAATCAGAAATGGGTTGTGCTACAGCGACTATCAAATATACAGTTTTCCTTTTTAATACATTATGTGCGGTAAGTTAAACGATATTGTTGTTTTTGAATATATCGCTCAAAATTTTATTTCTTTTTGCGATAATATGAGTGGAAAATATTTACATATATGTAAGTTCAAAGTTTCCCGTTGAGCAAGGCTCATAAATGAAAAACAGTTTATTTAAGTTCGAGGTCATTTATGTTTCCCATAATAAATTAATATAACAAGTACTTATGTAAAATTTACTTTCTCTTTTTCTGCTTTAAAAACAATCCTAGTTAAGAAAGTAAAGTTAACATATGTAAGTACTTGTTACATCGACGTATGCAGGGGGATGGCACTAGGGCAGGTGCCTTCCTTCTTCGATTCCAAAATTTTAAACCCTGCAAGCATTTCGATACGAAGAAGATACGCTAGCGTATTGCCTGGAAGATAAATTGTATTGCGGGGGATATCTTCTTCGTATTGCGGAAGAAACACCCTTTGGTAGAAATCGTGTCCCGAAAGCGATACGTCCAGAAGATACGAAAGCAACTCTTCTGGAGGATAAATGCGCAATATCGCCAGATAATCATTTGGAAGATAACTTGAAGATATCACTCAAATTTTACCTAGAAGATAAAAAGAAGATGTTGCCATTTTGTCACAGGAGATAAATTTACATTTATTTTTGCTTAGTTAAATTAAAAAAGGCATTTTACAAACAGTTGTATTAAATAATGATTTTCTCACTGTTTGCATGATCTTGAAATTGATTTTCTTCCTCAAAACTTGAGCATTGATTCTTGGAAATTTGTAGGACCTAATGGAGTTAAAAAATGCATTTATTAGATCTTGAAGCTCAATGGTTTTTTTTGCGAATTCATTACATACCTCAAAAACACGAATTTAATGATTTTTTGTTGATTTAGTGCAAATAAACAAAGAAAAACGAATTTAAAATGTTGAAAAATATTTTTGACAACAAATAAAATATTTTGATTTCGAATATTTTCCATCCGTATGATAAAAGGAAGATATCGTATATGTATCGCGCAGGTGAAAAATCACCTAGAAGATAAATTTTTGATAATTTGGCGATTTTAGCTACTTTATAAATAACAAAAAAAATATATATTTTTAAAAAATTGCTACAATATCCTCAAAATGATAAAAGTAAGATTTTATAATAATACTACTTTGATGAATTTCTATTACGATAAAAAGAAGATATTGCCGCAATTTCGTTTAGGCGATATTTCTTCCTAATGCTTGCAGGGAATTTTAAAAAAAAATTTAAATTAAAAAAAAAATCGTCATTTATATCGAAATATCAGTAAAATATGTTTAAAAACATATAAACATATTGGTTTTATCTAACACAAATTGTGTATCAGGATCGTGAAAAAAAATTTCTATAAACAATTTTTAAACTATAAGATTCAAAGACACTTTTTCTATATTAAAATCTGAGATATTATTTCTACAGGAAATTCTCAGATTCTCGTAATTTTGTTCTAGGGAAGCATATTTTGATTCTGATACATTTTCGATGACAAAAAAATATTGGGAGTTGTGTCCCCCTTTTAAAATTCCTGGATACGTCACTGTTATGTTTATTCAAAATGGGGAATATAAATGACCTTGAACTTGAATAAACTCTTTTTAATTGCTTGATTAAAAGGTCGAATAAATAACTAGGAGGAAAATAAGAGTTACCGGTTTTTTCTTAGCTGCCCAGTCTCATATTAAGCTGGTCAAAGGGGAGGGTAAAAATGCCTGCGAATTTTGTACTCTTGCCCAAAACATTAAACCATGATAATGTTTTGAGGAAGATTTGGGTGTACTTGCCAAAGCAAAGATTTTTTTAGAAAAAATAATGTTATATTACTTTGCTATTCCATGCAAAACGAATTGAAATACCAAAAGAGCTGTACATTTCGTAAGTGAGTGCAAAAACAAGTAAAAAAGTTAAATTCGGCCTTGCCGAATGTAGTGATACCCTCCACAATTCCAAAAAGATTATTGCAAAAAACTTTATTTAAAAGGAAATTACTTTAAAAAAAAAAAAAAAATTAAAAAAAAATTTCCGCGAAAAAAATTTTTGGAAAAAAAAATCCGCGATTTTTTTCTTTTTTTTGTCAAAAAATATGTTCGTACTTGTTTAAATACCATTTGGTGTTCAATTATGTTCACATATGTCAACCGGAAGCCGAATTAAAGCATTTTGTATTTTTAGGTTATGTTGAATGTACCAGGCACGTACGCAGGAATTTATTTTGGGGGGGGCCCAACATTTTTTTTGATTTCGTTTTTTCACCTCAATGTTTTTGAGCCTACATTTTTTTACATTTGTAGAAAAACAACATTTATTTCAAATTTAAGATAAAAAGGAATCGATTTTTTTTTTTTTGTAAAAAAGATTTGAAAATTTATGCAACTTTTCTTTAAAAATTCTCAAATATACCTTACGAGTAAAAACTAAAAACTATGGGATACCTTTAAGAATATAGGAAATTCTCCGATTCTAAGATACACATTATCGTAATACATGCGCGGGTACAAGGGGGGGGAAAAAGGGGAAATTTCCCCCCCCAGACCAAATTTCAAAAAGAAAAAAAAGAGAAAAAAAGAAAAAAGAAAGAAAAAGGGGAAAAAGGAAGAAAAAGAGGAAAAAAAGAAAAGAAGAAGGAATTAAAAAAAAAAAAAATTCCAAAGGAAAAAAATCTTAAAATCCAAAAATTTTTAATGGAAAAAAAATTTAAATTTTTTGAAGGAAAAATTAAAAAATTATAGGGAAAATCCGAAAATTTGTAAAGGAAAACTGTGACCAAATTTGGTACAAAAAAATTTAAAATGAAAGAAAGTATGAAGTGAGGTTGAGATTGCTAAAAATAGAATTGTAGTGTTGGAAACTGTCAAAATTTATTCTGTAGAAACTATAAATATTCACATATATAAAACACACTTTTTATTAACAAGACAAACCGACATTTTAAATCCTACTGATGATAACACTAACTGGGGTGTTTGAAGCCGGTATGGGAAATATCAGAAATGTCTATAATTTTTAGAAATTCAATTTTTCTTCTACATTTTTTCAACTTGAACCCTTATGACTTACAATTAGACTTTTTCTCAGAATCTGAGTTTTTTCTATAGGAAAAATGTCTCAGAATCTGAGACTTTTTCTATAGGAAAACTATCTCAGAATGTGGGACTTTTCCTGTAGGCAAAATGGCTCAAAATCTGAGACTTCTTCTATAGGAAAAGTGTCTCAGAATCTGAGACTTTTTCTAATAGAAAAATATCTCAGAATCTGAGACCTTTCCTAATAGCAAAATGTCTCAGAATCTAAAACTTTTTCTATAGAAAAAATGTCTCAGACACTGAGTCTTTTTCTACAGAAAAAATGTCGCAGAATCTGAGTCTTTTTCTATATGAAAAATGTCTCAGAATCTGAGACTTATTCTATAGGAAAAACGCCTCAGAATCTGAGACTTTTTCGATAGAAAAAACGCCCCGAAATCTGAGGCTTTTTCTATAGGAAAAATGTCTCAGACTCTGAGTCTTTTTCTGTAGAAAAAATGTCGCAGAATCTGAGTCTTTTTCTATAGGAAAAATGTCTCAAAAATCTGAGGCTTTTTCTATAGGAAAAACGCCTCAGAATCTGAGACTTTTTCTATGGGAAAACGCCTCAGAATCTGAGACTTTTTCTATGGGAAAAACGCCTCAGAATCTGTGACTTTTTCTATAGGAAAAATAACTCAGAGTCTGAGACTTTTTCTATAGGAAAAACGATTCAGGATCTGAGACTTTTTCTATAGGAAAACGCCTCAGAATCTGAGACCTTTCCTATTAAAAAAAATTCTCAGAATCCGAGAATTTTTCTATAGGACAAATGACTCAGAATCTGAGACTTTTTCTATAGAACAAATGTAGTTGAATCTGAGACTTTTTCTATAGGAAAAATGTCGCAGAATCTAAGAATTTTTCTATAGGAAAAATGTCTCAGAATCTGAGACTTTTCTTATGGGAAATATCTCAGAATCTGTGACTTTTTCTATGGGAAAATTGAAAAAAATTTCTCAAAATCTGTGAATAATAAAATTTTGAGAATAATTTAGAGGCAAAAGGTCGCAGCATTTGAAACTATTTTGCATTTTTGTCGAACTGTTGTTGAAAAATCGGCTGAAGTTTTTCAGAAAAAAGCTGCTAAATTATTTGATTTTATAGCTTCTTTTGAAGGGAAGTATCCCTTTTGTTGATTGTCCGACAACAGTGAATTGATGATTTTTTTTATTCGAAGTTAAAAAAAAAAATTCCCCCCCCAGACTCAAAAGCTGTACCCGCCACTGCGTAATAAAATCAAAGATTTTGAGACATTTTTGTAACGAAAGACTCCTTAAATTGCTGGAATTTTTTTAGTTTACAGGTTTTGAACACAAAAAAATATAATTCCAAGACATTTTAACAAAGAAAGATTTTTACTATACTTACGATTTAAAACATTTTTCGTATAGTAAATTTTAAAATTTTGAGACATTTTTTATACAGAAAAACTCTAAAGCTCTGAAAAATTTTTCGTGTAGAAAAATTCTCAGATTATTAGACATTTTTCGTATAGAAAAATTCTTAGATTTTGAGATATTTTTTGTATAGAAAAACTCTCAGGTTCTAAGAAACAGTTGTTTGATTTGAGACATTTTACTTAAAGAAAAATTCTCAATTTCTAAAACATTTTTCATACAGAAAAATTCTTAGATTCTGAGTCAATTTTCGTACAGAAAAACGTTTGCTTTTGAGACACTTTTAGTTTTAAAAATAAATCAGACTGAGACATTTTTCGTATTGAAAAATTCTGAAATTTTCTGAGACATTTTATGCATTGAAAAATTTTCGGATTCTGAAACATTTTTCGTATTGAAAAATTTTCAGATTCTAAGATATTTTTCGTATAGTTAATTTTGATTAATTGGTATAGAAAAATTCTGAGATCCTGAGATATTTTTGCATAGAAGAGTTCTTAGATTCTAACACATTTTTCGTACAGAAAAATTTCTATCTCAAATTGGTATAGAAATTTCAGCGCTCTAAAGAGATGTGAATTCAGAACATCTTAAGAGCGCTTTTTCGGTGTATCCAACTAGCGCTCTAAAGAGTGACATCGCCTTAGAGATTCATGCATGAATTCAGCAGGTTTGGATGCGGTCCTTGACTCGTGTTTCCTTTCTGAAAGCTGCTGTCAGTTCAGCAAAATTTCTGCTGGGAAAATTCACAGATTCTGATACATTTTTCGTGTAGATTTTTCCGATTCTGAGTCATTTTTCATACAGAAAATACTTAGATTACAAGACGTTTTTTGTATAAGCAAGTTCTTTGATTCTAAAATATTTTTCGTATAGAAAAACTCTGAACAAAATTAATCTTAAAAAATCTCTTATCCATTTATTGAATGAGAAAATTTACAGATTCTGAGACATTTTTATTCTTAAATTCACAATATTTTTTGTAGATAAAAATTTCCCAGTTTTATTTAGATATTTAAAAAAAAAAAAAAACAACAATTCGATTAATTTTTTGTGTAAAAAAGTTTCAGATTCAGATAAAATTTTTCGAATTAAAAATATTTAAATTTGGTTAAACTTGGAATTACATTAGCTTTAAATTAGTAACGACATAATTTTCAATGCATAACATATGAAACATTATTTTCCAAAAAAAAATTCTCAAACCCTTTGACAAAGCTTTTCCGGAGATCACAAGTCTAGTCAAATGTGGCAGCGTCTTTAAATAAAGTCGGGAGAAAAGCTAATGGAATAATATTCATGATGCATAACTTACTTGGCCAGTCGCAATTATCGTTTAAAGGTGTCTTATTCACTACCGAACAAGTTTAAGAATTTAAACCAAGACAACATTTTTTCAATCAAAATTTTTTCAATGTTTTGAAATTTTCAGAAAAAAAACTTTGTTATAAATTTATTCGAGATAAAAAGAAAAAAAAAAAAAATACTGAGCATTTTTTGTTAACAAACGTATATTTTGTAGTACAGTGTCTTAAAATTTTTATGTGACCAAATCATTTTGGGGGGGGCCCGGGCCCCCAGGGCACCCCCCCTGCGTACGTGCCTGGAATGTACTGAAATTTTTGAGGTGTGCTTACATTTTCGTTCATAACTTTTGAACCGCTGAACCAATATCGCTCAAATGCAATACCAAACTTCTCGGGGGAACTTCCAATAAATATGTTAAGTTTCAGTCATCTCTGTGCAATATTTTGTCCGCGACAGATTTTCCACAGACAGACAGACGGACATCGCTAGAATGTCTTAGAATCGATCGGGCATCATGAATATATATACTTTATAGGGTCCCAGACCGATATTTCGATGAGTTACAAACGGAATGACAAACTTATATATACCCTCTATCACTAAGTGGAGGGTATAATAAGTGCAAAAAAGTGTTTTTACATTTTGGAGAGTTTAAAAGATTCGGCACCACGGAATAAACCACTCTCACTTGTTTTATGTACATTTGATAAACAAATGGAAAATTTGTATGCGAAAAGCTTAGACTTGGTGAAAATGTAGTTTTGGTAAAAAAAATTATGCTAAAAAAAATTTAATAGACCTAAATTTTTTGGTAAAAAAAAAAATTTGTTGAAAAAAAGTTTTTGATGAATTTTTTTGATGAAAAGAAAAATTTTTTAATGTAAAAAAATTGATGAAAAAAAATATGAAAAAAAAAATGTGAGAAAAAAATTGATAAAAAAAAAAATTGATAAAAAAAAAAAAATTTTGAAAAAAAAATTTTGATGAAAAAAAAAAAATTGTGAAAAAAAAATTTGATGGAAGAAAAAAATTGACAAAAAAAAAAATTGATGAAAAACAAAAAATTTATGAAAAAAAATTTTTTTTTTTGTTGAAAAATAATTATGTTATTTTTTATTCACCAGCTGGTGAAAAACGGTTTTATTCACCACGAGGTGAATTATTATCTAAGTTACAAACCCTAGTTATTCAAATTTTTGGTTTTAAGAAAATGAAAATAGTAATTTTTGTTTTCTTTTTCGTTAATTGTTAGCTTATATAATCAAACTGAGGTGGCGTCCTGCAGCTTTTTTTAAAATTAGACACCAGCCTAAAAATATTATCATGTTAAAAACTTTCGAAAGGTTTTTTGAAGGCCAACCTATTGGTGTATAAGGTCGTGTCCGAACTCGGCTTCTTTAAGTCCTTCTGAAATGTAAAAACGTTGGGGTAGTTTATATGGAAAGGTGTGTACGTACGACCGCCAGCTGACCCGTATTTTTGCGTTTGGAGAAATTCCTGCTAGTTCGGATTTTCCCGAAAGACCTAATTTTTTCATTAGGTGGCAACCCTTTTTTAAATTTGAGATTGGGCATCTAAAAATTTATTTTTTATTTATTTTTTCCCCTCATTCCCGTATGCAAATTTCAGGACAATCGGTGGGTGCCCTCTAAAAGACTTTTCTTGTTAGTATGAGATAATTTGTCTTCTCAGACACCCAGTCGGCAAAAAATCACCCCTGGCATACTGCTGACTCTCCCTTTATAAAATTGCTGACATATTCATAAAATTTTTTAAAATGCCCCCAATGACATGTGTGCAGTTGGTCAGCAATTGTTTAAATGAAATGTTGGTGGCTACCGATACTGGTGGGCACTGCTGACCAACTGCTGACATGTCATTGAAAACATTTTAAAAAATTGTAGGAAGATGTCAGAAATTTTACAAACGGAAAGTCAGCAGTGTGTCAGCGGTGATTTTGTTTTGCCAACTGGGATAACTTAAAATGGTGTACGGTAAAAACAGTTAATTTACGTAATTTGTCTCAGGGTTTAAGAACTTTTTTTTTGCCAAAAGATGTTTCAGAATAATAAGCATTGCAAATTGTATAGTCTTCTTTATTACAATATATTTTTTTACTCCAAGTTTAACCAAACTTGACAATTTAAAAATCGAAATCTTCTCTGAATCTAAAACTTTTTTATACAAAAGCTAACACGATGATACAAAATCTAACTTTTGGAATCGGAATGGGATGAAACCAAAATCAAATGATGGTGGCCATTTTACACAAGGCATTTTTTTAAGTTCAGCGCTAGATTATTTTTTACACGCATTTAAAGTTTCTGATTTTAAAAAATTTAGTCCGATGTTCCAAAAAAAGTAATTCACATTAAAAATGTGAAAATGAAAATTTTCGAATTTTTTTGGTGTTCTAGATTTCACATCCGATTTTTTTTTCGTTTTGCTTCACATAAATAAAATTTGGTGAACGTAAAACGAAAGCACTGTTTTCCTTATAATTTTTAAAATTTTAATTATTTGATTTCAACTTCCAATGAAAATTTAATCAACAAAACATTAAACTTGATTTCATGTGATTCGGAAATTTTCAAGTGAATTGAAAAGTTGTGAAAGACAGAACAGGGGCCTTAAATTTTTTGTATACTAAACATGTTCTACTTTAGCGCCACCTGGTGCTGCCTCTATTGGACATGTGGGGTCCAGCGTCCAAACTTAAGCTCGAAATTACGCTAGATATAACCGGTATAAATTTTGCTGCATTCGGTCCCGTACCTACTTACTGAATCGCCAAATTATTAAAAATAATCCACTGTGCACCGTTGCGTATGATTGTTATTTAAAGGCAATTTCAATAATAAGCATACGCCTTATACAGTTTTCAAACAATCATTATTTTAATTATAATAAAAGTTCACCAATTTCAAATACGTGTAAAAATAATCTAGCGCTGAACTAAAAAAGCCTTGAGAGTTTTGTTAAGGAATTTGCAATTTTCATTTGAATTTGGTTTCATCCCATTCCGATTTTGGTTGTTGCACTGTGTAATTAAAGAGTTATTTTTTTTTTTCAAAATATCTAGACAAAACTGAAAAATTGTTCTCGAGAAAAGATATTGTGAATTTTCCCATTTAATAAATGGTTCAGAGATTGTTTAAGAGTATACAAATTCGATAAATGATGATTTTTCTATCTGAAAACTGGTAATTTTTCTAAACTCTGGTAATTTTTCTATACGAAAAATGTCTTAATCTGACGACTTTTCAATACGAAAAATGTCTCAGAATCTGAGAATTTTTCTATGCGAAGAAATTTCTTAAAATCTGTGAAAAGAGTTTGAGACATTTTTCGTAAAGAAAAATTCTTAGATTCTGAGACATTTATCGATAAGAAAAATGTCTCAGAAACTCAAAAAAATTTTTCTATACCAAAAATGTCTCAAAATCTAAGAATTTTCCTTTACTCAAAATGTCTCTAACAAGGGAAGTATCCTAACCCTTATGAACCGATTTGCATGAAACGTAAAATATATATAAAAGAGAGAATTCTAAGGTTGGGGATTTAGGGGTTCAAACAGGGGTGCCAGATGATTTTGATGAAAAATCGGCATATTTTCAAAAAAAAATCGGCATTATCGGTACTTCAATTTAAAAAAATCGGCAAATGAAAAATAACCATTTTAAATAAAGCATATTTTTATTGACAAAAATAGCAAAATTGAACAATGTAGCATTAAAGGCAAACGATAATTAACACGCTTATTAAAACTCATAAATACTGCACTAATATTACGTTATATTTTCAGCAAAAACTAAAAATTTTGAATAATTTTTATTAAAAAGTAAAAATAGTTTTATTTGACCATTAAATATTATATTTTGAGTAGGTATTTTAAGTAGCTCGAGGTCAATATTTCCTTTACTAATTAAATCCATGATATTCTCTGGAATAATTTTCAAGAAAATTATTTTTCTGTTTAAATTTATTTATGTTGGTGATATTTGCAACACTTAATCGACATGTTTTTCGGAATTTGACAAATTCCATTGTCAAGAACTAACAAATAATTCCAGCAAAAAAAAAAATTTTTTCACTTTTTTCAGAGCTTCCCTATTTTAGGTAAAAAACCCAAAGACATTTCCTAACAAGTTCAATATATTGCTGTGTTTTTCAATAAGTGGATTTATTTTCGGATTAATCATATTTAGTTTAAAATAAATATTTTAACATGTCAAGACAAATTTGGAATATATTTTTCCGTAATCTACGACAAATAAGCAATTATAATCCGAAAAAATAATAAAAAAATTTGGAAAATGAAAAAAGTTATAAATAAAACAAAATTAATCCAAAATGGACTTATTAAATCCTAAAATTTAGTTGGATTAATTTTGATTTATTAATAACTTTTTTCATTTTCCAAATTTTTTTATTATTTTTTCGGATTATAATTGCTTATTTGTCGTAGATTACGGAAAAATATATTCCAAATTTGTCTTGACATGTTAAAATATTTATTTTAAACTAAATATGATTAATCCGAAAATAAATCCACTTATTGAAAAACACAGCAATATATTGAACTTGTTAGGAAATGTCTTTGGGTTTTTCCAAATTTTTTATTATTTTTTTTGGAATATAATTGCAAATTTATCGCAGATTACGGAAAAAATTTTCCAAATTTATTTTTGTATGTTAAAATATTTTTTTAAACAAAATGTAATTAATCAGAAAATAAATCCACTTATTGAAAAACACAGCATATGTTTGTGTTGATATTGACCCTGAAAGACAACTGTTCTGACCCCTGCGATAAGTAAAATAAAAAAGCCGCTCCACTTTAATGAACATGCTTTATTTTCTACAGACAGACGGACGGACATTGTTAGATTGACTTAAAATCGATGGAGGGCCATGAGTATGTTCACTTGTGGAAATATCACACGGCATTTCCTGGTGTTACAAACGGAATGACAAACTTATATACATAAATCCTGTTATTAACTAAGGGGTGGGTATAAAAAGTGAAAGTGTTTTTAGAGTTGATCAAAAAATCAGCATTTTTGGAGCAAAAATCAGCAAATCGGCACTTTGATAATTTTGAGGCAAAAAATCGGCAAAATGCCGATAAATCGGCAAATATGGCAGCCCTGGCTTCAAACCAAGCCCTGGGTTCTCCACTCCCTAAGTAGGCTCCCGTACAAATAACAGTTGGAATAAATTTTATAAAAATGTAATTTTGTATGGGAGCCTACTTAGGGAGTGGAGATAGGGCGTAGGTATATTTTGACAAAATGTTGTAGGGTAAATATAAATGGGGGTCGGTCTCAGTAATGACCCCTCTCGGACGCACCATTGGACCGGTAGAAGCTGATTAAATAAAACAAATTTACAAAAAATAAAAAAAATTGTATGGGGACCGCCTTAACACTTAAAGATAGAGGGTAGGTGTGTTCAGAGAAAATGTTTGGACTAACAAAATATTGTGGGTCGGCCATACATTTTGTTGCTCTAAGGGCACTATTAGGGCAGTTAAAGCAGTTGGAACAAATTTTAAAAAATGTCGTTTTGTGTGGGAGCCCCCTTAGAAATTGGAGATAGGGTATTAGTTTGTTCCAAAGAAATGTTAAGACGTAAAAATTAATGGGGGTCGGTTCTATAAACGACCCTTCTATGACGCACCATTGGAGCAATAAAAATGATTTTAAGATTGGAAAATTACAATAAATTTTTTTCAAAAAATTTAAAAAAATAGTAATAATCGTTATCCCACGATCTTCCTGGGCAAAAAATTTGTAGAATTGATAGAAGTTTTACACAAAAAAATTTCAAAAAAATCGAAGAGTACAAACATTTTCAAAAATGAGATTTAAATTTTAAAACTTAAAAATCGCATACTAAAGCGCTTTTAAGAATTTTTTGGGATTTTTTTTTTAAAAGTACTTAAAAAAACAAAAATTTTGAAAAAAAAATTTGAAATTTGGACCATTATTGAAGAAGTTATGATTAAAAGAAGTTTGAGTAAAGGAACAAACTACCAATTTTTAAAAATTCGATATCTTTTGAACGGGTCATCAAAAAAATCTGAAAATTTACCACGAAGGAGTTTTCGAAGGGTACTAAAAACTGTAAACAAATTGGGAAAATCTAAAAAAAAAGTTTTTCAAAGTGTCCGATTTCACATGGAATGCCCCATATATATTTAAGTTTCAGGTAAATCGGTTCATAATCGGTACTTTCCTTGTAAGATATTTTTTGTATAGAAATCTGAGAATGTTTCTATATGGACAAATGTCTTAGAATCTGTGAAAAGAGTTTGAGACAGATTCTGAGACGAAATATGTCTCAGAAACTGAAAATTTTCTTTTGCGAAAAATGTCTCAAATTTGAGAATTTTTCTATATGAAAAATGTTTTAAAATCTTAGAACTTTTCTGTACGATAAATATTTAAGAATCTGAAAGATTTTCTATATAATCCGAGAATAAATCTACACGAAAAAATTCTCAGAATTATCGAGCTTTTCTGTACGAAAAATGTTTCAAAATTTGAGACTTTTCTATTGGAATAATATTTAGAATCTGATTATATTTATAATCCGATTTGGCCTAAATGATCTAATACCCGTATTAGAGGTGTCCTTAAAAACGAAAATCATCTTTTTATATCTGGTAGGGTCCTATATTGTTCTTTAGTATCTTAAAATGAGTGAACCAAAATTTGGGGACAGTCGGATAAAAATAACTCGTGCCGAAAATGAATTGAATTCTTGGGACTTTCTTATATGAACGAAAAACGCTTTTTTCTAGTTTTTGGAAAAATATTGGTATTTGATTTTTTTGTTAAATTTTTTGTGAAATAATATGAAAATGGTATTAAATTACCTTTCCAAAAAGACTAATAAAATTAAAATCGGATAAAAAACAAGAATTTTACGCATACATGCCCCAGACCATTGCACAGAGGGCCAGACAGATCGATTTCCGGCCAAAAGTCCTTATTTGTAAATTCTCGAAAAAAATGTCTACCAGTTTGTTGGGCATATATAGAAGCAGGTTTTCTGAACTTATCTTTATGATCCAATTACACCCTTTCCTTTGACAGATCTTCAAAGTTAAAAAAGTTGGTAAAAAATTTTTAAAAGTTGAGATATTTTTTTAATTTCCAAACTTCTATTGTTAATGTTTAACTTTTTGTTTGCGTGGTTCAACCCTATATATAAGCCTTTGTAACGAAAATAACATGGACAAATTTAACTCACTTTCCTGGCAGCAATTCGCGTTTTTTTTTTAAAAAAGTTATAATTTTTTAGCTATTTACCTCGCGCCCAAAAAATCCTCAGCGATCCTCAGTTCGATACAATCGGTCTATATTTTTTTTAATATAGAATAAATCCATATCTTTCGAAAAAAAGTTGCCCAAACTTGCTCGAAATGATAAATGGCGAAATTACAGCTATATATGCAGTGGTCCGAGATTTGTTAAAAAAAAAAAAATTAACCCAAAATAATGTTTTACGGCTTGAATAGTTTTTTTTTATCGTCAGATAGTGCCTTAAGTGTAGGGGGGAAAAATATTTACATTTCTAGTTTTTTTTGTAGAATTATGGAAAATATCAGTTACACCATTTCCAATTAAATTCAAAGATTTTTTATTGAATTTCCAAAATAAAGAAAAAAAGTGAATCATTTGTCGTCACCATTTCCAAAAGCTTTTCTGAAACTAAGTAAGTCATATACACCATTTCCATATTTATATCAAAAATAAAAAAAATATATATAAAAATTATGTGCGTAGATTTAACTTCATTTAACTGCTCTTAAAACTAATTTTTAGTTAGATCAGATAAAGTTAAAAAATATAGTCGCCATATTGTTTCCGCCACATTGAATTTTATAGTTCGATTTTAAGATAAGAGACCCGGAAATTTTCAAGGCCACACTTTCAGCAAGCTTCAACAAAGAAAAGGAGTATAACTGTTTTTTAATAACTTGTAACAAACTTTACTAAGCATATTTAGTCCGCCATTTTGTTTTTTCAAAATCCACGCCAGTAATTCAGATTCAGTAATTCAAGACCCCCTTAAAACAAAATTTGAGTTAAATCTGACAATTATTAAAAAAAATTGTCCGCCATATTGGATGCGCCATTTTATTTTTTTTCGTTTTTAGTTAAATTTTGAAATCAGCGACCCCGAAATACTCTAGAAGCACATTTTCAGCCGGATCCAACAACGATAAAGACTTTTGGCCGGAGTTGGATCATTCTTTAAACTTTAAGAAGCATATTTAGTCCGCCATTTTGTTTTTCAAAATTCGGAGTAACAATTCTTATTCAGTAACTCCAAAACCCGCATAAAACAAAATTTGAGTTCAATCGGACAATTAAAAAAAAAATTGTCCGCCATATTGGATTCGCCATTTTGATTTTTTTGGTTTTGAGCTAAATTTTGAAATCAGCGACCTCGAATTCCTCTAGAAGCACATTTTCAGACGGATCCAACAACGATAAAGACTTTTGGCCGGAATTGGATCATGTTGGCCCTGTGTGCATTGTATGGTTTTTAAAGCCAGAATTTCAAAATTTTCAAAATTTTTATGCAAAAAAATAAAAAAAAAAATAATTTTACTTTATGATAATATTGAAAACGTGTTTACGATTAAAAATAGCAGATATGGTAGTCAAGATTTTTTTTTATTTTTCGCCGGTAGTGATAAAATTTCCGCGAATTCCAAATAAAATTGGTTTTTTTAACAATAATTTAGCAAATATGGGAAAATTTGTTCTTTGTTGTACGGAACGAAGCGTAAAATGTAAATTCTGTAACTTTTGAGAAATCGGATATACGCAGATATCTTGTATTATAGAGATATGTAATGTCGCAAATTTGTCATTTCACCTCGATGAAAAGGTGTTAAAGATGCCCTATTTCTCTAAAAATTTACAGAATTTATGTTTTACACTTGCTATAGTACAATACACAACATTTTTTTCATATTAGCTAAATTATCATAGAAAACACATTTTCTTTGAAATCCGCGGAAAATAAATAACTACCCACGCCAAATTAAAAAAAAGCTAGGCTACCATATTTGTTAGTTTTTATCTTTAACATGTATTTAATAACATTATAAAGTAAAAATTTTTATTTTTTATTTTTTTGCCTAAAAATTTTAAACATTTTTAAATTTTGGCTTTAAAACCATGCAATGGTTTGCGGCATGTATGCGTAAACTGCCTATTTTTTATCCGATTTGAATTTATTTAAGCTTTTTGGAAAGGTAATTTATTACCATTTTCATATTATTTAACAAAAAATTTAACAAAAAATACCATATACCAATATTTTTCAAAAAACTGGAAAAAATGGATTTTTTCATCATATAAGAGTGTCCCAAAACTTCAATTCATTTTCGGCACGAGTTATTTTTATCCAATTGTCCCCAATTTTGGCTCACTAATTTTTAGATACTAAACTACAAATTAGGACCCTACCAGGTATTAAAAAGTGATTTTGAAAAATTACCTTAGTCGTAAGGACACCTTTAACCCGTATATAATATATATATATATATAATAATTATATATATTATATAATACCGTCCGACAACCAATATTAAACATGAACCGGATGGTCTGAATCTAAATCTCAAATGGAGTAAAACTGCATTTACAGTTTTTAATTTTGTGATCATGTTTCCTTTTAAAAGGACTTCAAAGTTTTAAAGGATTATATTTTGTAAAATTTAATTTAAATATTCGATGTTTGTAATTGTCGTATAATGTCACTATTGATGGCAAATGGAAGAGGAGAATCTTCGCTAATTTGTACATGTTTTTATTTGGCCATATCAGGAAAAAGGATGTGAATAATATCCTTTCAAAACTTTATCAACATTTTTGGTTAAAATTTTTAAATGATATTAAAGGACAAAGTTTTGAAAGGACATTATTCACATCCTTTTTCCTGATGTGGCATAATAAAAAAATGGACAAGTACAAATATTTAAAAAAAAAATTACAAAAATTTAACTCTCTACAACTTTGAAGTCCTTTTAAAAGAAAACATGATCACGATATAAAAAATTGTAAATGCAGTTTTACTTCATTTGATCTCCAGATGCAGACGTATATCATCCGGTTCATTTTCAAAGATTTTTCTTCTTTTTGTCGGGTAAAAACATCGACTAATATTCCCTGTAAATGCCATTTAGTGACGTAAATTGACTACAAGTCAAAGTTTTATATAAAACCAAAAAAATATAAGCTTATCATGAAAGTTATCCAATTCGGAAACCGTTCAATAAAATTTTAATTAAATTTATTATTGATAAAGAAAAACCCTAAATTCCATTATATCTTAATTGAATTGAAAATTGAAACAATAATTGAAACAACAATAATGTTGTATTTAAATTTATATTTAGATCGATTTCTTAATACAACTGAAATATGTTTTGTTTATTTTTTTATTTTTATTTTTTTGTTTTGGATGATAACAATTGAATGCTTCCAAATGGCTTGATAAGATTTTAATATATTTTTTTCTGCTTGTGGAACTTTAAACATGCGTCATAAAAGTGTATGGAAAAGTTACTCACCTTGTACGATAAGAAATTAATGGATTTCTTTAAATTATTTTCAAAAAAAAGATATTAAACCATTAATTTTATGTAATTTTATTTTTTCAGCTTCTTGGTATTGCCACAATTGTGGTGAGTTCATTGGCATTGGAAAATTATTCCAATGAAGGACGTATGGTGTGTATTTTCTTGATTGTATTGGGATCAATAGTTTTTCTAATATCATTCTTTGGTTGTTGCGGAGCTATAAAGGAAAATATTTGTTTAACATGGACGGTAAGTAAACGTTTTTTTTTTTTAAATAGAGCGAAATGTGTGGTATAATTTATTGTTATATTCACATGATCCTAAAAGTATACTGCATAATTGAACATTTTAAAAGAAATATTTAAACTTTACAGCAGGGCCGCCATGTGAATTTTTCGTTAAGGTTTAGGGGTCGCTACCGGGCCCTGAACATTGGGTCTAAAAAAAAGTTCACACAATGAAAAAAAAATTTAGATTTTTATTTATTTTTATTTTTATTATAATTAAGCTTAATTGGATTATTACACTCAAAATAATAACGCTGTAAAATACTCTGTAATATGACTGTAATCTCAATTCAACAGATATTTGACAGAGTTTTCTGTCAAAATACAGATTTAAAGAAAATACTTTGTATTTTGTTGTGACAAAAAAACAAAGTTTCCTCTGTTATATTACATTTTACATTGTAATCTTAATTTTGCAGATAATTAACAGAGTTTTCTGGTAAAATACAGATTTAAGCAAAATATTTCGTATTTTTTTATAACCAAAAAAGTTTTCCGTTTTGAGTAGTTTTTGTCACCAAACATCAAAATTTTATCTGTATATTTTTTTTTTAGAAAACAGTTGAAAAAGTAGCAAAAAAAGTTATAAATTTTTTTTTCAGAAACCTTATAAAAATTTTACAAGATAACATGCATTTAACTAAACTCTGTAAATTTACAGAGTTTTTTCTGTATTTTTTTACATCAAATGCATTTTACAAATATATGTAAATTTACATAGTTTTCTTTGCTAAATGGTGGTTTATTTTTCAACCAAATTTTACTAGCTTCTCTGTAAATTAACAGTTTTTTTTGTCCAAATCATTTTACAGAGTTTTAAAGTAAAATTACAGAGTTTTCTCTGTCAAAAGGCTTTCATATTTAACCAATATTTTACTATAAACTCTGTAAATTAACAGTTTTTTTATCAAAATCATTTTACAGAGCATTTTAGTAAAATTACCAAAAAATGTTGTTAGCTGGAAAAGTATGGTGTACTCTGTTAAATTAGCAAAGTTTTTCTGTAATTTAACAGAGTTTTTATTTTGAGTGTAATGACCAGGGAAACCAAAAATATGCTCTAAAAAACACCTTTTATGCGCTTAAAAAATGCCCTTAAAAACGAAAAATATGCTCTAAAAACAATAAAAATATGCTCTTAAAAAAAATGATGTCCTCCTTTTTGCTGTGTTTTTTAAATTTTTTAGAGAATAGACCCAAAATATAACGATATGTTGGGGAGTTAGAGGGTTAAATATGTTCTACAAAAATATATGACTTAATATTTTCTACCAAGTTGCTGAATCTAAAGAAAACATATCGTCGAACTATATTCAATAAATGCCAACTCGAAAAAGCTTACTGTTCAGGAGAGCTAAAAAACTAGTTATTTCGCATATTATTGTAACAAAAAACAATGTACCTTCCATAAGATGGTTTAAATATTCTAAACAATTTTTACATATGCCAAAAATTTTATATTTTGCACTTGTTCGCGTATTATTCAGAGTTGGCATTTATTACTATCACAAAAAACAAATATTTTTTTAGAGTTGGCATATTTTGTCGGAAAATAAAAATACATCTTTTTTTGAAAAATTTTGAAAATTTTTTTTTTTTGGTTTTTGTCATCCTCAGTACGGTAATTGCAAAAACTGAAAAAAAAAAATTAAAAATCTTTGCATATTTTTAAAAGTTACTGGCTCCGAAAGCCTTTTAATCTCTGGGTGGTCAACTTTGGCACTCTGTAACTCACGCTGTATTGTAATAGGGTCACTCCAAACTAGCTATTTTGAGAGCTTATATCATTGACTTTATTTGCCCCACGCATAATGTTTCAATCTGATAAATAGTTTGAAAGTTACATAAATATAAGCAATTTTTTTTTTGCAAACACTATTTACCGATATTTTCAAAATGGCAATATCTCGAGAACCAGTCATTAGATATCAAAATCTTTAGAAGATTCGTGTTCAGCATGGCAAATGCAAGAAGATATATGATCTAATTTTTTTTTAAAAATTTTTTGAAAAATTTTTGGAAATTTACAATGGGAGTTGGCATTTATTTTCACCAAAAAAATATGTACTTTGAGTTAGCAGAATAACAAAAATGGATGTAAAACGACAACAAATTATTTTTTTGCTCTGAAATTTTTATGACAGATAGGTATTAAAAAAAAAAATGCTCTAAAAATGTAAAAATATGCTCTAAAAAGTGGAAAAATGCTCTAAAAATTTTATATATGCTCTAAAAATATGCTCTTATGCTAAAATATGTTCTAAAACCTAAAATATGCAAATATATGCTCCTAAGGCTAAAATATGCAAAAATATGCTTTAACAAATCGATGCCAGATTTCTTAAAAACTTCTGAAACGGATAAATACCTTGCCCATTTATCAATAAAATGCACAGGAAAAAACATGATACTGCATATTTTTGGTTTCCCTGTTAATGACCAAAAGTTTTATTTTGGTCCAACAAGTATTTCAGTTCCAAAAGTGACCATGAAAAAAAAAATTAGGCTGGTTGGGGTCTTACTCTAAAAATTTTTAAATTTTTTTTTTTAGTTTTGATAAGCTTGAGTAATAGGGTTTTAGTTGCTCTTGATAACATATTCTGTTTCAATTTTTTTATTTGTTGCTAAACAACGTTCACTTGCGGCGAAAACCAAAAATTGAATAAAAAACAAGTAAGAGTGTTAAATTCGGCTGTGCCGAATCTATAATACCCCCCAACATATAAAAAAAACATTTGAAAAAAATTGCAGGGGCGTTTTTTTGGGTGGTCAGTAGGGTTCATTCGGGGACACATAAACCCATGCGGTAAATGTTTAAAAATTCATTTATTATGCTTTTTGAGCTTAAGTAATACAATTTTATCATTATTTAAAAACATTTTTAATATCCACGCCCACAAAAGGGGGGCGGACAAAAAAAACGACTTTTTTTATTTTCTAAGTCCAAGTGCAGGATCTTGAACCTTTTCTGACATCAAATTGTTTCATTTGCTTAACAAAAATACAAAAAAATCTGTGAAAATATGGCGTTTTTCAGAAGTTCTTCAAGGGGGAACTTTTTCCCCCCTAGTCCGATTTTGCCCATTTACGAACTTAAACTACCTAGGACCAAAAGACATATTCCTGCCAAACTTAACGAGTCTATCTCTTTTATTTTGGACTGCATCGTGTCTTAAACAGACGGACGGACGGACATTCTAGAAAAGTCTTAGAATCGATCATAGATCAATAATATATACACTTTATGGGGTCCCCGACCGATATTTCGATGCGTTACAAACGGAATGACAATGAGTATACCCCCATTCTGTAGTTAGAGGGTATAAAAATATTTAATAAAAAATACAAAAAAAATCTAAAATTTTTTTCATTGTTTTTTTTTTAAATATTCTTTAGGTATTCTTCGCCAGTTAACGATATTTCAGAACAAATAAAATTTTTTATAGATAATGTATTACCAAGACCATTTGCGAACATATTATGAGGGCTTATTAAAACTAAAGAAGAAATGTTTGAAAAATTTTTAGAGTAAGACCCTAACCATCCAAAATTTTTTTCTGTGGTCACTTTTGGAACTAAATTACTTGTCCGACCAAAATAAAACTTTTTGTCGTTAATAAGCTAATCAAGCTAGGTTAGGTTAGGTTGAAAGGATGACGTTATGCCCACAAGACCAGATCCTGATCTATAGTGATACCTCATGAAAAGGGGGTGTTGAAGGGGGAGGGGGGATTGTGGTGGGGTGTAGGGCTTCTTTACACACTAATTCACGTTCTTCCGTCTTTCTGTCCCATAGCATGACTATTTAAGTCCACACATGCGTTTCATCAAATTTACTCAGCTTGATATATCTTAACATCTTCCACGGGCTGATCCCACTTAGTTCCTCCACATTCTGAAAGAAATAAGAGCCAAAACAACTAAATCGAGTGTGGGATAGTGTAGGGCATTGACAAAGATAATGTAGTGAATCTTCCACTGTCTCTTCGTCCCCGCACCATCTGCACAAGTCATCTTCAATTAATCTTAACATTTTTTTAATCAAGCTAAATTATAATAAAAATAAAAATATAATTTATTTTTTTTTTGATTGTGTGCTTTTTTTTTTCAAGACCCAAAGTTTGAGGCCCGGTAGCGACCTCTAAACTTTAATGAAAAAATCTGAATTTTAACATAACATTAACATAACAAAACCCTCAAGGATTTTTTTTCGTTTAGTGCTATATTTTTTTAACACGCATTTAAAGTTGGTGATTTTAAGGCAATGCACACTGGGTAATTTGAGCCAATTTTTAGGCCAAAAATAATTACAGCCAAAGTTTTAGACCGATATGGCTGAAATTTTAAATTTAAGAGTTTTTTGTGAACACGCACAGCTGGATTTTATGAATTTGGTATCGTGGAAATTTTTAGGGTTGCCACCATACGAAAAAAAGGAAAAATACTGAATATCTCGAAAACGAATAGGCTAATTTTTTTGAAACTCGGCACGAAGAAAATACGCAAGAAGGCTAACAAAATGGCACAAAAACCATTTTGTTTGATTTTGCTGAAAAAAGATGTTATTTTTTGAGTGGGTCTTGTACCACCTTAACGAAAAATTAAAAAAAAAAAATTCGTACTATTTCCTTCAACGAAGCCAAATATTGGTTTAAAACATTATTTTTATCAATTTTACTGACAACGAAATTATAAACAGCAACAGGGTTTTTTCTCTTAGTTCTTTTCCCAATCCAAACGTTAGAAAGTTCAAGATATGGCAAGATGAGGCTGTCTGAAAGAAAATTGATATCTCAAAAAGTGCAAAAAAGTGCAACGGAAAATAAAAAAAAATGAATTCAGAATTATTTTCTTTAAATTTTTCATCAATCAAAAACACGGCACACCACGGCTAACATTATTAAAAGCTTATGCGAAGTTTATATTCATTGAAAAAGTCATTTATTTAAGGTTAAGTTATAATTACACGTTTTGTTAAAAAAATGCAATAACGTCCACCAAAATATTTTGCTATTTCTTATTACTTAATATCCCCGCTCTTCTCCATATTATACACGATATCCTTCTTTATGTTTAATAGCTGAAAAAATCGTTTGAATTTATATCAAAATTAGGCGTTTTATATTGCACTGTGCACGTTGCTTGAAAATGCCGAATTCGACTGCCCGTCAATCAGTTTATATTTGTTTTTTGGAAAAACCAAATATGCAGTTATTTGCTTTAATATTTTCTAAATCGAACGTAATTAACAAAAACATTATTATTGTTAGTTCGAAAAATGATTTTTGGCCAAGATTTCGGTTCAAATTACCTACTGTGCAATGGTTCTTAACCTTTGATTCTCTTCCCACTGGGACAATTTGAATGCTTCAGGGGGGGGGGGGGGGGTCAACGACCAAATTTTTAAGATTTTTTTTGTTAAATAAACTAAAAACAATATTAATCCACTTAAATTCTTTAGTTGATTTTTGAAAAAAAAAAAATACTAAAAACTTTGTTTTTAACGATGATTTTAACAAAAAGATAGCTTAAGCACAAATAAATTTTTAATTTTAGGACCAATGTAAAAAATTTTCTTGAGTGTGAGGTGATATTGTAGTTTTCTTAACTTTAAAGTGGGACATGGTGAAAAAAAGGTTGGGAACTATTATTTTAAAAGCATTTAGGCTGGATTACTCAATGCTTCATTAAAACTTAACTTTCCGTTAAATTTAACTTTTTCATACAAATTTTAACATAAGGCTCAGTTAGCAGCTAACTGGCCATTGAATAATCCGAGCTTAAAGTTTTTGTGTACTAAACATGTCCTACTTTAGGGGCCCCTGGAGGTGTCCCTTTTAGTCATGTAGGGTTCAGCCTTTTATACATGTAGGGTTAAGCACTAAATTACGTTGGCTATAGCCGGTTGGAATTTCGCTGCAATCGGTCTAGTACCTACTTACTGAATAGCCAAATTATTAAAAATAACCAACTGTGCACCATTGCGTATGATTGTTATTTAAAGGCAATTACAAAATCAAGCATACGTCACTTATTGTTACACCTAGAAAAGTTTTACAGTAACTATTTACGGTTATTCAAACATTTTTTCGTTAAAGTTGTTCTAAACATTTTATCGTTTGTTTTTCAAAAAAACTAAATTATTGAAAGATTTATACAGTTGTTAAAACAATAACCCAGCAGAAATTTTGCTGAACTGGCAGCAGCTTTTGGAAAGGAAACTCGAGTGAAGGAGCGCATCCAAACCTGCTGAATTCATTCATGATTCTCTAAGGCGATGTCACACTTTAGAGCGCTAGTTGGATACACCGAAAAAGCGCTCTTAAGATGCTCTGAATTCACTTCTCTTTAGAGCACTGAAAAAATCGCTATAAAGATGCAGTGAATTTATGTATCTTTTTAGATCTATTTAAGCAGAATAAAGATGAAGAACATTTGACTATTTCTGAAATACAAGGTCAACAATACATACTTTCAATACAAATTACAAAATCTGAAATACAATTAATAATTTCTGAATACAATTTGAAAATCTTAAATACAATTGACTAATTCTGAAAATCAGTTGACTCCCTGCAAGCATTTGGAGGAAATATCGCCTAAGAGATCTAATTACATTTAAAAAATTTCCAATTATATTTCGAAAATTTCAAATTATATTTCAGAAACTTCCATTTATATTTCAGATAATACCATTTATAACCAAAAAATGTTTAATTACATTTCAAAAATTTTCAATTATATTGGAAAATGTGTGAAATTTTATCAAAATATAATTTTATATTTTAAGTTTTATATAAAAAATCTTAACAAAAAATTTAAATTTTTTCCCCCTTACTTTTATTGCATCCTCAAGAGCGCTCTTTGGATGCGCTTCAGTATGTTATAAAAAGATGCTGTGTCGCCAAAATCTCGATTTATTTTTGCTGGGAACCTACAAAATTTACGAAAAAATATTTTTATCAGTTAAATTATTTTTGACTGATACCGTATAATTTTACAGAAGAACGGTTTTTATAGTAGTTTGTTATTAAACAAAAATTACTCCACAAAATAAAAAATTGTAAACAGTTTAAATAACTGAAATATCATTTGTTTTTACGGAATGTCTAGTAATTTATTAACGTTAAATGTCTAGTAATTTATTAACGTTATTTTTTTTTTTTTTTTTTTTTTTTTTTTTTTTTAAAAGAGAGGCAACACTCAGGAAATACTTCCTATATTTTAGTGTGTTGCTTTCTTTGGAAAGGGATAGTAGAGAGATGAAAGGCGGGGAAAGATGAAGGGCTTCAGACATGGCAACACTGTAATTGCGCGAGATGATAAGTCTTAGAACAGTTGTTGCTCGCCACTTGATGTAGAGTTGGCGAACTTATTGAAGCTTTTTGGTTCATAGCCCTGATTCATTATTTTACTTCGGTGGGGTTAATTGCTATGGGAACACCGAAGGCGGACGTTGCGATACGTATGAGGGATAGAAATGAAATGTTAAGTGTTCAAACTGTAGAGTGGAGTTCTGTCACGTTGTATATGTCATTTTACTTACCTGTCTCACAATTTCGTGAAATTTTCCCATTAAATTTTGTATACTTTATTCATTATTTTAGATTTAAAATTTTTAAATATTTTTTTTTCAAATAGCATGAAAATTCTACATATTTGTTTTGATTTTTATTTTTTTGTTAATGACATTTTTAGAATTGCCTCTTTTAGAGTTGTATTTTTTCTCTGTTAACGGTTAACATAGCTCTGTTAACTCAGATTGGAAACTCCAGAGTAGATCATGTTCTACTCTGGAGTGGATTGAAAAGGGATAGTTAAATTCAAAAATATTAAAGTGCAAAAGGGAAAGATATAAAATTTTCCACAGATTGGAGTACTCCAACATTGTGAATGCGGCTGAAAAACGATTGTTTCAAATGTTTTTTCAGTTGAATTTACTTACAAAATATTTTGAGTGTAGGGCTGGTAACTTATAACAATATAATCAAAGATTAGTGCTAATTAATGTTTGCAAACGTCAAATTCATTTACAGTTTTCAAGCAATTACACTACTCTACAAAACACTTTTTTTGCACAGACTTATTCTCTTATTTTCAGATTTATTTTACGAAACTGAAAATAAAATTTAATTGTTTTAAATTTTTCAGTGGTAATTCTATGTATTAAAATTTAAGGATAAAGTAAAATTGTGTGTGTGTGAAAACTGTGTGAAATATATATAAAAAGAAGTGATTTTTTTTAGAATTTATACGAGATTTAAAATGAAAAATAAATGAATTATTTTATATTTACTAAAATCCGCGCTGTTTTATATTATTTAGTGGGTTTTCTAATGGAGTAAAATTGTGTGAGAAAACTTCCAAGGGAAGTATCTCAACCCTTATGAACCGATTTGCATGAAACTTAAAATATATATAAAGGAGACAATTCTAAGGTTGGGTTGTCTCGGCTTATCGGCCATATCGGGGATTTAGGGGTTCAAAACATCGGTAAAAAAAATGGCGAAAAAATTGTTTTTTGGATCGCATCATCTAAACTAGTTTAGTTATTCGTTTTCCCCATACAATTTATTTGTCAAAATTTAACGCCGTTTTAATTTGACGTTTAAATTGAATGGGGGAAACGAATAATTAAACTAGTTTAAATGAATGCGAATATGGTATTACCAACCGCTTTTCCACATTTAATCAATTAATACTTTCATTCATTTAATGAAAAACTTCATAAAAAGTTCCAAACAAGTTCTACGAATATTTTCATTATTTTCATGTAAGTTTTCATTGAAAGGAACTTTAATGACACCAGTTTCATTGACCAAATGAAACCTGTCTTCGGTTGAAAACGTGAGTCATTTTTCATTAGGCTAATGTCAAATTTAATTACTTCCATTCAGCCTTACCATAGAAAAATAAAATAAAATTAAAACCCACTTTAAATTTTATTTCCATACAAATTGTTGTTGTTTCTAAAATCGACTTTCACAAAAATGTATAGAAAATTTGAGATTTAAAATAAAACTTCTGTTAAAATAGATTTTTTTCTCTTTGGTACGTTCCATTGAGTACACAGAAAAAACAGACTGTTTTTTTGTTGTTTTGTCCAATAAAAAATATTGTATAACATAAATGAAAAAAATTGGTCAATATGACCAATACTTTCATTTTTTCATCTATTGGAAAAGAAAAAAAATAAAAAAAAATCAATTACTAAATACACCGATTCAATTCTTTAATTTTTGAATTTCTTTTGGGCAAATAATTGATTCAATTACTTTAGTAATTGGACCAATTGCTTGAGTAATCAATATTACAATTTTCGTGCTCGGAGGAAATTCAAATACTAAAGTAATTGACTCGGTGTATTTAGTAATTGATTTTTTTATTTTTTTTTTATTTTTTTCCAATAGAGGAGGTAATTTTGAACCAAAATTGAAAAATGAAATGCCATTACCCGATTTTGACACCATTTTAACACAACCTACATTTGCTTAAAGAGGGGTGTGTTCTATAACAGCAATTTGTTATTCTTTTAGTCCTATTGTACTAAGGTAATAAGCAAGGAGAGGATTTTCATGCAAATGCATGTTTTTTCCTGTTAGTCTTAGAACAGCATAAACCAAAAAATTTTTGCGAATCAAAGAATTTGCTTTAAAATGGTATCGGTTTGTTAGTACATATTTTTGCATATTTTACCGAAAATGCATATTTTTGCATATTTTGCTATAAATACATATTTTCTATGTCATATTTTACATACACTGTTTTTTTGATAACTTTTTCTGACCATCATTGATTTGCCCCAAAATCTCCAAATCGCGACACTCTTGCACATTATAAATTTAATATCGTGGGCTGTATTGTAGCTACAGAGTCCATTTTTGGCTTGTTTTAAAGCTCTTAATATACCCTACAATATTACTATCACAAAAAATAATAAGTAAAAAAATGAGGGGTGCCTCTTGTATTAAAAGATCGTGTCAAGGGGTGGGGGAAATCGGGGGATAGTATCCCCCAATTTTTTTAAACTTGGTTTTTTTAAAGAGTAAGTTCTAGAGATCATATCCTGAAATTTTTATCTTGGGACAAAAATGGGATGCGCAAGAGTGTCGCGATTTGTTGATTTTGGGGGAAATTGTGAAAAATTTAGATTTTGGTTGATCCCATTGTTTATCCAACATAAAAATTGTATGCTATGTTCATTAGGACTTGCACTTTGAAAATACCAAGTAAAAAAAATCGGGGGATACTTTCCCCAATTTCCGCTTTAAATAAGGGGGGGGGGCACCAATTCCTATTTTTGGAAATTTTTTTGGTTATGGTAGGTCTTGTAGAGCGTATTATGAACTTTAAAACAAAAAAAATTGGCTCTGTAGCTACAAAAGCACTTATGATATTAAATTTTTAAGGTTCAAGAGTGTTGCGATTTGGAGATTTTGGGGCAAATTGTGAAAAATTTTGATTTTGAGCGATCCCATTGTTGTCCCAACATAAAAATTTTAGAATATATTCTTTAGGACTTTCTCTATAAAATTATCAAGTAAAAAAAAATCGGGGGGTACCATCCTCCCCATTTTCTCCTCCCTATATCAAGAACTTAAAATAAGGGAGGTAACCCTTATTTTTTTCAAAAATTTTTTGGTTATACGTGTGTTGACGTAAAACGTCAGCAGCCACTTACAACCTAAAACCTAGGGGTTGTAGAGCATATTATGAGCTGTAAAACAAACCAAAAATGGACTTTCTAGCTATAATAGAACCAACGATATTAAGGTGCAAAGTGTCGCGAAAGGGAGATTTTGGGGGAAATTTCGACCCTCCGTATTTTCGGCCACTGTTTACTTAGAGGGCTAAAAATAAGAGTGCGTAAGTTTATCAATTAGTGTTACAACTAAACCAGATTTCATCAAAATCGGAGGGAGTCACTTTTTAGCTATTTATGATTGAATTCACTAAGAATGACCCATATACCCTCTATCACTAGAGTGGAGGGTATAACAAATTGGGCGAACATTTTCCATCGCTAACTTTAAAGAACTTCGTGGCAGTGGTAATGTAGGTTAGATCAATATTTCAATTACACAGAAAAAAATAAAAAAAATATTTAATTAAAAAATTCGTAGATTTAATTAAAAAATTAATTAAATCCGGACCAATCACTAAAATGCGCAAATAAATTAAAAATATTTGTATGTCGTTAATTAAAAATAAATTTAATTAAAAACTTAATACTATAAATTAAAAATTTAATTAAAATTAAAAGAAAAAATAATTAAAATTTTAATTGTATAAATTAAAAAAATTAATTAAAAATATTATATTATATTAAAAAAAAAAAAAAAAATTTAAAAACATTCTTTTTGAACAAAATAGTTTAAAAAAAAATATTTCTTCAAACTTTACCAAATATATTTATGCCGTAAAGACATAGTCAGTGAGATGATTTTATAAAGTTGATTATAAACCTTTCATATACATACACATAAAACTATAAACAAAATGAGAATTCAAAAACCTATGTGAAAAATAAAAAAAACTTTCAACAAACTTTTTATACTTATGTATTTTTTTTGTATGTAATACAATGCAAGAGAAAAACACACACTCGCACACACACGGAAAACAAAACAAAAAAAAATAAGTTAAGCTAGAAATTTAATTAAATATTTAATTATATAAATTAAATATTTAATTAATATTAAATTTGAAAACAATTAAAATATTAATTAAAATAAAGTTTAAAATTTAATTAAACAATTAATTATATTAATTAAAAGTTTGATTAATATTAAATTAAAAAACAATTCAAATTTTAATTAAAATAAAATATACGATATTATTTTCTGTGTAGTTACAAGCGGAGTTACAAACTTAAACATATCCGATATCACAAACTTTATATATCAGCTAATCGAACGGGTCTATTATAACGAAATTATTATATTTTTATTTCAGTATGCCGTCTGTTTGTTGGTATTAATTGTTGGAAATGCTGTTCTTCTATTCGGCTATCTTAGCCATATTGATGGTGAAACTAAAGCACGTAATGACATTAATTTAGCTTGGCATTTACAATTGAATGGCACTGATGTCTACATGGCACGAATTCAAACTCAGGTAATAAAATCTCTAAAACCGACAAAACGGTATACATATGTATATTTTAAAATTATTATATTACAGTTGGGTTGCTGCGGAAAGGAAAATTACACCGATTATACCAATGCCAATTTGACCATTCCCAGTAGTTGTTTTTTGGATGGCGGAGTTAATAATACGACCTCGGTATTCCCTGACGGTTGCCTAATGAGACTAATTGCAACATATGAAGCAGCTGAGCATTGGATAACAATTTTCACTTGGTCTTCATTCAGTGTTGAGGTATAATTTCTTTAGAAATTTATTAAATAATTCAAAATGTTAACGTATATATATTTTTGTTTAGATGGTGGCTTTTATTGCAGCTTGTGTCTTGGCCATAACATTCACTAATCAACAACGTAGAGCTAGATATTAAAAATAAGTGGTGAAGAAAAAGGACTACACTTTTTTTATTTGACATTTTTTATATTGTAATAATTTTAAATAAAATATTTATTATCGAATTATTAACTTGGTTGTAAATAAGTTTAAACAAGCAAAAAAGTTAAATTCGGCATTGCCGAATGTATTAAATACCCTCCACAATTTCAAAAAGATTATTATACAAAACTTTATTTAAAAAGAAATTAATTTTGAAAAAAAAATTAAAAAAAAAAAATTGCGTAAAAAAAATGGGTAAAAAAAATCCGCGATGTTTTTCTTTTTTTTTTTGTAAAAAAATATGTTTTTATTTGTTTAAATACCATTCGGTGTGCAATTATGTTCACATATGTCAACCAGCAGCCGAATTAAACACATTTTGTAGGTTATGTTGAATGTACCAAAATTTGAGGTGTCTTAACATTGTCGTTCATAACTTTTAAACCTCTAAACCGATTTCGCTCAAATGCAATACCAATACATCTGTTAAGTTTCAGTCATCTCCGTGTAATATTTAGGCCGTGATCACCATTTCCACAGACAGATAGACGGGCATCGCTAGAATGTCTTAAAATCGATCACTGATCAAATATATTTGTCGAAATATTGGTCATAGACCAATATTTCTAAGAGTCACAAACGGAATGACAAACTTATATATACCCTAAGTGGAGGGTATAAAAAAATGTATGGGTGTAAAAATTAATGGGGATCGGTCATACATTGCACCCCTCTAGGAGCGACTCTGAGGCGGATTTTTGTGTTTTCTTACCGCCACCTTTGCTCCGATGAGAAGCCATTTTCCCACAATTGCCTCAGAATCGATCATAGGGGGAAGCAATGTAGGAGAGACTCCCATTTTTTTTACATCCCATAATTTTTTTCTGAACAAACCTACTCCTGGGAACCCCCATACAAAACGTTTTTATGAAATTAGCTAACATCGCTCTAACTGTCCCAAGGATGCCCCTAGAGGAGTCAAATGTATAACCGGCCCCCAATATGTTTTTTTCACCAACATTTTCTTTAAACATACTTCCCATCTATCTTCAATCCTTAAGGCGGTTCCCATACATTTTTTTATTTCTTATAAACTTGTTTTATTAAATCTGCTCCCACTGCTCCAATGGTGCCTTCTAAATGTGAAACCGACTTCTAATTATTTTTGCCGCGAAGTATTTTTTAGAACAAACCTATCCCCTATCTCCACTTCCCAAGATAGCTTCCATACAAAAGTTACATTTTTAATACTACTTACATAATAGAGCATCCACACCTGCCCTTATAGGCTCACCGGATGCGTGCGTTTTTTCCACGGTGAGCTAAAGTCGATTTTCAGGTCAAAAATGGGCTAATTTTGGATGGGGCTGGTGGAGGCAATATTTACACCTGAGCCTCCATTTCTATCTCATCTACTTGATGTTACCTTTCAAACTACACACAAAAAAAAATTTACCAATAACTTGGGAGGATAAGCGTTTTAAAGTTTTTTACATTAATTATGAAAAATTTTGTAACATTTTACCAAGTTTTTGCATAACTTTGGTTAAAGTTTGTAAAATGATCCTATTTTGCATAATATATGCTAAAAACTTTAAAAACACATCCACCCAAGTACTTAGTAAAAAATTTTTTGTGTGTAATAAAAATAATGAACATAACTTTTTAACTAAAGTCGAAAGAGTGTTGGTAGGTACTTTTTACGAAAAAATCGTATTTTTATATATTTTTTTTAATTCTAAAATGGTGCAACTTCTGACTAAAATAAGATATCGCTTAGTATTTTGTTTTGAAAAAATCACAAATCTATCTAGTTTTAAAATGAAATTATTTTGAAATAATCGGAATAAATGCGACCGTGCTGTTTGCAAAAAAGTGGAGCCGGATCGGTCAAAATTTGAAATTTCACTTTTTAAAATGGCTCTATCTCGGAAAATATGAGAGAAAAATATGAGTTTTAATATTTGCATCGGTTTTAACAACTACATAAGGTTTTTTAATGCTATCTGCAAAAAAAAAAAAATTGACCGATTTCACAGAGACAGAGTATACATTTCGTCACGTTTTGCCCTTTTTTCAAAAACTATTTGTCTGAAATTGGTTTCGGAAAAAAAATCATTAGATGTCAACTAGATATGTCAAAATATGACGATATTTTAGATACACGCTAAGTAGTTTTGTTGTAACCATTGAGACGGAGTTTTTTCGATTTTTCATTTATGAATTAGCTTTTCATACCGGGAAATTATATGTTCCACAATGTCTAAAAAACTGTCAAAAAATCGTTACACAATTGAAGCCGTGTTTGCATGGGTAAAAGAGATAGTTATGACTATGGATGAGATTTTCATGCACTAAAAAACCGAAAATATGCGCTTAAAATATGCGCTAAAAAATTCAAAATATGCACTAAAAAACCTACAAATATGCACTATAAAATAAAATGTGTGCAATAAAAATTTTGTTTTCATAGGAAAAACTTTTTAAAAATCAAAAATGTAACGCCGGGTTTAAATACTAACATTTAAAACTTTATATAAGCAAGATTTTTTAGAAATTAATACAATCTATAAAAAAAAATTATTTTTCTTATTTTCAAAATTAATTTTTAAAATAGTTTTTGAAACAACTAAATTTCAGTTTGTATTTCTGCTAATTTATGCCAAAATATGCAAAAATATGCACTTAAAAGTTGGAAATATGCACTTAAAACCTAAATATGCAAAAATATGCATTTTCATCAAAATATGCAGAAATATGCAAAAACAAATCGATGCCATTTTAACTCAAATTTCTTGATTCGGAAAGATAATTGGTCGATGTCGTTTTTTGACTATCGACAAAAAACATGCATTTGCATGGAAATCTCATCCCTAGTTATGACTATATAAAAATATTTTTTAAGATCGTCAACATTCCCTCTTTTGAAAATGTAGTCAATTATTAAGCTCTTGGTCTATTGCTTTTTAAGATATAACCGGTTAAAGTTTAAAAACTGAACTGGTTACTGGCGACGGAGTTTACATTTGGCCTACAAAAATTAAAATAACTTGTTTAAATAGCTGATTATTATCCGGATTGTTGTTAGTTATGTAGAACGCCAATCTATATCACGTTGTACATAAAAAAAATTATGGGAATACTTTAACACATGTATGAGATATTAAACGATTACATGGTTTGGTTGACATTTTTTGATTTCACCCATATATTGCATCAATACCACAGTATAGACTAGTATTCAAACAATGGTGATAATTGCGTACTTTCCAATATGGTGGTATGGTTTTTAGTACAGAATTATCATCACTGCCTAGTGTAAGTGTGCCTGTATGTGTGAGCTTTTGTGTATGTATTTATGGTGTTTGTTTATGTTTTTTATGAAACGTCAAAAGTTACACGGAGTGCTGTCACTAATACTTACACACATCAAATGCACCTCTGTGAACCTACTACTCATGTACTGTGATCAATACACATCAACGCTATAAGTATTAGTTGTTTATACCCTCCACTCTAGTGATAGAGGGTATATATAAGTTTGTCATTCCGTTTGTAACACATCGAAATATTGGCCTAGGACCTCATAAAGTATATATATTCATGATCCTCGATTAATTTTAAATCGATCTAGCGAGGTCCGTCCGTCCGTCTGTCTGTCTGTCCGTCCGTAGAAAACACGCTAACTTTTTAAATACTTTACAGATATTTGTTTTATATTATATTTGTTGAGCTCAGGCTCTAAATATAATTATGTATTATAATTTTCTAATCATGTTATATATGGTTTGAATTGAGAAAGGTGTGAAAGAAAAATTTATTTTTCTAAAAAATTTTAAGACATCCTGGTTCGTTTTTTACTAGTTTCATATAATCCAGTTATTATAATCATCAGAAAAACTTTTAATGTCAAATTTATTCAGTTAATAGTCAATTTTATTCTATATGTGAAAATTATTAACAGATCGCAGCCGCCAGGGATTGAACCCATGATCTGTAATGTTTTTGCTATTAACTGCCTCTTAGGTACGATCACTCTAGACCGATACGCTAAGTTGGCTGTTAAGCAAGTATCAACTAAATCATGGTTTTTCAATTCCTGTGTGGTTGCTGCTATTGTATTTTCATACAGAAGAAGGTGAAATTGCATTATGGTGAATAAATTCAATTTTTTAGTAATCATCATTCGTCCTCCTCTCCTTCATCAACTCTGATCTAAGTACTTATTTTGCAACCTTGCCAGAACATGGTCTATATTTTGTAGACATAAATGTTAGGTTTACAGAGGCTACTGAAGGCTGTAGGCAAAATCGCCCAAAGAAAAATGGCCCAAAAAAGAAAACGAAAATTCGCCCAAAAAATTTTTCATACAAATTTGGGTCATATTTCATATGAAAAGTTACCCAACATTTTTGGACAAATTTTCATAGTTTTTGGGCAAAATTTTGAAATTAAAAATTGGGTGATTTTTCATTACGAAAAATTACCCAAAAATTTTATATGAAAAGTTGCCCAATTTTATTTTGTTTTTTTTTTGTCAAAATCTTAAAATGTCAAAACTGAAATATGTATGTCACAATAAATCAGTATAGTATTATTTTTAAAAACAGTAAACGCATATTGTGTTTTTTTTTTATAAATTATGGGTCTTATTCATAATACTTAAAGTGTACTTAAAGTAGGTTTATTTGACAAATATTCATGCAATATCAGTCAAATAAACCTACATTAGATTTAATTTACTCATTATGAATAGCCCAGTATATATTTAACTAACCAAGAATAAGCTGAAGCAAAACCGTTCCGTTGTTGCTAACATACAAAGGCTCTGGTGGGAATCGAACCCAAAACCCCTGCTCTTACATGCAGATTACCACGCTATATATTAATCTATCGCAGCGCGGTAGAAAATCAAAAGTATGAAAGTTTCGCAGGCGAAAAATTTTACCAACAAATTTTAACAAAAAATCGCGCGTTATTCGGTGTTATTTCCAATTTTTTAATTCGTTAAAATTTAGGTTTCACAATTAAAACTTTTACATCAATTACTTATGCATTTTACGGGCTGTATACTCAAAACAACAATATATAAAAATAAATAATAACCACGTAACCGATGGTCTTATCTAAAAAGTTTTTGTCTTTGTCTTAAAGTTATTCTTCGGCCGGGCGTAGGGATTACAAACTCCATGCCTTAGACCCACCCTCTGCGCTAAATATAGCTTTTCTGTGTAGTATGTGTTTTGGAAAAAAATGTGTTAGAAAAAATCTGTTTTTATTTTATTTTGGGCCATTTTTCATTTCTTTTTTGGGCTTTTTTTCGTTAATTTTGGGTGAAGTTTCGTATTTTTCTTTTGGGTCATTTTTCATATTTTTTGGGCGATTTTGCATTTGGGCGATTTTTCATAAAATTTTTTGGGCGATTTTTCTTTGGGCGATTTTGCCTACAGCCGCTACTGAAATTTGGCATATATGTTGGTCATTTACCTGGTCAGGTTGGTATTGCAATCCAGCCAAATCGGTCTAGTGGTTCAAAAGTTATGAGCAAAAGAGTAAATTGCGGCAAGGGTTTTTCGCGAATTTACGAGAAAAAAAACTAGATAACTTTCGAAAGACAATAATGAAACAGGTCTGTTTGGTATTGAATTTCAGCTCAATCGGTCAAGTGGTTCAAAAGTTATAAGCAAAACCCCGAATTTCAGATTGGGTTCATCTTAAATGCCACGTGGTAAACAAGTTTTAAAAGCATTGTTGGTAACATAGCAATGCTTTTCAAACTTGTTTAGTTTAAAAGCAATGCTTGTTAAACTTGTTTAGTTTTAAAAGCATTGGTAAGTTAAAAATTACAATCGAAAAAAATTTTACACTCAAAAAAAAAAATTAGTTTTTTTTTTTACAAAAATGTCAATATTTTGTGTACATACGTAAGTGCATTCACTTAGGAATATTTTTACAGTAAAAAAATATTACATTAGAAAAAAGTTTTACACTCAAAAAACAAAAAATTGTAATTTTTCATTTTTTTTAAATGACAAAAAAAGAGTTTTTTACTCAAAATAAAATATTTCTAATCAAAATTGTTAATTTTTTTCACATTAAAAATGTACTATACTTTAAAAAGACATTGTGGAGGGTATTCATAGATTAAGCAAAGTCGAATTTAACTTTTCTACTTGTTTTTAAATAAAATGCAGTATAATTTGACATTCAGAAATAATATCAAGCAATTTAAAGTTATTGATGTAGGGTACTTTAAAATTTATCCACTTTGTTTAGATTTTAAATTAAGTTTTAATTTTTTATATTTCATTTCCGATTTGACTTGTTGAACATTTTTTTTAATAATTTGAATTTCGTAAAATAAAGACGCATTTTTATAAACAATTGTTTTATCATTTATCAGATTAATATGCAGAAAAAGCTTAATTCATTTTTTTTTATTTTAGAACAGCTGAATTTCAAAATGTAACCAAACATGTGACTCTCAAATTTTCGCAAAAAATTTATGTTTTGAAATATTTTTTCACTGGTGAAGAACTTATAGGGGTTTACTAATGTTACCATATTAACCAATTTATTTATTAAAATATTAGGTACCATGTTTTCTTTGCCAAAACGTTTAATATTAAAAATATCAATATTTTTTAAAAAAGTATCTACATTTTGGCCAAAAAAGAATATCTGTCCCTATTCCCCTACGCTATCTTTTTTAATGAAAAAACCCCTATTTGTAGGGATTTCCCCCTACTATTGGCAACACTGGTACTCACTGAGTCGCCGAATTATTAAAAAAAGTGATTATAAACCACTGTGCAGTGTTATTAAAGATTTGGCAGTGCCAAAGAATATAACCCTTTTTAATTGTTTCATATCAAATTTTTGGTTTAGTGCAGCGGTTACCAACCTTTTTGGTTTGCGTACCCCTAATTTTAAGTTTTATTAGCCGAGTACCCCTAACAATTTTTTTTTTGTTTTTAATACTTCACATATAAATAAGGTTAGAAATTTAAAACAAATTGTGTTGTAAAGTTTAAATAATTGCTTCAAAAGTAAACAAAAAAAAAAATCATATAAAAATGTGGGTCCATAGAGTACGGAAATATTCATAGCTTTTCTCGATCACTTCGTTAAGTACTTGTTTTATTAGCAACTCTGTTGAAAAACCGAAATTCTTAGAAAAGGCATCTATTCTGTCTTTCTCAATTTTTCAATTCACATGCATTTTTGCGAATCACACGAAATCGAATTCTGTGTTATCAGTTTTACGTATTCATCAATTTTAAACCGATTCTCAATCTTATTGTGCTCGATTCTGGAATAAGATTTCACCATTCACATAATTTTTAAAAAATTGATATTCTTTCGAATTTTAAGATTTTTAAATTTCGTTTTTAAATTGTTAAAGATATTAACTAGATATTTAATTGTTACAAGAACAAAAATTTTAAATTTTAAAATTCGAAAGAATATCAAATTTTTAAAAATTAGGTGAATGGTGAAATCGTATTCTAGAATCGAGCACATTGTTTTGTTTAAGAGGTAAAACTCATACACTCAAAAAATAATGTCATTAACTATTTGTAGTTTATTTAAAAAGTTTTACGTTTAGTCGTTAAAAAAAAAACATTTGTTCAGTTTTTATTAATGACTACTTCTGTCCTTTGTTTCAAAAATAACACACTAAAAAGTAAAGACTTTCATTAACATTTAATTTTTAAAGCAATTTATTTTTGTTCTGAAAAAATAACAGAACTTTGTTGGTTAAAAAGAATAAAAAAAACGTAATTTTTTAATGTTTAATGTTATTTATTTTAGAAAATTTTGTCAACAGTAAAAAATAAATGTTGATGTTTGTTAAAACAAATGAATAATTACTGGGATGGTTTTCAATTGTTTATTCACTTTTTTAAATGTGCTTTTCACTTGTTTTTGCCTACAAAATATTTTGAGTGTACTTTTCACACAAAACTAAAAAATTCGTTGTACAACAACAGATTTTTAATTTTTTTAAAAATTTAATTTAGGAATTTAGGAAGTACTTGACAGTGAGATCAAGAAAAAAATATGAGTATTTCCGTACTTCATGGACTCCAACCAAATCGATTTTTTATATGGGAACCCCTGTATTTGTTTGGTGTAGCACAGTGTTATTATTAAATGTTATTACTAGGGATGAGATTTCCATACAAATGCATGTTTTTTGTCGGTAGTCTAAAAACGACATCGACCAAGTATCTTTCCATATTTCCAACTTTTAAGTGCATATTTTTGCATATTTTTGCATAAATTAGCAAAAACACAAATTGAAATTTATTTTTTTAAAAACTATTTTAAATTTTAAAAATTTATTTTGAAATAAGAAAAATATTTTTTTTCTTTTAAATTTTTTTAATAGATATTTTTAATTTCTAAAAAAACGCTTTCTTATATAAAGTTTTAAATGTTACTATTTAAACACGGCGTTATTTTTTGTTTTTTAAGAAGTTTTTCTTATGAAAACGAGATTTTTATTGCACACATTATATTTTTCAGTGCATATTTTTAAGTTTTTTAGTGCATATTTTGAATTTTTAAGCACATATTTCCGATTTTTTATATTTTAAGCACATATTTCCGATTTTTTAGTGCATGAAAATCTCATCCCTAGTTATTACTAAACAAAATTAAAAAAAAACTGCGCAGAAATTACTAAAATTTCGCGTACCCCCGCGGACAGTTTCGCGTACGATAGGTTGGTAACCGTTGGTTTAGTGTATCATTAGAAAACACTTATAATATCATTTTTAGATTTTCTGTCAACTAATCAAACATTTGAACACGTTAGCAGTTTTTATAAAAAAAAATAAATGGCATTCATATAAATTTGTTTATAAGCTTCACTTCATTTCCGTTTTAACATTAGTCTAAATAATATTTCAAAAGTTTATAAACAATAAAATAAAAAAACATTTTCTTTAATTCATAAAGGATCAAAAAAATTGAAAATGAATCGTGTACAGGTGTAAGTTTTTACATTCATAAATTATAAAAACACAAAAACAACAGATTTAACTTTTCCATTCGTCATTAGAATAACATTTGGCGCATTTGCTTTTATAAACGAAATGTCAAAATTTTCTAATTTTGATTTCATATGAAATGTGGACTTAACAGTTAGTGCGTGTTTTAGCGTGATTTTTATTAAACACAAAACTTTTGTGGCCTATAAAAGTTAGCGGAATTAAAGAAAACAAAATTACAAAAACTATAAATTCAACCGGCTAAACGTTAATTGGAAACATTCTATAGACGAAAGTGTTAGCTTCAGTATTATTTACCAAATTGTTGTGCTACTAAAGGAGCGAAAATAAAAGTTTTAAATTTTTTTCGATTATAAAATTAAAGTTTAGTGTCTACGAATCACATGGATCTATACAAGTACATATTAGTAAGTTTTTCTGTTTTTTTGTTAGTATTTTGTTTTTTGTTGGAAAATGTATGTCAGGCGTGCATACAAGTTTTCGTGCATAAACTTGAAAACAGAAGTAATAAATTGAAATCAATAAAAAATTATTATTGAAAATTTTTTTCAATAATATTTTTGTATATTTACGTTGTTAGAGGTAAAGTAAAACATATGAATGTACATAATAACACTTGTCTTAAATATATATATTTCCAGCGAAAAAAACATATGTCCCATGACTTTCTGAATATCATGAACCTATATTCAAAATATGCCAACTCAAATTTGACCGAAATGAGTTTCCAATGGTAAATAGCTCCCCTACGTAATACCCATCTGTGATAAAAATTTCAGAGCAAAAAGATAACTTCTTGCCGTTTTACATCCATTTTTGTTATTCTGCTAACTCCCATTGTAAATTTCCAAAAATTTTTAAAAATTTTTTTTAAAAAAAATAGACTACATACATATATTATTGAATTTGCCATGCTGAACACGAATCTAGAGATTTTGATATCTGATGGATAGTTTTTGAGATATTGCCATTTTGAAAATATCGATAAATAGTTAGCAAAAAAAATGCTTATATAAGTATATGTAACTTTCAAACTATTTATCAGATTGCAACATTATGAGTGGGGCAAATAAAGTCAATGATATAAACTTTCAAAATAGCTAGTTTGGAGTGACCCTATTAGAATATAGCGTGAGTTACAGAGTGCCGAAGTTGACCACCCTGAGATAAAAAGCCTTTCGGAGCTAGTAACTTTTAAAATATGCTAAGATTTTTAATTTTTTTTATTCTTTGCAATTACCGTACTAAGGATAACAAAGAAAATATTCGTTCAACTGTTGACAAGTGTGGACGTGTTTTAATTTAACTCCGTGCTACACAGAAAAAAATAAAAATGAATTTCAATTACGAAATTCGTTGATTCAATTAAAAAATTAATTGATTTCGGACGTATCACGAAAATGCGCATATTAATTACTCATTTTGTTTGAAAATAGTTTTATAACTTAATTAAATTGTTAATTGAATCAATTAAAGTTTTAATTGAAAATAAAATGGAAAACCAATTAAAATTTTAATTAAATAAACTAAAAAAAATGAATATAAAATTGAAAATCAATAATATAGATTTATTGATTCACATAAAATGCTTAATTGAAAAAGACCAAAACTCAATTTAATTTTAAAAGTTAAACTTCAAAAAATGCCCTAAAATAAATAAACATAGAATTTTTTTGTTTTATATTATTAAGAAATTTTTATTCTTTATTAAATATAAACAGTTGGCATAGTTTTGCATAGAAACATTATAGTAGTATTTTAAAATATCAATAACTATTTAAAATTACATTTTTATTTTTAAATCTTGTTATTGCATGCATTTTTGTCGCTTTAGTAAAGTTGAAACAAAAAAAAATGTATTATATTTCAATGTGCAAAACACAAGGCAAATGCCTCATATTATTTTTGTTTGTTTCAACTGTACACATTTTATTAGCAAAACACTTTATCCGCAACGACCACTGGCCTTAAAGAAAACAATTAAACTAAATTTTTTTATGTATTCATTGGCTGCTACCACCAAAAAATACAAAACAATAGTTCAAAAGTTTTTTTTGTTGTTTTTTGCATTTTTATTTTTTCATTGGCTACTAACACTAATGCATACAAAACCGGTTTCGTTTGTTTATTTTATTTTTGTTTTCAGTAAAGTTAAGAATTCAATTAAAACATTAATTGAATCAATTAAAATGTTTAATTGAAGTTAAATTTAATATCAAATCCATGTTTAATTAAAAAAAAATTACGATATTATTTTCTGTGTATTAATTGAATTACTGAAATTGTTCGTAATAGGTTTGTTCGTTATAGGTATTTTTGTGATATTTTCATTACCACATCAAGGAAAATGAAAATATGGACACAAATGATACCGATTTAATTCGAGGCTCTGCCTCACCGACTGGTGCTGGTCCTAGAACTGGTCTTAGGGCTGCGACCTTGAAGTCCGGCCTTGATTCTGGTAGGGGTGCTCAGCCTAATATTGGTGGTAAAAAGAAAAAGAAACTTAAGCCATCAAAGGTCAGGCACAACCAGAGAAGGCTTTGTTTGAAAATAATTAACAGACTAAGCCAACTCGATGGAACGAAGCTCTCCGAACGTGATACGGCGTCGCTATCATGGGCGAAAGGAGTCATTGAAGAACAGGACAAACTTTCGGCAATGCGCGCATCTGACAAACAGAGCACTGTTTCGGCCTCGTCATCGAAGTCTGGTAAAAGGTTGCGCTCGCCCGACGAGAAACCTTTACCTAAGAGATCTAAGGTGACCGGCAACGTCTGGACTCAGTCTTTTAGTAATGTGGTGAAAGGTAACTTCGTTTGGGCTGTGATAAACAGGCAAAATGGGGATTGTAGTATTCCAAGGGACAAGTGGAAATTAGTTGAAACTAAACTAAATGAAATCTACTTTAGGCTCCTTGAGAGTATGCCTGATTTTCTCCCTACTACTGTCAACGCAGGTTGGTATCAGGGGCGAGTAAAACTCGTGGGAACGAAAGATCCGCAGCCGTGTTTAAGGTTGCCATTAGCCAAGTGGGAGAGTTATGGCCTGGAGCCAGACTAGACGTTGTGGAAAAACATGATATCCCCTCGCAACCCAGAGCTCATGCATGGATTCCAATGGCTACAAGTGACACTGCGGTGATTCTAAAGATGATAAAAGTCTGCAATCCTGACCTTCCTACTCAGAACTGGCAAATTGCCAGATTGGGTGAGATGGAGGGCGCTCGTCGTCTAGCAGTGGTCTTGGTTAATGATGAATCGCTTCCGCTTTTAGCCAGGACTGACGGCATTATTAGATTTGGCTTTTTTCATATAAGAGTCAATGTCTACAAGGGCGACCAGAAGCCTATTTTGGACGCAGACAAGCCAGTGGCAGAGTCGACTGGGGAGGAGAATCTGGAAAAGGTTGATATTCAGCTGACTGATTCTAGGCTGATGGGAGATGCATCTGGTATTTTCGAAACCGAATCTGGTAACGAATGCGACCTTTGTGATGGCACGGATGATAAAGCTGATGCCACGATGGGTGACATTCAGGACGAGGCCCATGCAGTGAGGAATTCGGAGAGTTCTGTTGCCTCCGATTCAGAACAGATTGGACACACATCTGGCTTATTCGAAACCGAATCTGGGGACGAATGCGACCTCTATGATAACACGGAGGATGAAGCCAATAACACGGTGGTGGAAAGGATGGTGGAAAAAAAACAAGATGTTGCGGTTCCTACAAATAAACCTCCATCACTGTAAGGCAGCCTCAGTTGCACTCTTGCTGCGTCTGACGACAGGAGCAGTTGACTTGGTTTAAATCCAAGAGCCCTCACGGTGAGCCTCAGCGATGTTCAGGTTGAACTTTAGTGTCGACGAAAAGTGTAAGCGCAGTTCGATTTCTACATGAATAAATGTCACAAAACTGTTAACAGCGAAATCGTAGCTGATCGCATTCACGAGATATCGCGAAATTAGTGTTTTTGTATTTTCTTAAATTTTGACAATGAAGTTTTTTAAATATCTTCAAAAACTGGGTATGCAGTTTTAATTGTATTTATTTACATGTCACAACACAGTTAACAGCGAAATCATATCTTCTCAATTTCGCGAGAAATCGCGAAATTACTTTTTTGCTGTTTTTATTTTTGTTTTTATCTTCATATATGATTTTTTAAAATTTCATAAAAACATGGTATGCAGTTTTACTTGTGGTTGATCAAAGGTCACACAGCTGTTGACATCAAAATTGTAGGTGCTAAATTTCGCGAGATATCGCGTAATTATATATATATTTTTTTTTTTTTTTATTATATTTTAAACCCGGTTCTTTAGAAATGATAAAAAAAGTGGTAAGCAGTTTGATTTGAACATGCTGGAAGAAATTAAAACTGCCCCCAAAAAAATTATAGCTGCTCACTTTCGCGAGAAATAGCGAAAAACAGCTTTTTGGGGGTATTTCTTGTTTTGATTAATAAAAGAAGTTTCTTTAACATTGTTGAAAAACACGAAATGCAGTTTGACTTGCTATTGATCAAAGGTCATAAGGCTGTTAACATTTAAATTCTAGCTGCTTAATTCTTCGAGATATCGCAAAAAAACTCGCTTATCTACTATTTATTCATTAATTTGTGTTATTTGTGGTCTGTAAAAACATATACTTCAACTAACGACAAAAACGTGGTATGCAGTTTGAATTCGAGGTTATTAGAGGTGACAAAACTGCAAGCATAAAAATTATAGACGATCAATTTCCCGAGAAATCGCAAAATTACTGTACGAGCTTTTATAATAAATTACTTTTTTTTCTTTGGTATCAAAAAATAAAAAATTTAAGTAACGACAAGTATATGGTATGCAGTTTAAATTGCCCGTAACTGAAGGTGGTAAAACTGCTGAAATCTATGTACTGACGCTAATTTTCGCGAAAAATTTTTCATTTTTTTTTTTCATTTATTTTGTATTGTAATATTATTAACTTTGCGATTCCTTAAAGAATTGACCACATAGGACTTTTGTGTTAGCAGTTTAATGTCTTTATCATGTACAAATAAAAATGCATACCACATTTTTACACCATTTCAAAAGAACATGCAAAATTGAAAAATAAAAAAAATATAAAAAATATATAAATAATTCCGCGATATCTTGCGACAGTGTACACCTACAACTTTGATGTCAACACTAGAGTGGCCATAGTAGAAATTTTTTTGAAAAGTTAAATTTTTCGCACTGAAAAATATGAGGTTGGGGATAAAAATAATTATGTATATTTAAAAATTTTTTTTTTTGTTCCGAGTACCTCCGGGTTGAGCCTAAAGTTTGAAAAACGGATTACAAGGGAAAAATATGACTTTTTTTTCATTTTCTCAATTTTTTTGATATTTTAAGTACAGTTTGAATTCAAATGGTCACTGAATTTTGATAAAGAGTTAATTGTCTATCAAATAAGGTGTTAAAAATTAAAATCGGTTGAAAATTAGCCGAGTTATGACAACTTCCCCCGGCAACTAACGTGTGGCAAACCACCTGATCAAGGAATTCGAGCCCCATTTTTGAAATTTATTGAAATTATCTACTGTAATTAATTTTTTTTATTCCTCAAGTTCCAATGTACTAAGAAGATACATATTTTTCATATTGCGTTTTGCTAACTTGTTTTAAATAAATGCTAAAGTGGTCTGAATTTTTCAACACTTTTTTCAAATCTCCAATTTTACATTTTTATTTTTTTTTGTTAAAGAAATTTTAAAAAATCGGCTATTGGAGTTTAGGGATTTGTTAAGCACATATAAAGGAATAAAAACCCCAAAAATTGTAGGGTTTGCTGTTTTCATTTGGCTATTACAGTGATGTAATTTCGGCGGATTTCGGGAAAGTAGTGATTTTTGGCCCTTTTTTAGCTTTTATTTATTTTTTTTTATTTTTTTTTTATAAACTTAATATGTTTTGGACCGAATTATATCAACACGAGATAGAATACTTCAATTTGCAAAATTAGGGCGAAATTGACATATAAAAAATTGACCCTGTTAAGGGTCAAAGGTCAAATTTTAGAAAATTTTAAATTTTTAAACATTAACAGATTTGCTGGGCGGATTTTGCTGAATCTACTCGATGTTATCTTAATTGGTCTAAGCTATATGGCAAATAATTAAAATTTAAAAATTTAACCCTTAAGTGCTGTTGGGGCCTATAATTTTTTTAAATTTAATGGAGATAATGTAAGTGTATTTTGTTCAAATGGTCGAATAGGCCCCACCATCACTAAAGGGTTAATATTCTGAATTTAAATAAAAAGACATATGTTAAGACCTTTTAAAATGTCATCAAGTAGTTTCATATATTTCCACTCAGAAAATCTGTTAATGTTTAAAAATTCAAAATCTTCTAAAATTTGACCTTTGACCTTTAGTTGGGGCAATTTTTAATTTCCCATTTTTGCCCTTAATTTGCGAATTGAATTATTCTATCTCTTGTTGATATAATTCGGTCCAAAACATATGAAGTTTGTAAAAAAGACCAAAAAAAAAATAAATAAAAGCTAAAAAAGTGCCAAAAATCACTAAGTACTTTCCCGAAATCCGCCGAAATTACATCACTGTAATAGCCAAATGAAAACAGCAAACCCTACAATTTTTGGGGTTTTTATTCCTTTATATGTGCTTAACAAATCCCTAAACTCCAATAGCCGATTTTTTAAAATTTCTTTAACAAAAAAAATAAAAATGTAAAATTGGAGATTTGAAAATAGTGTTGAAAAATTCAGACCACTTTAGCATTTATTTAAAACAAGTTAGCAAAACGCAATATGAAAAATATGTATCTACTTAGTACATTGGAACTTGAGGAATAAAAAAAAATTAATTACAGTAGATAATTTCAATAAATTTCAAAAATGGGGCTCGAATTCCTTGATCAGGTGGTTTGCCACACGTTAGTTGCCCGGGGAAGTTGTCATAACTCGGCTAATTTTCAACCGATTTTAATTTTTAACACCTTATTTAATAGACAATGAACTCTTAATAAAAATTCAGTGACCATTTGAATTCAAACTGTACTTAAAATATCAAAAAAATTGAGAAAATGAAAAAAAGTCATATTTTTCCCTTGTAATCCGTTTTTCAAACTTTAGGCTCAACCCGGAGGTACTCGGAACAAAAAAAAATTTTTTTTTAAATATGCATAATTATTTTTATCCCCAACCTCACATTTGTCAGTGCGAACACTTATGGATTTAACATTTTTTAATTTTTCTATATAACGCTATGGCCAGTCTAGTCAACACCCTTATGACCTTCGATCACGTACACATTAAAGTGCATATCAGCTTTCCACAACATTTGAAAAAACCTAGAAAAAGTTGAAAAACAAAAATTGACAAAAAAGTTATTTCGCGATTTCTCGCGAACTAAAGAAGATAGGATTTCGATGTTTACTGTTTTGTGACCTTAAAATAAGTACAATGAAAACTGTATACTCAGTTTTTGAAAATATTTAAAAAACTTCAATATCAAAATTTTTTAAAATATAAAATCGCTAATTTCGCGATATCTCGCGAATGCGATCAGCTACGATTTCGCTGAAAACAGTTTTGTGACAACTAATCATGTAGAAATCGAACTGCATTTACACTTTTCGTCGACACTAAAGTTCAACCTGAACATCGCTGAGGCTCACCGTGCCCTGGGTGCGGGGTGGCAGGGTTTGCGGATTGAAGACCCCTGGGTTTAAGTTGATGATTGCCAAAGGTGAAGGCTCACCAAGAGCCTGCATCTTGGCGAAAAATGGCTTAAATATATTATTTTTATCAACTTTTAGTGATATGGATGTTACAGCGGCTAGCTTAGAGCTTAATGGGAAGTCTATTTGGCTCGCCTCTGCGTATTTTCCTAATCCGGGGCCAATAACCCCGGAGAAGGTTGGCGGTCTGATTCGGGAGTCTGAATCTAGGGGACACCAGTTACTAGTGTGCACAAGTACAGACACAAATGATAGAGGCGAATCATTTTTGGAGTTTTTGTTAAGCACTAACCTGTATATTTGTAACAAGGGTAGTGAACCAACTTTCGTTACAAGTATGCGGCAAGAGGTTCTTGACGTAACACTTGTATCAGATACATTGTCTGATAGAATTGATGACTGGAGAGTTTTGGAAGACCATTCTTTCTCAGATCATCGTTACATTGAGTTTTTACTCAGGGAGCATGCCCCGGTTGAGACAGTCTCTAGAAATCTGAGGAGAACAAACTGGGTTAAATATAGGGAAACTTTTTTTTTGCTTTTGGGTGAAGTACCCTTATCTGAACCGCATAGTTTGGCGGAAATTGACTGTTTGGTTGACCATATAACAAATGTTTGTAATAGGTGCCTGGATGCGTCTTGCCCTTCTGCAAAGCCTAGAGGAAAAAGAAGCCACCTTGGTGGTCAAATGAGTTGCAGACGAACAGAGATTCCTGCAGAAAGCTCTTTAATAAGGCTAAATTTTCAAGAGCGGAGGAGGACTAGTCTGCATACAGGCTGCAACTTAAGAGTTATAAGAAGATGATCAGAAATGCAAAATGTGATTCTTGGAAAAACTTCTGCGGAAACATAGAAGACGTTTCTGAGGCATCCAGGCTGCGCAAGGTTCTGGCTTCTTCACCTTGCACTCTGGTATACCTGAAAGATCCTAATGGGGTGTGGTCTTCCTCCAGTGGAGAGTCGCTGGATCTCCTTTTAAACACGCATTTTCCGGGCAATTCCACGATGCCGTTTCAATCTTTGGAACGTTCTGACGCCCAAGCATCTGAAATTGCTTCGGAAATAATAAATATGCCAATAATCTGGGCGATAAAAAGCTTCAGGCCCTATAAATCCCCGGGACATGATGGTATAATCCCGGCTGAGTTGCAGCAAGTGTCGGACTATATAGCCCCGTTGCTGTATAATCTATACACAGCATGCATCAACTGGTCGTATATTCCTTTAAAATGGAGGGATACCAGAGTCGTATTTATCCCGAAGGCTGGGAAAAGTTCCCACACAGCTCCGAATGATTTCAGACCAATTAGTCTGTCTTCTTGTTTGTTAAAGACAATGGAACGAATGATAGACTCATATTTGCGTAGAGTGATTGACCCGAGGTTGCTTTCGACAAAGCAACATGCATACAGCAAGGGTAGATCAACGGAAACAGCTCTGCATGAGCTCGTTGGTACCATCGAGAGATCGCTTTCGGTAAAGGAATACACTATGGTGGCCTTTCTTGATATTGAGGGGGCTTTTAATAATGTCATCCCAGACTCGATAATTTTGGCATTGTCTGGTCTAGGAGTAAAGCGTGGGATCGTTTTAATGGTGGAAAACCTACTTGCCAATAGACGTATAACGTCTGAATTGGGAGCGTCCGTCATATCTCGATTTGTTAATAGGGGCACACCACAAGGAGGTGTTCTTTCGCCGCTTCTTTGGAACCTGGCACTGAATTCCATGTTGCTATCTCTAGAAGCACGTGGTTGGCATGTTGTCGCATATGCTGACGATGTCGCGATAGCGGTAAAGGGGCAGAATCTGCCAACATTGAGGGACATTCTTCAGGGTTCTCAGAAAGATCTTTCTAAATGGACAAGAGACTGCAGTCTAGGTGTTAATCCAAGTAAAACAGAGCTTGTTTTGTTTACAAGGAAAAATAATATTCCTGCTTTTGATCCTATTTCCCTGGACGGCACTGAAATCACCTTATCAGATGGAGCCAAGTATCTTGGAGTATTTCTAGATAGGAAGTTGAATTTCAGGCGTAACATTGAGGAACGGGTGAGAAAAGCAACGATTGCTTTATATTCCTGTAAAAGGGCCATTGGAAAACGATGGGGTTTTAGACCTCAAGTCGTTAATTGGATCTATACAGCAGTGGTACGTTAAATTTTGCTGTATGGAATCATTGTCTGGTGGACTGCTTTAGAAACAAAAGCTAACTGTGTCTTTATCACGAAGGTCAAAAGAATGGCGTCGATGTGCATCACTGGTGCTCTTCGTACTACACCTACGGCTGCATTAGAAATCCTCCTTCACCTGATACCATTGGACATATTGGGTAGGCAGTATGCGGCTGCGTCGGCAATTCGACTTAATAGCACGCTGCAATGGAGGAGCAGCGATTGTGGCCATAGCGCGATCTTGAAGAAGATAACAATACCACAAAATGTGGACTGTGCTCCCTCTTTGAGCCTCTTTAAGCGCCACTTTACCACTATGATACCATCCAGGGAGTCTTGGATGGGGGATACTCCGGGTAGTGGAGCTACCATAAATTTTTACACAGATGGATCGAGGCTGCACGAACAAGTGGGTTTTGGAGTCTATTCTGAAGAGCTTGGGTTGAGCCTGGCTCGTAGATTGCCAGATCATTGCAGTGTTTACCAGGCAGAGATGCTGGCAATAAAGGAAGTGGCTGGCAGTCAACATCTATACTGACAGTCAAGCCGCGGTCAAGTCCCTGGATTCAATGTTTCTGAAAACTGAGAGGAGAGATTTCGACGGTGGTTTCTATAATTACCGGACACTGTCTTATAGGGAAGCACGCAGAGCGGTTAAACGTGCCGTCGAATGACTTTTGTCGAAGTTGCATGGATGAAGAGGAGTTGGAAACTATCGAACACTTTATTTGCCATTGCCCGGGACTTTCTGGTCAGAGACTTGCTTCACTGGGATCTAGGGAGCTGTACGATCTTTCTGATTTGTCGGATGTCAAAATTCAACATCTTAGGAGTTTCATAAGAAGCTCACACTGGTTTAACGACAGGGATTAGTAGGGAAACCTAATACGGTCCCGTGGTATCACAATGGACCTCAGAGTCTACGTGTGTTGACGTAAAACATCAGCAGCCACTTACAACCTAACCTAACCTAAAGGATAACAAAATCCAAAAAACAAAAAAATAATAAAAATTAAAAAAACAAAATATTTTTATTTTCCGACAAAATATGCCAACTCTAAAAAAATATTTGTTTTTTGATATAGTACACTGAAAAAAAAAATTTACCATTTTTAAAGCATGTTGAACTTAATTTAAAAAAAGGAGGGTATGCGAGGGCTCCAAAGATATTAATTCTTCTTCCAAGTATATTTTTTCCTAAAACATAGTAATGCAGTTTGTCTAAAAACGTATTTCTAAATAAATAAAAAGACGTTTCTAGAAGAAGAACATTTGTATGATGCTCATTTGAGTATTTGTGAGATACTAAATTGTTTATTAAAATTAAAACCTTAAGAACTAACTACAATAATCTTAAAACTAACCTAGAACTAGTGATTCTACCTCTGCGCACAAGCAACCCCTGCATGGAACATGTGATAACATAAACTTATCACACACACAGATTTTATTGCTTGGGAAAAACAGTCATTAAACATGAGTTTAATGGCTGTTCTAAAATAGCACATCTTGTCTTTAATGATAGGAAAATCCTTATCACTAAGAAAATCCATAAATAGGATAAACAAAATGTTTATGAAATATTTTAGATTAAAACACATGTTCATTTTTGAACACAGTTACTTAAATATATCTTAAAAGTAAATAAAATTGTGCTTAATATAAGTTTAATTGTTTTTATTCAGATGAAAAATATTTTTTTTAAATAAGTAAAAAATTCCTTAAACTTACGGTTTCTGTTGACCCTATGGAGTCCCAATGTGAGGACCCTATGGGCCCCCATATATGGGGTCCGCCCATGAGTATGTGCGTACACTATTATAGGGTCACTAAAGATTTTGATCCAAAATTTTGGTCAGAATCGCTCTATCTTTTCGAGATATGGGAGTGGGGTCTTGAGAAATTTGATCATGAAATAACTCGAAAACTATAACTCGGAGGGCTTTCGGGTCTTGGGCGGTCATATTCTACAAGTTAAGGACTACAAAAGTGCCTTTAGAATTTTTTTCGTATCTGCAGTATTTGCAGAGTTATATGCATTTGAAAATTCCGCGAAAATCGAAATTTGGATTTAAAGTTAGGGTCTCATGGGGTCTCCAGATGGGCCCTCAGATGGGGTCCCCAAAATACCTAAAGTATTTTTTCCTTAAGTTAAGTAAATTCTTTCTTAAACTGATGAAGATATGGATTCAAATATAGTCAATGAAATCAATAAAATAAAGATTACTTTTTTCTTAAATTAAAACAAAAATTGATTAAATTAAAGAAATGCGTTTTGGAATTAAAGATTATTACTTATTTGATTCAAGGTCTTGAAAATGTCTATACTATTTTTAAGTAAGTTACGTACTTATTTATTTTTTTGCACACAATTTAAATTTTTTTCTTTTAAATAAAACAAAACTTTTTAATAAACCCTTTTTTTCTTAAATGCAATCAATTCGCCATAAATGTAAAGAATATTTAACTTAATTTAAAAAAATAAAATAAGGAAATCTTTTGTACTTTTTTAAGTATTTGTATGTACTATCTTCAAGTTTATTTTCTTTGTTTTAAGTAAAACCACCTTATATTAAGATAAGTTGAAGTAAATTCAACAAAATTTGCTTACTTAAATTAATAACAGTGTTTATTTAATTTCAGTATAGTTATTTTTTTCAGTGTAATAAATGCCATCTCTGAAAAATACGCAAACAAGCGCAAAATATGAAATTTTTGTCATTGGTAAAAATTATTTAGAATATTTAAACCATTATGGAAGGTACATTGTTTATTTTTACAATAATATGCGAAATAACTAGTTTTTTAGCTCTCCTGAAAAGTAAGCTTTTTAGAGTTGGCATTTATTGAATATAGTTCGACGATATGTTGTATTGAAAGCCTTATATGGGACTGAGAAAATTGCCGTTTGTGGGTTTTACATTTTTCAAAACCTGCGCTTAAGAGGCGTGGCTAAATATTGAAAAAATTTCAAATTTGTGTCGAATTGCCTTGTTTTGATATTTATCAAATTAAAACGAAATGCACCATAACCTCAAAAATTGACATTCTTATTTATTTTTTCTTGCTATAGATTACAATCAGAACCCATTCCGAAATTTCCCATTTCTTAAAACTAAAAGAGGTTTTTAACTTAGATTTGTAACTTGGATAATAAGTCGCCTGCCGCTGAATTAAAAAGTTTTTCACCAGCTTGTGAAAAAACGTAACATAATTATTTTTCTATTTGTTGTTTTTTCTGTTAGTACAGATCAAGCACGGACTCTAATTCTATTTGTTATATGGGTTCAATTTGAAGAATGAAGAAGTAAATATACTTTTTAAAAATTATAGACATTTCAGGTATTCCTATACTATTTTCAAACAGTTCCAGTTAACTGTCACCATCAGTAGGATTCAGATGTAGGCTTGTTTCGCTAATGGTAATCGTTCTTCTTATACCCGAGTAAACATTTTTATATGGTGCAATATATAATGATATGTAATACTACTACAATATATATTTATTCGCAATTTGATCCGAAAAACGGTGGATGTTTTAGCATTTAAATAGATCTACGTTTATAAAATATGATTCGATTTCATCCGAGTTTTGACCTGACATTGCCATATTTCAGTGCATCCAATTAGATCTAATTGCAAAAAAAATATATAAAATTCTGTTTTTTTGGTTTTGGTGAGACACACCACAGGTCAACGATACATTCACCAGACATAAAATTTTCTAAAAAAAAAAATAGTTTGGGTACGCTTCGAACCAGATAGGTGATATACATAACCCTAACAAGGAAATGTTTAGGAACATTTTAAAAAGTTTCTTATACTTTTCCTAAAAAGACAAAAAAAAAACATTCTCAAAACGCTATTTTCAAACGCTTTGCGAGAGTTGTTAAAAAATGTTCTGAAAGCACTATAACAAAAAAAAAAGCAATCTCAAAACTTTTTTTTGGAACGCTTTGCGAGAATATTCGAAAAGCGTTTTAAGAGTTCTTTAGATTTTTTTTTTTTTTGAAAAAAAATTTCGAAGTTTCGAAACTATTTTTGAATAAAAATTTTTTATCAATTTTTTTTTTTTTGTTTTTTAGTAAAAAAAAATCATCAAAAATGTTTTTAGATTTTTTTTAAATTTTTAAAGTTACTCTAACAAAAAAAGTTTCTTGGAGTACAAATTTTTTTTTCTCGGATTTCACATTGTATCAAACAAATTATTATACCCGAACTATAACAAAAATTCTATACTTTGGGTTTTTAAAGCGCTTTGATGACTTTAAAAAAACGTTCTCAAAGCACTTTTTTACATCGCTTTTAAAACGCTTTAAACCTAGCGTATATCGATGTTATCATTCGGATCATTTGAAGGCGCTTCGAAGTTGGTATACAGAACGCTCGTACAACCGTCCACAACGTTTTTGCGATTGTATTTTTCTGATGGATTTACGCTTTAAAAACCCAAAGTAAAGAATTTCTGTTTTAGTTCGGTTATAATAACACCGCTCTACAAGAAAATGCGTATTGGGTTTTGATAACTGAATTAGGTAGTATTTGGTGCGCTGATTCCAAATCTGCAACCCAATTTTTTCCATCACATCAGGATTTTGAGTTATTCGCGGTTAAAGGAGCCAAAAAGTGCCTTTTTGACCATTTTTGGAAGCCAATAAAATATGAACGCGACATACGAACGACTTTATATTAAGCTCATTATAAAGCTTGGAATTTTATCTTCAAAATAAAATAAAAATATTCCGAAATTTTAATTTTAAAAATGGTAAAAAAATATTTTTTTAATAACACCTTTTTAGATATATTTTATTGTTTTTAATAACAAAGTGTTTTCAAATTGACATAAAAAAACATACCAACGAACAAAGTTTTTTAAAGTAAAATGCATTAAATAATAAATACCAAAAAATATGGAAATATAATGAAAAACGAAACATTATTAAATTATATTCGATAGATTTGGTGGATGGCTTTCTAAATAATATAAGCAGATACCTTAGAATGGAATGGTTAATTAAGTTTTTATTACAAATTAATTGACAGTCAATTTTTTTCAATTTATATTGTTTTATAAATTACAATGATTAATTAAAATTTAATTACTCTATAAGCAAAGGGACAAAATAGAATCAGAGGAAAAATTTCTTTCTACCAACTGTGATTTTTTCGTAAACAAATATTTTTAAAATGTAATAACGAACTATTTGCGTTTGTTGACAAAAATTTAAAAATGTTGAAAGTATAAAATTATAGACAAATATTTGGACAAAAATTTTGAAGAAATATTCAGAAACAGTTTAGTCGATTTTTAATTCTAAAAAGACAATGGTAATTTGAAAAATCTCAATTGTAATTAAGAAAAAGTATTGTAAGTCGAAAAAGATAAATTTTAATTCGAAAATGGTCAATTGTAATTCGAAATAATCAATAACAATTGCTCTTTTGTACATTTAAATTACAATTGCTCTTTTTCAAATTGCTACTTGTATTTTAGAATTAAAAATGTAATTTTCAAATTATAAACAGATTCTTCGAATTACAAATGAAATCTTGGAATTACAAATGTAATCTTTGAATTACAAGTAGAATCTTCGAATTATAATTAATATTTTTCGATTTAAATCTGTAAATGGTGAAGTTATGTTCAATAAAGCGTCCCAAATATATTAATTTTTCGAATTTTGAGTCGAAATTGTGGGAAAATTTATGAACAAAAAAATGCAAAGGTACTTGCAACCATCGGTCAAAGTTGAAAAAATTACGAATTTCGACATTTTTTTATACATTTTAATATGATTCAATTCTTAAAGAAGAATTTGGTAATATAAATAATTTTTGTGTTTAACATCAGCATCGGAAGACGCAAAATCCCAAGACGGATACCAAAAAGTTCGCAAAATGTCCTAATTTTTGAGCCCATTTGGTCAAAAACTTTGAACATAAATTTATGTCAAAAAACTGTATTTTTCCAACTTGGACCGCTTCTTGCAAACTGCAGTTCCACTACGTAAATTTTCCCACAATCAGCTCTTTAGTGGCTAGCGTTAGGCAAGTATTCCGACACAAAATTCAAAAGTTTATAATTTTCGGGACGCCTAATATACATAATATTTTTTCATAACCTGAATTTAAAAAAAACTTTGTTTGTTGGTTTTCATATGTTTGTTAAAAAAATACTTTGCGTTAAACAATATATATTTTCAAAATGGAGTTTTTTGTTTATGATTTTTTTACCATGTTGGAAAATTAAATTTCCAAATAATATTATCCTATCTTAAAGATTAAATTGCAAATTATACGATAAACTTAAAACGAAGTCAATAGCATGTCGCGTTCTTATTTTATTCGTTTTTAAAAAGGGCCAAAAAAGCCATTTTTCAACATTTTAACCGCGATTTACACAAAATCTAGATGTGATAGAAAAATTTGGGTTGCAGATTTGGATTCAGTGCATCAAATATTATACCTTTTAGTTTCAATAATTCAAAACGCAGCGACAAACCTTACATTTGTAGAGCTGTGTAATTTGTTTGATATACAAAGTGAAATCCAAAAAAAAAAAAATGTTTAAACTCCAAAAAACTTAGAAAATTTTCAAAAAAATTTTCGAAACTTAGAAAATTAAAAAAAAAAATCTAAAAACTTAAAAACAAAAAAAAAATTGTTATTCAAAAATAGTTTCGGAACTTAGAATTTTTTTTCAAAAATCTAAAGAACCCTTAAAACGCTTTTCGAATACGCTTGCAAAGCGTTCGAAAAAAAACGTTTTGAGAATGCTTTTTTTTGTTATAGTGCTTTCAGAACACTTTTCAAAAACGCTCGCAAAGCGTCTGAAAATAGCGTTTTGAGAATGCTTTTTTTTTGTTACAGTGCTTTCAGAACGCTTTTTTTTAGAACCGTCGTCAATTTCTGCTTGGGTAAATATAATTACACTGTGCAACAAATTTTGGGTCATCGCATTGAGCCTCAATGCCTTCAACGCCATATGAAAGTAGACCATTAAGTGAACAAAATCACCAAAGGGTTTTGCAAAGTCAGTTCGGATTTCTTTTTTATAGCCCACTGAAGTTTTTATTTTTTTATCAACGGCGTTTGGAAAACGTCAAAAATACTATAATAAGAACACATCTGAGCTTCAAAATATGATATGATGTCTTCAGTAAAATTTTATGGCGATTCTTTTCTTAGAACATTTTAACCCTCTAGCTGCCATTTTAAGGGGTCATTTTAGTCCCTTTTCAAAAGCTAAACACAGAAGTCTAATACAACGTCCATTTAGAGGTTTAAAATGTTCTACAAATATTTTCCTCATAAAATTTTACTAGGGGTTGTTAAATGCTCAAAGTTTGTGCGACATGCGCAAAGTGCTTAAAAAGGGTCAAGTATAAATAATCAATGTTTGTTATTTTTTTTTACCAAAGCAGTCTTAAAAAATATCGACAAAAAACAGTGCAAATATACTTTTGAGCTAAAAATAATGTTCTAATGTGTTTTATAAAATTTTATGATGATTCTTTTCTTTGACCAAATTAACCCTCTAGCTCTCGTTTTAAAGGGTAATTTTTGTCCTTTTTTAAAAGGAATACAAAAAAGTCTATAAAAAATGCGGTTAGAGGGTTAAAATGTTTTACAAATATTTTACAAATATTTTACTAGAGCACGTCTTAGACAGAAAGTTCGTCCAGCATATAGAAAATGCTTAAAAAATTTTAAGTAATAACATTTTTTTTTATTTTTTTTGGGCCGAAATATAAATAAAAAAACAAGTAAAAAATTTAAATTCGACTTCGTCGAATGTATGGATACCCTCCACAATGTAAAAAAGTTTATTTGCAAAAGAAAAAAACAAAAAAAAAAAATGTTTTAAAAAAAATCCGCGAAAAAAATTTTTGGTAAAAAAAAAATTCAACGAAAATGTTTTTTTTTTTAAATATGTTTGTACTTGGTTAAATACCATTCGGTGATCAATTCTGTTCACATGTGTCAACCAGCAGCCGAATAAAAGCATTTTATGTTTTTAGGTTATGTCGGGACCTTTTTTTTTACTCAAAAGGAAGCTTTGGTCTTTTCCCCACCTAATTCTTCTTCGTCATCAAATATATTTTTGCTCCACCAACAAATTTCCAACAAAGTATTAAACAGACAAAACAGATGTATAAGACTTGGCATATTTACTTGTTGTTGCCCTAAATAGTTAGGTATTGCATTTGAGCGAAATGGGTTCAGCGGTTCAAAAGTTATGAACGAAAATGTAAGAACACCTCGAAAATTGTGGTACATTCAACATAACCTAAAAACACAAAAGACGTGCCCAAGTAAAATTTGATGCAGAAAATATTTGTAAAACATTTTAACCCTCTAACTGTTTTTTTTTATAGACTTTTTTATATTTCTTTTAAAAAAGGACAAAAATGACCCCTTAAAACGGGAGCTAGATGGTTAGTTTGGTCAAAGAAAAGAATCATCATAAAATTGTATAAAACACATTAGAACATTATTTTTAGCTCAAAAGTATATTTGCACTGTTTTTGGCGATATTTTTTAACACTGCTTTGGTAAAAAAAAATAACAAACATTGATTACACAGCTCAACAAGAAAATGCGTATTGGATTCTGGTTAGTGATTTGGATAGTATCTGTTGCGCTGATTCCAAATCCGGAGCCCAAATTTGTCTATCACGTCAGGATTTTGTGTAATTCGCGATTAAAGCGCCGAAAAAGGGCATTTTTGACCATTTTTAAAAGCTTATAAAATAAGATCCTGACATGCAAATGACTTGGTATCAGGCTTATTTGAAAGCCTGTAATTTTCTCTTAAGAATAAGATAAAATGTTCTAAAAATTTAATTTTCGAAAATGGTAAAAAAATCATTAGCAAAAAACCTTCCATTTTTTCAATATTTAGTTTATTTACACAGTGTTTTTTAACAAATTTCCATACAAATTCATACGTAAATTTTAGATTTAAAGCACTTGTGGCTACTGATTTTTTTAGCATTTAAGAAAATTAAATTCCAAGAAGATTTGATCTTGTCTGAAAGAGAAAATTACACACTTTCGATTGAGCTTGATACCAAGTCATTTGCATGTCAGGATCTTATATTATAGGCGTTCAAAAATGGTCAAAATGGTCATTTTTGGACACTTTAACCGCGATTTTCTCAAAATTGTGATGTGATAGAAAAATTTGAGTGACCGTTTTGGAATCGGGGCACCAAACCCTATCAACTTTTTTTGGTTTTATTCAAAACGCAGCGACAAACCTCAGATTTGTAGAGCGGTGTTATTTATACTTGACCCTTTTTAAGCACTTTGCGCATGTCGCACAAACTTTGAACATTTGACAACCCCTAGTAAAATTTTATGAGGAAAATATTTGTAGAATATTTTAACCCTCTAAATGGACGTTTTATTAGACTTCTGTGTTTAGTTTTTGAAAAAGGACTAAAATGACCCCTTAAAATGGAAGTTAGAGGGTTAAAATGTTCTTAAAAAAGAACCGCCATAAAATTTCACTGAAGTCATCAAATCATATTTTGAAGCTCAGATGTGTTCTTATTATAGTATTTTTGACGTTTTCCAAACGCCTTTGATAAAAAAATAAAAACTTCAGTGGGCTATAAAAAAGAAATCCGAACTGACTTTGCAAAACCCTTTGGTGATTTTGTTCACTTAATGGTCTACTTTCATATGGTGTTGAAGCCATTGAGGCTCATTTTTCTTGTTGCACAGTGGTATATCAACAGTACGTCTTTTAATCTGAATCATGATATACATAATTATATGTAACTACATATGACTGCATTTCAAAAATTTAGTAAATAGCTCACGGGATATATGATAATTAGAGTGTCCCTTATTTTGGAAATGTTGGAAATCTTGAGACGGTACCCGCTCATTTTTTCCTTTTGACTTAAAAATAACTGAGGAAAAATTTTACGCCCCTACGACCACGCCTTCCCTACGCGACGGGGCCTTAAAGAGTGGGGCCAAAAAATCATTTTTCCATACAAAACCAAAATTTTTTTTTTTTTTTGATTTTGATTTTTTTTGTTATTAATTATTATATTAATTGGTTAGCTTACACTGCGGAACACTAAAAAATAAACAAGAGTTACGACCATCATTTCTGTATATTTCGGACATGCTGATTCGAATGGCGTACTCCGTTTTTCGATGTATGGTACAGTTTTCTCTGCAAAATTTCGTTAAAGATTTGCTAATTTCGAGCCAGTTTTTTAACAAAAAAATTTGCAAAGTAAATGGTTTATAAATTTTATTACATGGAAAACAAAGATATGACTTGTAGCAACATTTCTTATGCAAATTTGGTTTAAAGCTTTTCAATTTAAGCCCTTAAATTCGCGAATTTCTGCATTTCTTACGGTTTTCGCGAAATCAACCGCTAAATTGGCCTCTGATAAAAAACTTGCATTTTGTGGATCATAAAGGCGTCCATAACACTACGAATAGTGGACAAAAAACATCTATGTTATATGGACCATCATGATGAAAATCGCGAAAAACCGTTTTTTGTATATGCCAGCATCACTTTACGAGATGATTTAAGGTTCCATCTTTTGATATATAATGTGAGAACCTTAAACAACTAACTGACCAAAAATTCGGCCAAAAAAGTTTTCATTTGCAAAAGTTATCTTAACAAAAACTATTATTTCAGTGTTTGCGATACAATAATTATAGTTTTTGTTAAGATAACTTTTGCAAATGAAAACTTTTTTGGACAAATTTTGGGTCAGTTCATTGTTTAAGGTTCCCACATTATATACCAAAAGATGGAACCTTAAATCATATCTTAAAGTGATGCTGTCATATACAAAAAAACGGTTTTTCGAGATTTTAATCATGATGGTCCATATTACATGATGTTTTCTGTCCACTAATCGGAGTGTTATGGACACCTTTATGATCCACAAAATGAAAGTTTTTTATCAGAGACCAATTTAGCGGTTAATTTCGCGAAAACTTAAAAAAGTGAAGAAATCGGCGAATTTAAGGGCTTAAGATGAAAAACCTTGAACCAAATTTATATTAGAAATGTTGCTACAAGTTATATCTTAGTTTTCCATGCCATAAAATTTAAAAATCATTAGCTTTGGAATTTTTTTTGTTAAAAAAGCAGCTGAAAATCAGGCAAACTTTAATGACATTTTACAAGAAAACTGTACCATACATCGGAGTACGTATGGTACGCCGTTCGATTCAGCATGTCCGAAATATATTGAAATGATGGTCGTACCTCTTGTTTTCTAAAATAGTGGTTAGTTTTGTCACGCAGTGTTATTTACGACAAAAAAATTGATTTTGTTGGGATAAGGCTTCCAGCTCTAAAAAATTTTTCCAAAAAAAAATTTTGAGCCGCAGGGGTCCTACCGTAAAAAATTTTTAAAAAATATTTTTTTTAGTTTTTGACAAGCAACGGTTTTGGTTGCTATGTTGCTTTAAATGATATATATTCATAAAAAAATATTTTTTGTATCTGTGGCATCTTTATCGTGTTCTAAAAAAGGGTAAACAATGCATTGTTGATTTTTTTCGATACACGATAAAGATGTCACAAATAAAAATAATATTTTTTTTTGAATATATATCATTAAAAACAACATAACAACTAAAACCGTTGCTTGTCAAAACTAAAAAAAAATATTTTTTAGAAATTTGTTACCGTAGGATCCCAACGGCTCAAATTTTTTTTTTTTCGAAAAAGATAAAGATGTCGCAGATATGAATACTATTTTTTTTGAATATATATCATTAAAAGCAACATAAGAACTAAAACCGTTGCTTGTCAAAACTAAAAAAAAAAATATTTTTTAAAAAATTTTTACCGTAGGACCCCAACGGCTCTAAATTTTTTTTGCGAAAAATTTTTTAGAGCTGAAAGCCTTATCCCACCAAAATCAAATTTTTTGTCGTGAATAAGCAAACCAAGTAATATAATAATTAATATCAAAAAATTTTTGGTTTGTATGGAAAAATGTTTTTTAAGGCCCCGCTCTTTAAGGCCCCGCACAGTGTTGTGACCTTGGCCATAAATGGTCAAACTAAATGTCTTAAAACTTAAGGTTATATGAATTTTATTTTAAGAAAACATCATAAATAAAACAAATCCAAAACAGTTTATAGATTTAATACAGTGGTGCCCAAAAAGAGAAACGATAATATAATGGTAATTTTTAACAAATATGAGAGTGTATTAGTACTATTGCTCTGAAAGAAATCTTTGTTATAACAACAATAAATATTATTTGTGTAGTTTTTTTATCAAACAAAGCGACATCGACCTGCTTCTTTGAATTATGGCAAACAACTAAGGAGTTTTTTTTTTGTTTTTTACGATCTCTGTTGTTAGTTTCGTTGTCGTTCGGATTGTGTACGTGTTTCTTCGTCGATCTTTAACAAGTGTTTGGCCACCATTGATTTAATAGTTTTTAAGTTACATGTCTCTAAAGTTGAACTTTTTGAAATATATCATGTTGTGGTTTTAAAATCTTTGTGACGACGCGAAAATCCTTTCACTCATTTTCGCTCACACCCGAATTTATATTGTTTTCTTTATTAGTTTTCAAGAAATCGAATTGTATTATTTTTTATTTGTACATAAATGAATTATGTAATTTTTTGATTTTTTTATACAAAAGAATTGTCCTCTTTGATTTATATTTTCTTTAATAAAACTTATAACAATATTAACAACTACCTAACTACGAAAGAGAGACAGAAAACAAAGCTATCTTCTCTTTCTCTCTCTCCTCCTCTTCTTTAATTACTCACTCTCTTTTTTTAAGGCATATATAAAGACCCGCTCAACCACTAGACAGGAGTCAGTGTGTGGCCGTCAAGGCGATCACACCAGAATACGACTCAACTGGAATGAGTGCCGTAAAGCGCATTTCAGTTTAAACCCTGAGGAGTGCCGACAAAAGGTACCTCACCAGTCTTCCGAGTGTTTCAGGAGAAGTTCCTATAAAGGTCTCTCACGTAGTGTCTCCGTTAAACAGAAGTGCCTAACGAGGTTTCTCGCGAGTATTTCAAGAGAAGTTCCTACACAGGTCTCTCACGTAGTGTCCCCCATTAAATAGAAGTGTCTAACGTGGTTTCTCGCGAGTGTTTCCAGAGAAGTTCCTAAAAGGTCTCTCACGTAGTGTCTCCGTTAAACAGAAGTGCCTAACGAGGTTTCTCGCGAGTATTTCAAGAGAAGTTCCTACACAGGTCTCTCACGTAGTGTCCCCCATTAAATAGAAGTGTCTAACGTGGTTTCTCGCGAGTGTTTCCAGAGAAGTTCCTAAAAGGTCTCTCACGTAGTGTCTCCGTTAAACAGAAGTGCCTAACGAGGTTTCTCGCGAGTGTCTCAAGAGAAGTTCCTACGCAGGTCTCTCACGTAGTGTTCCCCATTAAATAGAAGTGTCCAACGTGGTTTCTCGCGAGTGTTTCAAGGGAAGTTCCTATAAAGGTCTCTCACGTAGTGTCTCCGTTAAACAGAAGTGCCTAACGAGGTTTCTCGCGAGTGTTTCAAGAGAAGTTCCTACGCAGGTCTCTCACGTAGTGTTCTCCATTTAACAGCCGTGTCTAACGGTGTTTCTCGCGAGTGTCTCAAGCGAAGTTCCTACGCAGGTCTCTCACGTAGTGTTACCCATTAAATAGAAGTGTCTAACGTGGTTTCCCGCGAGTGTTCCCAGAGAAGTTCCTATACAGGTCTCTCACATAGTGTTCCCGTTCATCGAAGAATCTTACGCGAGTGTCATAATATCCAGAGAATTTCCTACTTCGGTCTCTCTGTCGTACCTATCGTCAACCTAAAGAGTGTGTTTAATAGTGACGACGGCCACCGGTGCCACAACAAACGACAACGCCCCCCTGTGAAGCCATCATCGCCTTGTTTAAAACGCAAAGCCATCGCCAAGCAGCAAATTAATATCCCTATGCAGCCAAATGCCTTGTCTACTTACGCTCTGATCAGTAAGAGGTGAGAGAAGAGCTTCACCAACGTGCTGGCCATCCATTACGCTCTGAAATCGTGGGAGGTATACTAGATTAGCATCACCGAGCCGCTCCGATAACCCAGCGTTGAGTACGGTATCCAAACGTCGACGGCCCCGTTGCCACCAACCTAGTCTGTAGCTTTAAGTGATCAATATTTAAGAGTTATACATATATACTAATAATAAAGAGTTCTTATTTTTTTTGTAAACTAAAACACGAATCGCCTTTCTCTCTCTCTTGATTTCTGCAAATTATAAATTTCTGCAACTGACCTTGACCCCGCGAGCTAACCCCAGCAACCGGTGGAAAAACACGTCGTTACATCTTTGAAATCCACATTTTTTTTTTTTTTGAAATTGCATTTAAAATTCGACCTTGTTGGTAATGAAGTTTTAAGTTGGATATGTTGCTTGAATGATAATGCTGTTTTGGTCGACATAAGTTAATCATATGGCAAGTAACGCTGTTATAAAGTGAGTTCCAAAGAAAATACTAATTTATTTGCAAATTTCATATTTGATAGTCAGCCATTTTTGTGGCCCTCATTGGCGCGCTTAGTTCTTTGCAGAAAATATTGGTATAAGTATGTAGATTACAAAATAACAAAAGAACTCGTCCACGTTTTTCCACTTTTTTTTTTAATCAATTTTTTTTGTGGGAACCCGAATATAAATTTGGAAATTTTTTTAACGAAAACACCAAGATGCAGCAGTTGTCCCTGATAATTTGAAATGTTTGCGAAAAATAGTTATGAAACACATATCTGTGGTCTTTTGACAAAAGCACTTATTTCCAAAAAGTCAATTTTACAGGTGAGCAAAAAAACACATTTACAGTCGCACAAAAGGTGTTAGTGTTCTTAATCTTAAAAATGTTAAGTTCTGACGTTATAAAGCAACTTCCTAGGAATATTTAACAATTTCAAGTTTTATTCTAGCTTTAACGGTTTTTAAGAAAACGCTTAAAATGTAAAATATGTTGTTTGTGAAAAGATTATTTGATGAAAAATTCAACTTATTTCAGTTAAGTTCTTTTGTCATATACGTTTCTTGTCGAAAAAATTATTAATTTTGCCACTTATAAGTAATTATGTTCTTTTGTTAAAAATAAAAATGTAAAAAGACTGAAAATAAGTTGATTTTTCTAAAATTTACTCAAGTTCCTTCGAACTAAAAGCTATAAAATGTAGAACTAAAAAGTGCCTGTTTCATGATTAAAAAAAATCGATTTCATCCAATTTAGAAGCGATTCTGACGGAAGGAACAGAATGAGACAAAAAAGGCCCTTGGGGCCTTTTCGTGGGACTTTTCACTTTCCATTGAATAAAAAAAAAATCACTTTAGAATTCATTGAATAAAGAAGTAATTCTTTTAAATACTGACTTAAATGCACAAATAGCACACAGAAAGCAATGGGTGGTGATTATATAATACATTTCCAGGTAATGTATATCACTAATAAATAGTATATTTTAGGATTGATTAAATAAAAAATAATTTTTTTTTTCATTGCCCGAGTAAAAAAGATCTGATATAATCATATATGCTATTATATAGTTATTTATATTTATATATGGTTATGCATGAACTTTGATATGGACATACAAGTTTATATATAGCATTGTATTTTTCCTGTTTTTTAATATGATAGCATACATATTCATATCTATTTATATACTGATCTATATGAAATTTGATATGACATATAACATCGGGAATTTTTAGATATGGCAGATAAAAAGATATATGATTTTATTTATAATTATATCCCGAAAAAAATTTTAAAAATTTTCTAAGTCCCGAACAATAAAAAAAAATCAAGTCCTAAAAAATTTTATGAAAATTTTCCAAAGTCCCGGACACAAAATTTTTTGGCATTTTTTTGGAATAAAAAAATCACTGAGAATGTTTTAATGAGAAATTTAATTTTTTTGAAAAGTTTTTGAGTTCCGAAAAAAATGTATTTAAATTTTCTAAGACACAAACATTTTTTGGAAAATTTAAATCCCTTATAAATGATTTTAGAAAAAATGAAAAATTTTTAATAATTTGCTAAGTCCCGAAAAAATTCCGAAGAATGCAATAAAAACTCTTCTAATTGATAATGTATCCAATCTGATAAAATAATTTTTAATTTTATGTACGTTTAAAATTCCAAAAAATTTTACCAGATTTCATCCAATTATATAAAAATTTATTTAATTTTAACAGGTAAGATATGATTTAATAGAATTAGATAGACCCATTTTTGGCATCAAACTTAATCAAATTTGATATTATTTTATCAAAAATAATAGAATTTGATATAATCGTATAATATTCGATCCGCCAATTTTCGGATCAAAATTAATATGGATTTACATAAAAGCATATCTGTTCATATATAATTAAATATTGCGTCATATAACTTTTTTTTACTCGGGAAATTTTAATATAATTGGATATAATTTTATATCATTGGATTAGACCAAAACTCGTATCAAAGTCGATATAAAGTTATATAAACTGATATTATTAGATATTATTCGACGAAATCTTATGAAACCATTTTTCGTATAAGATTATATCAAAATAGACACGAACCCATATTAAATTATATATTGTGTCATATCAATTTTTTTACTCGGGTGGTAAGCATTACTTTTATACTAACTGAATGCTATGCAATAATTTGCATGCATTACTTTCAGTCTCATCTCATGTAAAAATCATCAATGCTGCATAGTTGAAAATTAGGAACTGTATGAAATATTTTATAAATTATTTGGTAATAACAGTTTTGCTGGGATGTTATCACTAAACGTCCCGGAAATATGTTTACCTGGGGGCTAATCACGTAAAATGATTGACGATGCATAAATGACATCAAAATTTATATATCGTTTTGAAGGGAAATTTTAAAGTTTTTCTTTATAAAATTATTAAAGCGCGTTTTTTAATCCAGAAACACTAAAAAAATTGGAAACTTTTTGTTTAGTTTTTCATAAACCGCTTTTCATAAACCGTTGTTTGGTTCACTCTGGTGTAACTGGTGTTTTAAGGGAATATAAAGTACTTTAATTCTCTTTTTGGATTTGTGTCAATACTTGCCATCTAGTACTATTTCTTTATATAGTACTAGGTGGCACAGGGTGCCTCAAAGTACATGATCCTCTTCTATTAATAATAAAATTTTAAGTAATGCTTTAATGTAATAGTAATAAGCTCCGAATTTTTCTGATGGGGCTATTTTGACATCAAGTCACAAGTCACCCCGTGTTATAACATGGTGGCCCCAAACACAATTTCTGAAAAGCTGATGTTTCAATCTTTAAATGTCCTTAAAGAATTTAACATAAACCTATTATTTTTCAAAGTTGTAGTAAAATAGCCAGTTTGCTCCTTTAATTTTAAAACAGTTTTATTAATGAAGGTATTTTATAATTTACACGACACAAGCACTTAAATAGAAATATATAATCCCTTTTTCTAAAATTCACTTTTGACAAAGCCACACTATCCAACAAAAGGTGTTTTGTCACACTGAGGTTTACTGAAAAATATTTGTGTAAAAAAACCTATTTCTATTTGAGCTTGACATTTTAAGGATTTTGATTTTGATAAAAAAGCATTTTTCAAAACAAGTTGTTTTGTCATAAACTTTTTTAAAAAAATTCAATAAGCTTAAATTTATATAAGTTGTTTTGTCAAAAAGGCGTTACTATTTTTTCAACGTATTTCAGATAAGTTGTTATGTCAAATGAAAATTGATAAAATTTCGAAGTAAGTTGATTTGACACGTGTGATATCTTTGAATCTAGACGAGCTACAATCACGCTGACTAGACAGAAAGATCTGCTTTTAAAAGTTATATTTACGATAAAAATATTGGGAAATTTTCTTATGTCGAGATAAGTGCTTCTGTCATATGTCCACAGATATAATAAATCGGAATGCAAAATGAATTGGTCGGTTAAATTTTATTTAAATTGGTCCAAGAACCATTATTTGTCATCCAGGCCTGACACAAATTAGATGCTTGGCTAGACACCAGTTTTTTAGAAAGATTTTGTTGAGAACGTACGTTGTACTATATTTTTACTTTCTTATTTTATAGCGGTCTTTTTGAGATAGGCATATCCCTGCTTAAACTTAAAAACAATATTCAAAGTATTGTAAATACTATGTGCAAAAATGTTGTGAATTATCAATAGTTTTAAGGTCAAAGGATTTCCTTGAATTTTCTCAAGTCTTTAAAAAAGGATATTTATGCGCTAAGAATATCCTAAGGATAGGTTAAGGATAATCCTTGCTTCAATTATACTAAAATAAGGTATTTTCAACCATATCAGAACAGAATTTCATGAAGTACGAAGGATTTTTAAAAATTTTTTTAAAACTTTTTATGGACATTTTTAATATATGTATTACATCCTTGCTTCAATTTTTTCATTTGATTAAGATTTAAGGTATATTCTAAGTGTTGCGGATGCAAAAATTCATGAAGGACTTTGAATTTTGAACTTTTTCTTGACTTTGTTAAAAAAGGACATTTTCGAGGAGGGCGTATCCTTGTTTCGATTTGCACAAATTTTGGCAAATACATTGAGCTTATTATAACAGTTGGATTTTCAAAATTTCATGAAATAACTTTAATTTTTACCCTTTTTCTGAACGTTATTGTAAAAAGGACATTTTTAAACTAGGCGTGTCCTTGCTCCGAATTGGGCAAAATTTTGTAGAATAATTAATGGCATTATAGGTAACTAGCTCGCCCGCCGGAACTTCGTTACCGGTTATGTTAAATACCGGATAATAGAAGGATCAGGATTACCCTACCGATTTCAAAAAATGACTCATATGTAGTCTTTGTTTTATTTAATTGTGGACGTTTAAGTCTTTCATAAAATAATATTTCATTGAATAACTTCGGTGGTACGTTGTCATGTACGTTCCGGTGAAAAAGATTGTGGCAATTTTCGAGCCCTTATATCGGGATTTTGGATCCTGAGTGCATAAATATTTCAGTGAAAAAAGGAATTGGAATAAAAATAAGTTTGAGTGGAAAAACATATAGAGAGAAAAAATATGGAGTTAAAAAGTTTAATACACTCAAAATAATTAATCTGTTAAATACTTTGTAAAATGAATGTAATCTTAATTCGACAGATATTTGACAAAGTTATCTGTCGAAATACAGATTTTAAAAAAATACTTTGTATTTTCTTGTGACCGAAATTTTGTAAAATTGGAGTTACTCGTTAAAGATTTAACAAAATTTTAATTTTAATAAATATTTTTTTTAATTTTAATTAATGTTTTCGAAGCAGAGAAGTTTTACTCATAAAATGGATTAAACTAAAACTTAAATTTACAGAGTTTTTTTTGTAAAATTTTGAACTCATAAAATGCATTTAACTAAAACTCTGTAAATTTACAGAGTTTTTTTGGTAAAATTCATTTCGGTTTTATCAATATTTTACAGATAATTCTGTAAGTTTACAGTTTTTTTATTGAAATCATTTTACAGAGTTTTCTTCGTAAAATAACAAAAAATCTTGCTGGTTGGAAATCTATGGTATTTTCTGCTGGCTCAGCAGAGTATCTCTGTAATTTAACAGAGTGATTATTTTGAGTGTACGAAAAATTTTAATAAAAATTACCATTCTATATTGTTCCCCGCTCTATTCCATTTCGTTCCCCGTTCTACTCCATTTCATTTCCAATTCAACCTCCATGCAAGTTTCATTCCCTCCATGTAATATGCGTTACAGAAATAAAAAGTGCTATTGTATTTATCTTATAGATATAAAAATACCATTTTACACTACTTGTACCAATTAAGGTACCCCTTTCTACCCTGTCCATATCTTGGGTGTTATTTTGGCTGGAGGATACTGCCCGTCAAATTTTGAGTTTCAGACTTTAATTTTTAGAAAGGTACAAATAACCATTTACCACCTTTTCCACTTAAAATTAAATTTTCCAAAATCTTTTTTATATATAAAAAGTATAAAACTTACACTCTTTTATGCCCTTTACGACTCTTAGAAACAGAATTTCCAAAAAGTACTTTTTCCAAAATATTTTTTCACTAAAGAATACAGCATTCAAATTTTCACTACCAAGGATCATTATTTCAAGAAGTATAAAAAGTATAAAAAAACAATTTTCTTCACCTCTAGAAACGGAATATTTTAAAAACACTTTAGCATAGCAGATTGTTTTTTTTTACCGAAGGTACCCACATTCCAAAATTCAAGTTTCTATGATAATTATTATAGGAACAAAAAAAACGAGTACCAAAATTACACTTTATTACCCCCGTTAGATTAGATTAAAGAGGCCGTATACCCCCGTTACAAACGGAATTTCCAAAAAGTATTTTTCCAGTGTGTTTTTTCTTCGCCGAAGGCTCCTACATTACAAATTGCAATTATATAGGAATATTATTCAACAAATATTAAAAGAACAAAACGTATACTCTTTAACCCCGTTAAGAAACGGAATTTTCAAAAAGTACTTTTCCCAAAATTTTGGTTTTCACCGAAGAATTTTACATCCAAAATTTTAAGTTTCTACAACCGTCAGAAAATATCAAAATTACCGGAAGTGCACTTTTTTGGCCATTTAACCCTACTAAGAAGCGGAATTTCCAAAAGTATTTTTTCCAGAATGTTTTTTTACCGAATGATCCTACATTACAAATTTCAAAATTCTAGGGCCATTATTACCGGAAATTAGAACGTACCAAAATTTTAAATTTTTACCCGTTCCACCCCCTAAGAAAAGGAAATTTCAAAAATTACTTTTTCCAGAATTTGTTTTCACTTAAGGTTCCTACATTCAGGATATATAAAAAGTACCATAAGTAGTATTTTTACCCCTAAAGAAAAGGAATTTTCAAAAAGTACTTTCCTAGAATGTTTTTTTTGCAAAAGGTAATTTTTACAAAAGGTAATTTTTATAAAAGATACTTTTTATTAAATGTACTTTTATTAAAAGATACTGTTTATATAAGGTACTTTTTATAAAAGGTAGTTTTTATAAAAGGTACTTTCTATAAAAGGTACTTTTTATAAAAGGTACTTTTTATAAAAGGTACTTTTTATAAAAGGTACTTTTTATAAAAGGTACTTTTTATAAAAGGTACTTTTTATAAAAGCTACTTTTTATAAAAGCTACTTTTTATAAAAAACTACTTTTTATGAAAGCTACTTTGTATAAAAGGTACTTTTTATAAAAGCTACTTTTATAATAAGGTACTTTTTATAAAAGGTACTTTTTATAAAAGGTACTTTTTATAAAAGGTACTTTTTATAAAAGGTACTTTTTATAAAAGGTAGTTTTTATAAAAGGTAGTTTTTATAAAAGGTACTTCTTATAATAGGTACTTTTTATAAAAGGTACTTTTTCAAAAAGGTACTTTCTATAAAAGGTACTTTTATAAAAGGTACTTTTTATAAAAGGTACTTTTTATAAAAGGTACTTTTTATAAAAGGTACTTTTTATAAAAGGTACTTTTTATAAAAGGTACTTTTTATAAAAGGTACTTTTTATAAAAGGTACTTTTTATTAAAGGTACTTTTTATAAAAGGTACTTTTTATAAAAGGTACTTTTTATAAAAGGTACTTTTTATAAAAGGTACTTTTTATAAAAGGTACTTTTTATAAAAGGTACTTTTTATAAAAGGTACTTTTTATAAAAGGTACTTTTTATAAAAGGTACTTTTTATAAAAGGTACTTTTTATAAAAGGTACTTTTTATAAAAGGTACTTTTTATAAAAGGTACTTTTTATAAAAGGTACTTTTTATAAAAGGAATTTTTTTAAAAAAGGTACTTTTTATAAAACGTACTTTTTATAAAAGGTTTTTTTTATAAAAGGTACTTTTTATAAAAGGTACTTTTTATAAAAGGTACTTTTTATAAAGGGTACATTTTATAAAGGGTACTTTTTATAAAAGGTACTTTTTATGAAAGGTACTTTTTATAAAAGGTACTTTTTATAAAAGGTACTTTTTACAAAAGGTACTTTTTATAAAATGTACTTTTTATAAAAGGTACCTTTTATAAAAGGTACTTTTTATAAAAGGTACTTTTTATAAAAGGTACTTTTTATAAAAGGTACTTTTTATAAAAGGTACTTTTTATAAAAGGTACTTTTTATAAAAGGTACTTTTTATAAAAGGTACTTTTTATAAAAGGTACTTTTTATAAAAGGTACTTTTTATAAAAGGTACTTTTTATAAAAGGTACTTTTTATAAAAGGTACTTTTTATAAAAGGTACTTTTTATAAAAGGTACTTTTTATAAAAGGTACTTTTTATAAAAGGTACTTTTTATAAAAGGTACTTTTTATAAAAGGTACTTTTTATAAAAGGTACTTTTTATAAAAGGTACTTTTTATAAAAGGTACTTTTTATAAAAGGTACTTTTTATAAAAGGTACTTTTTATAAAAGGTACTTTTTATAAAAAGTACCTTTTATAAAATTTTTTTTAAAAAAGGTACTTTTTATAAAACGTACTTTTTATAAAAGGTTTTTTTTATAAAAGGTACTTTTTATAAAAGGTACTTTTTATAAAGGGTACATTTTATAAAGGGTACTTTTTATAAAAGGTACTTTTTATGAAAGGTACTTTTTATAAAAGGTACTTTTTATAAAAGGTACTTTTTACAAAAGGTACTTTTTATAAAATGTACTTTTTATAAAAGGTACCTTTTATAAAAGGTACTTTTTATAAAAGGTACTTTTTATAAAAGGTACTTTTTATAAAAGGTACTTTTTATAAAAGGTACTTTTTATAAAAGGTACTTTTTATAAAAGGTACTTTTTATAAAAGGTACTTTTTATAAAAGGTACTTTTTATAAAAGGTACTTTTTATAAAAGGTACTTTTTATAAAAGGTACTTTTTATAAAAGGTACTTTTTATAAAAGGTACTTTTTATAAAAGGTACTTTTTATAAAAGGTACTTTTTATAAAAGGTACTTTTTATAAAAGGTACTTTTTATAAAAGGTACTTTTTATAAAAGGTACTTTTTATAAAAGGTACTTTTTATAAAAGGTACTTTTTATAAAAGGTACTTTTTATAAAAGGTACTTTTTATAAAAGGTACTTTTTATAAAAGGTACTTTTTATAAAAGGTACTTTTTATAAAAGGTACTTTTTATAAAAGGTACTTTTTATAAAAGGTACTTTTTATAAAAGGTACTTTTTATAAAAGGTACTTTTTATAAAAGGTACTTTTTATAAAAGGTACTTTTTATAAAAGGTACTTTTTATAAAAGGTAATTTTTATAATGTTTTTTCACCGAAGGATCCTACATTCCAAATTTCAAGTTTCTATGACCATAATTTTAAAAAATAAAAAAAAGTACCAAAGGTACACTTTTTACCTCTTTTCCATATTGTTTTTTTAGCAAAGGATCCTACATTCCAAATTTCAAGTTTGTATGACCATTATTTCCGTAAATAAAAAAAGTACCAAAAGTACACTTTTTTACCCATTTTACCCCCGTAAAATCAACATTGGCCAAAAACCCAGCCTTAGTGGATCTTTTTCTCGGGAGACGAACCTACATTGCAAATTTCAAGTTTCTAGGACTATTATTTAAGAAAATAAAAAAGGTACCAAAAGTACAGTTTTTAACCCTTTTTACCCTCTTAGAATCAACATTGGCAAAAATCCAGCCTTAGGGGATTTTATTCCTTGAGGTGAACATACAGTCCAAATTTCAAGTCTCTAATACCATTATTTAAGGAAATATAAAAGGTACCAAAAGTACACTTTTTTACCCATTTTACCCCCTTAGAATCAACATTGGCAAAAACCCAGCCCTAGTGAACCTGTTTTTCGGGAGGTGAATCTGCATTCCAAATTTCAAGTTTGTAGGACCATTACTTAAGGAAATATAAAATGTACCTAAAGTACAGTTTTTTACCCTTTTTACCCCCTTAGAATCAACACTGGCAAAAATCCAGCCTTACTGGATCTATATTCCAGGATGTGAACATACAGTCCAAATTTCAAGTCTCTATGACCATTATTTCAGGAGATATAAAAAGTACCAAAAGTACAGTTTTTTACCCTTTTTACCCCCTTGGAATCAACATTGGCAAGAGTCCAGCCTTAGTGGATCTATGTTATGGGAGGTGAACATACAGTCCAAATTTCAAGTCTCTATGAACATTATTTCGGGAGATATAAAAAGTACCAAAAGTACAGTTTTTTACCCTTTTTACCCCCTTAGAATCAACACTGGCAAAAATCCAGCCTTAGTGGATCTATATTCCGGGAGGTGAACCTACAGTCCAAATTTCAAGTCTCTAGCTTAAGCGGTTTGGGCTGGGCGATGATGAATCAGTCAGTCAGTCAGTCAGTCAGTCAGTCAGTCAGTCAGTCAGTCAGTCAGTCAGTCAGTCAGTCAGTCAGTCAGTCACTCACTCACCCAACTCTTTTATATATATAGATAACTACAATAAATAACATGAAGATTAAAGCGTTTGTTTTCGTTTTATGCCGTATTTTAATTTCAGGATATATGGGAAGGATACGAATCCTTGGGCGGATATTGACCAAATTCAAAATTTTTCTTGATCTTATCGATCTTAACAAGTGTTCCAAATTTTAACGCTCTAACTTAACTCCTTCTATTTTTGGCCACTCTTTACATGAAGACGCAACACTGTGCCCCGTCGCGTAGGGAAGGCGTGGTCCTAGGGGCGTAAAATTTTTCCTGAATTATTTTTAAGTCAAATGGAAAAAAATTAGCGGGTACCGTCTCAACATTTCCAACATTTCCAAAATAAGGGACACTCTAATGATCATATATGATTCGTTAGGTATGTATCAAGTTATATATTGTTATACAGTCAAACCCGGTTATAACGAACTCCGAGGGACCGGTAAAAATAGTTCGTTATAAGAGCAGTTCGCTATAAGCGGGGTATATTTTTTTATCAACCTAGTTTTATTTCCAAAAAATAGATCCAATTTTTTTTATTTGATGTTTTTTTCGTAAATTAAGAAAAAAAGCATTAAAAATATAAATAATTTTATCAAAATTATAATATAAACCAAAAATGTCCGACCTTTTGTGAGTTTGATAAACATGATTGCCACACATTTAAAAATATTTATGGGAGTTCGTTATAAAAAGGTAAATACACATGAAATTGTGTTCGTGGGACCATAAAAAGCAGTTTGTTTTAACCGAGGATTCGTTATAACCGAGTTCGTTATAAAAGAAGTATTTTGTGTGAAAATTGATGCCAAAACGTCGGGACTTTAGAATTAGTTCGTTATAACCGAGAATTCGTTATAACCGAGTTCGTTATAACCGAGTTTGACTGTATATGTTTATTTTTACTCGAGTATGTGAATTTATTTTATTGACATGTATACCCCAACGAGAATGGAACCAAGGATATTTTTTGGCTGCCAAATCAGTATTGACTTTAGCCCACACAACCACCACATTGTTAGAATATATTGTAGACAAATACCCGTTTTGTGTACAACTATTGTTTTTGATCTACATATTTATAATTTCTACAGAGAGAAGGTTGCGTCTACAGCGAAGCAATTATATTTTAAGCAATTTCAATTTTATATCATGCCTCTATCATGTTTTTTGACTCTATATATATTGCAGAGTACGTATTTGCTCACGAAAGAAGCTTTCATTTTGGCACATTCATTCATTTTTTGAAAATGAATTTTGTTTGTTTTTAATTTCATTTCATTTTATGTGCTTTGAAAAAATTCGATTGTTTTCATTTTTCGTTGCTTGTGTGTGTGCAGCGAAAGAAGAAGTAATCAAATGAGAATGAATGAATGAAACTTAAAAAAAAAGTTTCATTTTCATTTATTATTTCATTTTCATTTATATTTCATTTTCGTGTGCTTGAGATTTTTATATTCCGTGCACACGAAAGTGGCGCACGAAATGAGACAGTTTCATCTGCATTTCAGCTTCATTCTCACGGAAAAACATTTTTAACGGAAAATTTAATATTTAACGATTTTGTTTTTTTTTTGGAAACCAAGCCATTTAGAACAAATAATTTTTCAAAAAACTTTAATTTTTCAAAAAAAACTAATTTTTCATAAAAAGTTGAATTTTTCAAAAAAGTTAAAAAAATATGATATTTTCAAAGAACTTTAATTTTTCAAAAAATTTTAATTTTTTACAAAAATTTAAATTTTTTACAAAAATTTTAATTTTTCAAAAAAAAATCGAATTTTTTAAAAAAAATTTTAATTTTTCAAAAAAAAATCGAATTTTTTTAAAAAAAATTTTAATTTTTCAAAATTAACAAAATTTCTCAAAAAAGTAAAATTTTTTCAAAAAACTTATATTTAAATAAAAAAAAATCACAAAAAGTTGAATTTAAAAATTAAAGTTTTTCAAAAAAGTAAAAAAAATTTTAAAAAAGTCAACTTTTTCAAAAAACTCAAAAAGTTGACTTTTTCAAAAAAATTTAATTTTTCAAAAAAAAAAAAAAAAATCAAAAGTTTTAATTTTTAAAAAAGTCAAATTTTTTCAAAAAGTTGTAAATTTTTTAAAAAAGTGAAAACTTTTCAAAAAACTTAAATTTAAAAAAAAAAATTTCACCAAAAAGTTGAATTCATAAAAAAATTGAAGTTTTCCAAAAAAGTTTGTTTAAAAAAAAAAAAATCAAAAAAGTTAAATTTTTAAAAAAAAGTCTTAATTTTTTCAAAAAACTTTAATTTTCAGAAAAAGTTTACAAAAAGCTGACTTTTTAAAAAAAGTTGAATTTTAAAAAAAAAAAATTCAAAAAAAGTTTTAATTTTTAAAAAAAGTAAAATTTTTTCAAAAAGTTTTAATTTTAAAAAAAAATTAAAATACTAAATTGACGTCCCTTTGCTTATATTTTGATTATTTAAAAAGTTATTCGCAATTTAAAAATCTAGCAAAGAAAAATTTGATCTGGAACCGCTAAAGAGGTTACGCAGGGGTAAAAATGACAAAAATATCATCCATTTTGCTCTACATCGATTATTTTTTGAGATATAAATAAAATACCAAATTAACGTCCTTTTGCTTGTATTTTAATTATTTAAGAAGTTATTCGCAATTCAAAAATCAAGCAAAGAAAAATTTGATCTGGAACCGCTAAAGAGGTTACGCAGGGGTGAAAATGACAAAAATATCATCCATTTTGCTCTACATCGATTATTTTTTGAGATATAATTAAAATACCAAATTAACGTCCTTTTGCTTGTATTTCAATTATTTAAGAAGTTATTCGCAATTTAAAAATCTAGCAAAGAAAAATTTGATCTGAAACCGCTAAAGAGGTTACGCAGGGGTGAAAATGACAAAAATATCATCCATTTTGCTCTACATCGATTAGTTTTTAAGATATAATTAAAATACCAAATTAACGTCCTTTTGCTTGTATTTCAATTATTTAAGAAGTTATTCGCAATTTAAAAATCTAGCAAAGAAAAATTTGATCTGGAACCGCTTAAGAGGTTACGCAGGGGTGAAAATGACAAAAATATCATCCATTTTGCTCTACATCGATTAGTTTTTAAGATATAATTAAAATACCAAATTAACGTCCTTTTGCTTGTATTTTGATTATTTAAGAAGTTATTCGCAATTTAAAAATCTAGCAAAGAAAAATTTGATCTGGAACCGCTTAAGAGGTTACGCAGGGGTGAAAATGACAAAAATATCATCCATTTTGCTCTACATCGATTAGTTTTTAAGATATAATTAAAATACCAAATTAACGTCCTTTTGCTTGTATTTCAATTATTTAAGAAGTTATTCGCAATTTAAAAATCTAGCAAAGAAAAATTTGATCTGAAACCGCTAAAGAGGTTACGCAGGGGTGAAAATGACAAAAATATCATCCATTTTGCTCCACATCGATTATTTTTTGAAATATAATTAAAATACCAAATTAACGTCGTTTTGCTTGTATTTTAATTATTTAAGAAGTTATTCGCAATTTAAAAATCTAGCAAAGAAAAATTTGATCTGGAACCGCTTAAGAGGTTACACAGGGGTGAAAATGATAAAAATATCATCCATTTTGCTCTACATCGATTAGTTTTTAAGATATAATTAAAATACCAAATTAACGTCCTTTTGCTTGTATTTTGATTATTTAAGAAGTTATTCGCAATTTAAAAATCTAGCAAAGAAAAATTTGATCTGGAACCGCTTAAGAGGTTACGCAGGGGTGAAAATGACAAAAATATCATCCATTTTGCTCCACATCGATTATTTTTTGAGATATAATTAAAATACCAAATTAACGTCCTTTTGCTTGTATTTCAATTATTTAAGAAGTTATTCGCAATTTAAAAATCTAGCAAAGAAAAATTTGATCTGAAACCGCTAAAGAGGTTACGCAGGGGTGAAAATGACAAAAATATCATCCATTTTGCTCTACATCGATTAGTTTTTAAGATATAATTAAAATACCAAATTAACGTCCTTTTGCTTGTATTTTGATTATTTAAGAAGTTATTCGCAATTTAAAAATCTAGCAAAGAAAAATTTGATCTGGAACCGCTTAAGAGGTTACGCAGGGGTGAAAATGACAAAAATATCATCCATTTTGCTCTACATCGATTAGTTTTTAAGATATAATTAAAATACCAAATCAACGTCCTTTTGCTTGTATTTCAATTATTTAAGAAGTTATTCGCAATTTAAAAATCTAGCAAAGAAAAATTTGATCTGAAACCGCTAAAGAGGTTACGCAGGGGTGAAAATGACAAAAATATCATCCATTTTGCTCTACATCGATTAGTTTTTAAGATATAATTAAAATACCAAATTAACGTCCTTTTGCTTGTATTTCAATTATTTAAGAAGTTATTCGCAATTTAAAAATCTAGCAAAGAAAAATTTGATCTGGAACCGCTTAAGACTTAATAACTTCTTAAATAATTGAAATACAAGCAAAAGGACGTTAATTTGGTATTTTAATTATATCTCAAAAAATAATCGATGTAGAGCAAAATGGATGATATTTTTGTCATTTTCACCCCTGCGTAACCTCTTAAGCGGTTCCAGATCAAATTTTTCTTTGCTAGATTTTTAAATTGCGAATAACTTCTTTAATAATCAAAATACAAGCAAAAGGACGTTAATTTGGTATTTTAATTATTTCTTAAAAACTAATCGATGTAGAGCAAAATGGATGATATTTTTGTCATTTTCACCCCTGCGTAACCTCTTAAGCGGTTCCAGATCAAATTTTTCTTTGCTAGATTTTTAAATTGCGAATAACTTCTTAAATAATTGAAATACAAGCAAAAGGACGTTAATTTGGTATTTTAATTATATCTCAAAAAATAATCGATGTAGAGCAAAATGGATGATATTTTTGTCATTTTCACCCCTGCGTAACCTCTTAAGCGGTTCCAGATCAAATTTTTCTTTGCTAGATTTTTAAATTGCGAATAACTTCTTTAATAATCAAAATACAAGCAAAAGGACGTTAATTTGGTATTTTAATTATATCTTAAAAAATAATCGATGTAGAGCAAAATGGATGATATTTTTGTCATTTTCACCCCTGCGTAACCTCTTTAGCGGTTTCAGATCAAATTTTTCTTTGCTAGATTTTTAAATTGCGAAGTACAAGCAAAAGGACGTTAATTTGGTATTTTAATTATATCTCAAAAAATAATCAATGTAGAGCAAAATGGATGATATTTTTGTCATTTTCACCCCTGCGTAACCTCTTAAGCGGTTCCAGATCAAATTTTTCTTTGCTAGATTTTTAAATTGCGAATAACTTCTTAAATAATCAAAATACAAGCAAAAGGACGTTAATTTGGTATTTTAATTATATCTTAAAAACTAATCGATGTAGAGCAAAATGGATGATATTTTTATCATTTTCACCCCTGTGTAACCTCTTAAGCGGTTCCAGATCAAATTTTTCTTTGCTAGATTTTTAAATTGCGAATAACTTCTTAAATAATTAAAATACAAGCAAAACGACGTTAATTTGGTATTTTAATTATATTTCAAAAAATAATCGATGTGGAGCAAAATGGATGATATTTTTGTCATTTTCACCCCTGCGTAACCTCTTTAGCGGTTTCAGATCAAATTTTTCTTTGCTAGATTTTTAAATTGCGAATAACTTCTTAAATAATTGAAATACAAGCAAAAGGACGTTAATTTGGTATTTTAATTATATCTCAAAAAATAATCGATGTGGAGCAAAATGGATGATATTTTTGTCATTTTCACCCCTGCGTAACCTCTTAAGCGGTTCCAGATCAAATTTTTCTTTGCTAGATTTTTAAATTGCGAATAACTTCTTTAATAATCAAAATACAAGCAAAAGGACGTTAATTTGGTATTTTAATTATATCTTAAAAACTAATCGATGTAGAGCAAAATGGATGATATTTTTGTCATTTTCACCCCTGCGTAACCTCTTAAGCGGTTCCAGATCAAATTTTTCTTTGCTAGATTTTTAAATTGCGAATAACTTCTTAAATAATTAAAATACAAGCAAAACGACGTTAATTTGGTATTTTAATTATATTTCAAAAAATAATCGATGTGGAGCAAAATGGATGATATTTTTGTCATTTTCACCCCTGTGTAACCTCTTTAGCGGTTTCAGATCAAATTTTTCTTTGCTAGATTTTTAAATTGCGAATAACTTCTTAAATAATTGAAATACAAGCAAAAGGACGTTAATTTGGTATTTTAATTATATCTTAAAAACTAATCGATGTAGAGCAAAATGGATGATATTTTTGTCATTTTCACCCCTGCGTAACCTCTTAAGCGGTTCCAGATAAAATTTTTCTTTGCTAGATTTTTAAATTGCGAATAACTTCTTAAATAATTAAAATACAAGCAAAACAACGTTAATTTGGTATTTAAATTATATATTAAAAACTAATCAGGATAGAGAAAAATTTATGATATTTTTTTATCATTCTTACCCATTCATAACCCCCTTTAGCGACCCCAGATCAATTTTTCTTTGCTAGATTTTTAAATTGCGAATAACTTTTTAAATAATCAAGATACAAGCAAAAGAACGTTAATTTGTTATTTTTTTCACTTCATAACCTCTTTAGCGATCATAGATCAATTTTATCTTCGCTAGTTTTTAAATTTAAAAAAAAAATTAAAAAAACACATTTTTTCAAAAAAAAAAAAAAAAACATATTTTTCATTCAAATTCAACTTTTTTGATTTTTTTTGAAAAATTACACTTTTTTTAATATTTTTTTTAAAATATTTTTTTTTTTAATTTATTTTTTTTTTTAAATAAAGTTGAAATATTTAACATTGTTTTCTTAACAATGTTAATGTTTTTAAAACATTAACTTTTTTTTGAAAAATTATTTTTTTTTTTTGAAAAAATCAACTTTTTTTAAAAAAATTAAAGTTTTTCAAAAAACTAATTTTTTTTTTTTTTTTTAAATCAACTTTTTTAAAAAATTATTTTTTTTTGAAAAATTCAGTTTTTTTTTGAAAAACTGAAGTTTTTAAAAAAAATTTTACTTTTCTAAAAATTTAACTTATTTAACCTTTTTTTTAAAAATTTCAACTTTTTTGAAAAATTAATTTTTTTTTAAAAAATTAACTTTTTTTTGAAAAATTTAATTTTTTGAAAAAATCAACTTTTTTTGAAAAAATCAACTTTTTTTGAAAAATTAAAGTTTTTTAAAAAACTAATTTTTTTTTTGAAAAAATCAACTTTTTAAAAAAATTATTTTTTTTTTGAAAAATTTAGCTTTTTTTTGAAAAATTCATCTTTTTTGAAAAAATTAACTCCGTATACTTACCGTACACAGTGTACAAATACCCTGATTAATGAAATAACAATAACAACACACACACTGTGTGGTTTTGATATAGCAGGCACACAAGCAGCAGAACCCAACAGTAGAAATATTTTGTAACAAACAAGTAGCAACAACATACAGTGGGCTTTTATTTTTGTAATAAACAAGTAAACAAGTAGCAACAAAATATAAGGACTTGTTTTCAATATTGACCGTTAGATAAATAAAACAACACACAGGAGTAATATTTTGTTGGTAGTTTCTATGAGCTTGGAATTGTATAAAAGACGCGTGGTTTTAACAAACAGGTCTCATTCTTTTATCAGCGATTCGGTCTCTTATAGGTTCGGCGGATAATTAAACGAGCAATTACCGAAGGTGTTCCGAGCGTCAGGACAAACGAGTTTCACCAGGTCTAACATCCGAGACAAAATTGTGGCGTAAGAGTGTGCGGTAAACGCCGGCCAGTGATCACGGGTCGGATGTACGAGGGTTCACGAGTGGTTACCGAACACGAGTGGACCACTGGACAGACGATCCGTGAAGGCAACTGGGTTGGAAACTGCTAGTGGTTTCCTAGCACGAACAGTGGACAACCCAGCATAAAATCCGAAGCACGAGCGAGGGGACCCGACCAAGTTCGAGAGGGAAACGAGGGACACGAGTGTCATCCCAAAGTGGAAACTTCCTCAGGAGAATACCCGGAACAGGAAAACGGTCACAGGGAGCCAAACACGAAGATTGCCGAAGTGGAGCCGAAGAGGAACGATCAATTAATATTATATATTTTGAATGAAATTTTATATTAATGTTTTAAATAAACCGAGATTGTGAAGTATTGAAACAAAAAGTACACGTGTTCATTATTTCTTGTAGCGAAACCTGGACAAAGGCTGAGTATTTACCCTAGCGAAAACAAGTCGTTACAAGTGGCGCCCGAGCAGGCTATTTAAACAAGAAAGTTAAACACGAAGAATACACGAGCAACATGGAGAATACAAAGGAGTTTTATGATGAAGTAGCAGCATTTGCAACAAAATTTGGTGTCGATGCGAAGGAAAATGTAGAGGAACTACGAAAACGTTTGGAGGACTTTATCAAAAATGTTAGTCATGAAACCAGTACAAGTGAATACGCAAGCAGTTTATACGCCATAGAACGAGTAAGAAAATGGTCTCTTAAGTATGACGGAAGCATGAATCCGTTAGATTTTCTGGAACGGGTACGGGAACTGGCTGGAGCCTATAAAATTCCACTGGATCAAGTACATAAGACAATGCCGGAACTGCTGAAGGACGTGGCACTATTATGGTTTAGAAATAATAATGATAATTGGTGCGACTGGAATGAGTTTCAACAGGACTTTCTCGAATACTTTTTACCAACGGGATATTTCAAGACACTGGAGGATAGGATCAGGGGCAGGAAGCAACAGGCAGGTGAATTATTTAAGGTTTACATGGTTAGTTTACAGGATTTGATGAGGCAGGCAGGATACAGTGAGGCACAAAAATTGGAACGGATTTATGAGAATTTGAACCCTAGTTATAAATTATATATAAAACGTAGAGAGTTCAGGAACAAGCGGGAGCTACTCAGATTGGCAGGGGATTTTGAGCTTGTGATGAGGGAGGCTTTAGGTTTTAAACAAACGCCACCTACTCCGACGATGGATACGCAAACACAACTCCAACCAATGAAGCTGGATAACCAACATAAGATGGTCGTTATGGCAGGAGCAGTGTGTGATAGTAATCGATGTTATGAGGAGCAAGTGATCGATGTGATTAATCCAAGAACGGCATGCAGGCGATGTGGACAGGAGGGCCATGGCTATCGGTTTTGCCAAAATGAATCCAAACTATTTTGCTGGGAGTGTGGTAAGCCGAGTGTTCGTACGAGGGAGTGTTGCAATAAGAGAAGGGGAAAATGGTCGTTGAGTGATGGTGTATTTCAGGGTAAAAGACCTATATCGGAGGCAGTAGGTACATCTACAAAATCTATGAACGCAATTTACATGAGACAAGGTCATATATTTGCGAAAGTGACATTGGGAAGTCAAATGGCAGAGGCGCTAGTAGATACCGGGGCGTCCAACAGTTTTATATGTACCCAGTTGGCAGACAAGATGATAGAAGGAGTAGAACGAGTAAAGGTTGATGTAGGTATAACTCTGGCTGACGGTAAAAAAGCGGAGGTGAACGAGGCAGTGGTGTTGGAAGTAGCGGTAGGCGATAGGAGCTTTAGAATGTCGTTGTTAATTCTTCCTGAGGTAATGGATGGGTTAATACTGGGGATGGATTTCTTAACCAAGGTAAATGCTACGTTGAGCTGTGGCGGTGTAACACTTCAATTAAAGGAGGAGGTAGGAGGAGTAAGAAGTCCGAATACTCGATGCACGGGTGTAGAAACTATAGGCAACGAGGAGGAAGTGCGTATAAAGCGGTTCTTAGAAGGTGAATTACGAGGTTTTGAAACTTTGACTGGACTTTCTAATATTGCAGAACATCGAATTGTAATGAAGGATGAAACTCCGTTTAAGCAAAGGTATATGCAGACAAACCCGGCAAAGCAAAAGATAATAAGTGATCTGGTGGATGAGTTAATAGAGAATGGATGTATTGAACCTTCATATAGTCCATACAGTTCACCGATTGTGTTGGCACCTAAAAAGAATGGTAAATGGAGGCTTTGCTGTGACTTTCGGCAATTAAACAGCAGGTCAGTAACAGATGCATACCCTTTACCACGTATCAATTCCATTCTGGAGAGGCTGCGAGATGCTAAATATTTTAGTACACTGGATCTTAAAAATGGTTACTGGCAGATACCCATGGAGAAGGAAAGTAGGTTAGTAACGGCATTTACAGTACCAGGTCGGGGGTTGTTCCAGTGGAAGGTAATGCCTTTTGGATTACATTCGGCGCCAGCTACGTTTCAGCGCGCATTGGACCAGGTTATTGGTCCGGAGATGGAACCACATGCATTTGCTTACCTGGACGACATAATTGTGATTGGAAAGACATTGGAGGAGCATATGGTGAATTTGCGAGAGGTGTTTAGGCGACTAAAGATGGCGAATCTGAGAATAAATTCAGAAAAGTGCTCATTTATGAAGAAAGAAATAAAATACCTTGGCCATGTTATGGGGGAGGATGGGATAAAAACCGACCCAGACAAGATAGCGGCGATCAAGGAAATGCTACCCCCAAAAGATGTTAAAGGAGTGAGACGGGTATTGGGCGTTGCCTCATGGTATCGAAGGTTTGTACCTGATTTTTCCGATTTGGTGTCCCCAATTACAAGTTTATTGAAAAAGGGTACAAGATGGAAGTGGGGTAAGGAGCAACAGGAGGCTTTTGAAAAACTGAAGGAGCGATTGACAGGTGCACCAGTGTTGGCTTGTCCAAATTTCGACAAACAGTTTATTCTCCAGACTGATGCAAGTGACTTTGGCTTGGGTGCGGTGCTCACGCAAAACATCAACGACGAGGAACGGGTCATCGCATACGCGAGTCGTCGGCTAAATAAAGCAGAGTGCAATTATTCAGCAACGGAAAAGGAGTGCTTGGCGATTGTGTGGGGTATTCGGAAAATGCGACAATACTTGGAGGGTTATCAGTTTAAAGTAATAACTGATCATCTCTCCCTCAAATGGTTAAATAGCATTGAAAGCCCGTCTGGAAGAATTGCGAGGTGGGCGTTGGAACTTCAACAGTACACGTTCGAGGTGGAGTATCGCAAGGGTAAGAGTAATGTGGTGGCCGACGCGTTATCACGAGAACCACTAAACATATTGTGTGCTATGTCTGATGACTCGGTCAAAGATAAGTGTGCCTGGTTGGAGAGAAAGATGAAGGAGGTAAGAGAAGACCCGGAAAAGTATGCTGATTTCGTTATTGAAAACAACCAATTGTATAGACATATTCCGAGTCGTGATGAAGTCGAGGGTGGAGTTCAATGGAAGCTATGTGTCCCCAAATACATGCGCGAGAGGGTGTTGAAGGAGAATCATGACGATGAAACAGCGGGTCATCTTGGTAGTAGAAAGACTATTGCTCGAGTTGCAAGGCGTTACTATTGGCCAGGTTTATTCCGCGACGTAACCAGCTACGTACGGAAATGTGAATCGTGTCAACGATATAAGGCAAGTCAACAAAAGCCAGCGGGAATGATGTTAACGCAAATACCAGAGGAACCATGGGCGGTCGTATGTGCCGATTTTGTTGGACCACTACCACGATCAAAGCACGGGAACTCAATGCTGTTGGTTTTCTTTGACAAATTTTCAAAGTGGACAGAGCTAGTTCCAATGAGGAAGGCTAAGAGCGAGGGTGTTATGAAGGCGTTACGGGAAAGGATTGTGAGCCGGTTCGGAGTTCCAAAAGTATTGGTGACAGATAATGGAACACAGTTCACTAGTCGTGCATTCAAAACGTTTTTGGAGAAGTTGGGTGTACGCCATCAGTTAACGGCACCATATACACCACAGGAAAACCCTACTGAGCGTGTCAACAGGACGGTGAAAACAATGATAGCACAATTTGCAGGCGAAAATCAGCGAACATGGGACGAACATCTACCAGAGATTATGTTGGCGGTAAATTCAAGTGTCTCGGATTCTACGGGATACAGTCCCAGTTTTGTGGTTCAGGGAAGGGAGCCAAGACTTCCAAAGGCGCTGTACGATGAAGTCACTGTTGGTACAGGAGGCGATGTTCAGGAGCCAGAAGAAAGGGCAGAAATGATACAGGAGATTTTTAAACTGGTAAGACGTAACTTGGAGGTCGCATCACAAGATCAGAGGCGGCATTACAATCTGAGGAGAAGGGAATGGAAACCAAGGAAAGGAGACTTAGTGCTGGTAAAACAACATCATCTTTCTAGTGCAGTCGACGGGTTTGCTGCGAAACTGGCTCCGAAATATGATGGGCCTTATAAAGTTAAAAGTTTTATATCACCGGTAATTGTGGAGCTAGAGGGTGACGGTAGACGGAAAAGAAATGCGCACATTGGCGAACTAAAGGCGTTTAATGTTGAAGATGGTAGCCAGGAGTAAGGAGTCGTATTTTTCTTTGGAGGGGTTAGCATGTTATTAAAGAAAGGGGGGAATGTGACGACAAGTTTGCTCGCAAACTTGTGTCACAGACAGTGTCCGTATACTTACCGTACACAGTGTACAAATACCCTGATTAATGAAATAACAATAACAACACACACACTGTGTGGTTTTGATATAGCAGGCACACAAGCAGCAGAACCCAACAGTAGAAATATTTTGTAACAAACAAGTAGCAACAACATACAGTGGGCTTTTATTTTTGTAATAAACAAGTAAACAAGTAGCAACAAAATATAAGGACTTGTTTTCAATATTGACCGTTAGATAAATAAAACAACACACAGGAGTAATATTTTGTTGGTAGTTTCTATGAGCTTGGAATTGTATAAAAGACGCGTGGTTTTAACAAACAGGTCTCATTCTTTTATCAGCGATTCGGTCTCTTATAGGTTCGGCGGATAATTAAACGAGCAATTACCGAAGGTGTTCCGAGCGTCAGGACAAACGAGTTTCACCAGGTCTAACATCCGAGACAAAATTGTGGCGTAAGAGTGTGCGGTAAACGCCGGCCAGTGATCACGGGTCGGATGTACGAGGGTTCACGAGTGGTTACCGAACACGAGTGGACCACTGGACAGACGATCCGTGAAGGCAACTGGGTTGGAAACTGCTAGTGGTTTCCTAGCACGAACAGTGGACAACCCAGCATAAAATCCGAAGCACGAGCGAGGGGACCCGACCAAGTTCGAGAGGGAAACGAGGGACACGAGTGTCATCCCAAAGTGGAAACTTCCTCAGGAGAATACCCGGAACAGGAAAACGGTCACAGGGAGCCAAACACGAAGATTGCCGAAGTGGAGCCGAAGAGGAACGATCAATTAATATTATATATTTTGAATGAAATTTTATATTAATGTTTTAAATAAACCGAGATTGTGAAGTATTGAAACAAAAAGTACACGTGTTCATTATTTCTTGTAGCGAAACCTGGACAAAGGCTGAGTATTTACCCTAGCGAAAACAAGTCGTTACATTAAAATATTAAACTTTTTTGAAAAATTAGCTTCGGCACAACCAAAATCGTAAACTATTGAATAAAAGAAAAAAATATTTAATCCGTGTGCATGAAACTGAAATACGCTGAAACTAACTTTCATTTCATTTTCGTGAGACTGAAAATAAAATAAAAATTCTCACGAAATGAAAGTCTCATTTGCCTAAAATGAGAATGAAAATTATTTAAAAGTTTCATTCATTCAATTCTCGTTTGATTACTTCTTCTTTCACTGCACACACACAAGCAACGAAAAATGAAAACAATCAAATTATTTCATAGTTCATGAGTGAGATATGCAATTTTTATTTTCATTTTAGAGTTTCATGAAACTGAAAGAAAAAGAGTGAGCAAATACGAAGCCTGATATATTGTGCACAAGGGCATTAATTTTTTTTCATATTTTTTTTTTTTTTGCATCAAAATATTTTTTTTTATATAATTTTTTTTTCATCAACAATCTTTTTTATAATTTTTTTTTTTAATTTTCATAATTTTTTTTTCATCAATATTTTTTTTAATATTTTTTTTTTTTTTTTATTAAAACTTTTTTTCATTTTTTTTTTCCATCAACAATTTTTTTTCATCAAAAACTTTTTTTATTCAATTTTTTTTATTAACAATTTTTGTTTCGTCACATTTTTTTAATGGTTTATGCAAAGTTCAAAATTCGCAGACATTTTTTTTTTTAAGTTTAGGTGTTTGTCTATCCATACACAAAAATTCAGAAGCGCGTTTCCTAGTTTCAGCATAGCGTATGAGTTATATGCATTTGCGAAATTCGTTAATTTATAACTCATACGCCATGTTGGAACAAGCAAATAAAAAAAAAATTAAAAATGATTATGAAATTTATATTTTGAGTAGGTTTATTTTAGCTCGAGGTCATTATTTTCTTTACTAATTAAAACTATGACATTCCCATAGAATAGTTTTCACGAAAGTTATTTTTCTGTTTTAGATTTATTTATGTTGATAATTTTTTGCAAGACTTAATCGACACGTGTTTCGGGATTTGTCAGATCTAATTATTTAGTAAAAATAAAAACCCTATACTACAAGTAGCAAAGGGTTTTTAAGGGCAATCGTTATTAATCAAACTAAAATATTAATTCATATTCGACTCTACTCCCATTGGAAATTAGAAGACGAAAATTGTACCATCGCACAGTGCCACATTTGACCAATCTAGCACGACAAAAATAAAAAAAACAAGTAAAAAAGTTAAATTCGGCCTTGCCGAATGTAGTGATACCCTCCACAATTTCAAAAAGATTATTGCAAAAAACTTTATTTAAAAGGAAATTACTTTTGAAAAAAAAAAAAAAATTTTTAAAAAAAAATTTTCGCGAAAAAAAATTTTGGTAAAAAAAATCCGCGATTTTTTTTTTTTGTGTTTGTATTTGTTTAAATACCATTTGGTGTTCAATTATGTTAACATATGCCAACCAGAAGCCGAATTAAAGCATTTTGTATTTTTAGGTTATGTTGAATGTACTGAAATTTTTGAGGTGTGCTTACATTTTCGTTCATAACTTTTGAACCGCTGAACCGATATCGCTCAATTGCAATACCAAGCTTCTCGGGAGAACTTCCAATAAATATGTCAAGTTTCAGTCATCTCTGTGCAATATTTTGTCCGCGACAGCATTTTCCACAGACAGACAGACAGACAGACAGACAGACAGACGGACAGACGGACAGACGGACAGACGGACATCGCTAGAATGTCTTAAAATCGATCGGGCATCATGAATATATATACTTTATGGGGTCCCAGATCGATATTTCGATGAGTTACAAACAGAATGACAAACTTATATATACCCTCTATCACTAGAGTGGAGGGTATAAAAAAAGTTCCCCGATTTTTATGATTTGTTTGTATGTATTATAAAACATTCCTACTAGCACGGAGATATTCATATAAGAACGATAATTCTGTTCGTTATTAAGATGTGGGTGCATAAAGTTGCATCTTGTAAATCCTGCAAGTAGTGTTCATTATTTTGCATTAATTAAGTAAATTTTAAACTGTTGTAACTTTTTAACAGAAAGAGATATTTATTCACTCTTTTTTGGTAATTTTAAAGGATATTAAAATGTTTTAAGTCATTTTTTTTCTTTTCTTTTTTAATTTTTTTCTATTTTTTATTAAATTTTTAACATAATAAAAATTTTTGAAAAAGAAAATTATATATTTATTTTTTTGATGGAATAGAACTTTTGTTTTTGGTCCCTATTGATCGCCGGACTTTTTCAGACATATTGATCAATATCCATCTTACTTATTTTAATGGCTAACTTTTGCGATCGTCTGCGACGCCGACTACAGTGGGGCGTAATGTATACCTTGTTTTTACATATTTTTTAAACATAATTTTAAAAAGTTGGCGTGGCAGTTGTCTGACCGACCCTTTTTTTGTGATATTATTTCTACAGCCTTTGAGAGTATATATATCAAATTGAAAAAAATTATAACCAAAATTAAAAATTTTTAAAAAGTGGGCGTGGCCCTTAACCGGCCTCCCATATTTTTCATAATGTTGTTTTTGAAATCAAAACGAACATCTACACCGAATTTCAAATCAATATAAATATTATTGGACTTTTGTCGTCCTAGATTGACCAAATGTGGCACTGTGCATCGTAGTAAGATCACGATCTTCAACTAACCAACAAACAAGTATTAAAACACTGCCGCTCACTTGATTAGGTTCACTAACTTTTGTGTTTTTATCCCAATTTCTTTTAAAATATACTTTAAGAGAACAATTTGTTTGAACTAAAATTTAGAGATATTTTGTATACTAACAATTTCGAAAATTAAAACTAACGGTAAAATAGAGAGCTTTTCTTATTTTTTGCTTTTAAGTAAAAATGCAGTAAAAAACATGTAAATTTTAGCTCACTTGATTAGATTCATCAAGAATAAAATCAGTTTAGCTTAAACAATACACGGTGCCCTGGAGAAGATTTAAATAAAATTTTGGTGTTACTCCAATTTTTAAGCGGATTATGTTTTTGGACTATAAAAGAAAGAAAATGAGCCAAAAAAGAAAAAAAAAGTACTAGGCGGGCAAAAAGATGAATTTCAAATAAAAAAAGAATTTATTCTTTCAAATGCATTAAAAATTTTTTATACAGATGTAAATTCATCACATATTCACTTGTCAGTGAGATTTAAATATATATCGTCGCTGCGCCAAAATATGGAGTCATGTGTAGTTTTTAAAAATTTTTTTTATTACATTTTTATGATCTCCTATTGGTCATACGTTTACTCACTAAACCGTTTTTTGATATCTTGATTGGTTCAAAAATTAGTAAAAGTAGCTATGTGTTAGTCATACTAAAAATGGTCTGAAAAGGAGTTATGTGTTAAGCTAAACATAACTTTTTTTGATAAAAAAGTAACAGAACATGACAAAATGGACCACTTTTTAGTAATATGAGGTTCACACATAGCAACCAAGTATTTTGAATGAATTTGTCAAGATTTTTTGGAAAATATTTGCAAATTTTCATCCTGTTATCTGAATCCCAAATGGCGGGTAATAAAGCCTTGTGAAAGCAATTAAATCATTGACGGCGGAAAATTTTAGTATTTTAAGTACTGCATATTTCGCAGATGGCGATTTATGTCAAAGCTCTTGAATATTTACAAGAAAAAACAAAAAATCAGCACCAGTTTTGCGAAAAATCTGTTGTTCGCTGTTTAGTGAAGAGCTTTTAAATATCAACATTTTAAGGACCTTGTCTAACTAATGTCGCTTGAAACCGCCAACAAACTATATTTAGTCTTTGTCCCTCTCGAAAAGAAATTAACAATAAGAATGGTTTCGTAAACAAAAGGAGTTATGTGTAAAAAATATTTCCATTTTATTTTAATTTTGTTCCACAAAGTACTTAAAAAAGGAGTTATGTGTATGTTTTTTAAAAATTTCTGCACCACGGGAAAACCGTTAAATGTTTCATACTTTTTTTGTAGTAGGTGGATAGCATATCGGTACAAGAATTTTTTATAGAACAAACTTTAAAAAAAAAAATCGCGAAGGGACGAAAATAAACTGTTTTTTTGCTCTCCTGAACATTTGCCCCAAAACACATGACTCCATTTTTAGGCGCAGCGACGATATGTGACATATTTTTTCAGATATGAGACTTAAAAGAATAATTTCACTATTTAGTGAGACTAAATCAAATTTCTTCTTTAATTTAATGAAAATTTTAACTCTAGCAGTTACTTCACATTTAATATTGATCCTGTTTCTAGATTTTGAAGGGGGAAAGTTACCCCAACAATACAAACAAAATTTACAAAGGATTTTTGGCGAAATAAACAAAATTAAAAAAGGATATTAAGTCCATCCATAAGTTTCGCAATAAAAAAATAGTCCAAACCACTTTCTGTTTCTCTTTTTAAACTATTTACTTTATTTTACTCTTCCTTATGCATTGCAACACACATTTTTAATGATTTTTACTATAGTTTTCTGATTTTTCTTAGTTTTGAAAAAAAAATTTTAACAAAAAAGTATTAATTCTGTTAAAATTTTATGACTCACCAAGGTCTAAACTGAGGCAACTTTGTGTTCTGCTGTCCGTCTGAGTAGTACACTGAAAACTTTTAAAAACTTACATTTATAAATAACTAGCTTACCATCCCGGTTGTTGTAATTTCCGACCCCTGCTTAGGTATAATATGGACATATTGTAGTTTAAGTTTATACAGTACCAATCTATGAATGTTGTTTAAATGCAACTCTGGTAGAACTGTCAAAAATATACTGTAGGAGGAATGGAATAAGGATGACAGGTGAAGAAAAGAGAGGAAGAAAAAAGGAAAAAAAAAAAAGAAATATTGTAGGTAGCAAGATCAACGTGCACATTTTTTGACGATTATCATTAAATAAATTAGTAAATCAAAATAAATAAAAAAAAAAATATTAATGTAATTAATGTTTTGTTCTTTTTAACAAATAAAAAGAAAAACAAATAAAAAAAGTAAACTTAACAAACATTTTTTAAGAAAGAAAATAAAATCGGAGAACGAATCGTGATATCGTTGTCAATGTGACAAGCAAAGATTTACAAACTCTAAAAATGCATAAATAAATATTTGTGTATCAATATATATAAAAAAAAATCCCTATAGTTTTTTTTATAATAATTAATAATAGCTGCTCAAAAGGTTGACATCAACAATTGGATTGCAACCCAACATAACCTTCAAAAATTTCGTATTTTCAAGCAACAACAACAACACCTGTTTCCAGGGACATTTTTGTGAAACACTTTCCAACATTGTCACCATAGTTTTTTGTTGCTTTATGAATTATGTTTGCATTATATATATTTAAAATATTTTAAATTATATCCTTATTTAAATATAAACAATTATACAGCAAAACAACTTTATAATTTCATTGACCGATGTATTTTTGTTATTGTTAAATTCACATTATTATAATTCTCTTTTACATCGTAACTTCATTGTCAACTCGTATCGCTTGCAATTTATTAAGTTTTTTAATTTTTTTTAATTTTTTTTTGTTATGTTCAAAAAAGAAATAACAATTGTAATATATTTTTTTTTGTGAAGGCAAACAACAACAAAAGATAATTATTATAACAATATAAAAAGAAAAAAATCAATCAATTTAAAGAGGAAAGAATAAGAGTTTTTTTTCAATATTAATATTGTCTCTTAAACTCTAATTTTCGTTTGGAACAAAAGAGTATGAGAATTTTTTTATTATAAACAAAATCTCTTAACACTCGTTATTTTTTTTTGTAACAAGTGAGATTTTTTTAATATCATTTATTTAACCCCTAGCTGATCACCAAAAAAAATGCTGGCGCCAACATTGAGCTCAATAAATTAACAAAGAGTGGTGAGTTGTAAAAATAACAAATATGTTATGTTAATGTTGTTACAGTACAGTAAAAATAAATGACATTAATTTTTTTTTTGAAACAAGCTAAAATACATTTTGGTATTTTATAATGAAGTTTATATTAACATTAAATTGATTGCCTTATTGTTATGGTAAATGTTGCTTTTTCTCTTTAAAAATTTAAATTTATCTATTATTATTTTTTTACATTATTCAACAATTATATTATACATAGTTATTAGTTTTTCATTCTTTATTAATATTTTTTTTATTATGATTATAAAAATGAATTTATTATTAAAGAAAATCATAATGAAGTTATCTTGAAAATTGTTATATAAATAATAAAATAATCACAATATAATGGAGTCAAAATTTATTTTATTTGTTCATCTTGACCTAATGATGGTCTAAGGTAGTTCATTTGGGTGATGTTGGGAAATGCTATGGGGTGATATACTTAGAAATGATTGTGTTATTGTGATCAGGGACTAACACACTTGGACTGACATTGCTTCAAGGGAACCGTTTTCGTTTTGTTGGCCTATGAGATGGTTCATGGCTGTATAGATAATTGCAGAAGGGGAGGGCAGGCCTGACTAAGGACGTACGGACAACGGACACTGGGGTATGAGTTGAATAATGTTTGAAGTTTGTATGAATGAAGGGTGATTCATGTTCTTTTAGCTGACGAGACGTTTCGGACAGAGGGGTTTGTTGTAATGGGGGTTAAGTATTAAAAATTCTGTACAAATTTAAAACTTTCCTGGACACGAGGAATCATGTTGTAATACTAGGAATACGGTATTGGCTAAACCCTACCCCTAAATCGGCGAGCAGTACTGGGACTAAGCCACCGTGTCCACTGCCAACACTTTGCCTATTCCATTGTCAGACAATTACAACACGGTACTTCGTTACCGGTTGCATTGAATACCGGATAATAGAAGGATCAGAATTGCTCTACCGATTTCAAGAAAATTCCCCTACGTAGTCTTTGTTTTATTTACTTTTGCAAATTTAAGTCTTTCATAAAATAATATTTCAATAGAGGTATTCAGAGTCTTGTTGCCAGCACTGGCAATGTAGCAAAAGAGTACTTCTTTCAAAAAATACATGTATCTTGAAAAGTAATTTTAAAAAGTGCTCTTTTACCACCAGTGCACAGTGGTTCCAAGTCCAAATCTAGCTGGACAAAATTATTTTATCACTGTTTTATATGTTTATGGGGTTGCTGAGTTCAAAAAACATGTTTAAATTTTTCTAAGTCGATTACACTAATCGACAACTTTTTATTTTTTTTCTAATTTCAGTAATTCATTAATGACAAAAATGGTTTTTATGCAGAACAGAAATATGAAATGCAAAAACTTATTTTTTGAAAGTTTTGTAATCTCTAAAAAAAAAAAATTTTTTTTTGTCGAGAAGTGTAATTGAAAAAAACAAGTGAGAGTGTTATATACGGCTATGCCGAATCTTTTATACCCTCCAAAATGTAAAAAAAAAATAAAAAACCAGTGAGAGTGTTACATTCGGCTGTGCCGAATCGTTTATACCCTCCAAAATGTAAAAAAAAACAATTAAAAAAATCCAGGGGCGTTTTTTTTTTTTTTTGGGGGGGGGGGGGGGGTTGGTGGGAGACGTTAGGGAGCAACTTCCCCTTGCGATTTCGAACTTCATTTGAGAGAAGAATGTTGCATTTGCTTAGCAAAAGTACAAAAAACCCTGCAAAAATGCGATTTTTATTTGGTTGGTTTAGTTCTCCAAGGGGGAACTTTTTTCCCCTTGGTCCGATTTTATCCATTTCCGAACTTAACCTGCCTAGGAATATAAGACATATTCGTGCCAAACTTCGCAAGTCTAGCTCTTTTATTTTGGACTGTATCGCGTCCTCTACAGACGGACAGACGGACGGACATTTTTGAATTAAGTCGAATTGTGTAATTGGCCGCGGTTTAATAGGAAACATCACATTTAATGCTTTATTTAAGCTAAGCATAATTATAATACTTAAAAGTTATCAAAAACTTACAAAAATTCGATTCTTTATTTAGAAAAAAAATTTTAGGCGAAATTCTATTTTCATATAAACTGTGATTAATTTTGAACCTGCAAAAACCTGCAAGAAATGTCTGCATGACAACGTTCAGTAATAAATTACCTATAAGTTGTATGTAGTAATTCGATATATCGTTCAACTGTTGACGAGTGTGGACGTGTTTTATTTTAACTCCGTGCTATAAATTGAATTACTATTACTATGAACAATTTTAGTAATTGAATTACTAAAATTGTTCATTACCACATCAAGGAAAATGAAAATATGGACACAAATGATACCGATTTAGTTCGAGGCTCTGCCTCACCGACTGGTGCTGGATCTAGCACTGGTCTTAGGGTTGCGACCTTGAAGTCCGGCCTTGATTCTGGTAGGGGTGCTCAGCCTAATATTGGTGGTAAAAAGAAAAAGAAACTTAAGCCATCAAAGGTCAGGCACAACCAGAGAAGGCTTTGTTTGAAAATAATTAACAGACTAAGCCAACTCGATGGAACGAAGCTCTCCGAACGTGAGAGGGCGTCGCTATCATGGGCGAAAGGAGTCATTGAAGAACAGGACAAACTTTCGGCAATGCGCGCATCTGACAAACAGAGCGCTGTTTCGGCCTCGTCATCGAAGTCTGGTAAAAGGTTGCGCTCGCCCGACGAGAAACCTTTACCTAAAAGATCTAAGGTGACCGGCAACGTCTGGACTCAGTCTTTTAGTGAAGTGGTGAAAGGTAACTTCGTTAGGGCTGTGATAAACAGGCAAAATGGGGATTGTAGTATTCCAAGGGACAAGTGGAGTTTAGTTGAAACTAAACTAAATGAAATCTACTATAGGCTTCTTGAGAGTATGCCTGATTTTCTCCCTACTACTGTCAACGCAGGTTGGTATCAGGGGCGAGTAAAACTCGTTGCTTTTGGAAACGAAAGATCCGCAGCCGTGTTTAAGGTTGCCATTAGCCAAGTGGGAGAGTTATGGCCTGGAGCCAGACTGGACGTTGTGGAAAAACATGATATCCCCTCGCAACCCAGAGCTCATGCATGGATCCCAATGGCTACAAGTGACACTGCGGTGATTCTAAAGATGATAAAAGTCTGCAATCCTGACCTTCCAACTCAGAATTGGCAAATTGCCAGATTGGGTGAGATGGAGGGCGCTCGTCGTCAAGCAGTGGTCTTGGTTAATGAGGAATCGCTTCCGCTTTTAGCCGGGACTGACGGCATTATTAGATTTGGCTTTTTTCATATAAGAGTCAATGTCTACAAGGGCGACCAGAAGCCTATTTTGGAAGCAGACAAGCCAGTGGCAGAGTCGGCTGGGGAGGAGAATCTGGAAAAGGTTGATATTCAGCTGACCGATTCTAGGCTGATGGGAGATGCATCTGGCATTTTCGAAACCGAATCTGGCAACGAATGCGACCTCTGTGATGGCACGGAGGATAAAGCTGATGCCACTATGGGTGACATTCAGGACGAGGCCCATGCAGTGAGGAATTCGGAGAGTTCTGTTGCCTCCGATTCAGAACAGATGGGACACATATCTGGCTTATTCGAAACCGAATCTGGGGACGAATGCGACCTCTATGATAACACGGAGGATGAAGCCAATAACACGGTGGTGGAAAGGATGGTGGAAAAAAAGCAAGATGTTGCGGTTCCTACAAATAAACCTCCATCACTGTAAGGCAGCCTCAGCTGCACTATTGCTGCGCCTGACGACAGGAGCAGTTGACTTGGTTTTTATCCAAGAGCCCTGGGTGCGGGGTGGCAGGGTTTGCGGATTGAAGACCCCTGGGTTTAAGTTGATGGTTGCCAAAGGTGAGGGCTCACCAAGAGCCTGCATCTTGGCGAAAAATGGCTTAAATATATTCTTTTTATCAACTTTTAGTGATATGGATGTTACAGCGGCTAGCTTAGAGCTTCATGGGAAATCTATTTGGCTCGCCTCTGCGTATTTTCCTAATCCGGGGCCAATACCCCCGGAGAAGGTTGGCGGTCTGATTCGGGAGTCTGAATCTAGGGGACACCAGTTACTAGTGTGCTGTGATGCTAATGCACATCATTCGATATGGGGTAGTACAGACACAAATGATAGAGGCGAATCACTTTTGGAGTTTTTGTTAAGCACTAACCTGTATATTTGTAACAAGGGTAGTGAACCAACTTTCGTTACAAGTACGCGGCAAGAGGTTCTTGACGTAACACTTGTATCAGATACATTGTCTGATAGAATTGATGACTGGAGAGTTTTGGAAGAGCATTCTTTCTCAGATCATCGGTACATTGAGTTTTTACTCAGGGAGCGTGCCCCGGTTGAGACAGTCTCTAGAAATCTGAGAAGAACAAACTGGGTGAAATATAGGGAGACTTTTTCTTTGCTTTTGGATGAAGTACCCCTATCTGAACCGCATAGTTTAGCGGAAATTGACTGTCTGGTTGACCATATAACAAATGTTTGTAATAGGTGCCTGGATGCGTCTTGCCCTTCTGCAAAGCCTAGAGGGGAAAAAAAAGCCACCTTGGTGGTCAAATGAGTTGCAGACGAGCAGAGATTCCTGCAGAAAGCTCTTTAATAAGGCTAAATTTTCAAGAGCGGACGAGGACTGGTCTGCATACAGGCTGCAACTTAAGAGTTATAAAAAGATGATCAGAAATGCCAAATGTGATTCTTGGAAAAACTTCTGTGGAAACATAGAAGACGTTTCTGAGGCATCCAGGCTGCGCAAGGTTCTGGCTTCTTCTCCTTGCACCCTAGGATACCTGAAAGATCCTAATGGGGTGTGGTCTTCCTCCAGTGGAGAGTCGCTGGATCTCCTTTTAAACACGCATTTTCCGGGCAATTCCATGACGCCGTTTCAAGCTTTGGAACGTTCTGACGCCCAAGCATCTGAAATTGCTTCGGAAATAATAAATATGCCAACATTGATCTGGGCGATAAAAAGCTTCAGGCCCTATAAATCTCCGGGACCTGATGGTATAATCCCGGCTGAGTTGCAGCAAGTGTTGGACTATATAGCCCCGTTTCTGTATAATCTATACACAGCATGCATCAACTGGTCGTATATTCCTTTAAAATGGAGGGATACCAGAGTCGTATTTATCCCGAAGGCTGGGAAAAGTTCCCACACAGCTCCGAAGGATTTCAGACCAATTAGTCTGTCTTCTTTTTTGTTAAAGACAATGGAACGAATGATAGACTCATATTTGCGTAGAGTGATTGACCCGAGGTTGCTTTCGACAAAGCAACATGCATACAGCAAGGGACGATCAACGGAAACAGCTCTTCATGAGCTCGTTGGTACCATCGAGAGATCGCTTTCGGTAAAGGAGTACACTATGGTGGCCTTTCTTGATATTGAGGGGGCTTTTAATAATGTCATTCCAGAATCGATAATATTGGCATTGTCTGGTCTGGGAGTAAAGCGTGAAATCGTTTTAATGGTGGAAAACCTACTTGCCAATAGACGTATAACGTCTGAATTGGGAGCGTCCGTCATATCTCGATTTGTCAATAGGGGCACACCACAAGGAGGTGTTCTTTCGCCGCTTCTTTGGAACCTGGCACTGAATTCAATGCTACTATCTCTAGAAGCACGTGGTTGTCATGTTATCGCATATGCTGACGATGTCGCGATAGCGGTAAAGGGGAAGCATCTGCCAACATTGCGGGACATTCTTCAGGGTTCTCTGAAAGATCTGTCTAAATGGGCAAGAGACTGTGGCCTAGGAGTTAATCCTAGTAAAACAGAGCTTGTTTTGTTTACAAGGAAAAATAAGATTCCTGCTTTTGATCCTATTTCTCTGGACGGTACTGAAATCACCTTCTCAGATGGAGCCAAGTATCTTGGAGTATTTCTAGATAGGAAGCTGAATTTCAGGCGTAATATTGAGGAACGGGTGAGAAAAGCAACGATTGCTTTGTATTCCTGTAAAAGGGCCATTGGAAAACGATGGGGTTTTAGCCCTCAAGTCGTTCATTGGATCTATACAGCAGTGGTGCGTCCAATTTTGCTGTATGGAATCATTGTCTGGTGGCCTGCTTTGGAAACAAAAGCGAACTTTGTCTTTATCACGAAGGTACAGAGAATGGCGTCAATGTGCATCACTGGTGCTCTTCGTACTGCACCTACGGCTGCATTGGAAATCCTCCTTCACCTGATACCCTTGGACATATTGGGTAGGCAGTATGCGGCTGCGTCGGCAATTCGACTTAATAGCACGCTGCAATGGAGGAGCAGTGATTGTGGCCATAGCGCAATCTTGAAAAAGATAACAATACCACAAAATGTGGACTGTGCTCCCTCTTTGAGCCTCTTTGAGCGCCACTTTACCACTATGATACCATCCAGGGAGTCTTGGATGGGGGATACTCCGGGTAGTGGAGCTACCATAAATTTTTACACAGATGGATCGAGGCTGCACGAACAAGTGGGCTTTGGAGTCTATTCGGAAGAGCTTGGGTTGAGCCTGGCTCGTAGATTGCCAGATCATTGCAGTGTTTACCAGGCAGAGATGCTGGCAATAAAAGAAGTGGCTGACTGGTTGAGCTGCAATGTCTTGTCTACAACCGCAGTCAACATCTATACTGACAGTCAAGCCGCGGTCAAGTCCCTGGATTCAATGTTTCTGAAAACAAGATCTGCCCTTAACTGCCGCACGTCTTTAAATGAGATGGCCAAGCAGTTTAACATACGACTCATATGGGTCCCAGGGCACAGAGACATTCCAGGGAATTGCAAAGCCGATGAGCTTGCAAGACTAGGAACTACCTTACAGGTTCCAACAGAATTGGAATGTGTTGGTACGCCTCTAGAAACTTGCAAGCAAAACCTACGGCTTTGTTCTGCGACGGAGACTAATCAAAGATGGGCAAATGGATGGACGTGTGAGACAACACGACTGATTTGGCCTTCTCTTAATCAGGGGCGCACAAGTGAGCTGATATCGCTTCCAAGAGGAGAGATTTCAACGGTGGTTTCTATAATTACCGGACACTGTCTTATAGGGAAGCACGCAGAGCGGTTAAATGTGCCGTCGAATGACTTTTGCCGAAGTTGCATGGATGAAGAGGAGTTGGAAACTATCGAACACTTTATTTGCCATTGCCCGGCACTTTCTGGTCAGCGACTTGCTTCACTGGGATCTAGGGAGCTGTACGATCTTTCAGATTTGTCGGATGTCAAAATTCAACATCTAAGGAGTTTCATAAGAAGCTCAAACTGGTTTAACGACAGGGACTAGTAGGGAAACCTATTACGATCCCGTGGTATCACAATGGACCTCAGAGTCTACGTGTGTTGACGTAAAACGTCAGCAGCCACTTACAACCTAACCTAACCTAACCTATGTAGTAATTCGACATGATATGCCTGGATTCGGTTTTGGCAAGCTGCGGAAGTTTCATAAGTCCTCAAAAATATTGTTATTATTGACCATACTTCAAAGTACAAAAAATGTAAGAAGAAGATCGATAATAAATTTCTTATTAATGTCCAGAATAAGTATAAATCTGTAGCTTTCTTGTACATAAACCGTTTTGAAACCATTGATGTAACATGGATAATATGATGTTATTAGTTAAACACTTATATATATATTATTTTTTTTTTAAATATTGGATACCAAAAATGTTATTTCATTCGCATATTTAACAAAGTTAAAGACCTAATTCCAAAAAATGGTTATTAGTTTGATCAGAACACACCCTTAGCTTGCCCCTAGCACTATTAATTCCCAATTTTAAGGACACTAATTTTTGGACTTTTGTCCAGCTAGATTTTGATTTGGAACCAATGTGCAGTGCCAGGTCTGGCAAGTAGGACTCTGAATACCACTAATGAATAATTTAAAGAATAAAATTTGAATAATTTTCGAGCCCTTATTTCGGGATTTTGGATTTTGAGTGAATATTTCAGTGAATAAAGAAATTGGAATAAAAATAAATTTGAGTGAAAAAACATATAGAGAGAAAAAATATGGAGTAAAAAAAGTTAAATACGAAAAATTTGAGTAAAAAGTATCATTCCATATTGTACCCTTCTCTATTCCATTTCGTTCTCCGTTCTAAAATTTTAAAATATGTCCTTCTCTTGTGTGTTATTTTTGGGGCTTTTAGTTTAATAGTTAGATAGGTAAAAACAACCATTTGCCCCCTTTCCCCCTTAAAATTAAATTTTCCAAAACCTTTTTTTTTGTGCTAGGTGATCCTTTATTTAAAATGTCAAGTTTCTGAGCCATTATTTCAAGAAATATAATAATAACCAAAATTTACACTTTTTCATTATTATAGGAACAAAGAAAAAAGTACCAAATGTACACTTTCTTACCCCCGTTAGAAACGGAATTTCCAAAAAGAACCTCTTCAAAAAAGATTTTTCTTCACCGAAGGATCTTCTTTTCCAAATTTCAATTTTCTAGTATCATTGTTTTAGCAAACATTAAAAGTACAAAAAGGATTTTACATTCCTAATTTAAAGTTTCTAGAATTATTACGTCAAAAAATATCAAAGGTACCGAAAATACACTTTTTTAGCTATTTTATCCCACTAAGAAGCGGAATTTTAAAAACATATTTTGTGTGTGTTTTTTTACCGAATTCTCCTTCATTACAAATTTTAAGGTTCTAGGAAATATAAAAAGTTTCTATAAATAAAATTTCAGGAAATAAAAAAGTACCAAAAAGTGTACTTTTATAAAAAATACTTTTAATGAAAGGTACTTTTTATAAAAGGTACTTTTTATAAAAGGTACTTTTTATAAAAGGTACTTTTTATAAAAGGTACTTTTTAAAAAAGGTACTTTTTATAAAAGGTACTTTTTAAAAAAGTTACTTTTTATAAAAGGTACTTTTTATAAAAGGTACTTTTTATAAAAGGTACTTTTTATAAAAGGTACTTTTTATAAAAGGTACTTTTTATAAAAGGTACTTTTTATAAAAGGTACTTTTTATAAAAGGTACTTTTTATAAAAGGTACTTTTTATAAAAGGTACTTTTTATAAAAGGTACTTTTTATAAAAGGTACTTTTTATAAAAGGTACTTTTTATAAAAGGTACTTTTTATAAAAGGTACTTTTTATAAAAGGTACTTTTTATAAAAGGTACTTTTTATAAAAGGTACTTTTTATAAAAGGTACTATTTATAAAAGGTACTATTTATAAAAGGTACTTTTTATAAAAGGTACTTTTTATAAAAGGTACTTTTTATAAAAGGTACTTTTTATAAAAGGTACTTTTTATAAAAGGTACTTTTTATAAAAGGTACTTTTTATAAAAGGTACTTTTTATAAAAGGTACTTTTTATAAAAGGTACTTTTTATAAAAGGTACTTTTTATAAAAGGTACTTTTTATAAAAGGTACTTTTTATAAAAGGTACTTTTTATAAAAGGTACTTTTTATAAAAGGTACTTTTTATAAAAGGTACTTTTTATAAAAGGTACTTTTTATAAAAGGTACTTTTTATAAAAGGTACTTTTTATAAAAGGTACTTTTTATAAAAGGTACTTTTTATAAAAGGTACTTTTTATAAAAGGTACTTTTTATAAAAGGTACTTTTTATAAAAGGTACTTTTTATAAAAGGTACTTTTTATAAAAGGTACTTTTTATAAAAGGTACTTTTTATAAAAGGTACTTTTTATAAAAGGTACTTTTTATAAAAGGTACTTTTTATAAAAGTACTTTTTATAAAAGACACTTTTTATAAAGGGTACTTTTTATAAAAGGTACTTTTTATAAAAGGTACTTTTTAAAAAAGGTACTTTTTAAAAAAGGTACTTTTTTATAAAAGGTACTTTTTATAAAAGGTACTTTTTATAAAAGGTACTTTTTATAAAAGGTACTTTTTATAAAAGGTACTTTGTATAAAAGGTACTTTTTATAAAAGGTACTTTTTATAAAAGGTACTTTTTATAAAAGGTACTTTTTATAAAAGGTACTTTTTATAAAAGGTACTTTTTATAAAAGGTACTTTTTATAAAAGGTACTTTTTATAAAAGGTACTTTTTATAAAAGGTACTTTTTATAAAAGGTACTTTTTATAAAAGGTACTTTTTATAAAAGGTACTTTTTATAAAAGGTACTTTTTATAAAAGGTACTTTTTATAAAAAGTACTTTTTATAAAAGGTACTTTTTATAAAAGACACTTTTTATAAAAGGTACTTTTTATAAAAGGTACTTTTTATAAAAGGTACTTTTTATAAAAGGTACTTTTTATAAAAGGTACTTTTTATAAAAGGAACTTTTTATAAAAGGTACTTTTTATAAAAGGTACTTTTTATAAAAGGTACTTTTTATAAAAGGTACTTTTTATAAAAGGTACTTTTTATAAAAGGTACTTTTTATAAAAGGTACTTTTTATAAAAGGTACTTTTTATAAAAGGTACTTTTTATAAAAGGTACTTTTTATAAAAGGTACTTTTTATAAAAGGTACTTTTTATAAAAGGTACTTTTTATAAAAGGTACTTTTTATAAAAGGTACTTTTTATAAAAGGTACTTTTTATAAAAGGTACTTTTTATAAAAGGTACTTTTTATAAAAGGTACTTTTAATAAAAGGTACTTTTTATAAAAGGTACTTTTTATAAAGGTACTTTTTATAATAGGTACTTTTTATAAAAGGTACTTTTTATAAAAGGTACTTTTTATAAATGGTACTTTTTATAAAAGGTACTTTTTATAAAAGGTACTTTTTATAAAAGGTACTTTTTATAAAAGGTACTTTTTATAAAAGGTACTTTTTATAAAAGGTACTTTTTATAAAAGGTACTTTTTATAAAAGGTACTTTTTATAAAAGGTACTTTTTATAAAAGGTACTTTTTATAAAAAGTACTTTTTATAAAAGGTACTTTTTATAAAAGGTAATTTTTATTAAAGGTACTTTTTATAAAAGGTACTTTTTATAAAAGGTACTTTTTATAAAAGGTACTTTTTATAAAAGGTACTTTTTATAAAAGGTACTTTTTATAAAAGGTACTTTTTATAAAAGGTACTTTTTATAAAAGGTACTTTTTATAAAAGGTACTTTTTATAAAAGGTACTTTTTATAAAAGGTACTTTTTATAAAAGGTACTTTTTATAAAAGGTACTTTTTATAAAAGGTACTTTTTATAAAAGGTACTTTTTATAAAAGGTACTTTTTATAAAAGGTACTTTTTATAAAAGGTACTTTTTATAAAAGGTACTTTTTATAAAAGGTACTTTTTATAAAAGGTACTTTTTATAAAAGGTACTTTTTATAAAAGGTACTTTTTATAAAAGGTACTTTTTATAAAAGGTACTTTTTATAAAAGGTACTTTTTATAAAAGGTACTTTTTATAAAAGGTACTTTTAATAAAAGGTACTTTTTATAAAAGGTACTTTTTATAAAAGGTACTTTTTATAATAGGTACTTTTTATAAAAGGTACTTTTTATAAAAGGTACTTTTTATAAATGGTACAGAATTTTCAGAAGTACTTGAAATAAAACATTCTATTTCACTTAAGGATCCTTCATTTTAAATTTGAAGTTTGAATGACCATTATTTCAGTATATAAAAAAAAGTACCAGAAGTACACTTTATTACCCATTTTACCCCCGTAGAATCAACATTGGCAAAAACCCAGACTTAGTGAATCTTTTTTCCGGGATGTGAATCTACATTGCAATTTTTAAGTTTCTAGTACTATTATGTAAGGAAATATAAAAGGTACCAAAAGTACAGTTTTTTACCCTTTTTACCCCTTAGAATCATCATTGGCAAAAATCCATCCTTACTGGATCTATATTCCGGGAGGTGAACATACAGTTTAAATTTCAAGTTTCTGTGACCATTATTTCAAGAGATATAAAAAGTACCAAAAGTACAGTTTTTTACCCTTTTTACCCCCTTAGAATCAACATTGGCAAAAATCCGGCCGTACTGGATCTATATTCCAGGAGTTGAACATACAGTCCAAATTTCAAGTCTCTGTGACCATTATTTCAGGAGATATAAAAAGTACCAAAAGTACAGTTTTTTACCCTTTTTGTCCCCTTAGAATCAACACTGGAAAAAATCCGGCCTTACTGGATCTATATTCCGGGAGGTGAACATAGAGTCCAAATTTCAGGTCTCTAGGACCATTACTTCAGGAGATATAAAAAGTACCAAAAGTACAGTTTTTTACCCTTTTTGTCCCCTTAGAATCAACACTGGCAAAAATCCAGCCTTAGTGGATCTATATTCTGGGAGGTGGACCTACAGTCCAAATTTCAAGTCTCTAGCTTCAGCGGTTTAGGCTGGGCGATGATGAATGAGTATGTCAGTCAGTCAGTCAGTCAGTCAGTCAGTCACATTACTCTTTTATATATATAGATTTACAAGGACATATTTGATTTGGTTTCAATTAATAGTGAAATTATTCTTTTAAGTCTCATATCTGGAAAAATATGTTTCATATATATCTAAAATTTCACTGATAAGTAAATATGTGATGAATTTACATCCTTATATACAAATTTTGATGCATTTGAACGAATAAATTATTTTTTGTTTTTTTGAAATTCATCTTTTTGCCGGCCAAAAAAAAAAGCGCCTAGTACTTTTTTTTTTTTTCTTTTTTGGCTCATTAAATTGTTTACTATTTTAGTGTTTTTGAATATTTGCAATATTAATATAATAAAAAAAAAATATAATGGGACGGAAAAAGCCGTTAACTGAAGAAGAAAAATGCAAAATTTCGGCATTTATTGAATGTGGCCAAAGTCATCGGAATATTGCCAAAAAAATAGGTCGAAGTCAAAATGTTGTAAGCAATTTCGTATGAAAGCAGTCTGATTATGGAAAAAACATAAAAGGACGAACGCATAGAGTCACAACAAAAGCGGATAGAAGAGCTATCATAAGAGCTGCATCCAATTCCTGTAATTCCGCTGCAAAAATAAAGCAAAAAACGGGTGTTACAGCAAATCTAGCTACCGTAAAACGTATTATCCGAAGTGCCAAGCATCTAAAAAGATTAAAAATTAAAAAAAGCCACCTCTGAATGCCACTCGTAAAGCAAAACGACCCCAGTTTGCCCGTGAATACATGTCTTATAAAAAGGAATGGCAACGTATTGTTTTTTCGGATGAAAAAAAGTTTAATTTGGAAGGTGCAGACGGTTTTAATTACTAGGCTTGTAAAGGAATGGATTCGGTGCCAAAACGTCGATATTTTGGAGTGGTCACCATACTCTCCTTACCTGAATATTATAGAAAATGTTTGGGGATTGCTTTCTCGCAAAGTTTATGAGTCGGGCAGACAATATGAAAATAAAGAAGCCTTAATTGAGGGAATAAAAAAATCATGGGTCGAAATTTCTTTGCCTTTAATAGAGAATCTTTATAACTCCCTTCCAAATCGTATTTTTGAAGTTATATCGAATAAAGGGGGATATACACATTATTAAATCATTATTAAAACATTATAAACAATTTTTAAGAATAAAAAAATACTTTAAAATTATTTGTTGTTGTTGTTTTTTGAATTAAATTCGTTGAACCTATTCAAATGAGCCAAACAATTACGTTATAAAACGTAGTATTTAAACAAAATTTTTTTTTTTAAATTGTTATTTGTTATTGTTGCAATTTTTGCTGTTTTATTTACTTATATTGCAATACTGTAAAATTTTACTAGTAACATACCCAATTACTTTATTATTTTTTGGAAAAAAGTAGTTTGTGTGTGAAGAAAATAGTGAACATATTCAAGTGAGCGGCAGTGTACATACTGATTACCGTCGGTAATCCTATATGCATTTCTATTTACGTTATAATACCATATTAGGGGTGCTAACCATTTTGTTCAAATTCTAATTAATTTTTATTAAAAAAAAAAAAATAAACATAGTTTTGTTCGACCTTTAAAATATTATATTTTGAGTATTTAACATCCCGAGTAAAAATTTTTATATGATGCAATATATAATGATATATGACACAATATATATTAATACGCAATTTGATCCGAATAATGGTGGATGTTTTTGCATTAAAAAAGATCTACTTGTATAAAATATGATTTGATTTCATCCGAGTTTTGACCAGACATTGCCTTATATTGGTGGATCTAATTAGATCTAATTGTACAAAAACATATAAAATCCTGGAGTTTTTTGGTTTGGGTTGAGATACACCACAGGTCAACGATACATTCACCAAACATATAATTTTCAAAAACAAAAAAAAAATGTTTGGGTACGCTTCGAACCAGATAGATGATATACATAACCCTAACAAGAAATGTTTAGAAACATTTTAAAAAGTTTCTTATACTTTGCCTAAAAAACTTAGAAAATTTTTTGTTAATTGTAAACATATATAGGTTTATATGGAACAGCATAAGCTATATATAATTTTAAGTTAAATTATACAGAAAAAGAAATTTTGTATTGACCCTCATATAATTTTATCTAATTATATCAACCGTACACCTTTTAATCCGAATCATGATTAAATTATATATTACTATATATGACTGCATTAAAAAAATTTAGAAAATATCTCAGGGATGTATAATCATATATAATTTATTATGTTTGTATCAAGTTATATATTGTAATATATGTTTATTTTTACTCGGGATATTATATTTTGAGTATTTATATGGTTTAATAGCTGTTTTGCATCCGGATTTGCCCCGGTTGACAAGTATTTTATAATAAATGAGTTTTTTTTATAAGCCAGTTTTTCTACCGATTCACGACTTTCTACCGTCCTGTTTCGGAACATTTGCATTTTAACAAATTTGTTTACTAAAGGGTCAAATTATTGTAGGCAATACGATTTTGGCTCAGATGGTGCCATTGTTGGACATGTGGGGTTAAGCGTCCAACAGCGAAATTACGCTAGCTACAACCGGTATGAATTTCGTCCAGTATCTACTAACTGAAAATACAAATTAAAAAAAAAAACACTGTGCACCGTTGCGTATGATTGTTAATTAAAGACAATTACAAAATTAAGCATACGCTACTTATACAGTTTTTAAGCAATTTTTGTATGTAATTATAATAAAAGTTTACCAACTTCAAGTGCGTTTAAAAAAACCTAGTGCTGAACTAAAACAAGCCTTGAGGATTTTGTTATGGAATATGTCAACTTTCATTTGCTTCATCCCAGTACGATTTTTTTTGTTGCACACAGTGCAGGTCTGTTGTGACACTCTATGCGAAGTTTTTTTTTTTTTTTTGTTTTTAAACTAATTATAGCTTAAAGGGTTCACTTTGGGATACCTTCCTTGATAGTGAGTTAACGTATTGAGTTAGTCCCATGTATGATAAAAATGCATTTCAAAATTTATTTTATGTACAAAATAGATCATTGCATGCACGCAAACCAAATAAGTTTACAAAAATCGGCGCAAAAAATCAACAAAAGTAAGTGAGACATATACACACCATGTGGTTGATAGTATGTGTGTGTTGTTTACAATTTACAAGTGAGTATAAAGGAAAATGTGGCACCTACTAACATTGTGGGCGGTTAAAGCAACATGAACTGTCAATAAATAAGTTTACGGGGGAGTTGAAACAATTTGTAATAACAATATGCGAAATAAGTACATATTTTGATATTTATCTACAGCGAACAAAAATACACCCTACAAGCATACATTTTTTTATTTTGGGAAAATGTACTACTTTTAACACATTCTACACTGATAGAAATTTGTACATAACAATAATGAAAATATACATTAATGTTATGAAAAATTACGTTAAAAAGGAACCTATGTAGGGTTTCATCGAATTAATGAAATAGGTATCATAAAATGTAATTGCACGAACTAGTTTCATTAAATTAATGAAAATTGTTCATACAAAATATAAATTGTATTATCCCGGCTAAAAATGTTGTATATCATCATATATGATATCATATATGAGACCATATACAGTATCATATATAGTATAAAATATGGTCTCATATATGAACATATTCCAAAATTGGCGCTTATATAAGACACGATCATATATGATGCAATATATGTGATCATATATTAGATCATATATTGAATCATATATTGGATCATATATTGAATAATATATGATGTTTTTAATTTGTTTTACATTCTTTTTTATATTTTTTATTTATTTTAACTTAAACTATATGTAATAGGTTATTATGTATATATTCACCAGAATTGCAAACGATGTACGCAAGTATAATTAAAAATAAAAAATATTGTTTTATTCATTACTGGTGTTTTTTAAATATTTGAATGAACACCTTTAGTTTGATGATTTTGATTTTTTAGTTACTATCGTTTGCATTTTTGGTGACCATATAAAAATATATAATTAAACTTATAGATACGAGAATATATTTTGATATTCAAAAAAATAAATTGAACATAAAAGATCTAATATATCAAGTTTTTCAATTGATATCAATTACGAAAGATGCGAACAAAGGGCTTGTTACAGGAACGATGATTTCCTTTGTATTTTCTTGTTTTAGTGTTAATTTCGATTATCTTCGGACTTAGCGTTTTTGTTAAAAAAGCCAAAATCTAAAAAAATTGATAGAAAATAATATTAGTATGCATACAAGATATTTCTAGAATTTTTATTGTATTGAATTATTACCAACAATAGCATTTGGTGCTAATGGGCTAATGATAACACGAATATCCTTTAAAGATGGGCTTGATACTGCTAGACACATACATACATGTTAATGGAGTGTATTTTGTAAGGACCATGGGTTGCTTAAGACCATGAATGCTTTTTACGGAAAGGTATATTGTCTTTCAGAACTCCATCTGATAAAATATTAAAATTACTCCATATTCCTTTTTTTATTCCAGAAAAAAAGAACTTGCAACTACTAAATGCATGTTTTTTACTCAAAATTTTTAGTACTTAGGTACATAATTACTTAAGACTTCGATTAAAAGCAATATATTAGTAGTACGTATTTTATCTTTTTGGGTTATGTGTGTAACGATGTTTGAAGGATAGGGATAAGAAACTATTTTTACTTACATCATGGCGACAATGTGCCAGGTTGTCACTTTCGCTAATTGACAGCTTTCGTGTGATTGTAAGTAAAAACGTTGTCTTTTCGAAATCGTTACTCAACCTTAAAACTGATGATACGTTTTTTTCATTTCAATTTTCTATGGCGACAGTAAGCGATTTTAAAATATTTTGTAGTGTTGGAACCGTAGTGATAACGTTATGGTGGTGCATATGCCCTCTCCTCCATCTTGAGCGAGCTTAACGTAGCTCCTCATGGTTGAATTTTCTTTAAATAGTAATTTGGCCTCCAAACTTATACGTTCTTTCCATTTCCAATTTGCTATTGCGACAGTATGGGATTTCAAAATAATTTATAGTGTTGGAATCGTATTGATAATATTTCTGGTGGTGCATATGTCCTCTTCTCCAAGTTGAGTGAGCTTAACTTAACTCGGCCTTAAAACTGCTTATACGATCTTTCCATTTCCAATTTGCTATGGCAACATTAAGGGATTTCAAAATAGTTTGCAGTATTGCAATCGTAGTGAAAACATATTGGTGGTGCATATGCCCTCTCCACATAGTTGTACGAGATTAACGAAGCTGCGTAGTTTAATTTTATTCAATATCAAAGTACTCAATAATATTGTATTTGCGACACACATTTACTTAATTTAAATAGGATCTTGTTTTGGATAAAAAAAAGTCCACGCTTTTACTTGGTATGACGATGAACTGGAAAAAATTAATACATATGATTTTAAAATTCTAAATACATATTAATGAAAACTTACCTTTTCTAAAATTTTTTTATGCAGAATATTTTGCAATATTTGTTAAATTATTGATATGGGTGAAATCAAAAAATGTCAACCAAACCATGTAATCGTGTAATATCTCATACATGGGTATTCGCATATTTTTTAATGTGCAACGTCGCATAAATTGGCGTTCTACATAACCAACAACAATCCGGATTCTAGTAAGCTATTTTAAACAAGTTATTTTCATTTTTGTAGGCCAAATGTAAACTCCGTCGCCAGTAACATTTTCAATTTTTAAACTTTAACCGGTTATATCTTAAAAACCAATAACCCAAACTCTTAATAATTGTCTACATTTTTAAAGAGGGCATGTTGACGTTCTTAAAAAATATTTTTGTATAGTCATAACTATCTCTTTTACCCATACAAACACGGCTTCAATTGAGTAACGATTTTTCGACTCTTTTTTTTCGACATTATGGAACCTGACAATTTTGTTGTTTTTGACGTATTGTGTTTAGAAAAATAATAGGTTATTGCCCCATTTATTAAACGCGAGGCTATAAAGTATCATTTTGCATCATTGGCCTCAAGTTTGCTCCCTGCATATTGATTTGCCTGTATGAAAAGCTAAATCATAAATGAAAAATCGAAAAATGCTGTAAACTCCGTCTCCACGTTTACAACAAAACTACTTAGCGTGCATCTGAAATATCGTCATATTTTGACGTATCTAGTTGACATCTAATGATTTTTTTTCGGAAACCAATTTCCGACAAATAGTTTTCGAAAAAAAGGGCAAAAAGTGATGAAATGTAAACTCCGTCTCTGTAAACTCCGTCAACTTTTTTTTTTTTTGCAGATTGCATTAAAAAACCTTATGAAGTTGTTAAAACCGACGCAAATATTAACACTAGTCATTCAAAAAAGTAAAAAAACTTATTTTAACAGAAATAATAATAAATTTATTTTACATTTCCTTAGAAAAATCCTATTAAAATAAAAAATAATTGTAAAATCTTTAATAACAAAAACCAGAAAAAAATCCTAATTACAAAAATTGTTAGCAATTACATAAATAAGTGTTTTAAATTACAATAAAATGTTTTCAAAGAAAATTCAAAAAATTTAATGTATTTTTCTAAGGTGAATGTAAACTCCGTCACCAAAAAAATCATAAAAATGTCGATAAAATTTGATTGAAACAGTTTGTAGAAGAGATCTTTTATAGTTATATTAGTAGTGATGTAACATATCGATTTTAATAAAAAAAATTACAAAAAATTAAAATTTTTTGTTTGTACAATTTTGGCTCAAAAACACTGACATTTTTTGATTTCACCCATATAAGTATATTAAGGTATGTCAATCGTTGGTAAAGTAATAATATAATTTTAACCTAAAAAAATTTTATTTTGTAATTCTGGTTCAAATTTAACATTTTATGATAGCATATATGGTTCCATATATGATATCATATATGGCACATATTTTAAATACGACCACATATATGCCCGAGTAAAAAAAAGTTATATGACTCAATATTTAATTTTATATGAACAGATATGCTTTTATGTAAATCCATATTAATTTTGATCCGAAAATTGGCGGATCGAATATTATACGATTATATCAAATTCTATTATTTCTGATAAAATAATATCAAATTTGATTAAGTTTGATCCCAAAAATGGGTCTATCTAATTGTATTAAATCATATCTTATCTGTTAAAATTAGATAAATTTTTATATAATTAGATGAAATCTGGTCAAATTTTTTGGAATTTTAAACGTGAAATTAGAAATTATTTTATCAGATTGGATACATTATCAATTAGAAGAGTTTTTATTGCATTCTTCTGAATTTTTTCGGGACTTAGCAAATTATTAAAAATTTAAATTTTTTTTTTTAAATCAGTTATAAGTGATTTAAAATTCTAAAAAATGTTTGTGGCTTAGAAAATTTAAAAACATTTTTTCGGAACTTAAAAATTTTTCAAAAAAAAAAACAAAATTTTTCCTTAAAACATTTTCAATGATTTTTTTACTCCAAAAAAAATTTCCAAAAAAATTTTGTGTCCGGAACTTTGGAAAATTTTCATAAAATTTTTTAGGGCTTGAAATTTTTTTAATTGTCCGGGACTTAGAAAATTTTGAAAAATTTTTTCGGGATATAATTATAAATAAAATCATATATCTTTTTATCTGTCATATCTAAAAATTTCCGACCTTATATGTCATATCTAATTTCATATAGATCGGTATATAAATAGATAGGAATATGTATGTTATCATATTAAAAAATAAGGAAAAATACAATGCTATATATAAACTTATATGCCCATATCAAAGTTCATGCATAACCATATATAAATATAAATAATTATATAATAGTATATATGATTATATCAGTTCTTTTTTACTCGGGTGGGATCGTTTCTTGCATATATGATCACATATATGTTTCCATATAAGTCATATATGATCATATAAAGATCTTTATATAAGCATATATGAACATACACATTTATTTTTAGCCGGGATATGAAAATTTTTCATTACTTTAATAAAAAAATATTTAATTCTTATGAAATACTTTTATTGAATAAATCCTACTATTTATTTTTGAAATGAAATACTTTCGATAAATAAATGCTTTTTAAAATGAAATATAGGTATAAAATTGTAAAGATCTTTTTATAGAATTAAAAATAATAAAAAATGGTTTTCACTTAGTTTTTTCGCACAAAATTTTACTCCAACCTTAAATTGTAATGCATTATTAAAACCACGGAGTAATATATAACAGCGCGAATTTATTAAAAATAAAATTAATAATTTTCTTTTTATTTCAAATTTCATAAAAAAGTCTGAAAAATCATAAAATAACCAAGTTAAAAAAAAAACACTTTCACATATTTTTTATTTTATCTATAGATTTCACTCAGTTTTCTCACACAAAATTTTACTATAACATTAACTTTTAATAAATATATAAAACCACGAAATAATGTAAAACAACGCGAGTTTACTCAATACTTATAATTAATCAAAAAAATTTTGTTTTAAATTTTGTATTTTTATTTTTAAAAAAAATCATAAATTATTTCGTGCCGCTCTGATCAGCTGTTTTTAACGCACGTAAACTAACAGACTAAACAGACGCGACACGACAGGTGTCAAAAAACACCAAATTTTATAAACAAAACTTAATGAAATTTTTTAATGAAATTACGAAATCTAATGAATCAAAATTAATGAAAATCTTACACAATATGTACGAAATTTCATTCAGTATATGAAATATTTCATTGTTGTAATTAAACAACGATAATGAATTTCATTCATTAGAGATATGAAGCGTTTTTCTATCAGTGTAGGATGGCAAGTTAGATTCTCAATACTACTATTGTGTGTTGGAATGTCCATAGAAATCTATAGCTTTGTTTCACGACGGAGACTCATGAGAGATGGGCATATGGATGGGTGTGTGAGACTACGCTACAGATTTGGCCTTCCCTTAATCAAAAGTGCACAAGTGAGCTAATATTGCTTCCAAGAGGAGAGATTTTGATGGTGCTTTTTCACAAAGCCATATTTTAACTGCGATGCGGGAGCAGAAGGAAATTATTGGTATTGGTTTTATTATTACTTAAAAGTCCCATAATTCTGGAAAAAATTTTTTTTTGCTATATTTTTTGATGTGACCTTGTCTAGACAGGGAAGGCCTATTTTTCCAAACAAAACACCAACAAAAAAACTTGGTTGCCTAGAAATAAGATGAAATATGTAATTTTTTTGGGTCTTAACTTTAACAGCGATGCGGGAGGGTAAGGAGTCGTTTTGACACCCAATAGAAACTTTTTGGATAGAAACTTTCTGGACATCCGGCTTGTTCAGATTGAATATCAAGCAATTGTGTGTTAGTGAGCCTTTAGATTAGTATGTTATCAATGACTCTGTTAACTGAGAAGCGTTATTCCCCTCCGATTCCTGCTGTCAGTTAGGTCTCTTTGAGTTTACCACATAAGTTCTCGGTGTCCCATAGCTTTTTAATGATGTCACAAATGAGATGTGCACTTGAAGCTCCCTAGAGATCTTGTAGTGGTCTCGAGTTCTATGAGTTTCAGAAGCAACCTATGCGCCTCTTGTGAGATTTTTCTTTACTGTACGATCAGTTTGGTTATATTTATACCCTCCAACTACAGTATGGGGGTATACTCACTTTGTCATTCCGTGTGTAACGCATCAAAATATCGGTCTAGGACCCCATAAAGTATATATATTTATGATCAGTGATCAATTCTAAGACATTCTAGCGATGTCCGTCCGTCCGTCCGTCTGTCCGTCTGTCCGTCCGTCTGTCCGTCTGTAGTTAACACGATGCAGTCCAAAATAAAAGAGCTAGACTCCCGACATTTGGCACAAATATGTCTTATGTTAATAGGCAGTTTAAGTTCGTAAATGAGCAAAATCGGACCAGGGGGAAAAAAGTTCCCCTTGAAGAACTAAACCAACCTCTGAAAAAATACACGTTTTTTACATGTTTTTTTGTATTTTTGTTAAATAAATGAAACATTTGTTATATTTATCGGGATGGGAAGGTGCAGTCAACATCCCCCACTGACCCCTATCACCCCCCCCCCCAAAAAAAAACGCCCCTGACAATTTTTTTTTTTTACATTTTGGAGGGTATAAAAGATTCGGCACAGCCGAATTTAACACTCTCACTTGTTTTTTTTTACTTTGAGCCAACACTCAGGGTATGCCCCCTACTAATGCAATGCATTGTGTTGGTATTAGGAAAATAGGTTATGAGGAGAAGGAAAAAGGGAGAAATGTTTGTGGACATTTAATTTGAACTTTTCTAAATTACCCAACAAAATTTTCGTTTGCAAAGAACCGATTGTCGAACAACTTATACTTCCCTAGAACCTGTTCTAATTCTTGTGCAACACCGATTCTTTTTACAAAGGGATTGTCCCAAAAGCAACAGGTGTTTGTAAGCAAAATTAGAACATATTTTTGTTCCTCGGAATCGGTTCGAGAAGTGAAATTTGGAACAGAAATAAGAATTAAAGAAATATATTGAATTGCATTAATTTATTTAACAAAGATAAAGACAATCATATATAAATGGAATATTTACATTTTTTTAATACACATTTATCCTTTTTCGCCTCCAAAGTTGCATTTTGGGCCTTGGAATAATGACATACCAGAACATGGATTTTCTGCAAACAAAAATAAAAAAACATAATATTATTAGTATTTGACCCGACCCAGACCATGAAAATTTAATTTACTCACCTTTGTTTCAACAATTTTCACGATTACATCCTGCTATTTTAAGAGAATTTCGTGTTTTGTCTTGGCTAACAAAAATAAATTGATATTTATTTTTTAATTTTTTTGACACATAATTTTTTTTTAATTCCTGAGAACCAAAATGTTATGAAACTTTGATTGCAGAGAACAAGCTTCACAACAATTTTCACTTAACTTGTTCTGAATAATTAAAGTGTAATAGTGTATGGTTACCAAAGAACCTGTTCTAGAACAAGTGTTGTCAGAATCGGTTCTGAAAAATTTTCCTGGGTATATGTAGCCTACTGGAAAGATTTCTGCGGGGAGTTTGTTCCACATACGGCTAGGTCGACCGAGAAACGAATTTTCTCTGTAATGCGTTGTGCGATACATTGGGCAGTCGACAACAAACGGATGTGAGTTGCTGGAAAGGCGAGTACTACGGGTATGCACCCGCGTCTCAGGGATGAGTTCACCCATCTCAGCTGAGCACTTACCGTGGTAATATCGATAGAACAATGACACACAGCCCACATTCCGACGATGATCCAATGAATCAATAGAGCTGGATACCCTACTGTCATTGATGAGCTTCAACGCACTCCTTTGCACCCGATCCAGAAGATTCAAGATAGACCTTGAGGCACCTGCCCAGATATGGGAGTTGTATTCCATTTTCGGTCAGATATGGGCGGTATAAATAGTGAGAAGATCAGACGGGGTGAAGTAATTCTTGCACCGTTTTAAAAAAACAAGACACTTGAATGCTTCTTTCGACACTTGAAAAACATGTTGGTTCCATCGAACATCACATTGGATTTTCATGCCTAGAATATCAAGAGTGTCTGATTCCTCAATAGCTATACCACCCATGGATACAGATGACGCTGATTCCAGAAGACGTCTGTGGGTCAGCATACAACATTGGGTCTTACGAGCATTAAAATCGACCTGATTCGCAAGACCCCACTCGGAGATTTTCGTAAGGTCATGATTGAGTGTGTCATTCATGTTCTGCCTCATAGCATCAACCTCAATAAGGCTTGGTCTATGATTAAAGGAAAATGAATGACAAATGTTGCTGTCATCTGCAAAAGAATATATAGGATTGAAAGTTAGACCCAGAAGGTCGTTAAGAAAAATAAGAAAAAGTGTAGGAGATAGAACAGAACCTTGTGGTACCCCTGAATTCAGATGAAACTCATCCGATGAGAACCCATCTATAACAACACGTATAGAGCGGTCTCTAAGAAAGCTCGATATAAATCGAGAGCAATCACTACCGACACCAAAAGCAATAAGCTTCGAAATGAGTGCACCGTGCCACACACGATCAAACGCCTTGGAAATATCTAGAGCAACCACCTTGCTTTAACCAAATTGGTGAATAGAACGACTCCAGCGTTCCGAAAGAAACGCTAACAGGTCTCCCGTAAAACGACCTCTACGAAAGCCATACTGTCGATCGCACAAAAGTAAATTTGACTCCAAATAATTTACCAGGTGGTGATTCATCATGCTCTCCATGACTTTCGAGAGCGTAGAACAAATTGTTATTGGGCGGTAGTTTTCAGGGTTTGTAGCTTCTCGCTTTTTTGGGATTGGCTGGACGTTGGCCACCTTCCAGCAAGAGGGAAAAACTCCTACCCGGTACGAGTAGCTAAATAATGTTGCCAAAGGACGACACAAAGACAAAGCACACCGTTTCAAAACCAAAGCCGTAATACCATCTGGCCCCGGAGACTTGTTTATGTTAAGATCCTCAAGGACCTTTTTAACTGCACGCGCTCGAAAAAATATCTTGGACATAGTAAAGGATACCCTTTCGAGCACGGGCGTTGGTTGATTGCTTTCCGGCAAGTATTCATTTCTTGTAAACATGTCACCAAAAAGGTTGACTTTATCAACCGGGTCTGTGAATTTTTGGTCATTCATTATATAGGTTGGAATGGATGAACTAGTATTACTCTTTACCCTTTTAACAAATGACCAAAAGGTCTTACTACCCCGAGGAGCAGCAAGGACCTTAGCACGCAGACGCTGTTCGTAAAGAAGCTTTTCGCATCTGAGTACTCTGGCACATTCATTTCTCGCCTGTTTACGTAACGTGTCAGTAACTGAGTTTTTGTCGTTACGCCAATTACTGAACGCATCCTCTCTGGATCTGACTGCATTCCGGCACGTCTGATTAAACCAGCACTTATGTTTTGGTTTAGTTCATTCCAAGCATTATCACTAGGGATGAAATTTCCATGCAAATGCATGTTTTTTGTCGATAGTCTAAAAACGATATCGACCAATTATCTTTCCGAATCAAGAAATTTGCGTTAAAATGGCATGGATTTGTTTTTGCATATTTTTGCATATTTTAGTGAAAATGCATATTTTGCATATTTTAGTTTTAAATGCATATTTTGTGCATATTTCCAACTTTTAAATGCATATTTTTGCATATTTTGGCATAAATTAGCAAAATCAGAAATTGAAATTTATTTGTTTCAAAAGCTATTTTAAATTTTAAAAATTTATTTTGGAAATAAGAAAAATTATTTTTTTTTTCTTTAAAATTTTTTTTTTCAGATTGATTTAATTTCTAAAAAATCTTGCTTATATAAAGATTTAAATGTAACTATTTAAACCCGGCGTTTCTTTTTGATTTTCAAAAAGTTTTTCCTATGAAAACAAAATTTTTATTGCCCAAATTTTATTTTTTAGTGCATATTTTTAGGTTTTTAGTGCATATTTTCAATTTTTTAGCGGATATTTTAAGCGCATATTTTCGATTTTTTAGTTCATGAAAATCTCATCCCTAATTATCACATTTACTATCATTTCTGCCGCAGCGTTAACATTGTCATCAAGAAAACAAAGTTTCCAATTGAAATGCTGGAAGAACTCGTTAAGCTCAGCCCAACGAGCCTTTTCATCTACAAAAGTAGAGCGCTTCGTTGCTGGTTTTGAAGCACTACGACGGTCAGAAAATGAAGTTGTATGGCTAGAATGGCGAAGCCATAACGAATTGTGCACATTGAAATCCCCGGCAACGACTATTTCACTACTCGGACAGACCCCAAGGATTCCAGTGATAGAATCAGATACGGAGTCAAAATGGTCGTAGGCCCAGGAAAATTTTTCAGAACCGATATCGATAACACTTGTTCTAGAACAGGTTCTTCGGTAATCAAACACTATTACACTTTAATTATTCAGAACAAGTTAAGTGAATATTATTGTGAAGCTTGTTCTATGCAATCTAAATTGCATAACATTTTGTTTCTCAGGAATTAAAAAAAATTATGTGTCAAAAAAATTAAAAAATAAATATCATTTTTTTTTTGTTTTCAACAAGAAAAAACACGAAATTCTATGAAAATATCAGGATATAATCGCGAAAATTGTTGATACGAAGGTAAGTAAATTAAATTTTGATTGTCTGGGTCGGGACAAATACTACACTCAAAATAATAACTCTGTAAAATACTCTGTAAAATGACTGTAATCTCAATTCAACAGATATTTGACAGAGTTTTCTGTCAAAATACAGATTTAAAGAAAATACTTTGTATTTTGTTGTGACAAAAAAGCAAAGAGTCATCTGTTATATTACTTTTTACTTCGTAATATTAATTTTACAGATAATTAACAGAGTTTTCTGCTAAAATACAGATCTAAGCAAAATACTTCGTATTTTTTTATAACCAAAAAAATGTTCTGTTTTGAGTAGTTTTTGTTACCAAACATCAAAATTTTATCTGTATATTTTTATTTTTTAAGAAAAAGTTTAAATAGTAGCAAAAAAAGTTATCAAAAAAAATTTTTCAGAAATTTTATAAAAATTTTACAAAATAACATGCATTTAACTAAACTCTGTAAATTTACAGAGTTTTTTCTGTATTTTTTTTTTGCATCAAATGTATTTTACAAATAGATGTAAATTTACATAGTTTTCTTTGCTAAATGGTGGTTTATTTAACCAATATTTTACTAGAAACTCTGTAAATTAACAGTTTTTTTTTTGTCCAAAGCATTTTACAGAGTTTAATAGTAAAATTACAGAGTTTTTTTTTGTAAAAAAGCTTTCATATTTAACTAATATTTTACTACAAACTCTGTAAATTAACAGTTTTTTTCTGTCAAAATCATTTTACAGAGTTTTTTAGTAAAATTACCAAGAAATGTTGTTAGCTGGAAAAGTATGGTGTACTCTGTTAAATTAGCAGAGTTTTTCTGTAATTTAACAGAGTTATTATTTTGAGTGTAATAAAATAATGTTTTTCATTTTTGTTTGCAGAAAATTCATGTTCTGATGTATCTTTATTGCAAGGCCCAAAATGCAATTTTGAAGGCGAAAAAGGATGTATGTGTGTTAAAAAATATTAATATACGATGTCATATAGGATTATCTTTATCTTCTTTTAATAAATTAATAAATTCAAAATCTATCTATATATATAAAAATGGATGTGTGTATGTATGTGGGTATGTGTGTATGTATGTATGTTCCGAATGGACTCTTAAACGGCTGGACCGATTTTGATGAAATTTTCAGGGAATATTCAGGATAGTTCAGGGAGTAACACTGTGCGGTCAGATTTTTGATTTTTTGCATGTGGGCCGAGGGGCGTGGCAAAATCGAATTTTTACATTGCACCACTAATGTCATCTATATATAAAAAACGGATGGACCGATTTTGATGAAATTTAAACCAGAGATAGTACTCACAAAGTACTGAATATGTGCCAAATTAGAGCGTGATCGGACAATTAGTCGTAAATTGTCATGTCCCTTTGTCCCTAACCGAGTACTAACTATATGCCAAATAAGAGCGTGATCTGACAAATGGGCGTAAAATACCATGCTTTTTTGTCTGTGGGCGGAGGGGTTTTCAAAATCGAATTTTTACATTGCACCACTAATGACATCTATATATAAAAAACGGATGGACCGATTTTAATGAAATTTAAACCAATGATAGTACTAACAAAGTACTGAATATGTGCCAAATTAGAGCGTGATCGGACAATTAGTCGTAAATTGTCATGTCCCTTTGTATTGAATTGAATATTATTTCTGCATGCTCCGCAATAACTCAAAATCTGTTGATTCGATTTTAATTTAATTTTCAGCACTGATAGTATTAACCGATTGAAGAATTATAGGCCATATTATACTACAATTGGAAAAAGGGGCGTAAAATGCTACGCCCCTTTGTACTATACTGGACGTTGACTGCCTGTTTCGCAATCATGCAAAAACAGCTGAACCGATTCTCTTGACATTTTCACTACATACAGTGCTAACCAAGTGCATGGAAAAAGGGATCAAAATTGCAACACCCTTTGTACTATACTGACCACGATTGAACAAAGAACCGTAAATTGCCCCCCGCCTTTGTATTATACTGAACGTTATATCTGCCTGTTTTGAAATCACGCACTACTGATAGAACTAACCGAGCAGGAACTGTCATATGTAGAGCGAGATTCGGCAAAAGGGTATAAAATGTCACTCCCGTTTTTCATAAATAAAAAGTTATTTCCTCCTCTTTCGCAATTACACAAAAACGCCAAAACTGATGTCAATGAAATTTGCAGCACACATAGTACTAATCGAGGATGCAGCATGGAACTTTCACGATTCGATAAAAATGCATTAAATGACACACCCCTTTGTAATATACTTAACGTTATGTCTATCTGTTTCGAAATCAACCAAAAACGGCTGAACCGATTTTGTTGAGATTTCTCTATCGATAGTGCTAACCGAGGGTGGAACCAAAGGTTACTAGCTGGAACCGGACCCATGCTTTAATTTTGTCCGACACTTTATTTAAATTAAGATTCAATATATAACATTTTTTTTCTTAGGGCCAGCAACGCGGACCGGGTATAGCTAGTATTTCTATAATTCTCATTTCTGTTCTAAATTTTACTTCTAGAACCGGTTCCGAAGAACAAAAATGTGTTCCAATTTTGCTTACAAACACCTGTTGCTTTTGGGACAATCCCATTGTAAAAAGAATCGGTGTTGCACAAGTATTAGAACAGGTTATAGGGAAGTATAAGTTGTTCCACAATCTGTTCTTTGCAACCGAAAATTTTGCTGGGGGAGTTCGCCGTGTCCAAATTTGGGCTCCCATATTCAGCTTGTCTTCTTCTTTCTCGCTGTTTTATATTTGCCTTCGATTGTTTTCTTCTCCTTCTAAGTAATGACCCATGTTGAATCATAGTTCCTTTGTTTTCTTTCTGATTCTTTGCGCCCGATGTGCTGCTTTGCTGCTTTAAAAAAAAACTTTCTCATGGGTTTCCAATCTTTCTCTGGCTAGGTTTGATGTGTGTTTAGATTGGATTTTATTGCATCTACATATTTACCACATACTACTGGATCCTTTAGTCTAGAGATGGGCGCTGGTCACGTGATTTGCGTGATTCACGTGAATCACGCGTGAGTGTGAGTGATTTTCATTTCAATCACGTGATTGTGAGTGACTGTGAGTTGAAAAAAAATCTGAGTGAGTGATTAGTGAGTGAGTCATTTATTTTTTGCGTGAGTTTGCGTGATTAGATTTTTTGATTTGCCCAATTTTTTTTTTTAATTTTTTGTAAAAAAAAATTTTTGTATTTTTTTTTTCTTTTTGGTAAGAAAATTTTATTGCGTGAGTAGATTTTGTGTGACTCACGCGTGAGCGTGATTGAATCTGGCTTGAGGCACGCGTGAGCGTGAGTAAGTTTTTTATTACTCACGTGAATGTGAGCGTAAGTAAAAAAAAAAATTGCGTGAGTGATTAGTGATTATTTTTTGCGTGAGTAAGAGTGAGTGTGAGTCAAAATCCACTCACGCGCCCATCTCTACTTTAGTCGATGGGTATCAAATATTCTATGAACGGAGGTTGTCTTCTTAATAGCTGCAATTTTAGATCTTATTGTCCCAACTATACTGCCCTCCTAAGAAAGTCACATCTCCTAATATAATGATCAGAAATTCATTCACGGTTTCGAGTCTGTCCTTACCTCAATTTTAGAATTTTGGCACTATAAACTTTCTTTCATAGGAGGGCAGTAATAATGGTGGTCCCTAGAACAATCGACACCTCTCTTATAACGGACGTCAATGCGGGAATTTCGCCATTTTTTGCTTAGCGTAATGTTATCGAATTGGTTCTTAGTAACATGGTCAGGAGATAACCATGTGACTTTGTGGATTGATTTGTGTGTAAAGTACGTTCCTCCGATCAGAAGGATATTGGTAGCACACATCCCAACAAATAATTTACCATTCTCGTTCTTTCTTGCTAAAGCATGGCGCCCCTTTACGTGTTCATTGTTGGTGTTATATGGACCCAGTTGGGCAGTCTCCCATTACAAGCATAATGTCGCCACGATTGACAGATGCTGTGACTCTACCCAGCTGACTGTAGAAATTTCTTTTAAAGCGGGATCCAAGTTCTCTGAGGGTGCATAACACTGTATGCAGATTGAATTTCGGCTTTAGTACAAATTCTTGCGGTGATTAGATCATATAATAGGGATTTCAATCAATACGCGCATTTTGTGCTTCTTTGGAGAGAACAATACGCGCAGCACTTGAGCGAGGACAGACCATCGTCAGTTTTAAATTCTCTGGATTGTGGTCACCTGGTTACGCATAGTCCTAAGAAGAGTAGCTTGTAGTTTCGAATTTCTTTTTTTATGCAGATGCAGAAATACTTAGCAAATATAATGGTAAGTATTTCTGCATTTGGTGTCAAAAGAGAGGTATTTTTGAGACCTATCTAATGCTATATCAAGCTTTTTAAAATTACACTTATTGTTAGTTTTTTGTGCTGTCACGTGAAATAACCATATATATGATTTTTGTTATTTTAATAAATACAATAGAAAAGTTTTGACCTCTTTTTATGAACAGTTAGATAAAACACGAAAGTTCCTTTAATTCTATTACACCAGCATATGTGGGTTTCTGTTAATTACTGAACACAAAACGTCATTTAAGAAAAAAGGGCAGAGAAAAGGGGAGAGCAAAATTTTTTATAAAAAAGAAAACGCTGTTTCTATTAAAATAGCTTTTTCAACTTTTCTTTTAAGATGTTACAAACAATTCCAACATTCAATATTGTCGCATATAAATGTAGCTTTAAGAAAAGTGGTTAAAATTACTGGTAGAAAGAAAAGTTTTATTTGTGGGTTGCAAAGGAAAAATATGAATCGAAATGTTTATGGTTTTTGTGTATAAAAAAAACTGAGTTTGTTAAATTATTGCAAATATATGCAGGTTTAGTTACATGCAATTCATAGACTGTGAGACACATAAATCATTCCAAATAAAAGTTCAGGGATAAAAAATATTTTGTGTTAGAAAATGGCTTCGTGGAGTAATATGAAAACTCGGTAGGCTTTTTTTTTTTTAAATTAATTATACAATTATCATATCGCAAACTTTCAAGTGTTTATTAATTAGATGCATATTTTTTATTTGCAGTATTACCGCCTCTGTGCGAACAACGAGCCGCATGAATGCTCTACTATCTGAATCAATGCTTGGCAAACGTAAAGCTCTGATGAAGCTTTCAACAATAGAGGGAGAAAATGAAGCAGAGGCTGTTACGGAAAATCCTAAAAATGATTGGGAGTTCTTTCGTACGAACTTTAGCATGGAACAAGTACACAAATTAATTGAATCAGCTATTGAGGAACGTTTAACCTGGGATCGTTTTAGTCGCTCATATGATTCGTGGCGCTCTTTGCAGTTGGCTGAAAATTTAGCTGCAGATATAAGAGATCGTGTTCGAAGATTCAATCATAAACGGTAAGTTAAATGAAATAAGTGAGAAGGATGCATTTATATAGACTACACTTACAATAAGTTGAGAAATCGGATGTCCCCAAATCATTTGAACTGTGTCCTTTTTTGAGGAAACATTCCCGGGAATACCGGGAAACCGGTACCAATTCCCGGTAATGCCGAGAACCGGAATACCGGGATTACCGGTACTACGGTACTGACCGTGGGATCTAATCTACATACATATATTTTACATTTGATGTAGTTTCATACGTAAATAATGCAATAAACTCTAGAATACATTCTACGGTAATCACAAAAAATTTTCAGTGTAAATAAAAATTTCAAAAACACTTCTTGCTCTAACAACCGATTACTTTTGTGACAATTTCAAACAAAAATCTATCAATAATGCAATGTTTAGTAAAATCGATTGCAGAATAATATAATGCATTCTAGAATCGATTTTTAAGAACGGAATTTTTGCTGGGTAGTTTAAGTTCTCAAGTACGTACATATATCTTGTTTGTATTCTTTTTTTTATTGTTTTGTTTTACTTTCTTTATTTAATAAATAAATAAAACAACCAAAAACCGATTATTCGAAACCGGTTTTAAGTTACAAAACCGATTTTTTTTAAAAGCGTTTTTTTGAAATATTCGATAACCGGTTTTTGAAATAGGCGAATATGTGACAACTCTAGTTTTTTTAGTTTAGAAGCCAATTTGCTTGGCCTTTTCCCTATTTTCTTTAAGAAACAAAGTTTCTGATATTAAAATAAACTCATTTAATATTTTTGTTTCACTTATCTTGCAGCCACCGTATCGTCTGTATTTTGTCGGTTATTGAAAAACAAAATCAAGGAATAACGATGAGTATGCGTCATTTAATGGACGAGAAAATGGATAATTTTACAAGTGTTGTCTATGAACGGCCATCATATTTTATTGTTGTTACAGTGTATTTTGTATATAAGGATTAAATAATAATAACATAAAATCATATATGTTAAAATCGGCTGTGCCGAATCTTTGATACCCTTCAACATGTAATAAAACTATAATAAAACTTACCCATTTTTTATATATGGTTTTTGAATTGAGAAAAGTGTGAAAGAAAAATTTTTAATTTTTCTAAAAATTTAAGACATCCTGGTTTGTTTCTTACTAGTTTCATATTATCCAGTTATAATAATTTTCAGAAAAACTTTTAATGTCAAATTTATTCACTTAATAGTCAATAGAACTCTATATGTAAAAATGATTAACAGATCGCAGCCGACAAGGATTGAACCCATCATCTGTAAAGGCCTAGGCACTTGAGCGCTACTGTAGCGGTGCTGTAGCGTGACGGGCTGTTGTATTTTTCAAGCACTTACTGATTCCGTTTCAACGTGTGATATTAATTTACAAATTTTATTTTAAAAAGTGGTTATTTTTGATTTTTTTTAATTTATATTTACAGAAAAACATTTTTTTTTCGTTTATTTATATTTATTTGTCAATTCTGCCACACAAATGAAAAAATTTCAACACAAAATAAAAAATAAAATCAGCTGACACGTAAACGTACGGAAAATCAAAATTTTTTAGGTTCGGCCGCTACAGCACCGTCACGTATTCGTTTAAGTACCTATTTCTATTTATTTTAATACAAGCTAACGTATCAGCTGACACGTCTCCGAACCGTATTCGCTCAAGTAATTATGCCTTAATACTTTCTATTAACTGCTTGTAACGTACAATCACTCTAGAGCAGTGATGCGCACACACATACTATAACATTTATGCTTGTGTGGGTAGTAGCAAGCGAAAAGTCAACAAATTTGCTCAAGCAACAGAATTTTATAGTGTGTGTGTGTTGACAGCGCACAAGCAGCACCTATTCCCGCGGGAATAGGAATTACAAAAATGCGTATAACTGCTCTAGAGTCTAGACCGATACGCCAAGTAGGCTGTTACTTGGCGTATAGGTATTTTTTGTTTTTAATATTTGAAAAATATCGTACTCAAGACGTAAAAAATTATAATATTAATATAAATATTTAAAAATTACCCTAAACCGGAACATATACATAGAGCACACCCCAGCAAAATTTTCGGTTGCAAAGAACCAATTGTGGAACAACTTATACTTCCCTAGAACCTGTTCTAATTCTTGTGCAACACCGATTCTTTTTACAAAGGGATTGTCCCAAAAGCAACAGGTGTTTGTAAGCAAAATTAGAACATATTTTTGTTCTTCGGAATCGGTTCTAGAAGTAAAATTTGGAACAGAAATGAGAATTAAAGAAATATTTTTAATTGTATTAATTTATTAAACAAAGATAAATACAATCATATCTGACATAAAGTATTCACAGTTCTTAACACACATATATCCTTTTGCGCCTCCAAAATGGCATTTTGGGCCTTACAATAATGACATGCAAGAACATGGATTTTCTGCAAACTAAAATGAAAAACATAATATTATTAGTATTTGACCCGACCCATATAATGAAAATTTAACATACTCACCTTTTTATTAGCAATTTTCACGATTATATCCTGATATTTTAAGAGAATTTATGTTTTATCTTGGTTAAGAAAAAAAGAAATGATTTTATTTTTTAATTTTTTTGACACATAATTTTTTTTTCAATTCCTGAGAACCAAAATGTAATGAAACTTTGATTGCAGAGAACATGTTTCACAACAATTTTCACTTAACTTGTTCCGAATAATTAAAGTGTAATAGTGTATGATTACCGAAAAACCTGTTCTAGAACAAGTGATGTCAGAATCGGTTCTGAAAAATTTTCCTGGGACATCACTCTTCAAGCAAGTTTAGGTTGTGTTACAATGGTGAGCAAATCAGCTAATGGCATTTTACTCCACTTTATTTTGAACTTCAAAAATCGTTAACACGAAAATCCTAGCTGATCCTGTTTTCGTGTTATTAATAAATAATTACACTGTTCGACAACAAAAACCTCCCAGTGAAATATCAAACTCATTCTTATAGAGTTTGGTCGCCTGAATCCAAATCTGCCATCATTTTTTTTTTATCACGTATCGCATTTAAGACAGAGTAAGTATTATCTCACCATTAATAGCTCATTTCATCTCTTTCTTTAATCATTAACAGAAAATGATATTTTTGTATTTGCTTCTTTTTTTCTTTGCTCTGAAATGATTGTGTTTCTTGTTCGCTCGTTTTGTGTTTTTTCGAAAAATGAATTTCACAGCAAAGCTCAATATCGTGATAATTCAAATGGTGTTCTGTTTTCTTTGAACAGAAAACGAGATGAGCTGAAATTAAAAATGAAAAATAAAATGAGCTAATAGATTAAACGAGATTGAGATGAAATGAGCTATCAATGAGATCTCGCGAGATCTCATATTAAACAAAATTATTTTTTGTTTTTTGTTTTTGCAAGCATAAATGGAAATATGGTTGTTTATTGCTTATGATGTGTAGGGATATAAAAAACAGCAGAAGGCAGGTAAATTCTAATAATAATTTAGAATTTTTACAGAATTATTAATTAAATATATGGGGCATTCCATGTGAAATCGGACACTTTGAAAAACTTTTTTTTAGATTTTCCCAATTTTTTTACAGTTTTTAGTACCTTTCGAAAACTCCTTCGTGGAAAATTTTCAGATTTTTTTGATGACCCGTTCAAAAGATATCGAATTTTTAAAAATTGGTAGTTTGTTCCTTTACTCAAACTTCTTTTAATCATAACTTCTTCAATAATGGTCCAAATTTCAATTTTTTTTTTCAAAATTTTTGTTTTTTACGTACTTTCTAAAAAAAAAATCCCAAAAAATTCTTAAAAGCGCTCTAGTATGCGATTTTTAAGTTTTATAATTTAAATCTCATTTTTGAAAATGTTTGTACTCTTCGATTTTTTTGAAATTTTTTTGTGTAAAACTTCTATCAATTCTACAAATTTTTTGCCCAGGAAGATCGTGGGATAACGATTATTATTATTTTTTGAAAAAATTTTATTGTAATTTTCCAATCTTAAAATCACTTCTACTCCTCCAATGGTGCGTCATAGAGGGGTCCTTTATAAGACCGACCCCCATTAATTTTTACGTCTTAACATTTCTTTGGAACAAACTAATACCCTATCTCCAATTTCTAAGGGTGCTCCCACACAATACGACATTTTTTAAAATTTGTTCCAACCGCTCTAACTGCCCAAATAGTGCCCTTAGAGCAACAAAATGTATGACCGACCCACAATATTTTTTTAGTTCAAACATTTTCTCTGAACACACCTACCCTCTATCTTTAACTGTTAAGGCGGTCCCCATACAATTTTTTTATATTTTGTAAATTTGTTTTATTTAATCAGCTTTTACCGGTCCAATGGTGCGTCCGAGAGGGGTCATTAGTGAGACCGACCCCCATTTACTTTTACCCTACAACATTTTTTCAAAACATATCTACGCCCTATCTCCACTCCCAAAGTAGGCTCCCATACAAAATTACATTTTTATAAAATTTGCTCCAACTGTTATTTGTATGGGAGCCTACTTATGGAGTGGAGATAGGGCGTCGGTATGTTTTGAAAAAATGTTGTAGGGTAAAAATAAATTGGGGTCGGTCTCAATAATGACCCCTCTCGGACGCACCATTGGACCGGTAAAAGCTGATTAAATAAAACAAATTTACAAAAAATAAAAAAAATTGTATGGGGTCCGCCTTAACAGTTAAAGATAGAGGGTAGGTGTGTTCAGAGAAAATGTTTGGACTAAAAAAATATTGTGGGTAGGCATGCGCGGGTACAAGGGGGGGGGGAAAAGGGGAAATTTCCCCCCCCAGACCAAATTTCGAAAAGAAAAAAAAAGGAAAAAAAGAAAAAAAAAAAAGAAAAAAGAAAAAAAGGAAAGGAAAGGAAAGGAAAGAAAAGAAAAAGAAGAAAAAAAAGAAAGAAGGAAATTTTCTAAAAAAATCTTGAAGTCCAAAAATTTTTCATAGAAGAAAATCTAAAAAATTTTAATAGGAAAATTTTTTTAATTTTTTAAGGGAAAAGTGAATTAATCTGAACATTTTCTGTGAAAAATATCTGTCAATCTTATTATGAATTTTGGCATAAACTAATTAATTAGAATATGCTTTTTTTGTATAGAAAAATCTTACAGGATCTAAATTTGGTTTATATAAAAAATTTTTGTCTTCTACATAGCAATGTTGATAGTCGAACTTACATATGTAAAACTATTTTAATTTTTTTTTTCTAAAGAAAAAACTTTTTCTAAAGAAAAAATTCTCAGAATCTGAGACCTTTTTATGTGAAAAAGGTTTAAAATTTATTTATAGGAAAAAGGTCGCAGAAGAATTTTTCTTTGGAAAAAAAGTCTCAGAATTTCTGAATTTGAGACTTTGAGAATTTGAGTCTGTTTTAAAAAGAAAAAGGTCTTAAAGTCTGATGTGGTTATTCATAAAACCTAATATATATTTAAAGTAGGTTTATTTGACAGATATTGCAGGAACAATTGTCAAATAAACCTACAATAAGTCTGTTATAAGTATTATGAATAAGAGCCTGAGACTTTTTATTGTTGAAAAATAGTCTCAGAATTTGAAACTTACTGAATTGGTAGAAGGTCGCAGAATCTGAGACTTTTTCAACGGGAAAAAGGTCTTAGAATCTAAGACTTTTTATAGGAATAAGGTCTCCGAGTCTCAGAAAAATGTCTCAGAATCTCAGACTTTTTCTATAGGAAACAGGTCTCAGAATCTATGACCTTTCTATAGGAAAAAGGTCTTAAAATCTGAGACGTTTTCTATAGGAAAAACATTTCCGAATATGGGACTTTTTCTTTAGGAAAGGGTCTATAGAGAAAGTGTCTTAGAATCGGAAAAGATTTCAGAATCAGAAAATGGTCTCAGAATCTGTCACTTCTTCTTTAAAGAAAAAGTGCCAGAATTTAAACTTTTTCTGTTTCAGAAAAAGCTCTCAGAGTCTGAGACTTTTTCTTTAGGAAAAAGATCTGAGAATCTGAGCTTTTTTCTTTAGGAATAAGATCTCAGAATTTGAAACTTTTTCTTTAGGAAAAGTTCTTAGAATCTGAGACTTTTTTTATTGAAAAAAGGTCAAGAAACTAAGACTTTTTCTATAGAAAAAAGGTTGCAAAATCTAAAATTTTTCAGTATGAAACACATCCAATAATCAGAGACCTCACTATAGGAAAAATGTCTCAATAACGCTTTAAAATATGAGACTTTTTCTATAGTAAAATGTCTCAGAATCTGAGACTTTTTCTGTGGAAAAAATTCTTAGAATCTGAAAATTTTTCTATACGAAAAAAAAAAATTTCTGACACGAAAAATGTCTCAAAATCTGATATGTTATATGCAGGAAGAATTTTTTCTATTAAAAAATTCTCAGATTTAGACTCTTCTTATGTATACAAAAAATATACAATTTTCTTTTAAATTTCTTTTAAAAATCTGAAAATTTTTCTATACGAAAATAGTCTTAGATTCTGAGACATTTTTCGTTAAGAAAAGTCTTATATTCTGAGACATTTTCCCTATAAAAAATATTTTTTTCACGAAAAATGTTTTAACATCTGACGTTTCTATGTAGGAAGAATTTCTTCTATTAAAAAATTCTATTCTTATGTATACGAAAAATATACAATTTTCTTTTAAAACAAATTAAAAAAAAATTGACCTAAACGAAATATGGTCATGAAAAACAAACCTCCTTCGGCAAAAACTAATAAATTTGATGATTTTATAGCTTTCCCATCACTTTTTTTTGTAAAAATAACGTATCCTTTTTTTTGCTCGTCAACAAAGTTTAATTTATGATTTTTTTTCGAAGTAAAAAAAATTTTTCCCCCCCCACACCCAAAACCTGTACCCGCCACTGGGGTAGGTCATACATTTTGTTGCTCTAAGGGCACTATTTGGGCAGTTAGAGCGGTTGGAACAAATTTTAAAAAATGTCGTATTGTGTGGGAGCACCCTTAGAAATTGGAGATAGGGTATTAGTTTGTTCCAAAGAAATGTTAAGACGTAAAAATTAATGGGGGTCGGTTTTATAAAGGACTTCTCTATGACGCACCATTGGAGCAGTAGAAGTGATTTTAAGATTGGAAAATTACAATAAAATTTTTTCAAAAAATTTTAAAAAATAGTAATAATTGTTATCCCACGATCTTCCTGGGCAAAAAATTTGTAGAATTGATAGAAGTTTTACACAAAAAAATTTCAAAAAAATCAAAGAGTACAAACATTTTCAAAAATTAGATTTAAATTTTAAAACTTAAAAATCGCATACTAGAGCGCTTTTAAGATTTTTTGGGGATTTTTTTTTAGAAAGTATTTAAAAAAACAAAAATTTTGAAAAAAAAATTTGAAATTTGGACCATTATTGAAGAAGTTATGATTAAAAGAAGTTTGAGTGAAGAAACAAACTGCCAATTTGTAAAAATTCGATATCTTTTGAACGGGTCATCAAAAAAAATCTGAAAATTTACCACGAAGGAGTTTTCGAAGGGTACTAAAAACTGTAAACATATTGGGAAAATCTAAAAAAAAAGTTTTTCAAAGTGTCCGATTTCACATGGAATGCCCCATATATACCATTTAATGTTGAATTGTTTCTAACCATTTTTTGGGTTTTTTTTTTTGTACGTAACACGTAATAAGACAATAGTGGTGTTTTTGTTTAACTGTACATTCAAATTTTATACAACTTTACTACTGCTTTTATATAAATTAACGCTATTTAAAACAACACTAGCTAAGAAATACAATTTGCAATGATTCACTTCTTAAACTTAAAAGCAGTAGTAAAGTTGTATGAAATTTAAAAGTACAGTTAACCAAAAACACCACTATTTTCTTATTATGTGTTACGTACAAAAAAAAAACAAAAAATGGTTAGAAACAATTCAACATTAAACGGCATATATTTTTAATAAATAATTCTGTTAAATTTCTAATTCATTATTATATTACTTACTTTTCTCATATCCCTACATATCATAAGCAATAAACAACCGCATTTCAATTTATGCTTGCAAGCAAAACAAAAAAAAAACAAAACAAGTAAAAAAGTTAAATTCGGCCTTGCCGAATGTAGTGATACCCTCCACAATTTCAAAAAGATTATTGCAAAAAACTTTATTTAAAAGGAAATTACTTTTGAAAAAAAAATTTTTTTTTTGAAAAAAAAATTTTCGCGAAAAAAAATTTTGGTAAAAAAAATCCGCGATTTTTTTTTTTTGTGTTCGTACTTCTTTAAATACCATTTGGTGTTCAATTATGTTCACATATGTCAACCAGAAGTTGAATTATAGCATTTTGTATTTTTAGGTTATGTTGAATGTACTGAAATTTTTGAGGTGTGCTTACATTTTCGTTCATAACTTTTGAACCGCTGAACCGATATCGCTCAAATGCAATACCAAACTTCTCGGGAGAACTTCCAATAAATATGTTAAGTTTCAGTCATCTCTGTGCAATATTTTGTCCGCGACAGCATTTTCCACAGACAGACAGACAGACAGACAGACGGACAGACGGACAGACGGACAGACGGACATCGCTAGAATGTCTTAAAATCGATCGGGCATCATGAATATATATACTTTATGGGGTCCCAGATCGATATTTCGATGAGTTACAAACAGAATGACAAACTTATATATACCCTCTATCACTAGAGTGGAGGGTATAAAAAAAAGATTTTGTTTGATATGAGATCTCGCGAGATCTCATTGATAGCTCAATTCATATCAATCTCGCGAGATCTCATTGCTAGCTCATTTTCAATTTCAGCTCATCTCGTTTTTTGTTCAAAGAAAACAGAACACCATTTGAATTATCACAATATTGAGTTTTGCTGTGAAATTCATTTTTCGAAAAAACACAAAACGAGCAAACAAGAAACACAATCATTTCAGAGCAAAGAAAATGAAAACAAACAAGAAATTTTTTTCTCAATGAGATTGATAAAATCAAAATCACCATTTACTTACTCTGATTTAAGATATACGCTGTTAAAAAGTAAAAAAAAACAATAGTTTCGCACCTTTGGGGGCCACTGTTATGTTGCTTCCAATTGGGTTTGATTTTATTTAAATTGGACCTTCTGATTCCAAAACTGCAATCTAATTTTGTTCCGTTTTTGAGATATTCGCGTCAGAGATTTTCGCGGGGAAAAATTTTTACACGCGTATATCTCGAAAACGGAATATGCTAGAAAAATTTGAATTGCAGTTTTAAAATCAGGAGGTCCAATTTAAATAAAATCAACCCCAATTGGAAGCAACATAACAGCGGACCCCTAAAGGTGCGAAATTATTGTTTTTTTTTACTTTTTAACAGCGAATATCTTAAATGCGACACGTCACATAGGCATGGTCGTATACAGGGGGTGGGCACAGGGGGCACATATTCGATTTGAAAAATTTTAAGGCCTCTGTTCCAAAAAAAGTAATTCACATAAAAAATGCGAAAATGAAACTTTCCTAATTTTTTTGGTGTTCTAGATTTCACATCCGAATTTCTTTTTCGTTTTGTTTCACAAAAATAAATTTTGGTGAAAGTAAAACGAATGCAATTTTTTCCTTATAGTTTTTTAAATTTTAATTATTTAATTTCAACTTCGAATGAAAACGTGATCAACAAAACACTAAACTTGATTTCATGTGATTCGGGAATTTTCATGTAAATTGAAAAGTTGTGAAAGACAGAACAGAGGCCTAAAATTAAAAAAAAAAAATTAAAAAAAGTCATTTATATCGAAATATCAGTAAAATATATTAAAAAATACACAATATTGGCTTTATATATAGGGTGACCATTTTTTTCTGAACTCAAATCAGTACGCACACGTTTTCATATTTTTTTTTCTAGAAATAACTCTCTGAAAACTGTTTTCTGTGGGAAAACACTGATGATTTTTGAGAAACATTGATGATTTTTGAGAAACATTGATGATTTTTCCAACACTGAAAAAGTTTCGCTTAAACTACCAAACTTGGGGTCAATTACTATTCTGTAAAAACAACTGTTAAAAACAACTGTCATAAACTGTGTCGTTATTTTGCGGAAAATTTTGTTGACTACAAACAACTTCATTTGAATGTTTTGATCGTTTTGGTGCAGAAAATATAACAAAAACCCACAGGTCTTGTAAATAAAAAGTCCACAGATTCTGAGGACTTTTAATAACTCATCTTAGAAAATTCCCCAGATAATAAGCAAAGCTTTTTTAAATAGACCTGATGTTCTGAGCGCTTTTTCCAATAAAATCGTATGACATTACCTCATCGAGCATCTAAGAATCTTTTTATTCATCCAATTACGTTATCATTCTAAAAAAATATAAAAATTCCATCATCCCGTGACCTTTTCGTTTTAGTAAACGTCAGAGATTCTGTCCGCCTTTTCATAAAAATTTATGAAGATCAAAATAACCACACGCTCAGATACATTTTTGCGTTAAGGAACCTCTTGATTTTCGAATTCTAAGCTCTTTAGAATTCATTATAAATTATCTTATTGTCAGAATTAAGTTATAAAAAACTACATTGAAGACTTATTTTATGGAATCTCAAGTTTTTGTATAGACTTTTCGATTAAAATTATGTTTTATGTTGAAATGTTCAAAAATCAGTGCAATCAGTACATATTTCCAAAAATAAGTACACATCAGTACAACGTTTTCTGATCAGTACACGTGATCAAAAATCAGTACATGTACTGATCAAATCAGTACGAATGGTCAGCCTATTTATATAATAAAAACTATGTATCAGGATCATAAAAATAAATTCCTATTAAAAATTTTCAAACTATAAAATTCCAAGGCACTTTTTTATACTAAAATCTGAGATATTATTCCTATACGAAATTCTCAGATTCTAAAAAGTTTTTTCTATAGAAAAATGTTTAGATAATAATACATTTCTTCAAATGGCTCGGAAAAAGTGCTATACGCTTGAAAAGTTAGGTAAGACGATTTGAAATAAGGTGAAACGTGTTTTAACATAGTTATTAATCGAAGATTTTGATATTTATCGCAAATACCAATTCCAATGTAACATTTCTGTTAATGACACTTTTAGGTTACATATTGTTTCCTAGAACCGTTTCTTAAAAAAATCTCTGAATCTGAGAATTTTTCAGACATTATTTTCATCAACAAATTTTGTTTTTCAAATAAAAATTCGTAGACTCAAACATTTTTCGTGTAGTGCGATTCAGTAACTTTTTTAATGAAATTATCGATATCGTTAACTAACGAGAATTGTCGGTTGTTTTAACGAAAATGTAATTCTATAAATTTTTCAATTAACGACAAGAATTATTGTATTGAAAACCGAAAAAGTTCGTTAACTTTAACTTAAAAAAAAATTTTGTTTGTGTGTTCTTCTAGTTAAAAATAAATACAAATAGGCGATGACAACAAATTTTTGGATTTGTGCCCCCCCCCCCTTTTTAAATTCCTGGATACGTCGCTGCACATAGGTCCTAACTTTGGATCAAAAAAGTTAGCATTCCCGAAAATTTTAAAATGCTCATATATCGGTAAATATTGCTGACTCAACAAAAAGTCCAAAAGCATTTTGGTAGCTCTCGACAGTAGAACAAGACCGCAAAATAACCAAAAGCTTTCCGAGTAATATTTAAGTTATTGACTCAAAAACTAAGCAAGGTAGAGCGAAACGGACACAAATTTTGGATCAAAAACTTGGAACCCAACTAGGTCCAGGCCCATCGGGGTCTGTACCTACACTCAAAAAAATACGTTAGTAGATTTACTATTTTTTTTTGCTAACGCTAGTTAGCTAACTTTTAGCAAATTTTTAGTTGAGATTAGCATGTTAGCAAAAAATTCTTGTAAACTTCATTTCGCACATTAGCAATTTTAAACAAACTTTGAACTAATTTCTTTTGCTAAATTTGAAATTGAGTTGACAACATTTTTACAAGATTTTTTGCTAATATTAGCAAAATAAATGATAATTTTTTTTTTATTTTCAGAAAACTTGAAATGGCGCTATCTCGGAAACTAAGCCAGATAGAGCAAAATGGAGGCCATTTTTGGTTCTCGGGTCCACTTTACATGTGTGGACCCTAATGGGCCCTTACTTTGGATCCAAAAAAGTTAGCATTCCCGAAAATTTTAAAATGCTCATATCTCGGTAAATATTGCCGACACAACAAAAAGTGCCAAAGCATTTTTGTAGCTCTCAACACGTAGACCAAGACCGAAGAGCTCTCCGAGTAATATTTTTGAAGTTATCGAGTTTTGTAATTCTCAAAACCCCGGTGGTCCCCTAAAATCACGTATCTCAAAAACTAAGCAAGGTAGAGCGAAACGGACACAAATTTTGGATCAAAAACCATGACGATTTTGAAGGAACCCAACTCGGTCTAGGCCCATGGGATCTCCAAATGTGTATGAAATAAGTTGAAATAAAAAAATTTCAGTTAACTAATTTTTAGCAAAACGTGCTAACTTTAGCAAAAAAATTGTGGGTTCAAAATCAGAAAATTTTCTTGTAGGTTTACAAGCTTTTTTTTGCTAACTTTACAGTTTTTTTTTGAGTGTATCGAGCCCGAACCCAATGGGGTCCTCAAATGTGTATGAACTAAGTTGAAATAAAAAAATTTCAGTTAACTAATTTTTGGCCAAACATTTTTGCTAACTTTACCAAAAAAAAATTGTGGGTTCAAAATCAGCAAATTTTCTTGTAGGTTTACCAGCTTTTTTTGCTAACATTACTTTTTTTTTTGGGTGTAGGTGTGTTCAGTTTGGATAAAAAAATATTGTGGGTCGGCCATACATTTGACTGTTCTAGTGTCACTCATAGGACAGTTAGAGCGGTTGGAGCAAATTTTAAAAAATGTCATATAGTGTGGGTGCCCACTTAGAAATTGGAGATAGAGTATTAGTTTGTTCTCAAAATATATTTGGGTGTACAAATTAATTGGGGTCGGTCTTGATATTGATACGACGCACCATTGAAACAGTAGAAATGATTTTAAGATCGGAAAATTATAATAAAATGTTTTCAAGAATTTAAAAATAATAATAACACCGCTCAACATTCATTTTCCGGTTTGAATTCTGGTGGTCAATTTTAGTAGACTTTGATCTCCTGATTCCAAATCTGTTCTCAAAATTTTTCCATCACGTCCAGATTTTTAGTTATTCATGGTTGAAAATGCGAAAAATGACGATTTTTGCATTATTTGAAAGCCTGCACAGGAGCCATTGAGTGGAATACAAATCTGGTATAAAGCGCAAAAGTATAATTTGTCTTTGGTCTCCAATAGGGTGGCTCGTTTTTGGACTTTTCTCTCTGATCAAATTCTAAGGGTAACTCACGTGCAAAATATCACTCCGATCGGAGTTTATCTTCTGTCTCCACTTTGAGCCTCAAAATTGGGGTTTTTGGAAAAAAGGACTTTATAAAAAAAAAAAAATTAAGTTTTTTTATTAAAATAATGAAAAAAAATTTTTTGTACAATATTTGATCATAAATACTTAAATATGAAATTTAAAGATTTTACGGTGTCATTAACCCGTTCAAACTTGATACCAAAAAAATGGCATGATTTTGGGGGCGTTCTCAAAACACCTTTTTTCAAAATTTGAAAATTTTATTAAAAAAAAATTTAAATATACCAGTTTTTCTTTCTGAATTCATTTAGAACACAAAAATGTGAAATATGGCGGATATCCGTCGAGCCACTTTTTGGAAATCGCGGGGGGAAGTTAGCGGATTTCAAGGAAATGTTGGTTTTATTAATAATTTGGATTAATAAAATCTTATAAATTTAATTTTTGGGCAAATTAACTGTTTTTTGCTGTCGTGGCATTCTATTAGATAACTTTAAGTCAGCCAATATGGGCCCTAGATCTTACCGATCTAGGACCCATATTGGCTGGGGGTCAAAAATGACCCCCGCAAGAAATTTGAAGTTTAGAGCTTAAATTTTGTGCTATAAACAACTATAAAATGGCATTTGTGTGTTTTACCTCAACTATTATTTCGTATTAATATATTATCTTTAAAAAATTCGTTAACCCTTCTTGGAAAGGGGTCAAAAATTACCCATTCAATAAAAAATATAAATTTTGTTGATATCAAAAAATTCAAGCACTATGCCGAAAAGTTTTTGCCGGGGTCATTTTTGACCCCTGGCCAATGTGGATTAAAGATATCTTAAACAGGTGAAATTTTAGGGCTGATTTAAAGTTGTCTAATAGACTGCCACAAATTAATTTTCTATAAAAAATATATACTTTTTATTGAATGGGTAATTTTTGACCCCCTACCCTTTTTTTAAACATAATATATAAATACGAAATAATAGTTAGGCTAGAAAACACAAAAGCCGTTGTATACTTGTTAATAGCACAAAATATAAGCTCTAAACTTCAAATTTCCTGCGGGGGTCATTTTTGACCCCAGCCAATGTGGGTTTAAGACGTCATAGATCTGTAAGATTTCATGACAGACTTAAAGTTATCTAATAGAATGCCACGACACCAAAAAACAGTTAATTTGCACAAAAATTAAATTTATAAGATTTTATTAATCCAAATTATTGATAAAACCAACATTTCCTTGAAATCCGCTAAATTCAGCTCGCGATTCCCAAAAAGTGGCTCGACGGATATCCGCCATATTTCACATTTTTCTTCTCCAAGGTGTTCTTAATGAATTCAGAAAGAAAAACTGGTATATTTAAAATTTTTTTTTTAATAAAATTTTCAAATTTTGAAAAAAGGTGTTTTGAGAACGCCCCCAAAATAATGTCATTTTTTTGGTATCAAGTTTGAACGGGTTAATGATACCGAAAAAATCTTTAAATTTCATATTTAAGTATTTATGATCAAATATTATACAATTTTTTTTTTTTTTTTATTATTTTAATAAAAAAAACTTCATTTTTTTTTTTAAAAAGTCTTTTTTTTTTCAAAAAGCCCAATTTTGAGGCTCAAAGTGGAGACAGAAGATAAACTCCGATCGGAGTGATATTTTGCATGTGAGTTACCCTTAGGGGACTGACACTTTTGGCAGGTATTAGACTTTGATCAGAGAGAAAAGCCCAAAAACGAGCCACATTACTCTCCAACATAGAAAACAATTTTTTTCTAATTATTGCGTTTGGTTGAGTTACAATTGCGTTTTAAAATGACTCTGTTAAAATTATCATTTCTGTAAAAAAGATAAGGTATCCTTAGTTTTTTTGATATTTTTCAAAGAAAAACTAAAAAAAAAAAAAATATTTTACAAATTTAAGTTTTCTGTGTTATTTTTCGTACAAACCGGAAGATATCTTTAATGGGTTTAAAAGTCTATAAGAAAGAATGAACTTTTGCCTAAATTTTGAGCTCTTCACAGTTAGGATTGATCATCTGGTTTTTGTTTTAGAGCCTTTTAAAAATGGTGCTTTTTCTAATTTTTTTCACGGTGTTTTTTAAAAATACATGTTTGACTAATAATAGTGCAACAACTTCAAATTTTTTTGATCATATATTTGAGATCATAGTTCAATTCTACTCTAACGCTTTATACCAGATTTTTATTCCACCAAGTGGCTGCTGTGCAGGCTTTAAAAAAATGCAAAAATCGCGTTTTTTCGCATTTTCAACCGCGAATACTTAAAATTCTAGACGTGATGGAAAAATTTGGAGTACAGATTTGGAATCAGCGAGTCAAAATCTTTAAAAATTTTGTATCAAACTTTAAACCGGAGTCAAAAACCTTCGATTTGTTGAGCGGTGTAATCGTTATACCACGATCCTACTGGAAAATAAATATTGTTGAACTATATTCAATAAATGCCAACTCGAAGAAGCTTACTGTTCAGGAGAACTAAAAAACTAGTTATTTCGCATATTATTGTAAAAATTAACAATGTGCCTTTCCATAAGATGGTTTAAATATTCTAAATAATTTTTACCTATGCTTAAAATTTCTTATTTTGCACTTGTTTGCGTATTTTTCAGAGATGGCATTTATTACTAGCGGTTTTCACAGTGACGATTAAATTTGCCTTTTTTAGTTGGGTATTTGGCAAATGTGCCAAACGTCAAAAAAAATGCAAATTTGAATGTGGCATATTTTTCTTAAAATGCCCAACTCAAACCTTGTCTAAAAACAAAATGCCAGTGTGCAAATAAAAAAAAAACATAAAAATGACAACAGCTGTGATTGTTTATGCTGAAATTTCGAACGCGGCAACAAAAACATTTATACAAAAAGAAACATACACAGTTTTTGTGTTTATTTTAAAATTGTGAATGTAAAAAGTTAATTAAAGTTATTTTGTGCAAATTATTAACGAAAAGTGCGCTCACGATATGCAAAGAAAAAATGGTGGCAAATACTTGACGTTTAGTAAAATGGCAAATTTGCCAAATACCCAACTAAAAAAGGCAAATTTAACCGTCACTGTAAAAACCGCTACTATATCAAAAAACAAATATTTTTTAGAGTTGGCATATTTTGTCGGAAAATAAAAAAACATTTTTTTTGGAAAAATTTTTATACATTTTTTTTTTTGCAATGAAAAAGAGTTTATTCTGATTCGAGGCCTTTTCATGTTCCCCATTATGAATTAACATAACAAGTACTTATGATAACTCTACTTTCTTTATTAGGATATTCTCCCATTAAATACTCATAGAGTTTCTTGCTTTCAAAAATTTTGGCAATTTTCAGGAATGAATTGACGATCGTTTCGGAGGTGTTCCAATTCCCCCATCATCAGAATTCTTTAGAAAATTAGGTAATACTGTTAGCATGCAAACATCAAATATTCATATTCTAAATAATCTCAACTTAGTGAGAAAGCAAATATGATTTTCGAAGTTCCACCAGCATTACACCAAATATAATTTTTTTTTTTTTTGGTTTTTGTTATCCTTAAAACGATAATTGCAAAAACTGAAAAAAAAAAATTAAAAATCTTAGCATATTTTTAAAAGTTACTAGCTCCGAAATCCTTTAAATTTCAGGGTGGTCAACTTTGGCACTCTGTAACTCAAGCTGTATTGTAAAAAGGTCACTTTAAACTAGCTACTTTGAAAGCTTATATCATTGACTTTATTTGGCCCACGCATAATGTTTCAATCTGATAAATAGTTTGAAAGTTACATCTATATAAGCAATTTTTTTTTTTGCAAACACTATTAACCGATATTTTAAAAATGCCATTAGATATCAAAATCTGTACCAGATTCTAGTTCAGCATGGCAAATGCAATAAGATAGGTGGTCTAATTTTTTTTTAAAAAAAATTTTTTGGAAATTTACAATGGGAGTTGGCATTTATTTTCACCAAAAAAATATGTACTTTGAGATAGCAGAATAACAAAAATGGATGTAAAACGACAACAAATTCCTTTTTTGCTCTGAAATTTTTATCACAAAAGGGTATTGCATAGGTGAGCTATTTGCCATCGGAAACTCATTTCGGTCAAATTTGAGTTGGCATATTTTGAATATAGGTTCACGATATGTAGAATCAATATACGATCCTACTGGAAAAAATAAATTAAAGAGTACATGGGTACATTTTCAAAGATGAGATTTAAATTTTAAAACGTAAAAACCGCATACTAAAACAGTTTTGAGGATTTTTTTTAGATATAATATGGAATTTAGACCATTTTTAAAGAAGTTATGAGTAAAAGAATTTTGAGTGAAGGAACAAACTACCAATTTTTGAAAATCTTCGATATCTTTTGATCTGAAAATTTACCACGCACAGTGGACGGTTTGTATGGAAAACGCGCGCATCGAAGTTTTTTGACTATATCTTCTAAACGGTTAGGAGTTGTAAAACAAAATTAGGCATTCTAAAAACTAGGGACCTTAAGCAATTAAAGCTGTGATCAAAGTTTGTTGTCCTCCTTGCACCCTACATATAAATTGAATGCAAAGTTGGTTAATTTATTTATATGAACAAATGCTAAAAAAATGTTAAGATCATTGACTTTTTTGATATATTATTATTGAATGTCGTTCGGATAGAGTAAATATACATCATTAAACATTATTAGTTAAAATACATATAAAAAATTGAGTTAAATTATGACCAAATGTATCGACTTTTTTAGTTAACAAATCTGACAATATAAATATGGGGGTTTTCGTGTCAACTGACACAACTTTTGAAACCGATGTCTTCCGATCGGGATGAAATTTGCACCAAGGTTAGTCCTATTGGATAGTAGTTCAGACACAATTTTTCAGCGAGATCGGTCAAGGACTCTCTGAGTTAGAGGGGGTCGAAATATGACATTTTGGCCAAAGAGGTGTTTATTCTGATCCATGTAACTTCTTACCTATTGTTTTTAGCAAAATGTGTCCCAAAGAGTTTAGATAGCTATTTCTTCAGTCTTTCGAAAAAAAATTATAAAAAAAATAAAAAAAAAATTTTGATTTTTTTTTCTTAAAAATCTAAAACTTTTTTGAATTTTTCCTCAAATTGGGCCCTTTTTTTTTTTTTTTTTTTGATTCAAAAGAAAGCTTAGGTCTTTTCCTTTAAGAGCTTTGGGGTCGCTTAGTGGGATGCGAGTGGGATATCTATGAAAAAATTATTTTTTTTAACTTTGGAACACAAAAAACGGTTCTTCAATTTGCACTATTAGGCGTGGGACAGCTAACCAGTTTTCGATTTCGATCCGCGATACCCTCTAATTTTTATAGGTTCGAAAAAGAAAGCACGAGCCAAAAAATAAGGGCGGTGGGGTTGGGCCATATGGCTCCTCATCGGGGTCAAAATTGGGCGTAAAGAGGTTACAATCCCCAAAAAGCCCCACAACTGCCCTAGAACTGCCCACGGAGGGGTGCAATGTGAGACCGACCTCTATTAATTTTCTGCCCCCAACATTTTTCTTGAATATACCTAACCTCTATTTCCACTTCCTAAGGGGCTCCCATACAAAATGACATTTTTATAAAATTTGCTCCTACCGCTCTAACTGTCCATAGGGTGCCCCTAGAGAAGTAAAATATATGACCGACCCCCAATATTTTTTGATGTCCAACATTTTCTCAGAATATACCTACCCTTTATTTTCAACTCTTAAGGGGGTCCCCATACATTTTTTTTTATTTTTTTATTAGTTTTTAAAAATACATGTTTTTATAACGTATGGGAGCCCCTTAAGGAGTGGAGATAGGGTGTTATTATGTTCGGACAAAATGTTGGTAACTAAAAAATAATGGGGGTTGGTCATAATTTATGCCTCTCTAGGAGGCACGGTAGGGGCGGTAGGAGCTGGTTTAATAAAACAAATTTATAAAAAATAAAAGAAATGTATGGGGACCACCTTAAGGGTTAAAGATACATTGTAGGTGTGTTCGCAAAAAATGTTGGAATTAATAAAATAATGGGGATCGGTCATACATTTGGCTCCACTTGGGGCACTTTAGGGTAAGTTAGAATGGTAGGATCAAATTTTTGAAAAATATTTTGTATGGGAGCCCCCATAGGAAGTGGAAATAGGGGTAAGGTATGTTCAAGAAAAATGTTGGGGGCAGTAAATTATTGGAGGTTCGTCTCACATTGCACCCCTCCAGGGGCGTTTCTAGGGCAGTTTTGGGGCTTTTTGAGGATTTTACCTCTTTACGCCCAACTATGACCCCCATGAGGGGCCATATGGCCCCACCCCACCGCCCTTATTTTTTGGCTCGTGCTTTCTTTTTCGAACCTATAAAAATTAGAGGGTATCGCGGATCGAAATCGAAAACTGGTTAGCTATCCCACGCCTAATAGTGCAAATTGAAGAACCGTTTTTTGTATTCCAAAGTTAAAAAAATAATTTTTTCATAGATATCCCACTCGCATCCCACTAAGCGACCCCATAGCTCTTAAAGGAAAAGGCCTAAGCTTTCTTTTGAATCAAAAAAAAAAAAAAAAAAGGGCCCAATTTGAGGAAAAAGTCAAAAAAGTTTTAAATTTTTAGTAAAAAAAATAAAAAATTTTTTTTTTATTTTTTTTATAATTTTTTTTCGAAAGACTGACGAAATAGCTATCTAAACTCTTTGGGACATATTTTGCTAAAAACATTAGGTAAGAAGTTACATGGATGAGAATAAACACCTCTTTGGCCAAAATGTCAAATTTTGACCCCCTCTAACTCAGAGAGTCCTTGACCGATCTCGCTGAAAAATTGTGTCTGAACTACTATCCAATAGGACCTTGGTGCAAATTTCATCCCGATCAGAAGACATCGGTTTCAAAAGTTGTGTCAGTTGACACGAAAACCCCCATATATATATGGGGAATTGCTTGTATCGGAACTATTTAAAATTGCACAAAAAAGATAAATTTAATATTTGCAAACAGAACCTTTCACCCTACACTAAAATATCCGGCACGTATGACTTTTTTATCAATTTTATTTTATTGATTTATAATAAATAAATAGTAGTAATAAACCAAAAAAGAATAATAACAGGATTAAAACATTAAAAATCAAATTAACATAGACACGATAATGCAATATCGTAATAAATAAATTAAAATAAAAATTAGTCCTTTTGTATTAGTTGCAATAGTTCCTTTGGATAAGGAACCTTTTTTACGAAGTTCGATGTTTCTTCACGTAAAATGGAAATTTTTGGATCTGATTCTACCATAAATTTTTGAAAAATATCTTTTAGATTGTTTATTCTTGAATTTTTTCTGCTAAAATTGCTTTTGTAAATCTTAAATATTTATGCGACCTTTCTAACGATTCTTCTGATAACTGACCTAATATTTAAATTGTATAAGTTAGTTAATGAATTGCTTATATAGTTCAAAATATTTTTATTACCAACTGGTAACACCGAATTTTAAATAATCTCACTTCCGTGTATCAGGACCTTATGTAGAGTAGGACTCATTGTCCACCATCCATACATTGAGATTATAAGTTTTGCTGTGTCGAATGACTTAACTCATTAAAAATTTGACAATTTTTAACTTTTTTTATTTTAAACACTTAAATGTGTTTATTACTCCCATTTGGTAAATAGCTATTTTACTTTTTATTGGTACATAATAGTTTTTTTACTCCTCTTTAGTAAAACGAGAGTTACTAAGTACTTATTTATCTTAATTCTCATCACTATTTATTTTTGTCTCACGCCCTTGTTAAAATAATTAGTGTTTCAACAAGTAACTACTTATTAACATTTGTTCCGGATTACAAATCCTATTACTAGTAATGCCAAATTTTGCTGGGTATTTAGTTAGTTTCTCAAGCCTATGCAGCATCACCATTTTTTTTTGTAAATATCTAAATAGGTTGAAGCTGATATTTAAAAATTTTGAAAAATAAAAATTTAAAAAAATAAATATATATAAGTTTTTTTTTTTTTTTTTATGGACCCTACTTTGGAGCCTTATCCTGAATTTAGCTTTAAGTTACTGCAGACGAAATAAAGTTCCTCGTTTAGATAAATACCTCTAGTTTCACACCATATTGAATTTGTCTGTATCCACAAGGTTCCACAAAAGATGCAGTCTATAATTAAGAGTCTTTTTTACACATTTCTTAAAAAATGACAACATTTGGCAGTCAATTAACGAATAACGCGGTTTAAAATTTAAGCTTATAAGGGCAGTTTTAATTAGTTACATATATTGTCAAAGCTGTGTTAAAATTTCAGGATGTTAGCTTACTTAGAAATAGTATTACTCAACCATTTAACAAAGGTTTCCAAAAAATTTTCATTTTTTAAAAAAACCTGAAAATGTTCGGACTTTGGAGAGACGCCCTGGTCAAAGTAAATGACATATAAATATTTTATGAATGGTTTTCTATCCCCTAGGATGTCTTTTATCAAACCCATGTTCAACCGATCAAATCGCTGACAATTTTGATTTTGTTACGATGCGCGTCCATCTTCCACTGTGCCACGATGGAGTTTTCGAAGAGTACAAAAAAACTGTAAATTGGGAAAATATAAAAAAAAATGTCAAAGTGTATGATTTGACATGGAATTCCCCATACATAATTGCTTGGTTTTACTTGTATCATTTATTTATTTATTTATTTATTTATTTATTTATTTTTATTTACTTTTCAAGCAACTTCATAAGGGGTTTTCTATGATAATTTCGATAACTTCAAACAATAATTTATTTTATTGAAATTCTCGTAAAAAAATCCTGATAAAGTTTGCATGAACAAGCAGATGTTGCTCTTGTTATGTATTTTACAAATGCTTGGCCACTCTAATCTAACTAAAACATATAATTTCCGTTATCTTGGGCACAAACCACCACCAACAAGACAATACAAAAACCGGGTGCTTCAAAATAAATATATTTTTACTACACAAGCGATAGTATTCACAATCTGCCTGAAGTTATATATTGTGAATACTTCCAATAGCTTTTCCCTTTCCCCTCCCATCAAACTTGAATTCCTTATTTTGTTTAACATATATTTTATCATGATTTTCTTTTTTACTTAATTATCAAATATTTTCTTTAATTCTCAATTTTTCTATTTCTATTAATGCTTTTTATCAGGGCAAGGAGGTTCATGTAAATACATGTTTGTTGCCGTTAGCCCGAGAACAACTTAAAGTAATTATCTTTGCGAATCATTGAATTTGCTTAAAAATGGCATTAAATTCGTAGTACATATTTTTGCATATTTTGATGAAAATGCATGTTTTTGCTTAAACTACATGCACAGAAAAAAATATGGGGAAAAAATTTTGAGTAATCACTTGTATAAATTTCAAAAAAAAATGAGTAATTTTTTAATTGACGCAATTAAAAATTTACTCAAACGTTTTTAAAAAAAATTGAGTAAATAATTTTATAGTTTTCTTCAATTTAATTTTATTCTCTTAGTTTTTTTGAATTCTCATTTAGTTTATAGTTTTTTGTATATGTTTGAAATCATCTTTATGAAATTTTTCTATGTCTTTAAGACATAAATATAAGAGTTAATTTAAAAATTTGATTTGCCGGTATCATCATTTTTTTGAAGGATTTAGTTGAGCTATTTTTGCCGGTATATTTTTGGAAAAATTTTCGCTCCTTGGGGTGGTTCAAAGCATTTGAAAACGCAGATTTTGAGCTGTGTTTTCTGCAGGGAAAAAACGGCTGAATATATTGCAAATCTGATTTCACCAGTCAACTCTACAGCAAAAATTAATACAATAAAAGTCTTTTGAACTCTTAAATAATGTTCCAAAAACCCACCACAGAGGGCGGAAGAATAAGGTTTTTCCATTTTCATTTTAAATTAATTTCTTAAATATGCACAATTATAGGGCATTTTCAGCTTAACAAAATGGTACCAAAAATTTCCGTTCTATCACAACCCGTTAGAAAGTTATCAGCTGTCAAAAATGCCAAAAACACGTTTTTTGAGAAATTTTACTTCAATTTTCTCGAAAACATGACTTGATATAAAAATTTTAAAAACCTGATTCAGAATCAGCATCGAAATGTTAATCGAAAACTAGTTGTACGATCCCAGAATATCATCCAAAAATATCACAAAAAAGTGCGCTTAATAATGCACAAAAACGCATTTTTTTTGTGAAAAATAGCCTCAATTTTCTCAAAAACCTGACGTTACGGAAAACTTTGGAAACCAGATTTGAAATCAGCATTTAGAGGATAATCGAAAACGAGTGTCCAGACCGTTGACCCATCCAAAAATTTTGCAAATGTTGGTCAGTGTTTTACAATTTTGTCATTAAAACAAAAACTTTGAAGCCTTACAACTTTTTAACGGGTTGTGATAGAAAGGTGCTTTTTGTACATATTTTCTTAGCAAAACCTGCCTCTTCATCGTGCATGATCAATAAAATAATTCAAATTTTTTTTTAAAAAAATCGATTTTCCGCTCAAAATCCGCGTTTTCAGATGCTTTGAACATCCCCCAAGGAGCGAAAATTTTTCCAAAAAATTACCGGCATTCTTTTTAGCTCCCCTAAATACTTTAAAAAAAATTATGATACCCGATAAACAGATGAAGTGACATAGTCACCAAACGAACTCTAATAAATATATTTGGTAAAAGTTAAAAAAATATTTTTTTTTTTTAAATATGAAACTTTTTAAACTTTTTAAGGAAACAAATTGATAAATTTTGAGCAAATTTTTACTTGACAAAATTAAGAACTTAATTAAAATAAACGAAAAAATTAGAGTAAACTTTTTATTGTGTCAATTAAAAATTTACTAAAATTTTTTGGCATACATTTAATAAATTTTTATTAAAAGTTTACTCAATACTATTAAATCGTTTACTGGTGTAAAATTGAGTAATTTTTTACTCAATAGTATTAAAAATTAACGCAATTTTTTTTCTGTGTGTTTTCTTGCATATTTTTTAATATATTTAAAAAATCTTGATTTTTTGTTGTTATTTTGCTATTTTTGTGAGCACACTCAAAAAAAAAACTCTATCAAAAAATCTGTAAAACGACTTTCAATTTGAATTAGCAATCTTTCAGTAGATTGTTCTGCTGAAAAGTATATTTTTACTAAAATCTCTCTCATTCAGTTTTAGAAAATAACAGATATTTACTGCGTTTTTAATGATTCTGTTTGCTGAATTTCAAAATATTTTATAAAAATCCGATATTTACTTAAGGAGATACAGCTCTTCAAACTTCACCACACAGAAAAAATATGGAAGAAACAAATTTGAGTAATCACTTGTTTTAATTTAAAAACAAAAATTGAGTAATTTTTTAATTGACGCAATTAAAAATTTAATTTAAAATTTTAAAAACAATTTAATTAAATAATTTAATAAAAATTTTATAGTTTTTTTTTAAACTCTCAAGTTTTTTGAATTCTCGTTTAGTTTATAGTTCTTTGTGTATGTATATGAAAGTTTGTAGTCGTCTTTATGTTTGATAAAGTTTGAAAAAACAATTTTTTTTTTTGTAAAAAAATTTAAAACTTTTTTAAACTTTTTAAAAAAATAAATAGATAAATTTTGAGTAAATTTTTTTTCAAACATTTAATAAATTTTTATTAAAAATTTACTCAATACTATTAAATCGTTTACTGGTGCAAAATTGAGTAATTTCTTACTCAATAGTATTAAAAATTTACTCAAATATTTTTTTTATTTTTTTCTGTGCATTTTGTAAATTTTTTGTGAATTTAAAAAAATGAAAATCGCGAATAAAATCGAGAGTTTATAAAAAACAATTTCCATTAACAATACAAACTGACATTTAAAATCCTACTGATGATAACACTAACTGGAGTGTTTGAAACCGGTATGGGAATACCAGAAATGTCTATAATTTTTGAAAATTCAATTTTTCTTCTGCATTTTTTCAACTTGAACCCTTATAACAAATATATGTATTTATATTTATATGACTTTAAATAAAAAAATATTTAAGTTTAATATATAAATTTCTGAAAATATTTATATATAAGGCATTCCATACCAACTGTTCCACTACAGAAACACCATCGTGGTTTCAATGGGATATCATTTGCAAAGTATTCGCTCTTAGGGTAGTATTAAATAACAAAAATAAAATTTAAGTTTTTTCAAAAAGTGGGCCTTGTAGGCGTGGTCAAATATTGAAAATATCAAACTTTTTTGCCTGAGTATCTTTACTTCAACATTTATGCAAAATTAATGAAACACAGTAAAGTCCTTAAGACAAAAGTTTTTTATAGATTTTTGTATGGGCTATCGATTAAAAAAATAAAAATTGGAAAATTTTCAGAAGAAGTTCTGAATTTTTTAAATTTAAACTTAAACTTTATTTATCAAAAAACATGCCGCAATTTTATTTTTTTTTTTTTAATTTTTTAAAAAAAGTTAAAGTGCTTTTCTATCTGTTCTGAAATTTTCAGAGATGTGATTTGCCTTGTTTTCGAGAAATCAAATGTCAAAGATTGCAATACGCTAATTTTATACAATAATGGTGTATAAAACGTGTGCGTATTAGCAATATTAATATGTACTTAAAAACTATTTTAATAGGCGATGGGAGCGTGAGTTTTAATTTACGATCACGCACGCTAATGAAAGAAAAAATTATTGAAGTACGATATTTTATTTTACTCACGCTCATGTGAACATCGTGACCGTGACTTATTTTTTTCTACTTACGTGTGCGTGAATGCGTGACTAAATTTTTTCTTTCATGAGCGTGCGTAATCGTTATTAAAGACTCATTTACGATCCCATCTCTCTTTTAAATATTGTTTAAGTGTTTTTATTACTCATACGCACACGTTATATGAGGCATTCCACACCAAATGTCCAGCGAAAAAAAACATGTGTACCGTAAACTTCTGAATAGGTGGTATGGATAGCCCTATATGGAACTTAGAAAATTGCGTTTTTGGTTTTTCAATTCTTCAAAAACTGGGCTTAGGAGGCGTGGTCAAATATTGGAAAAATGGTCAAATTTGTGGCGAGTTGCCTTGATTAAATATTTATCACATTAAAACGGAATGCACCACAATCTCAAAAATTTACAGTCTTATATAGTTTTGTATGGGCTATCGATTAAATTTTTTTTTTTTGGAAAATTTTCAGAACCCGTTCTGAAATTTTCCATTTTTTAAAAAAGTCAATTTATCAAAAATCCGGCCACTTTTTTTTTTCTTTTTTATTTATTTTTTTAAAAGTTTAAATGTTTGTCCATCCACACAAAAAAAATCAGAAACACGTTCATCTTTTTTTTCGAGAAAATCGCGTTTGAACTTTAAATTTCATAACAATTTAGTAATTTGCTTGTATTTTTTTGTGTCAACAGAGCGTATGACGAATATTTATGCAATTAATATTACTCATTCGCAACTTCAAAACAAAGAAATACAAGCAAATAACAAAATTGTTATGAAATTTAAAGTTCAAATGCGATTTTCTCGAAAAAAAAGATGAACGTGTTTCTGATTTTTTTTGTGTGGATGGAAAAACATCTACACTTTTAAAAAAATAAATAAAAAAGAAAAAAAAAAGTGGCCGGATTTTTGATAAATTGACTTTTTTAAAAAATGGAAAATTTCAGAACAGGTTCTGAAAATTTTCCAAAAAAAAAAATTTTAATCGATAGCCCATACAAAACTATATAAGAACGAAAATTTTTGACATTGTGGTGCATTCCGTTTTAATGTGATAAATATTTAATCAAGGCAACTCGCCACAAATTTGACCATTTTTCCAATATTTGACCACGCCTCCTAAGCCCAGTTTTTGAAAAATTGAAAAACCAAAAACGCAATTTTCTTAGTTACATATAGGGCTATCCAAACAACCTATTCAGAAATTTACGGGACACATGTTTTTCTGTAGCGGGACATTTGGTGTGGAATGCCTCATATACACCATTATTGAATAAAATTAGCGTATTGCAATCTTTGACATTTGATTTCTCGAAAACAAGGCAAAACACATCTCTGAAAATTTCAGAACAGATAGAAAAGCACTTTAAGTTTTTTTTTAACAATTAAAAAAAAAATAAAATTGCGGCATGTTTTTTGATAAATAAAGTTTAAGTTTAAATTTAAAAAATTCAGAACTTCTTCTGAAAATTTTCCAATTTTTATTTTTTTACTCGATAGCCCATACAAAAATCTATAAAAAACTTTTGTCTTAAAGACTTTACTACGTTTCATTTAAATTGCATAAATATTGAAGTAAAGATACTCAGGCAAAAAAGTTAGATATTTTCCATTTTTGACCACGCCTACAAGGCCAACTTTAAAAAAAAAAACTTAAATATTATTTTTGTTATTTAATAGTACCCGATGTGCGAATACTTTGCAAATAATTTCATATTAACACGACTCAACTTTTTTTTTGCTGAACATTTGGTGTGGAATGCCTCATATATGCCAACTTCGAAAAATAATTTCGCACCATTTTGTTAAATATTGAATTTTTGGTAAAAATAATGTTTAATTTAAAACTTCACCAAATCATTAATTTTTATCAATAAAAAAACACCCCAAAATCACACGACTTTGACAGTCTCTAGTAGCCATAAAAAAAACCAAAAATTGATTTTGTTGGTGATTCGTTTTGGTTCCTAATTAGCTATTAAATATATAAATTTCATCCATTTCTAAGACCATGACCTCACTTTTTGATTTTTGTCTATGGAACAACGCATTGTGCATTGGTGTCAATGTTCGTGGAATGTTTAGTACATTACGGGGAAAATATATAAAATTTGGCAACATTGAACTTTAAATTTTCATATTGACGCAAGTTCAAAAGCGTACTTAAGCAAGTTCAAAAGGGTACTTTAAATCGCCCTTATTTTTTTACAACAATTTTTAGCCACCTAAAAATAAAAAGCCGAAAATAATTTTAATAAAACAAAAATAATTTTGATTAAAAAAAATATTTGATGCAAATCATTTTTTTTTATTAAAAAAAAAATGATGAAAACATTATGAAGAAACAACAAAAAAAGGTTTTTTGTTTTTTGATTAAATCAAAAATTTGATGAAAAAAATTTTGTGAAAAAAAATTTAATGTTTTTTTTATTAAAAAAAAAAAATTATGAAGAAATAACAAAAAAAAAAATATTTTTTTTTTGATTAAATTAAAAATTTGATGAAAAAAAATATGAAAAAAAATTTTAATGTATTTTTTTTTATTATCATGTAAAAAGTGGATTAAATTTCATCATGCAAATATTTTTCCCTTAATGAAGTCCATTTCGCAAATTTTGACACCAATTGCGGCCAAAACAAAAATATTTTTCTTGACAAAATACCCTACGAAGCAAATTTAAACCGGTTAAAGGGACGCAAAGATAGACTCCAAATTTTTTTGAATTATTTTTCCTATCATCAGCTCTCAAAAGATCATCGTTTTTTGCTTTAAACTTAAATTTTATTTTTCGGAACAGGCTAATGCACACATTAATACATGTTCATTACATGTATTAAATGTAATACAAATATAAATATTTTTTTATTTGTTAACAGTTGTTGTAAATCTTTTTACTCATTTCATTATCTTAGCTCCTCATCAATTTGCAAATTTAATTTTCATTGGAAATATGTACTCGTAACAGGCAAACTAATAAAACTTTCATGATAATCATTTGATTTGATTGTGCACAAGTTGAGGATGCCAATTTAAGCATTTAACTGTATTTGATCCCTTTTTTATGTCATTGGTTGTATGTACAAATGTATGGGTGTATTAATGATTTTATGGCTATTTGGATGTATGTGTGTGTTTGTATGTAGTATTAACAAACAAATACACTGTCATTCTTATCTTTCGATTAAAGCTTTGTGGTAATGTTCTTTGTTTTATATATATTTGTCAGTACTGGTAAAGGACAATTTTTTTTTTTTTAGATTTGTACATTTCTGAAATAAAGTTGAGGTACCGTCACAAGCAGGGGCGTATCCAGGATTTTTTTTCGCAGGGGGCCCGAATTTTTTTATTATTTTTTTTTTAATTTACATATTTATTTCTCCTGCCGTCTTTCCTTAGAAACAAAATGTAACTGATCATTTTTCTTACAAAAATTTAAAATTTTTGAAGATATGTCATACTTAAGACATTTTTCTATAGAAAAAGTGCCAGATTCTAAGACATTCCCAGCTTCTGACACATTTTTCCAAGAGAATAAATCACAGTTTCTGGGACATTTTTCCTATGGAACAAGCCTCAGATTCTGATATATTTATCCATAGAACAAGCCTGAGATTCTGAAAAAATTTTCCTATAGAAAAAATGTCTCTGAATCTGAGAATCAGTCTCAGATTCTGAAATATTTTTCAAGTAGAAATAGTCTTAGATTCTCAGATATTTATCATATAGAAAAAGTCTCAGATTCTGAGAAATTTTTCGTTAGAAAAAGTCTCAGATTCTGAAAAATTTTTCCTATAAAAAAGTCTCAGATTTTGATACATTTTCCTATAAAAAAAAGTCTCATATTCTGAAACATTTTTCCCCTAGAAAAAGTCTTGTATTATGAGGCATTTTTCCCAAAGAAAAAGTATTAGATTCTGAAACATTTTTTCTAAAGAAAAAGTATCACGTTCTGAGACATTTTCCTTAAGAAAAATCTCAGATTCTGGGACATTTATTCTATAGAAAAAGTCTTAGATTTTGAGACATTTTGCCTGTAAAAAAGTTTCAGATTCTAAGATTTTTTCCAGATAGAAAAAGTCTTACACCGATATTCATAAAAAAAAACGAGTGGCTATCATCGAGCTGCTAACTTTTTTACTCGCAATTTTCAATAAAGGAAAGGTATATTCTTGATAAAACACACTCCTTTTATCATTATAATGAAGATAAAAGAGCCTACAATCGAGGGCTGAGCTTTCCCTCCCAGGAAATTGTGTTTGAAAAAGTTAGCAGCTTGATGATAGCCACTGGTTTTTTGTTATGAATACGGGCGTAAGATTCAGAGACATTTTTCCTATAGAACAAGTTTCAGATTCTGATACATTTTTTCTGTCGAAAAAGTAATTTTTCCGATAGAAAATTCTAATACATTCCTATTCCTATAAAAAGCATCTGATTCTGATTCGTTTTTCCTAAAGAAGAACCATCAGGTTCTAAAGAAAAAGTATCAGATTCCCAGAAATTTTCTTATTAAAAAAAGTCTCATATTCTGAACATTTTTCCCAAAGAAAAATTCTAAGATTCTGCGACATTTTTCCTATTGAAAAATTTTCAGATTCTGAAACATTTTTCCTACAGAAAAATTCTCAGATTCTGCGCCATTTTCATATAGAAAAATTCTCAGATTCTGAGACATTTTTTCTATAGAAAAATTCCAGATTCTAAAACATTTTTCTATTAAACAGATTCTCAGATTCTGAGACATTTTTCGTATAAAAAAAAATTCTCAGATTCTAGGAAATTTTTCGTATAGAAAAATTCTCAGATGTTGATACATTTTTCCTAGAATCTTAGACATTTTTCCTAAGTCTCAGATTCTAAGACATTTTATAATAAAAAAAGTTTTAGATAGCAAAGGTGTCTGATTTTGAGATATTTTTCCCAAAACAAAGGCCTCTGATTCTGAGATATTTTTATATAAAAAAATCTCTGATTCTGAGACTTTTCTTAAAGAAAAAGTCTTCGATTCTGAGTAAAAGTCAAATTTTTTGAGACATTATATACATAGATACTATACTAAAAGTCTCAGAATCTGGAACATTTTTTCAAAGGCAAAGTCTCAGATTCTAAGAAATTTTTTCTATAGAAAAAGTCAGAATAAATACCAAATTCTGAGAAGATTGCTATATGAACTAATAATAAATGTTTAAGTTAATACTACAAATTACTTACAATTCGATCCCTTTTTTGTATACATAAAGCTTAAGTTTCTTACAAGGGAAGTATCTCAACCCTTATGAACCGATTTGCCTGAAACTTAAAATATATATAAAAGAGACGATTTTAAGGTTGGGGTGTCTCGGCTTATCGGCCATATCAGTGTTTCAAAATTTCGTTGTCCCTTTATGAAACAATGTGGCCATTCGAGAAAATTTCGATAACTCCCGAACTAATAGGAATATCCTCTAGAACAAAAATACATTTCGACTTAAATTTAATAAAGATTATTTTGTATTTATATGGACATCGTAGGTCTATGTCTTCATATAAAATTTACACATTTTCATGAAAAAAGTATTTAACGAAGCAAAACTTTTACAAGATTATATCGCCATTGTAAAGGCATTAAAAAAACCATTCTTCTCATATGTAAACATCATATAGTTTCTTAGAAAGAAATGGTTGAAAAAACCAAAAAACGATTTTTTCGCCATTTTTTGACCCATGTTTTGAACCCATAAATCCTCGATATGGCCGATAAGCCGAGACACCCCAACCTTAGAATTGTCTCTTTTATATATATTTTACTTTTCATGCAAATCGGTTCATAAGGGTTGAGATACTTCCCTTGTTAGACAATTTTCAATTAGAATTTTAAGTTGGAATTTTTAAAATTCTTAAAGAAAAATTTTCAGATTTTGAGACATTTTCTGGCAGAAAAATTTTCAGATTAGAAAAATTTGCCTTCAGAAAAAGTTGCAGATTCTGAAATGTTTTTACATTTTTATTTTTTAAAGTTTTTTTACATTGTACATAATATTTTATACCAAATACTGAAATTTGTGAAATCATTTCGGGGGCCCCCCCCCCCTGCATACGCCACTGGTCACAAGTATTAAAATTTTTTGTATTTCAATAAATACTTGAGTTGTATTTTTTTAATTTAGGAGTTCGATTTTTCATCTAATATTGACCAATTAGAGTCAACATTCATGCTGCCAATGATCAAAATTTCTGGCACTTAAGTTTTTTTAAAAGTTCTTTTAAAACATGTCAGCCCGTGTTCCCTGAAATTATAAATTTTAGAAAACATTTAAATCAAATTGAATTTTGGATGCGTATGAGTGATTTTAATTATATTCAATTTAACAACACTTATACGCCACATTAGACTGGCATTTTTCTGTATGGCCAAAAAAATTTTTCTCCAATTTTCAAAGTCCGGGCATTTTCTTATTCTACTAGGACTAAAACGGATGTTGTACAAATTTGAGGTCAATCGGATTAAATTAACCCGTAGCGCCCGGCGGTCAAAGTTTTGGATTTTTGAAAAATTAAAAAAAAAAAAAAATAAAAAATTTAAATTTCTTTCGACACATCATATTTGTTAATTTTGTGCGGTGAGCACGAATATCAAAAAAAATTAAAATCGGTCGATTTGAAATTTGCAAAAAATGGCGGTTTTTTCCTACGTTCAAGAAATTTTTTAAAAAAACATCACAATTTTTTTCCTCTCGGCCATTTCATAGACCTTAAGACAATCTTTCATTTAAATCTAATTTGAGCCAAATCCGATCATTTTATCCAGTGGCGCCCTTCGGTCAAAGTTTTGGATTTTTGAAAAATCTCCACCAAAAATCCAAAACTTTGACCGAAGAGCGCCACGGGATAAAATGATCGGATTTGGCTCAAATTAGATTTAAATGAAAGATTGTCTTAGCTCTATGAAATGGCCGAGGAAAAAAAAAATGTGATGGTTTTTAAAAAATTTCTTGAACGTAGGAAAAAACCACCATTTTTGGAATTTTTTGGAAAATTTCAAATGGGGATATCTCGAAAACCGTTAGACCGATTCAAGGAATTTTATGACATTCGTTTTCAGCATGCCAAAAATAAGTAAAACAATGTATCAAAAACATTTTTTTTTTTTTTTTAATTTTTAAAAATTCTATTTTTTTTTGGTGGAAATTTAGATTTAAATGAAAGATTGTCTTAAGCTCTATGAAATGGCCGAGGGGGAAAAAATTGTGATGTTTTTTAAAAAATTTCTTGAACGTAGGAAAAAACCGCCATTTTTTGCAAGTTTCAAATGGCGATATCTCGAAAACCATTCGACCGATTTTAATTTTTTGTTGATATTCGTGCTCACCTCATCAAAGTTAACAAATATGATGTGTCGAAAGAAATTTAAATTTTTTATTTTTTTTTAAATTTTTCAAAAATTCAAAACTTTGACTGCCGGTCTCCACGGGTTAATTTAATCCGATTGACCTCAAATTTGTACCACATAAGTTTTAGACCTTGGACAATAAAAATTTGCCCGGATACTTGGGAAAATCGAAAGTTGAGAAAAAAATGCTAGTCTAACGCCACTTACATTTAAATAAATTTTTAATAGACAAAAACATAAATTTAGAGAAATTAAAATTTTGTATTTCATTTTAAAACTAAAATTTTTTTTTACGTTACCAGTTATTTTCAAAGTACGGATCATGTTAAATAACGAAAAAGTACCCATTTAAATTTTAAGTATCACTAGCTTTGTACCAACATACATATCATCATCATGGATTCTATTTCATTTATGTATTTGTTATTTTAACTATGTATTTGTGTACTGTGGTGTATTTGTGTTTGCACCTACACATGTATTATTCAAAGACAAATAAGTGTTAATCTGATTTGAAAATTACAAAAAAAAGGAAAATCTTTTTACCTTGTTGTCTTCTATTTCTGTTATCTTGGTGGGAAAATTGGCATTTGTAGCACGGATTTTGGTTGTTTTATTAGGATTTAGATAACAAATGTTAGTTATTTCTTGAAATAACAAAATGGAATTGAAATAACAACTATTGAATAGATACATGAACAAAACAAAATTTAAAAATAGCATTTAAACGCAAAATCTTAATTTGTAGGATTTAGAAGAACTTTAAAATTTATGTTTAAATTGTACTGTGCAGCAATTGAAGGGTCATTTCTTAGGGCTTCAATTAAACCAAAACAGTCTTAAATCACTTGTGTGAAGTAGTAAGAACCCCAAACGGGGTTTGCTTTGTATAGTCTCAATTTTTATACTCTCCAACCACAGTATGGGGGTATATTCACTTTGTCATTCCGTTTGTAACGCTTTTGAATATCGGTCGGAGACCCCATAAAGTATATATATTTTTGATCCATGATCGATTGTAAGACATTCTATGCAAGAACAATATATAGAAGAGGATATTCAAAGTTCAAATGCAAAAAACGTTTTTGCATTTCTTGAATAGGCAGAAATAAACGGGAGTTGGGTGTGTCCAACTGTTGCGCATCTCACAAAATTGAGATTTTTCAGGAAAAAAATTATAATAAAACTTAAAAAAATCGCGATTATCGATTTATTGATTTTTTTAAAATAATTTGAGTTGTTTTAAAACAGTCTATTTTTTTAGCATATCATTGCTCATCGAAAGAACGCTCGAGCACCCATGAGAATTTTTTGTTAAAACTTATAATTAAAATTCTTTGTTGATAAAATTTCACACATACTTTAATTTTTGACATCTTCAACACTTTTTAAATGATCAAAAAGATTTTTGGAGAAAAATACTAGATTTTCTTACATCTTTATTGCGCTTAAATAAACTCTATAAAGAGTGCTTCAATCAACGCTGAAAAGATAAATGATTTTACTGCGTCTTAATAGCTCTTTATCTGCTCTTATATCCAAAAACACTATTCCCTCTTTCCTCCTCCTCATAACCTATTTTCCTGATATCAACACAAAGCACTGCATTAATAGGGGCATCCCCTGAGTGTTTGTTTGTTCAACGTAAAAAAAAAACAAGTGAGAGTGTTAAATTCGGCTGTGCCGAATCTTTCATACCCTCCAAAATGTAAAAAAAAAATTTCAGGGGCGTTTGTTTTGGGGGGGGGGGGGGGTGATGAGGGTCAGTGGGGGACGTTGAGAGCACCTTCCCATCCCTATAAATATAACAAATGTTTCATTTATTTATCAAAAAAAACTTGTAAAAAAGTATATTTTTTCGAAGGGTTGGTTCAGTTCTTCAAGGGGGAACTTTTCCCCCTGAGCCGATTTTGCCCATTTACGAACTTAACCTGCCTAGGACGTATTCATGCCAAATTGCAGGAGGCTAGCTTTTTTAATGTGGACTGTATCGTGCAGTGGCGTATAAAGGGATTTCACAAATTTCAGGATTTGGTATCAAATAACAAGTACAATATTAAAAAACTTCTCGAAAAACAAGAATCTAAAATTTTTGGAAGAAAAATGTTTTGAAATTGAAAATTTTTCTGTTAAAATAATCTCAAAATCTGAAAATTTTTTCTTAGAATCTGAAACTTTTCAACTTAAGATTCTAATGAAAAAATATCTTAGAACCTGAAGCTTTATGTACACAAAAAATGGACCTAATTGTAAGTAAATTGTAGGCAAATATTAAAATGCGTCTTTGTCTTTAAGAAAAATGTCTCAGAACAAGACTATTTCATTAAAAAAAAATCTCTCAGAATCTAAAACTTTCTATAAGATAAATGTCTGAGAATCTACGACTTTTTCTTTAAGAATAATGTCTTAAAATATTAGCCTTTTTCTCAGAATCTTAGACTTTTTTTATAGGAAAAATGTCTCAAAATCTGAGAGTTTTTCTATAAAAAATTATTTTCTATATAAAAAATGTTTCAGAATCTGAGAACTTTCCATAGGAATAATGTCTCTGAATCGGAAAAATGTCCCAAAATCTGAGATTTTTTCTATAAAAAAAATTCTTAGAGTCTGAGTACTTTTCTATGGGAAAAATATTTCAGAATCTGTGACTTTTCTTTAGGAAAAGTGGCTTTTTCTAAATGAAAAATGTTTCAGAATCTGCCAATTTCCTATAGGCAAAATCTCTCAGAAACTGAGACCTGTTCTATAGGAAAATGTCTAAGAATTTAAGAATTTTTCTATAAGAAAAGTGTTTAGGCATCTGAGACTTTTTCTCAGAATCTATGAAATTTTCTGTAGATAAAATGTCTGAGAATCTGAGACATTTTCTATAGGAAAAATGTCAAAGAATCTGAGACTTTTTCTATAGGAAAAATGTCGAAGAATCTGAGACGTTTTCTATAAGAATCTGAGACTTTCTATATTAAAAATGTCTCAGAATTAGAAAATTTTTCTATAGGAAAAATGTCTAAAAATCTTAGCATTTTTTTGTAAGAAAATTTTCTCAGAATCCCAGAGTTTTTCTTGAGGAAAAAGATTTTAGAACCTTTGACTTTTTTATACTGCTTTCTTTTTGAAAAGGTCTCAGAATGTGAATTATTTTTCTTATATGTTTCAGAATCTCAGATTCTGAAAAAATGTCTTACAATCGGAGTCTTTTCTTTTGGAAAAGTATTTTATGAATATGTTTATAGAATCATTTTCTAAAGTCACTTTTTCCCAAGAAACGTTTTCCTTTCGAAATATGAAAAAAAAACTATCTTAACTGGAAATTGTCATACAATCTTAGACTTTTCTTTACAAAAAAAAAATAAGATTCTGAAAATGGGGAAAAAAATGTTATGCCCCCACCGAAATAAAATCCTGGATACGCCCCTGGATCGTGCCATCTACAGACAGACGGAAGGACGGACATTCACAGAATGTCTTAAAAATCGATCATGGATCAATAATATATATGCTTTATGGGGTCCCCGACCGATATTTCGATGCGTTACAAACGGAATGACAAAGTGAGTATTCCCCCATACTGTGGTTGGAGGGTATAAAAAAGAGTACTCTAAACTGGGACTGGTTTGGATTCGATCTTTGGCTCGTGATTCCTTTCCAAAAGCTGCTTCTAGTTCATCAAAAATTCTGCGGGGTCGTATCGGAATACCTGTCGATGGCCAGTTAAGAGAAAGGAAATTTATTAAAAATTTTTAAAAGGCATCATTATTCGGCAACCAGTGGTCAAAGTATTGAAAAATTAAGTTTTTTGACAAAATTTATGTCCAAATTTTTTGACCAAATCCGACCAAACCCTATTGAGTTTATTATAAAATTTACTTCGATCAGAATTGATACTTTCTATTCGGACGGTTCTAGTACCTGTGTTGTTTCTGGATCTGGTTGGTATTAAGATAACGAAACCAAATACTCTCATGCTATGGGTAAAATAGCAACAGTCTGTCAGACTTAAATGTTTGCTTTTTTGGACGTAGCGACTTGGATAATTGAAAGTAGATGTACAAAACACAAATTCCTTAGAGTTTCATAAGGTGTTCACAATAATGGTTCCGTGGTGTCACAACGCTACTGAGATATTATGTGTGATGACTTTAAGCATCGACAGCCATTTTTAACCTAACTTTTGTTGCTTTTACCAATTTAAGAATTTTCTTAATTTAAGTCTTTACACATCGTTCCCTAAATAAAACATATCATAAACAAATACTCAACAAAAATATATGAATCCATACAAAATCTGTGATCCCTAAAATTTTAATTGTTATTACACTTTTCAAATGTCCCACAAAAGTCAAATAAACTGTTCAAGCTCTAATAATCTTAATTGAAAGACATTTTCCAAGGGTAATTGCCATGGTAAAAAATTGAAACGAAACCGCTAACACTGTTGTATAAATTTCCTTAAGGGTGGTTGGTGGTGTTTAAAAATGAAAGCATATGCCTACATGGTGAAATGTCTAAATCGTAAAGAGGACATAAAACCGCTTATGAAAATGGTAAGAGAAATGAATAAAATTAAAAAAAAAAAATTATGTTTTTATGGCTACAAAAGTTACGAATAATCCACAACCCACAATAGAATCCAAGTAAACCATATTAGGTCGTAATAACAGAAAAAAATATAAAAAAAATACCAACTAGGTATAAGATTTCATTTGTGACCAAGTTACCAAAAGTAAAGTTACTTTTGGGTGGCATTAATTTCATTGTAAACAATATTTCAAAAAAAATTAAAAATCCTATGTAAAATGTGAACAATGGTAGATTTAGTGCTTCCAATTCGGTTAATCGATTAACCGATTCCTCGATTAATCGCCTCTATTTCGGTTAATGTCGAAACAAATAATTTAAAACGCAAATAATTATTCGACCCGATTAATCGGTTAAAATGGTTCGATTAACCGGTTAATATTATTATCTCTATATTCTACTATAATTTGTTTGAAACACTACCTTTTTTTTACAAACACTTCCGAAAAAAGTCAAAACTACAGAAAAAAAATATTCAGAAACCAGCAATTAACAGTTTAGAAAAGCAAAATTTAAATTTAGAAGACATCATTTAAAACTCAGAAATCCTAATTAAAGTTTTCAAACACCATATCGAAAATCCCAATTAAAATTCAGAAAATCCCAATTGAAATTCAGAAAACCTAATTCAAATTCAAAAATCCCAATTGAAATTCAGTAATCCCAATTGAAATTCAGAAATCCAAATCAAAATTCAGTAAAGCCTAATTAAAATTTACGAAAGCTCAATCCAAATTCTCAATTGAAATCCCAATTGAAATCAAATTATATAAATCAAAATTAATATTTAGAAGACAACAATTAAAATTCTGAAAAGCACAATTAAAATTCAAAAATCCCAATCGATATTAAGAAATACCAATTGAAATTTAGAAAAGACAACTAAAATTCACAAATCTGAATTGATATTCATAGTTTTGAAAATCAAAATTTAAAAATTACAATTATAAGAGTAAATTGAAATTTTGAAATCCCAATTGAAAAAAGGAAATGGCTCATTGAAACTCAGAAGTCCAGATTGAAATTTAGAAAATTTCAAACAAAATTTAGGAATTTTTAGTATATGGGCAATTCCATCATGTCGAACGTGACCGTTGCACACATTAAAGTTGGAAAAAAAGTCAAAATAAAAAGATTTGTTTTCTTGACAAAAGGGGAAACTTATAGCTCTTAACTAGCTCTATAATTGTTGCTCAGGTTGATTTTGAAAATTGTTTCAAGCTTTCGAGATAATAGCAAAAAAGACAACCATTCGCACGGGACAAAAAACAGAAGTCGTTTTCGCGACTATCAATCAAAATTCTGATTTCAGCGAAACCTGAGGCAATATCACAATGCGACTAATTTTAAAATGTTGGCTTATAATGTCTCTTAAAAATTTTAAAATTTTACCTCAAAATTATTTCAACTTTTTTTTTAATTTAACTTTAATCACTGTCGAACGAGACATGTCGCACGGGACCGTTTTTTCCATCATCATATTTATGTTTTTTTTGTTGTTCTTTTTTAACAAATTATAAATAAATAAGCTTAGAAAACTTGGCATATATATTTTTCGTTCCCCTAGTCTGGTTCGTATTGAGTTTCAGCCAAATCGATTCAGTGGTTCAAAAGTTATTAGCAAAACCGAGAATTTCAGATTAGTTTCACCTTAAATTCACGTGTTGAAAACCCGTTAAACATATGTAAGTCACATTGGTAAGTCACAAAACTATTTTACAACGTATTTTTGTCACTCAAAAATTTTGTCACAAAAAAGAACACTCAAAAAAGTTTTACACTCAAAAAAAATTTACACTCAAAAAAAAATTTAGTAAATATTTTTTTTTTTTTTTCAAAAATTACTTAAAAAAAATTTTTTACATAACATTAAATATTTCTAATCCAAAATGTTATTTACTTTCACTTAAAAAGGGCATTGTGGAGGGTATTCATAGATTCGCTTAGTCGAAATTAACTTTTCAACTTGTTTAATTTATTGTCTTGTAATTTAATTTCACCTTCCTTAAACTTTTCTCTCCGCCGTTTGCATCTCTCTTTATTTTTTTCGCCGTTTATACTCATCTATATTTAAAAGAATGTATTAAAATAAGTAAATCATTTATTTAAGAAAAAATATTTTTTCAAAATTTTAAAATCCACACTTACCATGTCGCACGTGACCAACTTTATATAAGAACCAAGATCACAGATGTTAATATTTTTTATTATTTTTTTTTTTATTTTAATTGTAATAAAAATCTGTGTTTGTTCTCAATATTTGATGAACTTTCGTCATGTCCACTTGACGCACTAACTACAAATGTTGTTTTTCAATGTCGCACGGGACATCGAAATATGTGATAAAGCATAGCAAAAACTAACCGTTATTTTTTGAATTGCATAGTCGGTTATGCATTTTTTTTAGCTCTTTGTATCTCCAGAAAGATTTTTTAAAAGCAAAAGTCAATATTAAGTGCTTCTCTTTAAGAACTTTTAACAAAACAAAAGGTGCAATAGAAATGTCCCAATGAGAAAAAATTGGCTTTCTAGACTTTACATTCGAATATCTCGAAATGGGGTATGAACAAACGTAAAATTTGTTCACGTTAGTTAAATTTGATTGTTTTCCTATGAAAATATGTTAAAACAAATTCGTTTCAAGAACTTTTGTTTTTTTGGTCTTGGTAGACCTTTCGGTGGAAGTGCCCATATCTTACTTTCAATTAGTTGCGTTTTGGTTTTCCCCTTTAAAAACTGCACACAAAAAATTTTAAAGAAAAAAATTTTAATTAAAAATTTTAAAAAGTTCGATTTTGTTTTTAATAATTTATTTAATTGATATGATTTTTTAATAGATTTCGAAAGTTTCAGTGAATTGAGAATAAATGCACTTTTGCTATATTAAAATTTTACAAATTTTAGTAATTAATATTGGGTACGTTCAGCAGAGAAAGCTGCTACTCAGCTGATCCTCAACATTCTGCTGAACGGTTTAATTTTTGACATTTCAGTCAACATGTTGAGTGAGCGCTTCTCATCACTGGTAGCGAAAAAAAAGTATGCTACATTTGATCACAAACTGATAAATAAGCTGTTTTATTGATTATTTTTGTTGACGTTATTCAAGGAAATAAACAAAAATATCATAAAGAAGTATTTTCCTCAGAAAAAATAAATGAAAATATAATAAAAAACAATAATTTATCCCAATATTTTAAAACATTCATAAAAAATGCGTTCAGCAGAGTCAACTAATCAAAACATGCTACATCTCAACTGTTGAGTAGCAGGTTTCTCTGCTGAACACGCTCAATATTACTTAAGTGATAGGTCTAAAATTGTAATTGAAACTCATTCTAATTTTTTGTGTGTGTGTAAAAAGACTGAAAATAAAATTTTACTAGAAATACCTTTATTTGTTGTTACATTACTTTTAAAAATCATTTAAAATTATTTTTTCATTGTTTTTGACGATTAATCGATTAATCGCCACTTTTTCCGATTAATCGACCCGAATAACCGATTAACCAATTTTCCTCAATTTTGGAATAATGCCCAAACCGGTTAACCGGCAGGGTCGAATAATTGGAAACACTAGGTAGATTTCAAGAATACACTCTAATCAAAATTTGTCCAAATTTACCCTATTACTATAAATAGGAAACTGGCCTCCTACTATAAATTCGGTAATTTTACACTGGATGTGTAAATTAAAAATGAGTGGCCAATTTAAAAAATGTGTTTTTTTTTAATTTTTTTTTTATAAATTTTAGATCTTAATTTTGATTTATTTTTTAAATTCAGTAAATATTTTAAAATAAATTTTTTTTAAATTTTATTTGAAATTCTTTCAAAAAACAAAATAGAAAGTTTTTTTGTAACTTTACCTATTAAATCCTAATTAGCCCTTTATAATTACGTTAAGTTTCGTGACAATCAAAGCGAGCGGGCTGAGATACCTTCCTTTAAAAGTATTAAAACCACTCAATAATAAATGGCACCCTTATAAATATGTTCTCTTTTGGATAAAGTACTTAAAAGATTTTAATTATTATGGCATACAATAAACGAATGAAAAATTATAAAAAAAGTTCTTAAAATTTAATTCAAAAGTTAATTAGAACAAAAAAATAAGAAACAGAATTTACCAACATAAAAGTTTAACTTCAATTTTGTTTAACAAAAATTCAATAAATGACCCCTTGGAGAATTATAAGCATTTTTTATTAACAGCCCCTTCCTAAATGTTTCTCTCTATCAACAAAACGTTCTAATTGATATTGAAAAAGTTTCTTTTAACATTTTTGTTATTTTGTTAATGGCACAAATAAATGATTTTTATTGAAGAAAAAATATTTTTGGTAAAAATCAGTGTCTAGTTACAAATTTCACGTATAATTTTCGCTTGCAAGTGTTGCTTACCAAAAGTAACTACTTCTCAGCAAAATGTTATAAAAGCACCTATAAGTAATAATATCTTCTTGCACTTGCAGTTTTTAACCTTTGCAATTCAATTAACTTAAAAAGTACTTAAAAACTTAATAAAAATTACGCAATTTTTAAGTTTTAGTAAAAACAAGTTAAATTTTAAAAGTTTTAATTAACTAATTATTTTACTTCTTATTGGTAATGGGCTTTTACTCCTTATCCGAGACAGCAACTACTTATTTAACTCCATACTCTTCACTAGTTATTTGTGTCTCACGCCCTTGTTAAAATAATTAGTGTTTCATTCAATAAGTAACTACTTATTAATATCTGTTTCGGATTACAAAACCCATTACTAGTAATGCCAATTTTTGCTGGGTTATTACAAAAAAAGGCAAAGCTCGATGTAACCAACGATATAATGTTAAACCCATTCGTTATATCAGAAGATTTGTTATGTCCCGAAGGTTTTTTGTGTTTTTTTTATTAAAATAATTTAGTTAACGATAAATTCTTAACACTTCTTTATTGAAGAATTAATAAAAATAGATAAGCTGAAACCAAAAGTACGGTATTTTTGGTTTCTGGAAACTACTGATTTCAAAAATCCTTTGAAGCCAGTTTAGATATTTCAACATTTTTGTTATTTTTCAACTGATTTTTGTGTTTTTTTATAGCAAAAGTTCGTTATTATTTTATTAATTTTAAAATTAATGTTAAAATGTTGGTCGTTCGTTAAATCAAGCGTAAAATGTTTAAAACGTTCGTTAAATAAGGTGACTAATGTTAAAATTTTTGTCGTTCGTTATATCGAATATTTGTTAAATCGAGAGCCGTTAAACCGGGCTTTACCTGTATTATCAAAATAGTGTTTTTTCATAAAAAGGATCAAAATAATATATATGCAAAACTTTATTTTACATTTTTGGAATGACATTTACTCAAAATTAAGAAAATTTATTTTAAATAAATTATTATATGATGTAATAAATATATAAATTATTATATGCCATCAATATGATGAAGCGTGTCATCACTAACAAGAATATATTTTATTTGGAAAATAAGAAGAAAAGCAGAATTATTCAATTCTATTTTGATTTATTATTTTACAATTTTAGAATTACAATTTTTTGATATTTTCTATCAAAATGTACTATTTTTGTAATTTTGATCAATAAGCACTATCTATTTTGGTAGCTTTCGAACTTTTTTTATAAATAACTTTTTTGGTACTTTTTATAAAAAAATAACAGTTTTTGTAAAAAGTATCAAAATAATACTTTTATAAAAAAGTACCAAAATAGTACTTGTTTCGTAAAAAGTTCCAAAATAGTACTTTTCAAAAAAAAAAAAAATAAAAAAACCAAATAGTAGTTTTAGTTTAACAAAGTAGTGTGTATTTGTATTTTTAATTAATATTTTTTTTAAGTAGGGTGAAGAGGAGCGCACATTCGCCACTATTTTTTGAAGTGCTGTAAAACCTAAACCAGTAGACGTTTTTCCTGAATTCTTGTTGATTTAAGAAACTATATATTTAGCTATAAAATGTATACTCCAAATAGAATTTATATGTTTGGCTTCTATTATATATGTTTGTTTATATATTGATATGCTTGGCACCAACCCCATGGATGGGGCACAATCGCCAAGAAATAAAATTTCTAGAAATTGTTACTAAACACATAGTTTTATTAAAAGAAATATAATTTAATTAAACAAACCAAAAAATATACTACCCGTGGGGCACATTCGCCAGCAAACTACCCCAATCAAATTTAATTATCTTTCTTTGTGTTTAAAAAAAAGTGGGTAGAAACCGAGAGTTTTTATTTTTTTTACACAATTTTTTTTTTTTTGCAGGTCTGATTTGAACCTCAAATTTTAAAAATGTATTCCAGTAGCAAAGGTTTAAAAACCTTTATTAATAGCAAACGACTCTGATCCTGAAATAATTTTCCAATAGAAAATATATCAGATTTCAGACAAGATTTTCCCAAAAAAGCTTCTTGATTTTGAAATTTTTTTGAGTCATTTGCTTAAATAGGAATTTTATGACATTTATTTTAGACATTATTTCAATAGAAAAAATGATGAGGTGCTGAGGCATTTCGTACAGAAAATCTTCTAGAATTTATGAAATTTTTGCTATTGAAAAATTTTTAGATTCTGATACACTTTCATATAGAAAATTCTCAGATACTTAGGCAATTTTCCCAACAAAAAGTCCTACATTAAGAAAAATTCTTTGTATTAAAAAATTCTCATATTTAGGCCAGATTACTCAATGTCCGGTTAGCTCCTAACTTGCAATTTAACGGACCCATATATCAAAATCTTTACGAAAAATTTAAATCTAACAGAGAGATATTTTAAAAGGGAGCATTGAGTAATCCAGCCTTACTTACTTTTTCCCCATAGAAAACTTCTTTGGTTTTGAAATATTTTTTTTCTACTCCTTTTTTTACTGAAAATATTTTTTTTAAAACTATTCTATAGATAGTACCTGAGATTACAAAAATTTAAAACTTAATTGCTTTTTAATATTTTTTGAGGAGGTTTCCTAGATTCCGAGAATTTTTTTTTAGAAAGACACTTTTAGAACCTATAGAAAAGGTCTTGCTTTTAAGACATTTTTGCTATAGAAAAAGTCTTAAAGTCTGAATCTTTGACATTTTCCTACAGAAAAAGTCTTAGATTCTGAGACATTTTTCAAATAGAAAAAATATAAGAATCTGAGACATTTTCTTAGATTCTGGGAAATTTTTCCTTTAAGTCTCAGATTCTGATGCATTTTTTTATAGAAAAAGTCTAAGATCCAGAGTAATTTTTCATAGAAAATATTTTCTATATAAAAAAAACTTAAAAATTCGGAAATGTTTTTTCTATAGAGAAAGTCGGAGATTTTGTTCCCAGACGGCAAAAAAAATCACACCTGACATACTGCTGACTCTCCCTTTATGAAATTGCTGACATCTTCATACAATTTTTCAAAATGTCATCAGTTGGTCAGCGGTTGTTTAAACGAATTGTTAGTGGCCACCGATACTGGTGGACACTGCTGACCAACTGCAATTTTATAAAGGGAGAGTCAGCAGTATGTCAGGTGTGATTTTATTTTGCCAACTGAGGGATTCTAAGATTTTTTTCCTGCAGAAAAGCTGTCAGCTTTTCCTTTTAAAAAAAGTCTTAGATCCTGCGGCATCTATCAAATAGAACAAATTTTAAATTCTGAGTCATTTTTCCATAAAAAAAAAGAAAAATCTCAGTTTCCGAGATATTTTTTGTATAGGAAAACTTACATTTCTATAGAAAAATTTGTCAAATTTTCTCTGAAGAAAATGTTCTTATTTTTCCAATATAAAAATTAAAGATTCCAAGACAAAACATTTTTTGTATGGAAAAATTTTTAAATTCTTGGACATTTTACCTACACAGAAAAAAAAAAAATATTTGAGTGATAAAAAATTACTCAATTTTGCACCAGTAAATGATTTAATAGTATTAGTAAATTATTAATAAAAATTTATTGAATGTTTGAAAAAAAATTTTAGTAAATTTTTAATTGTGTCAATTAAAAATTTATCAATTTTTTTTTTGTTAAGTTTAAAAAAGTTTTAAATTTTTTTCCAAAAAAACAAAAATCTTGTTTTTTCAAACTTTACCAAACAAATTTATGTCTCAAAAACATAAGAAAATTTTATAAAGACGATTACAAACTTTCATATATATACACAAAAAACTATAAACTAAACGAGAATTCAAAAAACTATGAGAGTTTAAAAAAAAATTAAAAAAACTATTAAATTTTTATTAAATTATTTACTTAAATTGTTTAGAAAATTTTTAAGTAAATTTTTAATTGCGTCAATTAATAAATTACTCAATTTTTGTTTTTAAATTTAAACAAGTGATTACTCAAATTTGTTTCCTCCATATTTTTTTCTGTGTAGAAAGAATTCCCACATTATTTCCTTTCCTTTTTCTCTTTCCATTTTACCATCATGTTCTCAGATTTTTTTCGAACGAAACATTATCAGATTTTACCTGTAAAAAGCTCTCAGATTTTTCCTAGAAAAAAACTTTCAAATTTTCGTTATAAAAATTGTCAAATATGAAAATTCACAATTTTTTCCTACAAAAAAATTCCCAAATTTTTCGTCAAGAAAAATTCCTAAATCTTTCGTTTTTTGCTAAAGAAAAATTGTAATATTCCGAGACTTTTTATACCCTCCAACCACAGTATGGGGGTATACTCACTTTGTCATTCCGTGTGTAACACATCGAAATATCGGTCGGGGACCCCGATATTTCGATGATAGAATCTAAGACATGTCCGTCCGTCCGTCTGTAGAAACCAAAAGAGCTAGACCCCTGAAGTTAGGCAAGAATATCTTTCATGTTACTGGTAAGGTGAAGTTAATTCTTCCCCCTTGAAGAATTAAAACGACCCCTGAAAAATACAATATTTTTACGAGTTTTTTTTAGTTTTTGCTCAACAAATGTAACATTTTTAAGCATAAATAAGCGTAAATATCATAAACAAATAACACTGTGCGACAGCAAAAAAAACCTGGGATGTGATACTTTTTTTCTAGTAGGTGTTGTCGAGTACAACAAGACCCTGTACTTGAAATTTGCGAAACACCTCTAAAATCTTAAGTTACGGATAAAAAACCGGTTTTTCAAACTTTTTACACTTATAACCCATTTACTTTGTTGAATACCAACCGATTTTAAATTTATCGACGGTTTTAGAAAGAAGAAACTGAGACCTTCCGAAGATCTGAATATAATATTTAAGTAATATTGAGACAACTGTGCGTATTTCTCCAGCAAACTTAATTTTTTAAAAAAATTTCTCTATTTATCAACTTTGGAGATGTTTTTACACATTTTTTAGTTAAGGAACCGTATTATTTATGAATTTATTAAAAAAGTATATTTATTTGTGAGAAAAACTCAACTTTGGTTTTTAAAATCGGTAAAAAATTGACCGAGTTATTAAACTTTTAATAAAAACTAAATTTTGGAATAAATGCCTGCACAATGTTTTTATACCCTCTAACCGTAGTACGGGGTATATTCACTTTGTCATTCCGTGCGAAACGCATCAAAATATCGATCTAGAGTCTCACAACGAATATAATTTTTTGATCAGTGATCGATTCTAAGACATTATAGAGATGGCGAAATATCGGTCTAGAGTCCCATAAAGAATATATTTTTTTGATCAGTGATCGATTCTAAGACATTGAAGAGATGTCCGTCATGTGCGGACGTCCGCTTGTGGAAGACATGATAATTTAGTGTAATGTAAATCTTGTATAAACGACAATGGGACTATAAAGCAAAAAAGTTTGGCGAAAGCTCTTGTTCAAAACTGTTGTTGAGAAGAGGAACTCAGCGGCGCGGATGTATGGCCTGCCTGGGACACCTTTCCCTTGCCATAAATGAAAATAAAAAAACTACAAGGACGTTTCGCGGGTTTGAGAAGGGGGGGGGGTTGTAGGTGATGCTGTCTGGGGACACCTTCCCCTAGCGATTAATGTTTACAAATTCATATATAATAATATTTATTTTATTTTTCGTTTAACCTAAAAGGAAAAAAAAAATGGCATTCTTTAATCCCCTTGGTTCAACAGCAGGTCAATGAACTTCATATGACGCCAAAATGTTTTATTTGTTGAACAAATAGACAAAAAAACTTTAAAATAAAATAGTGTATTTCTGGGGTTGCATTAGTTCTCCAAGGGGAAACTTTTTTCCCCTGATCCCGTTTAGCCCATTTACAAATTTCACTGTCCTATACACATAACACATATTCGTGTCAAAACTTCAGGAGTCTAGCTCTTTTATTTTAGACAGATTAGTGTCTTCCATAGATGGACAAACGGACGGTCAGAGAGACGGACAAAGCTAGAATGTCGTAGAATCGATCACTGATCAAAAATATATACTTTATGGGACCCTAGATCGATATTTCGATGTGTTTCACACAGAATGACAAAGTGAGTATACCCCGCATATTATGGTTGGATGGTAGAAAAACATTGTGCAGGCATTTACTCCAAAATTTTGTTTTTATTAAAAGTTTAATAACTCAGTCAATTTTTAACCGATTTTAAAAACCAACGTGGTAATTTACTCTTAAATAAATATAATTTATTAATAAATGCATAAATGGTACGGTTCCTAAATAAAAAAATATGATAAAATATCTTCAAACTTAAAAAATAATGATTTTTTTTTGAAAAATTGAGTTTGCTGGAAAAATACGCACAGTGGTTTTAATATTACTTAAATTTCATGTTAACAACTTCGAAAGAAATTAGTTTATTCTTTCTAAAACCGTCGAGAAATTAAAAATCGGTTAATATTCAACAAAGTTACTGGCTTATAAGTGTAAAAAGATCGAAAAACCGGTTTTTTACCCGTAACTCATGATTTTGGAGGTGTTTCGCAAATTTCAAGGACAGAATCTTGTTGTACTTGACAACACCTACTAGAAAAAAAGTATCGCATCCCAGGTTTTTCTGTTTCATTCATTTTTGTAACACTGTGTAATTTGTAAACATAGGGGAATTTCTATACAAAATTTTTCTATAGAAAAATTCTCAGATTTTTTCCAAAATCCTATGGTTTTTCTTATAGAAAAATTCGCAAATTATTCCTTTACAAAATGTTGAATTTTTTCCCATAGAAAAATTATCAAATTTTTACATAGAAAAATTTCTACATTTCTACAGATTTTTCCTTTAGAAATATTTTAAGATTCTTAGACATTTTTCGTAGAAAAAATTTCTCAGAGTATTTCCTTTTCTTTTTCACTTTCCTTTTTTTCCTCTCCTTTTCTTTCCTCTTCTTTCCTTTTCTTTTTCTTTTTATACCCTCCAACTACAGTATGGGGGTATACTCACTTTGTCATTCCGTGTGTAACGCATCGAAATATCGGTCTGGGACCCCATAAAGTATATATATTATTGATCAGTGATCGATTCTAAGACATTTTAGCGATGTCCGTCCGTCCGTCCGTCCGTCCGTCCGTCTGTCCGTCCGTCCGTCCGTCTGTAGTTAACACGATGCAGTCCAAAATAAAATAGCTAGACCCTTCAAGTTTGGCACAAATATGTCTTATGTTCCTAGGCAGGTTAAGTTCGGAAATTGGCCAAATCGGACCAGGGGGAAAAAAGTTCCCCCTTGAAGAACTAAACCAACCTCTAAAAAAATACACTTTTTTATATGTTTTTTTTGTATTTTTGTTAATTAAACGAAACATTTGGTATACTTATCGCGATGGGAAGGTGCTCTCAACGTCCCCCACTGACCCTATCAACCCCCCCCCCAAAAAAAAGAAACGCCCCTGACAATTTTTTTTTTTTTTATATATTTTGGAGGGTATAATAGATTCGGCACAGCCGAATTTAACACTCTCACTTGTTCGTTTTCCTTTTCTCATTTTTTTTTCTTTTTTCCTTTTTTTCTTTCGAATTCGGTTTGGTGGGAGAGGGGAAATTTCCTTTCGCCCCGTGGATCCGCGCATGAGTATACATATTTTTTTGTGTGCAAGCTTTTGTATATGAACCCAACGAGAAAAATTTGCCTACGATCACGTTTTCCTCCATAACTTTGGAAATGAGTGTTCATCATAAAATTTGGATACAAATGTAGGGGAAGCCTTAATTATTAACATATATTTTTTCAGAATTTTAAAATATATGAACTTTGAGATATGTATATATACTTAAAAAAATTACCTTTGACCTTCTAATAAAAAAAAATTAAGCAGGTTATTTTGAAGGTAATATTCATACCTTTAAAATGGTGCCAAAATGAATTTTATGTTGTATACTTTAAAAGTTATGAGCGTCTTTGTATGGTCCCGTATTTGAAATTTTGACGTTTTTGCCAATTTTCAATACGTCATATTTCGAAAACCGGAAGGTTTTAGGGTCGGAAGGTTAATGATTATATGAATACTACCCATTTACAATATTTATGGCGAATTTCATTAAAATCTGAGATGACCAATCCGAAAACTACATTTTTATGTGAAATGGCCCATATATGAATTTGGGGGTCGTACGTATATAGTACCCCATATCAAGTACCTCAAAATTTAGACATTTTTTACAAAACCCAACTTAAAAAAGAGTAATTTTGCCAAATCCGACACATGGTTGAATAGGCCCTAAAAAATGTTCATATAGTTCCTTTGGAAGAAATAACGAAAAAATCGAAAAAACGAAAAAAAATCCCGTTTTTCACCATCCCATTTCCCCCTTAAACCTTCAAGATAGCCGATAAAAAAAAACCGGTAAGTCTTAGACTTTGTTCCTCTATAACATATTAAAAGTGCAGGGCAATCGGAGTGTAAGCTATGGGATGCCTTCCTTGTCAGTGTAGTGTTCGCATATCTGAAAATCAGTTATGTTTTGTTTCATCGCAATTTATTTTGATTATTCCAATTATTTCAAAAAACAAAAAATAAAAATATTTAGTGTCACCATTTATCATTTAGTTTTTAGGTTATTTTTGTACATTATCCTTTCGGAATATGTAGTATACAAAAACTCCCTTGTGAATTCAATTCAATTTTACATGTGTTAAACATAGATTACACACACACAAATACATACATGTAGTAAATTTTATACACGTATTGTATGTAAAGTAAAACACTGAACGAAAATGTCATAAAATTTCATTAGTTTTAAAAAGGCACATAAATTTTCCAAAACAAAATCTTAAAACGTGACTCAATTATATTTCTATTTCATCAAGATGTCAATTTTATGGTTTTTTCATATGAATATGTTTAAATATTTGTTTCGTTTTCCCCTACGATGATGTTCTTTGTTCTTATAAAATTATTTATGCAAAAACCAATAAAATTAAATTGTTTTTTCGCATATTATTATCAAAAAGTCAAAAAAAAAAAATGAACAAGGGATTTATTTAGTACACGAGCATTTATAGTACCTACATATGTATGCAAAAATAAAAATGAACTTCTCAAAATTATGGATATAATAAATTTTCAAAATTCTATTTCTGTGAATTTCTTTAACTTTTTACATGTTAAAATTTAGTACCCCCTTGTCAAATTATTGCTACCACACATGTTTCTAAGTTCTTTTAGATTTCATTCAAAATAACATTCATAAAAGTACTTACTAGTTGTAGCATACAAGTGTTTTTCTTTTCTTTTTTGTGTATTTTTATTTATATCCTGACGATCTGCCTTTTTGCAGTTAAAATAATAAAGTTTTACCGCCTCATATAAATTTTGAGTGACTATGCCTTATTGGCACGTAAGAAGCCCAACGGAAGTGTATAAAAAATAAAGTGAAGTTAAGTTAAGTTAGGTGCACTATGGACCTGAATACAACAAAAAAAAAAACAAAACAATCGAATTTGTTATTTTTTTAATTTTTTTTTTTCTTTTAAATGCACTTAAAATATTTTGTAGGCAAAAACAAATGAAAACACATTTAAAACAAGTGATAAACTACTTGAAAACCATTCCAGTAATTATTCATTTGTTTTAAAAAACATAAACATTTATTTTTTCCTGTTCATTATATTTTTTAAAATAAATAACATTGAACATTTAAAAATTCACTTTCATTTTTTACCAATAAATTTGAAAATAAAAATAACATACAAAAACATTAAAAATTAATTATTGTTGTGTTATTTTTACCAACAAATTTAAAACAACTACAAAACAACTACCTAAGAAAACATAAAAAATTAAAGATTTCGTATTATATTTTTTACAATTTTTCTATTAAATAATCTTTTTAAAATTTTTTAATAAAAATCGATACCGCAATCAACTACATTCTGATCAGATACTACCCATCGTGCCAAAGTCACTTGATACTAACATGTTTTTATATTTCTATAAATAATTTTTTGAATTCTTTTTCTACAAAAAAAAAATAACCCACACAAGTAGTTAAAAACTAATGATTTCTCCTTAAAAAAGCCAACAATTAAAAAAAAAAATAAAGTACACAAATCATTAAAAATGAAAGAAGAATCACTTATTTTTACTTACAAGACAAAAATAAATGTCGTTAAAAATTGAATGATGAAAGTCTGTATTTTTATACCCTCCACTTAGTGATAGAGGTTTGTCATTCCGTTTGTAATTCATCGAAATATCGATCTGGGACCCCATAAAGTATATATATTCATGATGCCCGATCGATTTTAAGACATTCTAGCGATGTCCGTCTGTCTGTCTGTCTGTGGAAAATGCTCTCGCGGACAAAAAATATTGCACAGAGAAGACTGAAACTTAACATATTTATTGGAAGTTCTCCCGAGAAGTTTGGTATTGCATTTGAGCGATATCGGTTCAGCGGTTCAAAAGTTATGAACGAAAATGTAAGCACACCTCAAAAATTTCAGTACATTCAACATAACCTAAAAATACAAAATGATTTAATTCGGCTTCTGGTTGACATATGTGAACATAATTAAACATCAAATAGTATTTAAACAAGTAAGAACATATTTTTTGACAAAAAAAATCGTGGTTTTATTTTACCAAAATTTTTTTCCGCGGAATTTTTTTTTTCAAAAAATTTTTATTTTAAAAGTGATTTCCATTTAAATAAAGTTTTTTGCAGTAATCTTTTTGAAATTGTGAGGGTAACACTACATTCGGCAAGGCCGAATTTAACTTTTTTACTTGTTTATGTTATTATTTTTAAAATCAAGAACAGAAATAGTCATAAAAAAACTGAACTTAAAACAAATGGTTTTTCTTTTGAAAACGACAAAACGTAAAAATTTTTAAATAAACTACAAACAATGATAATTTGTTTAATGTGTGTGCATTACCCAACCCGAAAAAATATTGACCTTTTTCAATTTGGGAACCTTTGATGTTTTATAAAGAGTTTAAAATTCTGAATCTGTTAAAAATTTTTATTTTGTTTTTCACTTCGAATAAGCAAAAAAAAATATTCGCCATTATCGTACGAGCAAAACCAGTGTTCTTGTTTTTGGAAAATATATGATGGGGAAGCTATCAAAACTTTTCCCAGCCCCAATTGCACTCACATAACAAATTCACTCCTCACAACCGTAAATGTTCCATCCTCATTTTTGAGGCTGTTCCACTCGGTCATTTGGTTGTTACAACAATACTGCGTTGCCATTATTGTATTCAGGTTGTGACAAACTCAAACATGAGGTTGGAATATTAACTATTTTTGTCATGTGATTGATGGTCCCAAACGGTCACAATTTGTTTTGTTTCGCGCTACCTTGCTTAGTTTTCGAGATACGTCTTGAGAATTTTAAAAACTTGAAAACTAAAAAACTGTTACTTCTTGGAGTTTTAAACTTTTCATAATTTCCATAAACGTAAATAGCATCCAGGCCCGGATGCTCGTCAGTTTCAAATTTACCTTCCTGGAAAAAAGTGGACCCCTCTGTTGACCCTACCGAAGCAAACATGGGTTCTTTAATATTTATGTAGCTTACAACAAGAATATGTAATAATGTTCGCCTTTAATATAGGCGTGGCAGCAAAAGATACAAAAAATGCCTGCCAATTTTGTACTCTTGCCCAAAACATTAAATAATTATAATGTTTTGCGGAAGATTTGGGTGTACTTGCCAAAGCAAAGTTTTTTTTTTAGAAAAAATAATGTTATATTACTATGCTATTCCATGCAAAACGAATTAAAATATCAGTCGAGAACCCCATTAAAACCCAAAAGAGCTGTACATTTCGTAAGTGAGTGCAAAAATAAGTGTAAAAAAGTGTTTTTACATTTTGGAGAGTATAAAAGATTCGGCATCAAAGAATAAAACACTCTCACTTGTTTTATGTACATTTGATAAATAAATGGAAAATTTTTATGCGAAAAACTTAGACTTGGTGAAAAAGTAGTTTTTGTAAAACAAATTATGTAAAAAAAATTTATGAACCGAAAATTTTTGGTGAAAAAAATTTTGATAAAAAAAGTTATTGATAAATTTTTTTGATGAAAAGAAAAATTTTTTTGAAGTAAAAAAAAAATGATAAAAAAAATGATAATAAAAAATTTGATAAAAAAATTTGATGAAAAAAAAATTAATGAAAAAAAATATAATAAAAAAAAAATTATGAAAAAAAAAATTTTGAAAAAAAATTGATGGAAAAACAAAAAAATTGATGAAAAACAAATTTTGATGAAAAAAATAAATTTTGATGAAAAAAAAAAAAAATTAAAAAAAAATCTGATGAAAAAAAATTTGATTAAAAAACAAACAATTTGCTAAAAAAAAATTTTATGAAAAAAAAATTGATAAAAAAAAAGTTTGATTAAAAAAAAAATTGATGAAAAAAACGTTTGATGAAAAAAAAAAAATTTGATGAAAAAAAAAAATTTTTGATGGAAAAAAATATTGATGAAAAAAAAAAAATTTAAAAAAAAAAATTTATGAAAAAAAAAATTGAAAAAAAAAAAATTATGAAAAAAAGATGAGAAAAAAAAATTTGATGAAAAAAAAATTTTTTTTGTTGAAAAATAATTATATATATTCGATTAGAGTTTTATTCTAGTTCGAGGCCCAAAAATATTTCTATTTATGATATTGTCATAATAGAGTATTTTTAATTTATTGCTTTAAAAAAAGTTACTATCTTATAGTATGTCTGATCAGTTTCATCCCCACTAAAGGAATCTTCAGCAACTTTAGAGAATCATCGTTGGTCAATCAAACATCAAACCAGACATAATATTTGATATATTTCCCAAGTTATATGAGAAGTACTATTATGAAGGTCCGAAATCTGTTATCCAACAAAAATAACTCTTTTAAAGCAAAAATTGTATATATTAAATCACCGTCGGTAACTATTAATATATGTGTTGCTGTTATTTTACAATAACAACAGTGCCTAACCAAACAATAGTGTTGGTGGGATAAGTCGTACTAAACTTTGTGTTAAATGTTGTTTTTTTATTTTTAGTACCAAAAGGTACATAAAAATAAAATGTATTTATTCGGCCTTTATATATGTATATATATTCGATTAGAGTTTTATTCTAGTTCGAGGCCCAAAAATATTTCTATTTATGATATTGTCATAATAGAGTATTTTTAATTTATTGCTTTAAAAAGTTACTATCTCATAGTATGTCTGTACTGATCAGTTTCATCCCCACTAAAGGAATCTTCAGCAGACTTTAGAGAATCATCGTTGGTCAATCAAACATCAAACCAGACATAATATTTGATATATTTCCCAAGTTATATGAGAAGTACTATTATGAAGGTCCGAAATCTGTTTTCCAAAAAAATTACTCTTTTAAAGCAAAAATTGTATATATTAAATCACCGTCGGTAACTATTAATATATGTGTTGCTGTTATTTTACAATAACAACAGTGCCTAACCAAACAATAGTGTTGGTAGGATAAGTCGTACTAAACTTTGTGTTAAATGTTTGGGCCTCGAACTAGAATAAAACTCTAATCGAATATATATACATATATAAAGGCCGAATAAATACATTTTATTTTTATGTACCTTTTGGTACTAAAAATAAAAAACCAACATTGAAAAATAATTATATTACTTTTTATTCACCAGCTGGTAAAAAAGGGTTTTATTCACCACGAGGTGAATTATTATTCAAGTTACAAACAAAAAAAGAATTGAAAAATAAAAAATTTGATGAGAAAAAAAAATTTGATGAAAAAAAAATTTTTTTGTTGAAAAATAATTACATTACTTTTTATTCATCAGCTGGTGAAAAACGGTTTTATTCACCATGAGGTGAATTATTATTCAAGTTACAAACTCAAGTTATAAAATTTTTTGGTTTTAAAAAAATGCAAATAGTAATTCTTGTTTTCTTTTTCGTTAATTGTTAGTTAATATAGTCAAACTAAGGTGGCGTTGTATGGGAGCCGCCTTAAGGAATGGTGATATGGAGTGGGTTTGTTCAGAAAAAATTTTGGGGTGTAAAAACTAAAGGGGACCGGTCTTACATTGCATCCCTCTAGGAGCGAGTCCGTAAAAGGATTTTTGTGCTTTTTACCGCCGCCTTTGCTCCGATAAGAAGCTATTTGCACAACAATTTCGTCGAAGATGCTTCTAGAATGGTGCAACGTTAGACCGACCCCATTAGTTTTTACATCCCAACATTTTTTATTAACTAAGCTACTCCATATCACCATTCCTTAAGGGAGCTTCCATACAAAATGACATTTTTATGAAATTAGCTCCTATCGCTGGAACTGTTCCAAGGATGCCTCTAGAAGAGTCAAATGTATGACCGACCCCTAATATTTTTTCATTACCAACATTTTCTCAGAACATACCCTCAATCTTTAACTCTTAATATGGTCGCCACAATTTTTTTTTTTATTTAAAATTTTGTTTTTTATGACATCAACGCTCACCTGGTTCCATGGGGTCGCTAATTGAAGTTTGCAGAATAGAACTTTTTGCCTTCGTTCAAGAAATTTATTAAAAATATCAAAAAGTCCAAAATTTTTATAAAAGTGAGACACGTGTTAAAATCATGAATTTCGCAGAAATTAAGCTTAAAAGAAAAATTTTCACAAGCTCTATGAAAGGGTCAAGGGAAAGAAGTTTTGAGTTATTTTTTAAAGTTTCTTGCACGTAGCAAAAAACCGCCTTTTTTTTTTTACATTTCTAATTGCAATATCTCAACAACCAGTTGACCGATTTTAATAGTTTTTTGGTATTCTATTCAGTGCAAAAAATTAATAAATGTGATGCATTAAATTTTTTTTTTAAATTTTCAAAAGTCTAAAACACTTATCGCTGGGCTCTACAGGGTAATTTAATTCGATTGGTCGATTTAGGTCTAGAACAATGTTTTCCAACCTTTTTTACGCCACGCCCCACTTTTAAGTTAAAAAAATTGCTTTATCCCCCCAACACTCAAGAAAAATTTTTTAATTTTTCTAATTTTTGTTTCTAATGAAAAATTACTACAGGTTCAGCAAAGTTTTTGTAAAGTAAGCATTTAAGCTAAGTTTTTAGTAAAAATTTTTAACAGTTAACAAAATTTTTGCAGTAAATTTTGTTAAAAAAAATTGTTTTTGTAGTTAATTTGACTAAAAAAAATCTTGAAAATTTGCTCGTTGCCCCCCTGGAACATTCAAATTGCCCCCCAGTGGGGCGAGAATCAAAGGTTGGGAACCATTGGTCTAGAACGTTTAAAATTTGGAAAATATTCTTTTTTTCCATACAAAAAATTTCCGCTCTATTGTGGCAGTGTTGATCTAACAATTGTCTAACTGGCACTATCTGACAGTTCATTAATACCTGGTAGTCTAGTTTCAGGTATTTGACTTCTTTTTAAAGAGAACCGTTCCGTTTTCATAGGATTTATTCTTAGTTAACAGGCTGTAGGCCATTTATGAAGTGATGAGAGAGCAGACTCTACACTCAAAATAATACATTAGTAGATTTACTAATTTTTTTTGCTAATTTTTAGCAAGTTTAAGCTGAGATTAGCATGTTAGCAAAAATATCTTGTAAACTTCATTTTGCTCATTAGCAATTTTAAACAAAATTTGAACTAATTTTTTTTGCTAAATTTAAAATTGAGTTGACCAAATTTTTATAAGATTTTTTGCTAATATTAGCAAAAATAAATGGTAATTTTTTTTTTTATTTTCAAAAAACTTAAAATGGCGCTATCTCGGAAACTAAGCCAGATAGAGCAAAATGGAGACCATTTTTGGTTTGGAAATTCTCAAAACCCCGGTGGTCCCCTACAATCACGTATCTCAAAAACTAAGCAAGGTAGAGCGAAACGGACACAAATTTTGGATCAAAAACTATGACGATTTTTAAGGAACCCAACTAGGTCTAAGCCCATCGGGGTCTGGACCTGTCGGGTCCGAATGTGTAAGAACTAAGTTGAAATAAAAAAAATTTCAGTTAACTAATTTTTGGCAAATTTTTGCAAACTATACCAAAAAATTTGTGGGTTCAAAATCAGCAAATTTTCTTGTAGGTTTACATGATTTTTTTTTTGCTAACATTACCGTTTTTTTTTTTTTTTTTGGTGTCTAATGTATATCTTTTTCGCCTTCACAGATTCATCGCTGATTGTGGCTTCAATTATGCGGTTCTTGATGACTTTCATTATTCAATGATTCATATTTGCCCCATAGTGTAACATCGTAATACTCTATAACTAATATGGTATAAAATAGTGCCTACGGTCAGTACCGTAGTACCGGGAATACCGGTATTCCCGGTTCTCGGTATTACCGGGAAATGGTACCGGTTTTCCGGTTCTTGATTCATTCCCGGTATTCCCGGGAATACCGGTATTCCCGGTTCCGGTTCTGACGGTATTCCCGGGACTACCGGTATGTATATTTTGTAAAATTTTGTACAATTAAAATTTTTCTTTGCTTTTACCAAAAATAAAATACAAAACATGTGAAAAATACCATTTCCATTTAATTTTTTGAATTTAAGAAAAAATAGTTACATGATTTTCAAATTATTTTACAAACACAACTAAATTTTTCGGAAATACTGATTAAATAGTGGAATTGAAATATTTTATGGTATAGTATTTTTTTTGGTTTTTGAGAACCGGTACCAGGATCAGAACCGGGAATACCGGTATTCCCGGGAATATATCTAGAACCGGGAATACCGGTATTACCGGGAATACCGAGAACCGGGAAATGGGGGGCACTAGTATAAAATAAGTAAAAACTTTCTTTTTCTTTTTGAAACAATAAAAATCTCAGTAAGTAACTCATATACGCCCACATTGATTTCCATTTCAATTGTACAACTTCAACACAATAAAAAATTCTTTTTCCAGGCACTTTTTTTCGTTTCATTAAATGTAACTGCCTTTTGTGTTCATCAGCAATAACCGTTTTATTCTGTTCTTCGTACGAGATTTTTTTATTTTTTATATGAATGTTGTCTAACAACTAGGGTATTCAATTAATCGAGGTTTTGGTTTAATCGGTTAATCGATCAAATAATTAATCGGGGTTGAGATTTAATCGGTTAATAATCGGTTAAATTTGAATTATTCGGTTAACCGAATAATATCAATTTAAAATTTAAATTGAATATAAAACCACGAATTGTATATACTCTTAAGAACTTTATTAATAAGAATTCTATACCCGCTATGGCGAAGCTTTAAATTCCCTCTATAATGTTAGCTCAAATAAAGAATTTTTGTATGGTACCTTGAAAAATTTGCCCAATTTAAATTGGGCCCAATTCAATGAAAAAAAAAATGTCCAAAACAAACAAACCAATTTTTATAAAAACGAAAAACGGACCCAAATTGCTGCCGGACTTTGATGTCCCCCTAAAAGAGTTTCGAATTCGGTACTAAAAATATCAACAAAAAAAATGTTTGGTATCCAAATTTTTTATACCCTCCACTCTAGTGATAGAGGGTATATATAAGTTTGTCATTCCGTTTGTAACACATCGAAATATTGGTCTAGGACCCCATAAAGTATATATATTCATGATCCTGATCGATTTTAAGTCGATCTAGCGATGTCCGTCCGTCCGTCCGTCCGTCCGTCCGTCCGTCTGTCTGTCTGTCTGTCTGTCCGTTGAAAACACGCTAACTTTTGAAAGACTTTACGGAGGCTCCTGAAGTTTGACATATATTTTCTACATTTACCGGGTCAGGTTGGTATTGCAATCCAGCGAAATCGGTCCAGTGGTTCAAAAGTTATGAGCAAAATAGTAAATTTCGGCAAGGGTATTTTTCGAATTTACAAGATTAAAACCACTATAACTTTCGAATGACAATTCTGAGGGGGCTGAAGCTTATCATATATATTTGCCGTTCCCCAAGGCTGTTTGGTTTTGAATTTCAGCAAAATCGGTTAAGTGGTTCAAAAGTTATAAGCAAAGCACTGAATTTCAGATTTGTTTCACCTTAAACTGTTGAAAACTCGTTAAACAAGTTTTAAGGGCATGGTGAAATACCAGATTTGTAAAACTTGTTCTTGTTTGTTTTCTTGTTGTGGGGTGCAGTTTAGTTGTTAGACAAGTAAATATTTGTTATTGTTTTGTTATTGTTAGTGTAACTGTATGTAACGGGAAAAAATCAAATAAAGTATATTCATGATTGAATGTTAATTTGTTTTTGGTTTTTAAAGAAGAGGATAGTAATATAAAAAGTGGAAAATATGTGAAATAGTTTTTTTTTTTGTATTACATATGGGTATAAAACAAAAAAAAAAAATTTTACAAAGTAATTTGTTACTCAAAGAAATTGTACACTAAAAAAATATTTACACTCAAAAAAATGTTACACTCAAAAAAAATTTACACATTATTTTTTTTTTTTTTTTAATCAAATGGCAGACTCAAAAAAATGTTGACAGTCAAAAAAATTGTACACTCAAAAAAATTTGATTGATTAAAAGAAAGTTTGACTCAAAATAATATACATATTTCTAATAAAAAATTTGTAATGCAATTTTTTTGATTTTTTTTTAGAAAATTACTATCAGATAACATTGTGGAGGGTATTCATAGATTCGATTAAGTCGAATTTAATTTTTCTACTTGTTTTCTTTTATTTTATTGCAATAATTTCATCGGTCGATATCTCCGTAATAAAAAAGGAATCTAACAATAAGTGCTTGCAAAAATACAGAAGAAAAATAGTAGTATTTTCAGATGTGCTGAACTATTTATACATCGTAAAATAATTCGCGGTTTTATAGGGTCACGAACATTGCGAAAATCTAAGTTTATTCAGTATTGTCAATCATAAATCTAAATATCTCAAGATATGATAAATCAGTTCTAAGGCCAGATTGGGATCTACCCCAGCAAAATTTTCTGTTCCCAATAATCGGTTCCAGAACGCATCATTTTACCCTGCAACCGATTCTACTTAACATTCCAGAATCAATGATTTTTGTTTGAAATTGTACCAAAGAGTTAAAATTTTTCAACATGAACCTCTGATTTCCTTCGGTGTCTCCGAATTTGATGAAACTTTGTGTATATGTTGGGACTTATAAGACTTATACTCAGACAAAATTTAAGACCTTTAACTTTCGTGGTTCCAGAAATATAACGTGTCAAATGTCAAGAAAATCTTTTAAGGGATGAAATATAAACATTTATATATTCAAAAGTATTTGAGCTATATTACTCCCTGATAGCTTGTTTTTCAAATAACATTTTGCAAAAATTTTTATTTTGGGATTTTTTTTTATTTTTGAAAAATTCGCGATTCGCGAAAATATATCTGAAAAAGCGACATTTATAAAAATCTGAAAAAAATATATGTTATTGTCTACCATCTTAGCTATAACCTGTACAAATTTTAAGTTGGTGAACGTATTAAGACCAGAGATATGAATAAAAATGTGTTGCCAAGTAGTAAATTTTAATCAAATTTGATGAATATTAAATTTTTATTTTTGAATATTTTTGCAAATACACATAATAAAACGGTGAAGAAAGTAAAGTTAATGGTACATACGGGTACTACACATAGCTACAATATAACATGAATATTTATCAATTACACTACTCTACAAAAATCAACTTTTTTTGCACAGACTCCTAGAATACATTTGCTAAAGTATTTTGATCTCTTTAACACGAATCTGTCATCATAAAAATTTTATCAAATCGCCTTTTCGAGAAAAGACCTTTTTTCCGGTCCCTGCCTATAAAAACCAACGAATGACTTTATATTCGAAAAATGATTAAAAATACATATTCTTTCAAAATTCATTGAGTTTATGCGAAAATATTTGCAAAAAAATCTAAATTTTGAGAAAAATTTGCAAATATTATTTGCATACACCTTTTTCCCTAATATTTCTATTTTTGTAATTTTCATTGTTTAAAATACATTTTCTTAAGTCGTTTGCCCTCTTTAACGTAAATCCACTAAACGCGAATTCATTGTCATTTTTATGTACTCGCGTTCTCGTGATTTGCCCATTTAGTTTTTGGAGCTGAACATACAAAAATATTAAACGAACAAATAATATGAGGTATGTCAGGTTGAAACATTGATTATTACCTTTCTTTCTGGGGTTTGAGGGACAATTAGACAATTTGATAAAATGTTTATGATGACAGATTCGTGTTGGCCAAATACTTGTGTGTTCTAGAAGTCTCTGCAAAAAAAGTTGACTTTTGTTAAGTAGTGTAATCGATAAAAAGTTATGTTACATTATATTCATGTGCAGTACTCGTGATTAAAATCAACTTTACTTTTGTCACCGTTTTATTTTATCAGGCGCGGATCCAGAAATTTCATTTGGGGGGGGGGGGGGGGGAGATTTTTTTTACCAAAAAAATTTTATGTAATCGGAAGGCAAAAAAGTTTGCGTAACCAATGAAAACCCCAAAAAAAATCAACTTAAAGCTGTAGTATTTAAATCTGGCGCGTTTTTATTCAAGAAATATTCTTCACGAGGGAATCCTGACGAACCGATTTACTTCCTAAGCCAAATCGTTTATAGTCAAATAAACGGACCTATACTCAGTCACAGCCAGTCTTAAATGTGAAAAGAACTTCTATATAAATATCCTATATAAAAAACTGAAATATTTAGAAAAAAAATTTAACATATCCCAATTAGAAATGTCGTTAAGACATCTCAAAGACTTCCTTATGACAATGTCAGTGTACCTGCTGACTGAAAAATCTCTGACCATACAAAAAACCTCATGACACCTCCTGACTTTTTCAAGTATTTTGTCAAAATTCCTCGCCGACAAGTATGCAGGTAGTCAATAGTGCTGACTACATTATGACATGTACATAGTACGTCTGAGATCGTCCAAAAATTTAAAATTTATTAATCACGTCTTTTAATTTACACTACTTACTATTTTTATCTGTCTATTTCTTAAATTTTATTTTTTAAAACTTACTATTTTGATCTGCCTCACTTGGTCTGCGAACTCAGAACCTTCTGCTCACTGGTCTAGCACCTTACCCCTTTAGCCAAACTTTGATAATAAATGTGTTTATTTAAAAACAAATTTAAATTAATTTATTATTTGAATTGTCCTGTTATATATATTTCGTCACCTGAATTGAAAAATGCTACAATATGAATTTTTCTTCCTCAAATATAACATTTTTTTAAATATTAATTGGAATTTGGTTTTATCCTATTTAACAAGATTTTGTTAGAGTTTTTTAGGCGTATCTTAGTTGTTTTTAATATTATTTATACAAAACAAAAAAAAATATTTACAAAAATAATATTGCAGGAGCCCTTTACAATTAAGGTGACGATATATTCAATTTATTTTGGTTTTGACAAATTTGAAAATATTATGATTTCAAATTATATTTTATTACAAACAATTTTAAGTTGTGATTGGCCTAGTTGTCTAGCAGGTTCGACAGCTTACGTGTTGTAGATTTTTGGCCTCGGTTCAATCCCCGGTCGCGGATTTTTTTTTTTATTTTTTTTTTATTGTTTTAAGACCAATTCAATTTTATTTTTTTAATTACAAACAAAACTAAAAGAGTTTTAAAGGATTATACAAAATTACATCGATTTTACATCGGGAAAAAAATTTTTAGTGATTGGTCGGATTTGCTATATAATTGTCAGCATTAAAGACATGATTTTTCTAAATTGATAAGACAACATATATGACAAGTCAGTACATTTATAGAACTTGGGGAGCTCCGACAAAAATTATGACATGTCCTTAAGTTGTCTTAAGTAAAATGTATTCACTTGCTGACTTCTACCTGATGAATCATTACTGACATTGTCTTAAAGACAAAATTTCTAATTGGGATAATTAGTTTTTTATAAATGTTACCTGTACAAAATTTCTCAGATGTTGAGACATTTTACCTATAGAAAAACTTTTTGATTCTAACATAGTTTTGATATAGAAAAATATCTCATTTCTGATATATTTGCCTTTAGAAAAATGTTCAGATTCTAAAACTTTGATACAAAAAAATTCTTAAATTCGTATTTTCTGTACAAAAACAGATCGTATTTTCTAAAAAATTTCCAAATTTTAATGTAATTTTCTTTTAAAAAATCTCTGAAATAACGCTCATATTTTAAAGTAATTCCCAGATTTTAGGATATTTTTCGTATAAAAAAATTTGTAGATCATATTTAGTAAAAGAAAATTATCAGATACTAAAAAATTATCAGTTCTATAACATTTTAAATCTTAAATCCTAAATTTTTGTAGCATTTTTCGATAGAAAAATTTTACGGTTTTAATGCCATTTAATGTTTTAAATTTTTTATATTTTGAAACATTTTTCATAAAAAATATTATTAGACACTGTTTCAAAAGAAATATTTACATATTCAGAGACACATTTCCTAGATAAATTCTCAGAATCTTTACACAGAAAAATGTTCTGATTCTGAATGATTTCTCATACAAAAAAAATCTCAGCTTTTGATATGGTTTTCTATAGAAAAGTCATAAACCATGTTTGCTATAAAAAAATTAATAGATCTTGATAAACTTTTCCTATAGAAAAATTCGCATATTTAAAAGATTTCTCAAATAGAGAATTTCTCATTCTCAAAAAGATTTCTATAAAAAAAAAAACATATAGAAAACTCAAATTCTGAGACGTTTTATTTGTAGAAATGTTATCTGATACTGGTGGTTTTTTTGCAGAAAAATTTTTGTCAGATCCTGAAACATTTTCTCTAAGGAAAAATTCTCAGTTGCTAAAGGAATTTTTCTATAGAAATGTAATACGAAATTTTTTATAAAATTTGAGATAATTTTTCAATTTAAACATTCTTAAATGCGAAGTCAAATAAGTATCAAAATAATTTCTAAAGGTTAAGTCTGAAATTTTGAAACATTTTTCTATAAAAAATAATATTTTTTCCACAAGAAATAATAAGGAAAGTTATTCGGTTAGAAAATCATCACGACTCTATTGCCATCTTCAATTTTCATATGATAATATTTCTTTAATTCCAAATTTTTATCCTTTGACTTCGTGTGCTGACGTAAATGATCAGCACACATATGAATTTTTTATATTATAGTCATTTCCTTTCTATCTTTCCTTTCTTTTTTCCTTTCCTTTCCTTTTCTTTTTTTCCTTTCCTTTTTTTTCTTTCGAAATTATTTTGGGGGGGGGGGGGGGGGGGGGGGGAGAAATCCCATTCTCCCCCCTGGATCCGCGCCTGATTTTATGTACATATTTGTAAAAATATTCAAAAATAATAATTAAATATTCATTAGATTTAAAAAAAAAATCCTTGTCATCACATTTTTATTAATATCTCTGGACTTAATACGTTCACCAACGCGAAATTTTAAGAGCTTGTAGCTAAGACTCATACCTTTAATATATATTTTTTTCAGATTTTTAAAAATGTCGCTTTTTGATATATTTTTGCGAATCGCAAATTGTGCAAAAACACAAAAAAGATCCCAAAATAAAAATTTTTGCAAAATGATATCTGTTTACCCTTAATATTTTTTAAGGGAAATTAAAATTTAATTAATTTATAAACTTTAATTTATCAAAAATTTAAAAATGTCGGGCAGTATTTGAAAAATAAAAGAAAACGCGTCTTGTTGTTTGGTATGTATATATGCAAGTAAGTATTTATTTAATAATTTTCTCTTCTTTTTTCTTTCTTTCTTTTCAGGAACAACCGTTATTTTTAACATTATAAGCAAATCTTTATAAAAGGGGTTGCCAAAGGTAATTTATATTTATATTTACATTAAGTCAATTTAATTCATTTATGACATGTAATTAATAAATTCAATAAATAAAACTTTATAAAACAATTAATAACAGTGTTATTATTAAAAAATAAAGCAAAAAAGTAAGTAAAAAAAATAAGTAAAAAAAAAAATAAATGATGTAAAAAAGGGATAAAAAAAATAAATGTAGGTAAAAAAAACCATAATCGTGGAGAAAACCATCTGGCCAAAAAACTCCACTATTACGCTCCAACAATATCTTTAAGGTGATGATTTTGCCTTTAAAAAAGCTATCTGGGAGTGATATACCTCAAATACTTTTCAAGATATTAATATTTAAAATTTACCTTTTAAAAGATTTTCTTGACTTTTGAAACGTCATATTTCCAAAACTACGGAAGTCAAAAGTCTTAAATTTCGTTTTAGTATAAGTCGAGTAAGCCCCAACATATATACCGAGTTTCATGAAATTTGGGTCGATTGACGTCAAAAATCCAGTTTTTTTTTGCTATGTTGATATGGATTTACTCCAAAAGCAATCGTTTTTTAGAGCAAGTATTTTTTTTGAAAAATAATTTTACATAGAAAATTTTGTTGTGATTATCATAGAATACATTCAAGAATCTGTTGAACCAGGAATTTGTTCCAAAAAAATTTCCTGGGACTGTTGGCAATGTATAAAAAAATTGGCTAGGGTTACTAAGTTTGTTTTTTTTTTTTAACCGAAATATCTTTTTAGGACCTCGATAAAATATTTTCTTGACGACGTTTTTACACATTGCTAAAATAGAGTTTGATAATTTTTTTTATACCTTTTTTTAAACTCAGAACCGTAATTTAAATTAAAAATAAAACATCAAAACACAAAATAAAGCTAAAAGATTGGTAAAAGTACTAAAAAAAGAAACTTCGGTTAATCGACACAAATTAATCGGTTTATTTGTTATTTGAAAATTGACAATTTTAAATTATTCGAACAGTTAATCGACCAAAATTATTCGGTTAACCGATTAAGGGTTAATCGATTGAATACCCTACTAACAACGACGTAGTATTGCAGGAATAGTAGTTGACAACAAGAGTACGTTAAGCCACTGAAACGACATGGCACAGAGTGTGGTACCATATGTGGCTTTTTTATTTATGAAGACTCAGCGGAAGTTGAACGCTTCAAATGCAATCATAATAATAACAAAATCATTGTTGCAAACAACTGACGACATTGCCAAAGGATTTATTTATGTTTATAGTACTTTGAGGGTGGGTGATAATAATATAACAAAAATAGAAAACCGTTAAAGTTTCTTTCATATTTTTATACCCTCTAACTACAGTATGGGGGTATACTTACTTTGTCATTCCGTGTGTAACGCATCAAAATATCGATCTAGGACCCCATAAAGTGTATATATTTCTGATCAGTGATCGATTCTAAGACATTCTAGCGATGTCCGTCCGTCCGCCTGTCCGTCTGTAGTTAACACGATGCAGTTCAAAATAAAAGAGCTGGGCTCCCGACATTTGGCACGAATATGTCTTATGTTCCTAGGCAGGTTAAGTTCGTAAATGAGCAAAATCGGACAAGGGGGAAAAAGTTCCCCCTTGAAGAACTACACCAACCACTGAAAAATACCATAATTTTACATGATTTTTTTATGTTTTGTTTGACAAACAAAACATTTTTATGCTACACAAAGTTCAAGGTACTGCATTTGGACCTAAAGAATTAGTACATGTCGTTTTTATTCCGCTTCCCTTTTATGGGCGTAGAATAATTTTTTTTTTTAAATATTGATAAACTTTAGCGCAAAAAGCATTAGAATAAATTTTTAAACACATATTCGAGAGGAAATTTGCAACTACCCCCCCCCCCCTCCTAAATTACCAGTACCAACCCACCACAAAAAAAAGAAAACCCCCTGCAATTTATTTTTTTCATGTATAAAAGATTCGGCATAGCCAAATTTAACATAAAAATACAAAAAAAAATTGTTGCATTTTGCCAATAGTATTACCAAAAAATTCTGTAAAAATAAATTTTTTTTTTCCTTAAGCTTGGTTGACGTAAATTACAACACCTTTTACTAATATATTGACTAACACCCAGTTTCTGTATGACGAACGAATGACGAACGTCAAATATTTTCATGTATTTTGTTATTGTATCAAAAATAAAATACATGTAAATTTTTGACATTCGTCATACATTCGTCATACAGAAATTGGGGGTAAGTTATTTTTTTTGAGTGTATGATATTCTTAAGAATAATTTTCAAGAAAATTATTTAATTTTTTGTTGATAACACAGCTCAACAAGAAAATGCGTATTGAATTCTGGTTAGTGATTTGGATAGAGTTTGTTGCGCTGAATCCAAATCCGAAGCCCAAATTTGTCTATCACGTCAGGATTTTGAGTAATTCGCGGTTAAAGTGCCGAAAAAGGGCATTTTTGACCCATTTTAAAAGCTTATAAAATAATATCCTGACATGCGATTGATTTGGTATCAAGGTCATTCAAAAATTTGTAATTTTCTCTTAAAGATAAGATGAAATGTTCTTAAAATTTAATTTTTTAAAATGGTAAAAAAATCATTAAAGAAGAACTTTCCATTTTTTAAATATTTAGTTTATTTACACAGTGTTTTTTAACAAATTTCCATAGAAATTCATACGTAAATTTTAGATTTAACGCACTTGTTGCTAACGATTTTTTTACCATTTTAGAAAATTAAATTCCAAGAAAATTTGATCTTGTCTGAAAGAGAAAATTACAGACTTTCGAATGAGCTTGATACCAAGTCATTTGCATGTCAGTATCTTATTTTATAGGCCTTCAAAAATGGTCAAAATGGGCCTTTTTTGACACTTTAACCGCGATTTTCTCAAAATTGTGACGTGATAGAAAAATTTGAGTGACGGTTTTGGAATCGGGGCACCAAAATCTATCAACTTTTTTTTGTTTCATCCAAAACGCAGCGACAAACCTTAGATTTGTAGAGCGGTGTAATTTTTGTTACACTTAATTCGGAATTTTTTAGATCGCATTGTCAAGATTATTTAGCAAATATTAAAACCATTTACTACAAGTAGCGAAGGGGATTAAAATGGCAAATCGATAATGTTCAAACAAAGTCTAAACACATGTCGTTTAGTGTTGCAAAATGACCAACATAATTAAGGCTGGATTACTCAATGCTCAGTTATAAAATAACTCTCCGTTAAATTTAACTTTTTCATACAAATTTTGACATAAGGCTCCGTTAAATCGGCAGTTAGCAGCTAACTTTTCATTGAGTAATCCGCCCTAATACATATTAAAACAGAAAAATAATTTTCTTGAAAATTATTCTATGAGAATATCATAATTTTAATTAGTAAAGAAATCACCTCGAGCTAAAATAAACCTGCTCAAAAGATATCATTTTCTGTAATTAATAATTCTTTTAATTAATTGTATAATACTTTTGAAAAATTAAAAAACTTTTTTACATTAAAGGGTTTAGGAATGAATCTGTCCGTATTTAGAGGACACGATACTTTTTTCTTTTTCTTTTATTTATTCTTTTCTTTTGGTACAAGTAAGACTTAGAGTCTCTTAAGGCACCTCAAACATTATAATATCAATTTATAAAATTTTAAAAACATATTATAAACCTAAAAAAGATACTGTCCAAAATAAAACAATATGTCGTCACCTAAAATGCTAAAGGCCCTAACTAACATTTTATTAATTTTACAGGAGAAGCAAAAAACAGTATAGAGCAGCGGTTACCAACCTATGGTACGTGTACCACTAGGGGGTACGCGAAAATGTTCGCGGGGGAACGCAAAATGTTAGTTATTTATTTTTAAGAAAGTTGAGGTCAAAATTCACAAAAACGTATTTTTATGCAATTTAGAGAGCTTTTTTTTGATATTTTTGAATAATATTTTGAGATCTGATCACTTGTTTTCGATTAACCCTCCGATGCTGATTCCGAATATAGTTCCCAAATTTTTTTAAGATGTCAGGTTTTTGAGGACCCCTGGTAGAGTTTTTTTATTCCCGCACTTTTTCGTTTCCCGGGAAAGCGGGAAATATTTTTTAATTTTCCCGGGATCCCGGGATCCCGCAGCGAAATTTTCTCTCCATATAAAATGGATTTTTATTAAGAAAAATTGTTATTAAAAAGCTCAAAAACTGGCTAAAAAAGTAAGTTTGAGCAATTAGTACACAAATATGTCCATTTAAATTACGTATTAACTTAAGAACTTTGATTTTTAAAATTTCTTACCTATTTTTTTTATCACGAATAAGGATTTTTTTTTAAAACAATATAAAAAAATAACACAAAGAACTAGAGATATGAAATCGAAAACAAAAACGTTACAATAATGAAAACTATAGTCATTGGTTTTAGTCCAATCACGAACTGATTGGATCCATTTTTGGTTAGATCTTTAATTATTGTGAAATAAGTCCAAAAAGGGTCTGGTTATGATCAGACTCACATCAGACAGATAAGATCACTAAAGAACCCATACGTAAGCACCTACAAGGAAAATTGTAATGAAATTTTAGAGATTTAAGAGAATAGTTAAAGGGTGGTTTGTATAGGGACTTGTAGTAAAAATGGTCCGATACATTTACCAGTAAAATTTATATGCATGCCTTTTATAATATGGATTTTAGACTCATTTAATAGCACTCGTGTTTTAAAACATGTTTAAAGAAAATGTCTTATGTTTTATAAAAGTTTTTATAGGGGCTTGGTCTTAACATCGACTGATTATTTTCCAATTTAATACACTCAGAAGAACATCTCTGTTGAAAATCTGTAAAACAACTTTCAGGTTTTTCTGCTGAAGTGGATATTTTAACTGAATTCTCTGTCATTTAGTTTTAAAAACTTACAGAAATTAGATGATTATTTTGATAATTTTACAGAAATATATAGTTATCTTGTTTTCAAGAAAATGTTTTAAGATTTTTTTCAAAGATTTAATAAAAAAAAATTAAAAATTTTGTTTTTTTTTTTTTTTTTTTTTTAAACTAGTATTTATTAACGCAATCTATCATACATTGATATTTAACATTATATGTGGCTTATAAACTATTAAATAAGAACTGGTAATGATCCATTGATCATTCCATACTAAAGAAAACAAAGAAAAAAGTAAAAAAATATATATGGGGCATTCCAAGCCAAATCACTCACTTTTAGACCCGACCCCTTTCGATTTATTTTATTTTTGAATATGTTTTAGTACTTACTAAATGCAACTTGGACACCAATTTTCAGCCTTTTATTTCAAGATGGTGTTGAGTAATCAATTTTTCAAAATGGCGATTTTCTCAAAAAAATTAAGAAATTGAAATTTTCAATTAATTTTGACCATTAAAAAATATAGATATTTTAAAAAAAGTTGGACAACGTTTTGTTGGTATTTAAATGTAGTTTTAGAAAAAAAATATGAAAAAATTATTCGAAGTAATTATCACTTATTTTTTGACGTTTAAAAATTAAAATCGACTTTTTGAAAAAGTCCGAAACCTTCGATTTTTTTGTAAAAAACTATAAAAATTCTACTCTAAATTACGCAACTTTTAAGCCATAATTCGAGATGTGATCACAATTCTTTTTATTTTTTTTATAATTTTAAAAATTGCACCTTTTATTTTTTGGCTCTGATTTATTTTATATGGTGCTCCAAAAAAAATAAATTGGTAGATATTGACCCTAACTTACCCTAGATATATTCATTTCGAGGTAGAAATACGTCTCACAAAAATTTAGAGCGATCGGAAATGAGTAAGGCGTCCTCATGGGCCTTGAAGTTTAGAAAACGGATTACAAGGAAAAATATGAATTTTTTTCTGTTTTCTCAATATTTTTGGTATTTTAAGTTAAGTTTAAATTCAAGCAATTACAGAATTATGATGTAGAGTAAAATGCCTTTCTAATAAGATACTAAAAACTAAAATCGGTTGAAAATCAGCCAAGTTATTACAACTTCCCCAGGCATCTAACGTGTGGCAGACAACTTGATTTAGCAATACAATCCGATTTTTGAAATTCATTGAAATTTTCTACTGTAATAACATTTTTTTATTCTTCAAGTTCAAATGTAATAAGATGACAAGTATTTTTCATATTGTGTTTTGCTAACATGTTTTAAATTAATGCTAAAAATGCCTGCATTTTCAACACCCTTTTGAAATCTCTATTTAAAAAAAAAAAATTTTTTTTTTTGTTTTAAAATTTGGAAAAACCAAAAAAATATTACACTGAAACATGAATAATGAAAAAATGTTATTACAGTAGAAAATTTCAATAAATTTAAAAAAAGGGACTCGTATTCTTTAATCAAGCGGTATGACACACGCTAGATGCCTGGGGAAGTTGTAATAACTTGGCTGATTTTCAACCGATTTAAGTTTTTAGTACCTTATTAGAAAGGTATTTTACTCTACATCACAATTCCGTAAGTGCTTGAAATAAAACTTAACTTAAAATACCAAAAATATTGCGAAAACAGAAAAAAATTCATATTCTTCCTTGTAATCCGTTTTTTAAACTTTAAGGACCATGCTAAACGCCTTACCCATTTCCGATCGTTCTAAATTTTTGTGAGACGTATTTTTACCTCGAAATGAATATATCTAGGGTAAGTTAGGGTCAATATCTACCAATTTATTTTTTTTGGAGCACCATATAAAATAAATCAGAGCCAAAAAATAAAAGGTGCAATTTTAAAAATTAAAAAAAAAATAGAAAGAATTGTGATCACATCTCGAATTATGGCTTAAAAGTTGTGTAATTTAGAGTACAATTTTTAGAATTTTTTACAAAAAAATCGAAGGTTTCGGACTTTTTCAAAAAGTCGATTTTAATTTTTAAACGTCAAAAAATAAGTGATAATTACTTCGAATAATTTTTTCATATTTTTTTTCTAAAACTTCATTTAAATACCAACAAAACGTTGTCCAACTTTTTTTAAAATATCTATATTTTTCAATGGTCAAAATTAATTAAAAATTTAAATTTTTTAATTTTTTTGAGAAAATCACCATTTTGAAAAATTGATTACTCAACACCATCTTGAAATAAAAGGCTGAAAATTGGTGTCCAAGTTGCATTTAATAAGTACTAAAACATATCTAAAAATAAAATAAATCGTAAGGGGTCGGGTCTAAAAGTGAGTGATTTGGCTTGGAATGCCCCATATGTAATAATTTATATTTTTCTTTGTAAGTGTGAATTATTATTTAGAATATAAATTGTTTTTAGATGATGTTATTTTTCCATTTTGTTGCCTTATTGGAGTAAGTCCTGGGGAGCTCTTCTTCTGAGTCGGACAAAAGTAGAAGGGTTGGCCATTAGATTTGATGCTAAGGGATTTGGATGGTTTTGAATTCTGGATTTGTAGGACGTCAACTGTTTTCTTACTTCCTCTTTTATTGTAGGTATTTTTAGTTCCCTATGTAGTTGGATGTTTGATATGTACCAGACATGTGCACGGATGGTGTTAAAATGCGTTTAGAGACATTCTAAAAAATTTAGAATGTGGACAATATTCTATTCTTATCGTTCAACACGAATGAGTTTTTCATTCTATGCTCACAGTGCAAGAGAAAGCTACACACACTAGTGTAACGACATTCGTAACACGAATGAACCAATTAGGGAGTACATAGACAGCCAATGATTTGAAAATACTGTACTCTGAAGCGTGTAAATAGAATGATTTTTATAAAAAAAAAAAAGTATTATTTGGCTATTTGGGGGAATTCTTTTATAAAAAAAATATATGTATGTATGCAAGTGCGAATTAAAATAAACATTTTGTTATGTAGCATAAATGAAGAGGTAAATAAAAAATAAGTATGGGAAAAATTAATTTATAAATAAGAGTGGATAAAAAAAATTTTAATACATAAAAATAAATATTAGGGTGGATTGAAAAATTCTTTTTCTATTTCGAAAAATAATGTTCATTGTGGGAAAAAAAATGTTTTGCTTTATGGCAGAAAATGTTAGTACCTATAATGATGAAATATGTACATTTTTTTTTACAAAATTTTCAACTGTTCTGCTAATACCGAAAGTTTGTCTATTTTTTTGTATGTGCATTAGGGTGGAGCAAATTATGCTTTTTTCGAATTTCGAAAACGTCGGTGAAAAAAAATTGTTTAATTTTTTTTTTTAAATATTTAGGCTAATAAAATATTATGCACCCTCAACCGTAAACTAGCGTAGAGAGATTTTCGTTATATAAGAACAAATGAGTGCAATTATTCTTCTTTGCAGACTGTGATTTTCTATTTGATTTTGATCACTACGCTACGTAGGGGGACAGTTACGGGTAGCTAACCCAGCCTTTAGTTTATACTCGGACATTACTGAAATGTGTTTTTATGGTAAACATTTTTTTTTCTGTAAAGAAATTAAAAAAATGTTCTTTAAAAACAACTTATTTTCTTAAAATTAATTTCAAATTGCATTAAAGGCCAAATTAAACAAAACGACAAATAAAAATAAACATCTTCTCAAAACTGAGTCAACATGACGTTATATTTTCAGCAAAAAACGAATTAAAAATATTTTTTGCAAAACAAGAAATAATAAAATAATTTTTTGCAAAACAAGAAAAAAAATTTACAGACAAAAACAAATTTTTACAGACAAAAAAAAAAAAAAATACCATAAAAACACTTTTTAAGTAATGTCCGAATATTAAATAATTTAAGAAAAAAAATATATTTTTTTACTTTGTTCGGAACTCTCCGATTTTGAAGCCAAGGCCATTGCCTCACAGGATCAATATTTTAATGTGTTAATGTCAACCCTAAAAGGCAACTTTACCGACCCGACGTTTTCGAAATAGATCTAATTAGCTCCACCCTAATGTAAAAAACTTTAAAGCGGTACTTATTGTTGTTGGGAATACTTTTAGTTAAAAAAAAAAAAAAAAAAAAAACACAATGTTTATGATTTGTTTCAACGACACAATAAGATTGTGCGTGTGCGTGTACGAGCAAGTGTAAAAAGACAAACAAAAAACTAACAGCATTATTTTGCATATTTTTCTTATACATACATACATTCTAATACATTTTTTCACAAAGCATAATTTACTTTTTCATCAAAACGTTTTTTTTTTACTACCCCCATATTTATAATAAGTTTTCCAACAATTTTTTTAAAACATTTTTTTACAAAAACATTCTAAGCGATCAGTGTATGTTAAAAATATTCTATAACACGGTGTTATTTTTATAATCTCTACTATGTTTGTTATTCTAAAAACGAACGTTTGTTTCATTCTAATCGTTCAAACACGACATTTTTCGTGTTCGTTTAAACAAGCACAGCAAATTTTTTAATTTGTTGTTTAGCATCATAGTAAACATTCTCATTCGCAAACACTGTACTCTAAAAATAGTGTACTCTGAAGCGAATGATTTGGTGTAAGCGAAGAAGGGAATACATTTGAGCTCATGTCTGATATGTACCAAGGGGCATTTGTGACCTGCCGTAGAGTTTTCGATTGGAATCGCTGGAGTATTTCTAGGTTAGAGTTTGCTGCAGTTCCCCACAACTGGATACGGTAAGTCCAGATTGGTTTTAATACACACTTGTATACCAATAATTTATTTTCGAGAGAAAGTTTTGATTGAGGGCCAATTAAATACTTCATAGTTCTGAGTTGCAAATCAAGTGATTTTTTCTTTGTTTCAATGTGTTTTCTCCACGTTAGTTTTTTGTCAAGGTGTATTCCAAGGTACTTGGCTTTATCCGATTGGGGAATTTCCCTTTCATTAAGATTAATGGGGGGGCAAACTCCATTTTTTAAAGTAAAAGTAACTTGGACCGATTTACTTTCATTTGCCTTTATGCGCCAATGATTTAGCCATTGTGAAATGTTATCTATACATTTTTGCAAGATATTACCAGCTACTACTGGGTCTGAGTGAACAGCAAGAGCTGCTGTGTCGTCAGCAAAGGTGCCTATTAAGACACCATCTGTTTGAGGAATATCAGAGGTATACAATAGGTAAAGAGTTGGTCCCATTACACTACCCTGGGGAACCCCTGCATTGAAAACATTTAGTGTGCTTGTTTCGTCTTCCTCTTTCACTAAGAAATAGCGATCTGATAGATACGACTTGATAAAAATAAAGTAATTTATTGGAAGAAGATTCCTGATTTTATAGAGTAATCCATCATGCCACACCTTGTCAAATGCTTGCGAAATGTCAAGGAATGCGGCTGTGCAATATTTTTTGTCCTCGAAGGACTTTTGTATAGTTTCAATGAGCCTGTGGACCTGCTCAATTGTACCATGATTTTTTCTAAAACCAAACTGGTGATTTGGGACTATTGATTTAGAGTTAATAATGGGCATTAATCTATTTAGAAACAGGGTTTCTAGGACCTTGGATAGAATTGGGAGTAAACTAATTGGGCGATATGAGGTTACATTGTGGGCACTTTTCCCGGGTTTCTGTATCATAGTTATTTGGGCAACTTTCCACTGTGGCGGGACGAAACAGCGGACTAAGCAGGCGTTGTACACGCTCGTGATGTATGTTAAACCTTCTTCAGGTAATTCCCGTAGAGTCTTACCAGTGATGAGATCATAACCTGGTGCCTTATTTAGTTTAAGTTTTTTAATTACTGTAGCAACTTCATGTTTTTTGAATTTCTTGATCGGGAGATCAAGCTGATAAGGCTCATTTAATAAGCGTTTTATGTATTCAGGGGTTGTGTCCATATTATTTGGGGTAAAAACGGCCTTTAAGTGTTCAGCAAACGTGCTTGCTTTTTCGCAGTTTGTTCTGGTCCAAGTGTTATCAGCTTTGCGTATTGGGTGATTTATTTTTACTTGCTGCTTAACTTTTTTAGTCATCTTCCAAAGTGAATAGTCTGTTGCTTGAGTGGGCCCCAAGTTTCGTATTTCATTTTCAAATTTCTCGTTTTTTTCCTTTTGCAGACAGTATTTTAATTCACGAGTTAGCCTGTTTAGTGTTGTCTTATCTAGAGGTAATCTAGATGTCTGCCATTTCTTCCTAGCCAGTCTTTTTTCCTTTAATATGTTGCTAACTTCTGTGGAGAGTTTCGATGAACATTTAAAACTCGTTTTCGGTGTAGAATTCCAAGACGCAAATTGTATGGTTTCATTGAAGTGCTCAATGGCGTTTGATATTTCCTCATCGGTTTTTAAAGGAATTTTCTGGTTAAGATGTGTTTTTACCAAATAACGGAAATATGTCCAATTGGTTTTTTTGCTGTGAAGTTTACATTCACCTTCAGTAATATCTATAGTAGATGTTAGAGTTAGCATCACTGGCGAGTGATCTGATGATAATTCTAAGCATGAGTAGCATTTAAATGAGTTATGAGATACTCCTTTAGATACACAAAAGTCTATTAAGTCTGGAACTTTGTTTACGTCTGTTGGCCAATATGTAGGAGATCCGGGCGATATTATGTTCAAAAAGAGAATTTTAATAGCACCGTTTAATTCTCTTCCCTTAGTTGTTATTAAACGAGAACCCCAAGCAGTGTGCTTGGCATTGTAGTCTCCACATGCAAGAAATCTGTTCCCAAGTGTATTAAAAAATGAAACATAATTCTCCTTTTTGAGTTTATGTTTGGGGGGACTGTACAGAGATGATAAGGTAAGGGGTCCTTGCCAGTCTTGGATTATTACATTTGTTGCTTGTATTTCCTGTTTACAATAATGTGTGCCTTCGTAATGTTTTATATTATCCCTGATAAGAATAGCAGATCCACCATGAGCTGTGCCATCAGGGTGATTTACGTGGTAGAACTTGTAATGGGGAATTTTAAGATAGCTCTTTGCCGTAAAGTGCGTTTCTGATATGAGAAACGCATCTATTTGGTTTGTCAACAGAAAGGTTTTCACTTCTAGAGCGTGTTGGGAGAGCCCATTCGCATTCCAGAATGCTATCCTAAATGTATCCATTTCAATTGAACCTTGACATTAAGTTAACTAGAAGATTTGTCATAGTTGTCATTTGCTGCGAGAGAGCTTTAAGGAGGTTTATGACCTCAGAATTTTCATTCGAGCTGATGGGCTGGGATATATTTTCATGAGGAATAGAACGTTGTCCACCAGATTGCTGTGGATCTGATACAGGGAGCTGGGACGTTTGGGAGGGATTAGTTTGATGGGACAGAAGTTGTGAATTTCTAATTACATCGGCATATGAGCCGCCAGATGTATTGGGAGCAATTGGATTCTCGTGAGCACGAGTATTTGCATTATCTCGTTGAGCACGAGTATTTACATTATCTCGCTGAGCACGAGGATTAACATTTTCTCGTTGAGCACGAGTGTTTACAGCATTATGCTGGGGATATTTTAATCTGAGTGTTTGTTTATAGATAGTACATCCTTTATAATTTGCTGGGTGGTTTCCATCACATAGGGCACATTTAACATCGTTGGACCAATTTGTTTTCGAGCAGAGCTTTGATGGATGATTTCCGGCACATTTTATACATTTGGGCTGTCTTCTACAGAACGACTTAGTATGGCCATATTGTTGGCAATTTGAGCATTGAGGAACTTGCTTTTTTGGTCTGGGAGGTTCAAAACTAATACGGGCGTACATTAGTGTGTCGATTGAATAGATTTCCTTGTTGTTGGGACTAGTTTTTAGTTCTATTTCAAATAATGAAAGAGGTTGATTTGAGCCTCTTCGTTTTATATTATAGATATTAACTACTTCATGACCGAGCTCACAAAGTTCCTGCTTAAGTTCATCAGTATTTACTGAGGGATGCATATTTCGAAGTATGACCTTGAATCCGCGATCCTCCTTGGGCTTGTATGTATAATACTCAGTTGCCTTATTATCAAGCTGATGTACTATTTTCCTATAACTTTCTTGGGACTTTGGGAGGATTTTAATTTGATTGTTTCTAAGAACCCTTAAACTAAAATCGTTACCCACTTGTTCCTTTAAAAGAGTACATAAAGGATTAATATTCTCGACCTTATCAACAAATATTGGGGGCGGTTTGTGGACATATTCAATTTTAGGAGCATTCTCCTCAGCATCATCTTCGATATGAAGACTAGCAAATTTATTCTCTGAAGCCTGATCATTTCCTAACCAATAAGAATTGTGAAGTGTTTGTTTTTTTGCGGCTGAGGGACTGCCTAAACTTTCACGGCCCCGTTTTTTCTGAGAAATCAGAGTCCAATTTTGATTGGGAAGTTGGTTTCGCGCGGTTTGGGATGTTGACGCCCCAAAATTAACTTGTGTGTGGGCTCCTATTTCACGAGCTAGTTCCTCTTCATCTGTCTCGTAGTTTGCTTTTTCATTTCCAGGTTTTTCCCCTTGTTTAGCTTGAAGGGCTGCAATATCCTTTTTCAGTTGCATGCACAGAAGTTCAACCTGCCGATTTCTCTGAACGAGTTCGGCATTTGATTTTTCCAAGACTTGAATTTTACTTTTCCTAAACAGACTTAGGCTATTTCGTGGAGTTTCAATTGTCGGACTATTTTTTGAATTTTTATTTCCGGAAGAAAAGAGATTTTCTAAAGAATTAGGACTATTCTTTGAATTTTCACCTCTATGTGGCGATTGGTTTACATTAAAATTATCTTTATTATTTTTTCTTGATTCTCTAGATTTTTCTTGAGGGGATTTTAAATTCCCATTTTTGTCCCCCGCATTTTTGCAATTTGGGGTGGGTGGCATCTCTTAAAAAAAAGAGCTTTTAATAAAAAGAGAGCTTTTAATAAAGCTCTTTTTTTATATTTTCCTAGATCTCTCTTAAGGAGTTTTTTTCTTCGTGCTGTAGTAATAAGCAATAACAAATAATTTGGGATACGAACAATCCAACAACAACAAAAAAAGCAAAACCATATGGTTAGAAGAGCGCCTTTTTTGTGAAGTGTTTATTTTTGTAAGAATAAGAATAAAGGTAGAACACAAAAATGGAAAAAATACGTCTCACCTTATAAGTTGTTGATATTTTGAAATATTTGTAGACGAAAGGTTAATACTCCAATAGATTGTAGTTAATTAACACTTTCTTACACAATTAATATAAATTGTTTTATGTTTTTATTTGATTTTCACTGTTTTTTTTTTTAATATTTTAGTAGAGCACTTTAAAATATTTTTATTTTGAATTTTGTTGAAAAACTTATTGTTAGAAAATTTTCCTGAAAAAATTACAATCGCTTTTGTATAATTTCAAAATGGATGGTTAAAATTTTTTTAAGTGTTTTTACATCAATAAAATATATTTTAGATTCTTAGATTGTATATCTGAAATCAGCAGATTTTTATGCTTAAATCAAAAGATTTTTCTGCTTAAATCAGCAGATTTTTCAGCTCAATTCATCGGATTTTACCGCTTTTTCCAGTATTTTTAATTTCCCGGGATCCCGCAAAAAAATTCCCGGGAAAGCGGGAAATCAAAATACCGGGATTTCCCGGGAAATCCCGGGACGGGAATTCCCGGGAAAAAACCCTAACCCCTGGGTTTAAGTTGGTGGTTGCCAAAGGTGAGGGCTCACCAAGAGCCTGCATCTTGGCAAAAAATGGCTTAAATATATTCTTTTTATCAACTTTTAGTGATATGGATGTTACAGCGGCTAGCTTAGAGCTTCATGGGAAGTCTATTTGGCTCGCCTCTGCGTATTTTCCTAATCCGGGGTCAATACCCCCGGAGAAGGTTGTCGGTCTAATTCGGGAGTCTGAATCTAGGGGACACCAGTTAGTAGTGTGTTGTGATGCTAACGCACATCATTCGATATGGGGAAGTACAGACACAAATGATAGAGGCGAATCACTTTTGGAGTTTTTGTAAAGCACTAACCTGTATATTTGTAACAAGGGTGGTGAACCAACTTTCGTTACAAGTACGCGGCAAGAGGTTCTTGACGTAACACTTGTATCAGATACATTGTCTGATAGAATTGATGACTGGAGAGTTTTGGAAGAGCATTCTTTCTCAGATCATCGCTACATTGAGTTTTTACTCAGGGAGCGTGCCCCGGTTGAGACAGTCTCTAGAAATCTGAGGAGAACAAACTGGGTGAAATATAGGGAGACTTTTTCTTTGCTTTTGGATGAAGTAACCTTATCTGAACCACATAGTTTGGCGGAAATTGACTATCTGGTTGACCATATAACAAATGTTTGTAATAGGTGCCTGGATGCGTCTTGCCCTTCTGCAAAGCCTAGAGGGAAAAATAAACACCTTGGTGGTCAAATGAGTTGCAGACGAGCAGAGATTCCTGCAGAAAGCTCTTTAATAAGGCTAAATTTTCAAGAGCGGACGAGGACTGGTCTGCATACAGGCTGCAACTTAAGAGTTATAAAAAGATGATCAGAAATGCAAAATGTGATTCTTGGAAAAACTTCTGTGGAAACATAGAAGTCGTTTCTGAGGCATCCAGGCTGCGCAAGGTTCTGGCTTCTTCTCCTTGCACCCTGGGATACCTGAAAGATCCTAATGGGGTGTGGTCTTCCTCCAGTGGAGATTCGCTGGATCTCCTTTTAAACACGCATTTTCCAGGCAATTCCATGACGCCGTTTCAAGCTTTGGAACGTTCTGACGCCCAAGCATCTGAAATTGCTTCGGAAATAATAAATATGCCAACATTAATCTGGGCGATAAAAAGCTTCAGGCCCTATAAATCCCCGGGACCTGATGGTATAATCCCGGCTGAGTTGCAGCAAGTGTCGGACTATATAGCCCCGTTGCTGTATAATCTATACACAGCATGCATCAACTGGTCGTATATTCCTTTAAAATGGAGGGATACCAGAGTCGTATTTATCCCGAAGGCTGGGAAAAGTTCCCACACAGCTCCGAAGGATTTCAGACCAATTAGTCTGTCTTCTTTTTTGTTAAAGACAATGGAACGAATGATAGACTCATATTTGCGTAGAGTGATTGACCCGAGGTTGCTTTCGACAAAGCAACATGCATACAGCAAGGGACGATCAACGGAAACAGCTCTTCATGAGCTCGTTGGTACCATCGAGAGATCGCTTTCGGTAAAGGAGTACACTATGGTGGCCTTTCTTGATATTGAGGGGGCTTTTAATAATGTCATCCCAGAATCGATAATATTGGCATTGTCTGGTCTGGGAGTAAAGCGTGAAATCGTTTTAATGGTGGAAAGCCTACTTGCCAGTAGACGTATAACGTCTGAATTGGGAGCGTCCGTCATATCTCGATTTGTCAATAGGGGCACACCACAAGGAGGTGTTCTTTCGCCGCTTCTTTGGAACCTGGCACTGAACTCAATGCTACTATCTCTAGAAGCACGTGGTTGTCATGTTGTCGCATATGCTGACGATGTCGCGATAGCGGTAAAGGGGAAGCATCTGCCAACATTGCGGGACATTCTTCAGGGTGCTCTGAAAGATCTGTCTAAATGGGCAAGAGACTGTGGTCTAGGAGTTAATCCTAGTAAAACAGAGCTTGTTTTATTTACAAGGAAAAATAAGATTCCTGCTTTCGATCCTATTTCTCTGGACGGTACTGAAATCACCTTCTCAGATGGAGCCAAGTATCTTGGAGTATTTCTAGATAGGAAGCTGAATTTCAGGCGTAATATTGAGGAATGGGTGAGAAAAGCAACGATTGCTTTGTATTCCTGTAAAAGGGCCATTGGAAAACGATGGGGTTTTAGCCCTCAAGTCGTTCATTGGATCTATACAGCAGTGGTGCGTCCAATTTTGCTGTATGGAATCATTGTCTGGTGGCCTGCTTTAGAAACAAAAGCGAACTGTGTCTTTATCACGAAGGTACAGAGAATGGCGTCAATGTGCATCACTGGTGCTCTTCGTACTACACCTACGGCTGCATTAGAAATCCTCCTTCACCTGATACCCTTGGACATATTGGGTAGGCAGTATGCAGCTGCGTCGGCAATTCGACTTAATAGTACGCTGCAATGGAGGAGCAGCGATTGTGGCCATAGCGCGATCTTGAAAAAGATAACAATACCACAAAATGTGGATTGTGCTCCCTCTTTGAGCCTCTTTGAGCGCCACTTTACCACTATGATACCATCCAGGGAGTCTTGGATGGGGGATACTCCGGGTAGTGGAGCTACCATAAATTTTTACACAGATGGATCGAGGCTGCACGAACAAGTGGGCTTTGGAGTCTATTCGGAAGAGCTTGGGTTGAGCCTGGCTCGTAGATTGCCAGATCATTGCAGTGTTTACCAGGCAGAGATGCTGGCAATAAAGGAAGTGGCTGACTGGTTGAGCTGCAATGTCTTGTCTACAACCGCAGTCAACATCTATACTGACAGTCAAGCCGCGGTCAAGTCCCTGGATTCAATGTTTCTGAAAACAAGATCTGCCCTTAACTGCCGCACGTCTTTAAATGAGATGGCCAAGCAGTTTAACATACGACTCATATGGGTCCCAGGGCACAGTGACATTCCAGGGAATTGCAAAGCCGATGAGCTTGCAAGACTAGGAACTACCTTACAGGTTCCAACAGAATTGGAATGTGTTGGTATGCCTCTAGAAACTTGCAAGCAAAACCTACGGCTTTGTTCTGCGACGGAGACCAATCAAAGATGGGCAAATGGATGGACGTGTGAGACAACACGACTGATTTGGCCTTCTCTTAATCAGGGGCGCACAAGTGAGCTGATATCGCTTCCAAGAGGAGAGATTTCGACGGTGGTTTCTATAATTACCGGACACTGTCTTATAGGGAAGCACGCAGAGCGGTTAAATGTGCCGTCGAATGACTTTTGCCGAAGTTGCATGGATGAAGAGGAGTTGGAAACTATCGAACACTTTATTTGCCATTGCCCGGCACTTTCTGGTCAGCGACTTGCTTCACTGGGATCTAGGGAGCTGTACGATCTTTCTGATTTGTCGGATGTCAAAATTCAACATCTAAGGAGCTTCATAAGAAGCTCAAACTGGTTTAATGACAGGGACTAGTAGGGAAACCTATTACGATCCCGTGGTATCACAACGGACCTCAGAGTCTACGTGTGTTGACGTAAAACGTCAGCAGCCACTTACAACCTAACCTAACCAGGTTTTTGAGAAAATTTATGTCAAAGTTCTCAAAAACGTGTTTTTGGGCATTTTTGAGACGGTTTGTGATAGAGTGGAAATTTTGGTACCATTTTGTTAAGTTCAAAATGCCCTTTCATTGTAAATACGAGTGTGTTTCTTTCGAAAAGTCACGGAATTATTTCTCTGCCCTCATATTAAAAAAAAATCATTTAAAAAAATTTATAAAAAAAAAACTTTTTTTTTTTTAATTTAAGACATTATATTTCCGCTCCCTTTGATATGTTTTTAGAACTTTTTTAAGAGTTCAAAAAACGTCCGTTGTTTTAATTTTTGGTGTAGAATCGAATGGTGAAATCAGATTTGCAATATTTCAGCCGCTTTTGCTCTTCAGAAAAATCAGCTCAAAATCCGCGTTTTTAGATGCATTAAACCACCCCAAGGAGCGAACATTTTTCCAAAAAAATACCACCATTGTGGTATTGTCAAAAATTTAAAAATTAACTCTAATATTTGTGAAGTTTTTTAACGAAAACAAAAACTCGTTAGGGGGTACGCGGCTGATAAAATTTAAAATTAGGGGTACGCGAGGCAAAAAGGTTGGTAACCGCTGGTATAGAGTACAATTTTTAATTTGTTAATAACTTTGTTGGGTTTGATTGAATTGGGCTAAAATTGATTAAAAATTGTATTTCTAGTTGCGTTCATTGGCGATTTCGCAATTCAGATGTTTTTTTAATTTTTGGCTATAAAATCGCTAATTTTTATTATGTGGCCCTAGTTTTTTGTAAGGACGAGTAGGTTAATAAAATACGCCAGAATCTAAAATACCGATTTTGAATTTTTTGTTAGTTAGGGCATTTTGCATTTTAGGTAACGATGTGTCTTGTGGTCATAGGCTGGTAAAGTTCGGAAATACGCAAAATCGGACCAGGGGGAATAGTTCCCCCTTGAAGAACTAATCCAACCTCTGAAAGACTCCTTTTTCGCATTTTTTGTTAAGGAAATGCTAGGAGAAGATGCTGCACTTGGATCCAGGTGATTGGAAAATGTAATCCCATTAAAATTTGAAACGATGATGTATGGATTTACCACACCATTTGGTTTAAAAATTAGTTATAACGACAAAACGGTTTTTAGTGTGTATACACTAGGGTTATAACTTTTTCCATTTTTTGCAAATATCAAAAAGTCCATCCCATAGTCGTATAGGCCATGAAAAAATATTAAGAAATGATGTCATACTTTTTCGCGATCGTTAAAAAAGTTCACGCACCAAACGCGATGAAGTTTTGAATATTAGTTTTTCTTTTAAGTATAAACAAATTAAATTTATTTGGAAAATATTTAGGATTTTCTTGTAATTTCATTAATAAAAAACAAAATCTCATCAATTGAATGGAGGGCGCGAAAACATCGCGATATTATGACGCTATTTCGCGAATTTTTTAAATAAGCTAAATTTTAGTGTCAAGTGATAGGTGCTATGAGGCAGTAATTCTTTTCAGCAACTAAAGATTATAATCGCGGAATTTTGGTGCTTTTTCGCGGATTTTATAAATAAGTTAAATGTTGGTTCCTTCTGATATGTAGTCATGAGTGTATGATAATTTTCAAATAATTTAGATATGACGTCATAATATAAAATTTTTAAAACAAAAAAATAAAAAAAATCATTCATGGGGGAGTTTTAGAAATTGCATTCGGTGCGTGAACTTTTTTCACCGAAATGACCGAAAAAATAGATTTTTATTATCTGTACAACATTGCCCATAGCGTGGTGGGATGGACTTTTTTTGTCCAAAAAAAGTTATAACTAGGGATGAGATTTACATGCAAATGCATGTTTTTTGTCGATAGTCTAAAAACGATATCGACCAATTATCTTTCCGAATCAAGAAATTTGCGCTAAAATGGCATCGATTTGTTTTTGCATATTTGTCCATATTTTGGTGAAAATGCATATTTTTACATATTTTGGCTTAAAATGCATATTTTGTGCATATTTCCAACTTTTAAGTGCATATTTTTTATATATTTTGGCATAAATTAGCAAAATCACAAACTGATTTTTTTTTTGTTACAAAAACTATTTTAAATTTTAAAAATTTATTTTCAAAATAATAAAAATTATTTTTTCTTTTTAATTTTTTTTATAGATTGTCTTAATTTCTAACAAAAATCTTTCTTATATAAAGTTTCAAATGTTACTATTTAAACCCGTCTTTATTTTTAGATTTTTAAGAAGTTTTTCCTATGAAAACAAGATTTTTATTGCACACTTTTTACTTTTTAGTGCATATTTTTAGGTTTTTTAGTGCATATTTTGAATTTTTTAGCGCATATTTTAAGCGCATATTTTAAGCGCATATTTTAGATTTTTTAGTGCATGAAAATCTCATCCCTAGTTATAACCCTAGTGTACACATCGTATAAGTTGACCTTAAAGCAAGTTGTATCGTCGAATATTTAAATTCTCCTCGCAAACATAAAAAATAAAATTAGAAAATTAAAGTTTCTTCATAATCTCAGATATGAATAAACTTTTAACCATTTTTTTCCATTAATAGGATGTATCAATCTTACTTTCTTTTGTCATTTAAATTCCAATTTGATTTAAAAGAATTTCGTTCTTACAAATAAAATTAAGAAAACAACATGTTTTTTTTTTGTTATTTTTTTTTGTAACATATCAACTAGGAGTAAAAGTTGTACGTGATCATATTTGGTATGTAAGTTTTGTCTGCAGACTTTTTTCCTAGAAACAGGACGTGTAGGAATTTACAAACAACTATCGACATGTGTAACAACAACAAATAGTGCACGTCACAATAAAGAAAAATTTAATTTATCCACATCAGTTCCAGTTTTACATGTGTATTCGTGTAGGAATATCCTTAAAAAAGGAAATAAAGCAATACGAAAAAAAAATTTTGTTTTACTTTAATATTGATTTAAATTCAGTTTAAGAATTTCTTCGAAATAATTTATTTTTAACGTTATTAATTAATCATATTCTTTTAAAGTATTCACGCTCATTTTCAATATTCATGCCAACAATCCATCCTCGCCGTCAATCCACACTAAAACAGCCAAGCACTCCCTTTTTTAATGATTTTTTAATATGAACTTTTTCCGTCTTCACTCTTTCCCTAGTTCACTAGATGCTCATTTCATCGTTGGAAAAAGGGCACTGGTTAACAACATTTTAACAACTCATTAATAAATTGGGGTTAAAATTCCATTACTCAAAACAGAACAATCAGTAACACTGCAGTGGATGGGGATGGTGCTCTCATATACACCCACATCATAAATCTCTGTCATTTTGTTTGTTCTTAATGTTAAAATATTGATTTAATAAACGCGAATGTCTAATCTAAAGTTACCAAACAAATTGACGTCGCTTTATTTAATTAGTGGCGGCAGTGGCATATTTGAAAATTTGTTAATTATTCTGCATTAAGTGCATTTGATAGAATGCCTTGAAAAGGGATTTATAATTGAATTATAAACACAGCTGTGTGTGTATTAGTTCAATGCTATTAATATTAATTAACACAATAACCCAACAAACATTTACCTTTGAAATACATTGAATATTATATTGATAGCAAGTTTAAAATTTAAACCTTAGCCTTGAAAACCAGTTGAAAATAACATAATTCTAAACGTGAAAACAATAGCATTCTCAAAGAAAATGGCATGTTAGTTCTCAAGTAAAATTTTCAAGTTTATTTAGATTTGATATATAGTTTGAGATTTTTTGAATGTATAATGTTTCTCCAATGTACACAAATATTTTTAGCTTGAAAATATACTTACTATCTAATTGAATTTTAGTGTAGTTTTCAAAGATTTCTCAGCCTTATTTATAATGTTAATTTTACATTATTTTTCAAATGAACCTCAATACTATTTTTTATTAAAAAAAACTGTAAATACGAATTTTAATAATATTTGCTATTTATTTGCACTAAAAATTGTTAGTAAAAAAATTACATGGAATGCCATTTTTGAGGTCGTCTCCTTCCAGGTCTTCTTCTTCAGCCGTCTGCTCATTAAAATTCGAAATCTTTAAAGAAAAGAAAAGACGTTATTAAATGTATAACTTTTTTTTGATAAACTCATGTGTACTTACTTTTTAAACGTTTATGCAAGTTTTTATAATGCATAAAAATGCATAAAAATACATAAAATTTCTATATTTTTCATCTTAATTTTCAAAACAAAATTTTAAGTTTTCTGACAATTTGAAATTCGGAATTGAACAACATTTGAAAACAAAATTATTTCCACCCATAATCAATGTTTGATATTAGGTTTGAGAAACATTACAAATCAATTTGATGTTTATACTTTTTTGAAAAGAATTAATAGCATAGGAAAAAACAAATATTTCCAACATGTTTCAAATTTAGTTTAAATGTTTAAATTTTTGTCACTGAAAACAATTTGAAAAACACCCTTGATATTTAGTGCCAGTTTGATTTTTTTTCAAAGGCTGGAATTGATGTTTGTTGGGAAGGATTAGAAATTTATAAGATTTTGTTTATTAGCTGTTGGATTGAAAAATTAAAAAAAAAATAAAACTCTTTAACACATCCCAACAAACATCAATTCCAGCCTTTGAAAAAAAATCAAACTGGCACTAAATATCAAGGGTGTATTGAGGTTCATTTGAAAAATAATGTAAAATTAACATTATAAATAAGGCTGAGAAATCTTTGAAAACTACACTAAAATTCAATTAGATAGTAAGTATATTTTCAAGCTAAAAATATTTGTGTACATTGGAGAAACATTATACATTCAAAAAATCTCAAACTATATATCAAATCTAAATAAACTTGAAAATTTTACTTGAGAACTAACATGCCATTTTCTTTGAGAATGCTATTGTTTTCACGTTGAGAATTATGTTATTTTCAACTGGTTTTCAAGGCTAAGGTTTAAATTTTAAACTTGCTATCAATATAATATTCAATGTATTTCAAAGGTAAATGTTTGTTGGGATGATATATTTTACAAACCTAATTTTTTTTAGTATTGTAAATATTTTAGTTTTCATATATTTTTTTTATAAAAACTCCAAATTTTGAGCAAATTTTCGATTTTAAAAGTCATTTATATCGAAAAAGAAACTGTAAAATATGTATCATTCTACACTTTTGGCCTTTGAAATTTTATGCAGAAAATTTTTGTAGAACATTTAAACCTTTTAAACCAGCGGTTACCAAAATGTGGTAAGCATACCACTAGGGGGTACGCGAAACTGTCCGCGGAGGTACGCAAAATTTTAGTAATTTGGACATTCGTTTTAGATTAAGAGCTAATACACCTCAATTCAACCGAAAAAAAGTAGCATTTTTGACCTTATCCCTTTCAAATTTGATGAAACTTGGAATATAGTTGGGTCCTTACAAAAAAATTATTGTGTAAAAATGTTGGACTTCTGGTAGTTTTTCTTCCCGAGATATAAGGCATTCCACACCAAATGTCCCGCTACAGAAAAACATATGTCCCGTAAATTTCTGAATAGGTTGTTTGGATAGCCCTATATGGAACTAAGAAAATTGCGTTTTCGGTTTTTAAATTTTTCAAAAACTGGGCTTAGAAGGCATGGTCAAATATTGGAAAAATGGTAAAATTTGTGGCGAGTTGCCTTGATTAAATATTTATCACACTAAAACGGAATGCACCACAATCTTAAAAATTTACATTCTTATATAGTTTCGTATGGGCTATCGAATAAATTTTTTTTCCTTGAAAAATTTTCAGAACCCGTTCTGAAATTTTCCATTTTTTAAAAAAGTCAATTTATCAAAAATCCGGCCACTTTTTTTTCTTTTTTTTAATTTTTTTTTTTAAAGTTTAGATGTTTGTCCATTCACATGATGCAAATGCGCATCACACTAACTGGGGGAGTACTGATATAAATAAAAGAGGTGAGTCGCTTTTAGAATTTGTGTTTAACAATAATATTAACATTGCGAATAAAGGAGATGAACCAACGTTCAGAAATGCTATCAGATCTGAGGTCCTGGATCTCACTATGACTAGCTCCAATCTAGCGTTCTCTATCTCTAACTGGCATGTTTCTGATGCACTATCCATGTCTGATCACCAATATCTGGTATTCGACCTGGTTAGCGCAATGGAATCAGACCAGACTTATCGCAATCCTAGGAAAACTAACTGGGATAACTATCGTAATAATCTTGATATTAACGTTGATCAATCGACCGAACTCATTAGGAGTACATATGAGATAGATCAGGGAAGTATCGAATTACATTCAAATATGACACTAGCTTATGAGAAAAGCTGTCCACTTAAGACCAGGAAGGTTAAGAGGGATGTTCCATGGTGGAACAACGGTCTTGAACAGCTTAGACAGGAGGCTAGGAGATTATTCAATAGGGCTAAACAAACAGGTGATTGGGTAACCTACAGGAAGGCACTAACAGAATACAATCGAGAAATTCGACGATCCAAGAGGACTACGTGGCGCGACTACTGTGAGAAAATAAATGATCTTCCAGAAGCCGTGCGACTGCAAAAAGCCCTCTCTCAAGACCATTCAAATGGCCTATGTACTTTAAAAAGACAAAATGGGTCTTACACTGAATCTCCTCTTGAAACTTGTAAACTTCTATTGGAAACTCATTTTCCAGGATGCATGTCCGTTAGTGAACCATCACCAGTCATAAGAATCCCATCTTTGACTGGTCGTGACATTCGCTTAACGAACAGCATATTCAGAAGTGAACGAGTTAAATGGGCGATCAGTAAGTTTTCCTCCTTCAAATCACCTGGCCCGGACGGGATCTACCCATGTCTACTTCAGAGGGGAATGGATATCATCGTTCCTCAACTGATTAGATTATTTAGATCTAGCCTTTTATTTGGCTACGTCCCGGAACCTTGGAGAGAGGTAAAAGTGGTATTTATACCTAAGGCGGGGAAGAAATCTGAACAACTGGCTAAATCATACAGACCAATTAGTCTCAGCTCATTCTTCCTTAAAACTATGGAGAAACTATTGGACTGCTTTATCAGAGAAACTTGCTTGAATAGCAAACCGATACATAAGTTTCAATTTGCATATCAACCGGGAAAATCTACTGAAACTGCAGTCCATCATGTTGTCGGAACGATTGAAAAGGCCATAGAAGCAAAACAAATTGCACTCTGCGCCTTTATCGATATACAAGGAGCTTTCGATAATACATCTTATGATGCTATTAAGAAAGCTATGATAAGAAAGGATATTCCTAGACTTATAATAAATTGGACTCTGGAGAGGCTAACATCCAGAGTGATTACGTTTGATCTCGGCGGCACATCTATGACCATCAACGCTACAAGGGGATGCCCACAAGGTGGTGTATTATCACCTTTGTTGTGGACTTTGGTCATAGATGAGCTGCTCGAAGAACTTAATAGCTCTGGTTTTAGGACCTTTGGATACGCTGACGATCTTGTTATTGCGGTCTCTGGCTGGCATGAGCCGACTATCTCGAACCGCATGCAACAAGCTCTCGATATGACTCAAAATTGGTGTCAGTCAAAGGGGTTATCAATTAACCCATCCAAAACTATACTAATACCGTTCTATAGGAAAAGGAAACTCAAACTTACCATGCCAACTTTAAATGACATAACAATAGGATTTTCAGATGAGGTGAAATACCTTGGGATTACATTGGATAAATCCTTGTTATGGAACCAACATCTAAATAATTTGACCATAAAAGCCACAAGAGCCACATATGCCTGTCAGAGACTTTTTGGGAAAACATGGGGACTGAAACCGCATATGATCTTCTGGTCTTTCAACACTATTGTGAAACCTATGCTAACATACGCTGCTCTAGTATGGTGGCCCAAGGTGGAACAAAGTACGGCCAGAACTATATTGGACAAAGTCTACAGACTCGTCTGCATTGGCATTACCGGTGCTGGTAAAACATGCCCAACTTATGCCATTGGGGCCCTACTCAACATTCCACCGTTACATATTTCTGTAATGGAGAATGCTATGAAAAGCGCCCTAAGGCTGACGGAACTTGGTAATATGAAGGAAGGTGACATACGGGGACATTTGAGAATTGCCAAATTTCTCATTGATGACCCTATTTTAAAGGTCATGGACAGAATATTACCGACACGAGTATTTATTAGAAACTTTGATACTAAAATCCTTGATCGGAGCGTGTGGGACCCATGACCTGGGACCCAGAGCCTAGTTCCATTATATGGTATACAGACGGGTACAAGCAAACCAATAAGGATACAGGGGCGGGTATCTTCGGACCAAATTTCCAACGTGCTCTACCCATGGGAAAATCACCATCAATTTTTCAGGCAGAATTGTATGCTATTCACATATGTGCAACCGAATGTCTTCGGAGAAAAACAAATGGTTCCCATATATACATAATGTCTGACAGTCAGGCTGCACTAAAAGCTCTTATAGCTTATGAGGTGACATCCGGACTGGTAATGAACTGTATTGAGTCACTTAACGAACTAGGACGACATAACGACCTAACACTCGTATGGATTCCGGGACATGAGGGTCACACGGGAAACGAACGCGCTGACTGTTTGGCAAATTGCGGTGCCAGGCGACCCTTTATTGGCCCTGAACCATTCTTTGGTTTGCCATCGGGACATGTTAGGGAAAAACTCAAAATATGGAGTGGATCTAAGTTCATGGAACATTGGAACTATTGCGCTGGCCAGCGGCAGGCAAAAAGATTCATAATTCCATCCAACACCGTATCTAAACGATTACTGTCTTTGGACAAAAAGGATCTTCGAATCCTAACGTCCTATCTAACTGGACATTGTAACCTACGTTACCAACTTAAAAAGAAAAATCTATCTGACACGGACACGTGCAGATTCTGCGAGATAGAGGAGGAGACAGCAGAACATATACTTTGTACATGCCCAAGACTGACTGGTAGAAGACTTCAACATCTAGGGGGACAATTAATATCTCCGACTGACGTGTGGAACTCTCTGCCAAATAGGATTCTCGGCTTTATTAGAAGCCTGAATATTTAGGGCACCCTTTCTAGGCTGCACAATAGATATTTTTGGTCGCAGTGCATAGGGCCTCTTTAATCTAATCTAATCCACACAAAAAAAATCAGAAATGTATTTTTCGTTTTTTTCGAGAAAATCGCATTTGAATTGTAAATTTCATAACAATTTTGTAATTTGCTTGTATTTTCTTGTTTTAACGTGTCGAATGAGTAATATTAATTGCATGATAAAGGGTCGCCTGGCACCGCAATTTGCCAAACAGTCAGCGCGTTCGTTTCCCGTGTGACCCTCATGTCCCGGAATCCATACGAGTGTTAGGTCGTTATGTCGTCCTAGTTCGTTAAGTGACTCAATACAGTTCATTACCAGTCCGGATGTCACCTCATAAGCTATAAGAGCTTTTAGTGCAGCCTGACTGTCAGACATTATGTATATATGGGAACCATTTGTTTTTCTCCGAAGATATTCGGTTGCACATATGTGAATAGCATACAATTCTGCCTGAAAAATTGATGGTGATTTTCCCATGGGTAGAGCACGTTGGAAATTTGGTCCGAAGATTAAAACAAGAAAATACAAGCAAATTACAAAATTGTTATGAAATTTAAAATTCAAATGCGATTTTCTCGAAAAAAAACGAAAAATACATTTCTGATTTTTTTTGTGTGGATGGACAAACATCTAAACTTAAAAAAAAAAAAATTAAAAAAAGAAAAAAAAGTGGCCGGATTTTTGATAAATTGACTTTTTTAAAAAATGGAAAATTTCAGAACGGGTTCTGAAAATTTTTCAAGAAAAAAAAATTATTCGATAGCCCATACGAAACTATATAAGAATGTAAATTTTTAAGATTGTGGTGCATTCCGTTTTAATGTGATAAATATTTAATCAAGGCAACTCGCCACAAATTTGACCATTTTACCAATATTTGACCACGCCTCCTAAGCCCACCTTTTGAAAAATTGAAAAACCGAAAACGCAATTTTCTAAGTTCCATATAGGACTATCCATACAAGCTATTCAGAAGTTTATGGTACACGTGTTTTTTTTCGCTGGACATTTGGTGTGGAATGCCTCATATGTGGTGTTGAAAATTGGCAAAATTGTATATATTTGACAAAAGTGTTCTGAAATAAATAAAGATAACTCGAAAAGTAATTATAATAAAGGTCTCAGTCAGGTTGCATATAATACGTAATGAGACAGCTTTTAAAATGGCATTCCCCAAGATTTTTTTTGAAAAAGGTCAGAGGTCATTGGTTTTAACCTTAATTTTTGGAGAGCTATAGCTCAAAAAACGAACGAACGGGTCACCTATAGTACTTAAGTTTAAATTTTCAGGATGGAGATCTCATTGGAACTTTTAATATTAATAGAAACATAGTGACAGGAAAGAAAAGGCGTTGTATTTTCCCTTAGAAAAACAAATATTTTTTTTGTCTTTGAGATTCTGGTACCAAGGCTCACTTTTCTGAATGTTTTTAAAGTGCTGAGTCCATATATGACCTTTGTTTTAGTTTTCGAGATATTTGCACATAAATGTGCGAAAATTGCTAAAATGCTGTTGTTGTGGTTTTTTGAACATTTAGGTGCATATATCTTGACAAGTAATAGCGATAGGCCAGTTCAAAGGTCATATTTGGACTCTAAAACATTCATAAAAGTGAACTTTGGTACCAGAATCTCAAAGACAAAAATTTTTTTTTTCTAGGGGAAAATACACCGCTTTTTCTTTCCTGTCGCTATGTTTCTATTAATATTAAAAGTTCCAATGAAGTCTCCATCCTGAAAATTTTAACATAAGTAGTATAAGTGATTTTTAACAACATTTTTTTCCAAAATTAAAAAAAAATCGTTTTTTGAGATATAGCTCTCCAAAAATTAAGGTTAAAACCAATGACCTTTGACCTTTTTCAAAAAAAATCTTGGGGAACGCCATTTTAAAGGCTGTCTCAATACCTATCATTTGAAACGTGAATGACACCAATATTGTTATTTCCTTTCGAGATATATTTATTTATGTCAGAACACTTTTGTCAAATATATACGATTTTGTTAATTTTCAAGACCGCATATCTCGAATACTGGAATGACCGGAAGCCTCAAAAATTGGCAAAATCTCATTTTTGTTAAATTAAACCCCAGTACATAATTTCATTAAATTTGGAGAGTGTGCGGTCAACTCGTCGGATGAATTGAGATGTTTTAGCTCTTAATCTTTAAATGCTGGCTTTCAAAGTTTTCCATAACGTCAGGTTTTTAAAAAAGTTGAGGTCAAAGTTCACATAAAACATATTTTCTTGTAATTAAGAGAGCATTTTTTGCAATATTTTTGGATCATATTTTGAGATCTGAACGCTTTTTTTCGATTAACCTTTCGATGCTGATTCCGACTATGGTTAGGTTAGGTTGGATGGGCGTCCGCCATTTTGGCGAATTCACTCGGAGGCCATAAGGTCCATTGTGATTCCCTTAATCATATTTCCCTACCTCAGCAGAAATAAATCGAGATTTTGGCGACACAGCATCTGTTTATAGCATACCGTAGCGCATCCAAAGAGCGCTCTTAGGGATGCAGTAAAAGGAAGGGGAAAAAATTTTAATTTTTTTTTAAGATTTTTTATATAAAACTTATAATGTGTAATTATTTTTTGATAAAATTTTACACTTGCTTTCCTTTTTAATATTTTTAACACTTTTTGAATAAAAAAACATAAGTTTTAGACAAAGACACATGATTTGACTGCATCATTATTGCGCATTAATCAGCGCTGCAAAGAACGCTTCAATCATACACTTAAAAAATTATGTTAGTAAAATCAACTGAAAATGTCAGTTAAAATAACTACTTTGTAAGTTGTTTTGGGGTCAACTACTTTTTCAGTTAAATCAACTAACAATGTTAGTTATTTTAACTGACAAAAAACAACTGACTTATGTAGTAAAAACTACTTACATTTGTAGTCAAAACAACTAAAATGTAGTAAAAATAAAAAAATCAATATATAATTTTTTTTTTTCAAAATATTTTTCAGAAAAAAAAAATTGAAGACAAAATTTTTCCAAGTTTTTTTTTTAAAAAAAAGTTATGAAAAATAAAAATATCGAAATTTTTTTTTTTTTTAGAAAAAAAACTTTAAAACTTTTCAGAGATAAAATAAATAAAATTAACTACTTTAAATAACTGTTACTACATCACAGTACTTTTTTGTTAGTTGTTCAAAAAAACGACTTAAAATAACTAACAGAAATAGTTGTTTGATATTTTTCATACAAAAACAACTGACTTTGTAGTTGAAAACAACTAACTACTGTAAAATATACAAATAACTAACATGTAGTAACTTACATAATTTTCTGAGTGTAGCATCTTTGACCGCTGTTCCGAAAAAAAATCCCATAAAAAATGTGAAAATGAAAATTTCCGATATTTTTTTGATGTTCACTTCCGATTTTTTTTTTTTTCATTTTGTTTCACATAAATAAAGTTTTGTAAAATAAAACGAATGAATTTTTTTGTTATATTTTTTTAAATTTTAGTTATTTGATTTCAACTTTGAATTTACAGCATCTTTATTCTGCTTAAATCAGCTCTACAAAGATACATGAATTCACTGCATCTTTAATCTGCTTAAATCAGCGCTAAAAAGATACATGAATTTACAGCATCTTTATTCTGCTTAAATCAGCGCTCTAAAGACACGTGATTTCAGTGCATCTAAAGAGCGCTGTTTCTGTGTATCCAACTAGCGCTCTAAAGTGGGACATCGCCTTAGGGAATCATGCATGAATTCAGCGCAATTGGATGCGCTCCTTTACTCAAGTTCCCCTTCCAAAAGCTGCTGAACGTTCAGCAAAATTTCTGCTGGGTAGTAGTGTTGTAAAAGTATTGAGTATTTGAGTACCGAGTACTCAATACTGCCTATTTTTTCGAGTACTCAATACTCAAAAGTAACTACTCAATACTTTCAGGGTTGTATTTGTCACTTAAAATGCATAATTAAACCAATAAAATACAACTATAAAAAGCAACTGTGTGCATGAGAAAATTTAAAATTTTTTTTTTCTGGAAAAATAATTTCTAAATTATTTAAAAATAATCTAATGGTGTTTTCTTTTCTGGCAACAAATTTGCCACGAGGTTGAAATTGCCTTATAAAACAGCTGAATTTGTCTGCCTTGTTTTGTAACAACAGCTGTTAAAAATAAACAGGGCAGAATATTGCTATTTTGTGTGTTCTATTCCAGACACATATAATGTTAAAGTTTATAGGTGTGAGTAAAACATTTAAAAAATGTACACGATAAGAATGCAACATGAATTGAATTGTGTTTAGAAGGCTTTTTTTAAATTTTTGAATTTCAAAAAAAGTATTGAGTAGTATCGAGTACTCAGTTGAAAAAGTATCGAGTAGTATTGAGTAGTCAAAAGTAACCACAATTTACAACACTACTGGGTAGTTCTACTTTTTAAACCACCACGTTTTCCTGAGGTATTCCGCTAGATACGTCAATGAGACACCGCTTAGGCAATCCAGGTCATCGAAAAATCTTTGCCCCAAGTGCTTAAGGCGGCTCCTTATTAGGCCCGGACATTCGCATAGCAAGTGCTTCACTGACTCCTCTTCCTCCACTTCCCCACAGCTTCTACAATAGTCCCAATCAGAAATTCCCATACGCACGGCCACTTGGCCAATTATACTGTGTCCTGTAAGTACTCCTACTAACAGACTAACCGTCCGTTTGCCAAAAGTAAGAAGACTTTTTGTCCTCTTAGGATTTGGCAGTGGCCACAGGGTTCTAGATATCCTGCACGTAGTGCGTGATAACCACCTATTCCTTATTCTATTCTCAGATATCCTATCAATTTCTTTCATCAATTCCACTATAAGAACCGATGCATCAGGTTCTACACGTTCTCCCACCGATTCAGAGCCATTCCTCGCACATTTATCAGCCAATTCGTTCCCAGCGACCGCACTATGGCCTGGAACTAGGGTTTCTATTCAGGAAAAATTTCCCGGGAAATAATTTTCTTAAAATCCCGGGATTTTTTCTTCGGGAATTTTCGGGAATTTGTCTCTAATTTTCTAAGAAAAATATATTTAATTTACACATTTTTAACACAATTTCAAATGATTTATTAAAAATAACATTTAATTTTTAAAGAAAAACTAGTAAGGATATGCTTCAGCTTGTATATTAGTTAGGCCTTATAATTATTTTTGTTTAATCGATTGTGTGGCCAAATACGGAATGAAACTGAATTTGACTTCGAAGGTTGGTTGCAAATTGGCAAAAGTTTTCTTAATCTAAAATTCCAATGATTTCTGCTTTTCGAAATTTAATATTTCATATTCAGATCAACAATTCTATATTTTAAAGAATATATTTCAGCTTAAAATTTTATATATGAAGTAAAAAGTCTGATATCCACATTATATTGGTGTTCTCATTTTGGTACAGATGCCTTTAACCGAAATATTTAAAATATTCGAAAGTTTAATTAAATATATCTTCAAAATATAATTCTACTGCTTCTTACGATTAAAGCCGTAGTCAAAATTAAAAAATGTTTCCAAAAAGTTGTTACAAACATATTTGTTGTAAAATTTCAAACCGAAAAAATTATACATATTTTTGAATTGTGAAAAATTTTGTATGGAGTGGAAATATGTCAATGCAAGTACTACAACCGTGATAAGGTCCAATATTTCTACAAAATTTTTATATGACAAAGTTCAAAATTCGTTTTAATTAAAAAATTCCCGGGAATTCCCGGGAATTCGATTTTTTTAAAACGATTTCCCGGGAATTGAAAAAGTTCGGGAATTTAGAAACCCTACCTGGAACCCAGATTAGCTTGATTGTGTGCTATCTGAATCTACGATTAGATTGTATACAATTCCTAACTATTCCCGATTTTACAGTATTTGACTCTATGGCAGTGTTGCCACTTTCTGGATAATTATCCAAAAGTAGGACAATTTCAAAATCCTTGGATAATTTTTGGATAATGATATTTTTTGTGTAATTTTTGTGTAATTTTACCTCAATAAATTACCAACTGTTTTTTATCATTTTATCGACATTTTTGGCTTAAAAAATCAAAGACAACAACTACTTTAAAAATGTTGATTACTAAATACAAGATAATAAATGACGAACAAGAATTTTTGGACCATTAAAACCGTACACAGAAAAAAATAAAAAAAATATTTGAGTAAATTTTTAATACTATTGAGTAAAAAATTACTCAATTTTGCACCAGTAAACGATTTAATAGTATTGAGTAAATTTTTAGTAAAAATTTATTAAATGTTTGGATAAAACTTTGAGTAAATTTTTAATTGACACAATTAAAAATTTACTCAAAATTTATCTATTTATTTTTTTAAAAGTTAAAAAAAAATTTATTTTTTTTTTACAAAAAAAAAAAAACAAAAAACTTGTTTTTTCAAACTTTACCAAACATATTTATGTCTCAAAAACATAGAAACATTTTATAAAGACGATTACAAACTTTCATATATATACACAAAAAACTATAAACTAAACGAGAATTCAAAAAACTATGAGAGTTTAAAAAAAATTAAAAAAAATATTAAATTTTTATTAAATTATTTACTTAAATTTTTTTTAAATTTTTAAGTAAATTTTTAATTGCGTCAATTAAAAAATTACTCAATTTTTGTTTTAAAATTTAAACAAGTGATTACTCAAATTTGTTTCCTCCATATTTTTTTCTGTGTAATTCATGACTTAGATGTCGAAAAACAACACTCTAATTTTTTTTTTTAATTAAAAATTGTTCTGGAGAATACCTATTCCCAAACGCGATAAATGTTGGCAAGTTGATTTATAATCATTTTTGTACTTAATTATTACAATTATATCAATATTAAAACCACTTATCATTATTAAGTTTATTTGTTTTTTATCCACGCTGCGCACAGTGCCACATTTGGCCAATCTAGCACGACAAAAATCAAAAAAAAAAGTTCCCCGATTTTCATGATATGTTTGTATGTATTATAGAACATTCCCAATAGCACGGAAATAATCATATAAGATCGATAATTCTGTTTGTTACTAACAGGTGGGTGCATAAAGTTGCATCTTGTAAAATCCTGTAACTAGTGTACATTATTTCGCATAAATTAAGTCGACTTTAAATTGTTGTAACTTTTGAACAAAAAGATATATTTATCCACTCTTTTTTGGTAATTTTAAAGGATATTTAAGTGCTTTAAGTCATATCTCTTCTTTTTTTTTTAAACAAATTTTTCTATTTTTTATTAAATTTTTAACAAAATACAAATTTTTTAAAAGAAAATTATATATTTATTTTTTCTGATGGAATAGAACTTTTGTGTTTGGTCCGTATTGGTCGCCGGACTTTTTCAGATGTATTGACCAATATCCATAGTACTTATTTGAACGGCTAACTTTTGCGACCGTCTGCGACGCCGACTACAGTGGGGCGATATGTAAACCTTGTTTTTACATATTTTTTAAACATATTTAAAAAAAGTGGGCGTGGCAGTTGTCTGACCGCCCCTTTTTTTGTGATATTATTTCTACAGACATTGAGAGTATATATACCAAATTTAAAGAAATTATAACCAAAATTACAAATTTAAAAAAAAAGTGGGCGTGGCCCTTAACCGGCCTCCCACATTTTTCATAATGTTATTTTCGAAGTCAAAACGAACATTTATACCGAATTTCAAGTCAATATAATTACAATTGGATTTTTGTCGTCCTAGATTGGCCAAATGTGGCACTGTGCGGCGGACTGAAAATTGTATCATTTGTTGAACAAGAATTCAAAAAAATCATCCAAAAAATGTCGTTTTACAGAGGTTGGTCAACTTTTTCAAGGGGAAACATTTTTCCACCTGGACCGATTTTGCCCATAATACAAATTCGTGCCAATCTTCAGGAGTATAGATATTTTATTTTGGACTGCAGTATGTCTTATACAGGCGGACGGACAAACATTCAGAGAATGTCTTAGAATCGATCAAGGATCAATTATGTAAATATACTTTAAGGGCTCTCTGACCGATATTTCGATATTTTTGTTTGCAATCCATCAACATAGACGCAAAGTTTTTTTTTTTGTTTATTTTGTATACCTTATTGCTTATTGCCACGAAAAAAATCAGGTGTAGACCAGAAGTTACAAATGGAATGACAAAATAAAAAATTTTGTGTAATTTCTAAGATTTTGGATAATTTTTTGTGTAATTTCCAATTCCATTGGTGGCAACACTGCTCTAAGGCCTTCAAAGCTGCGAAACTATCCACGAAAATGTTAATGACGCAAGTACGAAGGTCCCTTGTAATAATCATCTGCGCGGCTTTATCAATTGCAAGCACCTCAGCCTGGAAAACACTACACTTATCCGGAAGTCTCAATGAGACCCCGATTTCGAGGCATTCAGAGTAAACTCCCGAACCCGTACCCATCTCCATCTTTGATCCGTACGTAAAGATTGAGATTCCGACTATGGCTCCCAAGTTTTTCTATGATGTAAGGTTTTTGAGAAAATGTGTGTCAAAGTTCCCAAAAAAACGTGTTTTTGGGCATTTTTGAGACGAGATGTGATAGAGTGAACATTTTGGTACCATTTAGTTAAACTCAAAATGCCCTTTCATTGTATATTCAGGGGTGTTTCATTCGAAAAGTCACGGAATTATTGATCTTAGGGTTTGCAATGCGGTTTAAATCGTAACCGTAACCGCGGTTAACAGCACTATTTAACCGTAACCGCATAAAAAATCCTGCGGTTACGGTTAAATTTTAATTAACTTAATATTGGTAGGAAAACATTTTAAGATTAAGTAATACAAAATTTATAGAGACAAAAAATGCCTCACAGTCTGAAACTTACTCTTTTGCCAAAAGATCTCAGAATCTAAAAATTTGTCTGTAGAATAAATGTCTCAGAGTCTGAGCCATTTTCTAAAAAAAAAATGTCTGAGAGCCTTTGACTTTTTCTACAGAAAATATGCATTAGAGTCCAAAACTTTTTCTATAGAAGCAATGCCTCAGAAACTGTAACATTTTTCTACAGACAAAACTTTTTCTATAGAAAAAAATACTCAGACTCTGAAACAGTTTCTATAGAAAATATATATCGGAATCTAAGACTTTTTCTTTAGAAAAAATATCTCAGAATCTAAAACTGTTTCTATAGCAAACTTTTTCTTTAAAAAGAGTCGTAGAAACTGACCCCTTTGCTATAGAAATTTTTGAATCACAGAATCTCACTCACGAGCATATTTTTATACCCTTCAACCACAGTATGGGGTATACTCACTTTGTCATTCCGTGTGTAACGCATCGAAATATCGGTCTGGGACCCTATAAAGTATATATTTGATTGATCAGTGATCGATTCTAAGACATTCTAGCAATGTCCGTCTGTAGAGGACACGATACAGTCCAAAATAAAAGAGCTAGATTTTCGAAGTTTGGCACGAATATGTCTTATATTCCTAGGCAGGCTAAGTTCAAAAATGGGCAAAATCGGACCAAAGGGAAAAAGTTCCCCATTGGAGAACTAAACCAACCTAAGAAGAACCTCATTTTTTGCAGGGTTTTTTGTACTTTTGCTAAGCAAATGCAACATTCTTATCTCAGAAGTTCAAAATCGCAAGGGGAAGGTGCCCCCTAACGTCTCCCACCAACCCCCCCCCCCCAAAAAAACAGACGCCCCTGCAATTTTTTATTTTTTTTTTATTTATTTGCATGTCGGAGGGTATAAAAGATTCGGCACATCCGAATTTAACACACTTACTTGTTTTGTTTATTTCCTACTCCATCCTGTAGTTTAGGATATAAAACTCATAATCAGTTTTTTTCTGATTTTTTTAACTATCCGAAATTTTACCCCTTGTCCCAGCTTCATTTGTACCGATCGATTCCCAGGAAAATTTTTCAGAACCGATTCTGACAACACTTGTTCTAGAACAGGTTCTTCGGTAATCATACACTATTACACTTGAATTATTCGGAACAAGTTAAGTGAAAATTGTTGTAAAATATGTTCTCTGCAATCAAAGTTTCATTACATTTTGGTTCTCAGGAATTGAAAAAAAATTATGTGTCAAAAAAATTAAAAAATTAAATCATTTCTTTTTTTCTTAACCAAGAAAAAACATGAAATTCTCTTAAAATATCAGGATATAATCGTGAAAATTGCTAATAAAAAGGTGAGTAAGTAAAATTTTCATTATATGGGTCGGGTCAAATACTAATAATATTATGTTTTTTATTTTAGTTTGCAGAAAATCCATGTTCTAGCATGTCATTATTGTAAGGGCCAAAATGCAATTTTGGAGGCGCAAAAGGATATATGTGTGTTAAGAACTGTGAATACTTTATGTCAGATATGATTGTATTAATCTTTGTTTTATAAATTAATACAATTAAAAATATTTCTTTAATTCTTATTTCAGTTCCAAATTTTACTTCTAGAACCGATTCCAAAGAACAAAAATATGTTCTAATTTTGCTTACAAACACCTGTTATTTTTTGGGACAATCCCTTTGTAAAAAGAATCGGTGTTGCACAAGAATTAGAACAGGTTCTAGGGAAGTATAAGTTGTTCCACAATCGGTTCTTTGCAACCGAAAATTTTGCTGGGTTCATAATCACTTTTTGAGTCGATTTAGTGAGACAAATATATTTTTATACCCTCCAACCACAGTATGGGGGTATACTCACTTTGTCATGCCGTGTGTAACGCATCGAAATATCGGTCTGGGGCCCTATAAAGTATATATTTTATTCATCAGTGATCGATTCTAAGACATTCTAGAGATGTCCGTCTATCCGTCTGTAGAGGACACGATAGAGTCCAAAATAAAAGAGCTAGATTTTCAAAGTTTGGCACGAATATGTCTTATATTCCTAGGCAGGCTAAGTTCAGAAATGGGCAATTCCCGGGAAAAGACTAAGGGGAATTCCCGGGAATTTTTTTAATTTTTCCCGGGAAATCCGGGAATTTTATACAATAATCCATTTTATATAAAAAACGTTTATTTAATTTAGTTTTTAATATTTTTTTACATACAGGTACAATTACATTTGCTATTTTTTGTAGTTTTTCTATTTGGAAGAACAGTGCAAATATATATTCATAGGAAAACTGACCAAGTGTAAAAAGTATGACAATATCATGAAAAAACTTAAAAATTCAAAAAATATACGTCGGTTAATGATAATTTTGCTAAGACTGTCAAAAAAATATAAAAATTTTGAACCTAGAATTTACATTTCCAGAACAAATATTAAAAGTGCTGCCAACTATATTAGCTTTTGCTCGAATAACGCAGTTTTAAAGTTTTTTGCGATTTTTACACAGAAAAAAATATTCGATGGAAAAAAAACAATAAAATATTTGCCCAGCTTAAAATTTGACTTTCAATTAAATTTTACTTGAATCAATTAACCATTTGCTCAAATCTGAAAAATTCACAGTATGAAATATAAAAACAAAAAACTTATCAAAGTAGGCTTTGTCTAACAATGCGATGAGCGCTGTTGAGTTTTTTGTTTTAGTTTTCGTTAGTAGCCAAACAGAAAAGTACGTGAACGGACACATGACGAAGAAAAGAAAAATAATATAAAAAACAAAAAAAAAAAACAATTTAAAAAAAGATTGAAAAAAAACACTAAAATTGTATAATATTGATCAACCATTCACTCAAATCAAGCATTGGTTTAATCAAAAATAACCAAAAAATATTGATTAACCACTCACTCAAATCAAGCATTGGTTTAATCAAAAATAACAGAAGTATACCGATTAATCATTTGCTCAAATCAAACATTGGTTTAATCAAGGATCAGTCAATGACTGACCTACAATTTTAGTGCTTGATCCAACAATTTTCCTCATAAGCTGACTTTTAATTAAAATAATGCTCAACCTGGTGTATTTCGTGCTTGATTTAACAACTCATTTTTATCTGTGTAGCTATTTTTTGCGATTTTTTGTAGGGGAAAAAATTGCAATATTTTTTATGTTTTGTTTTATTGTATTTCAGGATTTTTAACTTTTATTTTTATACCCTCCACTCTAGTGATAGAGGGTATATATAAGTTTGTCATTCCGTTTGTAACACCTCGAAATATTGGTCTAGGACCCCATAAAGTATATATATTCATGATCCTCGATCGATTTTAAGACGATCTAGCGATGTCCGTCCGTCCGTCCGTCCGTCCGTCCGTCCGTCCGTCTGTCCGTCTGTCTGTCTGTCTGTCTGTCTGTCTGTCTGTTGAAAACACGCTAACTTTTGAAAGACTTTACGCAGGCTCCTGAAGTTTGGCATTTATGTTGGGCATTTACCTGGTCAGGTTGGTATTGCAATCCAGCGAAATCGGTCCAGTGGTTCAAAAGTTATAAGCAAATGAGTGAATTTCGGCAAGGGTTTTTTTGGAATTTACGAGATAAAACACACGGTAACTTTCGAACGGCAATTCTGAGGGTGCTGAAGTGTGGCATATATATTTGTCGTTCTTCAGGTCCGGTTCGTTTTAAATTTCAGCCAAATCGGTCCAGCGGTTCAAAAGTTATTAGCAAAACCGTAAATTTCAGATTCGCCTCACCTTAAATTCACGTGTTGAAAACCTGTTAAACATGTTTTAAAAACATTGGTAAGTCACAAAAATATTTTACATAGCATTTTTGTCATTCAAAAATATTTTTACACTAAAAGAAAAAAAAATACACTCGAAAAAAATTTTACACTCAAAAAAAATTTTACACTCAAAAAAAAAATTTAGTAAATTATTTTTTTTTTTTTTTTTCAAAAATTAGTTAAAAAATTAGTTAGTTTACACTAAAAGAAAAAAAAATACACTCGAAAAAAATTTTACACTCAAAAAAAATTTTACACTCAAAAAAAAATTTAGTAAATTATTTTTTTTTTTTTCAAAAATTAGCGTTATTTTTTCACTCTTGAAAATTTACTATAACTTAAAAAGGGCATTGTGGAGGGTATTCATAAATTCGGCCAAGTCGAATTTAATTTTTCTACTTGTTTGTTTTTTTTATGTTTTAATTACTTGTTTATCAGCAATTAAACTGTTTTTAATAAAAAGTTGGTCAAATTTTAATGTTTTTTATGATTTATATTAATAATGAAAATTTCCCGGGAATCCCGGGAAATAAATAATTTTTTGAAAAGTCCGGGAATTCCCAAACACTAGTCATAGCCGAATGTAACACTCTCACTTGTTTCTACTCACTTACAATCACGTAATAAAATTTAATACGCCTTTACTTGTTCACTACTCGTAACGCCTTATATGTCACGTTCTAGTATGCTATATTTTATTCCTTACTCGTATGCATTACTTTGAGTCTCATCCCGTGTTAAAATTATCAATGCAGCATGGTACAAAATAAGCTATCCTATACCTTATTTGATAATCAAAGTCTTGCTGGGTTATTTTTTCTACAAAAATTTTTTTAGAGAACACCTATTTATACAGCATAAACATTATCATGATTCAATGGTTTGGACAAGAGTACAAACTTCGCAGACATTTTTTATCAGTACACGTGATCAAAAATCAGTACATGAACTGACCAAATAAGTACAAATGGTCAGGCTACCCTCCAACCACAGAGTGAAACGCATCGAAAAATCGGTTTACGACACCATAAAGTATATTTATATATAAACCGATTTTTCGATGCGTTCCACTCTCTAGTTGGAGGGTATAAAAATACATTTACAAGCCAAAAACACCTATTAAATATGGATATTTGTCTCACTAAATCGACTCAAAAAGTGATTATGAATCAATCGGTACAAATGAAACTGGAACAAGGAGTAAAATTAAAAAAAAAAGCAGAAAAAACTCATTATGAGATTTATAAACAAAACAAGTAAGAGTGTTAAATTCGGCTGTGCCGAATCTTATAAACCCTGCAACATGCAAATAAAGAAAATAAAAATAAAAAATTGCAGGGGCGTCTCCTTCTTTTTTTTTGGGGGGGAAAGGGGGGCGGTAGTGGTAATTGGGGGGCACATTTCCTGTCGAATAAATATAAAAAAAATTATTCTTATGCTTTTTGCACTAAAGAAATACAAATTTATCATTATTTAAAAAACAAAATAATTTATTCCACGCCCATAAAAGGGGGGCGGACCGAAAAACTATATTTTCTAATTCTTTGGGTCCAAATGCAGGACTTTGAACTTTGTTAAACAAAAACACAAAAATCATGTAAAATATGGTATTTTTCAGAGGTTGGTTTAGTTCTTCAATGGGGAACTTTTTTCCCCTGGTCCGATTTTGCTCAGTTACGAACTTAATCTGCCTCGGAACATAAGACATATTCGTGCCAAATGTAGGGAGTCTAGCTCTTTTATTTTGGACTGCATCGTGTTAACTACAGACCGACGGACGGACATCGCTAGAATGTCTTAGAATCGATCACTAATTGTAAATATATATGGGGCATTCCAGGCCAAATCACTCACTTTTAGACCGGACCCCTTTCGATTTATTTTATTCTTGAATATGTTTAAGTTCTTATTAAATGCAACTTGGGCACCAAATTTCAGCCTTAAATTCCAAGATGGTGTTGAGTAATCAATTTTTCAAAATGGCGATTTTTTCATAAAAATGAAGAAATTAAAATTTTCAATTAATTTTGATCAGTTAAAAATAAAGATATCCCAAAAAATATTTAAATATTGTTTTAGAAAAAAATATTTAAAAAAATATTCGAAGTAATTATCACTTATTTTTTAACGTTTAAAAATTAAAATCGACTTTTTGAAAAAGTTCGAAACCTTCGATTTTTTTTTTAAAACGTCTAAAAGTTCTAACCTAAATTACGCAACTTTTAAGCCATCACTCGAGATGTGATCGCAATTTGTTCTATTTTTTTTTTTTAAATTTTGAAAATTGCACCTTTTATTTTTTGACTCTGATTTATTTTATATGGTGCTCCAAAAAAATTAAATTGGTAGATACTTACCCTAACTTACCCTAGATATATTCATTTCGAGGTAAAACTACGCCTCACAAAAATTAAGAACGATAGGACATGGGTAAGGCGTTCCGCAGGGGCCTTGAAGTTTAGAAAACGGATTACAAGGAAAAATATGAATTTTTTTCTGTTTTCTAATTTTTTTTTTTTTGGTATTTTAAGTTAAGTTTAAATTCAAGTGGTTACAGAATTATAATACGGAGTAAAATGCCTCTCTAATAAGTTACCAAAGACTTAAATCGGTTGAAAATCAGCCAAGTCATTACAACTTCCCCAGGCATCTAACGTATGGCAGACCACTTGATTGAGCAATACAATCCGATTTTTGAAATTCATTGAAATTTTCTACTGTAATAACATTTTATTCTTCAAGTTCAAATGTATTTAGATGACAAGAATTTTTCACATTGTGTTTTGCTAACATCCCAGCAAAACTTTGGTAATGGGTAGTGATTACACAGCTCAACATGAAAATGCGTATTGGATTCTGGTAAGTGATTTAGCTAGTGTTTGTTGCGCTGATTCCAAATCTGCAACCCAAATATGTCTATCACGTCAGGATTTTGAGTTATTCGCGATTAAAGTGCCGAAAAAGGCCATTTTGGACCCTTTTTGAAAGCTTATAATATAAGATCCTGACATGCGATTGACTTGGTATCATGCTCATTCAAAAGTATGTGATTTTTTCTATAAGACAAGATAAAATGTTCTTGGAATTTAATTTTCTAAAATTGTAAAAAAAATCATTACCAAAAAACCTTCCATTTTTAAAATATTTAGTTTATTTACACAGTGTTTTTTAAAAAAATCCCATACAAATACACAGGTAAATATAAGATTTAAAGCCCATGTGGCTAACGATTTTTTCACCATTATAAAAAATTAAATTCCAAGAAAATTTGATTTTGTCTTAAAGATAAAATTACGCACTTTCGAATGAGCTTGATATCAAGTCATTCGCATGTCAGGATCTTATTTTATAGCTATTTAAAAATGGCCAAAATGGGCCTTTTTTGACACTTTAACCGCGATTTTCTCAAAATTGTGACGTGATAGAAAACTTTGAGTGACCATTTTGGAATCGGGAAACCAAACCCTATAAACTTTTTTTGGTTTCACTCAAAACGCAGCGACAAACCTCAGATTTGTAGAGCGGTGTTATATAACACATTACCAGGTAATGTATATACCTTATTTGTAGCATTATTTTAGGATGTCTTACCAAACATTTGTTCCACAACGTATTATTTTCAAGTGAAAAATAATGCATTACTAATAATTTGCTACGTAATATATGATTATTGGAAAAAATGTATTTCATATTTGTTATTTCTAAACATTAAATCATGGATGACTTATATTTGGTTACATTATGTATTATTTGAAAGTTTGAAATAATGCATTATTTATAATTGGATGCATAATGCATTACAATAACATAAAAAATAATTATTTTATAAAAAAAATGCATAAGTTTAAACTAGAGATAGGCTCACTACTGGAAATTTCTAACGACACACACTCACGAGCACATTTTATCTACTTACACTCACTTACAATCACGTGAGTAAATTTAATACAAAATTACTTTTTCACTCCTCGTATCACCTTATATATTATCTTCTGGTATGCTATATTATTTCATTTCTCGTAACCTATAAAATATCATATATTTTACACCTTACTCGTATTCTTCGTTATAAATTTATGACTTATTTTATACCTTACTGATATTCTTTGTGATAATGTGGATGCATTACTTTGAGTCTCATCGCCTGTTAAAATCATCAATGCTGCAATGTATAAAATAAGAGATCCCATACCTTATTTTATACCTTATTAGGTAATCTAAGTTTTGCTGGGATGTTTTAAATTAATGCTAAAAATGCCTTCATTTTCAACACCGTTTTGAAATCTCTATTTAAAAAAAAAATTTTTTTGTTTTAAAATTTGGAAAAACCAAAAAAATATTACACTGAAACATGAATAATGAAAAAATGTTATTACAGTAGAAATTTCAATAAATTTAAAAAAAGGGACTCGTATCCTTTAATCAAGTGGTATGACACACGCTAGATGTCTGGGGAAGTTGTAATAACTTGGCTGATTTTTAATTGATTTTAGTTTTTATAGTACCTTATTAGAAAGGCATTTTACTCCACATCATAACTCTGTAATCACTTGAATTGAAACTTAACTTTAAATACCAAAAAAATTTCGAAAACAGAAAAACATGCATATTTTTCCTTGTAATCCGTTTTTTAAACTTCAAGGACCATGCTAAACGCCTTACCCATTTCCGATCGTCCTAAATTTTTGTGAGACGTATTTTTACCTCGAAATGAATGTATCTGGGGTAAGTTAGGGTCAATATCTACCAATTTATTTTTTTTGGAGCACCATATGAAATAAATCAGAGCCAAAAAATTAAAGGTGCAATTTTAAAAATTTAAAAAAAAAATTTGAAAGAATTGTGATCACATCTCGAGTTATGGCTTAAAAGTTGCGTAATTTAGAGTAGAATTTTTATAGTTTTTGACAAAAAAATCAAAGGTTTCGGACTTTTGCAAAGGGTCGATTTTAATTTTAAAACGTCAAAAAATAAGTGATAATTACTTCTTATAATTTTTTCATATTTCTTTTTCTAAAACTACATTTAAATACCAACAAAACGTTGACCAACTTTTTTTAAAATATCTATATTTTTTAATGGTCAAAATTAATTAAAAATTTCAATTTTTTCATTTTTTGGAGAAATTGAAAATTGATTACTCAACACCATCTTGAAATAAAAGGCTGAAAATTGGTGGCAAGTTGCATTTTATAAGTACTAAAACATATCCAAAAATAAAATAAATCGAAAGGGGTCGGGTCTAAAAGTGAGTGATTTGGCTTGGAATGCCCCATATAATTTAAGGGGTCCTAGACCGATATTTTGATGCGTTACACACGGAATAACAAAGTGATTATACTCCCATACTGTAGATTAGATTAAAGAGGCCTTATGCACTGCGACCAGAAAGATCTATTGAGCAGCAACCTCCAACCCCATACTGTAGTTGGAAGGTATAAAAAAATCGTGGACTCCCCTCCTCCCACCTAATAAATTCGTATAAGTTGCCAACATATTCCAATACATATAATACGAGCTTATAAAGAAAGATTTTTCTATTAAGATTGTAATATCTAATTTTGGATTTAGTAAAAGAAAAAAAAAAATAGAATAAGAATACTGAAAACATTTCAATCCTTATTTATAATGGAAATCATATAATGGAAATCATCGCAATTTCTTAATAATAAGTAAGGCATACATAGACGTAAAAGTATTTGCTTAGAATGAAAGATGTCCCAAAAAAGATAAGCTGCTTAAAGCTTAAAAAATTATATATTCACCTTGGAGCATGACCCTCAAAACATACAAATAGTATCATCTTCTTTTGAGATGTTTAGCATATGGTGTTTTCAAACAAAAAAAATATATATATAAAATATGAAAAAAATGCCTTTGCTATTATTAAACTACCACCTACTAACATTTATCTCCCATGGTATTATAAATCCCCCCAAACAGCCTGCCAAGCAACAAACCCACTAACTCTCTCACGCCAACGACCCTTAAGCGTACGTTTAAGATAAATGATCACCTTTTGTATAACTTTCATTTTAAACCAAACACATACACACACTGAAATAGAAAAGTCACAATTTTAACACAAGAACTGAAAAAAAATTGGTCACGTACGTGCTATTTGGCACTAATACGGCACAATGGCATGAGAGACTGTAAGTTGCTAATGCAGTCAACCGGAATTATGGGTGGATGCTTAAATGGTTGTTTGGATTTTTTTAATGTTTGTAAATATTTTTTTTTGAGGGGAAACAAAAAAGTTCACGGACGACTGTTGCTGCTGCTGATATCACCTTATTGCTTACCTTCTTATTATTACGTACGTAAATTTTATTATAAAATATTTCAAAGAATTTTAAAATTCAAGACACAACGTTTTTGGCTTAAACGTTTTAGAAATCTATTTTTCACAAAAACTTGCACCTTATTTTATAGAGAAATGGGATTGGGTTGGAAATGGAAAGTGTTATTTGTATACACTTCCCTCATTGTTAGTGGTAGTAGATGTCTACTTTCGTCATTCCATTTGTAATTTTGCCAAATACACAGTGATACAAAATCGAACTTTCGGAATCGGAATCGGAATGGGATGAAACCAAAAACAAATGAAAGCTGACGTTTTCCATAACTAGATTTAATTTTACACGCATTTAAAGTTGGTGATTTTAAAGCATTTAAAGTTTTTGTGTGCTAAACATGTCCTACTTTAAAGGCTCCTGGTGGTGCCCTTATTGAACATGTAGGGTCCAGTTTCCAAACTTAAGCTCAAAAATTACTTCAGCTATGACTGGTATGAATTTTGCTGCAATCGGTCCAGTACCTATTTACTGAATAGCCAAATTATTAAAATAACCACTGTACACTGTTGCGTATGATTGTTATTTAAAGGCAATTATTCATATAAACCACTGGACACCGTTGCGTATGATTGTTATTTAAAGGCAATTACAATATTAATCATTCGCCACTAATACAGTTTTCAAGCATTTTTTATTATCTATACTACACTCAAAATAATAACTCTGTTAAATTACAGAAAAACTCTGCTAATTTAACAGAGTACACCATACTTTTCCAGCTAACAACATTTCTTGGTAATTTTACTAAAAAAATTTGTAAAAAGATTTTGACAGAAAAAAACTGTTAATTTACAGAGTTTATAGTAAAATATTAGTTAAATATGAGAGCTTTTTTCAGAGAAAACTCTGTAATTTTACTGTAAAACTCGGTAAAATGATTTGGACAAAAAAACTGTTAATTTACAGAGTTTCTAGTAAAATATTGGTTAAAAAAACCACCACTTAGCAAAGAAAACTATGTAAATTTACATATATTTGTAAAATATATTTGATGCAAAAAAAAAAAAAATTACAGAAAAAACTCTGTAAATTTACAGAGTTTAGTTAAACGCATGTTATTTTTTAAAATTTTTATAAGATTTCTGAAAACAAAATGTTTGATAACTTTTTTATCTACTTTTTCAACTTTTTCTCAAAAAAAAAAAATATAGTATATAAAATAAAAAAAATATAAAAATATTTAATATACAGATAAAATTTTGATGTTTGGTAACAAAAACAAAAATTACTCAAAATAGAAAACTTTTTTGGTTATAAAAAATACTAAGTATTTGGCTTAGATCTGTATTTTAGCAGAAAACTCTGTTAATTATCTGTAATATTAAGATTACAAAGTAAAAATTAAGATTACAAAGTAACAGAGGAAACTTTGTTTTTTTGTCACAACAAAATACAAAGTAATTTCTTTAAATCTGTATTTTGATAGAAAACTCTGTCAAATATCTGTTGAATTGAGATTACAGTCATTTTACAGAGTATTTTACAGAATTATTATTTTAACTATAGTTAAATGCATGTTATTTTGTAAAATTTTTATAAAATTTCTGAAAAATTTTTTTTGATAACTTTTTTGCTACTATTTAAACTTTTTCTCAAAAAATAAAAATACACAGATAAAATTTTGATGTTTGGTAACAAAAACTACTCAAAACAGAAATTTTTTTTGGTTATAAAAAAATACGAAGTATTTTGCTTAGGTCTGTATTTTAGCAGAAAACTCTGTTAATTATCTGTAAAATTAAGATTACGAAGTAAAAAGTAATATAACAGATGACTCTTTGTTTTTTTGTCACAACAAAATACAAAGTATTTTCTTTAAATCTGTATTTTGACAGAAAACTCTGTCAAATATCTGTTGAATTGAGGTTACAGTCATTTTACAGAGTATTTTACAGAGTTATTATTTTGAGTGTATATTATAAAACGCACTTTTCGCGAACATTTTCTTTGTCACCGGTGTTTGAAGAAACTACTGAACCGATTTTGATGAGATAAAAACCATAATAAAGCTTTCATTCCAACTAAGATTATAGGCTATAGAATGTTTTGATATCGGTTAAGAGGGACTTTTGAAAATGCCAAAATATGAAAAAAAAACTGTTTTTCCGCTTTTAAAAAGACACAATAAGTCAGATTTTAATGTGAATGGCATCATTGGAAAGCTCTTTTTTTAACAAACAACTTAGCCTTTTCAGTTTTTTAAATTAGTTCATTAGCACGCCTTGGGCATTCAGTTTTATCACTGTTCAGGGATCTGTACCTCATATACTATAAAACTCACGGTTCGATATTTCAAATTTAAAATAAAAAACACTATTTGAAAGAATTCATTTACGTCTTGAACATTTAAAAAAAACCGAATGTTAGGGACAACTTTTTGGAAGAAGATTTAGAATTAACTGTAAATTGATGTTCTTACAGCCAAACGTTGAATAAAAAAGTTTTCAGTTTAAAACCAGTTATGTCGATCAAATTCAATTTTGACTACCGATATTCCATTTATGTATATTAGGGTGGCACGAACAATGACTTTTTTCGAATTTTGTCGATCGCCGGGCAAATTATGGTTTGTTTTGGTCTAAAAACTCTATGTTTAAATTTTTAGCCAAATCGGACAAAACTAGACCGTTTTTTCCATACAAACCAAACAACATATTTTTTAGATTTTTTATTTTTTTTTTAATTATTATTTTACTTTAATTTTCGTGGAATAAACGCTTCAAAATTGACTCCGAAAAAAAATTTAGGGCCGTTGCAGTCATACTCCAAAAAATTAAAAAAAAATTATTTAGTTTTGAGTCAAAACTTTTGACTCGAAAGAATTTTTCTTTGAGATGTTGCACTTAATGATACATATCAACACAAAAATCTTATTTCTTTCTGTAACGTCTTTATCACGTTCTAAAATATAGCAAAAAATTCACTTTTTACCTTTCTCACATTTTATTATCACAAAAAATGGCTTTTGTCGAATTTCGTCAAATGCTGGGAAAATTATGGTTGCTTTTTGCCTAAGAACTCTATATTTAAGTTTTTAGCCAAATCGGACAATTTTAACATGTGCCGCTGAAGTGTAAAAGTTTAACCCTAATTTTTTTTTTTTATTATTTTCACAAAAAATTTAAACCACCCAGAGGCACGGGTTAAAATTGTCCGATTTGGCTAAAAATTTTAACATATAGCTTTTACACCAAAACGAACGATAATTTGCCAGGCAATCTACAATTTTTTTTTTTTTTTTGACAATACATAAAATTTGAAAAAAGTGTAAACGCAATTTTTATGATTTTTTTATACATTTAAGAACACGATCAAGATGCCACAGATAAGAATAATATTTTTATGTGAATACATCTCAGCTAAAATCGTTTCAAGTCAAAATTAAGAAAAAAAAAAAATTAAAAATTCTTAGAGTAGGACTCCAACAACCTACATTTTTTTTTTCGAAGCAAATTTTGAAGCGAAAGGTTATCCCTCCAAAATGAAATTTTTTCGTCATTATTAAACTTAATCAAGTCAAGCATTATTAAAAAAATAAATAAATTAAAAAGTTGAAAAAAAAATTTAGTTTGTATGGCCAAAAATTTAACCACCCAAAGGCATAGGTTAATTTAGTCAGATTTGGCTAAATATTTAAACATAAGATTTATAGACCAAAAAGAACCATTGGGTTTGGACAACTAAATATCATGGGGGTTTTAATTAAAAGGCATTAAATCAAAATAATTCAGATATGAATACATAACAATATTTTATTTTTTACTTTTCCCCTTCCTGATAACTTAAAGGTCTGATGGGAGAATAATCCACATACGTAGGGTCAAGTTAACAAAAACATCTCAGTTTAACACATTCCGTGTTAAAATTTTTCTTTGATAATAGAAATATTTTAAGGATTTGAGACTTTCCCTTTTGAAAAATTATGAGACTTTTTGCACTATGAACAGTATCTTTACTACTTATGTTTAATATAAAGTTCAAAAAACCGTGGAAATAAATTTTTATTAAAATAAAATATTCAATCCAAAACAAAATACTTTGATTCCTTTACAAAGATTAATAAAATTTTTAACATTCGATTTTGGGGAAAACAATTTTCTTCAATGTTTCAATTTTGTTCAATAAAAATAGATTTTTGTAATTTTTTTTTTAGTTTTCTTTTTATAAAAAAATATTTGCTGTGTTTTTCAATAAGTGGATTTATTTTCTGATTAATCTTATTTTGCTTAAAAAAAATATTTTAACATACTAAAACAAATTTGAAATATTTTTTTCCGTAATCTACAATAAATTTGCAATTATAATCCGAAAAAATAATGAACAAATTTGGAAAATGAAAAAAGTTATAAATAAAACAAAATTAATCCAAAACGGATTTATTAAATCCTAAAATTTAGTTGGATTTATTTTGATTTATTTATAACTTTTTTAATTTTCCATATTTTTTTATTATTTTTTCGGATAATAATTGCTTATTTATATATTTTGGAAAAAATATTTCAAATTTGTTTTGGAATTTTAATTTATTTATTTCAAACTAAATAAGATTAATCCGAAAATAAATCCACTTATTGAAAAACACAGCAATTTTTCTAAGAAAAAAAAAATTAACACAAATTTCATAATTATTGATTAAAATTTCGAATTTTTATTCCTCGGGCAACGCCGGGTACTCTGCTAGTAATTATAATAAAAGTGCACTAACTTCATATGCGTGTAAAAAAAATCTAGCTCTGAACTAGAAAAAAGCCTCGAGGGGTTTGTTATGGAATATGTCAACTTTCATTTGCTTCTGGTTTCATCCTATTCCGATTTTGGGTGTTGCACTGTGATATTGGTGAAGGACATCAAAGCTATTATATATATTTATGATGCCCGATTGACTTTAAGACGATCTGGTAATGCATGTCAATTCGTCTGTCTGTATTCGAAATGTTCTTAGCCTAAAGGTAAGTACTCTGTTTTTTACGGTGAAAATTTTACTTAAACTTTAAACGCCTCAAATCGCAATAACAATTTTAAAAATCAACAAAATTTGACAATTATAAGAAAGAATCGATCATAACAAAACTGATATGTCAATTTTTCAGGGCAATTTAAATTGTCTTGTATAAAAAAAATGCGTGAAAACTTTTTTAACAATTTCCCTATAATTCCTCGCGTTGCCAAAATTTATTTTTTTTATATGGAATTTGACATATTTTTTCCCGTGAAATCGAACAGAGTACTATGCTTAACAATGGAAAACAAGAGCTAGATTTCTAAAATTATTGTATTTTGAGAGACATTATTCTACTTTAAAGTCATATTTCTTTTACTTATCATTACGATTATATTGCCAAAGTAACAAATTTCAAACTTCAGGAGTCTGGCTCATTTAGTTTGGACTGCATCGTGTTTTCCGCAGACAAACGGACGGATATTCATAGACGTCTTAGAATTGATCATTGATCAATAATATATATACCTTATGGGGTCCCCGACCGATATTTCTTTGCCTTATACACGGAGTAACAAAGTGAGTATACCCCCATACTATGAGTATACCACCATACTATTTTTATACCCTCCAACTACAGTATGGGGGTATACTAACTTTGTCATTCCGTGTGTAACGCATCGTAATATCGGCCGGGGAACCCATAAAGTATATACATTATTGATCAGTGATCGATTATAAGCAAGGTTGGCAATCGAAACGAATAACGGTATCGATATTGGTATTGGTATCGTTTTTTATTTATTTCGGTATCGGTATCGGTTACGGTATTTGAGTTGAATCGGTTACGGTATTACCGATACCGAAACGTCGATACCGGTACGTACCGGTATCACCGAAGAAAATGCTAAAAATATAAAAAACGCATAAAAACTTAAAAAAATATTTTTTTTTTTCAATTTTAATACGAAACACATATTTACGTATTTATTTTTAGCATTTAAAAAAAAAATGCCCTTTAAAATGTGAAAAAAAAATTAAAATAGCGTTTTTTTAGGGGGTCGGCGGGGACGTTGCCGGACCACAGCTACAAAAGGGATCGGGCCGAGAAAACTGTAATTTTTTTATCCCCTTGATCAAAGTACAGGACTTTGAAGTTATTCTGATATAAAAATGTTTCATTTGTTAAACAGTAGAGAACACCTTTTTCATGAAAAAGGTGTATGAAAAAGGTGGAATTTCGGGTAAATATGGTTACGCATGTTAAGTCTCGTTTTTCTGCAATTAAAAAAAAATATCCCCACTTGACCACCTCAATTTATATGTCCATGAAATGCAATGCAAATCAGCACAGAACCTGTTTCAGGCTAAAACTAAAATTTACCACTTTTTTGATTTTCGGCTTTTAATTTTTTTAAGTTTTTTTAAATTTAATTTATCATAAAATTCCACTAATTTGAATCATTTTCAAACTATTTATTTTGAAAATAATGAAAGAAATAAATAAAATAGCAAATAAATCTAAGCGTTAAAATTGCGAGTGCCTAATTACCATAAAAAGGTACCTTTTAAAAAAAAATTAAAATAAAATTGAGTCTTGGTCCAAAATGGGCTAAGAAAAGTAAAAAAAAAATATGTAAAAAAGTAGAAAAGTTAAATTCGACTTAGCCGAATCCATGAATACCCTCCACAGTGCCCTTTTAAAGTGATAGTTTGTTTTCTAACGTGAAAAAATTTAAAAATGTTTATTAGAAATATTTTATTTTGAGTAAAAAACTTTTTTTAGTCATTTTTGAAAACAAAATTACAAAATTTTTTTTGAGTTAAAAATTTTTTTTTCACTCTTCAATGTTTTTAAAGCTGGTTTAACGGGTTTTTCAACACGTGAACTAAAGGTGAAACCAATTTGAAATTAACGGCTTTGCTAATAATTTTTGAACCATATGTCCTATAAATATCAAAAAAATCCACATCGCTGATTAAATAAAAAAATAAACTATACAAAGGGGTTCAGAAAGTTTCTATTGATAGTCTTAATGACTCCAAAAAACTTTCGTGAAAATCAATAATTTTCCTCTGCGCCCGCGTAGCGGTTGAAGCACAGACTCGATAGTAGAGTTTTATAAGAAAAAATGGGGAAAAACTAAGCGATTTTAGGAGAAAACACAGCGGTTTTTAGTCCGTTTTACGCTAACATGGCAACACTTTCTACGACTTAGGAGTGAGTGAAACAACAAAAACCGATCTGGCATCCATTTTTCTTATGGCGCGTTATATCAGTTTTCTCTTTCTAACCTAATTCGTAGAATAATTTGAAAATATTAACCATATGGTTAAGGAATACTTTTTTGACACCTGTCACTTATGTCGAGTCTGTATTAGTCTGTGGTTGAAGTATGACTTTTTTTTTGAAAATTTTTACTTAATCCACGATATGAGTGCCCAAAGATTTTTTTTGATTTTTATGAGACTTCGGGGAGGCATTTGGAGTACGATTTTTCATTTACAAAAACCAAAAAAATTGCAAATTTTCAATTAAATATTTTTTTTTTGTAAAAAAACATCGTTTTTTAGGAAAAACCGTTTCAATACCGGTACATACCGGTACAGAAGGAAAAGGTTTTTGGATACCGGTATCCGATACCAAAACTGAGATTCGGTGTTGGTATTGGTACCGGTATTCAATTTAAAGGGTTTTGAAACGGATAACGGTATTGAAAAGGTATCGATTGCCAACATTGATTATAAGACATTCTAGCGTTGTCCGTCCGTCTGTAGTTAACAGGATGCAGTACTTAATAAAAGAGCTAGACCCCTCAAGTTTGGCATAAATATGTCTTATGGTTTAGTTCGGAAATGGGCCAAATCGGATCGCCCGTCTTTTAAGGGCGCGGATAAAAAATAATTTAAATAATAATAATTTACTGCACAAAGCAGATTAACTTGTAAGTGTATACCGCAAGGGCCAAGGAGTAACCCAGCTCACCGACCTGTCCCCAAAACCTTGCCCCCCCCCCCAAAAAAAACGCCCCTGTCAACATATTTTTTTTTTAATTTTTTTACGTGTTGCATTTCCGGCTCTGGTATTCCCGGGAATACCGAGAACGGGGAAATGGGGGCACTAATCTGTATTGATGACCACAGCGCAAAAATTAAAAAAATTAAATTTTGTCCAAAAAAATTTTGTAAAAAAAAATATTACACAAAAAATTTTGTCAAAAGAAAGTGGTAAACAAAAAATTGCAAAACAAAGAAAAAACAAGTAAGCGTGTTTAATTCTGCTGGGCCGAATCTTTTATACCCTCCAACATGAAAAAAAAAATTTCAGGGGCGTTTTCTTTTTTTTTTTTTTTGGGGTCGCAACTGGTCATTGGGGGATAAATTTCCCCTCGAATAATATGTTTTAAAATTGATTCTTATGCCTTTTGCATTAAAGAAATACAAGTTTATTATTATTAAATTTTTTTTTAATTCACGCCCACAAAAGAAGGCGGATCGAAAAAAACGACATTTTCTAATCCCCCGGCTCCAAATGCAGGACTTTAAACTTTTTGTAGAATAAAAATGTTGCACTTGTTAATCAAGCACACAAAAAATCATGTAAAAATGTGGTATTTTTCTAAGGTTGGTTTAGTTCTTCAAGGGGGAACTTTTTTCCCCCTGTTTTGTTCCGATTTCATTTACGAAAAAACATATTCGTGCCAAATTTCGGGAGTCTAGCTCTTTTATTTCGACTGCATTGTGTTAACTACAGACGGACAGACGGACGGACATCGCTAGAATGTCTTAGAATCGATCACTGATCATAAATATATATGTATACTTTCTGGGGTCCGAGACCGATATTTTGATTCGTTACACACGCTATGACTAAGTGAGTATACCCCCATACTGTAGTTGGAGGGCATTAAAATTGTCAAGAAATGATGAAAAAAGTTAAATTGAGTAAAAAAATTAATTGATTTATTCGTTTTACACTATAGTATTTTAGAATATTTTTAATTTTTAGATTTCTTTATTCGATTTTTGTTTTCATTGCCAGCAGTACATTTTTCGTTCGTTTGGAACGGATTGAATAAAATTATTTATTCATTCAAAATTTTAAGAATGCCTCTAAACCAGTGGTCGGCAGAAAGAGGCATATGAAAGTATTAGTGTTTTAATAAAAATATGCATGTGTTGGTGTATTTCTTCAACAAAGCGACATCAACCTGCTTTGAAGAAAGTAAGCTTGCTACTGAACACTGTTGCCAATTTAGCTATTTTGTAGCTAGATTTAGCTATTTTTTTTGCGTTTAGCGACAAAAAAAGTCATTTAGCTCTTAGCTACAAATCTAGCTACTTTTTTTGGTCGCAAAATTTTTTAAAAACGTGTTTTTTAAAACCGTTTTATTAGCCATATTTTCAAGTTGACATTTCGTTAACGTGCTATTTAAGTGAGTATGACTAGTTTTTTAACTTTTCAAAAAAATGTATTAAGGGTTTTCTATGCTATTTATTTTAACTTCAAACAAAAATTTAAAATTTATCAAAAATCTCTCCATGATAAAGTTACTTAAAAAGTTTGAAATCAAGCAAGTATCGTATTGGCATAACTCATAGAGAATGAAGTTTAGTACCAACATAAAGAAAAAACAGCTATGGGGTTAAAAATATAATAGTTTTTATCTCTCGAATAACGGATAAAATTTTACACCAGTATTCATAACCAAAAAAACGAGTGGCTATAATCGAGCTTTTAATTCGCATTCAGAAAATTGTGTATTAAAAAATTTGATACTGCGAAATAACTCCCAAATGAAATAAATCCCAATTCAATAATTCCTACTGATATTAGTCTAATTGTAAGAGAAATAAACTCCCAACTTTAAAAAATAAAATAAGTCCCAAAGAAAAAATAAAATAATTCCCAACATTTGGGAGTTATTTAAAATCAAAATACTTACTTTCAAAAAAAATTAAAGAACTCCGAATGAAATAAGTCCCAAAAAATAATATAAGTTCCCATTACAAGAATTAAGTCTATTATAAGTACTTTTTACGTACCCGTGTGAAAATGACCATGTATGTTCATATATGATGCATACATGGATGTTCATACAAGTACATATCCGTAATTTGAGGGTACATGTACATTAATGATCATACATTGTCATACATGAATTTGTATGTAAAATTCTTTTTTTATTTTTTTTCCATAAAACGTCTATTAATTGAAATTTTTTCAAATATAAATAATTTGTACTAATTTATGACACTGATTTTTTAATAAAAACTAACGAATATTTTAAAAATATACTTTGGACTTAATGATACTTTAGGCTAATCAAAGCTTCGAAGAATTAACCACTTTTCGAATGAATTCACAAAAATACATTCGATTTTTATAGTCACTGGATACAATTATCTTTAAAATATCAATATTTCTTGGAATGGATTCGATTTTTACCATTAAATCGAATTCTTGTTTATAAGAATTTTAAAAACTGAATGCATTCGTTATTTCGTTTATTTATTATTCATGAGACTTTTAAAAATCGAATTTATAAAAACTTACGCATTCAATTTTAAAGTCGAATGAAAAAGAAACCGAATTCATTCTATATTTTAAAATCAAATGTAAATTCATTCGATAAATTGTGATTGGGGAATGCAATCATTAAAGTTTAATTCAGAACACCAAATCTTATTAAGGGATGAAATCCTTCGCAGCTCTCTCAGTAATATAAATAATGTTTACGTTAGTGCCGTTCATATTCGCCTATAGAATACAAAAATTATAATCAATCTTGATGATGTATGATCATTATTGTCCAACCGAACGACTTTTTCAGACTGAACCCATACATGAACTTCGTCCAATTTTGCAAAGTTCTGCCGAACCCAACCTTTAAAAAAATTGTTTTTAAGACATGTATGCTATGCAGATGCATAGCATATATAAAGGAGTATGACATATCTATCTACACGTAGTTGCATACATTTACATATATGGAATATTACATTACTTGTGTATGTTCATATATGCTCCCATATATGACATACATTTCCATATATTGTTCATATACTATCAAACATTGAATCATGTATGAGCATGTATGAACATACATGGTCATTTTCACCCGGGTATAGAAAATGAGGCCCTATGTTCCAACCAGCTAGGAGTTGTAAAGGATTAAATATATAAAAGGAGGTGCCGATTAACAGAAAATAGTCATAATTCAATCATAACTTATTTTTTTCCAAAAGCAAGGCCGAAGGCCGACTTCACACAAAAACTTTTAACAAAAAAATAAAAATAAAATGCAATATTTTATTTAAAATGAGAAGAGTCCCAACAACTCTCAGTGTTAGAAAAGAAATAAAATAACTCTCAAAATAATTTTTCGGAGCTATTTCATTAGGGAATTGTTTCATAACGAAATAACTCCCAACAAAATTTGTGAAATAAGTCGTGGGTTCTAGGACTTATTTCATAATAATATAATTTCCAATTCATATGTAAAAATTTTGGGAGCTATTTAATTTATGTTTTGGGAGTTATTTCACAGTACCGAAAATTTTTGCGATAATTCAGCCATTTTTTTGTGATCTGATATCTGCGATATAAAATATGAGTATTTAAACTTTTTTGTTTGCAAAATTTAATAAAAATATTTGAAAATATTCGTATTAAAACCAAAACTAACTTATTTTATTATTAAATTAAAAACTTTAGCAAATAAAACCTTTTAAAAACCACTAATCCAAAATCTAGCTATAAAATAGCTAGATTTTTCAACTGTTTATACAAATCTAGCTACAAAATAGCTAGGTTTTTTAACTTTTTTTAAATTTAGCTATTTCTAGTTATTTTTTTGTCCAATCTAGCTACATTTTTTTAAAAATAGTTGGCATCAGTGCTACTGAATAAAATATTTGCTTTTTTTATGCTCTTTGTCGATTTTTTGTTGACATTCGTGTTGTATATATGTGAATTACCGATTGTGTTCGGCTCCAACGTGCAATGGGTGCCGACCACTGCTCTAAACGACTTTTAAATGCATTCGTGCGTCTGGTGTTTATTAACTCAGTTTGTGATTAAGCTTTGGTATGCCGTAAACAATATTTTACATTTGGGGGTAGGATTGCCAGACGTCCCACATTTGGCGGGATTGTCCCGCTTTGCAAAACTGATTCACGCGTCCATATTCCCGCTTTTTTTATTTTATTTTTTAAACCACAATTATTATTTACTTTAAAAGCTTAATTATGTAAAAGGTTCAACTTTTACACAAGCTTACAAAGCTTTGTTTGTTTACCTTTTCCCCCAAATGTTGTGGACTTATGTTGGACCTTTTTTCGAAACAAAAAAACAGAATTTAGGACGCGATTCCGCGATTCTCCTAGAAATGCTTCCGCGACCCCCTAGGGGTCGCGAAAAGTTTAGTAAACATCATGCTAAAATTATTAAAAGTTCTAAAAAAAAAGTAAAGCATAATTTTTTGGCAATTGCAAGTTATCAACATATACGGCTACGTTAGGATCTGCCTATTTTTAACTTTTCAGCTAATCTGTCGGCTAAAAAAAATCTTTGGAAAAAACAGAATTAAATTTACCAACTTTTTCTTTCGTCTTTCCTTAATTCATAGTCCAACAATTTTAAATCCAACAACTTTAGGGTATGCGCCATTCTAAGCTTCATAGCTCGTAAGGGCTTCAAAATTACCTAATATGTTTAAAAAGCACAATTTTTAAATCTGACTACTTCAGGATATGATCGCCAGGACTAGATGCTATCAGCATCCTTGCTTAATTGGGGACTTTGAAAACAGATAAAATGTCAAAAAACTGTGTTGAAAAATCGGTCCATGTTTAGATATAGCCCACATACAAACGTACCCTTAAAATTTGGCAAAACTACTCTTAAAACCGTATTATTATAATTATGCGTTCGAAATTTAGCAGGTAAAATTATACAAACCACCCTTCCGATGATCGTAAAAATATCTCAAAACTCTTGAAAAGGAAATATTTTAAAAATTGGGTTGTTTTTGTTAAACGTGTACTTTGGTAACTTTATCAAAGCTGATCATAATTGGACCATTTTTAGACTTCCAATTAGTTCTCATATAAAAATTTCTCTCGATATTCAGCAAAATCGGTTAATTTGCAGTAAAAACGCCTACTTTCCTCAATTTTCGCTTCTGTGTGTTTTCTACACTAATTAAAGATCTCAAAAACAAGGGATCTAATCAGAGCTTCGAACGAATTAATTCTATTGAGAATTAATTCAACAAAAGTTTAATTCTGTTTCAATAAGTTTTGATTTATCATTCCTTACCAGCATTCAACACGAATTAATTCAAAGGATTAATTCTCAAAGCTTAAATCAAATTGAATTAATTCCCAAGAGAATTAATTCCTTGCAAGCAATCATTCGATTGAATGATCAAAATTTTTCATCATTCAAATCTATTACAAATTAAATGATGATTTTTTATTCTCATTCCCTTTGTATTTTCAAAAATGCATTGCTTGTGTGCATTTTAAGCATCTTCGTGTAATCTTCTGTGTAAACGATTGGTTGTTGTATTGTCGACGTCTCGTCTGCTGCTTCCCACACAAGCATAAATGTATGTTGCGCTTCACTGTTTTAAATTGAATGATAAGAAAATTTCACCATTCAATTTGTAGTAGACTGATTTGGATAAAAAAATAGTTCATTCCTTAAGAATGATCATTCTTAAAGAATGAATTTTTGAAATTCAATTATTATGAAAGTTGAATGAATTTAGGGAATGCCAAATTCTATTTTTTTAATTCGAATTAGGAAATTAAATTAAAGAATTAATTCTTTCGATCCTTTGGATGTAATGAGGCCATCATTCTTGACCGCTTTAAATTTTCTCACTTTTTTTATGTGAGGGGGCGGGGGGGGGGGGGGTGGTCGCGAGAAATTTGAATATGGAAAAGGGGTCGCGAAGCAAAAGTTAGTGAGGAGCTCTGCTTTAGGCTAATATCTCAAAAATCGATAATCTATATAGAGCAAATTAATACATCTGATATAATCTCCACAAAATAAGTAAATACACAGATAAATTTTGTTGGACACCGGATAAAAAAATATATTTCAGTACAACAGGATCCTTTTTAAATTGGATCTGTTCCGATATGCTTGGAACTGATCATATCAAATTATATTTAGTACCTATTTTCCAACCAAATGGTGAGCAATATTAAGATCTCATCAATATAACGAGATTAAATGAATTTTAAGAAAAGGAAAAAATATTTTAGTCAATAATACATGACATGCTGCTCAACTTTTCATTTTTGTTCATAAAATTATTTTTGTCCCGCAAAAGTTTGGAAAATCCCGCCATTTTTAAAATTTTTTGCGTTTGTCCAGCATTTTCTAAAAAAAATTCTGGCAACCCTATTTGGGAGGGTTTTCAAGGATTCGGCCAAGTCGAATTGAACTTTAATACACGTTGTTATTGTAGTTGTAACTGTTAAAGTGGTAGTAGAAGTTATTATGCCGGCACATGTGTGTCTAGAATTTACAACCATTGGTTGAGGATACTTTTTTTTGTTAAAGATATCCGTACGTTACTTTTTTGTATAGGTATGGATAACATATGGTTAAGGAAATTGTAAACTCATTTTTGTCTCGGCATTTCAATGACATTTCAATTCAGTTTTTTTTTTGTTGTACGGAAACTCTTTGCAAAAATCTTGTCTCAGGTGAATGAACTTAAATGGTTTTTCTTTTTTTTTTGAAATAACATTAAATTTAATTACATGAAAAATCACTTATCACAAGTACAATTGTGTTATGTTTTACCGCTGAAAAGCAGTCTAAGCTTTTAGGTTAGGTGAGTAGCTCCCCAGTCAGAAAAATACAATCGCAAAAGCGCTGTGAAAGCGCTGTGGACGGTTCTACAAGCGTTCCATATACCATCTTTAAAGCGCTTTCAGATGATCCGAATGATAACATCGATCTACGCTAGGTTTAAAGCGTTTTAAAAGCGTTTTAAAAAAGTGCTTTCAGAACGTTTTGTTTAAAGTCATGAAAGCGCTTTAAAAACCAAAAGTAAAGCACTTATAAAGAGCTTAAATACAAAAATTAAAGATATTTTCCAGCGATTGAAATAAGAAAAAACAGTACTTTAAAGGACTTCATATAAAGCTGATATTTTTTTTTATTCGTTAATTGTAGATATTTTTTTTATAAAAGTATTTTAGAAAATAAAAATTAAATTCAATGTAATAAAAAAAGTAAACTTAGTAAAGGTAAACTTCATAAAAAAAGTAAACTAATTTATTTATAGGGACTTTATGGGAGGAAGACCATTCTGTCCTTTACTGCAGCCAGCCAGCGGCTAATTTTTGTAAAAATGGTTTGTTCTGTTTCGCTTTCAAATTGCAATATTATGGAATATCAAATGGAAATATTATGATAGTAAACCAAATTTTTAGTACAAATCGATCTAAACACACATGTGATAATATACACTCAAAATATTTTGTAAGTAAATTCAACTGAAAAAACGTTTAAAACAATCGTTTTTCCTTTTAAAAAACGGACTACTCATATTTCATTTAAAACGACATAATTTTTCAGTTATTTTTAAACGTTAATAAATGACTAGACATTCCGTAAAAACAAACGATATTTCAGTTATTTTAACTGTTTACATTTTTTGATTTTGTGAAGTAAAAATAAAATTTTTTGAATAACAAACTACAAAAACCGTACTTCTGTAAAATTATACGGAATAATCAGTCACAAATAATTTAACTGATAAAAATATTTTTCCGTAACTTTTGTAGTTTATTGTTTTTACAACTCTTTAAATCATTCAATATTTTATTTTCCTTGAAAAACAAACGATAAAACGTTTAAAACAACTTTAACTAAAAACTTTTTGAATAACCGTAAATCAGTTACTGTAAAACTTTTCTAGGTGTATATTTAAAAGGCAACATCTTTAATGAAATAAACGATTATTTTGTCTATCCAATTCCATCAAAAGAAATAGGACTTTATAACGTTAAATATTTACGTGAAGATGTTATTGAAGTCAGTGTGCATATTGTAGAAGTTAAATGCATTATTTGTAAATTTTATAACGAAACAATTGCTATAACTCTTTTGCATAAATGATAATAATAAAACTTAAAATAGATTTACAAATAAAAATAATGTTTTATGTTTTCAAAATTTTGCGTTTTCAATGTGGTGGTAGGGAAAAATTATTTAATTTGATTTAACAAAATGTTTTTATAACAATTTGTTTAAAATTGAGTATAATCTAAAAAATTCTATACTTGTATGTACTACGAAAAAAAATTTAAAAACGTTTGCAAAAACTGCTTTAAAACAATTTAATTTTGAAACGAACATGTATTTTGTTAATAAAGTGCTTTCAAAACGCTTTTCGAAAACGCTCTCAAGGCGTTCGAATAAAGCGTTTTGAGAATGCTTTTTTTTTGTTACAGTGCTTTCAGAACGCTTTTCGAAAACGCTCGTAAAGCGTTCGAAAATAACGTTTTGAGAACGTTCTTTTTTTTGTTACAGTGCTTTCAGAACGCTTTTTTTTTATAACCGTCGTCAATTTCTGCTTGGGTCGATAGAAGTGAGCAGCTTTGGAGATCATATGTTCATTGTGATGCCCATTGGATTGAAAATAATAATTTTGGTTTTCTCGTGATTTTCTTAGTTTTTTAACTGATTTCAATTTTTTGTAAATTTTTAATTTTAAAAAATCTGTTGATACAATCAAATTTCAATTTAAAAAAAAAAATATAATTATAAAAATCCATTAATATTACGACAACACTAAGATTATCTTCTACCAGTCATCATAAAATCAAAGACCATAAATATTTTTCATCATCATACAAATTTTATTATTTATCAATAATTTTTCATTAAAATTCACAAATTTAATAAAGCATAAAATTTGTAAAAAGAGAAAAAAAAGAACAGAAAATCATTAAAACTAAACCAATTGACACAGAACAAAGCACAACATTATAATAATGTTGTCAAGTTAACAACGCGCAGCAAAAGAAAAACATAATTTATTTTTTTTTTTTTTTTATTTAAATTTTCTTTCCGACAACAACATTCCATCATGTACAAAATATCGACAGCAAAGAATGTGGGAAAAAAATAAATTTCACGAATAAACTACGGAAATTCTTTAAATTAACAAGAATTGGAAATGGGGGAAATATGCAAATCAGCTTATGAACAAGAAATAAATTAGATAAATAACTTTACACACACAATGTACAGGATAACAAAAGGATATTGACATAGTTCAAAGTAAACAAAGATAAACAACCAATACAATACAAGGCAACAACAAATAGTTAACCCTCAATTGTTCAATTGTTTTTTTGGACGATAATATTAAAACTGTTTCAGTGTTTTGGATTATTTAAACCCTAACAAATGTGTTTTGCTTATTTACATAAGTTTTTACTTAAAAACTTAGGTAAACTATCCAAAAACACTTTATCGGTTTTATTATTTCAAAAACGTTCACAACTATATTGTTGGCTATGAGCAATCAGATAAAAAAACAATTAGAATTTACTCTTGTCCAAAACATTAAATACAGGATTAGTCAAAAAAAAATTAATGGCACAATAGATTGGAAATTTCCGAATTTTTAATGCTTAAATAACTCCAAATAGTTATGAGCAAATCCATGGGATATTAAACTGGCGGATCACCGATTTTGTTAATTTTTGGTTTTTTCATAGAGCTGTAAATGATAAAAACCAAATATTTTTTTTTTTTTTTTGGATCAATACTTTGGAAGATATGCTTTTTTGGCAATATGGACTCTTAGACATTTTTTTACCATTTTTATACTCGGTAACCGTAATTCGTACGAAACAAATTTAGAAGAAAAAATTTTCAAAAAAATTTAAACAAGAAATTTTTGAAAACAAGAGTTGAAGGCCTTTTTTTCTAAGAAGACACCATGGATTTTCAAAAACAAAATTTTGTATTAAGGTTTGGAATGTCCTTTTTACGCAAATAAAATTTCACAGAGGTGTTTTTTTTCCGTATTGTTGAGCAACAAATTTTCAAAGTTTTATAGAGAACAAAATATTTGATTTTTTCAAAATTTTTGCAAAAAAACAAAAATTTTTTTTATTACCAACTTTGAAAATTTATTGCTCGAGAACACAAAAAAACCATCGCCCTTAAATTTTAACAGCGTTAAAAGGACATTTTAAACTTAAATACAAAATTTTTTTTTTGGAAATCCAGGGTGCCCTTGAAAAGAAAAAAAAGACATTCAAATATTGTTTTCAAAATTTTTTGTTGAAATTTTTTGAAAAAAAAAAATGTTTTCTAAATTTTAAATATTCATTATTTTATCTACAATATTGCCTTTTTAAAGTTTTTTCGTAAGAATTACGGTTGCCGAGTACAAATATGGTAAAAAACTGTCTAGAGCCAAAAATATTTGATTTTTTGCAAATATTTAGAAAAAAATCAAATATTTGGCTTACTAAAAAACTTTGAAAATTTATTGCTCAACAATACGAAAAAACACCACTCTGAAATTTTAATAGCGTGAAAATGTCATTCCAAAATTTAATACAAATTTTTGTTTTTGGAAGTCCATGGTGTCCTTCCCAGGAAAAAAGGACATTCAAATATTGTCTTCAAATATTTTTGATGAAATGTTTTTGAAAAAAAAAAATTTTTTCTTCTTAATTTTAAATCTTTATAATTTTATCTAAAATATTGCTTTATAAGTGTTTTCGACTAACGGTTCCCGAGTAAAAAAAATGGTAAGGAATTATCTAAAAGTCAATATTGCGAAAAAAAAACTCCTTTTTAAATATCTTCTGAAGTATTGATAAAAAAAAAAATGTTTTTAATTTCCCATGGACTTGCTCTTATGCCAACTTTCCTTGATGCGTCATCTTAGATGAGACTCCAAATATATTTGACTTTGTTTTGAACAGGTTGGATTAAATTTTACCAAAATTGGTTCAAAGGAAGTTATCAGCAAAATTTTATTTTTTTCACTCAAAAAAATTGTTACCCTAAAAAAAGTGTAAAAAGTCGAATTCAGTTTTTTTTACTTAATTTAACATATTTTTTTGGAATTGCTGAACAGAATTGCCGTATGTTAACACAAAGAGAAATAAAACAAGAGAGCGGTTAAACTCGGCTGTGCCGAATCTTTGATACCGTCCAACATGTTAAAAAATATATAAAAAAATTCAGTGGCATTTTTTGTGGAGGGGCTCTCTATGGGGGTGGTGGGGGAAACCGTCCCCATCGAGATAAATGTTTACTAATTTATTTATTATGCTTCTTTAACTTTAGTAATACCATTTTCTCATAATTCTTATGACTTTTTAAATCCAGGTCTTTTAACTCCTTCTGATATAAAAAGGTTTTATTTGTTTAACAAAAATGCAAAAAAAGGTGTAAAAATTGTCATTTTTTTAGAGGTTTTTTAGTTCTTTAAGGGGGAACTTTTTTGCCCCTGCACATAGGGCCAGTTAGATCGATTTCCGGCCAAAAGTCCTTATATTTAATTTCAAAAAATATCTATACCAATTTGTTGGACATATATAGGAGCTGGATTCCTGAACTTATTTTTATGATCCAACTTCACCATTTCCTTTAACAGGTCTTCAAAGTTAAAAAGGTTGAAAAAAAATTTGTAAGTGGAAATAATTTTTTATTTTTTTTTACACATTTCTATTGCTAATGATCAAATTTTGATTTGCAGGGTTTACCCTTATATATAGAATTTTATCAGATCGATTTTAAGATAACAGATCCGGAAATTTACTAGGCCACACTTTCAGCTAGTTTCAACAAAGAAAAGCAATATAACTGTTTTTTAATTACTTGTAACAAACTTTACTAAGCATATTTAGTCCGCTATTTTGTTTTTTAAAATTCACGCCAATATTTCTGATTCAGTAACTTCAAGACCCCCTTAAAACAAAATTTGAGTCAAATCGGACAATATTAAAAAAATTTGTCCGCCATATTGGATGCGCCATTTCAATTTTTTTAGTTTTTAGTTAAATTTTTGAAATCAGCGACCACGAAATACTCTAGAAGCTCATTTTCAGCCGGATCCAACAACGATAAAGACTTTTGGCCGGAGTTGGATCATTCTTTAAATTTTAAGAAGCATATTTAGTCCGCCATTTTGTTTTTCAAAATTCAATGTAACAATTCTTATTCAGTAACTCCAAGACCCGCATAAAACAAAATTTGAGTTCAATCGGACAATTAAAAAAAAAAAAAAATTGGCCGCCATATTGGATCCGCCATTTTGATTTTTTTGGTTTTTAGCTAAATTTTGAAATCACCGACCTCGAGTTCCTCTAGGAGCCAACAACGATAAAGACTTTTGGCCCGAATTGGATCATGCTGGCCCTGTGTGCCCTCCCTGGTCCAATTTTATCCATATCCGAACTGAACCGAACTTTTGATTTGAAGATTATTTAATTCTCTTATCGTAGTAACTTTTTGAAAAATTTTGATTTTTGTTGAAGTTATGCTAATGTAAAATTAAAAAAAATTAAAATAAAACTCTCTTTTCTTCTAAGGGTTCAAGTTGAAAAAATGCAGAAGAAAAATTTAATTTCTAAAAATTATAGACATTTCTGGTATTCCCATACCGGTTTCAAACATTCCAGTTAGTGTTATCATCAGAAGGATTTTAATTGTCGGTTTGTAGTGTTAATGGAAATTGTTTTTGTATATGTGAATATTTACAGTTAATACAGAATAAATTTTAACAGTTTCCAACAGTACAATTCTATTTCTAGCAATCTCAACCTCATCTCATACTTTCTTTCAACTTTTTTGCCACTTACATTATTTAGCAAGGGTTACCAGCATGATCTGGAATTGCAGACTCAAACTAAGGAATTTGCATTTTCTGTTTCGGAGACGTGCCTAATGGCGACATTTTTTTTTTCAGTAATTTTATTAGTGTTTTTTTTCTGTAAGTAAAAAAATAATTAAGTCAAAATGTCAGAAAATAGATGTTTAAATATTGTTCACATTAGGGCTGTTTTTAAGAATCCCCGTAAAAATAGAAACATTCGTTTTAAGCCCCAATTTACACCAGGCGGTTTATCTTGCACCAATTTATATAATTTCCTTTTAAGTTGTTGTTGGGAAAAGGGAATGTCAAAATAATCTGCAGCCAACTTCAACAAAACGCTAGAGACGGACGCGTAAGTGAATTAAAAATATAGCTCACGAATTAAATATGTAGCTTACGCATGGATTTTTTTCTGCTCACATTCACGCGTGCTCACGTGAGTGGGTTAAATTTTTCTCACTCTTACGAAATAACAACGCTGACGAAGACTTGCGAAATTAAAATTACCAACTTGTTATTTTACGTTTGTCGACTTTATGTATTTAGTCCTAAATACAATTATATTAATGAATCTTTAATTTAATATGATAAAGATTTTATTAAAAATTTTCTGTTTCAAACAGCACAAAACAATCACGCAAACTCTATCACGTGAGTAAAACTAAATTTCACTTACGATCATGCGTGGTTCACGCCTGATTCACGCGTGGAAATCACAATTTTAATCATGACATGCGTTAATCTCTACACTCAAAGAAAAAGCTTCTTCGTATTGATGAAAAGTTACATCAATAGGATGAAATGTTACATTATTTTTCGTCCAATGTAACTTGTCATCAATATGATGAAGCGGTGTCATCAATAACATTTTTTTATTCGAAAAATAAGAAAAAAAAATAAAAAAATAATTTTTTTTTGTTATTTGATTTTATTTAATTTATTTTTATTTACTTGTTTGTTATTTTCTAATTTTTAAAAACTTACATCTTTTTTTCGTATCCACCAAGATTTGAACGCCGGACCTCTTGTTTGTTGGGCTTAGCCTCTACCCACTTGTCTACAGAGCTTCAACAAATAATAACAATCTAAAGCCGTTTTGTTTGTTGTGTGCTAAATATAGCGCTAAAATGTGTGTGTAACTTTGCTCTGCTAAAAGCTGTGAGAGGGAAAGAGAGGGATATTGTACAATAATAAAATGTGTGTGTCTACAAACCCCCATAAGCAAATGTATATGTATATAACAAAAAATGTTGAGTCTTTACATATACACATTAGCAAATTTTATATTTTTTTAATATATTTATTCAATAGTTTTATTTATTTTAATATTATTTTAATTATTTAAAAAAAAAACATTTGAAAGTAGAGTTGTCAAAAGCGGTTTCCGAATTATTCGAAAAACCGGTTTTTTCGCTTTTTTCCGGTTTTTTTAAACCGGTTTCTTAAAACCGGTTTTTTTCTAGTTATTCGAAAAACCGGGTTTTTTGTGTCGAATTATTCGACATTTTCGAATACATAATACTTAATTTTTTGGTCATCATTTGTTACAAATTTTGTAAAATACAACTCTGTATAAGAAATTTTGTTTCTCAATGACAAAAAAAATAAGAAGGTTCAAAGACGCGGCTGTGATTCTTCACAATGTAGCAGCAAGCAACAGACAGCAAAATTTCCCATACATATTTTTTTTGTTTGCTGTATGGAAAATTTGGCGTCTGCTGCTTGCTGCTGAACAACAAAATACATGTGGAAATTTTGTTTTCTGCTGCTTGCTGTTGTATTGTGAAGAGACACTTAAATGTATTTATACCCTACACCACTCTGTGATACAGGTTATAATGAGTTTATGCTGATATTTGTAACTACCCAAAATATTGGTTCAAGACCCACCTTCAAGTATACTGATCGACTCAGAATCACTTTTTGAGTCGATTTAGCAATGTCCGTCTGTCCGTCCATCTGTGCGTCTGTCCATGTAACGGTGTAAACACGATACAGATCGCAATTATCAACCGATGGAAATTTGAAACTTAAGCTTCTTTTGACCCATGCGGCTGGACGCATAGCGAAAATGCGCCCAAATTTTCCACCGGAGGCATGTCGCCTAGCGGATAGGCGAGATGCCATCCGGAGGGAAAATGCAGCGGACCCTCGTTTAAGGCAACTGAGCGCCGAGATTGAGGCTCTAGTCTCTAGCTCACTGCAAAGACCTGTGGTTACGGCACCTTGAAGAGTCGGATAAAGGTTCTAAGCGTCTTTGGTCGACGATAAAGAACCTTTCGAATCCCCGTAGAAGCGGAAGACCCACTCTCACTTTTGAGAGTGGCACGCCGCTTGACTCCCAAAAGTGCTGTGCTGCCTTAAACCGACAGTTTGTAGAGCATCCAGCCAGACCCAACAGGGACCAGAGAGTCATCCGAAGGAGGATCAGATCTCTACCTCACACAGAAGATGTAAAGATCACTCCGGAGGATGTCTCTAAAGCTATCAAAGAAGCGAAAGCCTTCACGGCAATAGGTCCAGATGGTCTCGCTATGATCATGCTTAAACACGTGGGGGAGAAAGGGTTGACATACATGGCAGAAACGTTTAGCCTGTGTGTTAACTCCTTGGAGATTCCAGACATTGTGGTCGCTCTCGATCTGTCTAAGGCCTTCGACACGGTCTGCCACACGCAGCTTCTGCAAGACCTGTATGACTCTACGCTCCCTAATGTCCACAAACGATGGTTGGCGAATTACATGGCTGGGAGGCAGTCATATGTAGAGTTAAGAGGTTCCAGGTCGGGACTGCGGAGAAATAAGCAGGGTGTTCCACAAGGGGGTGTCCTTTCACCCATCTTGTTTAACACGTATATCTCCAAAATCCCTACCCCACCTCCAGGACTGAAATTTATATCCTACGCCGATGACTGCACAATTTTGTGCACAGGCAGGGATATCGAAGCCCTGGAGGAACAGCTTAACAGCTATCTGCCAACCCTGACAAAATTTTTGGCAATTAGGAACCTCCAGCTCTCGACACCCAAGTCGACGGCCACGCTCTTCACCACGTGGACTAAAGAGGTTAACAGGGAACTCAATGTCCACATTAGTGGGCAGAGAGTTCCCACGGTGAAAAACCCCAAAATTCTTGGGGTTCACTTCGATAGCCTCTTTATGTTCGCGAGGCATTCTGAAGAGGTGACCAGGCGAGTGAAAGGGAGGAACTCCATTTTGAAAGCGCTAACGGGCAGCACCTGGGGTAAAGATAAGGAGACGATCTTGACTACGTATAAAGCCATAGGTCGTACCCTTATCGATTATGCCTCCCCGGTATGGTCGCTGTAGTGTCCCACTACATATTCACTTTGTTGTTATTTGTTAATTTTGTTTTGATCAAGTTTTTATTATGTATTTTTATTTTATTGATTTTCAATTTGATTATCAAAATATTTTATAAAATAATTAAAAAACAGTTTCTCAACAAAAAAAAAAAAAAAAAAAAAAAAAAAAAAAAAGTTTACAATATATTGAAACATCCGTTTCTTTTAATTGTTTTCATATTGTTGATCAATTTAATATTAAAATATTATCTTTATTTATTTCTTGTTCACGATCTGTTACGGTTAATTTTGTTCAAACATATTTAATTTTTTGTTAATCTCTTACCAGTAATACGTGAATATAAAATGGTCGGTACGCGTTCTAACCCTCAAAATCCTAATGTGATTAATTCTGTATTAAATGACACTCAACAAAATACTGTCCCAGTTCCCACTCCCTCTACAAGTGGTGCAGGAACTACTTCAACACAAAATTCCTCAAATTCTTCAATTAAATTACCACAGTTTTGGGTTTCTTGTCCTGAAACATGGTTTATACAAACAGAAATAACATTTGCTTTAAAGGGCATAACAGATGATACTACAAAGTATCAACTTGTCATTATTTCCCTTTCAGAAGAAATTTTATTAAAACTTATCGATGTTATTCATAAACCACCATTAGAAAATAAATATAATCACATTAAGGAAATTATTCTTGAAAGGTTTTCTTTGAGCGAAGATCTTCGCTTTGAGAAATTATTAAACGATTCCGAAATTGGCGATAGAAAACCATCTGAGTTCTTCCGCGATTTAAATGCACTTGCTATTTCAAATTCAATAATAAATGACGATTTACTTATTAAATTGTGGATGAGAAAACTTCCCCCGACCGTCCAAATGCATTTAAAATCATCAAATTTGACAACATTTAATCAAAAGTTAATTCTAGCAGATAAAATTTATGAATTATCGGACAAAATTCAAGTATCTTCAGTCTCAACACCTAGTTCTTCTCTCTCATCAAATCAATTATTCGAAAATTTAATTAAAGTAACATCAAATTTAGCCGAGAATATAGATAAACTATCCCTTGATGTTTCCGAAATTCGAAATAGTACAAACCAGAATAATATAGGAAGATCTAACACTTTCACTAGTTTCCGAAGACCAAAAAACAATAATATTGTCAGGTCGTCCACAGAAAATTTGGCAATCGAGCTTCAAAGTGCACAGCTCCTTGCGATTTTATTCCAAATATTAGGGCACGGAATTTAAACTAAGAAAACCCGTTATTGCGACGACAAATAAAGGGAAGCAATTATCACGTCGTCTTTTCGTTTTTGACAACATAAACAGGTTAAATTTTTTAATTGATACTGGTGCTGCTGTATCAGTGAAACCTATTTCAAAGTATCATGAACATAAAGGTCATTCGGATACAACGCTTTCAGCAGCTATTGGTTCAATTATTAAGACATTTGGGACGAAATCACTAACACTTGATTTAGGTCTCGGCCGTAAATTTAAATTTATTTTTATTTTAGCTGATATTACTAATCCCATTTTAGGCGCAGATTTTATCGAACATTTTGGCATTATTATTGACATGAAACACAGACTTATTAGGGATTCGAATACAAATTCTTCAGTTGTTACTTCATTTGGAATATCACACATTCATTCTCTTAAAATTGTTCAACCCAAAAATAAATTTTCCTTGCTTTTAAACGAATTTCCTTCAATTAAGTACTGCTGAACCTGACTATTCTGTGCCGATTAAACATGCCACGGTTCACAGAATTGAAATAAAAGGAAATGCACCTTTTTCAAAACCAAGGAGGTTAGATCCTCTTAAATTGGAAGTCGCTAAATCGGAATTTAAATTCCTGGTCGATACTGGTATTTGTAGGCCCTCTCATTCTCATATATCATCTCCACTCCATCTAGTTGCTAAAAAGGAACCTAATGATTGGAGACCATGCGGAGATTATCGCAGATTGAATTGTGTAACGATTCCAGACAGGTATCCATTACCTCATATACAAGACCTAACTATAGACTTCCGCGGAAAAACAGTTTTTTCTAAGCTTGATTTGGTAAAAGCTTACCATCAAATTCCCATGGCCGAAGAGGATATCCACAAAACAGCCATTACAACACCCTTCGGAATGTTTGAATTTACGCGAATGCCTTTTGGTCTCCGGAACAGTGCGCAAACTTTCCAGAGATTCATTAACGAAGTTTTCTTTGGGATTGATTTTGTATTCACTTATATAGACGATGTATTAATCGCAAGTGAAAACGAAAATCAACATTTGGAGCATCTTAAAATAGTGTTCCAACGTCTAGAGGAATACGGTCTTAACATTAAACCTACAAAGTGTATACTTGGTGTCACAAGCTTAGAATTTTTGGGTTATGATATTTCTGCAAATGGTATTCAACCCTCAAACGATAGAGTAAATGTTATTTTATCCTACCAGAAACCTCAATCTGTAACCCAACTACAAAAATTTATAGGAATGATAAATTATTATCACAGATACGTACCAATGGTTTCCTCTCATCTTTCACCACTTCATAATATGATAACAAAAGCATCCAAGACAAAGAGCAAAGAGCTCATATGGTCTAATGAGGCTGAAAAAGCTTTTGCGGATTTGAAAGTCAAGTTTTCTGAGACAACTTTATTAACACATTTTGATAAATCTGCCCATCTGTCACTAGCAATAGATGCTTCAAATTCTGCCATTGGTGCTGTTCTACAACAACATAAAAACAATATAGTCGAACCCTTAGCATATTTTTCTAGGAAACTGTCACCAGCTGAATGTAAATATTCCACATTCGACAGAGAACTTTTAGCTATGTATTCATCTGTAAAACATTTTAGGCACTTCTTAGAAGGTAGATATTTTATGATTCTTACTGATCATAAGCCTCTCACCTATGTTTTAGATTCAAAAGTAGAAAGATCTCCACGCCAAACAAGACACTTAGAATACATAGCTCAGTTACTTCAAATATATATTACATAAACGGCAGACAAAATATTGTTGCGGATACTCTATCTCGACTACCTGAAATAAACGCTTTTGCTACTGATAATATTAATTTGGAATTACTGCATAGGGAACAGCAAAACGACAGTGAATTAATTCAAATTATATCTAATAACAACACTGCGCACAATTTACAAGAGATTGACATTCCTTAAATGCAATTTAAAGTTTGGTGTGATATTTCAGGTAACACAAATTGTCCATTTGTCCCACAATGTTTACGGAAAATTGTTTTTCTTAATTTACATTCGTTGACATCCGGGAGTACGAGCTACTAGAAAACTTATACAAAGAAAATTTTTCTGGCCCTCCATGAGAAAAGATATAAATTTATGGGCGACAAGTTGTATTAAATGTCAAAAATCAAAGATCCATCAACATATCAAATCTCCAATTCAGAAGATAGGAATCCCTTCAGGTAGATTTGAACATATTCATATGGATCTTGTAGGGCCTTTACCAATTTCTAATGGGAACAAGTATATCCTGACAATTGTCGATCGGTTTACTAGATGGCCAGAAGCTTACCCAATTAGAGACATTTCCTCACAGACTATAGCTAAAACGTTTGTAAATAATTATATACCTCGATTTGGAGTTCCCCTTCAGATAACTGTTGATCAGGGCACGCAATTCACTTCAAAACTATTTAGTGATTTGACAAAATTGATTGGAACTCATAAGATTCATACGTCCTGTTATCATCCACAGGCAAATGGGATGGTTGAACGATTTCACCGACAATTGGAAACAGCACTAAAAACGAGCGACAATATTAAAGATTGGTCTAAACAGCTTCCAATCGTTCTATTAGGAATTCGTGCAAGTGTTAAAGAAGAACTCAGATGCAGTCCATCAGAATTGGTTTACGGCCAAACTTTACGGTTACCTGGTGATCTGATAGTTAAAACAGATGGTTCATCCACAACTGATGATGTTCTTAAGGAACTAAGAAATCATTTTTCTTTGGTACGAAGTAAAGTGATGCATCATGGAAATAACGTACGTTCTTTTGTTCCGAAAAATCTTCTTAAATGTGATTATGTTTTTATTAAAGTTCATAGACCTAATGGTCTAGAGTCACCATATGATGGGCCGTTTAAAGTCATTCAAAGAAATAGAAATACTTTTAGAATACAATGTGGTAATTTAATTAAAACAGTGCCCATTGATCTTATCAAACCTGCAACTATTGAAGATACATCACAACCACTCAATATATCTCGTAAACATACTACAACGTTTCATATAAATTAATTAAAAAAAAAAAAATGTTTATCTTTAAGAACGGTTATGTTACTGTGGGGGACTAATGTAGTGTCCCACTACATATTCACTTTGTTGTTATTTGTTAATTTTGTTTTGATCAAGTTTTTATGTATTTTTATTTTATTGATTTTCAATTTGATTATCAAAATATTTTATAAAATAATTAAAAAACTGTTTCTCAACAAAAGAAGTTGGATTTTTAATTATTATCAAAAACATCAACTTCAGTCGCCGTCCGTTAGCGACACACAATGGAGAAAGCTCCAAACGGTGCAGAACACGGCCCTCAGGGTGGTAATTCCATGGCATCTGAAGACCACCTACATGAGGAGACCAAAATTCTGCCCGTTCGGAGCCATTGCTCCCTTCTCACTCGTCAATTTGTACTTGGATGTCATATGACCGAGCACCCCAACCATGCAAGCGTCGTTGGTACGTCGGCACCGGAGGTGAGACAGGTGAGGTCTGACCTACGGTCCGAGAAATCGGCCGTGGGTCACCTCATCGGTCTTGTGCAGAGTGGCGACTTAAAAGAGGCGCAGGCTCGCCTACACATGGAGATCGTCTCGGAATCCATTGGGAGGATGCGAGACAATATTGTGTTAGGTGGCAGGCCCCCTCCCCTTTCCGAATCCGAAAAGAGCCTGCCACGTAAGGTCCGCACGACATTGTCCCAACTCAGGTCAGGTTACTCTAGGGGGTTAAATAGTTACCTGGCCAGAGTTAACCCTGACATCTCTGATGCCTGCCCTCTTTGCAACGCTACACCTCACAATACCATACACCTCTTCGAGTGCCCGGTTCGGCCCACGACACTCACACCTAGGTCATTATGGACCAATCCAGTCGAGGCAGCTCGCTTCCTCGAACTGGAAGGGTAACCTGCTTTATGTCTCCTATCCCAATCCCCTTCCCATCCCCATCCCAAAATATATTTTTAATAATAATATAATAATAATTTACTACTAACATTTCTCTGTATCTGCATGTGAACCTCCAGTGGACGTTACAACAACAACAACCGTATCATCAATATGATGAAGCATTTTTCTTTGAGTGTAGTACAAGCAATTCCTCTTATAAACTTAGACTTGCGGCAAAAAAAGATGACTTGGGACTCGTAAATGGGAAAAAAACAAAGCATAAGAGAAATTCTTATTTTCAATTTTGTTATAATTTTCACTTAAGGGGTTTTAAAAATATGTACATCAAAATTAAGGCACATATTTGAAAACGTTGTGCGTTAGATGGTTAACATTAAAGAAAAATATAAGAAAGATGTACGATATCGGAAATACGTAAATTATATTAAATGTTAAGTTTCATAACAAAAAAAGTTAAGTAAATCCAAATTTCCTTCATAAGAGAATAGATGATGAAGATGCTAATACATATGAAAACAAAATAACTCGTGTATCTTTGTTAGTACATTGTGTTCCACACTAAAAAAAAAAATAACTGAAATTTATTGTACTTTTATTTTGGGAAATGATTTTTATTCTGATTAGAAAAGTTATAAGATTCGGATATAAATAATTTTTTTCTTTGTTTACAAAAAATTGGTGTTCAAAGGAGTTGGAGGTCAAAAAATTCGAATTTCTTCTACTGAATTTAAAAAATTTTATTTTTTGTATGGGTACTGAATAAAAATAACTGGATATTTTTTTAAATTTTTAGTGTTTGAACTTGAAAAAAAATCGATTTAGAAATATTTTTAAAAAATATCTATAATAATTTCATTTTCCAGCGCGACCCTCGTATCTCATTTAATATTTGCTCAATCTTGACGCTATCAAGCTTAAATTAAAGCTTGGAAAATTCTCTATATAGCATTTTTTTCAAAAATATTCGATTGATAATAATCAGGTTTATAACCTGATTTTCCTTTAAAGATCTACTATAAAATATACGCTGTTACATTATTAGTTTGAGTCACTGCACACAACAAAAAAAAACCTTGTAAAATTACAAGAAAAGTTTGTAACTTTTTTTTTTTTTGCTACATCCTATTTGACAAGAATTCCTTGTTATCTTACAAGATTTTACCAATAATTTTGTAATTTTACAAACTTTTTACCAATAAAATTGTAAATTTACATTTTTTTTGACCCGATGAAACTTCCAAGGAGATTTCGTGACCTTACTAGATTTTTTGCTACCTCCTATTTTACAAGAATTCCTAGTAAAAATTACGAGCTTTTCGTAATTTTACAAGATTTTTACCAATAACATTGTAAATTTACAACTTTTTTTGGCGAAATAAAACTTTCAAGGAATTTTCTTAAATTTACAAGATTTAATTTTTGTAAAAGCCTTGGAAATTTATAAAATTACAAGAAAAACTGTTAAATTACAAAAAAAAATTAATTTTGATCGAAAATTATTGTTTTCATTTTCTTAAAACCAAAAATTTATGTAACTTGGATAAGAATTCACCTCGTGGCGAATAAAGCAAATATTCACCAGCTGGTGAATAAAACGCAACATAATTATTTTGCATCAATATTTTTTTTTCATCAATGTTTTTTTTTTTTCATCAATATTTTTATTTTTCGTCACTATTTTTTTTTCCTTAATATTTTTTTTTTCATCAATATTTTTTTTTCATCAATATTTTTTTTTCCTCAATATTTTTTCTTTTTCATCAATATTTTTTTTTTCATTAATATTTTTTTTTTCATCAATATTTTTTTTTTCATAATTTTTTTTCTTTTTTCATCAATATTTTTTTATATTCAATATTTTTTTCATCAATAATTTTTTTTTTTATCAAATTTTTTTTCATCAATATTTTTTTTCCTCAATATTTTTTTTCATCATAATTTTTTTTTTCATCAATATTTTTTTTTCATCAATAATGTTTTTCATCAATATTTTTTTTTACATCACTATTTTTATTCATCAATATTTTTTTCATCAATTTTTTTTTCATCAATATTTTTTCTATCAAAATTTTTTTTCATCGAATTGTTTTCTTCATCAATATTTTTTTATCATAAATTTTTTTTTTCATAAATTTTTTTTCATAAATTTACGGAACACAAAATTTTTTTTGGGGAAATCACAAAATTCAAATTTAAGGGGCTGGGCCCCGGACCCACCTGGAGCCAAAAGAGCCTTCAGATTTGTGTCGATACTTAAATTAAAGGTAATTAAAAAAGAAAAATAAATATAAAGAGGGCTAGGTCCCAGGGGCCTTCTATGTCCATAAAACCGTCCTGATGGGATTTAAAAAAAAAAATATAAATTTTGTCAAAATTATTAAAAGGAACGTCCAAGCCGGTCTTTTGGCCGGGCTCAGGGATTACAAAACCCATAAATTAATTTAGTGGCATCGCAAAAAAAAGTTTGTTTTGTGTACACTCAAAATATTTTGTAGGCAAAAACAAATGAAAAACACACTTAAAACCAGTGAATAAACAATTGAAAACCATCCCAGTAATTATTCATTTGTTTTAACAAACATCAACATTTATTTTTTACTGTTGACAAAATTTTCTAAAATAAATAACATTAAACATTAAAAAATTACGTTTTTCACTCTTTTTTACCAACAAATTCGAAAAAAATAACCAACAAAAACATTAAAAATTAATGATAGTTCTGTTATTTTTACCAACAAATTTCAAAAAAAAAATAACCTACGAAAACAATAAAAATTAATGATTTCGTAGGTAATTTTTTACAATTTTTTATTGAAACATTTTTTTACAAAATTTTTATAAAATTTTTGGGGAATCGATCCCGCAATCAACTACATTCTGGCCAGACACTCTACCCATCGTGCCAAAGTCACTGATACAAACATGTTTTTATATTTCTATAAATAATTTTTTGATTTTTTTTTCTACAAAAAAATAACTGACTTGTGTAGTTAAAAACTAATGATATTTCATTAAAAAATACCAACAATTTAAAAAAAAAATTACTTACACAAATCATTAAAAATCAAAAGAATAATCAGTAGTTTTTACTTACAGGACAAAAATAAATGGCTTTAAAAATTAAATGTTAATGAAAGTCTTTATTTTTTAGTGTGTTATTTTTGAAACAAAGGACTGAAGTAGTCATTAATAAAAACTGAACATGAAACAAATGAATAGTTCATGCGAATAAAGACGAATAGACCATTTGTAGAATTTTACAGGGGACAATAAAAACGCAGGAAACGGTTAAAAAATAATATTTTTGTCAACTTTTTGGTATTAGCTTAAAGATTTAGGTCACATCTACCTATATACAAAATTTTAGTAAGGTATTCGAAAGAGAACTTGTCAAAAATTGGACTTAAATTTTTTGCTTAAATGGAAAAAGGGCGAATATCAAAAAAAATTTATTGAAATTTGAATAAAAATGTGTTATTTTGCAGCAGATTTTGACTAAATTTTCATGAGACTTGCAATACTTGACGAACTATGGTTGGTATTTGTTTGTAACACTTTAAGGACTTCAAGGATACACTTTTTAAGGATTGCCAGGACATGCAAAAAAAATTTTTTTTTGTTAATTTTTTTTTAATATTCCTGCCATTTGATGCAGTAGTAATTCTTTATGACACTAAATACATTTTTACGAATTATTATATTAACCCTTGACTGCATATTACGACGTAACATAAAAGGACATGAAAAATTTTTTGTTTTTTATTCCTGACATTGGATGCAGTATTAACACTAAAAGTTTGTATGTGCTAAGATTGTTTTTTTTTTGTGTACAATTTCAAATTGTAGCTAATATCAATTTTAAACTCGCAGCTAAATAATTTTTATATAATATTTTGTTAAGGATGGATATTCGCCCTTTTTGCTTTCCACACTTTAAAGTCTTATAACTCAAGAACGGTAAAATTTTTTGCCAATATAATAAGTGTGGTTTGTTCCTCGTAATGTTCTTTTAACACATTGTTACCGAAAGTAAAATTTTTGTATGTTTTTGTGTTGTATTTAATCAAAATTGTGCGCTAGTTTACTCCCAATTTAAACAAAAATATAAAAATATTGTACGAATTATTGAACTTTCAAAGTAATTTTTTTAGCCTTAAAAGGCAAAATTTCCCCAAAATTTCTGCATAGGATTGTAGGGCTCTGCTAATAAAATGCATTTATGCAAAAAAACGTGTTTGCGAAAAAGTGGTCTATTCGTCCTTATTCGCATGAACTATTCAAATGTTTTTTCTTTTAAAAACGACTAAACGGAAAATTTTTTAAATAAACTACAAACAGTTAATGACATAATTTTTGAGTGTGTTTTTAAGAATCCCTTAAAAATAGAAACATTCGTTTCAAGCCCCAATTTACACCAGGCGGTTTATCTTGCACCAATTTTTATAATTTCCTTTTAAGTTATTGTTTGGGAAAAAGGAATGTCAAAATAAACTGATGCCAACTTCAACGAAAAGCTACAGAGGGACGCGTAAGCGAATTAAAAATATAGCTCACGAAATTAAATTTTTCTCACTCTTACGAAATAATAACGCTGACGAAGACTCACGAAATTAAAATTACCAAATTTTTATTCTTAGTTTGTCGACTGCACTAAACAATCACGCAAACTCTGTCACGTGAGTAAAACAAAAATTCTTTTACGATCACGCGTGATCCACGCGTGAAAATCACAATTTTAATCATAACATGCGGAAATCTCTAGAAAAGGCAATTCCTCCTATAAAATTTGATTTTTGGCAAAAAAAAAGTTGACTTGGGTTCTCGTAAATGGAAATTAAGAACAAAGCACAAGAAAGATTCTCATTTTCAATTTTTGTTTTAGTTTTCACACAAGGAGATTTAAAAATTTGTACATCATAATTGAGGCACATATTTGACAACGTTGTGCGTTAGAGGGTTAACATTAAAGAAAAATGTAAGAAAGATGTATGATATCGGAAATACGTAAATTACCCAGCAAAACTTAGATTACCAAATAAGGTATAAAATAAGGTATATGATCTCTTATTTTATACATTGCAGCATTGATGATTTTAACAGGCGATGAGACTCAAAGTAATGCATCCACATTATCACATAGAATACCAGTAAGGTATAAAATAAGTCATAAATTTATAACGAAGAATACCAGTAAGGTGTAAAATATATGATATTTTATAGGTTACGAGTAAGGTATATAATATAGCATACCAGAACGTAATATATAAGGTGTTACGAGTAGTGAAAAAGTAATTTTGTATTAAATTTACTCACGTGATTGTAAGTGAGTGTAAGTAGATAATAATATGCTAGTGAGTGTGTGTCGTTAGAAATTTCTTGTCGTGAGCCCATCTCTAGTTTAAACTTATGCATTTTTTTATAAAATAATTATTTTTTATGTTATTGTAATGCATTATGCATTTAATTCTAAATAATGCATTATTTCAAACTTTTAAATAATACATAATGTAACCAAATATAAATCATCCATGATATAATGTTTAGAAATAATAAATATGAAATACATTTTTCCAATAATCATGCATTACGTAGCAAATTATTAGTAATGCATTATTTTTCACTTTAAAATAATACGTTGTGGAACAAATGTTTGGTAAGACATCCTAAAATAATGCTACAAATAAGGTATATACATTACCTGGTAATGTGTTATATAATCACTACCCATTACCAAAGTTTTGCTGGGTACATTAAATTTTAAGTTTCATAACAAAAAAAAGTTAAGTAAATCCAAATTTCCTTCATAAGAGAATAGATGATGAAGATAATAATACATGTGGAAACAAAATAACTCGTGTATCTTTGTTAGTACATTGTGTTCCACACTAAAAAAAATAACTGAAATTTATTGTACTTTTATTTTGGGAAATGACTTTTATTCTGATTGGAAAAGTTATAAGATTCGGATATAAATAAAATTTTTCTTTGTTTACAAAAAATTGGTGTTCAAAGCAGTTAGAGGTCAAAAAATTCGGATTTCTTTTACTGAATTTATAAAAAATTATTTTTTGTTTTGGTACTGAATAAAAATAACTGGATATTTTTTTAAATTTTTAGTGTTTGAACTTGGAAAAAATCGATATAGAAATATTTTTAAAAATTTTTCAGCGCTACCCTCGTATCTCATTTAATATTTGCTCAATCTGGACGCTATCAAGCTTAAATTAAAGCTTGGAAAATTCTCTATATATCATTTTTTCAAAAATATTCGAATGATAATAATCAGGTTCATAACCTGATTTTCCTTTAAAGAACTACTATAAAATATACGCTGATACATTATTAGTTTGAGTCACTGCACACAACAAAAAAAAAAACCTTGTAAAATTACAAGAAAAGTTTGTAACTTTGCTTGTTGCTACATCCTATTTGGCAAGAATTCCTTGTTATCTTATAAGCTTTTTACCAATAATTTTGTAATTTTACAAACTTTTTACCAATAAAATTGTAAATTTACATTTTTTTTTGACCCGATAAAACTTACAAGGAAGTTTCGTGACGTTACTATTTTACGAGAATTCCTAGTAAAAATTGCGAGCTTTTCCTAATTTTACAAGATTTTTACAAATAAAATTGTAAATTTACAACTTTTTTGGCGAAATAAAACTTACAAGGAATTCTCGTTAATTTTACTAGATTTTATTTATGTAAAAAAACCTTGGAAATTTATAAAATTACAAGAAAAACTGTTAAATTACAAAAAAAAAAATTAATTTTGACCGAAAAAGATTTGTAAAAAACAAGAAAAACTGTCAAATATTGGTAAAATTGGATTACGAGACTTTTTCAAGTAATTTGACAAGGTTTTTTTTGAGTGGGAATATCTTAGAATCTGTATAAAAACGTCATGGACTCTTAGAATTTCGGTGTATGAAAAATCTCGCAAGTCTACACAGAAAAAAATATGGAGGAAACAAATTTGAGTAATGACTTGTTTAATTTTTTAAAAAAAAATTGAGTAATTTTTTAATTGACGCAATTAAAAATTTACTCAAAAATTGAAAATAAAATTTGAGTAAATAATTTAATACAAATTTAATATTTTTTTTTTATTTATTTTTTTTTCTCTTGGTGTTTTGAATTCTCATTTAGTTTATTGTTTTTTGTATATGTATATGAAAGTTTGAAATCATCTTTATAAAATTTTACTTTGTCTTGAAGACATAAGTATATTTGGTAAAGTTTGTAAAAGCAATTTTTTTGGAAAAAAAAAATTAGAAACTTTTTAAACTTTTTAAAAAAATAATTTGATACATTTTGAGTAAATTTTTACTTGACACAATTAAAAAGTTACTTAAAAATATTAAAAAAATTTAAGTAAAGATTTAATTGTGTGAATTAATAATTTACTCAAATTTTTTATTAAGCATTTAATAATTTTTTATTAAAAGTTTACTCAATACTATTAAATCGTTTACTGGTGGAAAATTGAGTAATTTTTTACTCAATAGTATTAAAAATTTACTCAAAATTTTTTTTTATTTTTTTCTGTGTACATGTGAAAACTTTCTTTTCAAATCTCAAATTCTATACATTTTTCTTCACACAAAAAGTGCTCATTATCTAACAGCTTTTCGAAATAACTCAAAATTAAGGATTTGATTAAAACAGAAAATTTCAACATTTTTCTACAAAAAAAATGTTTCAGCATCTGTAGGCAAAGGAGCTCAGAAACTAAAAGTTGTCTATAGAAAAGGTCTCAAAAATAGAGATTTTTTATGTGATGAACACTTATATTCAGGAATTCAGAAGTTTTTTGTTTCAGAATCTTAAACTTTTACTATCAGAAAATCTTTTGAATTTTTTTTTTTTTTTTTGTTAAAGATCTCAGAATCGGTCTGCAGGACAAATGTATAAAAACTTGTGACTTTTTCTATAAAAAATTGATTTTTTTTTACACTTCTCACAATCAGATTAGCTGCAGACCTAATATATCAAAATTTGGATTTTTTTTTCGATATGAAAATAAGCCAAAACAAACGGCCTCGTCATTAAAATAGAAGATAAAATAGGATTCGGCCAAGTCGAATTTAACTTTTTTACTTGTTTTTTTTTTTTTTTAATTTTTGTTAACTTTATACAACTTTTTTTTAAGTGCATAGGATGTGGGTGTTTAAGTTTACTTTTCTGATAGTGGCTGCTACTTTTCTTCATTTCATTTTTGTTTTCTTTGCCATACTTTATTGTTTTGCTGGTTCGTTAAATACACGAGACTATTTAAGGATATTAAGGCATTAAGTCAAGCTGCCAACCCGCCAGCCAACAGTCGACAGCAGCTAACAAGCTAACAAATACAAAGATATGTTTAATCTATGTGTATGTGTTTGGTTTGCGGTTCCTGTTACATTTTTTTCCATTTTCATTTTCTAAATACATTGTTAGAATATTAACGAGTCGTTTATTTGAAACAAGTAGGGATATTGTTATGTGCCAAAAAGTTATGATGCCATTAAGAACTTTGGCCATATAAAAGACATTTATATTAATACCTTAGAACCGACTAAGTATCCTTCTTTCTGCATACATCCATTAGTTGGTTTGGTACATGTATGTTTATGGTGGTTTTTGTTTTTCAAGTAAATAATATTAAGAAATATTCTTAGAGGAAAACTTTATATTAATTTACATGTAAATATATCATAGCGTAATCTTTTAATATTTAAATACAATTTTGTAAAAACTTATAAACCTTTTTGGCACAAAGAACTTAAATGTTTGTTAAATGTTTGTTGGTTGAAGGAGGGGAATAAATGTGTAAGATTAAGATACATTTGCCCTTAATTTCGCCTTAAATTATTTAAAACTAATAAAAGAGTTCCGTTAAATAAATCTAAGACCAAAAGATTGAAGAAAAAATATTTTTTAATGAATTTTTTATATTTAACTATACACAGAAAAAAATATGGGGAAAAACAATTTGAGTAATCACTTGTTTAAATTTAAAAAAAGTTTTGAGTATTTTTTTAATTGACACAATTAAAAATTTACTCAAAAATTTAAAAACAAATTGAGTAAATAATTTAATAAGAATTTAATAGCTTTTTCAATTTTTTTTTTGAATTTTCTTAGTTTTTTTAATTCTCGTTTAGTTTATAGTTTTTTGTATATATACATGAAAGTTTGTAATCATATTTATAAAATTTTTTTATGTCTTTAAGACAAAAATATATTTGGTAAAGTTTGAAAAAACATGTTTTTTTTCTTTGTAAAAAAATATGAAATTTTTTTAAACTTTGTTTTTTTTAGAGTAGAAACAGAATAAGCCCGGCACGACTTTTTCCATACGGTTTGGCAGATTAAACCGGTGGCCGGCGCCGATGTGAAATAAAACTTGTTCTGTTTTTAAAAGGTGGTGATTCTTGTTGTGTTCCTGCACTTAATAGTGTCAATTAAAAATTTACTCAAATTTTTTTGGCAAACATTTAATAAATTTTTATTAAAAATTTACTCAATACTATTAAATCGTTTACTGGTGGAAAATTGAGTAATTTTTTACTCAATAGTATTAAAAATTTACTCAAATTTTTTTTTTATTTCTTTCTGTGTAGTCTCCACAATGGTGGCTCGTTTTTTTTCTCTGGACAAATTCTATTACCCGCCAAAAGTGTCGGTCCCCTAAGTGTAACTCGCATGCAAAATATCACTCCGGAGTTTATCTTCTGTCCCCACTTTGAGCCTTAAAATTGGGATTTTTGCAAAAAAGGGCTTAACAAAAAAAATAATTAAAAGATTTTTTATTAAAATTAATAAAAAATATTTTTGTATAATATTTGATAGTTAATACTAATTTATGAAATTTAAAGATTTTACGGTATCATTTACCGGCTCAAACTTGACACCAAAAAAATGGCATGATTTTGTAGAAAAAATCCCAATTTTGAGGCTCAAAGTGGGACAGAATTAATAATTTAATCAAGCTAAATTATATTAAAAATAATAAAAAAATTTTAAGACCCATTGTTAAGGGCCCGGTAGAGACCTTAATGAAAAATTCGGAAATTTTTTTTTTTTTAAGTTCCGATTTTTTTTTTTTTTTTGTCTTTCAAATTTTTTTTTTTACATAATTTTTATTAATTTTTTCCTTTTTAATTTTTAAAATTAACTTTTATTTTTATTTTTGGCGATTTTTGACATAATTTTTATATTAGCTTTTTATTATTAAACAAAATTAATTTTTTAAATACACTGAAAAAAATAAACTTCCTGATATTAATGAAACGGATTCATTAAATTGTTTTCATTACACTAATGAAGGAATTCATAAGCTGATCGAAATTTCATGCATGTTATGAAGAAATTTAATGAAACTTCCCAGTCAGAAAAATACAATCGCAAAAGCGTTGTGAAAGCGTTGTGGACGGTTGTACGAGCGTTCTGTATACCAACTTCAAAGCGCCTTCAGATGATCCGAATGATAACATCGATCTACGCTAGGTTTAAAGCGTTTTAAAAGCGATGTAAAAAAGTGCTTTGAGAACGTTTTTTTAAAGTCGTCAAAGCGCTTTAAAAACCCAAAGTAAAGAATTTCTGTTTTAGTTCGGTTATAATAATTTGTTTGATACAAAGTGAAATCCGAAAAAAAAGTTTTTGTACTTAAAAAAAACTTAGAAAATTTTTCAAAAAAAATTTTCGAAACTTAGAAAATTAAAAAAAAAAAAAAATTAAAAACATTTTTTATGATTTTTTTTACTTAAAAATCAAAAAAAAAAATTGTTATTCAAAAATAGTTTCGGAACTTAGAAATTTTTTTCAAAAAATATAAATAAATATAAAGAACTCTTAAAACGCTTTTCGAATACGCTCGCAAAGCGTTCCAAAAAAAAGTTTGAAATTGCTTGTTTTTTGTTATAGAGATTTCAGAACACTTTTCAAAAACGCTCGCAAAGCGTTTGAAAATAGCGTTTTGAGAATGCTTTTTTTTGTTACAGTGCTTTCAGAACGCTTTTTTTTAGAACCGTCGTCAATATTTTTTCAAAAAAAAATAAATAAATATAAAGAATTTAAAACGCTTTTCGAATACGCTCGCAAAGCGTTCCAAAAAACGTTTTAAAACGCTTTTCGAATACGCTCGCAAAGCGTTCCAAAAAACGTTTTGAGATTGCTTTTTTTTGTTATAGATCTTTTAGAACACTTTTCAAAAACGCTCGCAAAGCGTTTGAAAATAGCGTTTTGAGAACGCTTTTTTTTTTTTTGTTACAGTGCTTTCAGAACGCTTTTTTTTTAGAACCATCGTCAATTTCAATTTCTGCTTGGGTTGTTTCATTACATTTCATAATTTCATTAAAAAATATCATACGATTTTTCAGAACCAAATACAACTCTGCGTTGCGAATAAGACAGAGAAAATAGAACAAAAACATACGACGTTTTATTACACCATGCGTGTTAAATATAATTGTAATTATTACATGTGTGTTAACTTTTTTCTAATAAAATAAAATAATTTTATATATTTTTTGCTTTGTTATTGAAACTTGTGTGTGTGTTATGCTGGTTAAATCTAATTGAAATTACAAGTGAAAAGTTCTTTATAAGTGTTTCTTTTAACTGTTTCTTATAAAATATAATAAAATTTGCAACAGAAAAATAGTTTTTTTAAATCATTAAAATTTGGTGCTGAAATGTGGGGTAAAAATGTGTAGTTCCATTGCTACGTTTTGGCAGCACGTGTTTTTAAAGTCATCGCGTTTTTGTCTTTTATAGTTTACCTTATATGCACTGTCATTTAATGGTAATAAAAGCAAAGACAGAAACGTGGTGATTATATAAACAAGTGCAGCCCAAACGTAGCTTATTACAATTTTTCGTTAAATTAAATATATGTTACATTCATAAATTTAATGACAACACTTCATAAGTTTCCACAACACACTCTAAGAATATTTTCATTAATTCTATAAAAATTTTCATTGATTCTATGACACACAGTTTTCATTAATACTATGACACCGGTTTCATTGATCAAATGAAACCCGACATCGGTTGAATTTTTGAGTCATTTTTCATTAAGCTAATGTCAATTTTCATTACCGTCACGAAGCTTTTTTTTTCAGTGTACAACCAACTATTTTTTTTAATGAAAACTTAACAAAAATAAATTTTTATGATTTTTGGCGATTTTTTACATCCGAATTGGTGACATCTGAGGGTATATATAAGTTTGTCATTCCGTTTGTAACACCTCGAAATATTGGTCTAGGACCCCATAAAGTATATATATTCATGATCCTCGATCGATTTTAAGACGATCTAGCGATGTCCGTCCGTCCGTCTGCCCGTCCGTCTGTCTGTCTGTCTGTTGGAAACACGCTAAATTTTGAAAGACTTTACGGAGGCTCCTGAAGTTTAACATATATGTTGGGCATTTACCTGGTCAGGTTGGTATTGTAATCCAGCGAAATCGGTCCAGTGGTTCAAAAGTTATGAGGAAAAGACAGAATTTCGGCAAGGGGTTTTCGTGAATTTATGAGATAAAAAGCACTATAACTTTCGAAAATCAATTCTGAGGATACTGAAGCTTGGTATATATATTTTTCGTTCCTCCATGAAATAGTCATATTGAATTTCACCAAAATCGGTCCAGTGGTTCAAAAGTTATTAGCAAAACCGTGAATATCAGATTAGCTTCACCTTAAATTCACGTGGTGAAAATCCGTTAAACCTGTTTTACAACCATTGGTAAGTCACAAAAATATTTTAAAACGTATTTTTGTCACTCAAAAATATTTTTATACCAAAACAAAAAAAAAATAAACTCGAAAAAAATGTTACACTCAAAAAAAAATTTTACACTCAAAAAAAAAAAATTTGTAATTTTTTTTAATGTAAAATTCAAAAAAAAAATTTACACTCAAAAAAAAATTTACACTCCAAAAAAAATTAGTTTTTTTTTCAAAAATTACTAAAAAAAAATTTAGGAAATTTTTTTTAAATTACTAAAAATTTTTTTTTTTACACAAAATAAAATATTTCTAATCATAACTGTTATTTTTTCACGTTAGAAAATTTACTATTACTTAAAATGGGCATTGTGGAGGGAATTCATAGATTCGGCCAAGTCGAATTTAACTTTTCTACTTGTTTAGTAATCATTACCCTTCTTCCTTTTCTTCATCAATTCTGATCTTTTGTAATTATATTGCAACATTGCAATACATGATCTATATTTTTTAAACACTAATGTTAGGTGTTTCGATAATTCCAAAGATACTGGTTATTGCCAGGGCGACTTTTAGTCGTTATTTTTAAATTTTTGGTTTTGTAAAGACAGCTGAGATCAGGCTCTAATTATAATTTTGTATTATTTTTTTTTTTTTTGGATTTGTTATATGTATGTATATGGTTTTGAATTGGGAAAAACGTAAAAGAAAAATTTAGTTTTACTAAAAATTTTAAGACATACCGGATTGTTTTTACTACACCTTTTCCAATTGAAATTCAGAAAAGATCAATTGTAATTCAGAAATCCCAATTGAAATTCAGAAAAGCACAATTGAAATTCAGAAATCATAATTGAAATTCAGAAAAGCCTAATTGAAATTCAGAAATCACAATTGAAATTCAGAAAAACCCAATTGAAATTCAGAAATCACAATTGAAATTCAGAAAAGCCCAATTGAAATTCAGAAATCACAATTGAAATTCAGAAAAGCCCAATTGAAATTCAGAAAAGATCAATTGAAATTCAGAAAAGCACAATTGAAATTCAGAAAAGCCCAATTGAAATTCAGAAAAGCACAATTGAAATTCAGAAAATCACAATTGAAATTCAGAAAAGCCCAATTGAAATTCAGAAATCGTAATTGAAATTCAGAAAAGCACAATTGAAATTCAGAAAAGCACAATTGAAATTCAGAAAAGCACAATTGAAATTCAGAAAAGCACAATTGAAATTCAGAAAATCACAATTGAAATTCAGAAAAGCCCAATTGAAATTCAGAAATCGTAATTGAAATTCAGAAAAGCCCAATTGAAATTCAGAAAATCACAATTGAAATTCAGAAAATCACAATTGAAATTCAGAAAAGCCCAATTGAAATTCAGAAAAGCACAATTGAAATTCAGAAAATCACAATTGAAATTCAGAAAAGCACAATTGAAATTCAGAAAATCACAATTGAAATTCAGAAAATCACAATTGAAATTCAGAAAAGCCCAATTGAAATTCAGAAATCGTAATTGAAATTCAGAAAAGCCCAATTGAAATTCAGAAAATCACAATTGAAATTCAGAAAATCACAATTGAAATTCAGAAAAGCTTAATTGAAATTCAGAAAAGCACAATTGAAATTCAGAAAATCCCAATTGAAATTCAGAAAAGCACAATTGAAATTCAGAAAAGCCCAATTGAAATTCAGAAAATCACAATTGAAATTCAGAAAAGCCCAATTGAAATTCAGAAATCGTAATTGAAATTCAGAAAAGCCCAATTGAAATTCAGAAAAGCACAATTGAAATTCAGAAAAGCCCAATTGAAATTCAGAAAAGCACAATTGAAATTCAGAAAATCACAATTGAAATTCAGAAATCACAATTGAAATTCAGAAAAGCCCAATTGAAATTCAGAAATCACAATTGAAATTCAGAAAATGTAAACAAACCAATTATGAGTCACCACTACATATACACATTAAACAAATGCTGTACAACTATGAGAGTATTTAACTTTATTCTCTTGCTACGTATTGTAGAGAGCAGACAGACACTAATGCACTCATAGAATGTTGTAGGTAAAATTTAGTTTAACAGAATTTTTATTATTTTTTGTAAATTAATTAATATAGTGAACAAAAATATTTACTCTACCTTGACAAATGCATTAATGAAAAATTAGTTTTAAAGAAAAATAATAAAAAGTCAGTTTCACTTGATGTTACCTTAAGCATTTCATGAGTGTATTGTCTGTCTGCTCTCTACAATACGTAGCAAGAGAATAATGTTAGATACTCTCATATACACATTTCTGTACTGCATTTGCATTAGAGATGGGCGCTGGTCACGTGATTTGCGTGATTCACGTGAATCACGCGTGAATCACACGTGAGGGTGAGTGATTTTCATTGCAATCACGTGATTGTGAGGGAGTGTGAGTTGAAAAAAAATCTGAGTGAGTGATTAGTGAGTGAGTCATTTATTTTATGCGTGAGTTTGCGTGATTAGATTTTTTGATTTGCCAATTTTTTTTTTTTTCATTTTTTGTAAAAACATTTTTTTTGAGTTTTTTTTGTAAGAAAATGTTATTGCGTGAGTAGATTTTGCGTGAGTAGATTTTGCGTGACTCACGCGTGAGCGTGATTGAATCTGGCGTGAGTCACGCGTGAATGTGACTAAGTTTCTTATTACTCACGTGAATGTGAGTGAGCGTGAGTAAAAAAAAAACTTGCGTGAGTGATTAGTGAGTGATTCGATTATTTTTTGCGTGAGTGAGTGTGAGTCAAAATCCACTTACGCGCCCGTCTCTAATTTGCATAATGTGTCTATGTTTGTAGTGGTGACTAATAATTGGTTTGTTTACATTTTCTGAATTTCAATTGTGATTTCTGAATTTCAATTGTGATTTCTGAATTTCAATTGGGCTTTTCTGAATTTCAATTGTGATATTCTGAATTTCAATTGATCTTTTCTGAATTTCAATTGGGCTTTTCTGAATTTCAATTGTGCTTTTCTGAATTTCAATTGGGCTTTTCTGAATTTCAATTACGATTTCTGAATTTCAATTGGGCTTTTCTGAATTTCAATTGTGGTTTTCTGAATTTCAATTGGGCTTTTCTGAATTTCAATTGTGCTTTTCTGAATTTCAATTGTGCTTTTCTGAATTTCAATTGTGTTTTTCTGAATTTCAATTGGGCTTTTCTGAATTTCAATTGTGATTTTCTGAATTTCAATTGTGATTTTCTGAATTTCAATTGGGCTTTTCTGAATTTCAATTACGATTTCTGAATTTCAATTGGGCTTTTCTGAATTTCAATTGTGCTTTTCTGAATTTCAATTGGGATTTTCTGAATTTCAATTGTGCTTTTCTGAATTTCAATTGGGCTTTTCTGAATTTCAATTGTGATTTTCTGAATTTCAGTTGTGATTTTCTGAATTTCAATTGGGCTTTTCTGAATTTCAATTACGATTTCTGAATTTCAATTGGGCTTTTCTGAATTTCAATTGTGATTTTCTGAATTTCAATTGTGCTTTTCTGAATTTCAATTGTGCTTTTCTGAATTTCAATTGTGCTTTTCAGAATTTCAATTGTGATTTTCTGAATTTCAATTACGATTTCTGAATTTCAATTGATCTTTTCTGAATTTCAATTGGGCTTTTCTGAATTTCAATTGTGCTTTTCTGAATTTCAATTGTGCTTTTCTGAATTTCAATTGGGCTTTTCTGAATTTCAATTGTGCTTTTCTGAATTTCAATTGTGATTTTCTGAATTTCAATTGTGCTTTTCTGAATTTCAATTGTGCTTTTCTGAATTTCAATTGTGATTTCTGAATTTCAATTGTGCTTTTCTGAATTTCAATTGTGATTTCTGAATTTCAATTGGGCTTTTCTGAATTTCAATTATGATTTCTGAATTTCAATTGGGCTATTCTGAATTTCAATTGGGATTTCTGAATTTCAATTGTGATTTCTGAATTACAATTGATCTTTTCTGAATTTCAATTGGAAAAGGTGTAGTTTCATATAATCAAGTTATTATTATAATCATCCGAAAACTTTTAATCTCAAATTTATTTAGTTAATAGTCAATTTGTTTTGCAAAAATAAAAACAAAAAGAAAAGGAAATTACACACCAAAAAAATTTTTTTTTAGTACACACAAAAATATAAATTTCCAATCGAATTTTTTAGTTGTATCGAATCATAATTCGTTTGTTGCTACCATTTTTTGGTGTGATAACCGAATTTTGTTGTTGTTTCAATTAAATGACTGCTGTATCAACCGAATTTTAGTTGATACTACCGATATTCAACTGAGGCGACCTATATGCAAATCAATCAACCGATTTTCAGTAGTATTAACTGAATTTCAGTTGGATATATGGACAACTTTATTCTGTGTGTACCAAATCTCTGAATATTACTAATATTTTAAGTTAAAAAAAATAACATATTCTTCACCTTGTTTATAACTTTCCGATTTGCAAGTCAAAAAAGAACCCCAAAGCAATTGTCCTACAGGTGCAATATTTTTGTGTGTTAATATCGGCCCTAAAAGGCAACTTACCCTACCCCAACGTTTTCGAAATTAAATAAAAAGCTTAATTTGCTCCACCCTAATGTATAATTATTTTTTTGGAGAATTGGTTTTATTACATCAGTTCCTACCACTGGAATGGGTCCTCCTAGGGGGGGTCAACAGCGAGATTAACCCCCCATTAACTTTTACTTCCTAAAATTTTTACCAAACAAATATAGATTTCATCGGTACATGTTTGGGACAGGGGACTGGTGTAGGGTGTTGTTCTTCACCGACTATAATTTGTGCTTACCTTTTTTCTTTCAACTATTGCAGGAGCATGCCTGAATGTTTTCTTTTTATTTAAAAGTGTTACAATTTTATTTGTGAATCTTAAATACTTTATAGCATTCAACCGACATTTAAGACCTACCATCAACATCATCAGCACATTTTAGCACATTCATATAAAATGAAAGACATGGACAAGTTACACCCTTATGAAATTCATTTTATAACATAAGAAAAACAGGGGCATATAAACACTATAAATATATGGTACAATGAGTAAGTAGCTCATGTTTTTTTATTATGTTAATAATACGCATAAAATGGGCATTAACTATTATAGACCATACAAAAAAAATATTATTATTATTATTATCATTACATTCAAAATAAAAATATTTATGTAAAGAATCATATATTTATGCTACACTCTTATACATATAAATGTTAATGTGCTATATTCATACTATACACTTTTTAAAAGCAAGCCTAAATGTATGCTGTGATTTTTGTTTGTGAATATTTTCATTGATTTGTACCCTGCAAACAATAGGGCGATATATCGCCGAAAAGATATTGCGGCGAAACGAAAATTTATCATTTTAATAAAAAATCAAAGTAGTATTTTTATTATATCGCCGTTTTCTCATACGAACGATATTTTGGCGATAAACAAAAAAAAAATATTGAAAATTTTTATTTCTTTGTCAATTTAAAATAAAATAATTTATTAAGCACAACAAGAAATCTTTGAAAGAATATAAATTGGGCCGAAAAACACAAATGTGAGTTTAAAGATAAAATAAAAAATTAAGCTAATGTTGCGGATATATTTTTTAGGTGAATGCAAATGTTTTTAAGTCCTGTTAACATGACCAAAATATGAATGAAAAAAATAATGTCTATTTTCAGCTTCAGGGAGTCGGTATAACTCTATCGCCGGTTTATCATTTTGGTGATAATCCGGCGATACATACAAATCTATTATTTTTCGTTTATACGATTATCTGGCGATATTGCCCTTTTATCGCCAAGACGAATCGTTTTCGTATCGCCGGGATGTATTGCCGTCGGGTAACAGTTTCTCCCGAAAGGTGTATCGCCGGCGATACGAATTCGATAATTGCCGCAATAACATTTATCGTATCGGCAATACAACCGACGAATCGATGTCGTATCGTTTTGTTTGCAGGGTATAAACATGGTTATATGTGCGTGTGTGAGTTTCTACACACACTTGCTTTTCGTTTCCGTTATGGTCATTTATGGTTATTTTTATGGTCAACACGTAAAAACAATTTTGTTTTTTTTTTCTTTTGTGGGTGTCTTCAAAAATGATTCTTAAGTTAATATTTGATTTTAAAGGAAATTACATTTAATGATTTATATTAAAAGTTATGACAGATTTATTTAAATTTTTAACTGCTTATCTTTTTACGGATTTTTATGTAGGTATGCTCATAGAAAAAAATAGATGTGTAACAGAGTCGTATTTCACTTGAATAAGTATTAGTGACAGCACATTATGTAACTTTTGACGTTTAATAAAAACAATGCAACATAAAGGAGAACAACAACAAAGAAAACAACAAAATAAAAAACAAAAGGTTTTAGACTATCAATAGTGCGTATTATCTTTAAAAAACGTTGAATAAAGCAAAATAAATAATAAATTTAATTAAATGAAAGACAAATTCCATTTTTTATAAACAAAGAATCTAATTTGATATTAAATACGTGTGAGATGAGGAAGAACAAGCAATTTGCCACCATATTGGAAAATACATCAAATACAACACTGCGTACCTTCTAATCTTTTCTATGGGTATGCTTAAATTTTAATTTATGGTTTTATATAAAAAAAGGTATCTTTTACATATGTTGAAATAAAATATTTGGTTGTAATCTTTATCAAATGATATTAAATTTTGTTAGAAAAAGCTATAATATTATACACCATAGATGGGAATTTTTCATTACCATTGAAATTTAATTACCATTGGTTGATATCAATGGTAATGCAAAAAATTTCATTACCATTTAATGGTAATTAAATTTTTTTAATTGAAAAAAAAAAAAAAATTATCAATGGTAATGAAATGCACCAATTGTGGAAAACCACCAATTATAATTGGTTTCAAAACCATTGCACATTGGGTTGAAATGGATCAAAAATTTTACAAAAATTATTAATTTAGGATTAAAGTATATAAAATTACACTAAAAAATCTGTCACAACTATTATTCTGAGTTGTTTATGTATCTTGCAATCCGCCGTCAAAATCAAATAAATTTTTGTGTTCTTAAATATGGTGCTAAAAATTGAAAATCAACTTATTTCTAGAATTTTTTTGGTATTTATTCATTCAAAGGTAATTTTTCTAATATGGAACCATCAACTTTCCTTGTGAATTTGACAAAGTTACAAAATTTTTTTAATTTTATTTCTGTATTGAACCTTTCAAGTCTGATTTATTACATAGAAAATAAGAGTATTTTAAATAAAATCCGTAAAAAATTGCAGAAGTTACATGCATTTGAACAAAAACGCGTTATTTCAGTTTTATACAAAAACAGTTGTATTTGGGTCAATTTCAACAAAAACGCATTTTTTGTGTCCCCGCACTTTACACTACTATTTTAGGTAAAAAAAAAACAAAAATGTGAGAGTGATCAGCAAGGAATATGTAACAAAAAAAAGTAATTCTCAAAATTTTATGTTTGTTTTTTTGTTTATTCAGAATGGTGTTTTGTTTCTCCCTCTGACTCCTTCCATACAAAAGCATGTGTCCACCGTTAGAATTTTTAGTAAACAAAATAAAGTAAAATCAAGAAAAAAGTAAATATGCAACATTTAATAACAGTTTTCGAATTATTGCGTTTCTTTCTTGTGTTTTGATTAGTTATAGTCGTCAAAAATTAATTAGAGCGAATTTGGCGTTGCAAATAATTGTTGTCCCCACAATTTGCATTGAGCGTCACTTTTTTATAATTCAAGTAATATTACAGGTTTTCAATTTGAATTTAAATGAAGTAAATAACGTAAGGAAAGTACAAAGTTTAATTATTACAAAAGTGAAAAAGCGAAAAAAAATCTATTAAAAAAAGTGTGCATTTGCGTAGTTTTTGTGAACACCATGGTAAGCGCGCGATAAAATTTCATGAGCGTCAAGCTAATTTTTTTAAAAGTTAATATATTTTATGAAAAAAATTTAAGTTGACAATCATTGTTTACATGGTTTCAACTCATTTTTTTATAATTTGTGAATTTGAGAAATAAATTGCCTACAAAAAAAAAACAAAATAGGCAAACATTACATGAGCATCACTTTTGATATATGGGTCAATTTAAAAAAAAAAACGTATTTTTGTGTCCCAGCACTTAACAGTACTATTATAGGTAAAAAAGAAAAATAAAACAATGAAAAAAAAGTGTATTAAATTTTTTTTTGTACGAACATGTTTTTTGTATGAAAATTTTTTTTATATAAAAATTTTTGTTTTTTGAAGAATTTTTGTTTTTTTTTAAAAGAATAAACTTTTTTTCGTTAAACTTTAAATTTGGCATTATTTCTTGTTTACGTGCAACAAAATCTCTTGATCGTCACAAAATATTATGAGCGTCACACTTAGTTTTTTTCCTTAAAACGCTTATAATTGCATTTTTTTTAAATACATTGTTACAAGCCTATTACTTTGCAAGTAACCTTTAAGCTCAAGTCTTTTTTAAACAAAAATTTACTTATTTTCACCTTAAAATTTTAAAGTAACTAGCGCCTTTAAAAAAAAAAATGAAAAATCAAGGTGAAACGTGATTTTTGTTGTGTTTTTCAATTATTTGTACTTATTAAGTACATATTCTAATATTACCCCAAAAGTGTGCTTTAAAAATGCTAAAAAATTCAAATAATGAAAGTTTTAAACAAAAGAGCTTTTACTTCCTGCATGATTTGATGGGGATATTTATTGTGCGCCCTTAAAGTATGCTTTAAGAATATTAAAAAAGCTCTGTATAAAATACATTCCACAACAGGGAGTGTCAAATGCTTGCTAATCCGTAAAAATAATAATATTTATTAAGTCCACATTTTGTATGGTAAATCCTAATCCAAATGATTGCAAAACACAGCTTTTGTGTTTGTAATCGAAAAGGTGATTTTCGCAAAAGTCAATCTTGATAAACAAAAGAACATCGTAGTAAGCTTGAATTTAAATTTTTTTTGTATTTTTAGCGATTTTTTATACATATTTGGTGTGTGACGCTCAAGATAGAAATCATAGAAAACCTAAAAAAAATCAAAAAATATTGATTTTTTTGAGAGCCTAAAAGTACCACCGGATTCTTCATCAATTTCTACATAAATTGGCCACTCTTACAAGCGAATTGAAAAAACTTTAAAAATAAGCAAAAAAAAAATCGTTGTGTACGTTTTTTTTGAAATTGACCCATTTATGTTTTGAAGTAATACGTTTTTGTTCAAATGCAAGTAACTTCTGCAATTTTTCATGGATTTTATGAAAAAACCTCATATTTTCTTCGTAATAAATCAGACTTGAACATTACACTCAAAAAAAGAAAAACTGTAATGTTAGCAAAAAATTTGCTGCTTTTGAACCCACAATTTTTTTGCTAAAGTTAGCAAAAATGGTTTGCCAATAATTAGTTAACTGATTTTTTTTTTTTTTAACTTAGGTCATACACATTTGAGGACCCCATTGGGTTCAGACCCAATAGGTCCAGACCCCGATGGGCCTAGACCTAGTTGGGTTCCTTAAAAATCGTCATAGTTTTTGATCCAAACTTTGTTGGGTTCCTTAAAAATCGTCATAGTTTTTGATCCAAACTTTGTGTCCGTTTCGCTCTACCTTGCTTAGTTTTTGAGATACGTGATTTTAGGGGACCACTGAGGTCTTGAGAATTAAAAAACTCGATAACTTCAAAAATATTACTCGGAGAGCATTTGGTTATTTTGCGGTCTTGTTCTATGTGTTGAGAGCTACAAAAATTCTTTTGGACTTTTTGTTGTGTCGGCAATATTCTCCGAGATATGAGCATTTTAAAATTTTCGGGAATGCTAACTTTTTTGGATCCAAAGTTAGAACCCATTAGGGTCCACACATGTGAAGAGGACCGACGATACTATGGAGAGCCCGAGAACCAAAAATGGCCTCCATTTTTCTCTATCTGGCTTAGTTTCCGAGATAGCGCCATTTTAAGTTTTCTGAAAATAAAAAAAAATTACCATTCATTTTTGCTAATGTTAGCAAAAAATCTTGTAAAAATGTTCTCAACTCAATTTCAAATTTAGCAAAAGAAATTAGTTCAAAGTTTGTTTAAAATTGCTAATGTAATAAAAGAAGTTTACAAGAATTTTTTGCTAACATGCTAATCTCAACTAAAAATTTGCTAAAAGTTAGCTAACTAGCATTAGCAAAAAAAAATTAGTAAATCTACTTACGTATTTTTTTTTTAAGCAGATATTCTGGGTGGTTTAATATAATATCTGACAAAAAACATGCATGATGTTAACTTTATTTATTATGAATAAGGCAGCTGATATAATTTTTTTTTTTTCAATTTTCAAGGCTTAAGTTAAAAAGGTAAATTTAAATATTCAAGAATTTTTATGAAAAAACTAGGTTTCTTAATGAATTTAGTATTTATATGAGAGCATATAATTTTTGTTAAACGTTTATAATAGCACTTTATATAAACTTTAATTTGCTATTTGTTTCAAAATATTGTGTTTTTTAATTTCACAGATACAGTAAAAATTGTGAATTTAGTTTTTTCCCGAAATAATGCATAACCACCCGCCTAATACACTCAAAACCACCCGCCTAATACACAAAAAAAAAAGTTTGTAAATTTACAAGTAAAAGGTCTTGTAATTCTATTTTACTAATATTTTTGTCTTTTTACAAAAATTGTTGTATATTTAATAAAACGAAAACTACAGTTTGCTTTGTAATTTTACTATTATATGTTGGTAAATTTATTTTACAAATTTTTTAGGTAAATGTACAAAAAAGTGAATTATTTTACTAATTAAAAAAATATTACAAGGTGTTTAGTTTTTTTACACAAGAAAACTGTAATTGTACAACAAAATTTTACTTGGTGTTATTTAGTCTTTTTACCAAAAAAAATGTTTTATTACAAACATTTTTTTTTAAGATCGTTTACAAGGTTTTCAGTTTGAAATGTATGTATTGAAAAGTACAAAATTCCAATATAATTTTACAAAATTTATTTTATTACTAGAATTAATGTTGTTTTACAAAAAAAAAAATTAATTATTCAACAATAGGACACGCAAAAATTTTCTAAGTTCAGATTTTTTTTTGCGTTTTGGAGTACAAAATTTAGTTAAAAATAATTTTTTATAAATAAAAAATTTCATAAAAAATTTTTTTGGAAATTTTTTAAGTTCCGGACATAAAATTTTTTCAACTAGTTGTAAGCTTTGAAAAAAAAAATGAATTTTTACACCATTTTTTGGTAATTTGCGTTAAGTAAAATACCACAATTTTTATGTGTTTCTACTACATATATAATTGTTCTAGTTTTTTTTTTGTATTTTTACCATTTTTTTGGTAATTTTACCACATATTTTTGCACTCAAAATATTTTGTAGGCAAAAACAAATGATAAACACACTTAAAACCAGTGAATAAACAATTGAAAACCATCCCAGTAATTATTCATTTGTTTTAACAAACATCAACATTTATTTTTTACTGTTGACAAAATTTTCTAAAGTAAATAACATTAAACATTAAAAAATTACTTTTTTACCAACAAATTCAAAAAAATAACCAACGAAAACATTAAAAATTAATGATAATTCTGTTATTTTTACCAACAAATTTCAAAAAAATAACCTACGAAAACAATAAAAATTAATGATTTCGTAGGTAATTTTTTACAATTTTTTATTGAAATATTTTTTAAAAATTTTTAATAAAATTTTTGGGGAATCGATCCCGCAATCAACTACATTCTGGCCAGACACTCTACCCATCGTGCCAAAGACACTTGATACAAACATGTTTTTATATTTCTATAAATAATTTTTTGATTTTTTTTTCTACAAAAAAGTAACTGACTTGTGTAGGTAAAAACTAATGATATTTCATTAAAAAATACCAACAATTTAAAAAAAAAAATACTTACACAAATCATTAAAAATCAAAAGAATAATCAGTAGTTTTTACTTACAGAACAAAAATAAATGACTTTAAAAATTAAATGTTAATGAAAGTCTTTATTTTTTAGTGCGTTATTTTTGAAACAAAAGACTGAAGTAGTCATTAATAAAAACTGAACATCAAACAAATGTTTTTTCTTTTAAAAACTACTAAACGTAAAACTTTTTAAATAAACTACAAACAGTTAATGACATAATTTTTTGAGTGTGGTATTTTTTTTTTTAAATTTGGCACCTAAAATGTAAATAAAAAGCTGCCAATTATGAAATATTAAGTTTTTCTTATTCTAACAGGTACTTTAACATCCAATCTACAATATCCAAAAAAAATTTTCCGATTTTTTAAAAATACTTGTGAAAATAATTAAAAATTCAAAAAAAAATGTTATTTTTTGACTAATTTTAACTGAAAATATAAGAAATTTCTTGTGTAGCCTCCTTCGCAATTCTCATATGTTCTACTTAAGAAAATCGAAATGTCGAAAAAAAATAAAAAAGAGTAGTGTTATACAATAAAAAGTTTGTTAAAAGTGTTCAAGTAAAAAAAAATCATTTCAGGTTGTTGAAGTGCTACTCCAGCTGCCGAGGAAGGAAAAATAAGATGCACCAATTGAAAAAAACCAAATATGTAAATAAACCAAATTTTTTGTAAATTTACAAAACAAATATGAAAATTTAAAAAACAAAATTGTATACATACAAAAAAAGTTGTAATTTTACAAAAATAAAGTAGAAAATACAAAAACAATATTGTAAATTTACAAAGTTTATGGTTAAACTACTGTTTTTACGGCACAAAAATAAGAAAAAATGGTATATATGGGGCATTCCATGCCAAATCACTCACTTTTAGGCCCGACCCCCTTCGATTAATTTTATTTTTGGATATGTTTTAGTACGTATTAAATGCAACTTTCAGCAAAATTTTCAGCCTTTTATACCAAGGTGGTGTTGAGTAATCAATTTTTCAAAATGGCGATTTTTTCCAAAAAATTAAAAAATTTAAATTTTCAATCAATTTTGACCAGTAAAAAATATAGATATATTAAAAAAAGATGGACAATATTTTGTTGGTAGTTAAATGTAGTTTTAGAAAAAAAATATGAAAAATTATTCGAAGTAATTATCACTTGTTTTTTATCGTATAAAAATTAAAATCGACTTTTTGAAAAAGTCCGAAACCTTCGATTTTTTTTAAAAAATGTCAAAAAATTCTACTCTAAATTACGCAACTTTTAGTCGTAATTCGAGATGTGATCGTAATTCGTTCTATTTTTATTCAAATTTTGAAAATTGCACTTTTTTTTTTTTGACTCTGGTTTATTTTATATGGTGCTCCAAAAAAAATAATTTGGTAAATATTGACCGTAACTTCCCCTAGATATATTAACTTGGGTGTAAAAATACGTCTCAGAAAATTTTAGGATGATCGGACATGGGTAAGGCGTGCCGCATCGGCTTTGAAGTTTGAAAATCGGATTACAAGGGAAAATATGCATTTTTTTCTGTTTTCTTAATTTTTTTGGTATTTTAAGTTAATTTTGAATTCAAATGGTTACAGAATTGAAATGTAGAGTAAAATGTCTCTCTATTAAGGTCATAAAAACCGAAATCGGTTTAAAATCAGCCAAGTTATTACAACTTCCCCAGGCATCTAACGTGTGGCAGACTACTTGATTAATCAATACAATCCGATTTTTGAAATTCATTGAAATTTTCTACTGTAATAACATTTTTTTATTCTTCAAGTTCAAATGTTATTAGATGACAAGTATTTTTCATATTGTGTTTTGCTAACATTTTTTAAATTAGTGCTAAAAATGCCTGCATTTTCAGCACCCTTTTGAAATCTCTATTTAAAAAAAAAAATATTTTTTTTGTTTTAAAATTTGGAAAAGTCAAAAAAATATTACACTGAAACATGAATAATGAAAAAATGTTATTACAGTAGAAAATTTCAATAAATTTAAAAAAAGGGCCTCGTATTTTTTAATCAAGTTGTATGGCACACGCTAGATGTCTGGGGAAGTTGTAATAACTTGGCTGATTTTCAACCGATTTTAGTTTTTAGTACCTTATTAGAAAGGCATTTTACTCCACATCATAATTCTGTAATCACTTGAATTAAAACTTAACTTAAAATACCAAAGAAATTGTGAAAACAGAAAAAAATTCATATTTTTCCTTGTAATCCGTTTTTTAAACTTTAAGGACCATGCTAAGCGCCTTACACATGTCCGATCGTCCCAAATTTTTGTGAGACGTATATTTACCTCCAAATGAATATATTTAGGGTAAGTTAGGGTCAGTATCTACCATTTTTTTTTTTTGGAAAAGGTGCAATTTTAAAAATTAAAAAAAAAATGGAAAGAATTGTGATCACATCTCGAGTTATGGCTTAAAAGTTGCATAGTTTAGAGTAGAATTCTTATAGTTTTTTACAAAAAAATCGAAGGTTTCGGACTTTTTCAAAAAGTCGATTTTAATTTTTAAACGTCAAAAAATAAGTGATAATTACCTCGAATAATTTTTTCACATTTTTTTTCTAAAACTACATTTAAATACCAACAAAACGTTGTCCAACTTTTTTTTAAATATCTATATTTTTTACTGGTCAAAATTGATTGAAAATTTAAATTTTTTCATTTTTTGGAAAAAATCGCCACATTGATTACTCAACACCACCTTGGTATAAAAGGCTGAAAATTTGGCTGCAAGTTGCATTTAATACGTACTAAACCATATCCAAAAATAAAATTAATCGAAGGGGGTCGGGCCTAAAAGTGAGTGATTTGGCATGGAATGCCCCATATACAATAGACTGCCCAGAAAAAAAGCGAAGTTTTTATTTTCTTGGGGGATACCTGCAAATTTTGTTCCTTTTTGTGCAAAAAAATTTCTGTTTTTTTTTTTGGGATTTTTAAAATAATATCTAGAGGTCGCGATCTCGCGTTTTATAACGATTTATTTTTTTTGAGTTTTTTATTATTTTAAATTGTTAAATATGATTAATATGATAAAATATTAATAATTTCAGACAAAAAAAAAATTAAATTAAAAATTAAATATCGCTCATTCCATGAGATGTCTCCCAGCATCTAATCAAATGATCTTTAATTTATTTCAAATTTTGCACACATGAAGACTATGAAGCTATTAAAATAAATCAGTTGTTAGTTCCGAGAAAATCCGTGAATTCGCGAATATATTCGCGTTCGCGAATTCGTGGATTTTCGCGAAACTAAAAACGAATTTATTTTAATTGCTCCATAGTGTACCTGTGTGCGAAATTTCAAATAAATTAAAGAACATTTTATTAGATGCTGAGAGACATCTCATGGAATGAGCGATATTTAATTTTTAATTTAATTTTTTTTTTGTCTGAAATTATTAATATTTTATCATATTAATCATATTTAACAATTTAAAATAATAAAAAACTCAAAAAAAATAAATCGTTATAAAACGCGAGATCGCGACCTCTAGATATTATTTTAAAAATCCCAAAAAAAAACCAACATTTTTTTGCACAAAAAGGAACAAAATTTGCAAGAAAATAACAACTTTGTTTTTTTCTGGGCAGTCTAATATGCAATAAAAATTGTAATTTTTCCAATTTTTATTGTAAACTAGCTGTTTCGCACCCGGCGTTGCCCGGGTTGAAAAAAATATTATATAATGAATAACAGTTTGTAATGCCCTATGGTTGCATTCTCGGTTAGCACTCCATCTGGTGAAAATTTCAATTTCGCATTACTTTACACCACCTCTACCCGGTCGCGCGCTGATATGACCCTTTATTCCCGCCTTGTTTACTACTCGACGTTTATGCGTGATAAACGAATAGGCAGAAATATATTTCAATATATTATAAATGGGTGTGGAAATTTACGTCCCTTTGTTCGATCGCACACTGATATGGGCCCGCATCTGTTAGTCATTTATTAAAAATTGGCTCAGCCGTTTTTGCGTGATTGCGGAACTGGCAAAAATACACGCCTTTGCCCAATCACGCGCTAATATGGCATATTGTTCCCGCCTCGGTTAGTAAGTACTATATGTGTTGAAATTTTGTTAAAATCAGTTAAGGCGATTAAGCGTAATTACGGAACAGACAGAAAATAACTTTCAGTGTGGTGCAAAGGGGCGTGACAACTTACGCCCCGTGGTCTAAACACGCTCTATTATGGTTTATTATTCCCGTTTCGAAAGTACTATATGTGGTGAAAAATCCATTAAAATTGGTTAAGCAGTTTAAGCTTGATTGTGGGACAGGCAGAAATAACTTTCAATGTAATACAAAATAGCGTGGGTCCCCTTTGTCAAACCCATGGACGTATACAGGGGGTAGGCACAGGGGGCACGTGCCCCCCCCCCCCCCTTTTCAATTACTTTTCAAGTACTTCTAGATAAAACTAAATATAAATAGGCGATCGCAAACAATTTTGGGAGTTGTGCCCCCCCTTTTCAAATTCGTGAATACAGCGCTGGTCAAACCACACTCTTTTGTGGCCTATAGTTCCTGCCTCGGTTAGTACAATCTGCTGTGGAAATTTCTTCAAAATCAGTTAAGCCGAATAAGCGTGATTGCGAAAAAGGCAGAAAGGAGGTGCAATAAATTTAACGTGTGTTATTTTATGCCCCTTTGTCCGATCGCTCATTTTATGTTCTATAGTTCCCGCCTCGTTTAGTACTATCTGTGACGAAAATTTCATCTTAATTGATTCAGCCGTTGATGCGTAATTGCGGAACTAACAGAAACAACTTTTAGTATAGTACAAAAGAGCGATGCAACTAATGCCTCTTTGTCCAAACGCGCTTTATTATGGCAGTCAAAAATAATTTGAAATTAATACAAAGAGCGGCATTTTAAAACGCGTTTGCCCAATAACGTGCTGATATGGCATATTGTTCCCGCTTCGGTTAGTACTATCTGTGTTGAAAATTGCAATAAAATCTGTTCAGACGTGTAAGAGTAATTACGGAACTGGCAGAAATAACTTTCAATTTAATACAAAGGGGCGTGGACTTTTACTCCCATCCGTCAGAGCGCCCTCCTATTATAACCTATAGTGCCCGTCTGGGTTAGTACTATGTGTGGTGAAATTTTCATTAAAATCGGTTCAGACGTTTAAGCGTGATTACGGAACAGATAGAAATACCTTTCAATGAAGTACAAAGGGGCGTGGCATTTTCGCCTCTTTGTGTGATCGCCGCCCTATTATGAACTATATTTCCCGCTTGGCTTGGATTAGTAGTATGTGGTGAAAATTTTTTTAAAATCGGTTCAGCCGTTTAAGTGTAATTGCTGAAAAGGCAGAAATAATGTTCAATATAATACAAAGGGGCGTGGCATTTTACGCCCACTTGGCAGATCGGTCTCTCTTATGGCCTATAGTTCTCGTCTCGGTTAGTACTATCTGTGGTGAAGATTTAATGTAAATCGGTACAGACAGACAGAAAAACCAAAGAATGCCACGCCCCTTTGTAAGGATCATATATTTACAAAAAGTGGGTGTAAAAAGAGGCGTGGCTTCCAATCAAGATGCGGGATGGCATATATTTCCTTGCAAAAACGCCCTATTAGTATGCCAAATTGCATGTTTATCGGTAACAAACATCCAAATATAGTACAACAACCAAATATATTGAAAAATCGGAAATTCACAAAAAGTGGGCGTAAAAGGAGGCGGGGCATCCAATCGAGATGCCATTGGTGCCAGTTTTCATTCCAGGAAACGTACTATCTACATGCCAAATTTCATTTGAATCGGTTCAGTAGTTTTTTTCTGAAAGCGACACAAACAAACAAACAAACAAACAAACAAACTGACATGTCATTTTTATATATATGATGAATTTCATTTAAAAATCGAGATAAAACTGAAATTTTGAACCCGACCAACTCAGATATCGATGAAATTTTGTTCATAGCTAAATTTGATCAAAACAAACAAACTCTCATTTTTAGAAATGACTGTTTTGCGATTTTTTGAGCGTGACACAGTGGGAACGTTTTCGAAAAAACGCGAAAATGGTCGAAAAGAGCTCCATTTAAACTACAATAACTCTGAATCGGCTCAACCGATTTCCATGATCTTGGTATCATTAAAAAGATATTTTAACAGGCTTTATGACACGTTAAAAAAAAAAAAAAAAAAAAAATACACTGTAAAAAATTTATAACAAAAAAAATTTTAACTGACAAAAAAACCAAAAAGATCAAGGGTTTTTTTACAGTGTATTAATTTTTTAGAAAGGCTTATCCTTCATCTATACCATATCAAAAAATAAAAATGGGTTCTTTGTTAGTTTTTTTTATATAATTTTTTAAGTAGTGTCACTTCTAGTAATTTCCCTTATATTTTATAACAAAAAAAAATTTTAGGTAACGAAAAACCAAAAAAGATCAAGAATTTTTTACAGTGTATTACTTTTTTAGAAAGGTATTTCTCTCACCTATAACATATCCAAAAAGTAAAATGGGTTCTTTTTTATTTTTTTTATATAATTTTTTAAGTAGTGTCACTTCTAGTAATACTTACCGAAAGTTTTCGAAATAATTCGAATAACAGCGAAAATATCTGGTCACATTCACAAAATAGTTCAACAATTCTAACATTTTTTAAATGTTTACAAATAAAAAACCATCAACAATTGTTTATATTATTTGCCACGTTTTTATTAATTTGTGTTTTATTTTATTTAAATTTTTTTTAAGTTAATTATTTGTAAGAAATTTTGCGCTGCTCAAATTTGGCACAGTCAGAATATCTGCGCACATGTACAAAAGTTTCATTTATCGGAATGAATGAATGATAGCCTTGAGTTCCTGTTATAGTTTTAGCTTCTTCATATCTTGAAAATAGCTTTTCTTTAACGTTGTTGTATTCGTCAGCATCTGCGTAAGCAACTTGTATGGTGGTCTTATATGTTTCTGATGCCCAGTGATAGAGTTGCCTCGTTGTCTGGATTTCATTTTTATTTGCAATACTATAATTTCGAGCACCTCTCTTCAATGTTCCTCCGATTCCATCACATGCAGATTTTCCGTGACTGGTAGCATAAAAGTGCCATTCAGCGTCAATCCCAAAATCAGATTTGTGATGGCATAAATTAATGAAGTTATATTTATTTTTATATTGTGCTCCTGCACCATCTGATACGTAAATGATTTTATTAATATTGTTGGTTATATTGGCCTTCACGAACTGTACCATTTTTGAAATATATAGATGAACTGCTATACTATCATGGGTATTGCAATCAGATATTATGGCGAAGCTTTTATGAGTTAATTTATCGTTATCTGAAAATAAACAAACAAAGGAAAAAAACAAATAAATAAAAATTATTAAATATTTTGATGAGTGTGGATGGATGTGTTTACTAATACCAAAATATTAAAATAATTACCTTTGTAATAAATAACGAACGGATGTATTGTAGCCTGATCATTATTCCAATGGTATCCTTGCACGGCATCTTGTACAAGAAATGCATAATTTTCAGCAAAGTCCATTTGAATTAACATTTCTCCTGATAACAGCGCCGCTCTTTTATTGCTGATAAATTCAGATTGTCGCTTTGCTATGAAATGATGCGGAATCAGAACTTTGATGTGTTCAGTAAAATCGCTGACAAATGATTCTGGGTTGGTGGTTAACGTTTCCAGAACACATCTAATCGTTGTATTCCACTTTTTGTATATTATTTCTTCAGTTTGGTTATTTTCAAAATGTTTTAGCATATGCGTTTTTAGATTATTTAAATTTTTAAAGCAGTGACCACACATTGAAACGCAACACTCGCTTTTTTCTATGTCACCATTACAAACAACGAATTTGAGAACATCTTTGTAATCGGTAAATGTGCATTCTCCTTCAATACAAATTGATTTTAAGCCACTTTTTTCAAACATCAATTTCATATTCTGATGCAATGTGCATACACAGATATTTTGCTGGTTTCCAACTCCAAGTTTTATACAATTTTTTGGCCTTAACATTGTAAATTTTGTAAAACCCACTTTGGCCAAGGGATGTTTTTTTTTAAATTCGTAGTAAGATTCGCGTAGTGAAGATAACATCAGTCTTTTTTGAACTTTTTCACGTAAGTTTCCTTATTTAACAGTAATTGAATCTTGCGATCCAGGCATCATTCGGCTAATTTCATCATCTTCATAAAATAACTTGACTGTGCTTAGAGTTTCGGCTGGTAAGCTACGTCTGCTCATTTTAAAAAGATTGATATCTGCAAACTTCGTTTTATTCCTTTGGATATCTTTACTTTTTTTGATACAATCGTGAGATATATCATCCCCAAAACGATCTTTAATTTCTGCGTGACTCATATTGATTGGTAAGAGAGATAAAAGTTTTTGCTTTTCCAAAAGATTTGAGCTGTTCTCTATTTGATATTTGATGTTTTCCAAAATTTCTTCGTAAATGGCTTTGACGTTTTCAAGTTGCGCTGACAAATCAGATAATGGATCAGCTCCAAGTGAATCTGCTATATTTTCGAAAATTTGCAGTGATTTTCTATTTCTATATGAATCTCGTTTCATATATTTCCTTTTAAGAGGCGACATTTGGTTTGGTAGATGAGGAATAATATGATCATTTATATTTTCAATGACTTCCGTCCTTTCGATGTTTGCAATACGGCTGGTACAAGTTGGAAGTTCATTCAATTCTTCGCTAATTTCATTGCTGGGCGTTGTTGGTAAATAATTTGAGACTTCATTCTGCTCCACGTTGGATTCATTACGACTGCGAGCTTTTCTCAGTGTATTCCGGCAAGTTTCGCAAATACGGCTACAATGAATGTTGGCGACAGCTGGAAAATATTCAATTATATTTGCAGCCTCGTTTTCACTTATTTTACGAAGCGAAACACTTATTAGATATTTTTATGCATCTGTACTTATTGTTTGAATTCATATTCACTCAATTTTTTAAAATATACGCGTAAAAATTGTAATGGGATATCTTGGCTTCTCGAAACTGTTTATAATTATGAATTTCGGTACGTTCATCAGGTGCAATTATATAGCATTTTTTAAGGCAAGCAAGAACTTTTTGCGGTTAAAACATATTCATAATTTGGGACAATGTTTATTTATTTTACCTGTTAACCCTTCGTCAGGTACATATTTTGAGTCCTTAGTTCTGGCCAGACCCCTATACATTTACATGCATTTGTATGGAAATAAGGGCTGTTTGCCGTTAAATTTTTTACTAAGAAAGGAAAATATTTGTTATATTTTGTGTTTCTATTTCTTTTTACTATGTTATTAGCTGCCTGAGGAAGAAAAAATAGACCTGAAAAAATCTTTGGAATGAAAAGGGCAACAATTTTTTTGTTCTATATATATTTCTCTTTATTATGGGTAAAGTAATAAATGTTTATGACAAAATAGAAAATTATTATGAAGAATACATTGATTTTTTTATTCAGAATTTTGCGGAATTACTAGAAGTGACACTACTTAAAAAATTATTAAAAAAAAAATAAAAAAGAACCCATTTTTCTTTTTGGATATGTTATAGGTGAAGGAAATACCTTTCTAAAAAAGTAATACACTGTAAAAAATCCTTGATCTTTTTTGGTTTTTCGTTACCTAAAATTTTTTTTGTTATAAAATATAAGGGCAATTACTAGAAGTGACACTACTTAAAAAATTATATAAAAATATTATAAAAAAAAAACAAAGAACCCATTTTTATTTTTTGATATGGTATAGATGAAGGATAAACCTTTCTAAAAAATTAATACACTGTAAAAAAACCCTTGATCTTTTTGGTTTTTTCGTCAGTTAAAATTTTTTTTGTTATAAATTTTTTACAGTGTATTTTTTTTTTTTTTTTTTTTTTAACGTGTCATAAAGCCTGTTAAAATATCTTTTTAATGATACCAAGATCATGGAAATCGGTTTAGCCGATTCAGAGTTATTGTAGTTTAAATGGAGCTCTTTTCGACCATTTTCGCGTTTTTTCGAAAACGTTCCCACTGTGTCACGCCCAAAAAATCGCAAAACAGTCATTTCTAAAAATGAGAGTTTGTTTGTATTGATCAAATTTAGCTATGAACAAAATTTCATCGATATCTGAGGGGGTCGGGTTCAATGCATCTCGATTTTTACATGAAATTCATCATATATAAGGATATACAAATTTTTTGCCATAAAAAACAGTAGTTTAACCAAACAATTTGTAAATTTACAATTTTGGTTTTTGATTTTCTTCTTTATTTTGAAAATTTACAACTTTTTTTTGTAAGTTTACAATTTGTTTTGTAAATTTTAATTTTTTTTTTGCAAATTTACAATTTTTATTGTAAATATACGTGTTTTTCAATATTTTTTTGAGGTAAAAACAGTAGTTTAACCAAATAATTTGTTAATCTACAATTTATTTTTTTTTTTTTTATTTTTTATTATTTTTTTTCTTTGTAAAATAACAACCTTTTTCTGTAAGTTTACAATTTTGTTTTGTAAATTTACCAAATTTTTTGTAAATTTACAAAAAAATGTTCACCTCGAAGTTAATATTTTACAAAAAAGTTTACAAATTATGTAAATTTACCAAATATTTTGTTTTACAAAACCTGCACCGTAAAATTACGGCGATTTTATGTCATTTTACAAACTTTTTTTTTTGAGTGTACATCCCTTGTTAGTTAGTAAAAAAATTAAATATTTGTAATCATCATCAGTAGCGCAATTCACTAACTTTTTAACGACAAAAATCGGTAGTTAAATTATCAAAAATAGTTAATTAACGACAATTGTATTTAAAAGCGATTTTATAACATTTTTCTACCGAATTTTGTCGTTATTGAAAATCGTTAACGAAATTTTTCGGTTCTCAATACAATTTAAAAATAAACATATTTCAAATTAACTATTTTTGTCGTTAATTCTTGTCGTTAATTGAAAAATTTATAGAATCACATATTCGATAAAACAACCTACAATTCTCGTTAGTTAACGATATTGATAATTTCGTTAAAAAAGTTACTGAATCGCACTACAGAACTTATTGTTAGCTGAAATGCAAATACTTAAATTCATATATGCAGGTACATACATAGATAAGTAAACATATTTTTAAATTCAATAGCTTTAAGATTGAAGATATAAGTAGCATATCAATAACATGATAACCGCAGTGTGTTAGGGTTTTTGTTTTCCAATTCCTACTTATGTATGTTAAATGTAAATACTCTAAATCATTTGGTCGCAGTTGGTTATTAATGTACCTGGATAACCTGCTGAAAGTTTCTACAGAGAATAATTATTTAATACAAGACTTTCATATCTTCATACATTCAGGCATATTTCGTATGCATAAACAATTTTTGCAACTGCATATTATTGTGGCATTTATTTCAGACAAAAAATAATGCCTTATCATTGAAATAATCAAATATAGTATTTTTCACTTTTTCTGTTTACAGTCTTGAAATTAAATTATTTATTTTTAAAATTTTCAATCATTTTAGTTTGAAAATAAGTTTAGCCCTAATGGTAACATATACACTGAACAATGATTAAATTTAACCAAACACAAGGGCACTAAATTCTGCAAAATGTTAAAAAAATATTTATTTGAGACATTCCACGCAATCGACCAGTTCTTAAGTCTAGTTTATTTAAAAAATTTTAAGAATATTGGGTGCTGCCTCCCACTAAAAAAAAATAAAAAATAAAAAAAAATAAAATAAAAAAAAAATAATAAAAAAAAAATTAAATAAAAAATAAAATAAAATAAAATAAAATAAAAAAAAATAAAATAAAATAAAGTAAAATAAAATAAAATAAAATAAAATAAAATAAAATAAAATAAAAATTGATTTAATGTTTGGCAAATTTCAACCTAAAAACGTGATTCAAAAAAGATCAACTTGTAATTCAAAGTTTCTACTTGTAATTCAAAGATTCCACTTGTAATTCGAAGATTCTATTTTTATTATAGGATTCTACTTAACAATTTGGTCCCCAATATTGGAATACATTTTTTCCATTTTCTGTACCATTTACAGATATTTTTGGAAAAAAGATTACTTTTAATTCGAAGATTCTAATTGAGTTCAAAAATTCTCCTTCTAATTCGAATATACTATTTGTAGTTTGAAAGCTCTAATTGTAATTCGTAGACTCAAATTGTAATTCGAGAAATATGAAACTAATTTTTAGTTTATCTCTGAACAACTGTATTTCAGTTGATTACAATTGGAATATTCAAATTACAATTGGAATTTTCGAATTGAAAATGGAATATTCGAACTACAAATTAAATTTTCGAATTACAAGTAGAATCTTCAAATTACAATTGATCATTTTCGAATTTCATCTGTAAATGTGTAGAAAGTGGGAAAAATTGTATTCCTAAAACTAAATTCAAGTTCAAGTAGAAACACGAAGTGACACATTTAAAATACTAGAAATTTCATCAGCTTTCATAATCGATTTTGAAAATGTCCATATCTTTATTGGTTGCGGTACAATAGACAAATACCGTTATTCTAGGTGGGTATCGGTTGCCAACCCTGTTAAAAACACAAAAAAATGTTTTTTAAATTGTTTACACTCAAAATAATACATTAGTAGATTTACTAATTTTTTTTTGCTAAAGGTGGTATGATACTTGCAAGTTTCTGTATTGGATTTTTTTTAGGATTGATAGAATGAAACAACAAATGCGAGAAGGAACAAGAAATACAATAAAATAAAAACAAAACAAAAAAAAAACAATATTGCCAACTTTTATTTTCAAAATAACTCGCCCAAAATAGCTAAAAAACGCCCAAAAAAAATGTAAAACCGCTTCATTCGAGCAACAACTAATAAAATTGGCAACACTGTTAACATTTTATTCTGGAAATGTCAATTTCAAGTTGAAAATTTTTATATTTCTTTTGACAGTCACTGCAAAATTATCGATAACACACGTATATTTTTGACGATTTAAGTTTTTTTTCATGATATTGTCATACTCTTTACACTTGCTTAGTTTTCCTATGAAAATATATTTGCACTGTTCTCCAATATATAAAAAATACAAAAACTAGCAAGTATCATAACACCTTAATGCTAGTTAGCTAACCTTGAGCAAATGTTTAGTTGAGATTAGCATGTTAGCAAAAATTTCTTGTAACCTTCATTTAGAGCATTAGCAATTTTAAACAAAATTTGAACTATTTTTTTTTTGCTAAATTTAAAATTGAGTTGACCAAATTTTTACAAGCTTTTTTGCTAATATTAGCAAAAATAAATTGTAATTTTTTTTTTTTAAGAAAACTTAAAATGGCGCTATCTTGGAAACTAAGCTAGATAGAGCAAAATGAAGGCCATTTTTGGTTCTCGGCCTCTAAATAGTATCGCCGGTCCTCTTCACATGTGTGGGCCCTAATGGGTCCTAACTTCGGATCCAAAAAAGTTAGCATTCCCGAAAATTTTAAAATGCTCATACCTCGGTAAATATTGCCGAAACAAAAAGTCCAAAAGCATGTTTGTAACTCTCAACATGAAGAACAAGACCGCAAAATAACCAAAAGCTCTCCGATTAATATTTTTAAAGTTATCGAGTTTTTTAATTCTCAAAACCCCAGTGGTCCCATAAAATCACATATCTCAAAATCTAAGCAAAGTAGAGCGAAACGGACACAAATTTTGGATCAAAAACTATGACGATTTTTAAGGAACCCGACTAGGTCTAGGCTAATTGGGGTCTGTACCTATCGGGTCCGAACCCAATGGGGTCCTCAAATGTGTATGAACAAATTGTAAGTTGAAATAAAAAAAATTCAGTTACTAATTTTTGGCAAAATATTTTTGCTAACTTTACCAAAAAAATTGTGGGTTCATAATATTTCTTGTAGGTTTACAAGCTTTTTTTGCTAAGATTACACTTTTTTTTTCTTGAGTGTAGAGTGTAGAGCTGAATTCATGCATGATTCTCTAAGGCGATATCAGACTTCAGAGCACTATTTGGATACACCGAAAAAGCGCTCTTAAGATGCTCTGAATTCACATCTCTTTAGAGCGTTGAAAAAATCGCTATAAAGATGCAGTGAATTGATGTACACTCAAAAAAATACGTTAGTAGATTTACTAATTTTTTTTTGCTAACGCTAGTTAGCTAACTTTTAGCAAATTTTTAGTTGAGATTAGCATCCCGAGTAAAAATAAACATATATTACAATATATAACTTGATACAAACATAATAAATTATATATGATTATACATCCGTGATATATTTTCTAAATTTTTTTAATGCAGTCATATGTAGTAATATATAATTGAATCATGATTCGGATTAAAAGGTGTACGGTTGATATAATTATATAAAATTACATGAGGGTCAATACAAAATTTGTTTTTCTGTATATATTAATATAAAATTATATATATCCTATTCTGTTCCATATATAACACTATATGTTTCCATTTAACCAACAATTTTCTAAGTTTTTAAGGCAAAGTATAAGAAACTTTTTAAAATGTTCCTAAACATTTCCTTGTTAGGCTTATGTATATCACCTATCTGGTTCGAAGCGTACCCGAACATTTTTTTGCTTAAGAAAATTATAAAGTTTGGTGAATGTATCGTTGACCTGTGGTGTAACTCAACCCAAACCAAAAAACACCAGGATTTTACATGATTTTATGCAATTAGATCTAATTAGATCCACTAATATATGGCAATGTCTGGTCAAAACTCGGATGAAATCAAATCATATTTTATACAAATTTATCTTTTTTAATGCAAAAACATCCACCATTTTTCGGATCAAATTGCGTTTAATTATATATTGTATTACATATCAATATATATTGCATCATATAAAAATTTTTACTCGGGATGTTAGCAAAAAATTCTTGTAAACTTCATTTAGCACATTAGCAATTTTAAACAAACTTTGAACTAATTTCTTTTGCTAAATTTGAAATTGAGTTGACAACATTTTTACAAGATTTTTTGCTAATATTAGCAAAATAAATGGTAAATTTTTTTTTATTTTCAGAAAACTTAAAATGGCGCTATCTTGAAAACTAAGCTAGATAGAGCAAAATGGAGGCCATTTTTGGTTATCGGCCTCTCCATAGTATCACCGGTCCGCTTCACATGTGTGGACCCTAATGGGTTCTACCTTTGGATCCAAAAAGTTAGCATTCCCGAAAATTTTAAAATTTTCATACCTCGGTAAATATTGCCGACACAACAAAAAGTCCAAAAGCATTTTTGTAACTCTCAACACGTAGTACAAGACCACAAAATAACCAAAAGCTCTCCGAGTAATATTTTTAAAGTTATCGAGTTTCTTAATTCTCAAAACCCCAGTGGTCCCCTAAAATCACGTATCTCAAAAACTAAGCAAGGTAGAGCGAAACGGACACAAATTTTGGATCAAAAACTATGACGATTTTTAAGGAACCCGACTAGGTCTAGGCCCATCGGGGTCTGGACCTATCGGGTCCGAACCCAATGGGGTCCTCAAATGTGTATGAACTAAGTCGAAATAAAAAAATGACAGTTAACTAATTTTTGGCAAAACATTTTTGCTAACTTTACCAAAAAAATTGTGGGTTCAAAATCAGCAAATTTTCTTGTAGGCTTACAAGCGTTTTTTGCTAACTTTACAGTTTTTTTTTTAGTGTATTAGGTATATTTATGGCGAATATTCAAAATTTGCTATCTCAAATATTTTCGACAAAGAGTTTTCGATAGAAATGTGTTCACTGAATTACGTGCCACCTATCAAATTAATTTTTAACTGAAATATTATTTCATAAACAACTGATTTTAATTATATTGTAGAACAAAGATTAATAAAATCTTTTAGAATTACCTAAAAATAACAAGATCCGCACAGCCAAATTTACCACTCCCAATTCTTTTCTTTTGAATTCGGTGTTGGAGGGTGTCAAATTTCCTTCTGCTCTGCGCCTGAGACCCAGGCTAGTATATATTTTCCTTTTTAATATTTTATTTTGCTCTATCTAGTGCATAATCTCTATAAATTGTTGGATGTTGAAAAAACGACATCTTAGGATTTTCAGAAAAATCTCAAATTTTAGTGTTGTGCGACATCCCGTAATTTCGCAGTCTGGTTATGGTTACGTAAAGCACTGGCAGCCAAAATGATCGTTTAATGATTTAAGAACTTAAAAAATATGCTCCAGAATTTAAATAGTTCTTAATACCAAAAAATGTTTTAAATATAATCCTGCTACGACCCTCTTACGGTTACCATTTGCCATTGAAAATGCAATACATAATTTTCTCTATTGAGACATTTCTCATGAAATGCCCGACAAATATATATAAATGTATCTACTTTAAAATAGTTGCATGTTTTCTTAAATCGAATTAACCAACATCATCTTCAGACACACTGTTGTCGCAGTGTAGTCATCGTATTCATTGTCGTCATCTTCAGCCTTAGCTCAACTGGGCAATAACTACAAACTCTTAACAAAAATAGGTGTAAAGGGTTATTTTTGTTAAAATTAATGTTTTGATTATCTTACATGAGCAGAGAATTGTAATGAACTGAACATATATCATGATCAAATGAAACGTGATGATTACACATTTATTTCCATTAAAAAAGTAACACTCGAAAACCAAGTATTTCATGAATCAACTGTAACATGAAAGGTTTGTTTCGTACTTTTTCTTCGGCTTGAAGATTCGCAGAGAGAACATGAAATTGTGTAAAAGAATGCATAAAATACAAAAATAATTTATGATTTATTGTTTCACACTATATTTTATGTCAAAATCTTTTTAGTTATTGTCAATTTTCATAATTATTCTTTAAAACGAATTCTATAGACAGTTTATCGTAACTAATTTGAAGTAATGTTGTAACCTTAACAGCAGACGTATTATAAATGTACGTCCGTCTGTGAATGGAAAACCCGATGCAGTCCATATCAAAGGGGTTGGACCCCTGAAGTTTGACACCAATACGTATTTTAGTTGTGGCTGGTTAATATCCTAAGTAGATCAAATTTGACCAGGGGGAAAATTTCACCCTTGAGGAATTAATACGAGCTCTGGAATCTCCTATAACATTTATAACAAGGGAAAGGTGTCGCCAGAATGGGGTTGGAAATTTTGGTAAGGACTATAAAACTTTCTCTATTAAAAAAAAATCCTTGCATTATTAAAATGCGAGATCGCCACTCAAGTCGGTAAAAGACATCAACAGGCTGACGAAACCCTTAAAAAACAGTTTCGTTGATCCGGTTAACCAAACGTGTTATAGCAGCTTTACGTTAGTTTGCATAAAACATCCATCAAACTAATACCATTTGGCAAAACGGTTGTTCTAATTGAAAATTCTTGTGAACACGCCGTTCATCATTTAATCATCTATGGGAGAAACTGCATACAACAAAATGCAAACGACCAAGTTTTTTTTTTATGATTTGACAGATGTGCATCAATCTTAACACGATAATGAATAACGCGTATGATAGTTCATTTTTATTTAAAAACGTGTAAATATGCAAAGAAAAAACTACATTAGCTACAAAAAATTTACTCATTTCTTTATTAGGGCGCCCTTTACTTTATTAATAGTATGTTTCCAGTGGCATGATTTGGGCAAATCAGAGTGTTTTGAGGAAATCATGTCATTTTCTACATGTTTTCCCATACATTTTTCATATGCGCAAAACATCTCAAATTGGGTGTTTTGGTACAAAACATGTCGACTATTTAAACTCACCACTTGTTTTGGTCAGTGCAACACTGTATTTTATATTCGAAAATAAAAGCTACTCATTCGTAGGGAGTGTTCTCTAGAAGAAGAAGGCATTTTATTTTTTTATTATTAAAATAATTTACTATTAGTTGTTTAAACATCTTTATTTAATTATAATAAACTACAAAATTAATTGTTTTTGGTAATTATTTTCTTAATTTTGTTGTTTTAATTATTTTGTAGAGGAAACGTCAAATTAATTACGAAAATTCGTAATTAATTTGACGTTGCAAATCACTTAAACTTGAGTGGAAACAGCTCGAAGTGTTTTGCTCAAATGATCTCGATGGAAACATGGTTTAAAGCTAGGATTCAAAAATGAATACCCGCCAATATTGCTTCATTTGAATACAAATCCATACAAACCGGGAAAAAACAAATCAATATTTTGGCAGCACAGCTTCTTTTTATTGCATACCACAGCGCATCCAAAGAGCGCTCTTAAGGGTGCAGTAAAAGTAAGGGCGAAAAAACTTAATTTTTGTTGAGGCTTTTTTTTATAAAACTTGAAATATTATAAAGAATGATACTAAATAATGCTTCAATCAGCGCTGAAGATACACATTATTTAATTGCATCTTAACAGCGCCCTATCAGCGCTTTCAAATAGTGCTCTAAACTGTGACATTGCCCACAGGAATCTTGCATGAATTAAGGTGGTTAAGATGCGCCCTTTTACTCGTGTTTCCTTTCCAAAAGCTGCTTCCAGTTCAGCAAAATTTTTGCTGAGAAGACTTGGAATAAGACATTTTTTGGACAACGTTACCCGTGCCGTTTTCACCTAAAAGTGACTTAAAAATAAGACGGGTTGTTTGTAAATGTTACAAATTAAGGGTTAAAGTATTTATCAACAACAACTTTGACAAAATAAGGGACACCCTAATCTTTATTTATACAAGTAAATTTTTAAAATAAAACTTGATCATCCAGTCAAAATGCTGTTTGATGTTAATTGAAAATATGAAGGAAAATCAAAATCTTTTTTTTATTGTTATTATTACTTTGTTTTTACAATAAATGATGATGACATTACCCAGCAGAAATAAATCGAGATTTTGGCGACACAGCATCTGTTTATAGCATACCGTAGCGCATCCAAAGAGCGCTCTTAGGGATGCAGTAAAAGGAAGGGGAAAAAATTTTAATTATTTTTTAAGATTTTTATATAAAACTTATAATGTGTAATTATTTTTTGATAAAATTTCACACTTGCTTTCCTTTTTAATATTTTTAACACTTTTTGAATAAAAAAACATGAGTTTTAGACAAAGACACATGATTTGACTGCATCATTATTGCGCATTAATCAGCGCTGCAAAGAGCGCTTCAATCATGGCATCTTTGACCGCTGTTCCCAAAAAAAATCCCATAAAAAATGTGAAAATGAAAATTTCCGATATTTTTTTGATGTTCACTTCCGATTTTTTTTTTTTCATTTTGTTTCACATAAATAAAGTTTTGTAAAGTAAAACGAATGAATTTTTTTGTTATATTTTTTTAAATTTTAGTTATTTGATTTCAACTTTGAACAGACAAGGAAAAAATTCGAATTTTATTTAAAATTCATAAGGTATTTGAAATAAAATTTTTGTTTAAATAAAATTCTCAAAACCATTTGAATTTTATTATTTCCAAAAATAAAATTCTCAAAAAAAAAAAGAATTTTATTTTTGGTTTGAATTTTATTTTTGAATTTTATTTTTGGTTTAATTTTACTTTTGGTTTGAATATTTATTTGTTCAAAATATATTTGTTATTATGGAAATAAAATTCTTTTTTTTTTATTAATAAAATTCTTTAAAGAATTTTAAATAAAATTTTTTTGAATTTTATTTCTTCTAAGAATTTAAAATAAAATTTTTAAGAATTATATTTAAAATGCTTTCTTGAATTTTTTGAAAAATTCAAAATTGAATTTTATCAATAACGAATTTTAAATTTTATTGTTTTTCCTTGTCTGACTTTGAATGAACCCGTAAACAAACACCAAACTCGATTTCATGTGATTCGGAAAATATCATGTGATTTGAAAAGTTTTGAAAGACATAACAGAGGCCTTTAACACATTTTAAATGATGATAAAGATACATGAATTCACTGCATCTTTATTCTGCATAAATCAGCTCTACAAAGATACATGAATTCACTGCATCTTTAATCTGCTTAAATCAGCGCTAAAAAGATACATGAATTTACAGCATCTTTATTCTGCTTAAATCAGCGCTCTAAAGACACGTGATTTCAGTGCATCTAAAGAGCGCTGTTTCTGTGTATCCAACTAGCGCTCTAAAGTGGGACATCGCGTTAGAGAATCATGCATGAATTCAGCGCAATTGGATGCGCTCCTTTACTCAAGTTCCCCTTCCAAAAGCTGCTGAACGTTCAGCAAAATTTCTGCTGGGTAGGAGATCAAATCGTCACCTTAAATATAAAATGACATAATGTTGCTTTGCTTTATTGAAGAAAGTCAAAAAAAACTGTAAAATATGTAATATAAAATTTTAGCAATTTTAGCGCATTTTTTTAACACGATGCAATACGCCACCTCAGTTTGACAGTTTAAGCTAACGACTAAAAAAAGACAATAAGACAATTTGTAATTTGGATAATAAAAATCACCTGCTATTGAATAAAATGCCTGCGAATTTTGTACTCTTGCCCAAAACATTAAATTATGATAATGTTTCGCGGAATATTTGGGTGTAGCAAAGCAAAGTTTTTTTTTTTAGAAAAAATAATGTTATATTACTTTGCAATTCCATGCAAAACGAATTGAAATATGAGTCGAGGACCTTATTAAAAATGTCTGCGAAGTTTGTACTCTTGCCCAAACCATTGAATCATGATAATGTTTTGCTGTATAAATCTTTCTAAAGAAAAATTTTTCTAGAAAAAATAACGCGATATTAATTTGTCATTCCATGCAAAACGCATCGAAATATCGTTCGAGGACCCCATTATGTTTATATATTATTGATCCGTAAATGTTTCTAACAATAAGACATTTTAGTGATATCCATCAATCTGTTTGTCCGTGTTTTTCGATAAAAAAAGTTTTTTATGAAAAAAGATTATTGATAAAAAAAAATATTTGATGAAAAAAAAATTGGCAAAAGTGCATTTAACGGGGCACGAATATTTTGGCAAACACAATATGCCACAATTAAAATTTGAGTGGGCACCATGGGCGTAGGAAGGGAGAGCTGGGATTGGCAAAGCCCACCCCATACTCGATTTAGCCCACCCCAGACATTTTTCCATTTAGCACACCCCAGACAATTTTCCTTTTTTTTTTAATTAATTAAACTTTGAAATGCTGAAATCCAAAATTATAAATGGATATACTAATTACATTATTCTGCAAAAATATTTTTTTTTCCCACAGAGTTCTAGGAATACGAATCTGTCAGCAGAAAAGTTGTATCAAATCGCCTTCTCGAGATATATCCCAATTATAAATTTTGTCTTTAAGACAATGTCAGTAATGATTCATCAGGTAGAAGTCAGCAAGTGAATACATTTTACTAAAGACAACTTAATGACATGTCATAATTTTTGTCGGAGCTCCCCAAGTTCTATAAATGTGCTGACTTGTCATATAAGTTGTCTTATCAATTTAGAAAAATCATGTCTTTAATGCTGACAATTATATCCCAATTAGAAATTTTGTCTTTAAGACAATGTCAGTAATGATTCATCAGGTAGAAGTCAGCAAGTGAATACATTTTACTAAAGACAACTTAATGACATGTCATAATTTTTGTCGGAGCTCCTCAAGTTCTATAAATGTACTGACTTGTCATATAAGTTATCTTATTAATTTAGAAATATCATGTCTTTAATGCTGACAATTATATAGCAAATCCGACCCATCACTAAAAAAAAAATTCCGATGTTATATCGATGTAATTTTGTTTAATCCTTTAAAACTCTTTTAATTTTCTTTGTAATTAAAAAAATAAAATTGAATTGGCCTTAAAACAATAAAAAAAATAAAAAAAAAAAAATCCGCGACCGGGGATTGAACCAAGACCAAAAATTTACAACACGTAAGCTGACGAACCTGCTAACCAACTAGGCCAACCACAACTTAAAATTGTTTGTAATAAAACATATTTTGAAATCATAATATTTTCGAATTTATCAAAAACAAAATAAATTAAATATATCGTCACCTTAATTGTAAAGGGCTCCACAGTGGAAGATGGACGCGCATCGTAACAAAATCAAAATTGTCAGCGATTTTATCGGTTGAACATGGGTTTGATAAAAGACATCCTAGGGGATAGAAAACCATTCGTAAAATATTTATATGTCATTTACTTTGACCAGGGCGTCCCTCCAAAGTCCAAACATTTTCAGGTTTTTTTAAAAAATGAAAATTTTTTGGAAACCTTTTTTAAATGATTGAGTAAAACTATTTCTAAGTAAGCTAACATCCTGAAATTTTAACACAGCTTTGACAATATATGTAACTAATTAAAACTGCCCTTATAAGCCAAAATTTTAAACCGCGTTATTCGTTAATTGACTGCCAAATGTTGTAATTTTTTAAGAAATGTGTAAAAAAGACTCTTAATTATAGACTGCATCTTTTGTGGAACCTTGTGGATACAGACAAATTCAATATGGGGTGAAACTAGAGGTATTTATCAAAACGAGGAACTTTATTTCGTCTGCAGTAACTTGCAGTTAAATTCAGGATAAGGCTCCAAAGTAGGGTCCATAAAAAAAAATATATATATTTATTTTTTTAAATTTTTATTTTTCGAAATTATTAAATATCAGCTTCAACCTATTCAGATATTTACAAAAAAAAATTGGTAATGCTGCATAGGCTTGAGAAACTAACTAAATACCTAGCAAAAATTTGGTCTTCAATTTTTTTTCTGAAAAATTTTTTGAAAAAAAAAAATTATATTGATTATTTTATTTTTACTACATGTTAGTTGTTTTGACTAATGTAAGTAGTTTTTACTACATAAGTCAGTTGTTTTTTGTCAGTTAAAATAACTAACATTGTTAGTTGATTTAACTGAAAAAGTAGTTGACCCCAAAACAACTAACAAAATAGTTATTTTAACTGACATTTTCAGTTGATTTTACTAACATAATTTTTTGGGTATAGTTTACCAAATGGGAGTAATAAACACATCTAATTGTAAGTGTTAAAAATAAAAAAAAATTAAAAATTGTCAAATTTTTATTGAGTTAAATAATTTTGGAGTTAATTGAATTGTAAAGGGCAAAGAGATATTATTAATTAAAAGTACTTCAATATAACATATAACTGAAAACTATATATTTTAATATTACTTAAAAGTTTTTCAACAACATAATATTCAAAAGTTGTTACTTTTGGGCTTAAAACAATGCAAATGGTAATGGGTAGTCATTACAAAAAATGTACTTGGTAATGATTACTTTTCACAACTCATAACCTTGTTTTTTTTTTGGGCACTTACAATTAGTTTTTTGATTTCAATCCAAAGTAAAATATGGAATATGTTTGATAGTTTATGTCAATCAAAACTTTAAAAATTATTAAATTAAGTTTGATAAAAGTGGTTTCGCGTCTGAAAATAGATATTTAGAATTTGATTTATTATGGGTATCGGTAGAATCAGATCCAAAAATTTGCATTTGGCGTGAAGAAACATCGAACTTCGTAAACTATTTATTTATTATCAATCAATAAAATAAAATTGATAAAAAAGTCATACGTGCCGGATATTTTAGTGTAGGGTGAAAGGTAATGTTTGCAAATATTAAATGTATCTTTTTTGTGCAATTTTAAATAGGTTTGATACAAGCAATTCCACTTATATATTTATATTGTCAGATTTGTTAAGTAAAAAAGTAGATACATTTGGCCATAATTTAACTCAATTTTTTATATGTATTTTAACTAATAATGTTTAATGATGTATATTAACTCTATCCGAACGACATTCAATAATAATATATCAAAAATGTCAATGATCTTAACATTTTTTTAGCATTTGTTCATAAAAGTAAATAAACCAACTTTGCATTCAATTTATATGTAGGGTGCAAGGAGGACAACAAACTTTGATCACAGCTTTAATTGCTTAAGGTCCCTAGTTTTAAGAATGCCTAATTTTGTTTTACAACTCCTAACCGTTTAGAAGATATAGTCAAAAAACTTCGATGCGCGCGTTTTCCATACAAACCGTCCACTGTGGGCTCCTGCAATATTGTTTTTGTAAATGATTTTTTTGTTTTGTATAAATAATATTAAAAACAACTAAGATACGCTTAAATAACTCTAACAAAATCTTGCTAAATAGGATGAAGCCAAATTCCAATTAATATTTAAAAAAAAATTATATTTGAGGAAGAAAAATTTATATTGTAGCATTTTTCAATTCAGGTGACGAAAAATATATAACAGGACAATTCTAATAATAAATTAATTTAAATTTGTTTTTAAATAAACACATTTATTATCAAAGTTTGGCTAAAGGGGTATGGTGCTAGACCAGTGAACAGAAGGTTCTGAGTTCGCGGACCAAGTGAGGCAGATTAAAATAGTAAGTTTTAAAAAATTAAATTTAAAAAATGGACAGATAAAAATAGTATGTAGTGTAAATTAAAAGACGTGTGTGGAAATAAAATGAAAAGCTCATTTTAATTTTATTTTATTTTCTTGTGGTAAGGCTGTTTAATTTTTTGAACGATCTCAGGCGTACTATGTACATTAGGGCGTCCCAAAAAAAAAACCTTTATTCGACTTTCTTGGGTGCTCAAGCATAATCTGAAAGCTAATAGGGTAATGTATTTTTGAGATTTTTTTCAGATTTTTCGGAAAAGTTTTTAAGGTCTCGCAAATCGATTTTTTGCTAAAAATCGGCTTTGACGACCGTTTTTTAAACTTTCTTTATAAATTTGCAAATAAGCAGGAGATTCTTTACTATTGAGGTAATATTTTTAAAGAAAAATGTCCAAACTTTATTTTTGTGTGCATAAATTAAATGTTTTGGCTATGCTTTTGCTCATTTGGGTACCCTACATTAATTTTTTTTTGTAAATTTTCCACAAATTTTGAAAATAACATCTTGTAACTTTTAAAATTTCTACGAAAGTCAAAAACAAGTAACAATGCAGTTTGAAAGATAAAATAATTCTAAGTAATTTGAAACAAGCAAAAGTGTTAAATTCGGCTGTGCCGAATCTTTTATACCCTCCAACACGTTTACAATAAAAAAAAAAATCGCAGGGGCGTCTTTTTTTTTTTTGGTGGGGGGGGGGGGGGTCAACGGAGTTGGCAGGGAAAACCTGTACCCCCGCTATATATATTTACAAATTATTTGTTTGTGATATTTATATTATATTATTGCCTTTATTCATAATAATTATTACCAAAGTTTGTGAAATAATTAGTAGAAAGTTCATGTAGTAGAACATAGGGCACCAACGAATTTTCTCCATTCATTACGGTCATTAGCGAGGAATTTGATTTGGTTCCATGATTTATCTGTCATTTGGCATTATTTTTCGAGGGTTCTTTGCCATGTGTTATGTGGTCAACCGGGTCTACGATGTCCTTGGGGATTCCATTCCAATGCTGCTCTTGCTATGTCATCACTTGGTCTACGGAGTATGTGACCTATTCAGGTCCATTTACGTTTTAGGATTTCAGTCTGAACAGGGGCCATATTTGAAATTGACAATAGTTGTTCATTTGACACCCAATTTAGTCAGAAAATTCTGTGTATTTGCCTTAAGCAACGGTTAATGAACGTTTGTATCTTGGCCATTTGATATTGTGTTGTACCTAGGGTTGCCAGATTCGAGTAGTCCAATAACTGGAATACGGAAAAAATTCAGCTGGATTTTCAGAAAATAACTGGACACATACTTTTTTTTATAACTTAAAAAAAAAAAAACAACCGATTTTCATATGTGAGATATCTTTATTTTGGACTACTTTTCGAATATAACATCAATCAAATGGTCGCATCTATTGGCCATGGCAAAATGTGTACTTTTTTAGGCATATTCATTATTTTTGAGCACGTCGGAATGTTGATGTTGACCTCGTCAATAGTTTAAGGATTGCTGGCGCATATTTTTCTATTCAAATAACCCCACAAAAGTAAGTCCGGAGTGGGAATCGGATCTTAAAATCTATGTGACAAGTTAAAGTTCCATGGACGTGCGATGTCAAAAAAGCGACAATAAGTGGCCCTCATCTACAGATTTGACCCCTCCGTACTTATTTTTGTGGGGTAAATAACCCAAATGTACGCCAATAATCCTCAGATCATCTTCGAGGTGAAGGAAAACATTCGGGACGAACTAGACTGCCGATATGCTCGTAAGTAATGAAAAAAAGTATACTAAAAAATCTTATTTTTTGCTACCTCCTATTAAAGGCCCGTAAGTTGTTCACAAGTGAAAAAATGTTTCGAAACATCAATTAATTTGTAGCGAAAATTTGACAGTCATATGTTAGGTTATGTTTTGCACATCGTCATACACAAAATAACTTTATTTTACATTTTTTTTGTTGTAATTTTTACCTATTTATCTAAATTAATTAATGTTTACAGTGCAAACAACATGCATATAAATGCTTCATTTTATTTCTGAATGTCAAATTTCACCGCTTTTTAAATGGTCAATTGAAAAAAATGTTTTTAATGGTGTTGATGTGCATTGCTGCAACATATACCGGGTTATTTTACCGGTTTTCACCAGTGAGCAGAATACCTCTTCAGCGAAATTTTTACGCTTTTGTAAAGCAAGTGTGGAATTTATGTTTTGTTTTATATGGAGTTTGACAGATTTTCACGTGAAAACCGAGCAACTTACTTACCTTAAACGAGAATTTCTAGTAATTTTTCAAGCTTTTCACCAATAATTTTGTAATTTAAAAAGCTTTTTACTATTAATTTTGTAAATTTACAAATTTTTTGACGCGATAAAACTTACAAGGAATTCTTGTGAATTTACTAGATTTTTTTGCTACCTTCTATTTTACGAGAATTCCTAGTAAAAATTACGAGCTTTTTACCAATAAAATTGTAAATTTACAACTTTTTTGCAAGGAATTCTCGTGAATTTACAAGATTTTTTTGTAAAATTGCCATTGAAATTTACAAAATTACTAAAATAAATGTAAATTTCGATCGAAAATTGTTTGTTAAAAAACAAGGAAAAACTGTCAAATATTAATAAAATGGGACTACGAGACTTTTTTTAGTAATTTGACAAAGTTTTTTTTGAGTGTAGTGAAAATGCAGCAAGAAGTGCAAAAGTGGCAGCTTTTTGATTTATGTTTTATTAAAAAAAATGTAAAATTTATTTAATAAAAAACAATGTTTTAAAATTTAAGAAATTATTTTTTAACTGGAAAAATCATACACTAACTGGAAACTGGACCAGACCCAAAATAACTGGAAAATCCAGGCCATTCCAGGCCGTCTGGCAACCCTAGTTGTACCCCAGGTTGTACAACCGTAAAGTAGGATTGACATGACACTACAGTTGAAAATACGTATTTTGGTTTTTCTGGTTATATGGTTAGACCTCCATACCTTGTATAGAGTATGGAATGCTAATCTGGCTTTATTTATTCTGTTACTCAAATCATCTTCTGAGCCACCGTCTTCGGTTAAAATACTTCCGAGGTAACTGAAGGATTCAACGTCGTCGATGATTTTTCCATTTAATGTAAGAGGGGTAGTGATTACTGAACCAATGCGTAATAATTTAGTTTTCTTTATGTTAATTTTTAAACCCACTGCATTTGCGTTTGAAGCGAGTTTATGTAGTTTATCTTCAATATCAGAAAACCGCTGAGCCATTAGGCATAGATCGTCGGCATAATCAATATCATTCAGATATTCATTTAAATTCCAGCGAATACCGCGGGGAGAATCAATGTTGGTTTGCTGCATAGCACTGTCAAGCAGAATCAGGAATAGCGTGGGAGACAGAACACAGCTTTGTTTAACTCCTCAGGTGGTTTGAAAAGTTTTACTCTCCTGGCCATTAAAGCGTACAGTAGAGACAGAGTCTGTGTATAGCTCCTTGATAAGGCTTATTATGATATTTACGCTTAAATAATAAATTTTTATCGTTATTATACCCTCCACTCTGGTGATAGAGGGTATATATAAGTTTGTCATTCCGTATGTAACACATTGAAATATTGGTTTAGGACCCCATAAAGTATATATATTCACGATCCTTGATCGATTTTAAGTCGATCTAACGATGTCCGATTTAAACGCTTGGAGTACCAAAAGTTGCATAATTTTGCCAGGCAAAAACTGATGTTTTTTTTATCGGTTAAGTATTTTAAAAGTTATGAGCGATTTTCTGAAAAAAGTCATGTTTTTTTTATACCCTCCACTCTAGTGATAGAGGGTATATATAAGTTTGTCATTCCGTTTGTAACACCTCGAAATATTGGTCTAGGACCCCATAAAGTATATATATTCATGATCCTCGATCGATTTTAAGACGATCTAGCGATGTCCGTCTGTCCGTCCGTCCGTCTGTCCGTCTGTCTGTCTGTCTGTTGAAAACACGCTAACTTTTGAAAGGCTTTACGGAGGCTCCTGAAGTTTGGCATATATGTTGGGCATTTACCTGGTCAGGTTGGTATTGCAATCCAGCAAAATCGGTCCAGTGGTTCAAAAGTTATAAGCAAATGAGTGAATTTCGGCAAGGGTTTTTTTGGAATTTACGAGATAAAACACACGGTAACTTTCGAACGGCAACTCTGAGGGTTCTGAAGTGTGGCATATATATTTGTCGATCTTTAGGTCCAGTTCGTTTTAAATTTCAGCCAAATCGGTTCAGTGGTTCAAAAGTTATTAGCAAAACCGTAAATTTCAGATTCGCCTCACCTTTAATTCACGTGTTGAAAACCCGTTAAACATGTTTTAAAAACATTGGTAAGTCACAAAAATATTTTACATCGCATTTTTGTCACTCAAAAATATTTTTACACTAAAAGAAAAAAAAAAAATACACTCGAAAAAAATTTTAAACTCAAAAAAAATTTTACACTCAAAAAAAATTTTACACTCAAAAAAAAATTTAGTAAATTATTTTTTTTTTTCAAAAATTAGTTAAAATAAAAAGTTTTTTTACACAAAATAAAATATTTCTAATCAAAAATTTTATTTTTTCAATCTAGAAAATATAACTTAAAAAGGGCATTGTGGAGGGTATTCATAGATTCGGCCAAGTCGAATTTAATTTTTCTACTTGTTTTAACATAACCCTAAATTAACGCATATTTTGTGTATATACATAACAAAGAATACGGAAATGAAAAAAAAAAACGGAGATAAAGAAAAAAGTCTTTACAAAAAAAACTTTAAAATATGTAAAACAAAATCTAAATTTAATTAAAAAAAAGTTCGTTAAGTAATAATAAAAAAGTTGATAGTTATTTTTATGTACATACATAGCATGAGTGTGTTTGTGTCCGTTTTTTGCTTCGTCATATTAACCGGGTTGCCAGACTTTTTTTTTGGCTTTGTCGCCAAATCGGATGGAAAATATCGCCAAAATTCAATTTTGTTCAGATTTCTCAAAAAAAAAAAAATATTTTCATGTAAAAAATATAAATTTTGTTAAATAATAAAAGACAGAAATAAACTTTATGGCAAAAATCGCCCAAATCCGGAAAATCTATATATATAAAAGAGTAATGTGACTGACTGACATACTCATTCATCATCGCCCAGCCAAAACCGCTGAAGTTAGAGACTTGAAAATAGAACTGTAGGTTGACCTCCACTAAGGCTGGATTTTTGCCAATGTTGATTCTAAGGGGTTAAATCTCCTGATATAATGATCATAGAGACTTGAAATTTGGACTGTATGTTCACCTCCCGGAATATAGATTCATTAAGGGTGGGTTTTTGCCAGTGTTGATTCTAAGGGGGTCAAAAGGATAAAAAAACTGTACTTTTGGTGCTTTTTATATATCCTGAAATAATGGTCATAGAAACTTGAAATTTGGACAGTATGTTCACATCCTGGAATATAGATCCAGTACGGCTGGATTATTTCCAATGTTGATTCTAAGGGGGTAAAAAGGGAAAAAATCTGTACTTTTGGTACCTTTTATATATCCTTCAAAAATTGTCACATAGACTTGAAATTTGGACTGTATGTTCACCTCCCGGAATAAAGATCCCCTAAGACTTGGTTTTTGCGAATAATGTTTCTAATAGGGTAAAAAGGGTAAAAATATGTACTTTTGTTACATTTTATATTTCCTTAAATAATGGTACTAGAAAATTGAAATTTGCAATGTCGGTTCACCTCCGGAAAAAAGATTCACTAATGGGTAAAAAAGTACTTTTGGTACTTTTTTTTATTTACTGAAATAATAGTTATTCAAACTTAAAATTTAGAATGTAAGTTCCTTTAGTAAAATAAAACATTCAAGAACAAGTTCTTTCCGAAAATTCTGTAGCGTTTTCAAAAGTACCTTTTATAAAAGGTTCTTTATAAAAAGTACCTTTTATAAAAAGTACCTTTTATAAAAAGTACCTTTTATAAAAAGTACCTTTTATAAAAAGTACCTTTTATAAAAAGTACCTTTTATAAAAAGTACCTTTTATAAAAAGTACCTTTTATAAAAAGTACCTTTTATAAAAAGTACCTTTTACAAAAAGTACCTTTTATAAAAAGTACCTTTTATAAAAAGTACCTTTTATAAAAAGTACCTTTTATAAAAAGTACCTTTTATAAAAAGTACCTTTTATAAAAAGTACCTTTTATAAAAAGTACCTTTTATAAAAAGTACCTTTTATAAAAAGTACCTTTTATAAAAAGTACCTTTTATAAAAAGTACCTTTTATAAAATGTACCTTTTATAAAAAGTACCTTTTATAAAAAGTACCTTTTATAAAAAGTACCTTTTATAAAAAGTACCTTTTATAAAAAGTACCTTTCATAAAAAGTACCTTTTATAAAAAGTACCTTTTATAAAAAGTACCTTTTATAAAAAGTACCTTTTATAAAATAACTTTTTATAAAAAGTACCAATTATAAAAGTACCTTTTATAAAAAGTACCTTTTATAAAAAGTACCTTTTGTTAAAAGTTCCTTTTATAAAAAGTACCTTTTAAAAAAAGTCCCTTTATAAAAAAGTACCTTTTATAAAAAGTACCTTTTATAAAAAGTATCCTTTATAAAAAGTACCTTTTATAAAAAGTACCTTTCATTAAAGGTACCTTTTATAAAAAGTACCTTTTATTAAAAGTACCGGAAGTACACTTTTTGGTACTTTTTTATTTCATGAGGTATAAACTTTTTTGTTTTTAAAATCATTACATTGCTGGAGGGTATTTAAAGATTCGGCACAGCCGAATATAGCTTTCTTACTTGTTTTTAATTATACTCGTTCTATATACTCAAAATATTTTGTAAGTAAATTCAACTGAAAAAACATTTAAAACAATCGTTTTTCCTTTTAAAAAACGAACTACTTATATTTCACTTGAAACAACATACCCAGCAAAACTTTGGTAATGGGTAGTGATTATATAACACATTACCAGGTAATGCATATAACTTATTTGTAGCATTATTTTATGATGTCTTACCAAACATTTGTTCCACAACGTATTATTTTAAAGTGAAAAATAATGCATTACTAATAATTTGCTACGTAATGCATGATTATTGGAAAAAATGTATTTCATATTTGTTATTTCAAAACATTAAATCATGGATGACTTATATTTGGTTACATTATGTATTATTTGAAAGTTTAATATAATGTATTATTTATAATTGGATGCATAATGCATTACAATAACATAAAAAATAATTATTTTATAAAAAAATGCATAAGTTTAAACTAGAGATGGGCTCACGACAGGAAATTTCTAACGACACACACTCACGAGCATATTTTATCAACTTACACTCACTTACAATCACGTGAGTAAATTTAATACAAAATTACTTTTTCACTACTCGTAACACCTTATATATTATCTTCTGGTATGCTATATTATTTCATTTCTCGTAACCTATAAAATATCATATATTTTACACCTTACTCGTATTCTTCGTTATAACTTTATGACTTATTTTATACCTTACTGGTATTCTTTGTGATAATGTGGATGCATTACTTTGAGTCTCATCGCCTGTTAAAATCATCAATGCTGCAATGTATAAAATAAGAGATCCTATACCTTATTTGGTAATCTAAGTTTTGCTGGGTACTTTTTCAGTTATTTTTTAACGTTAATAAATGACTAGATATTCCGTAAAAACAAATGATATATCAGTTATTTTAACTGTATTACAATTTTTTATTTTGTGGAGTAATTTTTTTTTTAATAACCTGGGAAACCAAAAATATGCAGTATCATGTTTTTTCCTGCGCTTTGTATTGATAAATGGGTAAGGTATTTATCCGTTTCAGAAGATTTTAAGAAATCTGGCATCGATTTGTTAGAGCATATTTTTGTATAATTTAGCCTTAAGAGCATGTTTTAGCATATTTTAGGTTTAAGAGCATATTTTAACATAAGAGAATTTTTTTAAGTTTTAGCATTTTTTAATTTTAAGAGAATTTTTTTTCCAATTTTTTTTATAACAACATTTATTTTTAAATTTTTTTTGGGATTTTTTTTTTTTAATTTTGTAAGTGGATTGAAATGTTTTTTTTTTTTCAAAATAACAGGGTTCTGACGATTTATTACGCTTTGGCCTGTTCTTGCTACATTAACCCATATTAACCCTCAAACTACCCCACATAACGGCATTTTTTGGGTCTATTCTCTAAAAAAATTTAAAAAGCATCTCGAAAAAGAGGACTTATTTTTTTAAGAGCATATTTTTATTGTTTTTAGAGCATATTTTCCGTTTTTAAGGACATTTTTTAAGCGCATAAAACGTGTTTTTAGAGCATATTTTTGGTTTCCCTGTTAATACTTAACAAACTACTAAAACCGTACTTCTGTAAAGTTATACGGTATAATCAGTCAAAAATAATTTAACTGATAAAAATATTTTTCCGTAAATTTTGTAGTTTGTTGTTTTAACAACTGTATAAATCTTTCAATAAAATATTTTTTTTTTTTTTAAACAAACGATAAAACGTTTAAAACAACTTTAACTAAAAACTTTTTGAATAACCGTAAATAGTTACTGTAAAACTAATCTAGGTGTAATAATAACGTTGAGTATTATACTATAAAAGCCTTTTTAATTAGTTATACCATAGAAACGTTTCTAATTTGTTGACAACCACTGTAAAAATCACCTTCATAGGCTTCACAAAAGAACAATTTGGCCACGGTACACAGGGTATCGTTAAATTTTAATTATTTTTAGTTCAATGCGTCATAATCAAATGGAGCATTTTGTATTTTGGGTATCGAAATACAGACTTAAAACAGAGATAGCTGGTTTTTAATTATAAACACATTGAAATACAATGTAAGTGTTAAGAACAGCAAATTATTTTACACCTTCAGATTAATCTAATGCTGTTTTTTGTTTGTAGTTTAAAGAGTTCCTTATGTAATAGTCTAAAAATAACTGTAAAATTTTTATGAAAAGTACCGTGCTTTATCGGTTTAGTTAATGAAAATGTTTCTTTTAAATTTAAACTTTTAAAATCTATGCAGTTTATTTTTACAAATGCAAAGGATTTTTTTTAAATGTAGCAAAATTTGAGCTATCATCAAGTTTGTTTATTTTGTGACCTGAAAATTCTAATTAGAAAGGCAGTATAGCAAATCATTACTATAGGGCAAACCTGTAAATACTTAAGTATTTATTTACTTAAACTAATTTTTTTTCAAGTATTTTTGTATTTATACTTGAACATTTCAAGTACAAATATTTTGTATTTACTTGACGAAAAGTTCAAGTAAGTAAGTATAATTTTACTTGCAACAAAATTTGTTGAAATAAAATACTTAAACACAAATTTGTGTAAGTAAAATAAATAGAAAATTTTCTTTATATTAAAAATAACTACAAAATGTTTTTAAATTATTTTTGTAAACAAAAATGTTTCCAAATAAAATATTTAAGCAACAAGTTTACAAACAAAACTTTTGTGAAAGTTAAAAATATGTTTCGTTTGTTCATCGACCACTACTTAGGCGGGAATAAAATAACACAATATTTTTCGTTGAAGGATCTCACTGATTTTGTATATTACCATTTAAAATAGGGAACGAAAGATGCTACAGCAGAATTAATATACCCGCCAACCCCATCCAAAATTGAATCACTTTTTGGCCGATAATCAACTTTAACCCACTGGAAAAAAACGCACTCTCCGATGAGCCTATAAAAGCTGTTGTCGAAGCTCAATCATGTTATTATTTTACACCATGCAGCTTTTTTATTAGCGCCCTTTAAGTGTGGCAGCAAAAATTGCAAAAAATATGTACATATGTGGAAATTTCAAGGAAGGAATTAGGTTTTAGAAAAAAGTTTGGGCCAAAAATTAATGAATGTAATTCTTACGTTTTACCCCTCTAAAATGCACCATGGAAGCGATAGTAGCAGATCTAATAAAATAACTTTATTAAAAACAAAAAAATGTACGGGGACAGCCTTAAGTATTGAAGATAGAGGGTTGGTTTGTTTTGACCAACGCTCTAGGGATTGGAAATCGGTCATGCAATCGATTTCTCTGGGGGCACCCTTGAGACAGAGCGATGGGAGCAAATTTCATATTCTTTTTGGGAGACCCCTTAGGGAGTGGAGATATGGAGTTGGTGGTTTGTTCAGAAAAAATGATGTGATGAAAATTAATGGATGTCGGTCTTAAACTCCATGACAATTGTGGGAATTATGGTGTTTTTTTTGCTCCAATCAGATGCCATTTGCATAATGTATGCAGTAGTGGCAGGCTCTTTCATAAACGCAATCAAATATTAGAAAAATACCAAAAAAAAACAGAACGAAAAACAATATTACGGAAAAAATTAAATTTATTAAATTATTTATTTTTTTGACAATCTCATAATATTTTTGTATATTATTTCCAAAAATTGTTGCTCAAGTTTTTTATTTGAACAAAATGTTTATCAAGTATTTTTACTTGATGAAATTTTGTTTCAAATAAAAAATACTTACTTACTTGAAAAATTATTCAAGTAAGTAAAAAATATTTGTACTTGAATATTTCAAGTACAAGTATTTGTATACTTACTTGAAAATACTTTTATTTAAGTTTTTTACAGCTTTGCTATAGGGAACTCAAAAAATATATTTCAAATACATTCTTATAAAAAAAATAAAAAGGTGTCTATGCTCAAAAATAATACGTTTGTGATCAATTTTCATCAGACTTTTTAGAATCGTCTTGCATAAATTATGTCATATTAATTTATGCAAGACGATTCTAAAAAGTCTGATGAAAATTGATCACAAACGTATTATTTTTGAGCATAGACACCTTTTTATTTTTTTTATAAGAATGTATTTGAAATATATTTTTTGAGTTCCCTATACTATGTTATAGATGGCATACATATATAAGTTTGAATACCATTTGTTACATTGTTAAAAAATAAGTTCGAGGGCCCATAAAGTATATTGCATTCCCCATGATTTATTGGTCAATCTAATAAAACAATTTCATTGTATAATAATTGCTCTAATAGAATAAAAAAAATTTTAAAATCGTGTCTAGCAATAACAACGGCTCAATATATGATGGCTTTAAAATTGAATACATAAGTTACATATTTTTTGTTCTCACATTACTCCCATTGAATCTATGCATGCCCAAATGTAGGGTATTAAAAATATAATTTTCATCATATCATAAAACTGAATCTATAAATGTATGTAAGTTTAAGAAAATTCATAGTCTTAAGAAAAAGAACAACATCTTGTATTCCTATTTAGAGATACAGCTTTTTCAATTAAAATATCGAAAAAAAAAGAATTCTAAGTCTATGCAGACATTAGCCACTTGCACTCTCTTTCTCCTAAATAGAAGTAACACTGGTTGTTTATCTTGTTTTGAAAATAAATAATTTTTTTTCGTTCATTTTCTCCTAAGTGTCCATTCGTGGTGCTCGAGTAAAAAATATATGAGAAAAACGTAATTTTTTATTGCATCCCAATACGAACAACGTGTGTATAAAGTTACATACAAATGTACTTACAATGCTTACCGTGCAACAAGGTAGAACGTATGTGCGAGGGATCTTTGTTAAATTGTGGGTCAGCTGGATTTGTTTTGAATTAAAAATCTGTATTTAAAAACCTAAATTCTCCATTATTACTAAAAATATGCAGTTAAAATTAGAAAAAAACAAGTAAAAAAGTTAAATTCGGCCTTGCCAAATGTAGTGATACCCTCCACAATTTCAAAAAGATTATTGCAAAAAACATTATTTAAAAGGAATTTACTTTTGAAAAAAAAATGTTTAAAAAAATTTCCGCGAAAAAAAATTTCCGGGAAAAAAAATCCGTGATTTTTGTTATTTTTTTGTCAAAAAATATGTTCGTACTTGTATAAATACCATTTGGTGTTCAATTATGTTCACATATGTCAACCAGCAGGCGTTTTAAGGAATTTTGTATTTTTAGGTTATGTTGAATGTACTGACATTTTTGAGGTGTCCTTACATTTTCGTTCATAACTTTTGAACCGCTGAACCGATATCGCTCAAATGCAATACCAAACTTCTCGGGAGAACTTCAAATAAATATGTTAAGTTTCAGTCATCTCTGTCCAATATTTTGTCCGTGATCACCATTTCCACAGACAGACGGACCGACAGACATCGGTAGAATGTCTTAGAATCGATCACTGATCAATAATATATATACTTTATGGGGTCCTAGACCAATATTTCGAGGTGTTACAAACGGAATGACAAACTTATATATACAATCTATCACTAGAGTGGAGGGTATAAAAAAAAAAAAAAACTATAAAAACGTCTTAATATGTGTTAAAAAAAGGCTTCAGGCCCTATAAATCCCCTGGACCTGATGGTGTAATCCCGTCTGAGATGCAGCAAGTTTCGGATTATATTGCCCCTTGGCTGTAATTATATACACGACATGCATAAACAGGTCGTATATTCCTTTAAAATGGAGGAATATCAGAGTCGTTTTTATCCCAAGGATTTCAGACCAATTTGAGTTGAGCTGAGGGTGGGTTGTACAGGCCTAAAAAAAGTAAATTTTTAGTACCCTGAAAAGAAATATTAAGTAAGGGTGATAAAATGTTGAGAAGGAAAAGAAAGAAAAGTGCTTGTTCAGAATTTCTCAGTTGCTTTCACAAACTTGAGCAAATCAGACAAGGGAAGTCCATGGACCGTGTCCATAGACTGAATATCAGAACCCAATATCCGCAGTCTAGCCCTTGAGAACTCTGGACAACAACAGACGTAATGTTCAGTTGTGTCATCATCCTCAAGACAAGCCACGCATAATGGGTCTGATAAGACACCTAATCTCGTTATATGACGAGCACATGCATTGTGTCCCTTAATTTAGCCAGTAAGTCTGCGACATTCTATTCTACTGAGGCTGAGTAGATAGTTAGCCACTTTCTTGTCTGGCTTAATCACAAAACGTTTGGTATTCTTGCATGCCAACTCATTTGACCATCTTTCCATGAAAGTTGCTTTCATATGAGAAATGATCCAACGCATCAGCCATGTCAAGCCAATACCAATTTGAGGTTCCGGATTGTAAGGAATTGTATCAGAGCCAAGATTTGCCAAAGAGTCGGCAATCTCGTTTCCCCGTATTCCAGTATGACCCGGAACCCACAGAAGACTGATGCTATTCCCACATGAGACCACATTGAGTCTGCGTCTACATTCCTGGACAATTTTGGATGAAGTGACTGGAGATTCAAGTGCAATGAGTGCATCCTGGCTCTCACTGCAAAATACTGATTCTCCTATTACTCCATCTGTTCCTAATTATCCAGGTCGCTACGTCCAAAATTGCAAATATTTCAGTCTGAAATACTGTAGTAATTTTTCCCATAGCAATATAGCATTTGGTGGCATCGTCCAAATACCAGCCAGACCCAGAGCCATTTAAGGTACTGGATCCATCCGTGTAGAAAGAATATGTGTTATTTTCCAGTAGGTCTGCTGGGTTTCCCCAGTCTTCCTACCAAACTCTATGCAAGAGGTTGTACTGTCCAAAGGCATAGAAAACATCGGACAAAGTTCCGATAGCCTATTGAACAGACGACCATGAATTCAGACCAATTAGTGTGTCTTCTTTTTTGTTAAAACCAATGAAACGAATGTTATACTTGTATTTGCGTAGAGCAGTGGCGGGTACAGCTTTTGGGTTTGGGGGGGGGGGGAAAATTTTTTTTTACTTCAAAAAAAAATCATAAATTCTCCTTTGTTGACGAGCAAAAAAAAAGGGATACGTTTTTTTTACAAAAAAAAAGTGATGGGATAGCTATAAAATCATCAAATTTATTATTTTTTGCCGAATAAGGTTTGTTTTTCATGATCATATTTCGTTTAGATCATTTTTTTTTTGTTAATTTGTTTTTAATGAAAATTGTATATTTTTCGTATACATAAGAAGAGAATTTTTTAAAAGAAGAAATTCTCCCTACATAGAAAACTTCAGATGTTGAGACATTTTTCGTGAAAAAAATATTTTTTATAGGGAAACTGTCTATGAATGACTAAATGTCTCAGAATCTGAGACTATTTTTGTATAGAAAAGTTTTCGGATTTTTAAAAGAAAGTTGTATATGTTTCGTATACATAAGAAGAGTCTAAATCTGAGAATTTAATAGAAGAAATTTTCTACATAGAAAATATCAGATTTTGAGACATTTTTTGTGAAATTTTTTTTTTATAGGGAACATGTCTCAGAATATCAGACTTCTTCTTAACGAAAAATGTCTCAGAGTCTGAAACTTTTTTCGTATAGAAAAATTTTCAGGTTCTAAGAATTTTTTTCCACAGAAAAAGTCTCAGATTCTAAGACATTTTACTACAGTCTCATATTTTAAAGCATTACTGAGACATTTTTCCTATAGAAAGGTCTCTGATTATTAGATTTGTTACATACTGAAAAGTTAAGGACAAGATCTCAAACAATAAACAGTCGAGACGGAGTTTTTATTTGTTTTTCTTTTTAAAATATCCCAGATGATGGTCAAAGAATTTGACCGAAATATCGGAAAATTAAAAATAAAATAAATAATAAAATTAAAAATAACTTTTTAGTTTTTTATTGTTTTTCTGACCTTAAGCCGAAATAAAAATTAATAATTACAACAAAAAGGTCAACAAAATATAAAAATAATATAAGTACTGAAAAAATTTTAGATTCTGAGACCTTTTTTCTATAGAAAAAGTCTTAGATTCTTCGACCTTCCAATAGAAAAAGTCTCAGATTCTAAGACCTTTTTCCTAAAGAAAAAGTTTCAAACTCTGAGATATTATTCCTAAAGAATAAGGCTCAGATTCGCACCCATTTTTCCTCAAATTCTGAGAGCTTTTCTTATATAGAAAAAGTTTAAGATTCTTGCACTTTTTCTCTAAAGAAGAAGTGACAGATTCTGAGACCTGTTTCTGATTCTGAAATCTTTTCCTAATCTAAGACACTTTTCCTATAGAAAACGTCCTTGTCGGAAATTGTTTTCCTATAAAAAACGTCTCAGACTTTAAGACCTTTTCCCTATAGAAAGGTCAAAGATTCTGAGACCTGTTTCCTATAGAAAAAGTCTGAGATTCTGAGACATTTTTCTGAGATTAGTCTTAGATTCTAAGACCCTTTTCCCGTTGAAAAAGTCTTAGATTCTGCGACCTTCTGCCATTTCAGTTAGCTTCTGAGACTATTTCTCAACAATAAAAAGTCTCAGACTTTGAGACCTTTTTCTTCAAAAAAGACTCAGATTCTGAGACCTTTTTCCTTAAAAAATATCTCAAATTCAGAAATTCTGAGACTTTTTTTCCCATAAAAAAATTCTTCTGCAAACTGTTTTCTTTAAATAAGTTTTCACATAAAAAAGTCTCAGATTCTGAGAATGTTTTCTATAGAAAAAGTTTATTTTTTAGGAAAAAAATAAAATAGTTTTACAAATGTAAGTTCGACTATCAACATTTTTAATTTTCAGATTGATTCACTTTTTCCTTAAAAAATTTAAAAATGTTACCTTTTAAAATTTTCAGATCTTTTTCTATGAAAAATTTTTGAACTTCGAAATTTTTTTTATAAAATTTCCTTCTTTCTTTTTTTCTTCTTTTCCTTTCCTTTTCTTTTCTTTATTTTTTCTTTTTTTTCTTCTTTTTTTCTTTTTTTTCCTTTTTTTTTTCTTTTCGAAATTTGGTCTGGGGGGGGAAATTTCCCCTTTTCCCCCCCCCCCCCCCCCCCCCTTGTACCCGCGCATGGCGTAGAGTGATTGACCCGAGGTTGCTTTCGACAAGGCAACAATGCTAGGCTAGGTTGTAAGTGGCTGCAGCACACGTAGACTCTGGGGTCCATTGTGATACCACGGGACTGTAATAGGTTTTCTTACTGTTCCCTGGCGTTAAACCAATTTGAGCTTCTTATGGCAGATGAAGTGCTCGATTGTTTTAAACTCCTCTTCATCCATGCAAATCCGGCAAAAGTCATTTTGCACATTTAACCACTATGCGTGCTTCCCTATAAGACAGTGTCTGGTAATTACATCAACAACTGTCGAAATCTCTCCTCTTGGAAGTGATATCAACTCACTTGTGCGCCTCTGATTAAGAGGCGGCCAAATCTGTCGTGGTGTTTCACACGTCAATCCATTTGCCCATCTTTGATTAGTCTCCGTCGCGGAACAAAGCCGTAGGCTTTGCTTGCAAGTTTCTAGAGGCATACCGACACATTCCAATTCATTTGGAACCTGTAAAATAGTTCCCAGTCTTGCAAGCTCATTTGCAATTCCCTGGAATGTCTTTGTGCCGTGGGGCCCATATGAGTCGTATATCAAACTGCTTTTACATCTCATTTAAAGACGTGCGGCAGTTAAGGGCAGATCTTATTTTCAGAAACATGGACTCCAGAGACTTGACCGCGGCATGACTGTCAGAATAGATGTTAAATGCAGTTGTAGACAAGACTTTGCAACTCAATCAGTCATCATCTTTATTTACTGCCATCATCCATGCCTGGTAAACACTGCAAGCAATCTACGAGCCAGGTTTAATTTAAGTACTTCCGAATAGACTCCAAAGCCCACTTGCTCGTGCAGCCTCGATTCATCTGTGTAAAAATGTATGGTGGCTCCACTAACCGGAATGACCCTCATACAAGACTCCCTGGATGGTACCATAGCGGCAAAGTGGCGCTCAAAAAAGCTCATAGAGGGAGCACAGTCTACATTTTGTGGTATTGTCATCTTCTTCAAGATCGATTCATGCATACTTGCTGTGTAAATCAACGGAAACTGCTCTTTATGAGCTTGTTGGTACAATCGAGAGATCACATTCGGTAAGGGAATACACTATGGTGGCCTTTTTTTGATATAGAGGGGGCTTTTATTAATGTCACCCCGGACTTAGTAATTGTGGCATTGTCCGGTCTGGGAGTTAAGCGTGGGATCGTTTTAATGGTGAAAAATGTATTTGCCAAAGACGTATAACGTTTGAATTGGGTGTGTCTGTCACATCACGATTTGTCAATAGGGCACACCATAGGGAGGTGTACTTTCCACGCTTCTTTGAAACCTAGCACTGAATTCAATGCCGCTCTCTCTAGAAGCACACAGATGTCATGTTGTCGCATATGCTGACGATAACGCGATAGCGGTAATGCAACTGCCAACATTGAGTCTAATTCTTCAAGGTTTTCTGAAAGATCTGTCTAAATGGGCAAAAGGTTGTGGTCTGGGAGTTAATCCAAGTAAAAGAGAGCTTGTAGTGTGTACAAAGAAAAAAAGGTTACTGTTCACTGGACGGCACTGAAATCGCCTTTTCAGATGGGGCCATGTACAGAATTGGAATGTTGGTATATCTCTAAAAATTTGGAAGCAAAATCTAAGGCTTTGTTTCGCAACGAGACTAATCAGAGATGGGCACATGAAATAACGTGTGAGACTGCACAACATATTTGGCCTTCTTTTAATCAGAAGCACATAATGGAGCTTATATCCAAGAGGAGAGGTTTCGATGATGGTTGCTGTAATTATCGAACACTGCCTTATAGGAAAGCACGAAGAGCGGTTAAATATGCCGTTAAAAGATTTTTTCCGGAGTTGCATGGACGAGGAGGAGTTGGAAACTATCAATCACTTTGTTTGCCATTGCCTGGCACTTTTGGTCAGAGACTTTCTTCACTGAGATGTTGGGAGCTGCACGATCTTTCTGATTTGTTGGATGTCAAAATTCAATGTCTAAGAAGTTTCATAAGAAGCTCAAATTGGTTTAACGGCTGTGAATATTAGAGAACCTGGACCTCAGAGTCTATGAGTGCTGACGTAAAACGTCAGCAGCCACTTACTTGAGTGATTTTAAAATCACTATGAGATTTTCCATTGAAAAAAATCACATAGTGATTTACAAAATCATCTCAAATTGTACAAGCATAAAGAAAAATCACAAAATCATCTCAACTTACCATATTAAGTTTTTGTAGTGTGAACGTAGCCTAAGACAGGGCTTCTCACTAACTTTTGCTTCGCGACCCTTTTTCAATATTAAACATTTTTCGCTACCCCCAACATAAAAAAAAAATCGTAAGAAAAACAATAAAACTGATGAGTTATAAAACCAAGGCAAGATCCTAACGTAGCAGGATTTTTAATTTTGAGCCTGTGGCGAAGGGTCGTGGCAAAATTTAGTTTTTTAACTGAACTTTGCAGGCCTGGCTATGGAGCATATCCTGAAGTAGTCACATCTAAAATAGTCTCTCCTAAAATTTTTTGGGCTGATGAATGTGCGATAAAAGCCTCGGAATCGGTGGGGGAACGTGTAGAATCTGATATCTGGATTTCTACATAATTAATGAACGAATTTGATAGGATATCTGAGAAAAGAATGCAGGATAGGTGGATATCACTGACTACGTGCAGGATATCGCGAACCATGTGGCCACTGCCAAATCCTAAGAGGACAAAAACTCTTATTTTTGGCAAACGGACGGTTAGCCTATTAGTGGAAGTACTTACAGGACACTGTATAAATAACCAAATGGATGTGCGTATGGGAATTTCTGATAGGGACTATTGTAGAAGTTGCGGGGAAGTGGAGGAGGAGGCAGTGAAGCACTTTTATGTGAGTTCCCGAATCTGATGAGAAGCCGCCTTATTCATTTGGGGCAATGATTTTTCGATGACCTATAATTCCTAAACGGTGACTCATTGATATCTTTTGCCGAATATCTTAGAGAATCGGGGTGGTACAAGAAGTAAAAAGTTTTTGTATCAAAGGGGAGTAGGGAAATGACAATAAATTGAATCACAATGGGCGGTCCCCTTAGGATTCACTACCCACTGTTTGAGAACCATTGACCTAACCTATCTCTTTTAGATTGGAATGCATCGTGCTTTCCAGAGACGGACGGAGATCGCTAGAATAGTTTTGAATTAATGATAAATAGTATCAGGTCCTTGACCGATATTTCGTCGCGTTACACACGTAATGACAAAGTGAGTATCCCACATACTGTGGTTGATGGGTATAAAAATGTTTCTGACAAAATGTAGATCTAAAATGAAAAAGTATATGAAAAATTTGTTTACTCGATGCCTCGAAAACTTTACAAGCTTTTGAAGACTCTCTTATGAACTTTAACTGGAAAAGAATACAAATCTATCTCTTACCCTAGTGTTTCATATTAACAATCTCACTATGTTCATTTTACCATGAATTGCCTTAAATAAATTCTAAACAACCCACGTTTGTTGGCAGATTCGTTTGAAAGCTGTACTTGAATGTTTAAAGTATTTAAAAGAAAACAAAATAAAAACAGCAATAGGCCATAGAATAAAACAACCAGTGTAAATGGACACACAATCTTGTCTTGCCACATGCTGCAATATTCCATTCCATCTGTTTGCCAGTTAGTTCTTGTTTGTTTCTTAGTTTTTTTTTGAAGGTAGGCTGTCATGTGGTATGATACACCGATATCATGTACGTTTTATTAGGTGAGCGCACCGCGCGTAAAGTGCTCCATAAAAGTCCAGACTTAAGGCTAAGACAAAATGATTGTGAGCATAGCAAAAACAGTGCAAAATTAAAACTCAACGCGACTAGATTGAGTAAGCTCCTGCAACGCGCGCAAACGCATTTAGCTCCTCCATAATAAACGAAGTGAAACGAGTGTCTTGTATTTAAAAAAAAAAAAAATATTGCATGCACATGCATGTCTGTTTATTTCTTAAATTAATCTTGAAAAAATACTTAAAAGAATCATCGTTTAGACATTACAGTCGATTTATGGATTCCAAGTGTAAAGATGCCGTGAATTTTGGTTGTAGTATTACCAAAAACAAAATAATGTAAAACGTAAACAACCAAACAACATACAATTCAACATACCCGTCCGTCCCATTACACGTAAATTAAAAAAAAATACAAAAAATCCCATCTCCTTTTAAAGGCCAGTGTCTTATCGTTTATTAAACGAATTAAAACCAAAACAAAGTTAAGAAAATTAAAAATTAAGATAAAAATAATTCACATTGAAAATAAAAGCCCACTTCGACAGTGCTACGATCATATATGCAACTATAGTGTTGCATCAATAGCAGTACGGCAGGGTGCAGAGTGAATTGTTGTGAAATGTGTTGTTGCCCAAAAGGGCTCATAAATTACTAAAAAAAAATAAAAAAAAAGTGTATAAAAAAAACGATCCATTACGAGATACGATACCAAAAGATTCTTTTTCTTTTCATTTCGCATTTACACAGTTGCAGTTTCGAATAATAAAACCCACTTTTGCGCAACCGTAACGTCGTCGACTGCGGCTAATCTAACTTATTTATCCAAGTGAACTGAAATGAATGAACGGTAGGCTGTAAAAAAACTTAAATAGCATTTGCCTCTTGGTAAGATGTGAAAAATTTAAAACCAGTGGAATAAATGTTAATGCGTGTAAAAATGAACACCGGACGTATAAAAGCTTGCAACTTCTGTACCGCCTTCGCCACTTCATTTTCTTTCATTCTTTAATAGAAACAATAAATGTATGTTTGGCGGCGCTTAAGTATTGATATAACGCTGCGGGCATAACAAATGTTTAAACGTCTTATAGACATTCAAATAGGGATACCAACGAATTGAGATCCAACTGATATATAAAAAGTTCTTAGATTTTAAAGCAGAGATCCTAATAAGCAGCAAGGCACGGAAAACCGATTCGTTGCGATAACAATATTTTTCACAAAGGACAAGCCAAGGAAATCTAACCTGGCAACTTAATTTGCCGACAATCGAATGATTCCATTGCATTGACCGAAAGTTTCGGTTGTGACAAAATTCAATTGAGAAAACAAAAGCTCGGCCTTTACAAAATCACAACATTTCGACATTTTCAGTTTTTGCAAATTCTTTTGAGCGGGTGCAGTTAAAACGGTTCAGGATCTCAACCTAAACTAGTCATGGCATTACAGAACTAGTGCCAAAACATTGTTCTTCGACGCAATGTCCATTCATTGGCAAACATTTTCAATAATTCAAATAGCTTGGTAAACTTTTCCTCGTTGGAAGATTGTCAACATCCAGCCTATCCCAAAAAAGAGTTATCCTGGGTTATAATAATCCTGCGTTATGCTACACTTAAAATATTTTGTAAGTAAATTCAACTGAAAAAACATTTAAAACAATCGTTTTTCCTTTTAAAAAACGGACTACTTATATTTCACTTGAAACAACATACTTTTTCAGTTATTTTTAAACGTTAATAAATGACTAGACAGTCCGTAAAAACAAATGATATTTCAGTTATTTAAACTGTTTACAATTTTTTATTTTGTGGACTAAAAATATTTTTTTTGAATAACAAACCGTACTTCTGTAAAATTATACGGAATAATCAGTCAAAAATAATTTAACTGATAAAAACATTTTTCCGTAAATTTTTGTAGTTTATTGTTTTAACAACTGTATAAATCTTTCAATAATTCAGTTTTTTTTTAAATAAACGAAAAAACGTTTAAAACAACTTTACCGAATAACTTTTTGAACAACCGTAAATAGTTACTGTAAAACTATTCTAGGTATACTAAGTTATTACCGCCCAATCGCAATTTGCTTTGGGCTTTTAAAGGTAATGGAGATTATGATTAATTACACAACTAAATAGGACACTATCTTATACACTTGATTACAACTGTTCTACTGGTAAAAAAAAAAATCCGGTTTACAAGAATCGCAGTTGTCGGCATTTTTGACAACTCGTAGCGATGTGCTAGCGATTTAAAAATAAGTCGAGGGTAAAGTTTAAACATTTCAGCTCATCGGGTTCATTCGCTATGAGTTGTCAAAATATGTCCAAAAACGCGATTTTTTTAATTTTAAATATCTCAAAAACTTGATTTAATGGAAAATTTAAAAGATCGGATTTATGACCAGGAGAATAATTGTAATCATGTACATATATTAGGTGCCGTTCCATTGTAATCAAGTTTATTTTATTATATGATTAGTAGCGGCAAAAATCGTTTTTGGACATCAGTGAAAGACAATTGGGTAAGGCGACTAACATAATGAGTTCAGCATCCTCGACTTATTATTTGTAAGTCGCTATCACATCGGTCTCATCCGCTATGAGTTGGCAAAACTGCCCAAAAAGGTTATTTTTCTGAACTATGACCTCACTTTATTCAAAAAATCTGATGTGATGAAAAGCGAAATGTATGGACAATTCATTGCGACAACCAAGAGAGATGGGCAAGGAAATTGACATTCTCATATGGGTCTAATGGCTCATGGACATTCCAGAGAATTCGAAAGCCGATAAGCTTGCAAGACTTGGACTACCTTACAGGTTCTTCCGGAATTGTTATGTGTTGCTATGTCTCTAGAAACTTCCAAGCTAAATCTAAGGGTTTGTTAAAGATGACAGATGGATGGTCGTGCGAGATTTCCCGGCAAATTTGACCTTTTCTTAATTAAAAGAGCAAAAGTGAACTGCTATCTCTTCCGAGAGGAAAGATTTCGACAGATGGTGCGGTAATTAACGGACACTGAATGAAAGCACGCTGAGGGCTTAAAGGTGCCGTTAAACTATCAAACACGTAATCTGTAACTTTCTGGTCACTGCGATCTAAGAAGCTGCACAATCTCTCTGATTTGTCGAATGTCCAAAATTCAATATCTTTGGAGTTTAATAAAAAGTTCACATTGGCTTAACGGCAGGGACTAGCAGGGGCACCCCATTAGCGTCTCATGGTATCACAACGTATATACATTAGGGCGTCCCAAAATAAAACCTTTATTCGATTTTCTTGGGTGCTCAAGCATAATTTGAAAGCTTATAGGGTAAAGTATTTTTGAGATTTTTTTCAGATTTTTCGGAAAAGTTTTTAAGGTCGCGCAAATCGATTTTTTGCTGAAAATCGGCTTATCCGACCGTTTTATTAACTTTCTTTATAAAATCGTCAATAGCCACGAGTTTCTTCACTACTGAGGTAATATTTTTAAAGAAAAATGTCCAAACTTTATTTTTGTGTGCATAAACTATAAGTTTTGGCAACTCTTTTGCTCATTTGGGTACCCTACATTAGATTTTTTCGTAAATTTTTCATAAATTTTGAAAATAACGCTTTGTAACTTTTAAAATTTCTATGAAAGTCAAAAAAGGAATAATGCAGTTTGAAAGATAAATTAATTCTCTATAATTTAGCAACAATAATTTTTGAATTTGCTCTTACCGTTCCAGAGTAATACCATTTTAAAGATTTCTATCCATTGTACAAAACTTTTAGTAAAATAATAAACTTCTTATAAAGACCTGAAAAATTCGAGTTTTGGTCAGTAACAGAAATGTGAGAAGGTGGATCCTTAAGATTTTTTGATGCTGGACACAAAACTGCTTTTAGCAACTCCCTAACAAGTCACGTTTGGTGGTAATTTAGGGCAGTAGGTCAAAATGTCCGTCCGTCCGGCTTTATAAGACACGATGGAGTCAAAAATAAAAGAGATATACTACTGATGTTAGGCACGAATATGGCTTATGGTCATAGGAAGGTTATCTTCACAAATGGGAAAAATCGGTCAAGGGGGGAAAAAGTTGCCCCTTGAAGAATCAACAAATAACGTATTTTTTTACATTATAATTTGTATTTTTGTTAAAAAAATAAAACTTTTTTGTAAAAGAAGATGAATAAAGTCATGTATCTGCGCCTAGGAAATAAGAAAATGGTTATTTTCGGCTCGCCCCATTTTGTGGGCTCGGATTTATTCAAATAATGATAAAAATTTGATTACTTCAGTGGAAAAAGCACAATGAATGTATTGGTAATATTTATCGCGAGGGGAAAGTTCTCCCCTTAAGGCCGCCGCTTGGGACCACCATGACAGCCTTTTGAAAAAAACATTTTTATATATATTTTTTTATTTTTTTTACATATTGCAGGGCATAAAATATTCTGCACAACCGAATTTAACACTTTTGTTTGTTATTTCTGAAAGCTGCATCTCATAGTCCCGGTATTCAGCTTTTAGACCCATCATATATAGCCTATTTACAAGTTTTTACCCTAAGATATTAAATAGTGGAAGACAATATCTTTTTTAAATTCAATATTTTATTTTATTATTAGTTTTATTCAATGGGTTGAAAGCTTTAAAATGGTATTACTTTGGAACGGTAAGAGCGAATTCAAAAATTATTGTTGCTAAACTATAGAGAATTAATTTATCTTTCAAACTGCATTATTACTTTTTTTGACTTTCATAGAAATTTTAAAAGTTACAAAGCGTTATTTTCAAAATTTATGAAAAATTTACGAAAAAATCTAATGTAGGGTACCCAAATGAGCAAAAGAGTTGCCAAAACTTATAGTTTATGCACAAAAAAATAAAGTTTGGACATTTTTCTTTAAAAATATTATCTCAGTAGTGAAGAAACTCGTGGCTATTGACGATTTTATAAAGAAAGTTAATAAAACGGTCGGCAAAGCTTATTTTCAGCAAAAAATCGATTTGCGCGACCTTATAACCTTTTCCGAAAAATCTGAAAAAAATCTCCGAAATACTTTATCCTATAAGCTTTCAAATTATGCTTGAGCCCGGACAACTTTTTTTTTTTGGGACACCCTAACATACATCTATATATGTATAAACTACTCCAAAATTTACACATTTTTAATAATAACAACTAAATAAAGTCAAATATTGCCACGATCATACGCCATTGGATAGGCCTACAAAATATCTTTCGATCTGTATAAAATGTTTGAAAAGTTCCCTTTGAAGAAATGTGAAAAATCCCCAAAAAAAATCAAATATACGTTTTCCCCCTTTCGCTTTTATCTGCTAAATGTAAGATTGGGCAACTACAAAATGTCTTATTATTATTTTTATTCCCTCTTTCCTATATCGTTAACCTATATTCAAAATATGCCAACTCAAATTTGACTGAAATAAGTTTCCGATGGCAAATAGCTCCCCCATGTAATACCTATATGTCATAAAAATTTCAGAGCAAAAAAATAATTTGTTGTCATTTTACATCCATTTTTGTTATTCTGCTAACTCAAAGTACATATTTTTTTGGTGAAAATAAATGCCAACTCCCATTGTAAATTTCCAAAAAATTTTCAAAAAATTTTTTTCAAAAAATTTGATCACACTAAAAAAATATTTGTTTTTTGTCGTAGTAATAAATGTCAACTCCGAAAAATACGCAAAAAATGCAAAATATAAAATTTTTGGCATATGTAAAAATTATTTAGAATATTTAAACAATCTTATGGAAGGTACATTGTTTTTTGTTACAATAATATGCGAAATAACTAGTTTTTTAGCTCTCCTGAACAGTAAGCTTTTTCGAGTTGACATTTATTGAATAAAGTTCGAAGATATGCAATAGGGTGGTTTTTTATTTTATTTTTTTTTTTTTTGAATTTCGAGGAGCGCGCAGCGGATTTTGGTGCCATTTGATGTTAAAATAATTGTGTAAAAATTTGAGCTAAATCGGATAAAATTAACCCGAGGCGCAATGAGGCCAAAGTTTCGAGAAAAAGCCAAAATGGCCAAATTTTGAAAAAACATAAAAAAATGTAAATTTTGTAGAAATAAAAAAATAAAATATTTTTTATTTAACTTTCTTGCAATAATACTCAGAAAAAATTATCTTAACTTTTTATGACGGCAGTAACACTTCCAAACATGAAATACAAAAATTACCATGCGTTTTGGGGGGTACCTGATATGAGTGTTTTCGATTTTTTGAAAATTTTATTAAACAAAAAAATTAAATCTTACTATTCTATAGCAATGGATTATTAAATACATCCTAAGGCTTTAATATTTAAAAAATTGGGGATATCCATCGACTCAATTTTTTTTTGGAGTCATTTGACTCCTTGAAATCCGCAAAACTCAAATGACTCCAAAAAAAAAATTGAGTCGATGGATATCCCCAATTTTTTAAATATTTAAGCCTTAGTATGTATTTAATAATCCATTGCTATAGAATAGTAAGATTTAATTTTTTTGTTTAATAAAACTTTCAAAAAATCGAAAACACTCATATCAGGTACCCCCCAAAATGCATGGTAATTTTTGTATTTCATGTTTGGAAGTGTTACTGCCGTCATAAAAAGTTAAGATAATTTTTTCTGAGTATTATTGCAAGAAAGTTAAATAAAAAATATTTTATTTTTCTTATTTCTACAAAATTTACATTTTTTTAAGTTTTTTCAAAATTTGGCCATTTTGGCTTTTTCTCGAAACTTTGACCTTCTTGCGCCTCGGGTTAATTTTATCCGATTTAGCTCAAATTTTTACACAATTATTTTAACATCAAATGTCACAAAAATCCGCTGCGCGCTCCTCGAAATTCCAAAAAAATAAAATAAAAAACCACCCTAATATGCAAGTTTGAGGGCAATCGGTGGGTGCCCGATTAAAAGACCTGTCTTGTTAATCTCCATAAAATATACGGGGGTCATTACAGAAAAAATATCGGTCGTAGTCCCAAAATAAAATGGACATAATACCCATTGGGATAATGACAGTTTTAGAAATGTTTATAGCTTCACAATTAATATGACCGTGATGTATTCCTTAATGGTGATAATGTCCGTGGGGTTTATTACCCTTTACCAAACTTAACTTTCCGATTACTCACGCACGAAATTATTATTTCTGCTCACGTTCACGCACGCTCACGTGAGTAACTAAAATTTTTTTCACGCTCACGAAATAATCACTCTCACGAAGACTCACGAAATTAAAATTAGCAAATTTTACGTCCTTCGATTTCTTGCACAAAAAGTATTGAATTTCCTTTTTTTTTTTTTGTTGATTTGTTGAGCTAATTGGACCTATAATTTTCATGTAAATAAAACTAAATTTTGTTTACAGGTTTTATCCCGACGTTTCGTCGATTATTTGTCGACTTCTTCTGGGGATTCGTAATTTGTATATTTTTACATTAAAAAATTATGGATAATTTAACATTTAACATGTAACATATAACAGAAAACACGAATTTAACAATAAAACACATCTTATCTTTAATATCACAGTTAATTAATGGCTACTTTGTAGCTTGAGTTTATGTTTTTTAAAACAATAATAAAAATCACAATTTTTAATTAATTACCCTCCAAGTTCAATATAATGACGATTTTTTTACTCGTTTTCTGTTTCAAACAGCACAAAATAATCACGCAAACTCACGAAACAAAAATTACTCACGCACGAAACTATTTTTATAATCACGCGCACTCACGATCACGTGAGTAAAAACAAATTTCACTCATGATCACGCGCGCGTTTCTAATTGGAATGAGGGGAGAAAAATAAGGGTTACCTGATTTTTTTAGCTGCCCAATCTCAAATTTAAAAATGGGTTGCTATAATAATCTTATAAAAAAATATGGGCTCCCGGGAAAACCCGTATAAAAGCCGAACAAGCAGGAATTTTGCCAAACGCAAAAATACGGGTCAGCTTAATTTTAATAGAGATTATTATATATGATTTTGGGGGTCGTAGGTATATATATAAGGGTGGAGCGAAGAATGGCTTTTTTCGAATTTTGTCAATCGCCGCACAGTGGTCAATTTCGCGAGATAGCGGTCAAAACTCTATAACTTTTGACCGAATTGGTATTTTTTTACGCAATTTGTTTTGTTCAATAGGAGGGACTTTAAGCTTCAATTTGCGTGTTAAAACGTAAAAATCGACTGATAGGAACGTAAGTAATGTGGAGTTAAAAATGCATTTTAATTTTTTGTTGAGTTTCCATGTAAAAGTTGAATATTTTGACATTTTAAATAGGTATTTTTTTTATAATTTCTTATTTTCTTCAATCGTATTTTACAACCAATTCTTATTTATTATTCCTAAACTTAATTTTGGTCAGAAAATGCCAACATTTGGCCACTGACATTTATTTAGTCTCAATATTCACAGGTCCTTTGTCCTTTTGATAGGTCCTAGGATAGGTGCTTTTGATAGGTCCAGGGATATGTCCCGGCGCGCCGCACAGTGGGTTGAACGATAGGCAAAATGGGGATTAATTCAGGGATGCCGTAATTTTGAAATATTATAATTTTTTATTGATGAATACTTATTAATCAACAAAAAACTACTATTTTGAAAAAAAAAATTATGGAAAAAAAAATTGTTTAACCTGCTAGGCACTTTTTCGGTTTTTGGATAAACTTATCTTGAGTCACAATTTTTGCTGTAACTTTGGAAGCAAAAGCGATAAATTAATGAATCAAATTGTAAATTAAAGAATATTTAATGTGTTTTTATTAAATTAAAAAAAATAAATAAATACGTATTATTATTAGAATAAATTTTTAATAAAATTTTATTTTTGTTATTCATAAAACTAAAAAAATTTTAAATTTTCTACAAAAAAAATGAAGTACAATTTTTTTTTATTTAAAAATTATATAAATACAAAAAATTCAACATTTTCAAAACAAAACTTGATTCGGATATTTTAAATACAATATTTTTTTATTTAAATATCAATATTTTCGATAAAAAATATTGATTCATCAATTTTGTTGTAACTTTAAAATTAAAATCGATAACTTAATAAATTAAAATTAAAATTATTTTATACTATAACCACAGAAAAAAATTTTGAGTAAATTTTTAAGATTATTAATTGATAATAACTCAATTTTTCACCAGTAAACAATTTAAAAGTGTTGAGTAAATATTTAATAAAATTTATCGAAAAATTTGGGCAAATCAATAAAAAAACTACTAAATTTTTATTAAATTGTTTACTCATTTTTTTTTTTTTTCATTTATGGCTTACCAGGCATTGTAATGTAAAACTTTTTTTTTTCAATAAATTATTTAAACTGTTCGACTAAAGTTTTTGTTTTTTAATTAAACAGTTAAACAAATTACTCCAAAAACTGTAAAAAATAGAAGAAGCCGTACATAATTAAATTGAGTTGGCCATTTTGAATACGAGACTATATTTTCACAATAATCTGGGTTTTCGCAGCAGCTTTAATCTATTAGTTTCGTTAAGCGAGGTTGCACTGTATTTCTAATTGAGTATTTATAATAGAGTGGACTGAAAATCCATTATGACAAATTTTAAAATTTGCAGCTGTTTAGATATTTTAAGTGTTTTGCACTTTAAAAACTTTTAATGCTCAATTTGTAATATAAATAAATACTGCTGTTTTTTATACCGCGATCATGGCAAAAATATTAACCAGATATCACTGAAGCTAAACATATTTACTTCTAGTTATCCTAAGCAGTTTGGTATTGCATTTGAGCGATATCGGTGTTGCGGTTTAAAAGTTATGAACGAAAATGTATGGACACCTCCAAAATTTTGGTACATTCCACATAACCTAAAAATGCTAAATGCTTTAATTTGGTTGCTGGCTGAGAAATATGAACAAAATTTGATACCGAATGTAATTTAAACATTTAAACAATTTCGCGAATTTTTTTTCTTCAAAAACTGTATGGGATATGTACTTTTTAGTATTTTAAGCAAAAACATTACCAATTTCGATAAAAAGCAACTTTACACCCCACTCTAATATAATTGATCATTAAAATTATTTGTTATTACAATTATATACATTTACAATAAATAGCAATAAACAAAAACGGTAAACAACATAAAGACAATCGAAAAACTAAAACAAGTAAAAAAGTTAAATTCGGCCTTGCCGAATGTAGTGATACCCTCCACAATTTCAAAAAGATTATTGCAAAAAACTTTATTTAAAAGGAAAAAAAAAAATTTTTGAAAAAAAAAATTTCGCGAAAAAAAATTTTGGTAAAAAAAATCCGCGATTTTTTTCTTTTTTTGTCAAAAAATATGTTCGTACTTGTTTAAATACCATTTGGTGTTTAATTATGTTCACATATGTCAACCAGAAGCCGAATTAAAGCATTTTGTATTTTTAGGTTATGTTGAATGTACTGAAATTTTTGAGGTGTGCTTACATTTTCGTTCATAACTTTTGAACCGCTGAACCGATATCGCTCAAATGCAATACCAAACTTCTCGGGAAAACTTCCAATAAACATGTTAAGTTTCAGTCATCTCTGTGCAATATTTTGTCCGCGAGAGCATTTTCAACAGACAGACAGACGGACAGACGGACAGACGGACAGACGGACAGACGGACAGACGGACATCGCTAGAATGTCTTAAAATCGATCGGGCATCATGAATATATATACTTTATGGGGTCCTAGATCGATATTTCGATGAGTTACAAACAGAATGACAAACTTATATATACCCTCTATCACTAAGTGGAGGGTATAACAAAAAACAAGTGTTAGCTATTAAGATTTCAAGTATATAATTTTTTTACACTGGAGATGTTTAAAAAGAATCTCTTATATTTTTCGTATTGGCAAGTCTTGGCATTGGTTCTTTCATGGATTTTAAAGAAAAAATCCTATATTTTATCACTATGTTCTCAGATTCGCCCGAGCTCATCAGAGTAGCAACCAAAACTCAACATATATGTAAAAAATTCCCTATTTTTAGGATATTTTTTAAAAAATTATTAAAACTATTTTTTCAACTTTTATCTTAACAACCGCTTGCCAATAATAAAGCTAAATACCTGTAGTTTGAGAATCCATTTTACAAAAATTTTTATTTTTAGTTGAAAACCAGAAAAAAATCACATGAAATATCTCGTTTTTCACTTTTTACCACTGTACACTAAATTAATTAAAATTATTAAACTTTGAGAGAGCATAGCAAAAAAAGTAAACAACTTAGAACATTAATTTTGACAGCTATTGATGGAGAATTTTATCCTCTTTAAACCCATAAAAAAAAATATTACAATATACCAACTTCAAATTTTGAATTAATCCTCAGTTTTGATAGTGTTCAACCCAATGTGCGCCGGGCAAATTATGGTTCATTTTTGTCTAAAAACTCTATGTTTAAATTTTTAGCCAAATCGGATAAAATTAACCAGTGCCTTTGGGCGGTTAAAGTTTTGCAAAAAAAAAAAAAAATACCATTCAAATCAAAATTTTTTTTCGATTTTTTAATTTTTTTTGTTTGTTTATTATTTTGCTTGATTAGCTTATTAACGACTAAAAATTTCATTTTGGTGGAATAAACCCTTCCACTTCACAATTTAGTTCGAATAAAAAAAATTTGGGCCGTTGGGCCAAGCAATCGACAAAAGTAATTTTTTGTAATAAAACACAAAATTTTAAAAAAGGGTAAAAACGCATTTGTTTTGCTGTTTTTTGATACATTTCAGAACATGATAAAGATGTCACGGATAGGCATCATATTTTTTTTTTGGATATGTATCATTAAAAGCAATACATCAGATAAAATCCTTTCAAGTCAAAACTAAAAAACAAAAAAAATTAGAGTAGGACCCCAACGGCCCTAATTTTTTTTTCGAACTCAATTTTGAACTTGAAGGGTTTATCCCACCAAAATGAAATTTTTAGTCGTTATTAAGCTAATTGAGCAGAATAATAAAAAAAAATAAAAGGCACGGGTTAGTTTTGTCCGATTTGGCTAAAAATTTAAACATAGAGTTTTTAGACCAAAAGGAACCATAATTTGCCCGGCGATCGACGAATGTCGAAAAAATTCATGATTCGTGGCACCATAATATACTTCTCCATATAAACTAGGGATGCCAAACGGGAAATCCCGAATCCCGAAATCCCGGGATTTATCGGGATTGACAAATCCCGAATCCCGGGATTTATATTTTTCAATCCCGGGATTTCGGGATTTTTTTTGCAAAATTTGTAATTAAAATTGACTTTTTCTTCAGTACTTGTTTCAGGATTTAGACAAAATTGATATCGTTTGAAAGGTCTTCAAATGAGGCATGTTGAGCTTAAATTCTCTTACTCTTTGTGAGGCAAATCTCATTTTTAGAGTGGATTACTCAATATACAGTTTATATGTAAATTTTGTTAAATTTTGCGGAGAGTTATTCTATAACGGAGCATTTAGTATTTCATCTGTAAAGTTTCTATTCAACAGTCTTAGTTCTTAATGTGCAAAATCGGAACAGTTTTTTTCTCCCTTGAACAACTAAAACAATCTCTGAAAACCTCAACTTTTTTACCAGTTTGTATTTTTGCTGAGCAATAGGGACATTTTCATGAAATTGCATTTTCTCGTCCCGCCCCTTTTGTGGGTGTGGTTATAAAAAATAATATAAATAATGATAAAACTCAGTTCCTTAAGCGTAATAAATGCATTTTTAAACATTTATCGGGAGAGGGGATTCAACTTTTAAAATTCGAATCGCCAGTACCGAAGATCTCATCAAAAATCGATATATCATATGAATATCTCGCGAAATATATCTCTCTGATCCAACTTTTGTTAGAAACAGCAAAACAAATTGAACAGGGGCGTTTTTGCGACGGTGTCGGCGAAGGAAATGCTTACACATTTATTAATATAATTTTATATTTTTATTTAAATAAATATTTTTAATCCGCGCCTTCAAAATATCATTTTCTAATACCGTCTAACTTAAAACTTTGTCTGCCATCAAAAAAATGTTTAAAACATTTTTACGTTTTCAGAGGTTGATTTAAATCCAAAAGGGGAACATTTTTCCCATTGGCGGATATTGCATTTAATAAACTTATGACCATAAAAAACATTTATGTCAAAATGCAGGGGTCTAGCTCTTTTGGTTTGGACTGCATCGTGTGTTCCTACAACCATACTTTGGTTGTAGGATATAAAAAAACTTTGAGCAGTGCCAGTTAAGTTGTTCCTTAATGTTCGAATTTTCTGTGATAAATATGTTAAATCGATAATTATTCAATGCTTATGAATTTATTGAACATTTAATTATATTTTTTTTTTGATATTTTAATAAATCCCGAAATCCCGAAAAATCTCGAAATCCCGAAAAATCCCGGGATCCCGAAAAATCCCGAAATCCCGGGATCCCGGGATTACGATTTCGAAATCCCGAATCCCGGGATTTGTAAATGTCAATCCCGTTTGGCATCCCTAATATAAACTACCCCAGCGTTTAAGGCGCGTTTAGACGGGAGAAAAAACCCCTAGATTTTAAGTAAAACACAACTCTGGTAATATACTTTTGACTTTGTGTCAAATCTCATTTCTTTAATACTTGTTTTTGCTTACCATTTTCATAATATTATTATTTGTTTTCGCACATTTAGTCAATAATTTGTAGATTGGAAACCGAATTAATGTAAATAAAAAATATATAATAAAATTTTATTTGACATTCCAATTTTAAAAGTTACCACAGAGTTGTTTTTTACTTTAAATCTAGGGGAATTCTATCTCGTCTAATCACGCCTTTATACATTTTTGACAATAACGAACTTAAGGAAGCCGAATTTGGACACGACCCATACGCCATTGGATAGGCCTTTAAAAACCTTTCGATCTGTATTGAATGTTCATATAATTTCTCTTGAAGAAATGGGAAAAATTTTAAAAAACGAAAAAAAAATCCGTTTTTCTTCCTCCCCTTTGACCCCCTAAATGTGAGATTGGACAGCTTAAAAAAACAGGTAACTCTTATTTTGCTCCCGTCTTTCCTATATGCAAGTTTCAGGACAATCGGTGTGTGCCCTAAGAAAGACTTTTCTATGACAGAGTCTAAGATCCAATCTTCCTTGACTGGTTACCAAACTTTCTGTGCACAGATTTGCTGTCCACCGCCTACCGGTTGTAAAAAAAAAAATTCTACGGATAGAGTATTCCGTATTACTTTATTACCACCAAGGGGAAGACCCGATGGTTCCGGAGGTTGCAACGTCGAAAGGTTTACTTTTACATCATTATACACATTTTAACAAAACATCCACTTGGCAACCCTAACAAAGTAAATTGTAAAAACTAAAAAAAAATATATATTTTATAAAACTCTTTGTTACATTTGTAATTACGTGTATCGTCTTTTGATTTCTTGGATTTCACTATAATTCTAAACAAATGTGCGCAGTATGCCCTAAAGCTGTGGTGACTTTTACTGTTTTTGGTGCTAATTTTACGTAACGTTTATAAAAGTTTAAATAATTTTAGAGATGGTAACAACTAAGTTTGCTCTTCGAATTATCCCGGTGTCATAGAAAATGCGAAATTGTTTAGATATGATTTTGCTTTACGTTTTTAGAGAAAATTTTTTGAAAACACTTCCGAACTAAATTTTCTCTGTGGCAGGACCCATCATAAAATATTTCCGATTACACAGCAGCATTAACATATGGTTGCTAAAGTTTTACGCGATATTATACAAGTTGAAGTTCACATGCTAAAGTTTTTTACCAATGTTTACTGTTTTTTTTTCAATTGTCAATTTAGTTAACTATAGTTGTTCTTGTGGATTTTTGTCAGATCACATGCATTTCAGCAAAATTGCTTTAAGATCTTCTTCGCAATTATATACCTGAACTTTTATGTTGTAGTTTAGTTCGGACATGCCACTTTACTATTGTGGTTGTGGTAATTAAAGCGTGAAAATCACAGTTTAAATTGTCATAAATTTGTGGTATTTACAATGATTTTTATTCATTCTCAGTTGTGTTGACTTTAGTATGTATACTAAATACTAGTTAAGGTATAAATTATAAATTGGACTCCATTGTGGTTATTCCGCCATGCATCTACGTAGACATACACAATTTACTTTAACTCAAACTTGCATTCATACTTGGTGGCCATTATCATCATAAGTACATTATTGTATTGTTATAATATTTCAAGGTAAGTTATTAAGAAAATTTTCTTGTATTTTTTTTTTAATTCTTTAAAAAGGGTAAAATCACTGTCCCTGACATATTTTAGAGTCTAAAATTAATGTATGGTTTTACAATTAATGCTTTGAGGGAAAGAGTTTCATATTTCATCAACTTTTTTCCAATGTAACGTGTCAACAATATGTTGAAGTAGTCCTATTTCAAATAAAATTGATGACAATTTGTCATCAACAACATTTTTTTTGTATATTCTCCAACCACACTATTGAGGCATCTTCACTTTGTAATGTGTGTAACACATTGAAATGTCGGCCAAGTACTCTATAGAGTATCGCTGGATCCTTTTCTAAACACGCATTTTACGGGCAATTCCATGACGCCGCTTCAAGCTTTGAAACGTTCTGACGCCAAAGCATCTAAATTGTTTCGAAAATAAAAAAACATGCCAACATTAATCTGGGCGATTAAAAGCTTCAGGCCCTAAAAATCCCCTGGACCTGATGGTATAGTTTCGGGTGAGATGCAGCAAGTGTCGGACTATAAGCCCCTTGGCTATATACACAGCATGCATTAACTGGTCGTATATTCCTTTAAAATGGAGGGATACCAGAGTCGTCTTCATCCCGAAGGCTGGGGAAAATTCTCAGCACAGAACAATTAGTCTTACTTCTTTTTTGTTAAAGGCAATGGAACGAATAATAGACTCATATTTGCGTAGAGTGCAAGATGTTGCTTTTGAAAAGGCAACATGCATACAGCAAGGGCATATCAGCGGAAACAGCACTTCATGAGCTCGTTGGTAACATTGAGAGATGGCTTTCGGTAAAGGAGTACACTATGGTGGCCTTTTTTGATATAGAGGTAGCTTTTAATAATGTCACACCAGACTCAATAATTGTGGCATTTTCTGGCATGAGAGTAAAGCGCGGGATCGTTTTAATGGTGGAAAATCTTGGTAAAACACAGCAAAAATTCTTTTAGATATGAACAGGAAACAACTTAGAGCTACAGTTAACCTCATTACTGGTCAAAACACATTGGGCAAACAAATGGTAACAATAATAATTAGAAATGATGATACATGCAGATGGTGTAGAGAATCAGTAGAAGACACCTACTTTTCTTTATCTTTTAGAAGATTTAAATTTTTTGGTTCTTATATCTTTCAGAATTTATCAGAATTACGAGGCACAAATCCCTGGACGCTACTAGCATTTATAGAAGCATCAAAATGGGATGCATAATAGGAACAACTGGAGACTAAACAGAGAAGAGTGAGGATCGAAGTTTCAAGGGAATCATAATGGGCCACATCGTGGCCTCTATGGACGGTGGTTTACACCAACGTCATCCTTCATAACCTAACCTAGCCAAGGGAAAGCATCCTCCAACATTAAAGAATGATCTGTCTAAATGGGCAAGAGGCTGTGGTCTGGGAGTTAATCCAAGTAAAACAGAGCTTGTCGAGGAAAAATAAAATTCCTGCAACACTGAAATCGCCTTCTCATATGGAGCCAAGTATCTTGGAGTATTTTTAGATTTTAAGTTGAATTTCAGGCTTAATATTGAGGAACGGGTAAGAAAAGCAACGATTGCTTTATATTACTGTAAAAGGGCCATTACAAAACGATTGGGTTTTAGCCCTAAAGTCGTTCATTCGATTTATACAGCGGTGGTGCGTCTAATTCTGCTGTATGGAATCATTGGCTGGTGGCCTGCTTTAGAGACAAAAAGGAACTGCGTCTTCATCACGAAGGTACAGAGAATGGCGTCGATGTGCTTCACTGGTGCTCTTCGTACTTCATCTACGGCTGCATATTGTGTAGGCAATATGCGGCTACGTCGGAAATTCGACTTATTGTTAGTAGCACACTACAATGGAGGAGCAGCGATTAGGGCCATAGCGCGATCTTGAAGAATATAACAATGTCACAAAATGTTGACTATGATATCTCTATGAGCCTTTTTGAGCGCCACTTTACCACTATGATACCATCCAGGGAGTCTTGGATGTGGGGCATTCCGGGTAGTGAAGCTTCTATAAATTTTTACATGGATGAATCGAGGCTGCACAAACAAGTGGGTTTTGGAGTCTATTCGGAGGAGCGTGGGTTGAGCCTGGGAAGATAGCAAGATCATTGCATTGTTTACCGAGCAAATATGCTGGCAATTAAGGAATGTATTGTCTACAACTGCAGTCAGCATCTATTCTGACAGTCAAGACGATGTCAAATCTTTGGAGTCAATGTTTCTGAAAACAAGATCTGACCTTAACTGCCGCACGTCTTTAAATGAGATGGCCAAGCAGTTCGATATACGACCCAGGGCACAGAGATATTCCAGGGAAATGCAAGGCCGGTGAGCTTGCAAGACTGGGAACTACCTTGCAGGATTGGAATGTGTTATTATGCCTCTAGAAGCTTGCACGCGAAACCTACGACGTTGTCTCGCGACGGAGACTGATCAAAGATGGGCAAATGGATGGACTTGTGAGATAATTTGGCCTTATCTTAATCAGGGGCGCACAAGTGAGCTGATATCGCTTCCAAGAGGAGAAATTTCGACTGTGGTTGCTATAATTACCGGACACTCTCTTATAGAGAAATGTGCCGTCGATTGACTTTTGCCGGAGTTGTATGGATGAAGAAGAGTTGGAAATTATCAAACACTTAGGCTGCGTTTGTGACATATCGCTTTAACTTAGTTTAACCGGGAGTTTTATTAAACTTTATAAAAATGAAACCAAGTTTAACCAAGCATTCTGTTTTTCAGTTCAAGTTTAGCAAATGTCGATTAACGCGGTATTGCCATACCAAATGCCACATTTCCAATTAGAATAGTTGCCATCATCGCACATTTTTTCGAATAAAATACCACAACATGGCAATACTAACCAGTATATTTGAAAACCAGAGGTGTTTTTTTGACATTTTTGTACCTTAGTTTAACTCTCCATCATTGGTGAGTTAAACTTAAAATAAACCACATCTCAAAAACAGAATTTGTGGTTTTAACTCAGTTTAAACCTAAAACCAATAAATTTTACAACTCAAAAACTCAGCATTAATCTGCCATTGCCCGGTACTTTCTGGTCAGAGATTTGCTTCACTGGGATCTAGGGAGCTGCACGATCTTTCTGATTTGTCGGATGTCAAAATTCAATATCTAAGGAGTTTCATAAGAAGCTCACATTGGTTTAACGACAGGGACTAGTATGGAAACCTATTACAGTCCCGTGGTATCACCATGGACCTCAGAGTCTACGTGTGTTGAAGTAAAACGTCAGCAGACACTTACTACCAAACCTAACCTATAATATAATGAATAATTGGGGGGCCCCCGTAGGCTAGTTGGTAGCGTGCTAGCCTTTGAACGTGGGGGTCGTGAGTTCGATTCCCACCAGAACCCTTGGTTTTTTTCGCTACAACGAGACGACGGTCATTGTTACCAGTTCTCGGTTAGGTTGAAATTCTTAAAAATGAGTTGTAAATTGAAGAGGAAAGAATTAATAAAAATAATTGGTCATGTGATCAAAAAAACTATTAACTAATGAATAATTCTGTATCATTAACTAAAAAATCACATTGAGTTATGTCCATATACAAGTAAATGAGCGAAATATCGCGCGTTTTGGCGCCGTCTGCGAAACACTGTAATTTGCCGAATGTGAGAGACTGCCGAAATTATAAGGTTATATTCTCGCTGAAATCCATAAGGATCAGATAGTTGTACCGCAGGCACAGTCTGATGTTGATATGTGTTATCCAAATAAAAATCGTTTAACAAATAACAACTTTTTATTTTGAAATCTGTTTAAAATCAGTTTTATTCCCATTAAAACAATGTTGTAGCAAATTATATGTACTTAAGTTTGTATGTATGAATTATTTTTTGTTTTCTTAATTTTCTTATCGCTGATCAAGTGCCAACACTTTACAACAACTGTCGATTTTTCTGTTGTTCCGCCAATCCAAACAGTTAAATTACATGCAAATCCAATTAAGTTGTTAACTTCAACTCAATTCTTTTTGTCTTTTTTTTTTTGTCGTACCAGTGATGGTAACAAATAGCACAGTTGTACCATTTAAGGAGCAATCGTAGCAAAGGAAAAGGGTTCTCTCTGATCATGAAATCTACTAAAGTACACATAAAAAAAAGACTTAGCTTAAACTTAAGAAAAATTTTCTTGAAAATAGTTTATAAATTTTCCCACAATTAAGTTAAATTTAACTAAAAGCTTGAGGCCCTATGCTCCAACCGGAGAGAAGGATGACAGAAGAAGAAAAAGCTGTAAAATTTTCATAACTGTTTGGAAAAAAATTAGTTCATGTGCTGTTAAGTAGCCCATTATTTTCCTTAAATGGAATTCCCTGATACAAGGAAGAAATTTTTACCGCCAAAGAAAATTTCCCTAAATATACATTAGGGTGGAGCAAATATACCTTTTTTCGAATTTTGAAAACGTCGTGGTCGGAAAACCCAAATCCATTGCCCATTGCCCTGCAGGTCCAATATTTTCGTGGGTTAATATCGAACCCAAAAGGCAACTTTCCCGACTCCGACGTTTTCGAAATCCTCGTCTTTAGTTTTAGGCCGTAATTTTCTACCAATTAGTTCTTCTTCTTAGATTTTATGAAGTTTTTTTCCACTATTTCAGTAAAGTTTTTAAACTTGGGGATTTTTTTTTTTCCAAAAAACTTAAAATGGCGATATCTCAAACCTAAGCCAGATAGAGCAAAATGGAGGCCATTTTTGATTTTTTTGGGCCCTAACTTTGGATCTAAAATGTTGGTATTCCCGAAAATGTTAAAATGCTCATATCTCGATAAATATTGCCAACACAATAAAAAGTTCAAAAGCTCTTAACACGTAGAACAAGACCGCCAAATACACAAAAGATCTCCGAGTACTAGTTATAAAGTTGTCTAGTTTTTAAATTTTCGATACCCTAGTTGTCATCTTAATTCACGTTTCTCAAAAACTAAGCAGGGTAGAGGAACGAAACGGACAAAATTTTGGATCAAAAACTATGACGATTCTTAAGGAACCCAACTAGGTCTGAGCCCATCGGGGTCTGAACCTATCGGGTCCGAATGTGTATGATCGTGATGGGTGTAATCTTTAAGAACTGCAGCAAACACATAAAAGCCATATTTTAGTGAAATAGGCTTCTTTTTGTGGTTCAATTATAATAAGATTTGATAAGACTATAAAAGTACATGTTAAACACCTACAAAAAAACTTTAATTCAAGTATTTAATTTTTCATGAATTTAAGAGATTTATGCCAATTTCGGAATCTTGGTTTGTATGGGGACTACAAGTAGAACTGATCCGATTCCTTTCAAATTTGTAATGATGATATGCACCGATTATTTTCAATTTTAATTCGTCCTTGAGTCAAGAAAAGCTTAAGTTTCAATTTTCAGACCAATCGAATAAAAATTGCGACCTGTATCGTGCATACAAATTTTACATGGACAGACAGACAGACAGAACTCTAGGTTCAAATAGATCCCAGAATACAAGAACTTAAATTTAGTTTTGTAATAACTTATGGTAGGTAGTTCAACATATTTAAGTCGTCAATTCTGTACAAAAAAAATGTTTAAAATTCCATCACTGATTGTATTGTGCAGCAGAAACAAACGAAATAAGGAACGAGTGTTTTATGCATTTAACTTGATTTTATATTGAGAATGTTTTATACTTTTGTCTGATTTCTGTGTGTTGTGCTTTTTGGTGTAGTTTATTTAAATGAATATTGTTTCTTTTGTCCAAAGAAACAGATTGACGATTGAAGGATTTTGTTATTGTTGTTTGTATATTTTTTTTTTGTTAACCATTGATAAGGGTCAATATGGTAGTAGACCAGATGTAATGCGTTTTAAATGTTTATTCATTGAGCAAATAATATATTTTGTATTTTAATTGCAATTATTTGCATACAGCATGCATAACCTGACCAACCATCCCGCTTTTGGCGGGATTATCCCGATTTTTGATGTCTCATCCCGCCTTGAATTTCTATCCCGCTTTTTAAACAAAAGTCCCGCTTCATCCCGCTTTTTGACTTTTAAATAATATTTTTAATTTTTTAAATAATATTTTGAGTATAACTTTTTAAACGTTTATTTAAAAAAAAAACAAAATGATTTTAATTTTTGAAAATTAAAAAAATAAAAGAATTTATAATTCAGAAATGAATTTTTATGTTTGTTTGAATTTTAATTAGTTTTTTAAATTAAAAAAAATCTATTTTTTTTTCGAGACTTGTTTAATAGGGTGGTCTACATTATAGATGGGCGCGTGAGTGATTTTTGACTCACGCTCACGACAGGAATTTTTAAATCACGCACACTCACTCACGAGCATATTTTTTCTACTCACACTCACTCACAATCACGTGAGTAAATTTGATACAACTCACACTCACGTGCACTCACGCAAGCTTCACTCACACTCACGTTGACTCACACTCACGAAACTCTTATTTATATAAAAAAAAAAAAAAATTTCAAAAATCATTAAAAATTTTTAGCAAAATTTAAAGATCAGCAAGATTTTATTATTTTTTTTGCTTTTATCGGGACGAAATCTTAAGTTAAACCAAATTTTAAAATTTTTTTGTGGCTTTTTTTGCTATGAAAGGAAATATCAAGAGAAAATAAATCACGCAAACTCACGCAAGAAAATCGACTCACGCACACTCACTCACGCAAAAATCTTACTCACGCGCACTCACTGACGCAATTCTTTTCTCCACTCACACTCACTCACAATCACGTGAGTAAAATTGAATTCAGTCACACTCACACGTGATCACGCGTGAATCACGCTCTAATCTGCTCATGTGCCCATCTCTAGTCTACATATTGAAAATTTTTTAATGACCTGAAATAAGTACTTGGTAAAATTTTGCGCCAAATATGTTAACTCTTTCACCCCGCGAAAATCAGTCAAAGTTTCGAGTTTTGGCCTAAATTTAAGAACTAATTTTATGAATATGCTCAAAACAAAATCATTTTTGTTTAAAGGTGTCCAAACGTACTCAGATAAGAAATATATAATTTTCGAGATATCGGTAACCCATATAAATTTGGTACAAAATATAATTTTTAAATTTGACACATTTTTCAAATCTGCACTATTTTTTTTTAATTTCCTCAAACAAAATAAGCAGGTGTTTCAGCTCGTTTAACATATCCAGTGTTGAGGAGCAGCAAAAATCCAAAATTTTCTAAAAAAAATCACCCTGTTTGAAGACTTTGACTAGGAATACATTTTTTTTTTTAAGGAAAAAATTTTGTACATATTTTTTATTGAGTGTAAATTTTTTTGAATGTACAATTTTTTTGAAGTGACAAATGTATTTTGAAACTATTTTTGTGGCTTACCAATGTCTTTCATCATGTGAATTGGAGGCGAAACCCATCCAAAATTCACGGTTTTGCTCATAAATTCTGAACCACTGGACTGAACTACTTTCTTTCGAAAGTAAATGTGTTTTCAACAGACATACAGACGGCCAGAAAGAAAGACGGACGGACGGACATCACTACGTCAAATTAAAATCTATTGAAAATTATGAATTTTTATACTTTTTCGAACTGTTACAAACTTACTATCACTAAGTTGAGGATATAAAAAAGTCCCGCTTTTTAGACCAAAATCCCGCTTTTTCAACCTCTCCATCCCGCTTTTCAGACAAAAACAGTTGGTCAGGTTAAGCATGCAGCAAATGTTAATGCGTACATTATGATCATGGAGTATTTTTTTAAAGTCTCACTGGAAAATACGAAATATGTTGTTGTGCATACTCTTGTTTTTTTTTGATAGAATTAACATGATATTATACGCGTGAATCTGCAGTTTTACACAACTAGACAAAAGCCTGATTTTGATTCATGCTCACTCATTCTCCCGCAATAACAATTCTTGAAATTCACTTACGGAGTATACTCATTAGGGTTATGACTAGAGTTTTTCTTTTCCCGGACTTTTTCATTTCCCGGGAAAGCGGGATTCATTTTAAAATTTCCCGGGATCCCGGGAATTCCCGCAAAAACAAAAAAACCCAAATTTTTGGTCAAAAAAATATATAAAAACCATATGAATGCGATTGCACTATTTATAATGTTTATAAACACCATAAAAATCTTATTTAGTACTTTTAAAACAAAAAAAAAGTTTCGAGAAAAAAAGAACAGTTTTTTTTACACAGTTTTTATAAAAAAGCGGCCCAAATATGTCAAAGTCTTTTAAAAGTATTTTTAAGGGAATATGTTACATCGCTTCTGTTTTAATAATAAAAATTCATCATTTATTCTAATTCATCACAGTTCATTTTTACAATTGGTTCTCAACGCTTTTCCTCTAAAACACAATGAAACTGATTCAGTGGAATTTCTTAATTATGTCTCTGAAACTGAATGCAACTGTTTCAGAGAAATGAAATTATAAGAAAATTTACCCCAAAAAAATTTAAAAACTCTGTTGCCTAAAAGAAACCCCCGTTAATTTCAGAGTCATTCCTTACACAGATTTTATATCAATTTATCGATTTAAAAATAATCATGTCCAGAGACATAAATATTTTCTACGGAAACAAAAAATCATACTGCAAATTTTTCTAATGCAGTTCTCAGAAAGAAAATTTCTCAGTTTCTGAAAAAAGTATGTATTAGGTTCTGATAATTATATCCTATCGAAGATTTAAATATTGTGAGACTTTTTCCATTCCGTAAGTCTCAGATTTTATGAAATTTTTTAGTTAGAAGGTCTCTCTTGGAATACTTTTCGAGCCCTCCTGGTTCCTGCGTACGTTTTTGCCATCAATTATCAAGAATTTTAATAAAATCTCTAAAAAATCACATACGAAATAATCAATAGAAGTCAAAAAATCAACAATTTCAACGAAATGAAAATTCCCGGGAATTCCCGCTCTATTTCCCGGGAATTCGGGATCGAAAATTTACGGGAATTCCCGGGAAATCCCGTCCCGGGAATTCCCGTGAAAAACTCTAGTTATGACAAAATTTTTACCTATCACCAAGTGAAAGACAATACAAAATAAATATTAAAAATCGTATTTGCGGGTCATTTTGGCAAAAAAATCATCCGCACCAAACGCAATTTCTAAAAAGTCACAGATATTTTTTGTTTTAAGTCCTATTTTTAAAAAATAAGATAATTTTAACCCTTCCAATGAATGAATTATATAAAAAAAGATCTTGTGAACACTTACGAATAAAAATAAAGCCACCCGGACTTTTACTTTTGCAGCTACATGCTGCCAAAGTTGACGTTATAAATAATTAACTTTATGCAGTTAAGGGTTAAACTGCCAAATTTGAATCTTGAAGGAGTCAAAAAAGTCCCTCCAAAAAGCATTCGTCATTTTGACCGTTAATAGCTTTTCCTACGCATATTTGGGTCTCATATTTTCTTAGTTTCAATTAAACTAAGAAAATATAGACTAAATTTCATCTCGTTTGGTGCGGGAACTTTTTCGACGGAAGCGAAAAAGTAAAAATGCAATTCTTAATATTTTTTTATGGCCTTTTTGGCTAGGGCAGGTAACTTTTGATATTTGCAAAAAAATGCAAAAAGTCATAACCCTAATACTCATACTTATAAAACTAAACCCAGAAACATGTATGAAGAGCATGGTTTATTTCGAAATTGTCTAAAATTAACCTGGTAACAATGACACTCGTCTCGTTGTAGCGAAATCGACCGAAGATTCTTGTGGCAATCGTTCTCACGATCTAACCAATAGGTGCCCCCAGAATTTTACTGACTTCCGTGAGATTACGGAAGGAGTCGCTGAAAGTAAAGCGGTTCCTTCGGATATTTCCAAAGCATTTGGTTATGATTTCTATCGATTTTTCTCGAGCTTCCTCCAGAACCGCACAATACATGGTATTATATAACGGGTTTATTCAAACGAGTTTTAGCTAAATTCAGGAGTACCATAAGGTTCTCTTCTTTTTCAAACCTTTTTCCTATTTTCTTTAACGAATTTCAATACTCATAGAGAAAACGGATTCATTGTGACAGCCGCATTTGATGCCAATAAGATTCAGTTGTAAGACCCGAATTTGTTTATTGTTGTTAAAGAATTTTGTGTAAGATAAGCGAACATTTTTCCAAATAAAAAAACGCCATTCCTCTTAGCTCTCCTAAATCCTTCAAAAAAAAAATATTATACCCGATAAACAGATTAACTGGCATAGTCACCAAACGAACCCTTATGTATAACTTAATCATACCCTTTTCCAATATAAGTGATTTGATGGTTTTAAGAGGTTGGTCCGCAATAAATTTTACGTCCTATATCTCGAGAAGGCGATTTGACAAGATTTTGCTGAGTATCGGCGTACTATTTATAAAGCCTATAGGTTATACTCTGATTTCCGGTGTGTTATCTTAGGACGTTGTGTTAATGGGTTTCCCTTACTACTCCCTGTGTTAAACCAATTCGAGTTCCTTATTAAACTTCTTAGACATTGAATTTCGCCATCAGAAAAATCAGAAAGATCGTGCTGCTTCCAACAACCCAGTAAAGCAAGTCTCTGACCAGAAAGTGCTGGGAAATGGCAGATAAACTGTTGTATAGTTTCCAACTCCTCATCATCGACGCAACTCCGGCAAAAGTCATTTGACGGTAAATTTAACCGCTCAGAATGCTTTTCTACGAGGCACTGTCTGGTAATTATAATTACTTATAACGGTGGTTACTGCCTAAATCTCTCCTCTTGAAAGCAATATAAGATTACTTGTGCGCTTCTGATCAACAGAACGTCAAATCAGTCGTACAAACTCACACGTCCATCCATATGCCGATCTTTGATAAGTCTGCGTCGCAGAGAAAATCCGTGTATTTTGCTTGCAAGTTTCTACAGGCATACCAACTCGTCACAATTCTGTTGAAATCTATTAGATAGTTTCCAGTCTTGCAAGCTCATCGGCATTTCAATTCCCTGGAACCACAGTACATACTAGTATGCAAACAATTGTGCTAATTGCGTACTTTCCAATTTGGTGGTATGGTTTTTAGTACAAAATTATCATCGCTGCCTAGTGCAAGTGTGCCTGTACGTGTGATCTTTTGTGTATGTGTTTATGTTGTTTGTTTACGTTTTGTATGAAACGTCAAAAGTTACACCGTGTGCTGTCACTAATACTTACACACATCAAATGCAACTCTGTGAACCTACTACTCATGTACTGTGCCTGGGACCCATATGAGTCGTATGTCAAACTGCTTGCCAATCTCATTTAAAGAGGTGCGTCCGTTACTCCAGGCACTTGACCGCGTTTGCAGACAAGGCATTACAACTCAAACTGTCAGCCACTTTCTTTATTGCCAGCATATCTGCCTGGTAAACAACGCAATGATCTGGCAATCTTCGAGCCAGGCTCAACCCAAGCTTTCCGAACAGGCTCCGAGACCCACTTGTTCGTGTAGCTTCGATCAACCTGTAAAAAATTTATAAAGGCTTCAGTGTTCCTCCCGGATGGACATAGGCTAGGTTTCATCGACCACGCGCACTTCTTTCTACTTACGCCTACTTTTTCCAAAAAAACGTAAAATGTAAAAATCTCGAAAACTACTAAACCGATTTCAAAATTTTTTTACCAATACATACTTGGAATGGTCCCTCATGATGGACATATGCTGGGCTTCATCGACCACGCCCACTTTTGGCAAAAATACTAAAATTTAAATACGTTTGAAACTACTCATCCGATTTAAAAAAATGCTTTTACCAATATTTAGAGTGCTCCTCCAGGGTTGACATAGTCTAGGATTCATTGACCACGCCCACTTCTACGCCCACTTTTGGCAAAACAATTAAAATCGTAATATCTATGAGACTACTCATCCGATTTCAAAAAAGTTTTCACCAATATTTAGAGTGTTCCTCCAGGGTGGACATAGGCTAGGATTCATCGACCACTCCCACTTCTTCGCCCATTTTTTGGCCAAAAAACTTAAAATTTAAAAATCTCCAAAATTACTCATGCGATTTCAAAAATTGTTCCATCAATGCTTGGTATGGTTCTTCAGAGTAGAAATATGCTAGGTTTCATTGACCACGCCCATTTCTACGCCTACTTTTGGTAAGAAAAACGTAAAATTTAAATATCATGAATCTTTTCATCAAAAATCTTATCACCAATACATAGCAAGAATGGCCCTTCAGGGTGGACATTGGCTAGCTTTCATCGACCACACGCTTTCTACTCCCAGTTTTGGTAAAAAAAACGTAAAATTTAAAAATCTCCGAAACTACTAATTCGATTTAAAAAAAAAAATTTCTCTAATATTAAGAATGGTTCTACGGTTTATCGACGTAAAATTTAAAATATACGAAAATTTTTATGATGTTTCAAAAATGATTTCACCGATATTTAGAATTCTTCTTCAGAGTGAGTTAGCGTAGGTTTCAGGATTAAAAGACTTCAAATTTAAAAACATCCGAGACTACTCATCCGATTTCAAAACATTCTAAAAATGTCCTTTTTGGAAATTCAGATTTTAATGAAAAAGTAATGAACTTTGTAACCTTTTCTATCTACTGAAAAATTGGTCATAGAAATTTTAAATGGGTCATAGAAACTTGAAAAAATCATTCTGAAAAAATGCCTTCTGGAAATTAAGATTTTAATGGGGTTATAAGTGTAAATTACACTGCGTGACAAAACTAACCACTATTTTAGAAAACAAGAGGTACGACCATCATTTCAATATATTTCGGACATGCTGAATCGAATGGCATAATCCGTTTTTCGATGTATGGTACAGTTTTCTTGTAAAATGTCATTAAAGATTGGCTGATTTTCAGCTGCTTTTTTAACAAAAAAAATTCCAAAGCTAATGATTTTTAAATTTTATGTCATGGAAAACAAAGATATAACTTGTAGCAATATTTCTAATATAAATTTGGTTTAAAGCTTTTCATCTTAACCCCTTTAATTCGCGGATTTCTTCATTTTTTTAAGTTTTCGCGAAATTAACCGCTTAATTGTCTCTGATAAAAAACTTGCATTTTGTGGATCATAAAGGCGTCCATAACACTACGAATAGTGGACAAAAAACATCTATGTTAATGGACCATCATGAAGAAAATAGCGAAAAACCGTTTTTTTGTATATGGTAGGATCACTTTAGGAGATGATTTGAGGCTTCATCTTTTAGTATATAATGTGGGAACCTTAAACAATGAACTGACCCAAAATCTGTCCAAAAAAGTTTTCATTTGCAAAAGTTATCTTAACAAAAACTGTCATTTCAGTGTTTGCGATACAATAATTATAGTTTTTGTTAAGATAACTTTTGCAAATGAAAACTTTTTTGGACAAATTTTGGGTCAGTTCATTGTTTAAGGTTCCCACATTATATACTAAAAGATGAAGCCTTAAATCATCTCCTAAAGTAATACTGCCATATACAAAAAAACGGTTTTTCGCGATTTTCTTCATGATGGTCCATATAATATAGATGTTTTTTGTCCACTATTCGTAGTGTCATGGACGCCTTAATGATCCACAAAATGCAAGTTTTTTATCAGAGACCAATTTAGCGGTTAATTTCGCGAAAACTTAAAAAAATTAAGAAATCCGCGAATTAAAGGGTTTAAGATGAAAAGCCTTAAACCAAATTTATATTAGAAATATCGCTACAAGTTATATCTTTGTTTTCCATGCCATAAAATTTAAAAATCATTAGCTTTGGAATTTTTTTTGTTAAAAAAAGCAGCTGAAAATCAGCCAATCTTTAATGACAATTTACAAGAAAACTGTACCATACATTGAAAAACGGAGTACGCCATTCGATTCAGCATGTCCGAAATATATAGAAATGATGGTCGTAACTCTTGTTTATTTTTTAGTGTTCCGCAGTGTATTTAGAATTCTTCTTCAGAGTGAGTTAGCGTAGGTTTCAAGATTAAAAGACTTCAAATTTAAAAACATCCGAGACTACTCATCCGATTTCAAAACATTCTAAAAATGTTCTTTTTGGAAATTCAGATTTTAATGAAAAAATAATGAACTTTGTAACCTTTTCTATCTACTGAAAAATTGGTCATAGAAATTTTAAATGGGTCATAGAAACTTGAAAAAATCATTCTGAAAAAATGCCTTCTGGAAATTAATATTTTAATGGGGTTATAAGGGTAAATTATTGTACAGTTGAAGAAGAACAGGTCATATTTTGAAATTAAAGTTTTTAAGGGTTAAAAGGAGTAAACGATTGGTTAAGGAATGAGGCCTACATGGAACGAAATGAATTTGAATTCAATGAATTGAAATGAATGGGGACGAAAAGGAATAGAACGAGAACGAAATGGTACGGGAAATAAAATGAGCTCAATAATAACGATATAAGGGCTCGAAAATGTTCTAGAATTTTTTTTTTTTACCGGAACGAACATGATTCCGGGCTAAATAGCTTTTAACGATAAAAATTTAATAAAATAAAGATTCTGCAGGGGACAAAATTTAGAAAGGGGTTCTAATTCTGAAGCTTTTTTAATACCGTATTTATTATTACCGGTGACAAAGTTCCGGGCGGGCTTACAAGTATAATATAAAGCAATCATTGATTTTACAGAGAAATAGGATTTAAAGCAAGAATCTTATTTTTCCTTGTAAACAATACCATTTCAATTTTACTTGGATTAACTCCAAGACTACATTCCCTTGCCCATGTAAACAGAACATTCAGAAAACGCTGAAGAATGTTGGTAATTAGATTTTCCACCATTATTTAATGACGATTTTTTGGGGTCCCAATTGTGTCTGGTCCCAAGGGGGTCTGGTGCCATGGGGTTTCAACCCAATGAAGTATGCACCCAAGTTAGTTCTCAAATGTGTATTAACTAAATTAAAATAACATTTCTCCCATTTTAATCGCAAAGGGAAAAAGAAAAACATGACAATGGAGTTAAATTATTATCAGTTTTCCTTGAATTTAGTTAATTTTCCCATTTTGTAGTTGATTTTATTTTTAGTGCATTTAAGTTAATTATATTAGCCTTTAAGAAGTAATTGAAAGATTGATTGATTGAATGAATGCTTATCGTGATCATTTAATTTTGTCATTAAAATTTAAAGTTGTGGAATTTAAAGTTTAAGCATTTATTTTTACAAAGGTAATTTTGTTTAATTTAGCCATGTGTAAATAAATACAAAGGAAACATAAATATTCGAAGATTTACTAATGTCCTTAAATAATGAGCCAACGTCCCTATTAGCCCTAATTGTAAGTGTGTTCGACAGGTTTTATACTCGTATGTGCATGTATATTTGGATATACGAGAATGAAAGCCAACAAGTTGATATGATGTCTTTTTGACTTGATTTGTGTTTTACCTTAATTTCTTGCGAATGAAGACAATGAACATACACTTGGTTTGTTATTTTATAATCATTTTGATTGAATTCAAATCAAACATTTTACTTCTGCTGTTGCTTCTACTGTTGATTCAGCTACTGTTGTCTGCTGTGACCAGTGTTGCCATTTATCAAGATTTCCCTTTTTTTGCAAGTTTTTTGAGGTGCTAAAAAGATTTCAAGATTTTTTCTAAAAAAATAAGTTTTTTGGAAAATAATAAAGTTTTTTCAAGTTTTTCTTAATTAGTTAAAAAATACAAAAAGCATAATTTTTTTTGTAAATACCCGAAATATTGGTCGTAGACCAATCTTTTAGTATACCGACCGATTCAGAATCACTATCTGATTTGACTTAGCGTGTCCGTCCTCCAGTCTACGTAAACGGTTACAATTAAATACGTCTTTATTCTATGAAAATATGAGATATTCGATTAAAATTTTGGTCGCCATATGAAAATTTCACACGATATTCACTTAAATCTGTAAGTTGCCAACATGGAATAATTTTTCTCTTAAATTGTTGCACTAATAAAAGATTTTACTACATATAGATCCAATCCGTCATATATTGTCGAGCATGCACCGGTGTTTTATATTTGCTTTCTGTGTACAATTTTCTGAGCCTTCATAATTTATGACTCTTGCAAGGCTCCAAAAAATTAATAGAACGCTCGACATTTGGATTCCTGAAAGATTCATGTTTGACTCTTAATTCTGGATATGTAAAAAATTCAAAATATGTTTTTTGAACATTCATAAAAGAGTCAGGAAAGAATACGAACATATATTTTTCAGAATCTTTTATGAGTCATATAAGGCCCCTGTAGGTTAGTTGGTAGCATGCTAGCCTATGAAACAGGGGGTCGTGAGTTCGATTTTCACTAAACCCTTGGTCGATTTCGATACAACGAGACGACGGTCATTGTAACCAGTTCTCGGTTTGGTTTAATTAATTATTAAAAATGATTTGTAATTAAATTGCGAAAACTAAATAAAAACTGATCGTTGGATTAAAATTATTATTACGATATTATAAGAGCGCTAAGAAAAAGGGATTATATTTTCTGAACGTCTAAGAACTCTTTTATGAGGCTTTTCGAGCTCCAAATGAACGCTTGGTTGTTTTTTTTTTATTATTTTTTTTACACTTGATATAAAAAATGAATTGAAAATACATAATGAAAATACATAATGTATTAATTTTTAATTTTTTCAATACTTTTGTAAAAAAAAGATTTTTTCCCAAAAAAAAAGATTTTTTTTCAGAAATAAAAAGTTTTTTCAAAAATATATATGGCAACACTGGCTGTGACAAAAAAATCTTTCAAAACATTCAATTCTCCATAAAAATAAATGGTAGCGTACAACATTAGTAACATTTCTTTAACATATGCGTTCAGATTTTCACAATCTGTTGTGAAAGTTTTGCGAAAGCAATATGATCTTTTTCGAACTACAAATGATTTTTTTTTCGAATTGCAGTTGATCATTTTCGAAAAACAATTGATCTTTTACGAATTACAATTGAATTCTTCGAATTACAATTGATATTTTTCGAAATATAATTAATATTTTTCGAAATATAATTGAAGGGCTTACTGCAATAACTTTATAAGCAACATTTTATTTTTTCGTGTTTTTCGCCTTCTGCTGATGTTCCATTGACAGATTTTTGGCAGAAGTCTTGCTTTAGCCCTTCGTACAAGTATTTTGAGAATAAAAGTTCTGCAAAAGTTCTATTTTCTACATTATTTTAAAAGTTTTAAGGCTAAAACCACCATAAAATGAAATGTTGCTTATCGAGTTTTTACAAAAAGCCCTTCAATTGATCATTTTCGAATTTCATTGATTTCTTTTTTATTTCCATTAATCTTTTTCGAATTACAATTGGAATGTTCGAATGACAAATGATATTTTTAATTACAAATGGAATATTCAAAGGGCAAGTAGAATCTTTTAATTACAAATGGAATCTTCAAATCACAAATGGAGTCTTCGAATTACAATTGATTTTTTTTTTTACCATTTTTACCAATGCAGAATTATCTGTGGCAACAAGTAATAAGTGTTTTTATACTACTTTTCAGGAGACCCTGTAAAATACATTTTAGCGTCTTCAACGATGGCTCACCGTTTTCTGAAATTAAAAAAAACAGTTGAGTTCGACAGCATGCCACGCCCACAATTAGCATTAGCTTGACCTAATTTTGGCTACCTTAATTTGGATATATTAGCTAAAAAGTACTTTAAAATTTTAAAAATCAGTGACAAAAATTTGTTTGGACTTTTGGCCAGCGAAATCAAATTTTCAGCCACAGTGCGACGGTCTATTCTACTAAGGCTAAGTAGATAGTTAGCCACTTTCTTGTCTGGTCTAATCACAAAGCGTGTTGGGTTCTTGCATGTTGACTCACAAGGGAAGTCTCCCTGGTGTCACCCTCCGATTTTCATGAAATTTGGATATGTTGTTAAGAACGAAAATTAATTCGACCCGTATTTTTTTTAGCGGCCCAAACTCATTATTAGGGGGGGTCGATTTGTATGGGAGGAAATTGACCTTTTTCAGTTTTTTACGATTTACGCCTATTTATACAAAATTAATATAGGCATGTGTGGTATCAGATTAAAGGTATTAAAAATACCTATCTCGTGGTGCTAACAATACACAATACATACATTTCTTATATGTATTGACCAATTTACACACATGAAAATCCCTATCCTTCTTCTATCCAAAACAGTTGAAAAATTTAAAATCGGTTGAAAAATGTTTAAGTTACACGTGATTTAGTGAGAAAAGTCCCAAAAAATCGTTTTTTGACAATAACTTTAAAATTTGAGGGTGTCTGGCAAGTTTCATGGGCATTTTTGTGATCTTTTCGACGAGACCTACAACCTTAACTTCATCATTTTAAAAGTATATTCGATTTTGTGTTTTTTGTAGCACAGTGTTATTAGCCCTGTTTTCGCATAACCGTATATGCGCTTACCCATACGAATTTTAAATTATGAACACTTATTTTTAGCGTGTATAATAATCGGAGTTAATTTTAAGCGTCGATAAAAAGTGAAACCAAGTTCACATTTTTAATGAAATAGCTTAGACAGAACCCTTTTTTTCTTGTTATATCATAGACATAAACCTTTTTTTCTCTTGTTTACCTCAATAAATTTTGACCCACAACAAAAGTGATGCCAAGTACATTTTTTTTAATCGTGTATGTGTTTTCGGTTATACGGTTAATGTTAACATATAAACGGTTATGCAAAAACAATGCTATTATATATAGGGTGACCATTTTTTTCTGAACTCAAATCAGTACGCACAAGTTTTTATGTTTTTTTTTTCTAGAAATAACTCTCTGCAAAATGTTTTCTGTGGGAAAACACTGATGATTTTTGAGAAACATTGATGATTTTTCCAACACTGAAAAAGTTTCCTTAAACTACCAAACTTGGGGTCAATTACTTAGTATTCAGTAAAAACAACTGTTAAAAACAACTGTCATAAACTGTGCCATTATTTTGCGGAAAATTTTGTTGACTACAAACAACTTCATTTGAATATTTTGATCGTTTCGGTGCAGAAAATATAACAAAAACCCGCAGGTTTTGTGAATAAAAAGTCCACAGATTCTGAGGACTTTTAATAACTCTTCCTTTTAGAAAACTTCCCAGATAATAAGCAATTCTTTTTTAAATATTCCTCATGATTCTGAGCGCTTTTTCCAATAAATTCGTATGACATTACCTCATCGAGCATCTAACAATCGTTTTATTCATCCAATCACATTATCATTCTAAAAAAATATATAAATTCAATCATCCAGTGAACTTTTCGTTTTAGTAAACCTCAGAGATTCTGTGCACCTTTTCATATAAATTTATGAAGATCAAAATAACCTCACGCTCAGATACATTTTTGCGTTAAGGAACCTCTTGATTTTCGAACTCTAAGCCTTTTAGAATTCATTATAAATTATCTTATTAAGTTATAAAAAACTACCTTGAAGAATTATTTTATGGAAACTGAAGTTTTTGTATAGAATTTTCGAATAAAATTATTTTTTATGTTGAAATCTTCAAAAATCAGTACAATCAGTACATATTTCAAAAAATCAGTACAAATCAGTACAACGTTTTTTGATCAGTACACGTGATCAAAAATCAGTACGTGTACTGATCAAATCAGTACGAATGGGCAGCCTAATTATATATTATATACACTCAAAATATTTTGTTGGCAAAAACAAATGAAAAACACACTTAAAACCAGTGAATAAACAATTGAAAACCATCCCAGTAATTATTCATTTGTTTTATCAAACATCAACATTTGTTTTTTACTGTTGACAAAATTTTCTAAAATAAATAACATTAAACATTAAAAAATTACGTTTTTTTCACTCTTTTTTACCAACAAATTCGAAAAAAATAACCTACGAAAACAATTAAAATTAATGATAGTTCTGTTATTTTTACCAATAAATTTCAAAAAAATAACCTACGACAACAATAAAAATTTATGATTTCGTAGGTAATTTTTTACAATTTTTTATTGAAATATTTTTTAAAAATTTTTAATAAAATTTTTGGGGAATCGATCCCGCAATCAACTACATTCTGGCCAGACACTCTACCCATCGTGCCAAAGTCACTTGATACAAACATGTTTTTATATTTCTATAAATAATTTTTTGATTTTTTTTTTCTACAAAAAAATAACTGACTTTTGTAGGTAATAACTAATGATATTACATTAAAAAATACCAACAATTTAAAAAAAAATTACTTACACAAATCATTAAAAATCAAAAGAATAATCAGTAGTTTTTACTTACAAAACAAAAATAAATGACTTTAAAAATTAAATGTTAATGAAAGTCTTTTTTTTAGTGTGTTATTTTTGAAACAAAGGACTGAAGTAGTCATTAATAAAAACTGGACATCAAACAAATGTTTTTTCTTTTAAAAACGACTAAACGGAAAACTTTTTAAATAAACTACATACAGTTAATGACATAATTTTTTCAGTGTACCTCTTCATAAAAACTACCCTACAGTTTTTACATTTTTGAAAATAAGAGCTTACCGGATTTGGACACAGCCGGTTCACCATTGAATAGGCCTTTAAAAAACCTTTCGATCTGTATAAAATGCTTATATAGTTTTTCTTAAAGAAGTGTGAAAAATCAAAAAAAAAAAAACGAAAAAATACCGTTTTCCCCTCCCTCCATTTGCCTAACTACCCAGCAAAAAAGTGCGGAGTACTTCTATTTGGAGTGCTTTAAAACTATAACAAATGTAATGAAATACAACAAAAATAACAAAAAACACAAGAAAAAAACACACAAACAGTTTTTTCTACTCCATAAAAAGTTGTTATTCAGCACTTAACTCATTACCTTCCGCGACACTCCCATACAAAAGTAAGTAGATATTCAGTACATAAGAAGTACTCCGAGCTTTCAAACAACTTCCAACTACTTCCCTGGAGTAGTTCTTATCTACTGAATATCTACTTACATTTGTATAGAGGTGTCGCGATAGGTAATGAGTTAAGAGCTGAATATCTATGAATTCTGGAGTAGAAAAAACTGTTTGTGTGTTTTTTTCTTGTGTTTTTTGTTATTTTTGTTGTATCTCATTACATTTGTTTTAGTTTTAAAGCACTCCACTGGGAAGTGGTAATGACTTTTTTTGCAGGGTAAATGTGCGATTGTGCATTAAAAAGATCTGTGTTTAAACAAAAAATAAACGCGTTGGGACTCTCTGCCCTAAGATCATCATTGCATCAAAGCAATGAAAACTGCAAACTTTTTAAAATATATGTTGAAAAATAGACTTGTGCTTAATCGTTCAATTGAGTGAGCGCTCATTTTCGTTCATTTCAGATAAAAGACCTAGTTCGTTCATCTAGTTCAATCGCTCTTTTGTGGTCTTCGTTCAACAGTTCGTAAACGAATCATTTTGAATCATCTGTTGGTCGTTCACCTAGTTCAAATCGGTCAGTTTTTGTTTTCGTTCAACAGTTCGTGAACGAATCATTTTGATCATGTCTCTTGTTTTGGCTTTCGTTTAAAAAATACAAAAATGTTGAATAAAAACATGAATTAAAAAAAAAACATATACAATTTTAGTTAAAAAAATATAAATGCTGAGAAAGCGAGCCAAAAGAGAAGAGAAAACTAACGCCTAATGACAAAATTAAAAAAAAAAAATTGAACGACCGAACTGAAAGATCAAAATAAAATAATGACCAATTGAGCTGAATGAACGAAAAGACCTAAAAGAGCGCAAATGAACGAACTAGATAAACCGCTCAGTTAAGTGAATAGTTCAATTGAACTAGTTCGTTCGTGAACGACACAACTCTATTGAAAAATTTCAAAGTCATTTCAACAGGTTTTTAATGTTGATTTAGCCTAAACAGAGAGACAAAAAACACACACAAAATAACCAAACAAACAACACATGCGATGACAATTCGAGAAAAAATAAAAGACTTTCATGCCACAACAAAATACAAGAAGTAAATGTTGTATTCTTAATGGAATAACAATAAGGAGAAAAAAGTGGACATTTGAGTTGGATAAATAGTGTTTAGAAATAAAGAACAAGAAGAAGAAACAGCGACAGCTAAAAAACAAAAAAAAAAAGTGGTATGAGTGGTATAAGATCAGAACATGTATGTACTATGGACATGGGACTAACGACCTCGTTCACAACAACTTGTCTTAAGAAATTAAAAAATAACAAGTAAAATTTAATAGTTTGTCAAGATCGACAATATGGGGTACCCTATTATATTTTTGGTTGTATTTAACTGTATGAAAAGCAAAATTTTATTAAACACATCTGCTATTGGTTTAAAAAACACCTTTAAAATCAAACTCTTTGGAACCTTTTTTGGAATCCAACTCTTGGAAACCTTAGACAAGAATCATATACTGGATATACATATAGTGTTGTATGGGTTATTGTGTGAGATATAGCACTAGACAGGGGGGTGACTTACGGGAAATTCCAAAGAGTCTAATGAGTCTAACTAAATGGCTAAAAATATCACTGGAGTCCACAAAGAAAAAATTAGCTCAGACGCCAAAATTTTGAACTCAGCAGCATTGAAAATTTGTAAAATGTTGTCGCTGACTACAAACTAGAAATTAAAAGTTCACTGTCGGTTTCAAACAATCAACGAGAGTGGGAGCGTGGCTTACTGTGATAAACAGGAAACTTTCAGAATTGCTTTCAAAGACTTCTTTAGAAAACTTCTACACAGAGAGAACAGCTTAGTTGTGCCAGCCGAATTTAGAGCCAACTGCATAGTTTAACAACAATAACCGAAATTTTCGGTTGCGATAACCAAAATTTGTTTTGAAAATTTAACTTCTGTTTGTTCAAATAAATATGGGTAATCGCAACCGAAAATTTTGGTTGTTGTATTTGAACCATGCAGTTGGATCTAAATTCGGCTTAAACAATTAAACTGTTTTCTCTGTGTAGATATAAAGGAGTAAAAGGTAGCGAGACGTCATTTAAGCTTTTAAAATTGGAGATTGCAGATAAAGTAGGACAGAGGCGTATCCAGGAATTTATTTCGGTGGGGACCCAAAATTTTTTTTTTACAAAAAATTTACATAACAGCACATGTTTTAGAATTTTTCTCGATCTCTTCCTTAAACTGAATGTAACACAATCAGATTTTTCATTTTTGTGTAAGTTTAAAACTGTTGGTAACAAAAACAATAAAATTTTTTTATATTTAAAAATTTTCTGAGAGACTTAAGCCTTTTTTTAAAGTGTGAATTGTATTAGATGCTGATACATTTTTAGAAAGAAGACTACCAGAATCTAATTTCTTTTTTTCAAAGAAAAGTCTTAGATTCTCTGACAATTTCCCGTTAAGACAGTTTTTGTTGTAGAAAAAGTCAAAGACTTTAAATCATATTTCCAATGGAAAACGTTTCTGGGAAAAAGTCACTTTAGAAAATGATTCTATAAACAAATTCATAAAATACTTTTCCAAAAGAAAATAATCCTATTATAAGACATTTTCACAGAATCTGAGATATTTTTAGTCTCCGCACATTTTCTTAGATTCTGAAACATTCTTCACAAAAAGTTTTAGATTCTGAGAAAATCTTCGCTTTTTCTATAAGAAAAATAATTCAGATTCTGAGACCTTTTTTAAAAGAAAACAGTATAAAAAAATTCTCAGATTCTAAAACATTTTTCATTAAGAAAAACTCTCGGATTCCTATAGAAATGTCTCAGATTCTCACACATTTTTTCTACAGGAAATTTCCTAGATTCTGAGACATTTTTCCTATCGAAAAAGTTTCAGATTCTGAAATATTTTTCACATAAAAAAATACTCAGATTCTGAGACATTATTCTTAGAGAAAAAGATATTTTTACAATAGAAAAAGTCTCAGATTTTGAGCATTTTTCAATACAAAAAGTCTCAGCTTGTGTCTCAGCTAGGGTGTTCAGTCGATTAATGCTTGTTCGATTAATCGAACAATTTTAGACGAATAATTGTTCGATTAATTTAAAATTTCTAATTTCGATTAAACGATTAATCGAAGAATTTATGCCGATTAATCGAATAATAATAAAATATGTTTAATTTTTTTAAATTTTTAAGTCCAATAAACAAACCAAATTGTTAAACGAATTAAATAAGTACCTGATAAAATTTTGGGCCAAAGCGGTCAACGGTCATACAGTTAAAATCGATAAAAGTTTCGAGTTTTCGGCAAAATCGCACTAATTTATAAAAAAAAATACAAATTTAAGATTTCCCAATAAATCTAATAAATTTGTATCCAATAAATTTGTAAGAAAAATTGTTTTTGAATTCAACACAAATCTCCAAAATGATATTTTTTTTACTTTTCTCAAACAAATTAGCAGAAAACTTTAATTTTGATTACATTTTGAAATGATTTTAATTTTGTTTTTTTGTTGTTAATAAAATGTTTAAATACTTGTAATCAATGTTGTTTATTTACTCAAGTACCAATTTTTTTCTAAAATTGTCGAAAAAAATCTTGTAATTTATAAAAATGTCTGAATTTGTAATTATTCGATTAATCGAACAATTTTAAATTTTTTTTCGTTTAATCGAATAATTTAAAAATGGCAAATATCGATTAATCGTTTAATCGAACAATTAAAAAACCCGATTAATTGAACACCCTAGTCTCTGCGACATTTTTCCTATACACAAAATCTTAGATTTCGAGATAATTTTCCTTAAGAAAAATTCGTTGATTCTGAGACATTTTTCGGAAAAAGAATACGATTCAGAGACATTTTCCTAGATTGTAAGAAAAATTCTTAGATTTAGAGACATTATTCCTATAGAAAGTTCTCAGATTCTAAAATATTTTTCATATAGAAAAGCCTTAGATTCTTAGAATTTTTTTTATAAAAAAACCTCAGATTTTGAGACATTTTTCAGATTCAGAGACATTATTCCTATAGAAAGTTCTCAGGTTCTAAAACATTTTTCATAAAGAAAAGCCTCAGATTCTGAGAATTTTTTATAGAAAAGTCTCAGATTCTGAGACATTTTTCCTATAGAAAAAGTTTTAGATTCTGAGAAAAAGGCCAATATTTTAAGACATTATTCCTATAGAAAAAGTCTTAGATTCTCAGACATTTTTCTTATAGAAAGTTTTAGATTCTGAGAAATTTTTTATTTTTTTTTAAAGTGTAAGATTCTGAGACATTTTTTTTTAAGAAATAGTCTCGTTCTGAGACATTTTTTCTAAAAGACATAGTTGCATTTTAAGATTTGAATACATTTTACTTACAATTAGGTCCATTTTTTACACTCAAAAAAAAAAACGTGGGTATGCATAACTAAAAATTTAACTAAAGTACTAATTTTTTAGTCCAAAATGATCTAGTGCAGGCGTTGGTAATCAATACTAAAATTTTTTACTAATATTATTCAAAACCAGTAAAAATTACTAATTTTAGTACTTTGAAAATACTAAAAAACTACTGTACTACTGGTAATTAGTAAATTATTAGTAGATTTAAGTACAAAATCACTTACTAAACCTTTTACTGTCTAATTATTTTGAGTGTATGTACATAAAACTTCAGGTTCTAAGATATTTTTTCATTAGAATCTTAAGTTGAAAAGTTTCAAAGAAAAAATTTTCAGATTTTGAGATTTTTTTAATAGAAAAATTATCAGTTTTAAAACATTTTTCTTCAAAAAATTTTGAGATTCTTAATGTTTTTAGATATTTTTTAAGAAGTTTTTATACCCTCCACTCTAGTGATAGAGGGTATATATAAGTTTGTCATTCCGTTTGTAACACATCGAAATATTGGTCTAGGACCCCATAAAGTATATATATTTATGATCCTCGATCGATTTTAAGTCGATCTAGCGATGTCCGTCCGTCCGTCCGTCCGTCCGTCTGTCTATCTGTCCGTCCGTAGAAAACACGCTAACTTTTGAAAGACTCTACAGAGGCTACTGAAGTTTGGCATATATGTTGGTCATTTACCTGGTCAGGTTGGTATTGCAATCCAGCCAAATCGGTCCAGTGGTTTAAAAGTTATGAGCAAAAGAGTAAATTTCGGCAAGGGTTTTTCTCGAATTTACAAGATTAAAAACACGATAACTTTCGAAAGACAATAATGAGACTGCTGAAACGGGGCATAAATCTTTGCCGTTCCCCAGTCTGTTTGGTTTTGAATTTCAGCTAAAAACCCCCAATTTCAGATTGGGTTCATCTTAAATGCTACGTGGTTATCAAGTTTAAAAAGCATTGGTGGTAACTTAGCAATGCTTTTCAAACTAGTTTAGTTTTAAAGCAATGCTTTTTAAACTTGTTTAGTTTTAAAAGCATTGGTAACTTAAAAATTACACTCGAAAAAAATTTTACACTCAAAAAAAATTTTACACTCAAAAAAAAATTTATTTTTTTTTACAAAAATGTCAATATTTTGTGTACATACGTACGAGCATTCGCAAAAAAATATTTTTACAGTAAAAAAGAACATTACACTCGAAAGAAAATTTACACTCAAAAAAAAAATTAGTAATTTTTCTTCTTTTTTTTTAAATGAAAAAAAATAATTTTTAACCCAAAATAAAATATTTCTAATCAAAATTGTTAATTTTCTTCACGTAAAAAATTTACAATCCTTTAAAAAAAGGCATTGTGGAGGGTATTCATAGATTCGGCAAAGTCGAATTTAACTTTTCTACTTGTTTATTATTGTACTTGTTATTTGATACTAAATTCTGAAATTTGTGAAATCATTTCGGAGGGGCCCTGGCACCCGCCCCCCCCTGTATACGCCACTGGAGTAGGAACTTTTGTTCATATTTAGTGCTAATTCAGCTTTCCACGCGAAAACGATGTGACTTATCAAATACACTGTAAAAAATTAGTTCAGTTTCCAACAATAAATTGGGAACATTTTGACAAATTTCCTTGATGACATATCCTAACATTGTCAACAATAAATTTTTGTTTTAAGAGTGTGGACAATTCCTTTAAGACATCGATAAGGAAATGACTTCAGAATAACAGCATATTAAATCAGATTTTTAAATCTGGCAACTCTTTAATTTTCAAGAAAAAGATAGCAATATTATCGATTTATTTAAAATAAAATAAAATCTTACAAGTAGTATAAAAGTAATAAATAGACAAACAATTTTGAAAATAAAGTTGGGAACAAGTAGTTAGGCGTGGGGCTAATTAACTGGAGTTTCCAGGTTCAAATCCAATTGGGACTAAAAAAGGACAAAAGTTTTTTGTAAATATGAAAAAGATTATTCATAAAGGAAAATGGATCAAAGTAAATACAATTTCGTATGACCTATATCAGACATTTCCTTAAAGAAGTCTTAGGTGGCATGTCCCCAGAAATTCAGCATGCCCTGACTACTGCTAACTTTGAGTGAGGACATTTTAAAATGTATTAGAAACTGTCCTCAACTCAGTCCATAAATATGTCTTGTGGATGTCAGCAGTGACTCTGACATGTCACCGCGACGTCACTAAGGATGGCTCGAGGACGTGGCCGACTGTATATATGTATTTTATTATTAAGTGTGTAAAATAATACGTTTGTTTAATTTTACTCAATTTATAGTAGGAAACTGAAATTGTTTTGAATAAAAAAGTTCATTAAAATGAAAAAATTATTAAAAAAAAAAATTTTAAAAAATATAAAAATATTTAATTTAATTTTAACCAAAACAAGTAGAGAAGTTAAACTCGACTTTGCCGAATCTATGAATACCCTCCACAATGCATTTTTTTAAAGGGTAGTACATTTTTTAACGTGAAAAACTTAACAATTTTGATTAGAAATATTTTATTTTGAGTAAAAAACTCTTTTTTTTTGTCATTTTTTTTTTAAAAAAAGAAAAATTTATTTTTTTTTTTTTTTGGTGTAAAATTTTTTTCGAGTGTAATTTTTTATTTACTGTAAAAATATTTCTTACACAAAATATTGTCATTTTTGTAAAAAAAAAAAAACTTTTTTGTGTAAATTTTTTTTTGAGTGTAAAATTTTTTTGAGTGTAAAATTTTTTTTGAGTGTAAAATTTTTTTCGAGTGTAATTTTTAAGTTACCAATGCTTTTAAAACTAAACAAGTTTAAAAAGCATTGCTTTAAATTAAACAAGTTTGAAAAGCATTGTTTAGTTACCACCAATGCTTTTAAAACTTGTTAAAACACGTGGCATTTTAGATGAAACTAATCTGAAATTCAAGGTTTTGCTTATAACTTTTGAACCACTGGACCGATTGAGCTGAAATTTAAAACCAAATAGACCCGGGGAACGGCAAAGATCCGTGCCAAGCTTCAGTAGTCTTATTATTGTCTTTCGAAAGTTGTCGTGTTTTTTATCTCTTAATTTCGCGAAATACCCTCCCGAGTAAAAATTTTTATATGATGCAATATATAATGATATGTAACACAATATATATTTATACGCAATTTCATCCGAATAATGGTGGATCTTTTTGCATTAAAAAAGATCAAATTGTATAAAATATGATTTGATTTCATCCGAGTTTTGACCAGACATTCCCATATATTGGTGGATCTAATTAGATCTAATTGCATAAAAACTTATAAAATCCTGGTGTTTTTTGGTTTGGGTTGAGATACACCACAGGTCAACGATACATTCACCAAACATATAATTTTCTAAACAAAAAAATGTTTGGGTACGCTTCGAACCAGATAGGTGATATACATAACCCTAACAAAGAAATGTTAAGGAACATTTTAAAAAGTTTCTTATACCTTGTCTAAAAAACTTAGAAAATTTTTGGTTAATTGGAAACATATATAGTTTTATATGGAACAGAATAACTTATATATAATTTTATGTTAAATTATACAGAAAATCAAATTTTGTATTGACCCTCATATAATTTTATATAATTATATAAACCGTACACCTTTTAATCCGAATCATGATTAAATTATATATAACTATATATGACTGCATTTAAAAAATTTAGAAAATATCTCACGCGATGTATAATCATATATGATTTATTATGTTTGCATCAAGTTATACATTGTCATATATGATTATTTTTACTCGGGCTTGCCGAAATTTACTCTTTTGCTCATAACTTTTGAACCCTGGACCGATTGGAATGCAATACCAACCTGACCAGGTAAATGACAAACATATATGCCAAACTTCAGTAGCCTCTGTAAAGTCTTTCAAAAGTTAGCGTGTTTTCTACGGACGGACAGACAGACAGACAGACAGACAGACAGACAGACAGACAGACAGACAGACAGACAGACAGACAGACAGACAGACAGACAGACAGACGGACGGACGGACATCGCTAGATCGACTTAAAATCGATCGAGGATCGTAAATATATATACTTTATGGGGTCCTAGACCAATATTTCGAGGTGTTACAAACGGAATGACAAACTTATATATACCCTCTATCACTAGAGTGGAGGGTATAATAATGTACAGTGAGTCAAAAAATTAAAATCTAGTTCTGATGTTTTTTATTTTATTATAATGACTTAGGTAAGTCATTATTAATAAGTCCTTATTTTACATTTTAAAATAATGCTAAAGATAATTTTCTGTCATTACTAAATAATTCGAATGGTAATTATGTGTCATTAACAATTTTTTGCTGGGCGTGATCGTTTTTTTTTATGGTGGGGTAGATATCAGTTTGTTCAATATTCGTTTTTTTAATAGACATACATGGATTTATTTCTTCTTTAAGAAATAAACATATTTTGTACTTAAAAAAGTTAAAATTCGCATTCACATTTTTTTAAGTTTCTTACTTATTTATTGCTTCAGCAATACCAAAATTTTTTATCATCTCTTAATAGTAGAATGTAGGGTACCATTTAAAAGTATTTAAACAAGCAAACATTTTTTTTAATAAATCAAGCTTAAACAAAGTCTTTCATCAATCACCAGTACTGAGTATATTATTTCAATTATTTTATGATTGATGTCATTTTGTTAAATGCAGTTAGTATATACATCTTCGAAGGAATAAGTTAAGGGCCAAAGGATTCTCAAGAAACATTTTTTTGTTCATGTAGAAGCAAAGTGGCCAGACCGCAGTACAGGTTAGTATGATAAGCTGGCGCGGATCCACGGGGAGGGGCAATAAATTCCACCAAAACCAAATTCGAAAAAAAGAAAAAAGGAAAAAAAAGAAAGGAGAGGACAAAATGAAAGTGAAAGAGAAAAGGAAATAATCTAAGATATTTTTTATATAAAAAATGTTTAAACTCGAAAATTTTTTTTTTGGGAAATGTCCCAGGAAAAAAAAGTTTTAAATGTCCGTAAATCTGAAATTTTTTGGAAAACGAAAATTTGATAATTATAAAAACCTAAACAAAAATGTCCAGATAAGATTTTGCTGAAAATTGGCAAAAATATTTAAATTAGATGAAGAATGCTACTCAAGCGTTAGTAGTAGTTATTTTTTTTTTTTTTAGAATTTGTGAATTCTTCTCAAATATCCCAAAAAGAAACTGAGGATTGAAAATTTTTTCTTTGTGTAAATCTTCGAAATTTATAAAAAAATGTCTCAAATTTTGAGACTTATCTTATAGGAAAAAGGTCTAAATTTCTCAGAAACTTCTTTAGAAAAAGATCTTACAAGGGAAGTATCTCAACCCTTATGAACCGATTTGCCTGAAACTTAAAATATATATTAAAGAGACGATTTTAAGGTTGGGGTGTCTCGGTTTATCGGCCATATCGGCGTTTCAAAATTTCGTTGTCCCCTTATGAAACCATGTGGACCTTCGGGAAAATTTTGATAACTTCCGAACTAACAGGAATATCATCTAGGGCAAAAATACGGGTCGACTTAAATTTAATAAAGATTATTTCTTATCCATATGGATATCGTAGGGGTATGTCTTCATATAAGTACCCCCCAAAATTTACACATTTTCCTGAAAAAAATATTTAAAGAAGCCGAATTTTTGCAAGGTTATGCCACCATTGGATAGGCATTAAAAAAACATTTCTTCTCATATGAAAACTTCATATAGTTTCTTAAAAAGAAATGGCTGAAAAATCCAAAAAACGATTTTTTCGCCATTTTTTGACCCATGTTTTGAACCCCTAAATCCCCGATATGGCCGATAAGCCGAGACACCCCGACCTTAGAATTGTCTCATTGATATATATTTTAAGTTTCAGGCAAATCGGTTCATAAGGGTTGAGATACTTCCCTTGTTAGAGTCAGAGATTTCTTCTTTAGAAAAATGTCTCAGAATCTGAGATTTTTTCTATAGGAAAAATGTCTCAAAGTCTGATTCTGAGATCGCATTCATATATTTTTCCAACTTTAACTAGAAAACACATTTAACAAAACACATTTGATGACTTGATTGGGTTCAGACCCCATTGGGTTTTATGCCGCATGGCCCAGACCCCGTTGGCTTCAGACTCAATTTTTTGTAAAGGTCGCCATAGATTGTGATCCAAAACTGTTTATTTAACACCGTCTAAGTTTCAGCTAAAACTTTTATTTAATCTCTAAAAACCTATTACTTCCCACTTATGGGGCATTCCACACCAAATGTCCCGCTACAGAAAAACATGTGTCCCATAAATTTCTGAATAAGTTGTTTGGATAGTCCTATATGGAACTAAGAAAATTGCGTTTTTGGTTTTTCAAATTTTCATAAGGAGGCGTGGTCAAATGTTGGAAAAATGGTCAAATTTGTTGCGAGTTGCCTTGATTAAATATTCATCACATTAAAACGGAATGCACCACAATCCCAAAAATTTACATTCTTATATAGTTTTGTATGGGCTATCGATTAAAATTTTTTTTTTGGAAAATTTTCAGAACCCGTTTTGAAATTTTTTATTTTTTTAAAATGTCAATTTATCAAAAATCCGGACACCTTTTTTTTTATTTTTTTTTTAAGTTTAAATGTTTGTCCATCCACTCAAAAAAATTCAGACACGCGTTTTTAGTTTTTTTTTTTTGCGAAAATCGCATTTGAATTTAAAATTTCATAAAAATTTTGTAATTTGCTTGTACAGGGTGGTCCAATAACTAGTATCTTTTTAAAACATGCAACGAAATGAACAATACTCAATAGTTTTGGAACCTTATGGCTTTATTTGAAAGAGCAAATATTCCCATTATTTATGGCAAACGGCTTCATTCGTGCGGCTGCCTGGGTTAGCTCCGCAGTAGCTCATCCTCGGCACCCATTTTTCTAATGTTCCTGGTTCTATCTCACGAAAGACTTGAACGATATTCGTCGAAAGGGCCTAGAACATTTCTGGATTTCCCATGTTGCATGAATCTTTAACGAGACTCCTTAAAAAAATTTCTAAAAGTTTTAATCGGCAGCTCTGAAGTGATCAATTGTCACCGCGAATATGGCTAAAACACGATTTCCGAACAAAGTGCGCAAAATATCGATTGTTTGATGGACTATGGGACATATTGCGACATCCTTCTGAAAATAAATGTCATCCAAGTTGATATATTCTATTACGGCCAACAAAAAGTCGGTAATCATGGCTCTGTAGCGCTCATCTTTGACGAAAATGGGGTTTTCAGCTGTATTTTTGAAAATATTGTGTAATGATGCTGATACTCAAATCTGTTGCTTCCTATAGATGCATTGGATTCTTTACAATACCGTCCGAGTTTTCCGATCCCAAGATGTAGCAATTTGTTTGTTAACATAACCTCATTTGAGTGCCTTATTTCGGTTAAAAACTTTTTTTCGAAAAACGTGCAGTTTGGCAGCGCAGTACTGCGCTACAACGCGATACAGCGGAGCAAGCTGAGAACGCTTCAATGAAGTCGTTTGCCATAAAAAACGGGAATGTTTGCTCTTTCAAATAAAGCCATAACATTCCAAAACAAGTTGAGTATTGATCATTTTATTGCATTTTTAAAAAGATACTTGTTATTGGACCACCCCTTATTTTCTGGTTTGAAGGTTGCGAATGAGTATTATTAATTGCATAAATATTGCTCATACGCTCTGTTGAAACAAGAAAATACAAGCAAATTACTAAATTGTTATGAAATTTAAAATTCAAATGTGATTTTCTCGAAAAAAACGAAAAACGCGTTTCTGAATTTTTTTGTGTGGATGGACAAACATCTAAACTTTAAAAAAAATTGAAAAAAAATTGCCGGATTTTTGATAAATTGCCTTTTTTAAAAAATGGAAAATTTCAGAACAGGCTCTGAAAATTTTAGGAAAAAATTTTTTTTATCGATATCCCATATAAAACTATATCAGAATGTACATTTTTGAGTTTTAAATTAATATGATTATTTTCTTGATTGGCCCGAAATAAATTTTAAATAGAATCTACAAATTTTTTAATTGAAATTAATTTTTATTTATTTCTGTGTACATTAGAGTGGCACTTAAGAATTAAATTTTCGAATTTCAAAATGCGCGGGTCGGAATATTGTGTAGTTGCGTCTAAAAATGATTCTGTAAAAATTTCAGGAAATTCGAATAACTTTAACCCGTGTCGCATTGAGGTCAAAGTTTCGAGTTTTTGGGAAAAAGGACTATGATTTGAAAAAAAAAAAAATAAAAAAAAAAATTTTATGAAATTAATTAAAATATATTTTTTTTAATTAGCTTATACACAAAACTACTTGGAAAAAATTATGTCAACTTTCTATGACCTCATTAACCCGTTCAAAATTTTAAGCTGAAAATGACCATGAATTTATGGGGGTACTTCAAATGAGTATTTTCGATTTTTTAAAAATTTTATTAAACAAAATTATTTTATTCAACATTTCTATACAAGTCACTTTTAAAAAACAACCTAAAGATTAAATATTCAAAAAATTGGGGATATACATCGACTCAATCTTTTTTTGGAGCCGTTTGATTTTTGCTGATTTCAAGGAAATTAGAATTTTGTGTATATTTTTTTTTCCTGAAAATTTATTTTCGAATAAACTGACCAAATTTATATTGTTGGGTGCTTCATTTGATCAAAGTTATTCAGTTATGAACTTTTAACTTTATTGGACATCGTTAACCCATATTGGCAGGGGGGCAAATATGACCCAAGCAGCAAATTTGAAGATTGTTTCTAGAATTTTAAGAAATTTATTGTTTCAAAATCATTTTGGTGGTCTATTACATATTTATTTATAGTGTCCGACCGAATATTTGTCTTCGGCACTGGCCAAACGGCAATGTTCGGCCAGAATTCGGCTTCGGCCATATTTTTGACCGAATATGGCCGCATACCGAATAATTATAAAAAATAAGTAATCACGTGTTAAGAAATGTTTCTGTGGCAAAAACATTTTACAAAGTATTTTTGTCAATAAAAAAAGTATGCACTCTAAACAAAAAATGTTAACACCCAAAAAAAGAGATTTTATTCGTCTTTGCCAAATCTATTAATGTTTTTTTCTCATTTTTGTAAAAAAAAAAAAAATTGAGTGTAAATTTTTTTCGAGTGTATTTTTTTTAGTGTTATTTTTTTAAGTCATTTTTTTAAGTCAAAATTATTATTTATTCACAAAAACACTTTGTAAAATACTTTTGCCACAAAAACACTTTTTAACACGTGAGCAGTGTTGCCAAAATTTGGTTATCAAAAACGGCTAAATCCTTTTGAAAAAATGGCTAAAAAATGGCTAAAAAAAGGCTAAAATATATATTTTACTTTTTAAGAAAAACTAATGTAAATTCATATTTGTACCGTTTTTGATACAAATATTAAAATAAGGAGATCTTTTGTTACTGTTTTGGCATATTTTAGGTAAAATGAAGAGTGTTCAAAACACTTTTTGAATGATTTAAATATTTTATATATTTAAATTTTTTATAAAAATATATATAAAAATTTTGACTACAAAAAATTTATTTAATTAAAAAATCTTTTTTAGTTATTTTGGCTTAAAAAAACTTTTCAACACGTGAATTCGAGGGGAAACTTTTTACCCTTGGGACTGTTTTCGCTGTAACCTGACCAGAAGAATTGCTAAAATATATATGCCACGATTCAGCAATCAGCCTTCAAGTTAAGTTTTGGACGTTAGCGTATTTTTAAAAGACAGAGAAACGGGCATTGCTAGATCGTCTAAAATTTAGTATAATGTTCATGGTATGAATATGACAAAAATTGACGTGATTTCATTCCAGACTAGTGTTAATAAATACTCAAATATATGAAAAACAATACTAACTACTAACAAAACAATCTAACATTTAAAATCCTTCTGATGAAAATACAAAACAAAAGTGTTTGAAACCGGTTTGGGAATACCAGAAATGTCTATAATTTTAAAAAATTAAAATTTCTCTTACATTTTTCAACTTAAACCTTTATAACAAATAGTATTAGAGTCTGTGCTCGATCTGTATAAACTTAAAACCCAATTAATTCTCTATTTTAGTATAAAAAACACACTAAAAATTACTTTTTTACCGAAAACTCAAAAATGGCTAAAAAATTGCTAAAATATTTTCGAAAATGGCTAAAAAAAAACGGCTAAGAGCTAAATGCCTTTTTCTCCGGCTAAACGAGTTCAAAAGGAGCTAAATCTAGCCGGAAAATGGCTAAATTGGCAACACTGCACGTGAGTACACATTTTTATAATTATTCGGTATTTGGCCAAAAATGTGTTCAAAGCCGAATACTGGCCGAATACTGCTTTTTGGCAATTTCCGAAGCCGAATATATTATTGGACACTATAAATTAGTAGGTAATAAAACACCAAAATGATTTCAAAGCACTAAATTTTTTAAAATTCTGGAAAGAATCTTCAAATTTGCTGCTTGGGTCATATTTGCCCCCCTGCCAATATGGGTTAACGATGTCCAATAAAGTTAAAAGTTCATAACTGAATATTTTTGATCAAATGAAGCACCAAACACAATAAATTTGGTAAGTTTATTCGAAAATCAATTTTCAGGAAAAAAAAATATTCACAAAATTCTAATTTCCTTGAAATCCGCAAAAATCAAACGGCTCCAAAAAAAGATTGAGTCGATGTATATCCCCAATTTTTTGAATATTTAATCTTTAGGTTGTTTTTTAAAAGTGACTTGTATAGAAATGTTGAATAAAATAATTTTGTTTAATAAAATGTTTAAAAAATCGAAAATACTCATTTGAAGTACCCCCATAAATTCATGGTCATTTTCAGCTTAAAATTTTGAACGGGTTAATGAGGTCATAGAAAGTTGACATAATTTTTTCCAAGTAGTTTTGTGTATAAGCTAAATAAAAAAAATATGTTTTAATTAATTTCAAAAAATTATTTTTTTTTTATTTTTTATCAAATCATAGTCCATTTTCCTAAAAACTCGAAACTTTGACCTCAATGCGACACGGGTTAAAGTTATTCGAATTTCCTGAAATTTTTACACAATCATTTTTAGACGCAACTACACAATATTCTGACCCGCGCATTTTGAAATTCGAAAATTTTATTTTAAAGTGCTACTCTAGTGTACATATTTAATTGTTAGCTAGGGTTAAAGTTTTTTTCATATATTGGATAATATAAAATTTCATGAGGCTACAAAATTAAATGCAATATATATTTTTACTTACTTTTTAAACGAAGTAATGGATAAATTCAGAAATCAAATTCAGAAGCAGCATTGAAAGATTAATCGAAACCGTGTGGTCAGATCCCTGATGTATCGCAACCCCTAGGGAGTCGCGACCCACCATTTGAGAACCATTGTTTTAAACTATAGTACACAATTTTGCAAGCCACAAAAGAAAAACGAAGAAGACAATATAAAACAAGTAAGAAAATTATAGTCGGTCAAGACCGACCATATAATACCCTACACCAGAGTTTCCCGGAAAATGGGTCCCAAGTTCAAACATGGACTGATTAGATCTATATTTTGTCAAATCTTTAATAAGTGTAAAAAGCACTCACTAATAAAATTTGAGTGGAATAGGCTTCTTTTTGTTGACATTAAATCGCTTCAACTGAATATCGGGGGAAATTTCCACATGGGACCTAAGTCCAAAAATGGTCCGATGATAATCAGATTTGATAAGGTTATTAAAGAACGCGTTTAACATACACAAACTGAATTTTAATTAAATATTTTCTATTTTCATGAAATTTGAGAGATTTATGTGAAAATCGGGAAGGTGGTTTGTATGGGGGCTACAAGAAGAACTAGTCCGATTTCTTTAAAATCCGGAATGTTGATTTGTGTGGATAAAACATGATTACCTGGCAAATTTCGAAAAGATACCTATTAAAATGCGGCTATTAGAGTCATTTGAGCCAAAACTAAAGAGGACCTTTGTATGGGGGCTAGGTCTAAATATGGACCGATTTTTTCCAATTTCAATAGGCTTCGTCCTTGGGCCAAAAGAGGCTTAAGTTTCAAATTTCAAGTCAATTGATTAAGAATTGCGACCTGTATCGTGTTTACACCGTTTACATGGACAGACAGACGGACGGACGGACGGACGGACGGACGGACGGACGGACATCGCTAAATCGACTCAAAAAGTGATTCTAAGTCGATCGGTATACTTAAAAGTGGGTCTAGGACCAATATTTCGGGTAGTTACAAACATCAGCACAAACTCATTATACCCTGTACCACAGTGTGGTGTAGGGTATAACAAAAGGATTAAAAAGTTTTTGGCTTACAATGCTGCCAAAAATAATAAACAACACAAAAAGTTGATACGCAGTAAATTCATTTCAATGTATTTAAACTAAAAAAAACACAAAATTATTGCACATTTAGAAGTCTTATGTATTTCAAAAAATAACAAAAAAGAATGGGGTGGTGAAAAGGATTCAAGTTGACATTGAAAGGGAAAACTACTCGATAAAAAAAGAAGACATAACACAGGAGGCAGGGAAATACCTTTAAGGGAGTCACAATGGGCCTTATGGCCTTCGAGTTAATTCGCCAAATTGGCGAACGCCCATCCAACCTAACCTATTAAAGGAGGTAGTTAACTGCTATTGAATGGATTTAAGTCGGCCTTGCCGAATATATTTATACCCTTAACAATGTACACAAGACTATTTAAAAAAAATTAATAAAAAAACTTTCCGCAGATTAAAATGTATGTTAAAAAAAAAACAAAAACCCGCGAAAAAAAATTTGTTTTCTTAAAAATATGTTTGTTCTTGTTCAAATACCATTCGGCAAGAAGTTCAGCCAGCTGCCGAATTAAAGCATTTTGGTTTTTTAAGGTTATGTGGAATAAACCAAAATTTTCGAGGTGTCCTTACATTTTCGTTCATAACTTTTGAGCTGCTAAACCGATTTCGCTTTAATGCAATACCAAACAAAATTTGTAAAGTTTCAGTCATACCCAGGGGCGTATCCAGGATTTTGTTTCGGTGGGGGCCCAACATTTTTTTCAATTTTTTTTTTACAAAAAATTTACATAACAGCACATGTTTAAGAATTTTTCTCGATCGTTTTCTTGAACTGAATGTAACACAATCAGATTCTTCATTTTTGTGTAAGTTTAAAACTGTTGGGGGAAAAAAAATTTTGAGACTTACGCCTTTTTTTAAAGTGTGAATTGTATCAGATGCTGATACATTTTTACAAAGAATATTATCAGAATCTGATTTTTTTTTTTCAAAGAAAAGTCTAAGATTCTATGACATTTTCTAGTTAAGACAGTTTTTGTTATAGAAAAAGTCAAAGACTCTATATCATATTTCCAATGGAAAACGTTTCTCGGGGAAAAGTCATGTTAGAAAATGATTCTATAAACATATTCATAAAATACTTTTTCCCAGAATCTGAGATATTTCTAGTCTAGCACATTTTCCCAGATTCAGAAACATTCTAGAGACCTTTTTAAAAAGAAAACAGTGAGACCTTTAAAAGAGACCTTTTTAAAAAGAAAACAGTGTAAAAAAAGCCTTAGATTCTAAAACCTTTTTCCGAAAGAAAACTTCTCGGATTCTGAGAACATTTTCCTATAGAAAAAGTCTAAAATTCTTATACATTTTTCCTATAGAAAAAGTCACAGATTCTTAGACAATTTTCCTATAGAAAAAGTTCCAAATTCTGAGACATTTTTCCTATAGGAAATGTCTCAGATTCTCAGACATTTTTTCTACATAAAATTTCTTAGATTCTGAGACATTTTTTCTATCGAAAATGTCTCAGATGCATAAACACTTTTCCTATAAAAAAGTCCAAATTCTTAGACATTTTCCTATAGAACAAGTCTCAGATACTGAACATTTTGCCTATAGGAAATTGTCAGATTCTGAAAAATTTTTCATATAGAAAAAGCCTCAGATTCTGAGACATTTTTCCTAAAGAAAAAGTCACAGATTCTGAAATATTTTTCCCATACAAAAATACTGAGATTCTGAGACATTATTCGTATAGAAAAAGATATTTTTACAATAGAAAAAGTCTCAGATTTTGACCATTTTTCTATACAAAAAGTCTCAGCTTGTGTCTCTGAGATATTTTTCCTATACACTAAATCTTAGGTTTTGAGATAATTTTCCTTAAGAAAAATTCGTTGATTCTGAGACATTTTTCGTAAAAAAGGTATAAGATTCTGAGATATTTTCCTAGATTTTAAAAAAATTCAGAGAAATTATTCCTTTAGAAAGTTCTCAGATTCTAAAACATTTTTCATAAAGAAAAGCCTCAGATTCTAAGAATTTTTTTATAGAAAAAATCTAAGATTTTGAGACATTTTTCAGATTCAGATACATTATTCCTATAGAAAGTTCTCAGATTCTGAAACATTTTTCATATAGAAAAGCCTCAGATTCTGAGAATTTTTTATAGAAAAAGTCTCGGATTCTGAGACATTTTTCCTATAGAAAAAGTCTTAGATTCTGAGAAAAGAGCCAATATTTTAAGACCATAGTCCTATAGAAAAAGTCTTAGATTCTCAGACATTTTTCTTATAGAAAGTTTTAGATTCTGAGACATTTTTTTTTAGAAAAGTGTAAGATTCTGAGACATTTTTTTTAAGAAATAGTCTCGTTTTGAGACATTGTTCGAAAAGACAAAGTCGCATTGTAAGATTTGACTTCATTTTACTTACAATTAGGTTCATTTTTTGTGTACATAAAACTCCAGGTTCTAAGATATTTTTTCTTTCGAATCTTAAGTTGAAAAGTTTCAAATTCTAAAGGCCTCTACAGACGATTCAATATTATGCACAATCTGCATGTATTTTTTTCAGTACAATATTTTATACAGTATTTTTATGTATGCCTTTTGTGGGTAAACGTCAAAAATATTGTGCATAATATTGCGTCGTCTGTAGGTACCTTAAGTAAAAATTTTCAGATTTTGAGATTTTTTTTTTGACAGAAAAATGTTTAGTTTCAAAAAAATTTTCTCAAAAAAATTTCTTAATGTTTTTCGATCTTTTTTAAGAAGTTTTTTAATGTTGTACTTGTTATTTGATATTAAATCCTGAAATTTGTGAAATCATTTCCCCTGTATACGCCACTGGTCATACCTGAGTAATATTTTGGCCATTTTAACAGGCAGAAACACAGACATCGCCAGAATATCTTAAAATCGATCACTGATCAATAACAAACACAAGTACATACTTATATTAATAATACACATGAGTTACAAACGAAATGAAAAACATATATGACGCATTCCACACTAAATGTTCAGCGAAGAAAAACATGTATCCTAGGGTGGCCCAAAATTCCTTTTGCTTCGCTACAGGTCAACGTACCTCAAAAAATGAAAGATGCCATCGTAACTAATATTTTGCGCCAAATTGCAGCACCCTACGACGATTAGAAGGGGATGCTAACTGATCACATGTGTTTGCAACCTCCGAAGAAATCTGAAAAAAAAAATGTTTGCAATCCTAAAAATAACTACATGGAATGGTAGCATAACAAGAGCACATAATTCACGTATGGCCATTTTGTCAAAAGATTGCTTACAAAGGACAATAATGACCTTTTAGTTTCAATTCGGAAAAAACAAAAAAAAATTTTTTTTGACATTATACTCAAATTAAAGATATTTGTATCACCTTTCAAATGAACTTTATCGCAACTTAATGGCCCGCATAGTTTTTGAGTTATAGCGGTTTTAGTGAAATGCAGGTTTCGCTTTGTTGAATATCTTTTTTTTTTTTGTTTGAGGACAATCTTTGGACAAAATGGCTATATGTGAATTATGTGCTCTTGTTACGCTACCATTCCATATAGTTATTTTTAAGATTGCAATAAAAAAATTTTTAAGATTTCTTTGGAGGTAGCAAACACATATGATTAGTTAGCATCCCCACCCAATTGTTTTAGGGTGCTGAAATTTGGCGCAAATTGTTTGTTACGATGCCATCTATCATATTTTGAGGTACGTTGAGTTGTAAGTTATACTTGGTATTTTTCTGAATAGGTTGTATTGATAGCCTTATGTGGAACTAAGAAAATTTCGTTTTTGGTTTTCATTTTTACATGTTGCACACTGGGCCGAGATGGTAGTTTTTTTGGCCAAAACTAAAATAAACAAAATTATTAAATTAAAAAAAGCGAATGCACTATTGTATTAAGTGTGACTTGCTGCACCTTGTCTGTAATTTTTGTAAAAATCGGTACACCCATTCTCTTGGAATGATCCATCAAAGATAAAATATGTATGCTTAAATCTCCATATACCGTAATCAAAAAAGCTAGCAAATTTATACATTATTAAGATGGGACCTTGTTTTTTTTTTGGGATTAATTTATTTGACAAAGGGAAGTACAACATGTAAATGGGTATGAACAGCTCTTTTTCCCAATTTTTTTTTTTTTGATGATTTTTGATATTTTTATATAAATTTTGAAAAATTGTTCCATTTGATATAGTTGTTCCAAAATGTTCCGCGACATAATCCAAAAGTTAGGATGTCAAAATGTTCGTTGGTTTACTAGCTTTCAGACTGACCTGCCCACTTTTGCCCGTTTTTTCATCTGCGTATCAATAGAAAGGGAGATGAACCAGTCTAAAGTTGTTAAAATGAGCCTTTTTTATTGAATTAAATTAATTTTATGAATTAACAATTTTCAAGTTTTTCCTAAAGTACATACATAGTGTTTTTCTATATTAATACGGGATAAAATGAAACCCGGTTACCCAAAAACCCGAATACAAAAAAAAACCGGTTACGAGAAAAAACCGGTTACACGGAAAATATTTTTTTTATCGTATTAAAATTTGTTTTTAATACATTGAAAAAAAAAATAATTACCCGGTTAGGCGGTCCTGACAGCTTTTTGAAAGAGTGTGGAACTTTTGATAACGATGGGTTAAAAAAAGTGTTTTTTTAAACGGGTTTTCAAAAAAAAAAATTATTTTTTTAATTTTTTTCTAAATTTTATTTCCATTACATTTTTTAAAACGGGCACAAGCTGGCAACTACTATTATGGAAAGTGTGGATAGGAAGAATAATTCTGGCCCAGACAGTTTTTTGAAAGGGCGTGGAACTTTTGATAACGATGAGTTTAAAAAAAGGGGTTTAAATAAAAAAATATTTTATTTTTTCAAATTTTTAATATTTCAATAACATTTGCCTAAACGGGCACAAGCGGGCAACATTTTTAGATAGAAGGGATAAAAAGGAAAATTTTGGCCCAGACAGTTTATTGAAAGGGAGTGGAACTTTTGATAACGATGGGCTTAAAAACGGGGTTTACAAAAAAAAATCAGATTTTTATAAACTCTTATTTCAATTAAATTTTTGAAATCGGGCACAAGCGGGAAATTTTTTTGGAAAGTGCAAATAAAAAGGATAATTCTGGCCCAAACAGTTTTTTGAAAGGGCGTGGAACTTCTGTTCACAATGAGTTTTAAAAAAGGGGGTTTTCACAAACATTTTTTTATTTTTTTTTAAATTTTTGGTATTTTAATCTCATTTGTGTAAACAGGCACAAGCGGGTAAGTTTTTTGTAAGGTGGGGTTAAAAAGGCTAATTCTGGCCCAGACAGTTTTTTGAAAGAGCGTGGAACTTTTGATGAGTTTAAAAAGGGGGGTTTCAGAAAAAAAAACTAATTTTTTCAATTTTTTATTAGCCCTTATTAGAGGTAAATTTTTTTTTTGAAAACGGGCACAGACGAGTAACTTTTTTGGAAAGTGCTGATAAAAAGGGCAATTCTGGCCTAGACAGTTTTTTGAATGGGCATGGAACTTTTAATGACGATAACTTTAAAAAGAGGGTTTTTAAAAAAAGACAAATTTTTTCCAATTTTTCATAAACTTGTTTCAATTTAATTTTTGAAAACGGGCACAAGCGGAAAAGTTTTTTGGAAAGTGGGGATAAAAAGGATAATTCTGGCCCAGACAGTTTTTTGAAAGAGCGTGGAACTTTTGATGAGTTTAAAAAGGGAGTTTTCAGAAAAAAAAAAAATATTTTTCCAATTTTTTATTAGCCCTTATTAGAAGTAAATTTTTGAAAACGGGCACAGGCGGGCAACTTTTTTGGAAAGTGCTGATAAAAAGGGTAATTCTGGCCCAGACAGTTTTCTGAAAGGGCGTGGAACTTTTTATGACAATGAGTTTATAAAGAGGGTTTTCAAAAAAAATGTTTTTTAAATTTTTTATAAGCTCATTTTTCAATTCAATTTTTGAAAACGGGCACAAGCGGGTAACTTTTTTGGAAAGTGCTGATACAAAGGATAATTCTGGTCCAGACAGTTTTTTGAAAGGCCGTGGAACTTTCCATAACGATGAGTTCTTAAAAGGGGGTTTTCAAAAATGAAATAATTTTTTTCATTTTTTTATAAATTTTATTTAAATTCCATTTTAGAAAACGGGCACAAGCGGGCAACTTTTTTGGAAAGTGTGGATAGAAAGGATAATTCTGGCCCAGACAGTTTTTTAAAAGGGCGTGGAACTTTTGATAACGATGAGTATAAAAAGGGGGTTTTCAAAACAAAAACAATTTTTTTTTCAATTTTTTATAAACTTTTTTTCAATTATATTTCGGAAAAAGGTATATTCACGTGATTTAAATGAAAATCATTCACGCTCACGCGTGAATCACGCTATTTTTAAACTTGTTTTTCAATTCAATTTTTAAAAACTTTTATATCACGTGATTTAAGTGAAAATCACTCACTCTCACGCGTGAATCACGTTGTTTTTTGAGTCACGAAAATCACGGGACCAGAGACCATCTCCAATTCGAAAACATAAACAAAAGACATGTGTCTCTTCATTTGTTTCATCTATAACATCTGTAAATTTTATTAAAAATTTAGTGTCCACCCTGAAACAGTTTCCTTGTAGGTCCGATTCCAAAAAGTTTCAAGTCACTTATTTATTACCCTAATATAGGCTTATATTCTGAATTTCAACAAAATCGATTAACATTTACGACCTGTAGAGACTTTTGGCCAAAAAACCTACCATCTCGGCCCAGTGTGTGTTGGAGGGAATAAAAGATTCGGCACAGCCGAATTTAACACTATCACTTGTTGTTTTTTAATTTTTTTTAAATGTTTGTCAATCCACATACAAAAATCGGAAATGCCTTTTTGGTTTTTTTTCCAAGAAAATCGCATCTTACTCATACGCTATGTTGAAACAAGAAAATTACAAAACTGTTATGAAATTCAATATTCAAATGCGATTTTCTCGAAAAAAAAAACCGAAAAACGCATTTCTGATTTTTATTGTGTGAATAAAGAAACATCCCCTGCAAGCATATGGAAGAAATATACCTAGAAGAAATTGCGGCAATATCTTCTTTTTATCGTAATAAAAATTCATCAATGTAGTATTTTTGAAAGTCTTCCTTTTATCATTTCGATGATATTTTGGCAATTTTTTAAAAAATAAATATTTTGTTGTCTTTTAAAAAGTAGTCAATCAAAATCGCCAAATTATCAAAAATGTATCTCCTAGGTGATTTTTCTCCTGCGCGATAAATAAACGATATCTTCCTCTTATCATACGGATGTAAAAAATACGAAATCAATACTTTTTATTTATTGTCAAAAATATTTTTTATTTCGATTTTCATTGTTTTTTCGTAATAAATCAACAAAAAATCATAAAAATTTGTGATAAGAGGTAAGTAGTGTTTATAAAAAACCAACATTTTGGAAAACCGGTTTCTCGGTTAACCGAAAATCAGCTTTTTCGGTTAACCGGTTTTCTCGGTTAAACCGGAATAAAAAAAACCGGTTAACCGGTTTTTTTTCTTTAACTAAAAAAACTAAAAAATACTTGAAAATAGCTTATTTTTATTAAATAATAAAGCGAATATAGCTTAAGTTAACATATTTGTTTCTTTCAGCAAGGTTTGCAACTATTACGCTATAAAAAAGCGATAGGTAAATAATGTACTTTAATTGACCATATTCACTAGAACTTCAATTTAATTTGTACTGGTTTTATTTAGAAAAATACATTTATTCGTTATAAGTAAATTGCAGTTCCGAATTTTATTTTTATTTTCTTTTATAGACAATTTCGCCATTAACAGGGATTTTAGTATCTGGTTAACAGTCACTTATTAAGTTTTTCATGAAATGTTAAAAAAACGCTTACAACGGTGAGTATTTCAAATTTTTATCAGTTTCAGAATAAAATTCCTATTTAGAAAATTGTTTCTTGCAGACAAAAAATATTTTAGACGTTCTTTCTCGCGGATTTTTAATGTGTTTTCAACAAAATTTTGAAAATATCATAAAAAAATAAGTGTAAACCCTAATATTTGCGAAAATATTCCGTTTTGAATGTATTTAAAAAACCGGTTAACCGACAGAAAAAAAACGGTTTTCGGTGCACCGGAAATCTTCAATTCCGGTTAACCGGTCCTGCAAATTTTCAACAACTCAATGTGCCATTTTTAAAGAAGATAATCAATGTCATCACTATCGTTTGTAAAATATCTTCTTTAATTTGAATAATAAACATACTTTTATCTCCTATGAGAAAAAATGGCAACATCCTCTTCTTATCTTCTAGGTAAAATTTGAGTGATATCTTCAATTTATCTTCCAAATGATTATCTGGCAATATTGCGTATTTATCCTCCAAAAGAATTGCCTTCGTATCTCCTGGACGCATCGCTTTCGGGACACGACTTGTACTCACGGGTGTTTCTTCCGCAATACGAAGAAGATATCCCCCCAATACAATTTATCTTCCAGGCGATACGCTAGCGTATCTTCTTCGTTTCGAAATGCTTGCAGGGTTTGAACAAAAAATAAAAAATTAAAAAATGCGGCCAGCTTTTTGATAAATTTACTTTTTAAAAAATGGAATATTCCAGAACGGGTTCTGAAAATTTCCCAAAATAAAAATTTTTAATATATAGCCCATGAAAAAAAAATATACAAGAATGTAAAAATACATGTGTCTGCAATTCCAGACTATGTGGTCACTCCCTGGCGACATATAAAAGAGACAAGTTTGTTGCAAAATTGGTTGAGGTGAAATTAAGATTACTAACGGCTGAATTGTATTGCTATAATTGTTATGTCTCTCTGTCGAAAACTATTAATATGTAAGTCAAGCAGTAATGAATAAAAAACGAATATTTAAAAAAAAAAGCAGTAGTGTTAATGGTATGACAAATATCCATGGTTCAATTCCAGGCTGGAGATATCACATTTTACCTCATTTTTGGTGACTCCGGGGCAGGTGTAAGGTTTTTTGTGTTGGCGAGTAGGTGTAAAAATTTACAAAAAGCCCCACAACTGCCCCCGGAGGCGCCCAAAAAAGAGGTCCATACGAAAACAACATTTTTATAAAAAATTTCTCCAAACGCTCTAACTGTCCCAAGGGTTCCTCTAAGGGAGTCAAATGTATGGCCGACCCCAAATGGTTTTTCAGAACATACCCACTCACTATCTTCAAGCCTTTGGGTGGTCCCCTACAATGCCTTTTATTTTTTACAACTTTATTTTATTGAATCCGCTCCTACCGCACCAAAGGGGCCTCCAATCTCAATTTCATAAGGGGGTATCCATGCAATATTTCATGATAGTATGGGAATAGGCTATATCTCATGAAATAGATAATATCTTATGGAATGGATGATACATATTTTTTGCGTAATTCTGTCTTTTGATGAAATTTATTTCATTTGACCATTTTGTAAAATATGCGCCTCCAGTGGCGTATACAGGGGGGGGGCCCGGGCCCCCCGAAATGATTTCACGAATTTCAGGATTCGGTATCAAATAACAAGTACAATATTAAAAAACTTCTTAAGAAAATTCGAAAAACAAGAATCCAAAATTTTTGGAAGAAAAATGTTTTGAAATTAAAAATTTTTCTGTTAAAATAATCTCCAAGTCTGAAAATTTTTCTTAGAATTTGAAACTTTTCAACTTAAGATTCTAATGAAACCTGAAGCTTTATGTACACAAAAAATTTACCTAATTGTAAGTAAATTGTAGTCAAATATTAAAATGCGTCTTTGTCTTTTAGAAAAATGTGTCAGAACGAGCCTATTTCATAAAAAAAATACCTCAGAATCTAAAACTTTCTATAAGAAAAATGTCTGAGAATCTCTGACTTTTTCTATAAGAATAATGTCTTAAGATATTAGCCTTTTTCTCAGAATCTGAGACTTTTTCTATAAAAAATTATTTTCTATATAAAAAATGTTTCAGAATCTGAGAACTTTCCATAGGAATAATGTCTGTAAATCTAAAAAATGTCACAAAATCTGAGATTTTTGTTTTACAATCTGAGAACTTTCTATAGGAATAATGTCTCTGAATCTGAGAATTTTTCTTACAATCTAGAAAAAATTTCTCACAATCTTATATTTTTTTTTACGAAAAATGTCTCAGAATCAACGAATTTTTGTTAAGGAAAATTATCTCAAAATCTAAGATTTTGTGTATAGGAAAAATGTCTCAGAGATACAAGCTGAGACTTTTTGTATTGAAAAATGCTCTAAATCTGAGACTTTTTCTATTGTAAAAATATCTTTTTCTATATAATATGTATAATAATGTCTCAGAATCTGAGTATATTTCTATGGAAAAAATATTTCAGAATCTGAGACTTTTTCTTTAGGAAAATGTCTCAGAATCTGAGGCTTTTTCTTTATGAAAAATGTTTCAGAATCTGCCAATTTCCTATAGGCAAAAGGTCTCAGAATCTGAGACTTGTTCTATAGGAAAATGTCTAAGAATTTAAGACTTTTTCTATAGGAAAAGTGTTTAGTTAAGCATCTGAGACTTTTTCGATAGGAAAAATGTTTCAGAATCTAAGAAATTTTCTGTATAAAAAATGTCTGAGGATCTGATACATTTTCTATAGGAAAAATGTCAAAGAATCTGAGACTTTTTCTATAGGAAAAATGTCGAAGAATCTGAGACGTTTTCTATAAGAATCTGAGACTTTCTATAGGAAAAATGTCTAAGAATTAGAAAATCTTTCTATAGGAAAAAAGTCTAAATATCTTTGACTTTTTTTATAGGAAAATTTTCTCAGAATCCGAGAGTTTTTCTTTAGGAAAAAGATTTTAGAATCTATGACTTTTTTATACGGTTTTCTTTTTAAAAAGGTCTCAGAATGTGAATTATTTTTCTTATATGTTTCAGAATCTCAGATTCTGGGAAAATGTCTTACAATCGGAGTCTTTTCTTTTGGAAAAGTATTTTATGAATATGTTTATAGAATCATTTTCTAAAGTGACTTTTCCCCGAGAAACGTTTTCCTTTGGAAATATGATTTAGAGTCTTTGACTTTTTCTATAATAAAAACTGTCTTAACTGGAAATTGTCATAGAATCTTAGACTTTTCTTTGAAAACAAATTCAGATGCTGATAGTCTTCTTTGTAAAAATGTATCTGCATCTGATAAAATTCACAATATAAAAAAAGGCTTGTTTCTCAAAAAATTTTAAAATATAAAACAATTTTAATTTTTTCCCCCCAACAGTTTTAAACTTACACACAAATGAAGAATCTGATTGTGTTACATTCAGTTTAAGGAAAAGATCAAGAAAAATTCTAAAACATGTGCTGTTATATAAATTTTTTGTAAAAAAAAAAATTAAAAAATGTTGGGCCCCCACCGAAATAAAATCCTGGATACGCCCCTGTGCGCCTCTCCAGGAGTGGATGAAACGATAGAACTTTGTCACTGTCCAGCGGTGGCAAGGAGTCACCTATCGATTACTGGTCAGATAATATTTTATAGTTTGGAGAATATAACGCGAATGGATCTTAGAATATTAAAAAGATTCGCAATGACTTTGAATATGTTTAACTTGTGCCGCTTGCGAAAAAAAGTTTTGTAGTATCGCTATGGACCAAGAGCTCTATGCGTGGTGTAAATCGGACACCGCCACCCTAAGCAAACCTACTGCTGACCGTCCCTTTATAAAATTGCTGATATCTTCACACAATTTTCCAAATGACCCCAAGGGCAAGTCAGCAGTTGCCTAAAAGCATTGTTGACTGACCAATTGTGGACTTGTCCTTTCATAAAGAGATGGTCAGCAGTATATCAGCGGTGACTTTTTTTTTACCAACTGGGACGAATTTAATAAAATATACTTTTTTTTTAAATATTATCTTACATTTATATTCATATACGTACTTATGCATTTCAAACAAAGAAATAATATTCTGGATTAAAAACTTAAAAGGGGATTAAAATCTATACCCGAGTAAAAATTTTTATATGATGCAATATATAATGATATGTAACACAATATATACTTATACGCAATTTAATCCGAATAATGGTGGATGTTTTTGCATTAAAAAAGATCAACTTGTATAAAATATGATTTGATTTCATCCGAGTTTTGACCAGACATTGCCATATATTGGTGGATCTAATTAGATCTAATTGCATAAAAACATATAAAATCCTGGTGTTTTTTGGTTTGGATTGAGATACACCACAGGTCAACGATACATTCACCAAACATAATTTTCTAAAACAAAAAAATGTTTGGGTACGCTTCGAACCAGATAGGTGATATACATAACCCTAACAAGGAAATGTTTAGGAACATTTAAAAAAGTTTCTTATACTTTGCCTAAAAAACTTAGAAAATTTTTGGTTAATTGGAAACATATATAGTTTTATATGGAACAGAATGAGCTATATATAATTTTATGTTAAATTATACAGAAAATCAAATTTTGTATTGATCCTCATATAATTTTATATAATTGTATCAACCGTGCACCTTTTAATCCGAATCATGATTAAATTATATATAACTACATATGACTGCATTTAAAAAAATTAGAAAATATCGCACGCGATGTATCATCATATATGATTTATTATGTTTGCATCAAGTTATATATTGTTATATGTGATTATTTTTACTCGGGTAGACCACAAACCATTTTACAATTTTTATTTTTTTGTGTTTGCCAAAAAATCAACTATTGCTCAGAATTACGTATGACTTCATGCATTTATTTTAAAGTTCTTTTAAATTAATTTTATAACATTTGAAATTTAACAATCCCCCTTAAGGAAAGAGAATTCTATAAGAAAGTATCCCTTACAAAAGATGTATGAGTTAATGGGTCATTGCCTTTATACAATACACAAGTGGTAGGGAATTACCACAAGTCAGATTTTGTTTTTGTTTTCTTATTTCTATGTATGAATTCTATACAAGCTGTTTTCAATATTGGCTAATAAAATGTTAATAAACGAGTATGATTTCTTTTTTTTTTTTTGTGATATTTTATACAATCACCTTAACAAAACTTTTACCATTGACGACGACAGTTAATGCCTATTCATAAGCAGCAACAAATAAATTTTAAGGGTAGTGAGGCAAATTGTCATTGTCACAATCACCACCCTCACAAACATCACTACCACTTGTTTTTTTTACCCCTCAATGTATTAACCTATAGTCAGTAGTTATAAGGAACTTTAGTCTTAACATTTTTAGATTTTTAAGTCCTATTTTTTTTAGATTCTTACACACTTATACTACTTGATTTATTTTGCATACACTCAAAAAAATACGTTAGTAGATTTACTAATTTTTTTTTGCTAATGCTACTTAGCTAACTTTTAGCAAATTTTTAGTTGAGATTAGCATGTTAGCAAAAAATTCTTGTAAACTTCATTTAGCACATTAGCAATTTTAAACAAACTTTGAACTAATTTCTTTTGCTAAATTTGAAATTGAGTTGACAACATTTTTACAAGATTTTTTGCTAACATTAGCAAAAATAAATGGTAAATTTTTTTTTATTTTCCGAAAACTTAAAGTGGCGCTATCTCGGAAACTAAGCCAGATAGAGCAAAATGGAGGGCATTTTTGGTTCTTAGAATATCCATACTTGCGCGGGTCCTGTTCACATGTCTGGACCCTAATGGGACCTAACTTTGGATCCAAAAAAAAATAGCTTTCCCGAAAATTTTAAAATGCTCATATCTCGGTAAATATTGCCGACACAACAAAAAGTCCAAAAGAATTTTTGTAGCTCTCAACACGTAGAACAAGACCGCAAAATAAAAGCTCTCCGAGTAATATTTTTGAAGTTATCGAGTTTTTTAATTCTCAAGACCCCAGTCTTCTTCTTCTTTATTTGCCTATTCGTTTTTCGAATGTTAGCGACCAATACAATTACATTTCATATTATTTTCTAATAATGTCATAAAAGTTTTACTATTTCGGAAAATGTTTCCCGATTTCTCGCCTCACTCAACAGATTGCCTGCGTCACGGATACCAGTCCACGCTTGTATGTTATTAAGCCACGTTAATTCTTTTCTTCCTCTACTAAGCTTTCCTTCAATGTTTGTTCGTGTAATTACTTGTAACAGTTTGTATTTTGGATTTCTCATAATGTGGCCTAAGTACGCTGTTTTACGTTTCTTAATGGTTAGTAAAAGCTCTCTATTTCGATGTATTCGTCTCAGTACTTCGCCGTTTGATACAAAGTGGGTCCATGGTATTTTGAGAATTCGTCGATAGATCCACATTTCAAAGGCTTCGATCTTCTTTACATCAGCTGCTTTTATGGTCCATACTTCCATTGCATAAAGAAGAACAGACCATACATAGGTCTTGACAAATCGTATTTTTGTGTCAATATTAATGTCGTGACTGGTTAAAACTTTTTTATACTTAAAAAATGCGTCTCTTGCCATTTCAATACGACATCTTATTTCTTTTGAACTATCCCACTGGTCAGTAATTGTAACCCCAAGGTATTTAAAACTATGAACTCTGTCAACGTAGGAGTTTTGTATTTTTAATGTTGTGTTGTGGGTATTTTTCTTACTAACAATCATATATTTTGTTTTTCGTATATTAATCTTAAGGCCGTATTTTTCACTATATGCAGTCAGTTTGTCCAGCAGATGTTGGAGTCCAAAGATACTTTCAGCCAGTACGGTAGTGTCATCAGCATATCTTATATTGTTATGAAATATTCCGTTTATATATATTCCTTTACGAACGTTGCTGATGGACTCTTGGAAAATTCTTTCAGAGTAGATGTTAAATAGAAGAGGGGACAGTATACAACCTTGTCTGACCCCTTTAGATATTGCTATACTGTCTGTCATCTCGCCGTTGACATTTACTTGTGCTGTTTGATGCCAATACAGGCTTCTAATTAGAATTAGAATTTCCATCAGTTTGTCATGTTGCACAGTGTCGAACGCTTTTTCGTAGTCAATGAAGCATAAGAAAACATCCTTCTGTACATTTCTGCATTTCTGAACTAATATCTGTAAAGAAAAAAGTGCTTCGCCCAGTGATCCCCTAAAATCACTTATCTCAAAAACTAAGCAAGGTAGAGCGAAACGGACACAAATTTTGGATCAAAAACTATGACGATTTTTAAGGAACCCAACTAGGTCTAGGCCCATCGGGGTCTGGACCTATTGGGTCCGAACCCAATGTGGTCCTCAAATGTGTATGAACTAAGTTGAAATAAAAATTATTTCAGTAAACTAATTTTTAGCAAAACGCTTTTGCTAACTTTACCAAAAAAATAGTGGGTAAAAAATCACCAAATTTCCTTGTAGGTTTACAAGCTTTTTTTGCTAACTTTACAGTTTTTTTTTGAGTGTAGAAGATCATCTTTAGAAGTGTGCAAGGTTTTTGGAAAAATTTAACAAATTAAAACTTCCAGGAAACTCTTTGAGCAGAGTGTACATAAAACACTTGTGCAAATGGGATCCTTCTTGTACACTTAAAGATATTTAAAATAATAAAATTGGTATTTGTGCAATTAAGTCTATTGGATAACTTGAAAAATTCTGACTGCGGAAGTGAATGTTTCTGTATTTATTTGCTTAATGTTAGTCATAAAATTAGTAAGTATGTAGTTGTCCATTGGAATATTGAATAAATAGAATTAAAGTTAATTAATGTTTATCTTTATTGTCATTTAAAATGCTTTTTCCAAATCTGATGCTGTTTTTTTTATGAAAAATTGGATGTAAATTGATATTTTTTGTTACCCAAAAGTAATTCTAAAAACGATTTTTTGTTCAGATATTTCTTTTAAAAAAAAAATTCTGGTTCAAAATAAGTTTTAGATTTGATGTATTCTCCTACACTGAAGAAAAAATTACCAATTTTAAAGCATGTTGAACTTAATTTAAGAAACGAAGGGGATGCGAGGGCTCCAAAGAAATTACTTGTTATTCTAAGAAAATTTTTTCCTCAAAAATAGTAATGCATTTACTTAAATATAACTTAAAATTAAGTAAAATTGTACTTAATATAAGTTTAATACTTTTTATCCAGAGGAAAAATATTTTTTTAAAATAAGTAAAAATTTCCTTAGAATTACGGATTCTGTGGACCCTATGGGTTCCCAATGTGAGAGCCCTACGGGGCTCCAATATATGGGGTCCGTACATGAGTATACAGTGGGCGACAATACATTGGAAACTTTTTTATAGTAGATAAAATTTGTTAAAGACAAAGTTAACAATACTAAACGTTATTGTTATCAAACGAGTATTATTTAAATAAATGTTTTGTAGGTAATTTCTCCAGCTTTAATTAAAGCTTAATAGCGTCCAGATTGGGTAAATAATGAATGTATTACGAGGGTCGATGTGGAAAATGAAATAATTTATAGACATTTTTCAGAACATTTTTAAAAAATATTTCTGAGTAGATTTTTTCCAAGTTAAAACATTAGAAATTTAAAAAAAGGTCCAGTTGTTTCTATTCAGTGATCAAATAATTTTTCCAACAACCCAAACAAACAGTGGAATTTTTTAAGTACAGTAGCAAAAATCCACATTTTTTGACCTCCAATTGTTATGATCACCAATTTTTGTAAACAAAGAAAAATTTAAATTATTTTAATATGTCCTTAGCATACACTTGGGTGTACTTAAATTAATAAACAATAACATATTTTCTTTGTTTACAAAAAATTGGTGGGCAAAAGAATTGGAGGTCAAAAAATGTGAATTTTTCTACTGTACTTAAAAAATTCCACTGTTTGTTTGGGTTATTGGGAAAATTACGTGATCACTGAGTAAAAACAACTGGACCTTTTTTAAAATTTCTAGTGTTTTAACTTGTAAAAAATCGACATAGAAATATTTTTTAAAAATGTTCTTAAAAATGTCTATAAATTATATCATTTTCCACATCGACCCTCGTAACACATTCCTTATTTACTCAATCTGGACGCTATTAAGCTTAAATTAAAGCTTGATAAATTACCTACATAACATATTTTTAAATAATACTCGGTTGATAATAATAACATTTAGTATTGTTAACTTTGTCTTTAACAAATTTCATCTACTATAAAAAAGTTTCCAATGTATTGTCACCCACTGTATGTATACACTATTATAGGGTCACTAGTGATTTTGATCCAAAATTTTGGTCAGATAGAGCATCTTGCTTAGTTTTCCAGACATGGGAATGGGGTGTTGAGAAATTTGATATTGAAATACCGATCGACTCAGAATAAATGTTTAATTCATTCTAGCGATGTCCGTCCGTCCATCTAAACGCTTTAAATACGATACCGGTCGCAATTATTAATCGGTTTTGCTGAAATTTGAAACTTAAGCCTTGTTTGGCCTAAGGACGAATCCTGTTGAAATTGAAAAAAATCGGTCCATGTTTAAACCATTTTTTAAATCCATTTAAACCATTTTTTAAATCCAGCGCTACCAACTTTGACGATTTATCGTCATTTTGACGATTTTTTAAGTCAAATTTACTAAAACGACGATTGACGATTTTTCATGGCTAATATTTTGGATAGTTACAAGCATCAACAGAAACTCATTACACCCTGGAACATGGAGTGGTCAAGGGTTTTAACAGTTTAAAAATTTATTAGCGAATTTTTGCCATGACGATTTTCTGACGACTATTTTTTTTTAACTGGACGATTTTGAGGATTTTTTTTTAATTGACGATTTCTCCAAAAAAAGTTGGCAGCACTGATTAGATTTTTTTAAATCGGAAGGATACAATTTCATCCGAAAAAGGGGTTAATTTAATTAGATAGACCTTACTCCGATCAGATCCGATCTTTTAAATTTTGGATCAGACGTGATATAAAAGAATATATATAAAAAATTTGACTCAGGAATGTTTTGTTTTCTAAATCACAAGAAAGTATAAAATGAAATACACAAATTAATTTTTAATGTTTGAAGACTAAACTAATAAACCGATTTCTTACTTGTTGAATTTTCAAAACTTAAAAATCCGTTGAAAAACTTTAAAAAAATTCTATTACAATTTTTAAAATAGTACATGTGGATTGTAAGAGATTTTCGCATTGCGCCTGTCAGTGTAATACAGTTGAGATTTAAAATACAACTTCATACCCTCAAACATTTATTTGTTTACATTGATTCTATGAATGAAATGAAAATTCCACCACTTGTTATGACGGAGTGAAAACACAAAAATAGTGGAAGGATTACTGCTCTATGTGCCACTTTTACCACACAGACTGTGTGTCTCCTTTGGGACTGTGCTGTCAAACATCATCAACAAAAACAAAAAAAACACTTGCCGCATCCTTATTGTGCTCGTAGATATTTTCAAATCAGTTGCGGTTTGAACGTAAGACATTGCGTTACGTATAATACGGAATTTATTTTTGTGTGTGCCGTTTTTTCTTAAATTTATAATTCATTCATATTAAATTGCTAATACTGCTACTGCTTTGCTTCATGTTAAAGAATAACTTTACTTTTTCAATTCTATGTAAAATTTTAATATTGAGCATTAATGTTTTGCTAGCAAGTGCTTTTTTCCAACCAACACATAATTAGTTTTCTTATCGCGTTATCCTTACATATCCTTAGTGCACGTGTTTTGTGATTATATTAAATTTATGAAAATTTTAAATTTAATTGGAAAAAATTAAAAAAAAAATATATTAAAATAATAAATTTTTAATATAAAAAATTAAATTAAAATATTAAGTGAGAGTTTAACTTTAAATTAAAAACTAATTTAATTACACCTTTTTTGGATTATTCGTCGTTAGCAAATTTTGGATTATATCAAAAGGTGAGTGATAACATTTAATTTGTGGTTACAATTGGATAGTCAAAATATGAAATACAATAAAAGTGTTAATAAATAAAAAAATACTATTAAAAAAGTGTTGTGATTGTAATCAATTGCTTATTTTTGTGTGGTGCAACCGCTATGTATGGGAAACATTTTTTTCTTTAATTTTCAATTATCAGGAAAATTATAACATCGTACACAGTTTTAGGCAAACAAAGTGATGGGAAAGCTATCATCAAAATCAGTTTAGTAGTTTTTGCTGCCAGACTGAAGCTAAATTATCAAAAAAAAAAAACGGCGATTTTCAAAAACTGATTTTCGGTTTATTCGAAAAATAAAAAAAAAATTAATTATGTACCGGTTTCGGTTTTTATATAAAAACTCGGTGAACCGTTTTTTCGGTTTTTGATAATTATATAAAGAAATAATAATGTTTTAGAAATAAAACATAATTTAAGTGTTCTGGTTGTGGACGAGTTTTTGCATATTTTTAATAAAATTTGTAGATGATTATACAAACCACATATTTGGTCCACAGATACTGATTTTTGTTGACAATTCACGTTTTATTTTTTTTATTTTGGATAAAAATCTTTTCACTTTCCGGATATTTAAATTTACTTCAGAAATAATACTTTTTTATAAGAAAGTAATTTAAGTTGAATTGACATTAATATATTTTTTTTAAATCCTAGAAATTTTTTTGGATTTTTTTTTTTTTTTTTTTAAATAAAAATTTTAAAATTACACTGTGCTAGTCGCAAAAATTAACAAGCTGGGCACCCCGCTGGTAAAGCTAATTCGGATACGCTGAATTCAATGGTTCTAGCCGTTTTTCGAAGTGAGCGCTCGTATCCGCGATATTCGCGATTTAAAATTGTAAAGCCTAGGAACTACAAAAAAATAATTTTTATGCTTTTGGTATAGTTTTGAAATATAAATTTTGAAAATCCATGTTTTTTCGCGAAAAAAAATTTTTACGCAAAAAAAATCTGTGAGAAAAAAAATCCGCGAAATTTTTTTTTTTTAATTTTGTGTCTGTAATGTATCTTATTCTACTCATTTTCATAAATTAATAGCAAAATAAAAAAAAATTGGAAAAAAATTCGCGAAAAAAAATTTCCGCGAATAAATATAAATTCAGCAATTGTCTAAACCAGCGGTTACCAACCTTTTAGATTCGCGTACCACTAATTTTAAAATTTATCAGCCGCGTACCCCCTTTTTTGTTTTTGTTACTTCACATATAAATATGGTTAGAAATTTAAAAGCAATTATGCTTAAAGGCCTAGTTAGCCGAGAAAACGTAACCGTAAACCTAACGTAAAAAGTCAGCTGATTGTTTTTGATATGCGTAAACTAATGAAAACGATTACCGAATTCAATTGTCGTTCCGACCTGTTTAAAATAGATTTTACAACGTTTCTACGTGACATTTGTAAACAGCTGATTTTCGGTTTGCTTATTTCCAAAAAAAAAATGTGATACAAAACTAAAAGTGCAAAACAAATAGAAAAATCACTAATTAAATTTAAATAAACAAACTAATTTAAATTCTACATATAAAAAAACATAAATAAAATAACAAAAATGAACGACGAGTTTTTTTTACGTCAAAAACATATGATACGTTATTAAGTTTCGATAATTGCACTAAATAAATACGCTACGGTTAGGGTAAAGATACGGTTACGTTTTCTCGGCTAACTAGGCCTTAAGTGATCGTATTACTTTTACTTCTGTATGAAACTTATACACAGTGCTTAAAAAGTAAACAACAACATATGCGGAGATTCTCATATAAAAATTCAGGTTGATTGGAGTCCATAGAGTACGGAAATACGCATAGCTTTTCTCGACCACTTCGTTTAGTACTTGTTTTATTAGCAAATGTGTTGAAAAACCAAAATTCTTAAATAAAGGCCTCTATTCTGTCTTTCTTAACTTTTAAATTCACATAAATTTTCGGAATCACACGAAATCCAATTTGGTGTTCTAGTTTTAACGTATTCATTCGAAGTTTAAAGCGAATTTTAGTTATTCTTAAAATTATTACGAAAAAGTGCATTTGTTTTACTTTCACCAAAAATGTTGTACGAATAATCGAATAAAGTTATTCGGAAGTGAAATCTAGAACACCGAAAAAGTTTCAGAAATATTAATTTTCACATTTTTTTATGAACTTTATCGTTGTATATAAAATTTTCCATTTTGTTTGAAATATACGAGCCTTACTTTTAAGTTAAAATAACAACACTTTTTCTAAAAAAATGTTCACTTTCTTTTCATTAAAATATTTTCTTTTGTATTTTTGTAAAACAAAGTACATTAACTTTCCAAAACATCAAAAAATATAAAATTCGATCAAAAAAATAATGAGTAATGATAAGTTACTCATTATTTTTTAAGAGGGTACTTTAAATGATTTTTTTTTTTAAATTTCTGAAAATTTTATTAAATAAAACTCCCAAAACTACAATTTTTTACATTTCATCTTAATAGATGACATACTTACATCCTAAAATTTAAATATTCAAAAATGTAGGGATCCCCCTTCTCAATTTATTTTTGTAGCTAATTGAGTTTCGCGGATTTCAAGGAATTTAAATTTTTAACACCATTTTTTTTAATTCCCGATCAACTTTGAGTAAAAAGATAGTGACATTTTTTTTTAAAAAGTGTGTTTTTTTTTAATTATAGGACCGAAGCTCAGCCAATTTTAAACCGATTCTCAATTTTATTGTTTTGTTTAAGAGGTAAAACTCATATATTTCACACAAACCAAAAAAATATTAGTATTTCCGTACTCTATGGACTCCAACTAACTCGATTTTTTATATGGGAACCCCTGCATTTGTTTGATGTAGCACTGTGTTATTATTAAATGTTATTACTAAACTAAATTAAAAAAATGCGCAAAAACTAACTAAAATTTCGCCTACCCCGCGGGCAGTTTCGCGTACCATAGGTTGGTAACCGCTGGTCTAAACAATATGAAATTTTTTTTTTTTACTTAAAAATAAAAAAAAATAATCGCGAATATCGCTAAAGCTATGTTTACAACATACCACTGCACAGTGCCACATTTGGCCAATCTAGCACGACAAAAATAAAAAAAAAAACGTTCCCCGATTTTTATGATTTGTTTGTATGTATGTTAAAAGTGCATATCGCCCCACTGTGCGCCCCCTCAGTTTATTAAGATTCATGAGAAAGTTATACTAAATTTTTTTAAAAATTTTCGAAAAGGTTCTTACGGTCGCACAGGGCTCTTAAAATTCGGGCCCTGGAGCAAAATAGACTTTTTAAAGATTTTTTTTTTTTGTAAAAAAAAAAATTAAATAAATCATTATGAAACCGATTTTGTTTAACAATCGCCCCTTAGTATTTAATTAAAAATTTATAGATTTTTCGGACATAGTTAACCCGTTCTTACGTAAGGTCAAAAATAATGTATTTTTTTAAGATCATACCCAAAGACACAATTTCATGGATTTTAAAATTTTATTCCAATAAATTTAAAAATCTCGAAGTTTTATTGCTAAATTTTATTGAATACATCTTGGAGAATCAATGTTCAAATTTGGGTATTTTTCGCTCTTTCCATTTAGTACATGTAGCGATTTACTTTTCGCGATTTTCAATAAAATGGGTTTTTTCAACCATTATTGTTTATTTTTTTGCTTTGACCAACATTTTCGGGAGAAATAACTACAGTTCAATTGAATATTGTTCCATTTGACCTTTATTACAAATGCTACTAGTCCAGGACGTTTTAAACCCATGTTGACCGACGGCCAAATGGCCAAAAAACTAAATTTTACTATATTACAAAAAATTACTGAAAGTAATTAATGCAAAGTTTTGTTTTATCATAAAAGCTGATTAATTAATTATTTTTACTCATAAAACCATTAACCCTTGTTACCAATGTTTTTGTCTGAGCTACAATAGACGGCATTTGGCTTGGCCTTTTTGGTCTTTGGTATACACGGGTTTATGATTTTCTGTGTAAAAATAATTCAATACTAAGTTTTTGTGACTAAATAAAACTTTGTATTAATTACATTCAATAAGTTTTGGAATAAAGTAAAATTTCGGTTTTTAGACACTTGGCCGTCGGTCAGCATGGGGTTAAAAATGTTCTGGACTAGTAAAATTTCAAAACTGTGCAGTAAAGGTCAATGGGAACAATATTCAATTGAACTTTAGTTAATTTTTCCCAAAATGTTGGTCAAAGCAAAAATATACATAATAATGCTTAAAAAAACTCATTTTCTTGAAAATCGCTAAAATTTAAATCGCTACATGTGCTAAATGGAAAGAGCGAAAAATACCCAAAATTGAACATTGATTCTCCAAGATGTGTTCAATAAAATTGAGCAAAAAAACTTGGAGGTTTTTAAATTTATGGGAATAAAATGTTAAAATCCAAGAAATTGTGTCTTTGAAACGATTTTTTTTTTTTGACCTTACGTAGAAGGTTTGTATGTCCGAAAAATCTATAAATTTTTCCCCTGTTCTTGTGTAGGCTTGCCTACACAGAAAAAAATATCGTAAAATCAAGAGTAACAAAACAAATTGTTACCAACGAAATACTAGTTCAACAACGTTTTTAATTGTATCAACAATGTGTATTGTTAATGTGACAAAAATCCGGTTTTATTTCCAATTAAACGCATGAATTAAAATCATTGTTAAAGATTCCACAAAATTCACATTAATAACACAAACAATTTATAAACTCATTTAATCAAGCACAAATATATGCGACGATAGCACGGTGGTAGTGTGCTAAACTCGAATCATGAAGGTTTCGGGTTCGCTGCCAGTTGGCGGAACAGTTTTTTATTTTTGTTTTTTTTTTATTTGAGATTAATTTTTTGTTATCCTATTTTTAGATTTTTTTAAATTTGTGTGAAGCAACATTATTATTTATTTTTAAATATGTATAATGCCACATTTTTTATAATTGTTAAAAACGCAAAAAGTGCATATTGAAATCACAGACACCTTATTTACGCATTTAGTCAACTTTAAATATACATGAGGAATAGCACGGTGGTAGTGTGGTAGCTTCGAATCATGAAGGTTGCGGATTCGCCGCCAGTTGGCGTAACTTTTTTTTAATTTCCAATTTTAGTTTTTTTTTATCATTCTAATTGTAGACTGTTTTAAATATGACGTTTAGTCAAATACAAACATGTATAAGGATAGCACAGTGGTAGTGTGCTAGACGCGTAGCATGAAGGTTGCAGGTTCGATTCCAGATGGCGGTAGAAATTTTTTTTTTATTTTATTTTTTATTTTTTTTTTTTTTCTATTTTTAGATTATTTTTTATTTTATTTTTAGATTTCAGATTATTTTTTATTCTATTTTTAGATTTTACAAATTTTTCAATTAATTTCATTGTTAATGTAACAATGAATGAAGTTGATTTTTTTTTCAAAAGTTACAAATGTCATTGTTGTATTGACAAAATCCAATGTAGGCTCAGTTTCAATTAAATGTTTAATTGTATTAACAATGAAATTAATTGTATTGACAAATTTTTTTTTTCTGTGTACTTAGACTTTAATTTTCCAAAAAATATTTTTCTTAGAAGGGTTTTTGTTTGCTGGTTGATCATAGATTCAAAATACATATTAAGTTTCTAGGACCATTATTTTAGGAAATATAAAAAGTGCCAAATGTACATTTGTTTTCCCCAAAAGGACTTTTTCCAGAAGGTTTTTTTCACTGAAGGATCCTACATTTAAAATTTCAACTGCTTATGTTCATTATTGCAGGAATTATTAAATTTGCCAAAAGTACACTTTTTTACGCCGTTAGAAACGCCCTTTCACAAAAGGATTTCAAAATTCAAGTTTCTACGACCAATAAATATTTCAGGAAATATAAAAAAAGTACCAAAAGCACACTTTTTTACCCCCCTTAGAAACGAAATTTCCAAATAGAATTTTTTAGACCGTTTTGTCCACCGAAGAATCCTTTATTGGTTTTGAAATTAACACTGAAAAAATATTTCATTTATTGTACAATTTGTTCGTACCAAAGTAAATTATTAATACTCGTGTGTGTTTTATACGATTGGGTTTCAATGTGTGCATTATTTTTTTTTAAGTATAGCATATTTTTAGGCTGCACACAAAATGTCTATATTACACATCCGGTTCTGCTTCTTTAAAAAACATCTTTCTAATTATATTAATTGCTTTAAAAAATTTACAATTACTTTACTTAGTTGACACATCAACAATGATTTATTAAAATTACAAACTGTCATAATCTTAAATAATATTAATAAGCACTGATGTCTTTGACATCATAAACATTTATAACCATTTCATTTTCATAATAATCTTTAAAATCTACTCACACTCTAGCAAGCATCACACATACACATACAGCAACACGCATCAATAGAGTAGTACAATGTATGTGTGCATCATGTAAAAAAAGAAAACAAAAAGGTGTTTATAGACTTCATTATACAAAATATTTTATAATTAATATTGTTTAAACTTTCATCACTCCCTTTGAAATTTAAAGCTATAGACACATTTAGCTTGCATGTGTGTGTGTTTATTTTTTGGTGGTTATAAATAATTAAATTCCTAATTATCTCAACACACAAAAACTTTTAAGTACCTATATGAGACATTCCATGGAAAGCCGAACGAATTTTGAAGAAAATTAGTGTTGATGATTTTATTTTAACTTTTAGAGTTTTTTCATACCCTTCACTTAATACAGGCGGACCCCCGAGGGGGTGGCAAACTAAAAAGAAAACAATAAAAAATTACGAAAGAAATAAAGAAAGAAAGAAAGAAAGAAAGAAAGAAAGAAAGAAAGAAAGAAAGAAAGAAAGAAAGAAAGAAAGAAAGGAAAGACAGGAAAGAAAGGAACGAAAAGAAAAAAAAGAAAAGAAAGAAAAAAAAAAAAGAAAAGAAAAGAAAGGAAAAGCGCATAGAAATAGGAAACGATATGAGAGTTTTTTCATAATAAAATTGTCAGAGTATGAAATTATTTTTCTTAGGAAAAATGTCAAGTATCTTAAATTTTAATATAGAAACAAGCTGGAGTTTAAAAGTTGGCTGTGCCGAATCTTTTATGCCATACAGCATGTTATAAAAATAACAGCGACGTTTTTTGTGGCTTTCGCAGGGCTGGAAAAAAGTCCTAGAAATTTTCTTAGAATTCTATTGGAAAAATGTAACATTATCTGATCTAAAAATTTTTCAGAATTAATGAGAATTTCCAGAATTAATGAGAATTTCCAGAATCTTAAAATTTTTCTATAGGAAAAATATCTTAGAACTTGAGAATTTTCCTTGAGAAAAAATCTGTTAGAATCTTTTTTAGGAAAATTAAAAAAAAAATTGTAAATGTATAAATGTTTAATAGAAAAACTCTTATACTTATAAAAAAACATTTAATTCCCTGCAAACAAAACGATACGACAGAGATTTGCCGGTTGTATTGCCGATACTATATTTTTTTTTTCGTATCGCCGGCGATACACCTTTCGGGAGTAACTGTTACCTGAAGGCAAAACATCCCCGGCGATACGAAAACGATTCATCTTGGCGATAAAAGAGCAATATCGCAAGATAATCGTTTAAACGAAAAATAGTAGATTTAAAAATATATCCGCAACATTCGCTGAATTTTTTATTTTATCTTTGAACGCACATTATCGGGTTTCGGCCAAACTTATATTCTTTCAAAGATTTTTTGTTGATTTTAAATTGACAAAGAAATAAAAATTTTCAATATTTTATTTTTGTTTATCGCCAAAAATGGCGATATAATAAAATACTACTTTGATTTTTTATTGAAATGATAAATTTCCGTAGTGCTGCAATATATATTCGGCGATATATCGCCTTATTGTTTGCAGGGTTTAATTCAATACACCGTCCGACAAAAATGAAAAGGCGTCGTTAAACACGAACTGGATAATAAACTTTTGAAACTAGAGACTAAATGTAGTAAATCTGTATTTATTGTTTTTCTTTTCGTGATCCTCTTTCCTTTTAAAAGGACTTCAAAGTTTTAGAGGATTAAATTTTACAAGATATTTTTTTAGTATTTGTACTTGTCCTAGGATGCCATTAGTGATGGCAAATGAAAGAGGATGATCACCCCTAATTTCCTATTTTATTATTTTTACATATGAGGAAAAAGGAGGTAAGATACGTCCTTTCAAAAATTTATCGTGCAATATCATTCAAAATTTTCAACAAATTTTAAATGACTTTATTCACATCCTTTAATCCTAATATGGCAAAAAAAGAAATGGAAAAATTAGGGGAGATCCTCATCTTTAATTTGAAGTCCATAGTGACATTATAAGACAAATGTCATCCTAGGACAAGTACAAATACTTTAAAAATATTTTACAAAATGCATCCTTTAAATCTTTGAAGTCCTTTTAAAAGGAAACAGGATCACGAAATGAAAAACTGTAACTGCAGTTTTACTCCATTTAATCTCTACTTTCAGACGTATATTATATCGTTCATGTTTAATATTGGCTGACGGACGGTGAGGTATAAACTTAAAACTTTGCAATTAACGATGAAAACATTTCCGTACTTAGTTTCCCTGTAAGAAACGTTTTTGAGTAATAAAAACAGGGTTTGAGTTTTTTTTAATAACACAGTGCAACAACCAAAATCGGAATGGTATTAAATCAAATAAAACCAAGACTTTGTTTGTAGTTCAGTGCTACGTTTTTTTTTACACGTATTTAAAAGTGAACTTTTGTTATAATTACAATAATAATTATATGAAAACTGTTAAGTGACGTACACTTAATTTTGAAATTGCCTGGTCCCCACATGTCCAATAAGGGCACCACCAGGGGCCTCTAAAGTAGGAATAATTTAGTACACAAAAACTTTAAATTATTTGCAATCACCAACTTCAAACGCATGTAAAAATCTATCTATAAAAAAAAAACCATCAGTAATTGTACAAAATTCATCTTTTCGTTCCGCATGTAACACATCGAAATATCGGTTTAGGACCCCAGGACGATCGATGTTAGTTTGTCTGTCTATTGGAAACACAATCAAGAAAAAACGAAAGCACTCCGGTTTAATATGAAATTACTCATACATACATACAGTTAGGGAATTCACATGGGTATCGTATTTGTTGTATATGTTGTATGTACTATCCAAAAACAGGTTTGGTAAAAATTATTTATCGCTCATTTGATAATTTTCTCTTAGATTCTCTTCTTGTTAGCATACTTGAAAATAGCACACAAAACATAGGTATAAATGTTGTATCGTCATATCGTGTAAGTGTCGTATTATTAATTTAAAGTTTAACCAACCCTGTTTTCAGATAGGACATACAACATACAACACCAAATACGATACCCATGTGAATTCCCTAAGTAAGTGCAAAAATAAATGTATCGTGTCGTATGAGTGATATGGAAAATAAAATAAGACTTTTAAAATTTAAAGCCAATTTTCTCGAAAACCAAAAATAACTGCTCTCTGAAATTTGATATGATGTAGAGCAGCGGTTACCAACCTATGGTACGCGTACCACTAGGGGGTACGCGAAACTATCCACGGGGGTACGCGAAATTGTAGCTATTTTTTTTAGCATTTTTTTTTTTTGTTTAGTAATAACATTAAATAATAATGTGCTACACCAAAAAAAAATGCGAAAGTTCTCATATAAAAATTCGAGCTGGTTGAAGTCCATAGAGTACGGAAATACTAATAGTTTTTCTCGAACACTTCTTTAAGTACTTTTTATACTATCAAACCACAGCATGGGGGTATACTCATTTTGATATTCCGTGTGTAACGCGTCGAAATATCGATCTAAGCCCCCAGAAAGTATATGAGGGGGTTAGAGCACAAGGGGTTCAAGTGCCTTATATTTGATAATGAGAAAAAAGAGGTTAAAGTTAAATTGCAATAAAAAATGTTAGATGCTATCTATAATATTATTTTTTAGTTAATAGAGATCCTGAGATATATTTTAATCTAACAAGTTAAAAAATACCGTCTTTTACACCCTTTTGCACCCAAAAATTGCATCTGAAGTAAGTAAGTGGCACTTATACCCCTTGTGCTCTAACTTTTTTTATAAATTTCTATTTAGAGCACAAGGGGTTCAAGTGCCTTATATTTAATAATGAGAAAAAAGGGGTTAAAGTAAAATTGCAATAAAAAATGTTAGGTGGTATCAAGTATATTATTTTTAAGGTAATAGAGCTCCTGAGATATATTTTAATCTAAAAAGTTAAAAAAATACCGTCTTTTACACCCTTTTGCACCCAAAAATTGCATCTGAAGTAAGTAAGTCGCACTTATACCCCTTGTGCTCTAACTTTTTTTTATAAATTTGTAAATTCGTAAAATGAAAACAACATTTTATTAAGAAAATCTGTAATGGTTCTTTGTTTATTTTTTAGTCGTCATAATCAGATTCCATGACATCATTGGGATCATCTTCATCTTCATTAGGGCATCACGTCAAATGTAAACTTTCGAATTTCGTACGTTTTCGACCAAAATTCATCCTCATCTGGCACACAAATTAGGAATTTTTGGGAAAAATATTTAAAAATTCCAAAATAGCAATTTTGGTCCACAGATGCTGATTTACAATCATACAAATATGTTTAACCAAATTCCTCTTAAAAGTAGCAAAATGTTGAGTATGTGAAAAATATAAAAATAAAAACACGATTTTGGGCCAAAAATGCTCATAAGCATCTGTGGACCAAAATCTCTGATCAATTTTTGTGGACCAAAATCGTGTTGTTATACTTTTTTTAATATTTTTTAGATAATATGCTTTACATTTTACAACTTTTGGGACAAATTTGGATAAGTAAAAAAATTGTGCAGAAAAATCAGCATCTGTGGACCAATATATTTTTTTTTTTTTAATGTGCTCGATTCGGGAGTACTCTTTCACCATTCACCTACATTTTAAAAATTTGATATCCTTTCGAATTTTAAGATTTTTAAATTTTTCTTGTAATTATTTAAGATATTACTACATTTTAACAAGAAAAAAATGTAAAATCTTGAAATTCAAAAGAATATCAAATTTTTAAAAATTTGGTGAATGGTGAAATAGTACTCCCGAATCGAGCACAATATTTTTCCTACGCATTTAGCAGTTGTACGCAAGAACTCCTAATTTTTGAGCCGGATTTGGTTAAAATATTCGGACATGAATTTTGGTCGAAAAGCGCCATTAAATTGCAATAAAAAATGTTAGATGATATCTAGTATATTATTTTTTAGTTAATAGAGTTCCTGAGATATATTTTTATCTAACAAGTTAAAAAAATACCGTCTTTTACACCCTTTTGCACCCAAAAATTGCATCTGAAGTAAGTAAGTGGCACTTATACCCCTTGTGCTCTTACTTTTTTTATAAATTTGTAAATACGTAAAAGGAAAACCACATTTTATTAAGAAAATGTGTAATGGTTCTTTGTTTAATTTTTTAGTCGTCATAATCAGATTCCATAACATCATTGAGCTCATCTTCATATTCATCTTCATTAGGGCATCCCGTCAAATCTAATCTTTCGAATTTTGTATCATAATACCTGCCGATTATTTAACCAAATCTGGCTCAAAAATTAGGAATTTTTGAGTACTTTATGGGAATTTTTTTTTAAAAATTCCACTTTTGGTCCACAGATGCTGATTTTCAAACATAAAAATTATTTTTAACCAAATTGGTCTTAAAAGTTAAATTTTAATAATTGCTTGGAGCACAAGGGGTTTAAGTGCCTTAAATTTAATAATAGGAAAAAAGAGGTTATAGTTAAATTACGGTAAAAAATGTTAGATGATATCTAGAATATTATTTTTTAGTTAATAGAGATCCTGAGATATATTTTAATCTAACAAGTTAAAAAAATACCATATTTCACAAATACAAGCACCCAAAAATGGCCTCTGAATTATGTAAGTGGCACTTATACCCCTTGTGCTCTAACTTTTTTTATAAATTTCTAAATTATGAAAAGAATGTTAGTTATTTGTAAAAGGAAACCACATTTTATTACGAAAGTCTTTAATGGTTCATTGTTTAATTTTTTAGTCGTCATAATCAGATTCCATGACATCATCGGGCTCATCTTCATCTTCATTAGGGCGTCCCTTGAAATCTAAACTTTCGAATTTCGTGCCGTGATACCTGCCGAACGATGGACATGGAGTAGCTAATTGTGGGAAAATTTATGAAAAATTTTTGCAAGGTCATTTTTAGTCTGCAACCAGCGGTCAAAGTTTAAAAAATTACGTTTTTGGACCAAAATTTATATCTGAAATATTTAACCCAATCTGGGTCAAAAATAAGGAACTTTTGCGCGTTTTATGGGAAAAATATTTAAAAAATTTCAAAATTGCGATTTTGGTCCACAGATGCTGATTTATAAACATAAAAAATATTTTTAACCAAATTTGTCTTAAAAGTCGAAAAATGTTGAGTATTTTATGTGAAAAATTTTAAAAATTAACCCACGATTTTGGTCCAAAAAGGCTGATTAGCATCTGGTATCAAAATCTTTGATCAGCATTTTTGAACGAAAATCGTGTTTTTTATATTTTTTTAATATTTTTTAGATAACTTGCTTTACATTTTCCAACTTTTAGGACCAATTTGGATAAAAAAAATAATATTTATGTTAAAAATCAGCATCTGTGGACCAATATTTTTTTTTTGGGATTTTTTTATATTTTTCCTATTATGTACGCAAAAATTCCTAATTTTTGAGCCGAATTTGGTCAAAAAATTCGGACATGAATTTTGGTCGGAAATCGCCATTTTTCACACTTTAACCGCTGGTTACAGACTGAAGATGCTCTTGCAAAATTTGATTACTATTACTACAAGAACTTCTCGGAATTCAACCACTTTGTCCACGTGAAAAACTAAATTTTAATAATTGCTTGGAGCACAAGGGGTTTAAGTGCTCATATACCCCTTGTGCTCCAAGCAAAACAGGTATTTTAGTAACAAGAGCTAAAAATTGTCGCCATATCTCGCTAACGAATAAGAATTTCACATTAATTTCTGGTGCTATGAACTACTGTGAACTTCACCTACTAATTCCATATGTTAACTCAATTTTTTTAAAAAAGTCACTTGAACCCCTTGTGCTCTAACCCCCTCATATATAATTAATCTGTGATCGATATTTATAGAATATCTAGACTCCTTACGTTTGGCATGAATATGTCTCAAGGTCAAAGGCAGTTTAAGTTCGTAAAAGGGCAAAATTGGACCAGGGGGAAAAAAGTTCCCCCTTGAGGAACTTAACCAACCTCTGAAAAACTCCATTCTTACAGGTTTTGTTTATTTTTGGTAAGCAAATAAAACAACTTGATGTCGAAAAAAGTTCAAGGTCATACTGGGGATACAAAAAAGTCGATTTGTTTCGCCCCTTTTGTAGGCGTGGTTATTAAAAACTTATGTAAATAATGATAAAATTGTATAACTTAAGTGCAAATAATAATTGAGTTTCGTGGATTTTAAGGAATTTTAATTTTATAGCAATATTTTTTTAATGTCTCACGGTGAACTTTGAGAAAAACGTGTGTTTTTTTAACTAAAAGAAACAAAAATTCGGTGCGCGTTTTTTATCTGATAACAGAAAAAAATAATAAACAAACTTTAGGAGGGTACTTTTAGTCCTAAACAAGCGGTTTTAGTTCGAGGTTTTTTGATTTTATATAAAATGGACCTTCTGGTTCCGAAACTGCAATACAAATTTTTCTAGCATGTTACGTTTTCGAGAGAACTCGCGAAACTTGGAGCAGATGGCATAGGTACCACCATAATGCTTTCACCGCCACTGCAGCATTTCAAACTAAAACGAAATACCCTTACTGTCGCCAAAGCAAATCGAAGATGGAAGGAACTTGGGACAAGTCGTATAAGCAGAATTTTATGGTCACGCTATGATTTAGGAAGAACTAAATTCTTACTTACACTTACGAGAATAGAATGTCGTATGTTGACAGGTTTAATAACGGGACACTGTCTTGTCGGAAAACATGCCAAGAACATGAATCTTATTACGGACGCAAGCTGTAAAAGGTACGAGACACCAGACGTCGAAGAGACCATTGAACACATCCTGTGTCACTGCCCGGCTTTGGCACGAACTCGACTATCAGTTATAGGAAGTTCACAGTTCGAGACTTTGGAGGAAATTACGAGGATAGACCTGAAGAGCTTGAAACAATTCGCAATGAAGGTCAATGTAATTAGTTTACATCGATAAGCGGAAAAAGTTTTGTGGTATCGCTATGGACCAATTGGTCTATGCGGAGTGCCCATCTGGCACCGCCACCCTAACCTAACCTACGTTTTCGAGATATTCTCGTTGGAAAATTTTAGAATGATTTATAAAGAATTTAAGTGCGTAACAGTTGATTTTGAGTTTTTCAAACGACAATATTTCAAAAACAGTACGCGTTTAAAAAATTTGGATGCCAGATTTGGAATCACGAGGTCTTGTTTATACTAAATGTAGTCCTATTTTGTGTGAGCAACTGAAGAATACGTTACAGGGGAGACCCAAATGGTGTCAAATTACCGTTATTCAATATTCAAATGCGAATATCTTAAAAATCTTATGTGACAGAAAAATTTGAAATTCATATTTGGGATTAGATATTCAAAATTTATTTACTTGATGTATTTTTATTCATGGGAGTGCGAATTACTATGAATTTGTTCAACAGTGTCATTGTAAACTTTTTTTTAAGTTTTAATTAATTTTGAATTTTTGTGTTTTTTTATATAAACTTTAAGTTTGATATAAAAGTAAAAGTACTACAATTAATTAAACTTTACAATATAATTTGTTTTAAATTTCTAACCATATTTATATGAGAAGTGTTTAATAGAGTGGCTCGTTTTTGGGCTTTTCTCTCTGATCAAATTCTAATACCCGCCAAAAGAGTCGGTCCCCTAAGGGTAACTCACATGCAAAATATCACTCCGATCGGAGTTTATCTTCTGTCTCCACTTTGAGCCTCAAAATTGGGGTTTTCGCCAAAAAGGACTTTATTTAAAAAAAAAAAAAAATTAAGTTTTTTTTATTAAAATTAAGTTTTTTTTATTAAAATAATAAAAAAATTATTTTTGTATAATATTTGATCGTAAATACTTAAATATGAAATTTAAAGATTTTACGGTATCATTAACCCGTTCAAACTTGATACCAAAGAAATGACATGATTTTTGGGGGCGATCTCAAAACACCTTTTTTCAAAATTTGAAAATTTTATTAAAAAAAAATTTTAAATATACCATTTTTTCTTTCTGAATTCATTAAGAACACCTTGGAGAAGAAAAATATGAAATATGGCGGATATCCGTCGAGCCACTTTTCAGGAATCGCTTGGGGAAGTTAGCGGATTTCAAGGAAATGTTGGTTTTATCAATAATTTGGATTGATAAAATCTTATAAATTTCATTTTTGTGTAAATTAACGGTTTTTTGGTGTCATGGCATTCTATTAGATAACTTTAAGTCTGTCATGAAATTTTACAGATCTAGGACGTCTTCCCCCGCGGAAAATTTGAAGTTTAGAGCTTTAATATTGTGCTATAAACAAGTATAAAACGGCTTTTATGTTTTTTACCCCAACTATTATTTCGTATTAATATATTATTTTTAAAAAAAAATTGTTAACCCTTCTTGGTAGGGGGTCAAAAATGACCCATTCAATAAAAAGTATATATTTTTTCATATAAAATTAATTTGTGGCAATCTATTAGATAACTTTAAATCAGCTTCTAAATCTCACATATTTAAGATATCTTTAACCCACATTGGCCAGGGGTCAAAAATGACCCTGGGAAAAACTTTTAGGCATAGTGCTTGAATTTTTTGATATCAACAAAATATATATTTTTTATTGAATGGGTCATTTTTGACCCCATACCAAGAAGGGTTAACGATTTTTTTAAAGATAATATAATAATACGAAATAATAGTTGGGGTAAAAAACACAAAAGCCGTTTTATACTTGTTTATAGCACAAAATTTAAGCTCTAAACTTCAAATTTTATTTGGGGGTCATTTTTGACCCCCAGCCAATGTGGGTTAAAGACGTCCTAGATCGGTAAGATTTCATAACAGACTTAAAGTTATATAAAAGAATGCCATGACACCAAAAACCAGTTAATTTGCACAAAAACGAAATTTATAAGATTTTATTAATCCAAATTATTGATAAAACCAACATTTCCTTGAAATCCGCTAACTTCCCCCCGCGATTCCCGAAAAGTGGCTCGACGGATATCCGCCATATTTCACATTTTTTTTCTCCAAGGTGTTCTTAATGAATTCAGAAAGAAAAAATGGTATATTTAAAAATTTTTTTTAATAAAATTTTCAAATTTTGAAAAAAGGTGTTTTGAGAACGCCCCCAAAATCATGTAATTTTTTTGGTATCAAGTTTGAACGGGTTAATGATACCGTAAATTCTTTAAACTTCATATTTAAGTATTTACGATCAAATATTATACAAAAATAATTTTTTAATTATTTTAATAAAAAAACTTAATTTTTTTTTTTTTTTTTTTTAAAAAAAGTCCTTTTTGGCGAAAACCCCAATTTTGAGGCTCAAAGTGGAGACAGAAGATAAACTCCGATCGGAGTGATATTTTGCATGTGAGTTACCCTTAGGGGACCGACACTTTTGGCGGGTATTAGAATTTGATCAGAGAGAAAAGCCCAAAAACGAGCCACCCTAGTGTTTAATAAAAAAATAAAAAACTCGTTTACAGGTACGCGGCTGATAAAATTTAAAATTAGTGGTACGCGAGCTGAAAAGGTTGGTTACCGCTGATGTAGAGAATGAAATGAACTTTAATTTAAATTTAAAAAAAAAAAAAATTAAAAATGGCGTGTTTTTATTTTTCATTTGAAAAATTCAGACATAGTTCTGAATTTTTCCCAAAAATTAATAATGCCAATTGATAGCCCATACAAAATACTATAAAATAAATGTGTTTCGAAAATTTCAGAATCGTTGAGTTACTGTAAAAAAAATTAATACAAAGCAACATCATGCAAAAATTGCTCAATTTTACCATATATAGGGCAATAAGCTCTCAAAGTTTGACTTTGATCCAACAACATTTTTTTCGTGGTACGTTGGAAATAGAAACCTTCATATGTGTATTACATGCTAGAATATGTGTGTGTTTTTTTTTACTGAATAACATTGCATACTTTTTGTTGTTTTAGCTGAGATTTTAGTTATTAGCCTATTATCCTTTATGAACTCTTCTTTATCCCATTGGTTGTTACTTACCATATGAGTTTATGAGAGTAGTATCCTACACATTACTACACACACACACATTAGCCTTTATTAGAAGTCAAGTAATATTTTGCTTTGCTACTACATACTGTGTCGTTGTCATTTAATTAAATTTAATAATTTATTACTTCAATTTAGTTTTCGTTAGAAAATAAACGAGACATGAAGTGATATTTTTCTGTGGTATAAATTAAAAAATTTATATTTATAGTATGTATTATATGTGTGACGGTGGTTTTTTGTTAAATAATTTTTAAATTTAAACTTGATATAAAATTATCCAATCCATACTACACAGAAAAATCTAAAAAAAAAATTAGTAAATTTTTAATTGTATTGAGTAAACAAATTTTCTTAATTTTGTACCATTAAACTATTTAACAAAAATTATTGTTGGAAGGGTGAAAAACGGGATTTTTTTTCGTTTTTTCGATTTGTTTTTGTATTTCTTCCAATGGAACTATGTAAACATTATATGAGGCATTCCACACCAAATGTCCAGCTACAGAAAAACATGTGTCCCGAAAATTTCTGAATAGGTTGTTTGGATAGCCCTAAATGGAACTAAGAAAATTGCGTTTTTAGTTTTTCTAATTTTCAAAAACTGGGCTTAGAAGGCGTGGTCAAATATTGGAAAAATTGTCAAATTTGTGGCGAGTTGCCTTGATTAAATATTTATCACATTAAAACTGAATGCACCACAATCTTAAAAATTTACATTCTTATATAGTTTTGTATGGGCTATCGATTAAAATTTTTTTTCTTGGAAAATTTTGAGAACCCGTTCTGAAATTTTCCATTTTTTAAAAATGTCAATTTATTAAAAAACATGCCACTTTTTTTTTCTTTCTTAAATTTTTTTTTTAAAGTTTAGATGTTTGTCCATCCACACAAAAAAATTCAGAAACACGTTCTTCGTTTTTTTCGAGAAAATCGCATTTGAACTTTAAATTTCATAACAATTTTGTAATTTGCTTGTATTTTCTTGATTTAACGTTGCGTATGAGTAATATCAATTGCATAAATATTACTCATTCGCAACGTTAAATCAAGAAAATACAAGCAAATTACAAAATTGTTATGAAATTTAAAGTCAGGGTTGGCAACCGAAACGAATAACGGTATCGGTAACGGTATTGGTATTACATATTTTTTATATCGGTAACGGTAAAGGTAACGGTATTTCCGATTATTTCGGTAACGGTAAACCGTTACCGAAACATCAGTTCCGGTACGTACCGGTATTATAAATAAAATGTTAACAACCCGAGTAAAAATTTTCTGGTCTAATCATATATAATTTGATACAATCTTATATGCGTTAATATGCTTCCGTATAAATTTATATAAAATTGTATCTATCACTTTGATACGGTTGATCCACTTTATATGGTTAGATATTGCTCCATATATGATTAGATTCGTATTTAGGTTTTGCTCATCAAATTATATAACAATTGATATTATAAGATCAATTTGATCTAATTAGATTTGACCAAATTCAGGATCAAATTGTATCAATTTTTATATTTTTTGATCTAAAGTAATACAATTATATATTATTTGATACAACCATTTTACGGATCAAATTAGATTCAGTAAAATTAGCATAATATTTTTACTAGGGAAGTCACAAATTTCTTGTAAACGCGTAAAAAATAAAAAAATTGTTTAAAAAAATTAAGAAGCTGCTAAATTCTGTACATTTTCCATACATAATTATATTTGTACTAATGTTAAATACTATGAATTAACTCAGAATTAAATTATCACATGCAATTTTGTAATTCAACAAATGCGAACTCATGTTCGTAGAAAAACTTTTGTCCAATTAGCAAAACATTTTGAGCCATATGAGAAATCTGCACTTTGAGCCATTTGAGAAATCTGCTGATAATAGCTGACGCGATTTGCTACATTTCTGTCTGGATAATCCAGATAGAATATGCTAATAAAATCGTAAAGACAGCAGAAATATCTGCTGATTTTAATAGAGAAATCTACTGATTTCAAATAAACAGCCTGAACTCTTTATTTGAAATTAGCAGATTTCTCTGTTAAAATTATCAAAATTGTTTGTCCTGTTGTTAAAAAAATAGTCAGGGATAAAAAAATCTTGACAAGGATGTTTCAGGGGATGTTTTAAGGAGGAGGGCGGGCGGTATAGGAGGGACACCTTTTCTCTCGCCATAGATGTTAAGAAATTAATTTTATTTATATTTACGCATAAATAATACAATTTTATTAATATTTAATTTTATTGATACAGCCAAGCCCCCAAAAGGTTCGAACAGAAAAAAAAATCGCATTTTCTAATCTTGGTCAATGAACTTCACACGGCATAAAAATGTTTAATTTTTTAAACAAATAGACAAAAAAATTAAATAAAATATGTTTTTTTTGGGGTTTCGTAAGATTTTCAGGGGGAACTTTTTTTCATTTGGTTTTCCCATTTCGGAACTTAACCAGCCTACTTATGACCATAAGACGTATTCGTACCAGCAGACTAACAGGTTTATTTTGGACCGTATCGTGTCTTCTACAGACGGAAAGACAAACATTGCTTACAACCGATTACTGATCAATAACATAAAATTTTTATGAGGTCCAAGACCTATATTCGAATTTAGTTAATTGCAAATGTAATCATTGGTTGGATTGGCAATGAACAAAAATTATTTTTTTTTTATTTTAAGTACATTAAAAATATTTTAATATGCTTTTAATCCACAAAAATTTAAAATAAGTATGTAATATTAATGCAACCGAAACAAGACCGATATAATACCGGTAAAAATCCGAATAAAGGTAACGATTTTTTATTGGTAACGGTATTTAAAATGTTTTATTTCGGTATTGGTAACGGTAACGGTAGTCAATATTAAAGGGTTTTTAATCGGTAACGGTATTGAAAGGGTAACGGTAGCCAACACTGTTTAAAGTTCAAATGCGATTTTCTCGAAAAAAACGAAGAACGTGTTTCTGAATTTTTTTGTGTGGATGGACAAACATCTAAACTTTAAAAAATAAAAAAGAAAAAAAAATGTGGCATGTTTTTTTAATAAATTGACATTTTTAAAAAATGGAAAATTTCAGAACGGGTTCTGAAAATTTTCCAAAAAAAAAAAAATTTAATCGATAGCCCATACAAAACTATATAAGAATGTACATTTTTGAGATTGTGGTGCATTCCGTTTTAATGTGATAAATATTTAATCAAGGCAACTCGCCACAAACTTGACCATTTTTCCAAAATTTGACCACGCTTCCTAAGCCCAGTTTTTGAAAAATTTAAAAACCAAAAACACAATTTTCTAAGTTCCATATAGGGCTATCCATACAACCTATTCAGAAGTTTTTTTTCGCTGGACATTTGGTGTGGAATACCTCATATATGAATGGAAAGGTTTAGGTCCTATCCAATCGGAGTGTAAGCTTTGTGATACCTTCCTTGTAAAAGTAGAGTTAACAAGTTTGTTTAATTATTATTAAAAATAATAAAAAATATTACTTCTATTTTTTTTTTTATTTTTGTAAACAAATGAGAAACTTTTTTAAATTTAAGAAACGAGCAATTTAATAATTTTTTAGTAAATTTTTACTTGACACAATTAAAAATTACTTGATAAAAACTAAAAATTTTGAACAAAATTTTATTTGTGTCAATTAAAAGTTAACTTAAATTTTTTTAATATACATTTATTTAATGTTTATTAAAAGTTTACTCAACACAATTAAATTGTTAACTGGTGAAAAATTGGGTAATTTTTTACTCAATACGTTTAAAAATTTACTTAATTCAGCGTATTTTTTCTGTGAACTCAAAATATTTTCTTTTATATTTCAAAATTTTCTAAATGCATCCCATTTATATCTCAGAAATGTTCATTTGCACTAAAATTTCTAAATTTCTAAAACTTGTTTAGAAATTTCCGAAACTAATTACTTTGCTAGAGTTTGAGGCCACGATTTAGTCTTAAAAATGCACAAAGATTTAAAAAAAAATTTCTTTATTTTTTCTACATTGATGAGTTTTATTTTTACATAAATAAATATTAAATAAATGATTTAGTTTTACGATTCTGATGATCAACTTTTTCATAAAAATGCACAGAGATTTCATTTCGTGCCACAATATTATTAAAATAGTACCATTGAATGCCAATCAGAAATTCACCAAATGGTACGGGAAGTAATGTTATATATTTTTCTTCCAAACGATATCCTTTTAAAAATACGTCTTCCTGGAATATGCAAAAAAAAAAGAGAATATTGATTAGTTTTTATAATTATCCTTACACACTAGGGTGCGCCAAAGTTGTATGGGTAAAAAAAAAATGATGCTAGAGATCGGCACTCCCCCCAAAAATATTCGTTTTTATATCAAAATACACTATGCAAAAAGTTATGGCGATCGCTTGAGGGGAAAGGGTGCCTCAAACGCCTTGAAAATGGAGAAATATGTCAAATTTGACCATTAGATAAAAAAACAAGTAAGAAAGCTATATTCGGCTGTGCCGAATCTTTAAATACCCTCCACCAATGTAATGATTTAAAAACAAAAAAGTTTGTTTTATTTATACCTCAAGAAATAAAAAAGTACCAAAAAGTGTACTTTCGGTACTTTTAATAAAAGGTACTTTTAATGAAAGGTACTTTTTATAAAAGGTACTTTTTATATAAGGTACTTTTTATGAGAGGTACTTTTTATAAAAAGTACTTTTTATAAAAGGTACTTTTTATAAAAAAAGGTACTTTTTATAAAAAAATGTACTTTTTATAAAAAAAGGTACTTTTTATAAAAAAAGGTACTTTTTATAAAAGGTACTTATTATAAAAGGTACTTTTATAAATGGTACTTTTTATAAAAAGTAATTTTATAAAAGGTACTTTTTATAAAAGGTACTTTTTATAAAAGGTACTTTTTATAAAAGGTACTTTTTATAAAAGGTACTTTTAATAAAATGTACTTTTTATAAAAGTTACTTTTTATAAAAGGTACATTTTTTAAAAGCTACTTTTTTAAAAGCTACTTTTTATAAAAGGTACTTTTTATAAAAGGTACTTTTTATAAAAGGAACTTTTTATAAAAGGTACTTTTTATAAAAGGTACTTTTTATAAAAGGTACTTTTTATAAAAGGTACTTTTTATAAAAGGTACTTTTTATAAAAGGTACTTTTTTTAAAAGGTACTTTTTTTAAAAGGTACTTTTTATAAAAGGTACTTTTTATAAAAGGTACGTTTAATAAAAGGTACTTTCTATAAAAGATACATTTTATTAAAGGTACTTTTTATAAAAGGTACTTTTGATGAAAGGTACTTTGTATCAAAGGCACTTTTTATAAAAGGTACTTTTTATAAAAGGTATTTTTCATAAAAGGTTCTTTTTATAAAAAGTACTTTTTATAAAGGAACCTTTTATAAAAGGTACTTTTTGAAAACGGTACTGAATTTTCAGAAAGTACTTGTTCCAAAATGTTTTATTTCACTAAAGGATCCTACATTCTAAATTTCAGGTTTGAATAACCATTATTTCAGTAAATAAAAAAAAAGTTCCAAAAGTACTATTTTACCCATTTTACCCCCGTAGAATCAACATTGACAAAACCCGAGCCTTAGTGAATCTTTTTTCCGGAAGGTAAACCGACATTGCAAATTTCAATTTTCTAGTACCATTATTTAAGGAAATATAAAATGTAACAAAAGTACATATGTTTACCCTTTTTACCCTATTAGAAACATCATTGGCAAAAATCCAGCCTTAGGGGATCTATATTCCGGGAGGTGAACATACAGTCCCAATTTCAAGTCTATGTGACAATTTTTTAAGGAAATATAAAAGGTACCAAAAGTACAGATTTTTTCCCTTTTTACCCTCTTAGAATCAACATTGGCAATAATCCAGCCGTACTGGATCTACATATATTCTAGGATGTGAACATACTGTCCAAATTTCAAGTTTCTATGACCATTATTTCAGGAGATATTAAGAGCACCAAAAGTATTTTTTTACCCTTTTGACCCCCTTAGAATCAACACTGGCAAAAATCCAGCCTTAATGGATCTATATTCCGGGAGGTGAACATACAGTCCAAATTTGAAGTCTCTATGATCATTATATCAGGAGATTTAAAAAGTACCAAAAGTACAGTTTTTTACCCTTTTTACCCCCTTACCATTGGCAAAACTCCAGCCATAGTGGATCTATATTGCGGGAGGGTAACATACAGTCCAAATTTCAAGTTTCTATGACCATTATATCGGGAGATATAAAAAGTACCAAAAGTACAGTTTTTTACCCATTTTCCCCCTTAGAATCAACATTGGCAAAAATCCAGCCTTAGTGGATCTTTATTCCGGGACGTCAACCTACAGTCCAAATTTCAAGTTTCTAACTTTAGCGGTTTGGGCTGGGCGATGATGAATGAGTATGTCAGTCAGTCACATTACTCTTTTATATATATAGATTTTCCGGATTTGGGCGATTTTTGCCATAAAGTTTATTTCTGTCTTTTATTATTTAACAAAATTTATTTTTTTTAAATAAAAATATTTTTTTTTTAAGAAATCTGAACAAAATTGAATTTTGGCGATATTTTACATCCGAGTTTGCGACAAAGCCAAAAAAAGTCTGGCAACCCCGTTAATATGACGAAGCAAAAAAACGGACACACACACATGCTTTGTACATAAAAATAACAATTAATTTTTTTATTATTACTTAACGAACTTTTTTTAATTAAATTTAGATTTTGTTTTACATATTTTAAAGTTTTTTTGTAAACATTTTTTTCTTTTTCTCCGTTTTTTTTTCATTTCCGTATTCTTTGTTATGTATGTATCTACACAAAATATGAATTAATTTAGGGTTATGATGAAAATCACTAAGAGTTTTTTCAGTAATTCACTCATAACAAAAACGTGATTTCAACAGACAGACAGACAGACGGACGGACAGACAGACAGACAGACGGACATCGTTAGATCGACTTAAAATCGATCAAGGATCATGAATATATATACTTTATGGGGTCCTAAACCAATATTTCAATGTGTTACATACGGAATGACAAACTTATATATACCCTCTATCACCAGAGTGGAGGGTATAAAAAAAAAATTTTTTTGTTGTTATTCAATTTCGTCAAAAAAAATTTTTTTGTATTAGGTTTAATAAGAACTACTTACAAAAAAAATATAAGCTCTCCACTACATCGCTTACCCATTTTAACTTGCGATACAAAAAAGGGCAGTTATTTTTAGGGGTACCCAAAAGTAACATTTTTACATTTTTGAAAATTTTATTTAAAAAAAATTTTAAAAATTAAAATCGCTCTCCACCAGTTTTTTATATATATTATAAAGATAAAAAGTGTGAAATATTATAAATATCCGTTCGGCAGTTTTTCTTTTATAGCGACTTGAAGTTAGCGGATTTCAAGGAAAATTGATTTTTTGCTGTATTTTCTTTAATTTTGAACTTATTACTACGTTTTAAACGAAATTGACGATATTGGCTTTGCAAGTAATTAAATTGGATCATAAATTTTAGTTAGTTAGTAATTTTTACAGTTTAGCTTTAACCCATGTAAACCCGGGTCAATTATGTCCCACTTTGGAAATATTATTCTCTAAGCTATTTTTTTTTTTTTTATCATGAAATTAGTTAATGGAAATAGTTTTAGCTATTCATCGTGTATGCACTTAAAGAATTTAACCCTTTTTATGAAGTTTTTGTATATTTAATGAAGCTTTTCATAAATATGATGAAATATTTTTTGATTGTATCAAACACGTTAAGAATTCATGATTTCTTCTACTTTAAATTTAAATTTAATTTTTTGTTTGGGTTGTTAAAAAAATTAGTTGATGACTAAAGAAAAGCTAATGGACAATTTTTTCTTTTTTTCTTTGAATTTAGAAAAAATCGACTTCAAAATATTCTTAAATAATTTTCTAAAAAAAAAATGTGTATAAATAATTTCATTTTCCAGCGCGACACACGTATTTCATTTAATATTTGCTCAATCTGCACGCTATTTAACTTAATTTAAAGCTTTATAAATTACATTAATAACATTTTTAAAAATAATACTAACTTTAAAATAATAACATTTAATTTTTTTTTAACAAATTGGATCTACTTTAGAAAAGTTTCATTGTATTGTCACCCACCGTATATAACAAATGATGTATAATTTAAAAACATTGTTTTTTCACATGTAGGTTTAAATAAACTTGGACTAAAACATTTATTTTTACAGATTAATTTTATTATATTTAATAAAAATATAAAAGCCGGCATACAATGGGAAATATTTGCCCTGTGGGTCATCTTCGACCCGGGTTTACAAGGGTTAATGCTGTCCTGCAAAAATTATTTACTTACTAAAATTTATGATCCAATTAAATCAGTTGCAAAGTCAATTTCGTCAATTTTGTTTAAAACGTAATAATAAGTTCAAAATTAGAGAAAATACAGCAAAAAATCAATTTTCCTTGAAATCCGCTAACTTCAAGTCGCAATAAAAGAAAAACTGCCGAACGGATATTTATAATATTTCACATTTTTTATCTTTATAGTATATATAAAAAACTGGTGGAGAGCGATTTTAATTTTTAAAAATTTTTTTTAATAAAATTTTCAAAAATGTAAAAATGTTACTTTTGGGTACCCCTAAAAATAACTGCACTTTTTTGTATCGCAAGTTAAAATGGGTAAGCGATGTAGTGGAGAGCTTATATTTTTTTTGTAAGTAGTTCTTATTAAACCTAATACAAAAAAAAATTTTTTGGCGAAATTGAATCACAACAAAAAAAAAATTTTTTTTTTTATCTAATTGTCAAATTTGACATATTTCTCCATTTTCAAGGCGTTTGAGGCACCCTTTCCCCTCAAGCGATCGCCATAATTTTTTGCATAGTGTATTTTGATACCAAAACGAATATTTCTAGGGGGAGTGACGGTATAAAATCGAAAGTTGACATTTTTGGCGCACCCTATTACACACCTGTCCCTTAAATTATTTTTTACATGATTGTAACAATGGACCTCAGAGTCTACGTGTGTTGACGTAAAAGGTCAGCAGCCACTTACAACCTAACAATTAGGGTGCTCAGTCGATTAATTCTTATTCGATTAATTCAACAATTTTCGACGAATAATTGTTCGATTAATTTATAATTGCTAATTTCGATTAAAGGATTAATCGAAGAATTTATGCCGATTAATCGAATAATAATAATTTTTCTGCAAATATGTTTAATTTCTTAAAGTTTTAAGTCAAATAAATAAACCGAATGTATTTGGCCGTTTGAATCAAGAAAAACAAACAATCATGTTTACTAAAGTGGACCTTATTTTAATTTTTTTTCGGATTTTCGCTGCTCCTGAAGCTTGGATTTGTTAAACAATCTTAAATAAGTACCTGATAAAATTTTGGTCCGAATCGATTAACTCTATGGCCGGGTTAAAATCGGTCAAAATTTGGAGTTTTGGGCAAAACCCCACAAAATTATAAAAAAAAAAATAAATTACAAATTTTATGAATATGCTCAAAACAAAATATTTTTTGTTGAACGTTTTCCCAAATGTATTCAGATAATAAATATACAATTTTGTGATATCGGAATACATATAGATTTGGCAACAAAAATAATTTTTGAGTTCTATATATTTTCCAAATTTCCAAAATTATGTTTTTAAAATTTTATCAAAAAAATTGTAGAAAACTTAAATTTTGATACATTTTGTATTGCCTTTAATGTTTAATTCTTTTAACCAATATTGTTTATTTACTCGAGTACCAGTTTTTTCTTAAATTAGAAAATTTCTGAATTGGGATTTATAGGATTAATCGATCAAATTTAAAATTTTGCATCAAAAATGCCAAATAACGATTATTCCTTTAATCGAACAATAAAAAAAGCCCGATTAATTGAACACCCTTGAAATAATCGATAAGTTTTATCGCCAAACATCGTTGAAATCGATTTATTGTTGGGAAGAATTAAAAAAAAATATCGTTTAAATCGAAAAAACTACATATCTTCATAAATACATACATTAAAACATATTTTTTTTCATATAAAAAATAGTAGTATGTCATTTGTATGTCATATGTAGGGATGAGATTTTCATGCACTAAAAAATCGAAAATATGCGCTTAAAATATGCGCTAAAAAATCCAAAATATGCACTAAAAAACCTAAAAATATGCACTAAAAAATAAAATGTGTGCAATAAAAATCTTGTTTTCATAGGAAAGACTTCTTAAAAAGCAAAAAATAACGCCGTGTTAAATAGTCATATTTAAAACTTTATATAAGCAAGAGTTTTTGAGAAATTAAGAATATCTATAAAAAAAATTAAAAAGAAAAAAAAAAAAATTTTTATTATTTTCAAAATAAATTTTTAAAATTTAAAATAGTTTTTGAAACAAATAAATTTTAATTTGTGTTTTTGCTAATTTATGCCAAAATATGCAAAAATATGCACTTAAAAGTTTGAAATATGCACAAAATATGCATTTAAAACCAAAATATGCAAAACTATGCATTTTCACCCAAATATGCAAAAATATGCAAAAACAAGTCGATGCCATTTTAACGCAAATTTCTTGATTTGGAAAGATAATTGGTCGATATCGTTTTTAGACTATCGACAAAAAACATGCATTTGCATGGAAATCTCATCCCTAGTCATATGTCTTTTTTTTAAGAAAAAATGGCTCTATCTCGGAAACTAAGCTAGATGGAGCAAAATGGAGGCCATTTTTGTTTCTTGGGCTCTCCATAGTATCGCCAGCCCTCTTCACTTGGGTCCTAACTTTGGATCCAAAAAAGTTAGCATTCCCGAAAATTTTAAAATGCTTATATATCGGTAAATATTGCCGACACAACAATAAGTCCAAAAGCTCTCCGAGTAATATTTTTCAAGTTATCGAGTTTTTTAATTCTCAAAATCCCCTAAAATCACGTATCTCAAAAACTAAGCAAGGTAGAGCGAAACGAACACAAATTTTGGATCCAAAACTATGACGCTTTTTAAGGAACCCAACTAGATCTAGGCCCATCGGGGGTTGTACCTATCGGTTCCGAACCCAATGGGGTCCTCAAATGTGTATGAACTAAGTTGAAATAAAAAAAAATTCAGTTAACTAATTTTTGGCAAAACTTTTTTGCTAACTTTACAAAAAAAATTGTGGGTTAAGAATCAGCAAATTTTCTTGTAGGTTTACAAGTTTTTTGTGCTAAAATTACAGTTTTTTTTTGAGTGTAAGGTACATTTTTAAATGACTTATTTTTTTTTTTGGATTGTTTGATGTCATGTCATCACTTTTTAGAAGGTCTTTGCATCAATGAAAATAATGACGTAGTTGCTTTTGGAAGATTCCAACTCCTTTCCGTGCCTCTCCGCCGCTAAAACCCGGTTTTTGACCCTATTTTACTGCGGAGAAAATTCTACAGCAAAAATTAGTCTTACGACGTTTTTCGCAAGCTTCCAAGGAAAGGCATTTAAAACTTAGAAAAATGATACAAAAATCATTTAATTTTCTCGATTGTAGTAAACAGGTTACCACATTTTTAATTTAGGATTTCCATTTACAATTTTCAAAATTATAGATCGAATTGAGAACACATCTCGAATTATGGCTTAAAAATCGGACTTTTTCAAAAAATAGATTTTAATTTTTAAAGGATAAAAATGTAGTGATAATTACTTTGAAAATTGTTTTCAACTTTTTTTAAGATGTCGATATTTTTACTGGTCACAATTAATTTAAAATTTTAGTTTCTTAATTTTTAAAAAAAAATCAGAATTTTTAAATATCGATTTCTCAAAACCAACTTGGAGGAAAATAGTGAAAATTGGTGCGCAAGTTGCATTTCATACGTACTAAAACATATTTATGTATCAACAAATGAGCGAAATCAAAGTCAATGTCCGAAATTGTGTGATTTTGCCTGGAATGCCCCATAAACACTTAACTTAATACCTTATAAGGACAGCTATGATTAATATTACTATACGCTTCTAGTCCCAGGATTTTAAAAAACAAATTCATTAGTGGATTCTTTTGACGATCTGCAATAAATTTACAACCATCAACGGTCAGATTATATAGAAAAGGCACTCGAGCATTTCCACGCTTTTTCAAAGATAAATTCATCTGAAAAAGAAAACGAAATTATTTATAAAACAACTTAAATTTGCAATTACAAATTGATACTTAAATTACATATGCTGTGTTTTTTAATAAGTGGATTTATTTTCTGATTAATCTTATTTTGTTTAAAAGAAAATATTTTAACATACCAAAAGAAATTTGAAATATTTTTTCCATAATCTACTATAAATTAGCAATTATAATCCGAAAAAATAGTAAAAACATTTGCAAAATGAAAAAAGTTATAAATAAATCAAAATTAATCCAAAATGGACTTATTAAATCCTAAAATTTAGTTGAATTAATTTTGATTTATTTATAACTTTTTTAATTTTTCACATTTTTTTATTATTTTTTCGGGTTATAATCAGAGACCCTAACAGTTATGTGATTTATTGAAAAAAATCAAATTAAACTGTTCAAAAATATTTTTTTAAATAAAAATTAAAAATAACAGTTTGAATTCATTTATATACATAAATATCTGTTTAAAATAGCAGAAATAAAAAACTTTTATTTTTTATAACTGTTATTAAAAACTCTTTGAGCCCTACAAAAATTGAATAATTAAAATAAAACAACAATAAACACATGCAGAAGAATCCTATTGATAGCTAATACTTCAATCATTGATTTAAAGATATAAACTTTGATTGATTTTTTTTAAAATAACTGTTATAACAGTTATTTACTCCAATAAATAAAAAATAAAAGTTATTTTAGATTGTTTGAACAAAAAGTTTTTAATAACTGTTATTTTTTACTGTTATTGTAAAAATCAAAAAATAAAAGTTATTGCAAATTTAAACACGGGACATCTCTAGACGTCCTTTCATATATAAAATACTTACAAGGAAGTATCTCAACCCTTATGGACCGATTTGCCTGAAACTTAATATATATATAAAAGAGACAATTCTAAGGTTGGGGTGTCTGGGCTTATCGGCCATATCGGGGATTTAGGGGTTCAAAATATGGGTCAGGAATTTCTTTTTAAGAAACTATATGATGTTTTCATATGAGAAGAAAGGTTTTTTTTAATGCCTATCCAATGGTGGTATAACCTTGTACAAATTCGGCTTCTTTAAATATTTTTTCAGGAAAATGTGTAAATTTTGGGGGGTATATATATGAAGGCATCAGGCGCGGATCCAGGAATTTCATTTGGGGGGGGAGATTTTTTTTACCAAAAAATTTTTATGCAATCGCAATGCAAAAACGTTTGGTTGGAAGCGGGGGGGGGGGGGGGGGGGGGTGTTGTATAATTTTTCGTAAATATTTTTACTATAGAGTAACAAATAAAAAACAACTTAAAGGTATAGTATTTAAATCAGGCGCGGAGTCATCCTTTTGGATTTGGGGTAACTTTTTTTATTCAAGAAACATTTTTACGAGGGAATCCTGACGGACCGATTTACTTCCTTAGCAAGGCCGTTTTTAGTCAAATAAACGGACCTATACTCAGTCATAGCTAGTCACAAATGTGAAAAGACCCGTAAACTTTTATATAAAAATTCTAAATAAAAGCTGAAATATTTCGAAAAAAAAAATTAACCATATTATTAGTTTTTTATAAATATTTCCTTTACAAAATTTCTCAGATGTTGAGACATTTTTTTTACAGAATGTCTTTTAGATTATAAAATAGTTTTCATATAGAAAAATAACCCATTTCTGAGATTTTTGGCTTTAGAAAAATTTTCAGTTTCTAAAACTTTGATATAAAAAAGTTCTTAAATTCTCAGATCGTATTTTCTTAAGAAAAATCAGATTCAACATTTTCTTATAGAAATGTCTCCGATTTTTAAACTTTTTTCTATAATCTGAAATTCTGAGGCATTATTTATATAAAAAATGTCCAAATTCTAATGTCTCTTTCTTATAAAAAATCTCTGAAATAATGCTCATAATTTTTTGAAACTTTTTCGTATAAAAGTATTATTAGATCATATTTCGTAAAAAAAAATTATCAGATACTAAAAAATTATTAGTTCAAAAACATTTTATGAAGAAATTTTGATACACTTTTCTAAAACTTAAATCCTATATTTTTTTTTTTTGCATTTTTTGATAGAAAAGTTTTACGGTTTTAATGTCATATAATGTTATAAATGTATTAGATTCTAAAACATTTTTCATATAGAAAAATTATTATTAAAATATTTACATATTTCACATTTCCTATAGACAAATTTTTAGAATATTCTATAGTTTTCTATAGAAAAGTTATAAAACATGTTTTCTATAAAAAAAATTAATAGATCTACATAGATAATCTTTTCCCATAGAAAAACTCGCACATTTAAAATATTTCTCAAATAGAGAAATTCTCATTCTCAAGAAGTTTCCTATAAAAAAATTAACCTTGGAAATATATTTCCATATAGAAAACTAAAATTCTGAAACGTTTTTCTTGTAAAAATGTTATCTAAATCTGAGATTTTTTTGCCTAAAAATTTGTGGCAGATTCTGAAACATTTTTTAAGGAAAAATTCTCAGATGCTGAGGGATTGTTTCTATAGAAATGTAATAAGAAATTTTTTATAAAGTTTGAAATAAATTTTCAATTAAAAAAATTCTTACATTCAAAGTCGAATAAGTATAAAAATATTTTTTAAAGGTAAAGTCTGAAATTTTGACACATTTTTCTATAAAACATTATACTTTTTCCATAGAAAATAATAAGGAAAGTTATTCGATTAGAAAATGTTCACGAATCTATTCCAATGCATTAGTTTTTCATATGCAATTTCTTTAATTCTGAAACATTTTATCCTAATACCCTATTCTCACTTACAGTTTAAAACCGTTTTTAGCAATTATTTTTAGCATTTTCTGTCAATACACTGCCATAGAATAAGGTAATTCCATTTTAAATCAACGAAAAAAAATGCCATTTTCGACATTACCCTCTTTGAATTGTACAAAAATAAGCATGAATGTTCTACATTACTGAAATAATATAAATTCAAAAATTTTGGGAGTCTAGCTTTTGTGGTTTCCGAAATATGGCTCTTCGAAAAGTAGAAAATTCATCAAAAACACACATAAGTGGTCTCCTATTATTGCTTATATCTTCAAAAGTTTTAAATATACAAGGTCGAAATTGGTCTCATTTAATAGGTATTGAAAATATCTTTAAAACTACGTTCAGCGATTTTGTTTTTGCGAAAGGTCAAAGGTCACTATTACACGATTTAAAGTTTGGGAACCTATATCTAAAAAAAAGAAATTTTTAAAATTCTAAAAAAAATATATGTTGATCCTGATAGTCTCCTCTTCATTTTGTGCAAAAAATTTGAGTGAGCTCTTATTAGTTCCTGAGATATAGACAATAATGTGAAATTATTTTAAAAAAATTGTATACTATTTTTATACCCTCCACTCTAGTGATAGAGGGTATATATAAGTTTGTCATTCCGTTTGTAACACCTCGAAATATTGGTCTAGGACCCCATAAAGTATATATATTCATGATCCTCGATCGATTTTAAGACGATCTAGCGATGTCCGTCCGTCCGTTTGTCTGTCTGTTGAAAATACGTGAACTTTTGAAAGACTTTACGGAGGCTCCTGAAGTTTGGCATATATGTTGGGCATTTACCTGGTCAGGATGGTACTGCAATCCAGTGAAATCGTTTCAGTGGTTCAAAAGTTATAAGCAAATGAGTGAATATCGGCAAGGGTTTTTCTGGAATTTACGAGATAAAACACACGGTAACTTTCGAACGGCAATTCTGAGGGTGCTGAAGTGTAACGTATATATTTGCCGTTCCCCTGGTCCGCTTCGGTTTAAATTTCAACCAAATCGGTGCAGCGATTCAAAAAATATTAGCAAAACCGTAAATTTCCGATTCGCCTCACCTTAAATTCACGTGTTGAAAACACGTTAAACATGTTTTAAAAACATTGGTAAGTCACAAAAATATTTTACAACGCATTGTTGTCACTCAAAAATATTTTTACACTAAAAGAAAAAACAAATACACTCGAAAAAAATTTTACACTCAAAAAAAATTTAGTAAATTATATTTTTTTTTTTTTTTTCAAAAATTAGTTAAAAAAAAGTTTTTTTACACAAAATAAAATATTTCTAACCAAAAATGATATTTGTTCACTCTAGAAAATTTACATAACTTAAAAAGGGCATTGTGGAGGGTATTCATAGATTCGGCCAAGTCGAATTTAACTTTTCTACTTGTTTTTTAGTAATTTTTTTTTTTATTATTTCTTTTAATAACAAATATTTTTTTTTGCAAAAATTGTAAAAAACAAATCATGTTGATGAAATTACATTTAAACAATGGATATGTGTGGATAGAGACTTATTAGAAACAATGGTAAAGCAGGCTGATGATTTTCTGGATTCACTTTGCGAAAAATTATTGACACTTTTGCCTCACTCGTTTGTCGCAAAGGAACAAGCAGCAATTTTAAATGCAAAAAAAAAATCATCACTTGGAGAACATGAGTACATAGCAATATGTGGTTTTTCGGAAAATGCATCTTTTTTTGTACAGGACTCTTCACAAGGTTTTTATTGGAACAACAGCCAATCTACTTTATATCCAATTTCTAGATATTACAACTGCAATGGCCAGTTAGAGCATACCAATTACATAGTTATATCTAATAGTCTTATCCTCAGTGATGGTCTTGGTGGAACCGTAAAGAGAGAAGCTCGCCGAGCCAGTTTGCAGCGTCCAATACAGGACCAAATTACTAACCCGCTTCAATTGTATGAGTGGTGCCGTGAACATCTTTTAAATTGTAATTTTGTATCTTTAACAGAGGAAGATTATAAAGCAGGAGAAGACTTTCTTAAAAACAGGTTTATTGGTTTGAGAACTATACCAGGAACACAAAAATTCCACTATTTTGCTCCTGAAGGAAAATCAAAACTTCAAGTAAAACTGTACTCCGAAGACCAAGAATTTTTAATTGAAAATATTTACAATTAATTAATCGCATATGTTTGTAAAATATATATATGTAAAATAAATATTTCTTACTTTTAACTTATTTTGTCTAAAATAATATATGTATTTAATATCACGCAACTAAATTTAAAAAAAAATATGTACAGGGTAATTCCAAAAATTTTCGCCCCACTGTTCGGAAACATGCATTTGGACGCCACTGAGAATTTGGCTCATAGATATCCACGTTTATATGAGATATCTTGCATTTTTGGATTTTCAAAATTTGCTGTAGTTTTCAAATTATCGCGGGTCAAAGTTCGACTTTTTTAGCAAAAGTCAGAAAAATACATGACGTTTAACGTACTCTAACTTTTTAACTAGTAATCCGATTATCACAAGTAATGGCTCATATCAAGGCTTAATTCTTCTTCTTTTAGAAAATATTTTCAAAATCATACGTTTTTTTTCAGAAGTGTTGCAAAAATTCAAAAACATTTTTTATTTGCGAATATTTAAAAAAATACATCTTCGATTTTTTAAAAAAAAAGTTTGGTGATAAACAATACTGTTTTGTACAACATATCCAAAATTCAGAGTGGGATCCCAATGGGATCAAAAAATATTCTGGTTTTAGTACGAAGTTCTTAAATTTTACCTTAGAAAATTCAAATTTTATGTTTCTTCAATATAAAAATTTAAATTTTCAAAGAAAATTATACTATTAAAATTTTGAAAAACATTCAAATCATTAGAAATTTAAATTTTCTAAGGGAAAAATATGAGAACCTCGTACTTAAAACAGAATATTTTTTGATCCCATTGAGATCCCACTCTGAATTTTGAATATGTTATACAGAACATTTTTATTTTTCACCAGAATTTTTTTAAAAAAAATCAAAGATGTGTTTTTTTAAATATTCGAAAAGAAAAAATGTTTTTGCATTTTTGCATCATTTCTGTAAAAAAAACTGTGTTATTTTAAAAATATTTTCTAAAAGAAGAACCCCAGCTTTCACATGATCCTAAATTTGTGAAAATTGAGTCATTGGTTAAGAAGTTACAGCTCTTTAAACGTGATGTATTTTTCTTACTTTTGCTTAAAAAGTCAATATTTGACCCGCCATAATTCGTTAAATACACCAAATGTAAAAAAACGATATATGGTACATATATCATATTTATGAGGGCTATCTATGTGTCAAGGCTCAAATTAATCTGAGACACCATTTCCAAAAATGACTAAAATTTGAGCTAAATTTTCTGGAATGGCCCTACAAAAAAAATATAAAATTTTTTCAAACAATTTCACATTTTTATCATTATCTCTTGAACTAATAAGAGCTCACTCAAAATTTTTGGCACAAAATGCAAAGAATACTATCAGGATTAGCATATATTTTTTCCAGAATTTTAAAAATTTCATTTTTTGAGATATAGCTTCCCAAACTTTAAATCATGTGACAGTAACCTTTGACCTTTCAAAAACAAAATTTAACTAAATTCAGTTTAAAAGCTACTCTCAATACCTTTAAAATAAGACCAATTTTGACCATGTAGGTTAAAAATTTTTTGATATATAAATTATAATGGCAGACCACTTATATGTGATGTTAATGATTTTTTCATTTTTTGACGCGCCGTATCTCAGGAACTAAAGAAGCTGGAAGCCTAAAATTTTACGTTTATCTTAGTTAAGTAAGGTGCAAAAAGACAACTAAGTTTCATAAGATTCAAAGGTGGTCGGGAAAATCCATTCGTTGGTTATAAAAATTTTAACCCAATAAAGAAAGTGCTAAAAATATTGCTGCTAAAATCGGTTTAAAACTGTACGTGTGAATAGGGTATAAGGCTATGTTATGCTGACGTAAATGATCAGCACACATATAAATCCCCTAAGAATTTTTTACATTCTAGCATTTTCTTTCTATCTTTCCTTCCTTTTTTCCTTTCCTTTCCCTTTCTTTTTTTTCTTTTTTTCCTTTCCTTTTTTTCTTTTTTCCTTTCCTTTCTTTTTTTCTTTCGAATTCATTTTGGGGGGGAGAAATCCCATTCTCCCCCCCCCTGGATCCGCGCCTGGAAGGCATAGACCTACGATATCCATATGAATAAGAAATAATCCTTATTAAATTTAAGTCGACACGTATTTTTGCGCTAGACGATATTCCTGTTAGTTCGGAAGTTATCAACATTTTCCCGAAGGTCCACATGGTTTCATAAGGGGACAACGAAATTTTTAAACACCGATATGGCCGATAAGCCGAGACACCCCAACCTTAAAATCGTCTCTTTAATATATATTTTAAGTTTCAGGCAAATCGGTTCATAAGGGTTGAGATACTTCCCTTGTTAGTTTGGACAACATTCGTTTAATGATTTTTTTAAAGCAAAAAGACACACATAACTGTTATATTTGGTCTCTGGTTATAATTGCTAATTTACCCTAGATTATGGAAAAAAATATTTTAAATTTGTTTTGGCAAGTTAAATTTTTTTTTTAAACTAAATAATATTAATTCAAAAATAAATCCATTTATCGAAAAACACAGCAATAGTGATACAAAAACTGAAATACCTGGGATTCGAGATTTTGTTTACCAGTAGGTGCTGTTGAGTACAACAAGTCTCTGGCCTAGAAAATTGCGAAACACCTTCAAAATCTGAGTTACACTCAAAAAAAAAAACTTGTAAAGTTACCAATAAATCTCGTGATTTTACGAGGCTATTCTCGTAAAATATGACGTAGGTAAAATTCTCGTAAAATTACGAGGATTTCCTCGTAATTTTGAATGCACCAAAAATTGGTAAAATAACAAATTTTATTGGTAAAAATATTGTTTTAAAACCGGAAAAATACAAAAAAAATGGTAAATTTACAAGAAAAAATGGTAAATATGTTTAAAAAAATGGTAAATTTACAAACCAAAATGGTAAATTTACAAAAAAAAAATTTTGTTAACAACATAAATCCTCGTAATAAAATAATTTTTTTGTAAAATAACTGTTTTTTTGTAAATTAACTACTCCTCCTTAAATTAATCCTCGTAATAAATTTTTCAAAATTTTGTCAAATTTTTTTTAAAATATTTTTCAATAAAAAAAAATACAAAAAAAAAATAGTTTTTTTGTTAAACACCATAAATCGTCCTATAACATAATTTTTGTAAAATAAAGTTTTTTTTGTAATTCAACTACACTCAAAAAAAAAAGTTTGTAAAATTACAAGCAAAAGGTCTTGTAATTCTATTTTACTAATATTTTTGTCTATTTACAAAAATTATTGTATTTTTAATAAAACAAAAACTACCGTGCGCTTTGTAATTTTACTATAATATGCTGGTAAATTTATTTAACAATTTTTTTAGGTAAATTAACAAAAAAAATAATTATTTTACAAATTAAAAAAAAAATTACAAGGTGTTTAGTTGTTTTACACAAGAAAATTGTAATTGTACAACAACATTTTATTTGATAGTATTTAGTCTTTCTACCAAAAAATGTTTTATTACAAACAATTTTTTTTTTCAAGATTTTTTAGTTTACAAGGTTTTCAGTATTTTGACACAAAAAAATGTAATTAAACAAAAATTTGTATTGAAAAATAATTATGCAACAATAGGAGACGCAAAAATTTTCTAAGTCCATATTTTGTTAAAAATAATTTTTTATAAATGAAAAATTTCATAAAAAAATTTTGAAAATATTTTAAGTTCCGGATACAAACATTTTTCAATTAGTTGTAAGCTTTATCAAAAAAATTGAATATCAAGACAATTTTTTGGCAACTTGCTTTAAGTAAAATACCACAATTTTTATATGTTTTTACTATATTATTGTTCTAGTTTTTTTGTTTGTATTTTTACCATTTTTTGGTAATTTTACCATATTTGTTTGGTACTTTTTTTTTTTAAATCTGGCACTAAAATGTCAATCAAAAGCTGTCAATTATGAAAAATTAAGTTTTTTTTATTTTATCAGGTACTTAAACGTCCAATCTACAATATCCAAAGTTTTTTTTATAATTTTTTAAAAATACTTGCTAAAATAATTAAAAATTCGAAAAAAAGGTAATTTTTTTGACTAGTTTTTCTTGAAAATATAAGGGAAACGAAATTCCGAAAAAAAAAATAAAAAAGTGCAGTGTTATACTCTAAAAAGTTTGTTAAAAGTGTTCAAGTGAAAAAAAAATCATTTCAGGTTGTTAAAGTGCTACTCCAGCTGCCGAAGAAGGAAAAATAAGATGCTTTCCATTGGTGCATCTTATTTTTCCTTTAAATTTACAAAACCAATATGTAAATATGGGTCATTATTAGTGAAATCAATCATGAATATTTTTGACCCCCTCCGATATTGATGAAATTTGGTTAAGTTCTTACGCTACGTAAAAAACTAACAAATGCAAATTTTCAGCCCTCTAAGTCAACAGGGGCCGAAAATACGTAGGGTCAAAATTTCCCCCAAAATCTCCCAGTCGCGACACTTTACACCGTAAAAACTTAATATCGTTGGTTCTATTATAGCTAGAAAGCCCATTTTTGGTTTGTTTTGAAGCTCATAACATGCTCTACAAGACCTACCATAGAGTTAAAATTTTTCAACATGAACCCCTGATTTCCTTCGATGTCTCCGAATTTGATGAAACTTTGTGTATATGTTGGGACTTATAAGACTTATACTCAGACAAAATTTGAGACCTTTAACTTTCGTGGTTCCAGAAATATGGCGTGTCAAAAGTCAAGGATGAAATATAAACATTTATATCTTCAAAAGTATTTGATCTATATTACTCCCTGATAGCTTGTTTTAAAGGCAAAACCATGTCCTTTCAAATAACATTTTGGAAAAATTTTTATTTTGGGAATTTTTTTTTATTTCTGCAAAACTCGCGATTCGCGAAAATATATCTGAAAAAGCGACATTTTTAAAAATCTGAAAAAAATATATGTTATTGGCTACTATCTTAGCTACAAGCTGTATAAATTTTAAGTTGGTGAACGTATTAAGACCAGAGATATGAATAAAAATGTGTTGCCAAGTAGTAAATTTTGATCAAATCTGATGAATATTAAATTTTTTTTTTAATATTTTTGCAAATACACATAATAAAACGGTGAAAAAAGTAAAGTAAATGGTACATACGGGTACTACACATCAGTGTTGGTATTTGAGAATTTTCAATTAGTGCCAAGTTGAAGTCTAAAAAGGGCCAAAATAGGTTGAAAAGGGCCAACAAAAATTTTTTTTTTAAATTATTTATTTTTTAGTATTTTTTACACACAACTTATAACTTTTTTTATAAATGACGGTTTTGAAAGTAAAATCATCTCTGCGGGAAAGGTGACCAGTCGAAGACCGGGCATAGAGTGTTTTTTTTTTGTACAAAAAGGACCTGTCAATAAATAACACCTTGTTATATGTTCCAGGACTTGTGTCGAACTGATCTTTCAGATCTCCGGACACATTTTTACTGGTCTTAGAACTAGTATTCCATGACCAGTTCGCGATAAATAAGGTTTTTAGAATCAATTTTCCTGTAGGACCAATCGATTTCCCTCAGGGATTAAACACTTCAAAATCTTAATTTAAAGGAAACAGAAACTTACATTGTTGTAAGGGGGAACAACTGATAATTTTTTCGTGTTTGTTATACATAATTAAATTTTAGTACGAATATTTTTATTTTAAATAAATTTTGACGATATTTGGAGAGAGTGAAAAAGGGCCAAAACTATTATTTGTGGTGCCAATGACCATTCAATAGTGCCAAAAATGGCACTATTGTGCCACATTTCCCAACCGTGCTACACATAGCTACAATATAACATGAATATTTATCATTTACACTACTCTACAAAAATCAACTTTTTTTTTGCACAGACTCTTAGATTACATTTGCTAAAGTATTATGGTCTCTTTAACACCAATCTGTCATCATAAAAATTTGATCAAATCGGCTTTTCGAGAAAGGACCTCTTTTGCGGTCCCTGCCCATAAAAACCAAAGAATGACTTTATATTAGAAAAATTATTAAAAATGCATATTATTTCAAAATTCATTGTGTTTATGCGAAAATATTTGCAAAAAAAAATTCTAAATTTTGAGCAAAATTTGCAAATATTATTTGCATATACTTTTTTCCCTAATATTTTTATTTTTTTAATTTTCATTGTTTAAAATACATTTTATTAAGTTATTTGCCCTCTTTAACGTGAATCCACTAAATGCGAATCCATTGTCATTTTTATGTAATCGCGTTCTCGTGATTTGCCCATTTAGTTTTTGCAGCTGAAGCACACAAAAATATTAAACGAACAAATAATATGAGGTATATCAGTGTGAAACATTTATTATTACGTTTCTTTCTTGGGTTTGAGGGCTTAGTCTGTAAAATAGGCCTATATGTCCAGAAGACAATTTGATAAAATTTTTATGATGACAGATTCGTGTAGGCCAAATACTTTTTTAAATGTGTTCTAGAAGTCTCTGCAAAAAAAGTTGACTTTTGTTAAGTAGTGTAATCGATAAAAAGTTATGTTACAATATATTCATGTGTAATACTCGTGTGTACCATCAACTTTACTTTTTTCACCGTTTTATTTTATATATTTGCAAAAATATTCAAAAATAGTAATTAAATATTTATCAGATTTTAAAAAAAAATCCTACTTGTCAACACATTTTTATTAATATCTCTGGACTTAATATGTTCACCAGCGCGAAATTTTTAGAGCTTGTAGCTAAGACTCATACCATTAACATATATTTTTTCAGATTTTTAAAAATGTCGCTTTTTTTGATATGTTTTTGCGAATCGCGAATTGTGCAGAAACACAAAAAAGATCCCAAAAAAAAAAATGATATTTTAAAGGTGATGATTTTGCCTTTAAAAAACGCTATCTGGGAGTGATTTACCTCAAATACTTTTCGAGATATAAATATTTGTAATTTACCTTTTAAAGGATTTTCTTGACTTTTGAAACGTCATATTTCCAAAACTACGGAAGTCAAAAGTCTTAAATTTTGTTTGAGTATAAGTTGAGTAAGTCCCAACATATATACCGAGTTTCATGAAATTTGGGTCGATTGACGTCAAAAATTCAATTATTTTGCTATATTGATATAGATTTACTCCATAACCAAAAAATTTTCGAAAAAAAAAAAGGGTTACCTCCCTTATTTTAAGGTCGAGATAAAGGGAGTAGAAAATGGGGAGGATGGTATCCCCCGATTTTTTTTTTACTTGATAATCTTATAGAGAAAGTCCCAAAGAATATACTCTAAAATTTTCAAGTTGGGACAACAATGGGATCACTCAAAATCAATTTTTCACAATTTCCCCTAAAATCTCCAAATCACAACACTCTTGAACCTTAAAAATTTAATACCATAAGTGCTATTGTAGCTACAGAGACCATTTTTGTTTGTTTTAAAGCTTATAGTACGCTCTACAATACCTACCTTAACCAAAAAATTTTAGAAAAAATGGAAGGGTAAACCCCTTATTTAAAGGTCTTGGCAAAGGGTGGAGGAAATGGGGGGAAAGTATCCCCTGATTTTTTTTTTACTTGGTATTCTCAAAGTGCAAGTCCTAATGAACATATCCTAAAATTTTTATGTTGGGACAACAATCAGATCGACCAAAATCAAAATTTTTCACAATTTTCCCCAAAATCTCCAAATCGCGACACTCTTGCACATTACAAATTTAATATCGTGGACTGTATTGTAGCTACAGAGTCCATTTTTGATTTGTTTTAAAGCTCTTAATATGCCCTACAATATTACTTTCACAAAAAAAAAATAAAAGAATTAGGGGTGCCTGTTGTATTAAAAGATCGTGGCAAGGGGTGGTGGAAATCGGGGGATAGTATCCTCCAATTTTTTTTCACCTTCTTTTTTTTTTTTTTAAGAGTAAGTTCTAGAGAGCATATCCTGAAATTTTTATCTTGGGACTCCAATGGGAGGCGCAAGAATGTCGCGATTTGTTGATTTTGGGGGAAAATTTTGAAAAATTTTGATTTTGGTCGATCCCATTGTTGTCCCAACATAAAAATTGTAGACTATGTTCATTAGGACTTGCACTTTGAGAATACCAAGTAAAAAAAAAATCGGGGTATACTTTCCCCCCATTTCCTCCACCCTTTGCCTCGACCTTCAAATAAGGGGGGCACCAATTCCTTTTTTTGGAAAATTTTTTGGTTTTGGTATGTCTTGTAGAGCGTATTATAAGCTTTAAAACAAAAAAAATTGGCTCTGTAGCTACAAAAGCACTTATGATATTAAATTTTTAAGGTTAAAGAGTGTTGCGATTTGGAGATTTTGGGGAAAATTGTGAAAAATTTTGATTTTGAGCGATCCCATTGTTGTCCAACTTAAAAATTTTAGAGTATATTCTTTAGGACTTTCTCTATAAGATTATCAAGTAAAAAAAAATCGGAGGATACCATCCTCCCCATTTTCTCCTCCGTATATCACGACCTTAAAATAAGGGAGGTAACCCTTATTTTTTTCGAAAATTTTTTGGTTATGGTAGGTCTTGTAGAGCATATTATGAGCTTCAAAACAAACCAAAAATGGGCTTTCTAGCTATAATAGAACCAACGATATTAAGTTTTTACGGTGCAAAGTGTTGCGACTGGGAGATTTTGGGGGAAATTTTGACCCTCCGTATTTTCGCCCACTGTTTACTTAGAGGGCTGAAAATAAGTGTTCGTCAGTTTATCACTTAGTGTTACAACTAAACCAAATTTCATCAAAATCGGAGGGGGTCACGAAAATTTTTAGCTATTTTTTATTGGTTTCACTAAGACTGACCCTATACCAAATTTTTTGTAAATTTACAAAACAAATATGAAAGTTTAGAAAACAAAATTGTATACTTACAGAAAAAGTTGTAATTTTACAAAAATGAAGTAGAAAATACAAAAACAATATTGTAAATTTACAAATTATTTGGTTAAACTACTGTTTTTACGGCAAAAAAATAAAAAAAAATGGTATATTTACAATAAAAATTGTAAATTTACTACTTTTTACTGTAAATATACAAGTTTTTTGCCATAAAAAACTGTAGTTAAACCAAACAATTTGTAAATCTACAATTTTATTTTTTGATTTTCTACTTTAATTCGTAAATTTACAACTTTTTTTGTAAGTCTGCAATAATATTTTACAAAAAAAAATTGTAAATTTACACTTTCTCCCCGTAATTTTTTTGTTAAATCAATTTACAAATTATCCCCGTAAAATTACGGGGATTCTTGCTAGTACATATTTTACAAAACCTGCCCCGTAAAATCACGGGGATTTTATGTCATTTTACAAACTTTTTTTTTTTGAGTGTAGAATCCTCGTAATAAAAACTTTGTTGTAAAATTACAGTTTTTTTTTTTGAAAAATAACCTTTCAAAATGGTAGAATACAATTACGAAAATATACTTGTAAAATTACCAATAAAACTGTAGTTCTCGTTTGAGCAAAGTACAAGATTTTTTGTTAAAAAACAAGGAAAATTGTTAAATATTGGTAGAACGGGATTACAAGGCATTTTACCAGGCGTTTTACCAGTTTATTTTTTTGAGTGTACGGGTAAAAAAACGGGTTTCGTACTTTTTAAACTAACAGGTGTAAAAAGTAAGGTAAGCCAGTGTTGAGCGTGTTTAACAAATTATGTCACTGCCTATTAGTTATAAATCATTAGTAGAAATACAAAATCATTAATTTTTCATTATTTGTTTATTCTTAGAAAGAAATCGCTGAAAAATCCAAAAAAACATTTTTTTCGCCAATTTTTGACCCCTTTTTTGAACCCCTAAATCCCCGTTATGGCCGATAAGCCGAGACACCCCAACCTTAAAATAGTCTCATTTATATATATTTTAAGTTTCAGGCAAATCGGTTCATAAGGGTTGAGATACTTCCCTTGTAAGTATATTTTGCCCGCAAATAGATACAAAACTGAGATATCCAGAATTATGTAAGTATTATTGTATAAAGCGAATATGCAATATATTTTTAATAATTGTATATTTTAATAGTTTTGTTGGTGGCATCTAAACGGGACAAGCACTGTGTATGCAGATTAACCAAACATAAAACCTCAATCTATAATCCGTGAATGGAAAACGAATAAACGTCTGATACTTTTTTCACAGGGAAAGTCTTAAAAAAATTCAAGATTTTCTAGCATCCTACCTATAGTAAGTATGAAAGGAAATAGTTTTTCAAGTAAAAAGTCTCTGCGTATCTCAGAATCGGAACAATTTTACATAGACAAATGTCTCGGAGAAGTGTCACAGAATCTGATATCAGAATCCGAGGGTTTTTCTATAGAAAAAATGTTTCAGGGTCTGACTTTTACTATAGAAAATTTTTTCCAGAATCCGGGAAAATTTTTGTTCGATAGAAAAACTCTCAGATTCGAAGACCTTTTTTCTATAGAAAACATTAAAAATTCAGATATTTTTTTTTTTTTTTATAGAAAAAGTCTCAAACTCACAATCGCTCAAATTATTTTCTTGTCTATAAAAAAAATGTCTCGGAATCTGAGACTTTTTCTAAAGAAAAAATGTCACAGAATCTGATACTTTTCTATAGAAAAAATGTCTCTAATCTGAGACTTTTTCTATAGAAAAAATGTCTCACAATCTGACACTTTTTCAATAGAAAAAAATGTCTCAGAATCTTACACTTTTTCTATAGAATACATGCTTCAGTATCTGAGACAAAAATGTTTTTTTCTATAGAAATAATTTCTCAGAATCTGTGACTTTTTCTATAGAAAAAAAATCTAAAAATCTGAGACTTTATCTATTAAACAAATGTATCAGAATCGGTGACGTTTTTTATCTTAGATTTTTCTACAGAAGGTTTTTCTGAGAATCATAGACTTTTTTATGCAAAAAATTTCTGAAAATCTAAGACTTTTTCTGTACAAAATTTGTGTCAGATTCTGAAAAATGTCTCAAATTCTGAGATTTTTCTATAGAAAAAATGTCCGATAATCTGAGACTTCTTTTATAGAAAAATAATGTGCCAGAATCTGTTGAAAAAATAACTCTGAATCTTCTGTAGAAAAAGTCTCGGAATCTGAAATGTCTCAGAATCTGAGACATTTTTCTATAAAAAAGGACGCTGATTCTGAAACATTTTTTTTATGGAAAAGGTCTCAGATTCTGAGACTTTTTTCTGTAGATAAATTCTTAGATTCTGAGACATTTTTTTCATTGACAAATTCTCAGATTCTGAAAGTCTCAGATTCTGAGATATTTTTCAACAGAAAGTGTGTCATATTCTGAGATATTTTTTGCAAAGAAAAAGTCTCAAATGCTGAGACATTTTTTCTACAGAAAAAGTCTCAGATTCTTATACATTTTTTCTATTTAAAAAACTCTCAAATTCTATGTTATTTTTTCTATGTTATTGCTTTCAGATCTCAGATATTTGTTCGATAAAAAACTCTCTGATTCCGAGACCTTTTTTTCTTTAGAAAACATAACAAATTCTGACAAATTAAAAAAAAAAAAGTCTCAAATTCAGAGAAATTTTTGTTTAGGATTATTTTGTTATTTTCTTATTAATTTTGATGTATTTTTGGTTTTCTTTATCGATTTTAATAAAAATTTTATGAAAAATAAAAAAAAAAATGATTTTTTTTGGAAACGGTGTAGTATTAATTAAAGAAATTTAGTAAGTTAGGTATACTAATAAATCCGTAGGGGTAACCAAAGCCATAATTAACAATTAGTTATTTCAATCGAATATCTATACCAACAATCGAATTTAAACACAATTGCTGTGTTTTTCAAAAAATGGATTTATTTTCGGATTAACCTTATTTTGTTTAAAAACATATTTTAACATACCAAAACAAATTTGGAATATTTTTTTCCGTATTCTACGATAAATTAGCAATGATAATCCGAAAAAATAAGAAAAAAATTTTGAAAATGAAAAAAGTTATAAATAAATCAAAATTAATCCAAAGTGGACTTATTAAATCCTAAAATTTAATTGGATTAATTTTGATTTATTTGTAACTTTTTCAATTTTCCAAATTTTTTTATTATTTTTTCGGATTATAAATGCTAATTTATCGTAGATTACGGAAAAAAATATTCCAAATTTGTTTTGGCATGTTAAAATATTTATTTTAAACTAAATAAGATTAATACGAAAATAAATCCACTTATTGAAAAACACAGCAAATATTAAAATTGGTTGGTGTGACCGCATGAATTCGATTGGCGACAAATTCGATTGTCCCAACGGATCTGTTCTCTGTGTGTGCCTACGAAAAAACATGATACCGCATATTTTTGGTTTCGCTGCTGGTCATAAATATTTATTTGACTCTAGACCGATGTTTCAATGTGTTTTACACGGAATAACCTGCTTAGAGGGTACAAAATCATTGTGCAGGCATTTGTTCCAAAATTTTGATTTCATTTAAAGTTTAATAACTCAGTAAATTTTAACCCATTTTAAAAAACCAAGATTGTGTTTTACTCAAAAATATTTTTTTTAAATCAAATCATAAATAGTACGGTTCCTTAATAGAAAAAATGTGTAAACGCATCTCCAAAGTTGAAAAATTAAGAAATCTTTTTAAAAAATCTCAATATTGCTTAAATATCAAGTTCACACCTTTGAAAGGTCTTATTTTCCTTTTCTAAAACCGTCCAAAAATTCAAAATCGGTTAATTTTCAACAAAATTACTGGCTTATAAGTGTAAAAAGGACGAGAACCCGTTTTTTTACCCGTAACTTAAAATTTTGTAGATGTTTCGCAAATTTCAAAGACAGGCCCTTGTTGTACTCGACAACGCCTACCAGAAAAAAAGTATCACATCCCAGGTATTATTTTCTGTCGCACAGTGTTTTGTTGAAGCCGCGGATCCAACAATTTATATACGCATGCATGTACAATAGAGTGACTCAAAAAAAAAAGTTGATGATGTACCCCCCTCAAAATTAACTTTGACATGTGTTATGAAGATTCCCAAAATATTTGGGCTCTAGCGATAATCTCCCGTGAGCTAAACCGCGTCAAAAATGGGTCCAAAAATGGTATTTTTCATGAATAAAAAATTCAGTAAATTTTTTTTGTCCAATGAATGACCAAGTATAATAGACATTTAGGAATTCTTGGATTCTGCATTAAAACATTTTAAAAATCTAACCACAGACTCAAGATAACGAGATGTTTATGTCAGTTTTTTGATGCTTTTCAATTCGATTTTACTGAAAACTTAAATAACTTTGGTATATTTTGTCCGATTTTCACTTCTAATACATCGTTAGAATGGTGTTGACCACCGCTTGGGATTTTAGTCAAAAATTAACCCTTAACTGCACTGTCTTACTTTATTATAACATTTACTTCGACGTCATTAAAAACCATTTTATAACCACAAAAAGCGTATCTTTGTGCAGGAAACACGTTTTATTAATATATTTGACCACAACTATTTAACCCATGCATGATCAAAACATTTTGGCAAACATTTTCAAAAAAGTTTTTGCGGAAATTATTGAAAGCTAGTTGAAATAATTTAAGAAAATAAAATATAAAAGGGTTTTGTTTATCTATACGTGCTTAGGTTAGGTAAGGTTAGGTTGTAAGTGGCTGCTGACGTTTTACGTCAACACACGTAGACTCTGAGATCCATTGTGATACCACGGGATCGTAATAGGTTTCCCTACTAGTCCCTGTCGTTAAACCAGTTTGAGCTTCTTATGAAACTCCTTAGATGTTGAATTTTGACATCCGACAAATCAGAAAGATCGTACAGCTCCCTAGATCCCAGTGAAGCAAGTCGCTGACCAGAAAGTGCCGGGCAATGGCAAATAAAGTGTTCGATAGTTTCCAACTCCTCTTCATCCATGCAACTTCGGCAAAAGTCATTCGACGGCACATTTAACCGCTCTGCGTGCTTCCCTATAAGACAGTGTCCGGTAATTATAGAAACCACCGTCGAAATCTCTCCTCTTGGAAGCGATATCAGCTCACTTGTGCGCCCCTGATTAAGAGAAGGCCAAATCAGTCGTGTTGTCTCACACGTCCATCCATTTGCCCATCTTTGATTAGTCTCCGTCGCAGAACAAAGCCGTAGGTTTTGCTTGCAAGTTTCTAGAGGCATACCAACACATTCCAATTCTGTTGGAACCTGTAAGGTAGTTCCTAGTCTTGCAAGCTCATCGGCTTTGCAATTCCCTGGAATGTCTCTGTGCCCTGGGACCCATATGAGTCGTATGTTAAACTGCTTGGCCATTTATTTAAAGACGTGCGGCAGTTAAGGGCAGATCTTGTTTTCAGAAACATTGAATCCAGGGACTTGACCGCGGCTTGACTGTCAGTATAGATGTTGACTGCGGTTGTAGACAAGACATTGCAGCTCAACCAGTCAGCCACTTCCTTTATTGCCAGCATCTCTGCCTGGTAGACACTGCAATGATCTGGCAATCTACGAGCCAGGGTAGTACTTAGTAGTTATATGTATGTTCTGGCACAACTAGCTCCAGCTGGAGGAGCTGGAGCAAATTTGCTGTGTAAATTGTTGTTTTTTTGTATCAAATTACTGCTTTTTTCCTCCAGCTTACCTATGCCTCGACTATCGGCCTTATTTATTTTTGATAAATGAGTGTGTTTGCTCCAGCTGGAGGAGCTGGAGCAAATTTGCTGTGTAAATTGTTGTTTTTTTTGTATTAAATTACTGCTTTTTTCCTCCAGCTTACCTATGCTTCGATTTGCGGACTTATATTTTTGTGAAATAATTGTGTTTGCTCCAGCTGGAGGAGCTGGAGCAAATTTGCTGTGTAAATTGTTGTTTTTCTGTATCAAATTACTGCTTTTTTCCTCCAGTTTACCTATGTTTCGATTTGCGGACTTATAGTTTTGTGAAATAATTGTGTTTGCTCCTGCTGGAGGAGCTGGAGCAAATTTGCTGTGTAAATTGTTTTTTTGTATCAAATTTCTGTTTTTTTTCCTCCAGTTTACATATGTTTCGACTGTCTTGATTTTTTTATTAAAATAAAGTTTGTTTATTGTTTACTACGTAAATCCAGAGATGAGTGTATTACTTCACCATGCACGAGTATTTTAAAAAAGTGCAAATTGCTATACATGCAAAATATTTAATGTAATGCGATATTATTTTATTTTAATTATGTATTTTTTTATATATGGTAGAACATTGACTATAACATACGGCTACTATGCATTTCAAGATATTGAGTATGGTCAGTTATTAGAATTGAAAAACTAAATGATGATTATGAATTTTATGTAATAAATTTATTTTGTTGTTTTAAGTATTTTTTTTCTATAAATTATTAATTTTTTTATCATTAAATGATTTGAGTGATACTTGATTTTTTCTTGATAAAGAGTATAGAGATTCTTTCTATGTTGAATATAATTCTGTATAAATGATAAAAATTTTATTTTCATAAAGGTTAAAGGGTAAAATTTTTAAATTTATGAAAAATTGAGACTTTTTGATTACGAGATTTTTTTTTTTCAACAATCTATAGAATATTTTTTTCATGATATGAAGTACAATAGAGATTTTTTTACTTTTTTTCAATTAACAAAATGATTTTTCTCAATTAGAAATCGTATAAAATGACAATGATTCTTATCAAATATGGAATTTTCAAATTTATTGGTAACAAACAAATCAAATTACATGTAAATCATACTCATTATTATATTTTTTTTTTATTTTTTTTTTTATTTTGCTTGGTTAATAAAACGCAATGATATTTGTTTCATTAAAGTTTTTTTTTCTTAAAAATTGTTTTAAACATATTAAATGCTAATAAATCATAAGAATTTAAATTTCTTCTATGGAAAACATTTAAGAAAATGTTAATGAATTATTTTTACTTCTACACCATTTACAGATGTTATTCGAAAAAGATCAATTGTAATTCGAAGATTCTATTTGTAATTCGAAGATTCCATTTGTAATTCGAAGATTCCATTTGTAATTCGAAGATTCCATTTGTAATTCGAATACTCCAATTGTAATTCGAAGATTCCATTTGTAATTCGAAGATTCCAATTGTAATTCGTAAAAGATCAATTGTAATTCGTAAAAGATCAATTGAAATTCGTAAAAGATCAATTGTAATTCGTAAAAGATCAATTGTAATTCGAAAAAGATCAATTGTAATTCGTAAAAGATCAATTGTAATTCGAAAAAGATCAATTGTAATTCGTAAAAGATCAATTGTAATTCGTAAAAGATCAATTGTAATTCGAAGATTCCATTTGTAATTCGTAAAAGATCAATTGTAATTCGTAAAAGATCAATTGTAATTCGAAAAAGATCAATTGTAATTCGAAAAAGATCAATTGTAATTCGTAAAAGATCAATTGTAATTCGTAAAAGATCAATTGTAATTCGTAAAAGATCAATTGTAATTCGAAAAATATCAATTGTAATTCGTAAAAGATCAATTGTAATTCGTAAAAGATCAATTGTAATTCGAAAAAGATCAATTGTAATTCGTAAAAGATCAATTGTAATTCGAAAAAGATCAATTGTAATTCGTAAAAGATCAATTGTAATTCGAAAAAGATCAATTGTAATTCGTAAAAGATCAATTGTAATTCGTAAAAGATCAATTGTAATTCGAAGATTCCAATTGTAATTCGAAAAACATCAACTGAATTTACATTGATAATTTACGAATTACAATTGGAATCTTCGAATTACAATTGATCTTTTACGAATTACAATTGATCTTTTACGAATTACAATTGATCTTTTTCGAATTACAATTGATCTTTTACGAATTACAATTGATCTTTTTCGAATTACAATTGATCTTTTACGAATTACAATTGATATTTTTCGAATTACAATTGATCTTTTACGAATTACAATTGATCTTTTACGAATTACAATTGATCTTTTACGAATTACAATTGATCTTTTTCGAATTACAATTGATCTTTTTCGAATTACAATTGATCTTTTACGAATTACAATTGATCTTTTACGAATTACAAATGGAATCTTCGAATTACAATTGATCTTTTACGAATTACAATTGATCTTTTACGAATTACAATTGATCTTTTTCGAATTACAATTGATCTTTTACGAATTACAATTGATCTTTTTCGAATTACAATTGATCTTTTACGAATTACAATTGATCTTTTACGAATTTCAATTGATCTTTTACGAATTACAATTGATCTTTTACGAATTACAATTGGAATCTTCGAATTACAAATGGAATCTTCGAATTACAATTGGAGTATTCGAATTACAAATGGAATCTTCGAATTACAAATGGAATCTTCGAATTACAAATGGAATCTTCGAATTACAAATAGAATCTTCGAATTACAATTGATCTTTTTCGAATAACATCTGTAAATGGTGTAGAAGTAAAAATAATTCATTAACATTTTCTTAAATGTTTTCCATAGAAGAAATTTAAATTCTTATGATTTATTAGCATTTAATATGTTTAAAACAATTTTTAAGAAAAAAAAACTTTAATGAAACAAATATCATTGCGTTTTATTAACCAAGCAAAATAAAAAAAAAAATAAAAAAAAAATATAATAATGAGTATGATTTACATGTAATTTGATTTGTTTGTTACCAATAAATTTGAAAATTCCATATTTGATAAGAATCATTGTCATTTTATACGATTTATAATTGAGAAAAATCATTTTGTTAATTGAAAAAAAAGTAAAAAAATCTCTATTGTACTCCATATCATGAAAAAAATATTCTATAGATTGTTGAAAAAAAAAATCTCGTAATCAAAAAGTCTCAATTTTTCATAAATTTAAAAATTTTACCCTTTAACCTTTATGAAAATAAAATTTTTATCATTTATACAGAATTATATTCAACATAGAAAGAATCTCTATACTCTTTATCAAGAAAAAATCAAGTATCACTCAAATCATTTAATGATAAAAAAATTAATAATTTATAGAAAAAAAATACTTAAAACAACAAAATAAATTTATTACATAAAATTCATAATCATCATTTAGTTTTTCAATTCTAATAACTGACCATACTCAATATCTTGAAATGCATAGTAGCCGTATGTTATAGTCAATGTTCTACCATATATAAAAAAATACATAATTAAAATAAAATAATATCGCATTACATTAAATATTTTGCATGTATAGCAATTTGCACTTTTTTAAAATACTCGTGCATGGTGAAGTAATACACTCATCTCTGGATTTACGTAGTAAACAATAAACAAACTTTATTTTAATAAAAAAATCAAGACAGTCGAAACATATGTAAACTGGAGGAAAAAAAACAGAAATTTGATACAAAAAAACAATTTACACAGCAAATTTGCTCCAGCTCCTCCAGCAGGAGCAAACACAATTATTTCACAAAACTATAAGTCCGCAAATCGAAACATAGGTAAACTGGAGGAAAAAAGCAGTAATTTGATACAGAAAAACAACAATTTACACAGCAAATTTGCTCCAGCTCCTCCAGCTGGAGCAAACACAATTATTTCACAAAAATATAAGTCCGCAAATCGAAGCATAGGTAAGCTGGAGGAAAAAAGCAGTAATTTAATACAAAAAAAACAACAATTTACACAGCAAATTTGCTCCAGCTCCTCCAGCTGGAGCAAACACACTCATTTATCAAAAATAAATAAGGCCGATAGTCGAGGCATAGGTAAGCTGGAGGAAAAAAGCAGTAATTTGATACAAAAAAACAACAATTTACACAGCAAATTTGCTCCAGCTCCTCCAGCTGGAGCTAGTTGTGCCAGAACATACATATAACTACTACTCAGGGTCAATCCAAGCTCTTCCGAATAGACCCCAAAGCCCACTTGTTCGTGCAGCCTCGATCCATCTGTGTAAAAATTTATGGTAGCTCCACTTCCCGGAGTATCCCCCATCCAAGACTCCCTGGATGGTATCATAGTGGTAAAGTGGCGCTCAAAGAGGCTCAAAGAGGGAGCACAATCCACATTTTGTGGTATTGTTATCTTTTTCAAGATCGCGCTATGGCCACAATCGCTGCTCCTCCATTGCAGCGTGCTATTAAGTCGAATTGCCGACGCAGCTGCACACTGCCTACCCAATATGTCCAAGGGTATCAGGTGAAGGAGGATTTCTAATGCAGCCGTAGGTGTAGTACGAAGAGCACCAGTGATGCACATTGACGCCATTCTCTGTACCTTCGTGATAAAGACACAGTTCGCTTTTGTTTCTAAAGCAGGCCACCAGACAATGATTCCATACAGCAAAATTGGACGCACCACTGCTGTATAGATCCAATGAACGACTTGAGGGCTAAAACCCCATCGTTTTCCAATGGCCCTTTTACAGGAATACAAAGCAATCGTTGCTTTTCTCACCCGTTCCTCAATATTACGCCTGAAATTCAGCTTCCTATCTAGAAATACTCCAAGATACTTGGCTCCATCTGAGAAGGTGATTTCAGACCCGTCCAGAGAAATAGGATTAAAAGCAGGAATCTTATTTTTCCTTGTAAATAAAACAAGCTCTGTTTTACTAGGATTAACTCCTAGACCACAGTCTCTTGCCCATTTAGACAGATCTTTCAGAGAACCCTGAAGAATGTCCCGCAATGTTGGCAGATGCTTCCCCTTTACCGATATCGCGACATCGTCAGCATATGCGACAACATGACAACCACGTGCTTCTAGAGATAGTAGCATTGAATTCAGTGCCAGGTTCCAAAGAAGCGGCGAAAGAACACCTCCTTGTGGTGTGCCCCTATTGACAAATCGAGATATGACGGACGCTCCCAATTCAGACGTTATACGTCTACTGGCAAGTAGGCTTTCCACCATTAAAACGATTTCACGCTTTACTCCCAGACCAGACAATGCCAATATTATCGATTCTGGGATGACATTATTAAAAGCCCCCTCAATATCAAGAAAGGCCACCATAGTGTACTCCTTTACCGAAAGCGATCTCTCGATGGTACCAACGAGCTCATGAAGAGCTGTTTCCGTTGATCGTCCCTTGCTGTATGCATGTTGCTTTGTCGAAAGCAACCTCGGGTCAATCACTCTACGCAAATATGAGTCTATCATTCGTTCCATTGTCTTTAACAAAAAAGAAGACAGACTAATTGGTCTGAAATCCTTCGGAGCTGTGTGGGAACTTTTCCCAGCCTTCGGGATAAATACGACTCTGGTATCCCTCCATTTTAAAGGAATATACGACCAGTTGATGCATGCTGTGTATAGATTATACAGCAACGGGGCTATATAGTCCGACACTTGCTGCAACTCAGCCGGGATTATACCATCAGGTCCCGGGGATTTATAGGGCCTGAAGCTTTTTATCGCCCAGATTAATGTTGGCATATTTATTATTTCCGAAGCAATATCAAATGCTTGGGCGTCAGAACGTTCCAAAGCTTGAAACGGCGTCATGGAATTGCCCGGAAAATGCGTGTTTAAAAGGAGATCTAGCGACTCTCCACTGGAGGAAGACCACACCCCATTAGGATCTTTCAGGTATCCCAGGGTGCAAGGAGAAGAAGCCAGAACCTTGCGCAGCCTGGATGCCTCAGAAACGTCTTCTATGTTTCCACAGAAGTTTTTCCAAGAATCACATTTTGCATTTCTGATCATCTTTCATAACTCTTAAGTTGCAGCCTGTATGCAGACCAGTCCTCGTCCGCTCTTGATAATTTAGCCTTATTAAAGAGCTTTCTGCAGGAATCTCTGCTCGTCTGCAACTCATTTGACCACCAAGGTGGCTTTTTTTTCCCTCTAGGCTTTGCAGAAGGGCAAGACGCATCCAGGCACCTATTACAAACATTTGTTATATGGTCAACCAGACAGTCAATTTCCGCCAAACTATGCGGTTCAGATAAGGGTACTTCATCCAAAAGCAAAGAAAAAGTCTCCCTATATTTCACCCAGTTTGTTCTCCTCAGATTTCTAGAGACTGTCTCAACCGGGGCACGCTCCCTGAGTAAAAACTCAATGTAGCGATGATCTGAGAAAGAATGCTCTTCCAAAACTCTCCAGTCATCAATTCTATCAGACAATGTATCTGATACAAGTGTTACGTCAAGAACGTCTTGCCGCGTACTTGTAACGAAAGTTGGTTCACCACCCTTGTTACAAATATACAGGTTAGTGCTTAACAAAAACTCCAAAGGTGATTCGCCTCTATCATTTGTGTCTGTACTACGCCATATCGAATGATGTGCATTAGCATCACAACACACTACTAACTGGTGTCCCCTAGATTCAGACTCCCGAATTAGACCGACAACCTTCTCCGGGGGTATTGACCCCGGATTAGGGAAATACGCAGAGGCGAGCCAAATAGACTTCCCATGAAGCTCTAAGCTAGCCGCTGTAACATCCATATCACTTAAAGTTGATAAAAAGAATATATTTAAGCCATTTTTTGCCAAGATGCAGGCTCTTGGTGAGCCCTCACCTTTGGCAACCACCAACTTAAACCCAGGGGTCTTCAATCCGCAAACCCTGCCACCCCGCACCCAGGGCTCTTGGATAAAAACCAAGTCAACTGCTCCTGTCATCAGGCGCAGCAAGAGTGCAACTGAGGCTGCCTTACAGTGATGGAGGTTTATTTGTAGGAACCGCAACATCTTGTTTTATTTCCACCATCCTTTCCACCACCGTGTTATTGGCTTCATCCTCCGTGTTATCAAAGAGGTCGCATTCGTCCCCAGATTCGGTTTCGAATAAGCCAGATATATATCCCATCTGTTCTGAATCGGAGGCAACAGAACTCTCCGAATTCCTCACTGCATGGGCCTCGTCCTGAATGTCACCCATCGTGGCATCAGCTTTATCCTCCATGCCATCACAGAGGTCGCATTCGTTACCAGATTCGGTTTCAAAAATGCCAGATGCATCTCCCATCAGCCTAGAATCGGCCAGCTGAATATCAACCTTTTCCCGATTCTCCTCCTCAGCCGACTCTGCCACTGGCTTGTCTGCGTCCAAAAAAGTCTTCTGGTCGCCCTTGTAGACATTGACTCTTATATGAAAAAATCCAAATCTAATAATGCCGTCAGTCCTGGCTAAAAGCGGAAGCGATTCCTCATTAACCAAGACCACTGCTTGACGACGAGCGCCCTCCATCTCACCCAATCTGGCAATTTGCCAATTCTGAGTTGGAAGGTCAGGATTGCAGACTTTTATCATCTTAAGAATCACCGCAGTGTCATTTGTAGCCATTGGGATCCATGCATGAGCTCTGGGTTGCGAGGGGATATCATGTTTTTCCACAACGTCCAGTCTGGCTCCAGGCCATAACTCTCCCACTTGGCTAATGGCAACCTTAAACACGGCTGCGGATCTTTCGTTCCCAAAAGCAACGAGTTTTACTCGCCCCTGATACCAACCTGCGTTGACAGTAGTAGGGAGAAAATCAGGCATACTCTCAAGGAGCCTATAGTAGATTTCATTTAGTTTAGTTTCAACTAAACTCCATTTGTCCCTTGGAATATTACAATCCCCATTTTGCCTGTTTATCACAGCCCTAACGAAGTTACCTTTAACCACTTCACTAAAAGACTGAGTCCAGACGTTGCCGGTCACCTTAGATCTCTTAGGTAAAGGTTTCTCGTCGGGCGAGCGCAACCTTTTACCAGACTTCGATGACGAGGCCGAAACAGCGCTCTGTTTGTCAGATGCGCGCATTGCCGAAAGTTTGTCCTGTTCTTCAATGACTCCTTTCGCCCATGATAGCGACGCCCTCTCACGTTCGGAGAGCTTCGTTCCATCAAGTTGTCTTAGTCTGTTAATTATTTTCAAACAAAGCCGTCTCTGGTTGTGCCTAACCTTTGATGGTTTAAGTTTCTTTTTCTTTTTACCACCAATATTAGGCTGGGCACCCCTACCAGAATCAAGGTCGGACTTCAAGGTCGCAACCCTAAGACCAGTGCTAGGACCAGCACCAGTCGGTGAGGCAGAGCCTCGAATTAAATCGGTATCATTTGTGTCCATATTTTCATTTTACTGGATGTGGTCATGAAAATATTACAAAAATACCTATTACGAACAATTTAAAAAAAAAAAAATCAATTAATAGCACGGAGATAAATTAAAACACGTCCACACTTGTCAACAGTTGAACGATTTAATCGTGCTATACGTGCTTATAATTATCAAATAATTATTACATGTAACACTTTCCCGGTGAAATTTTTTTTTTCGGAATTTGTATATGCAAATAAATTTTAGAAATAAAATATAAACCAATTTTCTCTTAATCGCATATATTCGTGCAAAAAACTTATCTAATAAATAGATATTAATATTTTTTATTTAACCCATTCATGACCAATTTAAAAAAAAATGTGGAAAAAATTTAAGTCCAGTTGTAATACTTAAAAAAAAATAATATAATTTATATTTCTATTTATTAGATGCGTTTTTTGCACGAATATATGCGATTAAGACAGAATTTGTTTATATTTTATTTTTGAAATTAATTTGCACATACAAATTTCGAAAAAAAAATTTACCGGGAAAGTGTTACACGTAATAATTATTTGATATTAATAAGCACGTCTAAATAAACAAAACCTTATTTAATTTTATTTTTTTAAAGTATTACAACTACACTCAAAATAATTCTACAGTAAAAGGTTTAGTAAGTGATATTGTACCAAAATCTACTAATTGGTTACTAATTTTAGTATCTTCAAAGTACTAACATTAGTAATTTCTACTGGTTTTAACTAATTTTAGTTAAAAATTTTAGTATTGGTTACTAATTTCTGCACTAGGTCCTTTTGGACTAAAATTAGTTAAATTTTTAGTATTGAATACCCACGTTTTTTTTTGGGTGTAGTTTTTAATAATTTCCCCAAAAACTTTTTAAAAATGTTTGCCAAAATATTTTGATCATGCATGGGTTAAATTAATTGAGGCCAAATATATTAATTAAACGTGTTTCCTGCACAAAGATATGCTTTTTGTGGTTATAAAATGGATTTTAATGATGTCGAAGTAAATGTTATAAAAAAGTAAGACAGAGCAGTTAAGGGTTAATTTTTGACTAAAATCCCAAGCGGCGGTCAATACCTTTCTAACGATGTATTAGAAGTGAAAATCGGTCAAAAACTACCAAAGTTATTTAAGTTTTCAGTAAAATCGAATTGAAAAGCATCAAAAAACTGACATAAACATCTCGTTATCTCGAGTCTGTGGTTAGGTTTTTAAAATGTTTTAATGCAGAATCAAAGAATTCCTAAATATCTATTATATTTGGTCATTCATTGGACAAAAAAAAATTTACTGAATTTTTTATTCATGAAAAATACCATTTTTGGACCCATTTTTGACGCGGTTTAGCTCACGGGAGATTGTCGCTAGAGCCCAAATATTTTGGGAATCTTCATAAAACATGTCAAAGTTAATTTTGAGGGGGGTACAATTTTAACTTTTTTTTTGCCCATATAAGGTGAGTCGGTCTAATGTACAATATAATACAAATATCGTAATTTTGCCCACCACGTCGCATAATTTCCCCCTTATTTGAATTGCTGGATCCGCGTCTATATGTTGTACTATTAAAATTCATTAAATCTGTAATTTTTTATACTTGCAACATACATCAAATTTTTGATTAACTGTTTTCTTTAGATGATAATAAATATTCACTTCGCTGACATCTCTTTTGATTGGTTTTACAATACATTGTTTAAAGTTACCAAAACTTTCATCAATGCCATCACAACGTAAATTAGTTATTTTAACATGCCTTTTCTAAATTCATAATAAAATTATATACATTTTTAATTACCCTTATAAATCAAAATTTTCAAAATGACGACACTAAAACTTACACCATCCGTATACATTATAATTGATATTGAAATAATTGTAAATAAAAAAATTCTTTGGATTTTAAATATTTTAAAATACATTTTTGTAAAATTCGGATTAAATAATGTTAAAAACATGTATGCTTCATAAATTTATTAAATTAAATGCATTTGTTGTTTCACAGTAATATATTATTAAAGTAGTTATTACTTAATTTTAATCCACTTTTAATAGTTATTGATCTTATCAACGAATATATAATTGTTAGCTTTTAGATTAGAGTGACAGAAAAATATATGAAGAGTTCCGTCTAAGAGCTAAATATATTTCGTGGTATAAAAAACGTGATCTTTTTAAGCACTCAAAATAAATTCTCTGTCCAATCAACAGAAAAATCTGCTGAAACTGCACCCATTTTGAGCCATGTGAGAAATCTGCTGATTTTAGCAGACACGGTTTGCTGAAAATCTGTCATGATTATCTAGTTGAAATCAGCAGAAAAATCTGCTTATAAATTTTTTTAGAATTTTTTATACCCTCCACTCTAGTGATAGAGGGTATATATAAGTTTGTCATTCCGTTTGTAACACATCGAAATATTGGTCTAGGACCCCATAAAGTATATATATTCATGATCCTTGATCGATTTTAAGTCGATCTAGCGATGTCCGTCCGTCCGTCCGTCCGTCCGTCCGTCCGTCCGTCCGTCCGTCTGTCTGTCTGTCCGTTGAAAACACGCTAACTTTTGAAAGACTTTACGGAGGCTCCTGAAGTTTGACATATATATTCTTCATTTACCGGGTCAGGTTGGTATTGCAATCCAGCGAAATCGGTCCAGTGGTTCAAAAGTTATGAGCAAAATACTAAATTTCGGGAAGGGTATTTTTCGAATTTACAAGATTAAAACCACTATAACTTTCGAAAGACAATTCTGAGGGGACTGAAGCTTAGCATATATATTTGTTGTTCCCCAAGGCTGTTTGGTTTTGAATTTCAACTAAATCGGTTCAGTGGTTCAAAAGTTATAAGCAATGCACTGAATTTCAGATTTGTTTCACCTTAAACTGTTGAAAACTCGTTAAACAAGTTTTAATAGCATGGTGAAATACCAGTTTTGTAAAACTTGTTGTTTGTTTTCTTCTCGTGGGGTGCAGTTTAGGTGTTAGACAAGTAAATATTTGTTATTGTTAGTGTAACTGTATGTAACGGGAAAAAATCAAATAAAGTATGTGTATGATTGAATGTTAATTTGTTTTTGGTTTTTAAAGAAAAGGATGGTAATAAAAAAAGAGGAAAATATGTGAAATAGTTTTTTTTTGTACTACATATATGTAGGTATAAAACAACAAAAATATTTTACAAAGTAATTTGTTACTCAAAGAATTTGTACACTAAAAAAAATTTACACTCAAAAAAAAATTTACACTCAAAAAAAAAAATTTGCACATTATTATTTTTTTGAATGAAATGGCAGACTCAAAAAAATGTTGACAGTCAAAAAAATTGTACACTCAAAAAAATTTGATTGATTAAAAGAAAGTTTGACTCAAAATAATATACATATTTCTAATAAAAAATTTGTAATGCAATTTTTTTAAATTTTTTTTAGAAAATTACTATCAGATAACATTGTGGAGGGTATTCATTGATTCGACTAAGTCGAATTAAATTTTTCTACTTGTTTGTTTCTAGAAAATTTGTTTTCATACAAACCTTAATAGCTTGTTTTTTTTTTTTAACATGATAATGTTTTTAGGCTGGTGTCTAATTTTAAAAATGTTGCAGGACGCCACCGCAGTTTGACTATATAAGCTAACAATTAACGAAAAAGAAAACAAGAATTACTATTTTTATTTTCTTTAAACCAAAAATTTTTTCATTTTATTTTTTTTTTCATTAAATTTTTTTTTTCATCAATTTTTTTTTTCATCATAATTATTTTCCAACTATTAAAACTTTATTATCATATTTTTTTTTTTCGTGAAAAAAAAATATTTTTTTCCATTTTTTGTTACCAAAACTACTTTTTCACCAAGTCTAAGCAAAAAAAAAGGTGAGAGTGTTATATTCTTCGATGCCGAATCTTTTATACTCTCAAAAATGTAGAAACGTTTTTTTTTTTGCATGGAATAGCAAAGTAATATAACATTATTTTTTCTAAAAAAAACTTTGCTTTGGCAAGTACATCCAAATCTTCCGCAAAACATTATCATGATTTAATGTTTTGGGCAAGAGTTCAAAATTCGCAGGCATTTTTATTTAAAGTTTAAATTAAATAATTAAATGTTTCTGTAAAATTACAAAATTTTTTTTTAGTTTTGTAAATTACACTACAGAAATTTTGATCCACAATATATTGCATTCATTTTCCATGTAAAATCTAATTTGGGAAATAAAAAAATTTTAAAAATTTATTTCTCTCTTTACAGTTTAAGTCTGATCTAAGTATTACAAAGAAAATATGATGGCTTTTAAGAAAATCCGTTTAAAATTGTATAAGTTACATGGATTTGAATAAAAATGCGAAATTCAGTATTTATTCATTATTAGTTTATTGAGTGTAACACCAGTGTACGAATTTTGAAACATTGTTCGTTTCACGATATTTCCGATAGTCCGAAAATGAAGTCAAAAATTTAAAAAGTAGAATAGTTTTTAAGATATTGCCAAATTCCACATTATTAAAAGTGGTTTTATATAAATCAAAATATCTCCGGACATAATCAGAGGATTCGATTTTTTTTTCTTTTAAATTAAAGTTTAAAAATAATTTATCAATTCTCTATACAATTTTTTGACGCAATTAAAAATTTACTTAAAAATTTTAAAAACAATTTAAGTAAATAATTTAATTAAAATTTAAGAGTTTTTTAATTTTTTTTAAACTCTCGTAGTTTTTTGAATTCTCGTTTAGTTTATAGTTTTTTGTGTATATATCGTCCATTCCACCAGGCATTTGGTAATTTTAGGCATTTTTTGACCGAGGGTCTTCCGATTTTTGTTATTTTTTTCATACAGATACTCTATGGAGCCAATTTCAAATTTCATCCATCAGATCGAAAATATTCGAAAAACTCGCGATTTTATTCACGATTTTCGTTTTTAAAAAAGTCAAAAAAATGCAAAATCTGTGTAACTTTGAGCAGCTGTATTTTCTAAACTACTTATCGCATTTTAACAATCCATAGCGCATACGAATGGTATGTAAGTCTATTTAGAAATCTTATAGACTGAAAAAATATCGGTGGTTCAAAAGTGCATTGTATATGCAAATGCAGTTTTGAAGTGCATTTTGCGAAACTTTTACCCCTTTTAATTTTTTTTTAATTAGCATATTTGTAAAATTCAGGATTTTTGCTACAAAAAAATGTTTTCATTACAATGGACCGAGAATGTGTAATATTTTTAATATTTTTTTTAAAAAAATACTTCCTTAAGTGTCCCTTATAAAAAATTTTATATTTTAAATTATACCAAAATCATGTAAAAAGACATGTTTTTAAACCGTTATATTTTCAAAAGTACTAATCGTATCTCATTGTTTTTATGCACATTAGAAAGGTATTTTGTCTATTTTTTGCATTTAATGACCGCAAATATGTTAGTGTTTCAGAATTGCATATTAAATGCAAATGCAGTTTTGAAGTGCATTTTTCAAAACTTTTACCCCTTTGAATTTTTTTTTAGTTATCATATTCGAAAAGTTTACAATTTTACTACAAAATAATGTCCTGCTAATAATGGACCCACCGTGTGTGCTATTTTAAAATTTTTTTTTTTAATTTCCTTAAAACAATTTCAATATTTTAAATAAAACCAAAAAATCTGAAATAACATGATTTTTTAAAAAATTCTAAAAAAATATCACACACAGTGGGTCCATTATTAGGAGGGCATTATTTTGTAGTAAAAATTATAAAATTTTCGAATATGATAACTAAAAAAAAATTCAAAGGGGTAAAAGTTTTGAAAAATGCACTTCAAAACTGCATTTGCATTTAATATGCAATTCTGAAACACCTACATATTTGCGGTCATTAAATGCAAAAAATAGACAAAAATACCTTTCTAATGTATATAAAAACAATGAGATACGATTAGTACTTTTGAAAATATAACGGTTTAAAAACATGTCTTTTTATATGATTTTGGTATAATTTAAAATATAAAATTTTTTATAAGGGAAACTTAAGGAAGTATTTTTTAAAAAAAATATTAAAAATATCACACATTCTCGGTCTATTGTAATGAAAACATTTTTTTGTAGCAAAAATCCTAAATTTTACAAATATGCTAATTAAAAAAAAAAAATTAAAAGGGGTAAAAGTTTCGCAAAATGCAATGACCGCAAATATGTTATGTAATGACCGCAAATATGTTAGTGTTTCAGAATTGCATATTAAATGCAAATGCAGTTTTGAAGTGCATTTTTCAAAACTTTTACCCCTTTGAATTTTTTTTAGTTATCATATTCGAAAAGTTTATAATTTTTACTACAATATGCAATTTAATATGCAATTCTGAAACACCTACATATTTGCGGTCATTAAATGCAAAAAATAGACAAAAATACCTTTCTAATGTATATAAAAACAATGAGATACGATTAGTACTTTTGAAAATATAACGGTTTAAAAACATGTCTTTTTACATGATTTTGGTATAATTTAAAATATAAAATTTTTTATAAGGGAAACTTAAGGAAGTATTTTTTAAAAAAAATATTAAAAATATCACACATTCTCGGTCTATTGTAATGAAAACATTTCTTTGTAGCAAAAATCCTAAATTTTACAAATATGCTAATTAAAAAAAAATTAAAAGGGGTAAAAGTTTCGCAAAATGCACTTCAAAACTGCATTTGCATATAAAATGCACTTTTGAACCACCGATATTTTTTCAGTCTATAAGATTTCTAAATAGACTTACATACCATTCGTATGCGCTATGGATTGTTAAAATGCGATAAGTAGTTTAGAAAATACAGCTGCTCAAAGTTGAACAGATTTTGCATTTTTTTTACTTTTTTAAAAACGAAAATCGTGAATAAAATCGCGAGTTTTTCGAATATTTTCGATCTGATGGATGAAATTTGAAATTGGCTCCATAGAGTATCTGTATGAAAAATATAACAAAAATCGGAAGACCCTCGGTCAGATTTTTTAAAATGACTCATGGAATGGTCGATATATGAAAGTTTGTAATTGTCTTTATAAAATTTTCCTATGTTTTTGAGACATAAATATGTTTGGTAAAGTTTGAAAAAACAAGTTTTTTGTTTTTTTTTGTAAAAGTTTTAAACTTTTAAAAATAATAAATAGATAAATTTACTCAAATTTTTTACAAACATTTAATAAATTTTTATTAAAAATTTACTCAATACTATTAAATCGTTTACTGGTACAAAATTAAGTAATTTTTACTCAATAGTATTAAAAATTTACTCAAATATTTTTTTTATTTTTTTCTGTGTGATAAGTTGTAATTTTAATTCCAAATTATTTTATCATGTCAACAAATAATTTTTGTGTTCGTTGAATTTCTTTGTTGAAAAAGAAAATAAGATTTTTTTGCGTTTGTCAGATCAACAAATTGTGTTTGGTGAATTTCTTTGTTGAAAAAAAAATTACGATTTTGTACGTTTGTCAATACAAATAATAATTAAAGAGAACTATTACAATCTCATTTAACAACTCTTTGTTCAACAATCAAAATTTACAAACGTCTGTTGATATTACAAATTTCCGTATAGGAGCACTTTCAATGAAAAAATTAATTGTATTAAATACCTTCTAATGTTATAATCTAATTGAAAAATGTTGTATGCAGGGTTGATAAAGCACTTAATTACCTTTAATTTATAATGAAAAACAATGAAATCGATCAATTTGTTCCGGAGATATTTTAGTTTAAGTAAAACCACTTTTTTAAAAAGATGAAAATTTTAAAAGTTAGCAATATCTCGAAAACTGTTCTACTTAAAATTTTGGAGTGGATTTTCGGATTCAGCGTAAGATTTTACATAAAAAATAAATTCAAAATGTTTTGGATTGCAAAATTTTTTTTAATTTGTAATTGACAAAACTAAAAAAAAATCAATTTGTTTTTTTAAGTTTAAATTAAAAAAAAAATATTAGTTTTCATAAAAACAAATTTTCTAAAAACACATTTTTTTTAGAAAATATCTTAGCAGATTTCTCTGGTGTTTTGGCAGATTTCTCTACTGATTTCAACTAGATAATCATGACAGAATTTTTGGAAAACCGTGTCTGCTAAAATCAGCAGATTTCTTCTATAACTCAAAATGGGTGTATTTTCGGAAGATTTCTCTGCTGATTGCACGAAGTTTTGTTTTTCAAAGTTGTGTGGTTAAAATGTTTCTTATTTCTAGAAAAGATTTTTAATTTTTTTAATTTTTTTTTAAACTTGAAACTTAGTTTTTTAGCCACAACGAAATTACAAAATACTTTCTTAAAACTATATTTTAACAGAAAACTCTGTAAAACATTTATTGAATTACGACTGCAGTCATTTTCCAGAGCATTTTACAGATTAATTATTTTAAGTGTAAGGCATTTTAAATAAATGTCTTGTCATTTTGATCATAAAATTGAAATGATATTTCATTGCGAGAAACGAGCTTGTTATGATACAACCAATGTAATCCAAGAACGTATTCACCAAATGGTACTGGAATATATGCAATTAATTTTTCATCCATACGATATCCTTTTAAAATCATGTCATCCTGAAAAAGAAAAATGAAAATTGTTATTTTTTATTCAACTCTACTCTACAAAAATTAAGCAGACTTCTAGAATATAATTTCTAAATTATTTTAATTAATCAACTTTCGAGATATAGTTCTTTTTAATTTTTTTTTGAACCAAGCCTTCAAAACTTAATTTTGTAAATGTGTATGCTTAAGTTTCAAACGTCCTCTTTTTTTTAAATTTTTCAAAACCTATGCTTAGGAGGCGTGGATAAATATTGAAAAAAATGTTAAAAAAAATTTTGTCTAGTTGCTTGGACTAAATACACAGTGATACAAAATCGAACTTTCCGAATGGGAATGGGAAAAAACCAAAAGCAAATAAAAGTTGACATTTTACATAACAAACCCCTCGGAGTTTTTTTAGTTCAGCGCTAGATTTTTTTACACTCATTTAAAGTTGGTGATTTCAAAGTATTTCAAAGTTTTGCGTACAAAACATGTCCTACTTTAAAGTCCCCTGGTGGTGCCGTTATTGGACGTGTGTGGTCGAATTCGCAAACTTAAGCTCGAAATTACGTTAACTATAACCGGTATAATTTTCGCTGCAATCGGTCCAGTACCTACTTACTGTATAGCCAAATTATTAAAAATAAAACATTGTGCACCGTTGCGTATGGTTGTTATTTGAAGGCAATTACAAAATTTAGCATACGCACTTATACAGTTTTCAAGCAAATATTATTATAATTATAATAAAAGTTCAGCAACTTCAAATGCGTGTAAAAAAATCTAGCACTGAACTGACAAAAAGCCTTGAGGGCTTTGTTATGGAATTTGTCAACTTTCGTTTGCTTTTGGTTTTATCCCATTCCGATTTCGATTGTTGAACTGTGATATTAATCAAATTAAACGGAATGCACCACAATCCCCAAAATTTTTGTATATTTTTTATGCTCTGTTAATTAATGAATTTTTTTAAATATTTTCAAAACCCGTTTTGAAATTTCTAATTTTGTAAGAAACTCAATTTATTAAGAATCCGGCCACTTTTTTTTTCTTTTTTTTTTTTTATTTTTTTAAGTTTAGATGTGAGTCTATCCACGCAAAAAAAAGTCAGAAGCACGTTTTTCGTTTTTATACCCTCCACTTAGTGATAGAGGGTATATATAAGTTTGTCATTCCGTTTGTAACTCATCGAAATATCGATCTCGGACCCCATAATATATACTTTATGGGGTCCGAGATCATGATCCCCGATCGATTTTAAGACATTCTAGCGATGTCCGTCTGTCTGTCTGTCTGTGGAAATGGTGATCACGGACAAAATATTACACGGAGACGACTGAAACTTAACATACGTATTGAAAGTTCTCCCGAGAAGTTTGGTATTGCATTTGAGCGATATTGGTTCAGCGGTTCAAAAGTTTTGAACGAAAATGTAAGGACACCTCAAAAATTTTAGTACATTCAATATAGTCTAAAAATGCTTTAATTCGGCTGCTTTTTGACATATGTGAACATAATTGAACACCAAATGGTATTTAAACAGGTACGAACATATTTTTTGACAAAAAAAAGTCGCGGATTTTTTTTTACCAAAATTTTTTTTTTTGCGGAAATTTTTTTTCAAAAAAAAAAAAAAAAATTCAAAAGTAATTTCCTATTAAAACAAGTAAGAAAGTTATAGTCGGTCAAGACCGACCATATAATACCCTACACCAGTGTTTTCCGGAAAATGGGTTCCAAGTCCAAACACGGACCGATTGGATCTGTCTTTTGTTAGATCTTTATTAAGTGTAGGAAACACACACAGATCAAATTTTAGTGGAATTTACTTATTTTTTTGTCAATAGACCGATTTAACTGAATATCGGTCGAAATTTTTTATGGGGAGACTAAGTTCAAAAATGGTCCAATTATATTGCGATTTGATTAGGTTACTAAAGTTCACGTTTAATACATAAAATTAAAGTTTTTATCAAATATTTCCATTTTCATGAATTTTAAGGGAATTATGTGAATATCGGGAGGGTGGTTTGTATGGGGACTACCAGAAGGACTGACCCGATTCCTTTGAAATTTGGAGTGAAGATTTGTGCGATATCTATTATAATACGGTTTTTAGAGTCATTTAAGCCGAATCCAAAGGGGGCGTTTGCATGGGGGCTAGGTCTTAACATGGACCGACTTTCTCCAATTTCAATAGGCTTCGTCCTTTGCCCAAAATATGCTTAAGTTTAAAATTTCAAGTCAATTGATTAAAAATAGCGACCTGTATCGTGCTTAAACCGATAGATGGGCAGACGGACGGACAGACAGACGGACGATTGGACAGACGGACGGACGGACATCGCGAAATCGACTCAAAAAGTCATTCTGGGTCGATCGGTATACTTGAAGGTAGGTCTAGGACCAATATTTCGGGTAGTTACAAACATCAGCACAAACTCATTATACTCTGTACCACAGAGGTGTAGGGTATACAAATTTTTTTGCAAATAATCTTTTTAAAACTGTGGAGGGTATCACTACATTCGGCAAGCCCGAATTTAACTTTTTTACTTGTTTGAAATTATGTCATTAACTGTTTGTACACTCAAAATATTTTGTAGGCAAAAACAAATGAAAAACATATTTAAAACAACTGATAAAACAATTGGAAACCATCCCAGTAATTATTCATCTGTTTTAACAAACATCGACATTTATTTTTTACTGTTAATAAAATTTTCTAAAATAACATTGAACATTAAAAAATAACATCACTTTATTTTTTTTGTACCAACAAATTCGAAAAAAATAACCTACAAAAACATTGAAAATTACTGATTGTATTTTGAGAAGGTTTATTCTAGCTCGAGGTCAGGATTTCCTTTATTAATTAAAACTATGATATTCTCATAGAATAATTTTCAAGAATTTTTAAATTTATTTAAGTTGGTAATTTTTTGCAAGACTTAATCGACACGTGTTTCGGGATTTTCAAGAAAATTATTCTATGAGAATATCATAGTTTTAATTAGTAAAGGAAATAATGACCACGAGCTAGAATAAACCTACTCAAAATATAATATTTCAAAGGTCGAAAAAAAACAATTTTTACTTTTGTGTTATTTTTACCAACAAATTAAAAAAAATACATACGAAAACATTAAAAATTAATTAGGTAATTTTTAAAATTTTTCAATTTAATTATATATCAAAAAAATTTTAATAAAATTTTAGGGAATCGATACCGCAATCAAAAACATTCTGCCCAGACACTCTACACATCGTGCCAAAATCACTTAATACAAACATGTTTTTCTATAAATAATTTTTTGCCTTTTTTTTCTTCAAAAAATAACCCACACAAGTAGTTGTTTTTAACTACTTGTGTGGGTTATTTTTTGAATGATGATTTCTCTTCAAAAAAATGCCATCAATTTAAAAAAATAATAACGTTCACAAATCATTAAAAATTAAAGAATAATCACTTATTTTTACTTACTGAACAAAAATAAATGACTTTAAAAATTGAATGCTAATAAAAGTCTTTATTTTTTATGTTGTTATTTTGACCCCCAATTTTTTTTAACATCAACATATTATTAATACAATTCTACCTTCTATCTTTAACCCATAACGCAGTTTTATTTTTAAAAAACTTGTTTCAAGTTTTTGAGTTGCCAAATCTCTAAAATTAAAAAAAACAAGTGATAGTGTTAAATTCGGCTGTGCCAAATCTTTGATACCCTCCAACATGTTAAAATACATAAAAAAATTCAGAGACGTTTTTGGGGTCGGGGGCTGGGGGTACCTTCCCCAACGCGGTAAATATTTACTAAATTATTCTTTAAGCTTTTTGAACTTTAGTTATACCATTTTCTCAAAATTTTTTTGTTTTTTTAATCCACGCCCACAAAAGGGAGCGGGACAACAAAAACAATATTTTGTAGCCCCCCGAGGTCTAAGTCTATGACTTTTAACTCCTTCTGACATAAAAAGGTTTCAAATGCAAAAAAGATGTAAAAAATGGCGTTTTTATAGTGTTTTTTTAGTTCTCTAAGGGGGATTTTACCCATTTCCGAACTTAACCGGCCTATGACCATGAGACACATTCGTGCCAATTTTCAGGAGTCTAGCTCTTTTATTTTGGACTGAATCGTGTTTTATACAGACGGCCGGACGGACATTCATAGAATGACTTATAATCGATCATAGATCAATAATATATAGTGTTTATAAACCGGTTGACCGGTTAACCGAAAAACCGGTTTTTTCCCAAAATTTCGGTTTTTTTACAAACCGGTTAACCGAAATTGAAAAATTCCGGTGCACCGAAAACCGGGTTTTTTCTGTCGGTTAACCGGTTTTTTTTAAACATTTAAACAGAATATTTTGCAAACATTAATTAAAATTTCATGAAAATCCGTGAGAAAGAAAGTCTAAAAGTCTTTTTGTCTTCAAGAAACAATTTTCCAAATAGGAATTTTATTCCGAATCTGGTAAATATTTGAATTACTCGCCGCTATAAGCATTTTTGGGCAGTTTCATTGAAAACTTAATAATTGACTGTTAACCATGTACTAAAATTCCTGTTAATGGAGAAAATGTCAATAAAAGAACATCAATATAAAATACGATACTACAATTTATAACGAATTGATGTATTTTTAAATAAAACAAACAAAAATTAAATTAAAGCTCCGGTGAATATGGGAAAATAAATCACCGTATTTAAATATCGCAATTTTTAAGGATAACAGTTGCTAACTTTGCTGAAAGAAAAAAAAATATGTAAAAAATTAGCAATATTAAAGTATTTTTTGGGTTTGTCAGTTAAACAAAAAAAAAACCCGGTTAACCGGTTTTTTTATTCCGGTTTAACCGATAAAACCGGTTAACCGAAAAAGCTGAATTTCGGTTAACCGAGAAACCGGTTTTCCAAAATGTCGGTTTTTTATAAACACTATTAATATATGGGGCATTCCATGCCAAATCACTCACTTTTAGGCCCGACCCCCTTCGATTAATTTTATTTTTGGATATGTTTTAGTACGTATTAAATGCAACCTGCAGCCAAATTTTCAGCCTTTTATACCAAGGTGGTGTTGAGTAATCAATTTTTCAAAATGGCGATTTTTTCCAAAAAATGAAAAAATTTAAATTTTCAATCAATTTTGACCAGTAAAAAATATAGATATTTTAAAAAAAGTTGGACAACGTTTTGTTGGTATTTAAATGTAGTTTTAGAAAAAAAATGTGAAAAAATTATTCGAAGTAATTATCACTTATTTTTTGACGTTTAAAAATTAAAATCGACTTTTTGAAAAAGTCCGAAACCTTCGATTTTTTTGTAAAAAACTAAAAGAATTCTACTCTAAATTATGCAACTTTTAAGCCATAACTCGAGATGTGATCACAATTCTTTCTATTTTTTTTTTAATTTTTAAAATTGCACCTTTTATGTTTTGGCTCTGATTTATTTTATATGGAGCTCCAAAAAAAAAAAAATGGTAGATACTGACCCTAACTTACCCTAAATATATTCATTTGGAGGTAAATATACATCTCACAAAAATTTGGGACGATCGGACATGTGTAAGGCGCTTAGCATGGTCCTTGAAGTTTAAAAAACGGATTACAAGGAAAAATATGATTTTTTTTCTGTTTTCGCAATTTCTTTGGTATTTTAAGTTAAGTTTTAATTCAAGTGATTACAGAATTATGATGTGGAGTAAAATGCCTTTCTAATAAGGTACTAAAAACTAAAATCGGTTGAAAATCAGCCAAGTTATTACAACTTCCCCAGGCATCTAGCGTGTGCCATACAACTTGATTAAAAAATACGAGGCCCTTTTTTTAAATTTATTGAAATTTTCTACTGTAATAACATTTTTTCATTATTCATGTTTCAGTGTAATATTTTTTTGACTTTTCCAAATTTTAAAACAAAAAAAATATTTTTTTTTTTAAAATAGAGATTTCAAAAGGGTGTGGAAAATGCAGGCATTTTTAGCACTAATTTAAAAAATGTTAGCAAAACACAATATGAAAAATACTTGTCATCTAATAACATTTGAACTTGAAGAATAAAAAAATGTTATTACAGAAGAAAATTTCAATGAATTTCAAAAATCGGATTGTATTGATTAATCAAGTTGTCTGCCACACATTAGATGCCTGGGGAAGTTGTAATAACTTGGCTGATTTTAAACCGATTTCGGTTTTTATGACCTTAATAGAGAGACATTTTACTCTACATTTCAATTCTGTAACCATTTGAATTCAAAATTAACTTAAAATACCAAAAAAATTAAGAAAACAGAAAAAAATGCATATTTTCCCTTGTAATCCGATTTTTAAACTTCAAAGCCGATGCGGCACGCCTTACCCATGTCCGATCATCCTAAAATTTTCTGAGACGTATTTTTACACCCAAGTTAATATATCTAGGGGAAGTTACGGTCAATATTTACCAAATTATTTTTTTTGGAGCACCATATAAAATAAACCAGAGTCAAACAAAAAAAAAGTGCAATTTTCAAAATTTGAATAAAAATAGAACGAATTACGATCACATCTCGAATTATGACTTAAAAGTTGCGTAATTTAGAGTAGAATTTTTTGACATTTTTAAAAAAAAATCGAAGGTTTCGGACTTTTTCAAAAAGTCGATTTTAATTTTTATTATTTTTATAAAAAACAAGTAATAGTTACTTCGAATAATTTTTCATATTTTTTTTTCTAAAACTACATTTAACTACCAACAAAATGTTGTCCATCTTTTTTTAATATATCTATATTTTTTACTGGTCAAAATTGATTGAAAATTTAAATTTTTAAATTTTTTGGAAAAAATCGCCATTTTGAAATTGATTACTCAACACCACCTTGGTATAAAAGGCTGAAAATTTGGCTGGAAGTTGCATTTAATACGTACTAAAACTTATCCAAAAATAAAATTAATCGAAGGGGGTCGGGCCTAAAAGTGAGTGATTTGGCATGGAATGCCCCATATATATTTAATGGGGTCCCCGACCGATATTTCTATGCGTTACAAATGGAATGACAAAGTGAGTATACCCCCATACTGTGGTTGGAGGGTATACAAAAACTAAAAATAGATATGTTTTATTAGCTTTATGGAGCAAATGTGTAGACAAAATTAGATAAATTTATAGACCCTAGATCTGATTTTATAAAATCTTTAGTGAAATGAGTGAAATATATCTTGGTATTCATAATTTTTTTTTAATATTGTGTGCTTTTAATAGACTAATTTAATTATAATAATTCACTACCAGTATTTCTATTTACCTTAAAGGGACAACTGTGGTTCATATTGCTATATAATTCAAATCCCAAGATCTTGTAAAACAAATTCATCATTACATGTTTTTTACGATTACTCAAAAAATGACAAACATCAGCACTATAATTTTGTACGATTGGTATTCGGGCATTACCACGTTTTTTGATAAATAAATGAACCTGAAAAATTAAAAAATATAACTTTTCCTTAGTAAAAATCGGCCACCAATTACAAATGTTTAAGTTATGCAGAACACAAATATAGACTCTAAAAATTTTTCAATCACATTAAATTTTTTGAACCAATAATCATCCAACTTTTCCCAATAGTTGGGCTGGAAAATTTTTACAACCAGACCTACACAGAAAAAAATTGTATTGTTGGCTCGTTTTCAATTAAATCGTTGTTGTATTAACAAAGATTTTAATATTGATAAATTGTGTTGTTAAATATAATATCAATTATTTTGATTGTCAATACAATTAATTCGTTTGTTAATGCAACAAAGATTTAGTTTAAAATGAGCCTTACAATACAATTTTTTGTCTGTGTATTTTCAGCGTATCTTAAGCACTAGTACGTAAAAACATCTACTTGCAACATACCCTAAAATTTTCCGAAATTGGATTCTTCAATCTATAGTTTACATTAACTTCACCAACATCTCTTTGAATTGCCTTAACGCTGCATTCTACAAAATGTCCAAAACTTTCGTCCAGACTTTCACATTTAAAATTGCGTATTTTAACATGTCTTTTCTGAAATTTATAAGCATTTATTAATTAATTTGTTTAAGGAATATCTTTTTTACACAAATTCTTACACTATCAGCATGTTGAAATATTAAAAATGTCAAAATAAATAGTAGCACGGAAAATTTTAAACAAAAACCACTACAGTTGCCCATGTTGTTTAAATAACGACTTCCAATCATAACATTTCTAATACATTTATTTTGGTTATTGTGGCTTTTAATTATGATCATGGGTTTGTAATTTGGTTTTAATTGTTGTAGATATGCGGCATTCCAAACGAACTGGTCCGCTTAAATAAATCAGTTTTTAAATTCCTTGCTTCATTGATTTTTTCCCCCCGAAAAATTCGATAAAGGTTGCTGTCCCAAAAAAAGTTATTTACAAAAAAATATGAAAATAAAAATTTCCGAATTTTTTTCGGTGTTGTAGATTTTACTTCCGTATATTTTTATTCGTTTTGTTTCACATAATTTTTTTTTTTTGGTGAAACTAAAAGGAATGTACTATTTTTGGTATAATTTTAAGCTTTTAGTTGTTCGATTTAAATTTTGAATGAATACGTGAAAAATAGAACACCGAATTCGATTTCATTTTATTCGGAAAAATTAATATGAATTGAAAAGTTGTGAAAGTCGGAACAGAGGCCAAAATTTTACTAGCTTTTTACCAATAATTTTGTAATTTTACTAGCTTTTTACAAATAAAATTGTAAATTTACAAATTTTTTGACGCGATAAAACTTTCAAGCAGGTTTCGTGACTTAAGTAGATTTTTTACTACCTCCTATATTACAAGAGTTTCTAGTAAAATTTACGAGGGTTTTCGTAATTTTTCAAATTTTTACCAATAAAATTGTAAATTTACACATTTTTTGGCGCAATCAAACATACAAGGAAATCTCGTGAATTTACTAGATTTTTTTTTTGTAAAAAAATTTTAAAATTTGTAATATTAAAAAAAGTGTAAAATTAAAAAAAAAAATGTAAATTTCGATCAACAAAAAACAAGGAAAACTGTCAAATATTGTTGGTACAATGGGATTACGAGACGTTTTCTAGTAATTTGTTAGTATCCACCAAAATATCGTTAAATTAGATTTCGGTGAAAGTCAAATGAAATTTGATTTTAAATAAATTTCGAAAAAAACAAACATAAATTTGAATGGAATTGGCTTATAACACAGTGCAACAACCAAAATCGAAATGGGACGAAACCAAAAGCAAATGAAAGTTGGCTATTCAGGGCTAGATTTTTTTTACTTGCATTTGAATTTGGTGAACTTTTATTGTAATTATAATAATAATTGCTTGAAAACTGTATAAGTGACGTACGCTTAATTTTGTAATTGCGTTTAATAACAATCATACGCAATTTGAATTTAGAGATTTTTTATGATTGTTTTTACAACAAGCACAGGCAATATGACGTTCACAAATAATAAAATTGGCTAATCACAGTCATAGCCTGCCATAACTTTGAATAGACACGTTAAATTCTTATCTTATGTTAGTAACTCCCTTAATTATCCCAGTTGGCAAAATAAATCACCCCTGACATACTGCTGGCTCTCCCGTTATAAAATTGCTGACATCTTCATACAATGTTTCAAAATGTCATCAACGATATGTCAGAAGTTGGTCAGCGGCTGTTGAATCGAATTGTGTGCCCACCGATACTGAAGGGCACATTTTGAAAAATTGTATGAAGATGTCAGCAATTTTATTAAGGGAGTGTCAGCTGTATGTCAGTGGTGATTTTATTTTGCCAACTGGGTTGTTTTAAAAATATATTCAATAAAGTTTTTGCTGGATTTGGTCAAAAACTTTAGTCATGAATTTTAATTGAAAAATGCAATATTTTTAATAAATTTTTCCATCATCAGTCTTTTACTGACCACCGGCCGCTATTCTGACACGAAATACGAAACTTTATCATTTCGGGACGCCCTAATATAAATAAAATAATAAAAAGTATTTTATTTATTTAACGTATTAATTTCTGTATTTTTAAAAGTTCTGAAATGTAAGAACTTTTTAGAGAGTTTTTTGAAAGCTATTGCAATTCACTTTTTTTAAAAAGTTCGATTAACCGATAATCGCGATTAACGGCGATTTGTTTAATCGTGTATCCACAAAAAAAAAATTCAGACGCGTGTTTTTATTTTTTTTGTAATTTGCTTGTATTTTCTTGTTTCAGCATAGCGGATGAGTAACAAATATTTGCATAAATAATAATCATACGCTATGAACTAAAAAAACGGGTTTGTTATGTAAAATGGCAACTTTTATTTGCTTTTGGTTTCATCCCATTCCGATTCGGAAAGTTCGATTTTGTACCACGGTGTTATCAGTTGGTTGATTTTAGGATATACTTTTAGGATATACTTAGACTTAAATCAACTTGTGCTGTAGGTTTTTCATAAGCTGACCAAGTAGTATACACTGTATATTCCCCTTGAGCAAGTTCTAGAAAATTTAATGGTTTAGTATTCACACGACAACGGTCTATAATCAAATCATGCTAAAAGGACAGATAAATTTATTAAGAGAATTGCTGATTTCTATATGCATTTTCCAATATATACTTACATCATATGGACATGTATGGTTTATATTTGAATACTTAGGGATTTCAAAGGTATTAAAAAATAATTCGGCTAAAGGATTTCGACGTTTGTTTCGCATAAACTCACAAGAATCAATTTTGTAACGGTACAGAGAATTCCTTTTGTTATATCCTCGTTTACCAAAACTCACACAGATAAAAATGAGTTGTTAGATCAAGCACGAAATACACCAGGTTGAGCATTATTTTAATTAAAAGTCATCTAATGAGGAAAATTGTTGGATCAAGCACGAAAATTGTAGGTCAGCCATTGACTGTTCCTTGATTAAACCAATGCTTGAATTGAGTAATTTGTTAATTGTTATTTTTCTGTAATTTTTGATTAAACCAATGCTTGATTTGAGTGAAGGGTTAATCAATAATTTTGTGTTATTTTTGAGTAATCCAATGCTTGATCTGAGTGAATGGTTAATCATTATTTTACAGTTGTAGTGTTTTTTGTCAGTCTTTTCAAGTCTTTTTGTTTAAATTGTTTTCTTTTGCGCCTTATATTATTTTGTTTATTTTCGTCTTGTGTGCGTGAAAGTACTTTTCCATTTGACGACTAACTAAAACTAAAACAAAAAACGCAACAGCGTTCATCGCATTGTTACTCAAAGCCTACTATGATGAGTTTTTTTGTTTTTATGAATTTTTTTGTGAATTTTTCAGATTTGAGCAAATGGTTAATTGATTCAAGTAAAATTTAATTAAATGTCAAATTTTAAGCTGAGCAAATATTTAATTGTTTTTTTCCATTGAATATTTTTTTCTGTGCAGTATAAGCTAAAGAAATTTGGAATTATTTTAAAAGTATTTAATTAATTGATAAAAAAAAACTTGCCGATGCATTATTAACAGGTTTCAATAGAAGTTTCATATACAATGAAATTTCACTAATGTCACCTTTAACTGCTTTTAAGGAACAATTTTCGAATTTTACAGATTTGGGATTTAATGATGTACATTTTAGATTTGTTAGTTTTAAGAGGATTCGCTGAAATAATAAAACAAAAAATCAACAAGAATTTGGTAAGTGGAAGCATTTTAAAGATATTTATAAAGTTGTTTGTTGGGAGAATGGAAAACGACTCTTAAGTTGGAATTAAATGGCGAGGACGAAGCTAACCAAAATATTTCAGGCTCGGTAACTGCAAGTTTCAACAATATCAGTTACCGAACTTTTAAATTGTTTTTTAAATTAGTTCACACCCTTCATGTTCACATCACATGGTCATCAGAAAAATTAGTTTAATGTGCTTCCAAATACCAAATTCTATTTAAATACCGATCTTTGGGCGATTTTTCGGGCACTTATTCTTAAGAGCAAAAAAATACAGTTGTTTTTAAAATTTATTGATGCCATAGCACTTACACTTTCAACGCAAAAAATAATAACTAAAATTATCAATATAAGTTGGAAAAAATTAATTTTATACATGTTGCACAGTCGAAATAAGTTTAACACTTGATGCTTACATCCAAAAAACTTGTCGAATATATTAATTGTTTTGCTTTTCCAAATTGTTTTTTAATTAAAAATACATTAATCAATTTGTTGGAAAATAGATAATTATCTAGCGATTAATAAAAGCGGAAAGTTTTCATATGACCTTTAGATCAATGTACTAAGTTGTTTCGTTAACGATATTTTAACTGAAATCGCTAAGCAGCGATAACACTGTGCTAGTGTAGTGTGTTTGTCTTGTCGAGTGCATTACGAAGATGCCTTTCAAACCTATCAGACACACTGAAATTTTAAAGTTATTTTTGAAAAAGTGTTTTTGGCGCACAGAAGAAAAAAGTTTGTTTTGTTGGCTCATTTTTAATTAAAAAGCTTTTTTATTAACAAACAATTTAATTGTTTTGAAAATTTGTGTTGTTGAATTAAAAATCAGTTACTTATTTGTCAATACAACTAAATTGTTTGTTAATACAACAACGTTTTAATTGAAACATAATGCCTCAAATTTCTTGTTAAGTAAAGCACCCAAGAGGTTCTGGACCAATTGTGTCCAAACCTATCTGCACCCAATCTGGTCTTCAAATGTGTATGAACTAAAATGCGAAAAATATGAAAATAGGTAAAAAAGTTGGTGGATGATGAAATGAAAAAAAGAGTTTGACATTGTAAAACAAGTAATAAATTTAATGTTAAATTACAACAAAGACTTTGTCTGTGCAACAAAGACTTTGTCTTTAACTTTTAAGACTTATGAAATTTATTACTTGACTATAAAAAAACAAACTTTTTTTTTATATTTATAATAAAAAATATACATAATGAGAATTCTGTGTGTATTCACATGATATTCTATAAATAAACCAATAAAAAATATAAAATTAACTAATTTTTAGGAAAAATGTCCTCATCAGAAAAGTTTTTTTTAACTAAAAAATGGGAATTTTTTTCCCATTTTCTAGTTCAAATTGGTCCTTAATTGTAAGAAAAATATGGACAAAAAAGAAGGAACGCATGGCAATATCATTATCAGTTTTCCTTGAATTTAGTTCATTTTCCCATTTTTTAGTTAGTTTTTTTTTTTCTGAGTGCCCTATTATTAACTGGTGGATCTGCGGTTCATTAGGTTTAGTCTGAATAATTTGTTATTAACTGCATTTTTTTATATTTTATTTATTTGAACCCTTAACCAAATCGTATATATGTAACTGTTAATACAAATAAGGACAGTATGAAACTCTGAATTTTGCTATACAAATTAGGTAATGATTATGCTTAAATCAACTTGTGCTGAAGATTTTTCATAGGCCAACCAAGTAGTATATATCGTATATTCACCTTGCCCAATAGCTAGAAAATTTAACGGTTTAATATCCAAAAGACAACGATCAATAATTAAATCATGCTAAAAAACAGACAAATTAATTAATAAAACTGTTAATTTCAATATATTTTCATGGGCGGTGGCCGACAAATTCGTTAACGACAAAGTTAAGAAAAATAGACCAAATTAATACTAAACATGTATTTTTTTAAAAAAGTGCTGTATAGGTAATTTATGAAGCTTTATTTTAAGCTTAACAGCGTCCAGATTGAGTAAATATTAAAAGTGATACGAAATGGAAAATTATATTATTAAGAGACTTTTTTTAAGAAAATTTTTAAAAAATTATTTTAAGTGGAATTTTGTACAAGATCAAATATTAAAATTTTTAAAAATAATCCAGTTGTTTATATATTTAGTTATGAACAATTTTTTTTAACGATTCAATCAACAATAAAGAAACCCACATTTTTTGACCCACAATTATTTTAACCACCAAAAAGTAAACAAAGAAAATCTTTAATTATTTTCATAAATTATTACTATACTTTTAGGCGTACTAAAATTAATAAACAATAAAATGTTTTCTTTGTTTACAAAAAATTTTTGGTCAAAAGAATTAGAGGTCAAAAAATGTTTGAGTCATAGCAAAAATTTGTTGATAACTAAATATAAACTTTTGGATAATGTTTTAAATTTTTTATGTTCGAGCTTGAAAATAATTTTTACTAAATCTGGATGACACTTAGCTTAAATTAAAGCTTGATAAAGCTACAATTTAATAAAAATACTTGTTTGATAATAACACTGTGCTCGAATTTGCCACTTTTTTTTAATAAGCTGGGCACCCTACTGCTAAAGTTAATTCGGGTACGCTGAATTCAATGGTGCTAGACGTTTTTCGAAATTAGTGCTCGTATTCGCGATATTCACGATTTAAAATTTTGATGCTTTAGTACAATAAATTTCAAACCATTTAAGTCTATTAAACTAACACAACAAACCATAATACCATAAATTTTTTAGCGAAAAAATTTTTTGTGTGCGAAAAATCTTTATTTTCGTGAAAAAATGGGTTCAATACAAATATTTTTAGTTTGGTTTAAATTTACGACAGCCATCTGGTAAACCTAGTTCGTGTACACTTAATCCCATTGTTATATCAGTTTTTTTAAAGTTAGCGTATGTATTAGCGATATTCGCGATTATTTTATTTTTAAGTAAAAAAAAACTATTTATTTCATATTATTTAGACAATTGTTGAATTTTTATCATCTAAACTCTATTGAATATACAAAAAAAAAAAAATATTCGCGGAAATTTTTTTTCGCGAAATTGTTTTCTTTAATTTTTTTTTCATTTTTTTTTTATTTTGTTATTAATTTATGAAAATGAGTAGAATACGATACATTTCAGACACAAAATTTAAAAAAAAAAAAGTTTTTTTGCGGACTTTTTTTCTCGCGGAAATTTTTATTCGTACGTAGACTTTTGTCGGCCACTGTATATACTTACATCATAGGGACATGTATGGTTTATATTTGAATATTTGAGCATTCCAAAAGTATTAAAGAATACTTCGGCTAAAGGATTTCGATGTGTGTTGCGCATAAATTCACAAGCATCCACTTTGTAGCGATATAGTGAATTCCTTTTGTGATCCCCACGTTTACCTATACTTAATATTAACTGAAGAAATTTAGAATTATTTGATTATTTAACTATAAAATTATTGTTATGTATATTGACAGAAAACTTGCCGATGCATTATTTATAGGCTTAAGTAATAATTTAGCATAAATCGATATTTCAATAACACCCCGCTTTACAGCTTTCAATGAACATTTTTCAAATGTTACAATTTGGGCATTTAAAGATGTACATTTTAGATTTGTTATCTTAAAGCTTATGCGCTGAAATATAAATTAAAATGATTGGAAAGTTTATATAACGGAGTTTTTCCACTATCATAAATAGTTAGATAACAAGTGGGAGTATTAAATTCGGCCGTGCCGAAAATTTTGTACCCTACAAAATGAATAAGAGGTAAAAACAATTTTCATGGCTATGTTTTTGCTACTTGCCACTCTACACCATTTACAATTGTATTTCAGAAATTATCAATTGTATTTTAGAAATTACACAGTGATACAAAATTGAACTTAGGGATGAAACCAAAAGCAAATGAAAGCTGACGTTTTCCATAACAAAACCCTCAAGGCCTTTTTTAGGTCAGAACTAGATTTTATTTTACACGCGTTTAAAGTTGGTGATTTTAAAGCATTTAAAGTTTTTGTGTACTAAACATCCCAGCAAAATTTTCGGTTGCAAAGATCCGATTGTGGAACAACTTATACTTCCCTAGAACCTGTTCTAATTCTTGTGCAACACCGATTCTTTTTACAAAGGGATTGTCCCAAAAGCAACAGGTGTTTGTAAGCAAAATTGGAACACATTTTTGTTCTTCGGAACCGGTTCTAGAAGTAAAATTTAGAACAGAAATGAGAATTAAAGAAATATTTTGAATTGCATTAATTTATTAAAAAAAGATAAAGATAATCCTATATGACATCGTATATTAATTTTTTTAACACACATACATCCTGTTTCGCCTTCAAAATTGCATTTTGGGCCTTGCAATAAAGGTACACCAGAACATGAATTTTCTGCAAACAAAAATGAAAAACATTATTTTATTAGTATTTGTCCCGACCCAGACAAACAAAATTTAATTTACTTACCTTCGTATCAACAGTTTTCACGATAATATCCTGATATTTTCATAGAATTTCGTGTTTTTTCTTGGTGAACACAAAAAAAAAATTATATTTATTTTTTAATTTTTTTGACACATAATTTTTTTTTAATTCCTGAGAACCAAAATGTTATGAAACTTTGATTGCAGAGAACAATCTTCACAATAATTTTCACTTAACTTGTTCTGAATAATTAAAATGTAATAGTGTATGGTTACCGAAGAACCTGTTCTAGAACAAGTGTTGTCAGAATCGGTTCTGAAAAATTTTCCTGGGATGTTCTACTTTAAAGGCCCCTGGTTGTGCCCTTATTGAACATGTAGGGTCCAGTTTCCAAACTTAAGTTCAAAATTACTTCAGCTATGGCTGGTATGAATTTTGCTGCAATCGGTCCAGTACCTATTTACTGAATAGCCAAATTATTAAAATAAACCACTGTACATCGTTGCGTATGATTGTTATTTAAAGGCAATTATTAATATAAAGCACTGGACACCGTTGCGTATGATTGTTATTTAAAGGCAATTACAATATTAATCATTCGCCACTCTTACAATTTTCAAGCATTTACACAGTGCAACACCCAAAATCGGAATGGGATGAAACCAAAAGCAAATGAAAGTTGACATATTCCATAACAAACCCCTCAAGGCTTTTTTCTAGTTCAGAGGTTGATTTTGTTTTACACGCATTTGAAGTTAGTGCACTTTTATTATAATTACAATAATAAATGCTTGAAAACTGTATTAGTGGCGAATGATTAATATTGTAATTGCCTTTAAATAACAATCATACGCAACGGTGTCCAGTGATTTATATTAATAATTGCCTTTAAATAACAATCATACACTCAAAAAAAAAAGTTTGTAAAATGACATAAAATCCCCGTGATTTTACGGGGCAGGTTTTGTAAAATATGTACTATAGAGTGACTCAAAAAAAAAAGTTGATGATGTACCCCCCTCAAAATTAACTTTGACATGTTTTATGAAGATTCCCAAAATATTTGGGCTCTAGCGATAATCTCCCGTGAGCTAAACCGCGTCAAAAAAGGGTCCAAAAATGGTATTTTTCATGAATATAAAATCCAGCAAATTTTTTTTTGTCCAATGAATGACCAAATATAATAGATATTTAGGAATTCTTTGATTCTGCATTAAAACATTTTAAAAATCTAACCACAGACTCGAGATAAAGAGATGTTTATGTCAGTTTTTTGATGCTTTTCAATTCGATTTTACTGAAAACTTTAATAACTTTGTTATTTTTTGTCCGATTTTCACTTCTAATACATCGTTAGAAAGGTGTTGATCACCGCTTGGGATTTTAGTCAAAAATTAACCCTTAACTGTACAGTCTTACTTTTTTATAACATTTACTTCGACATCATTAAAAAAACATTTTATAACCACAAAAAGCATATCTTTGTGCAGGAAACACGTTTAATTAATATATTTGGCCACAATTAATTTAACCCATGCATGACCAAAATATTTTGGCAAAAATTTTTAAAAAAGTTTTTGCGGAAATTATTGAAAGCTAGCAGAAATACTTTAAAAAAATAAAATAAAAAAGGTTTTTGCGTTTTTTGCACGAATATATGCGAATAAGACCAAAATTTGTTTATATATTATTTTTAAAATTAATTTGCACATACAAATTTCGAAAAAAAAATTTACCGGGAATGTGGTACACGTAATAATTATTTGATATTAATAAGGACGTCTAGATAAACAAAAACCTTATTTAATTATATTTTTTAAAGTATTACAACTAGCTTTCAATAATTTCCGCAAAAACTTTTTTAAAAATGTTTGCCAAAATATTTTGATCATGAATGGGTTAAATTAATTGTGGCCAAATATAATAATTAAACGTGTTTCCTGCACAAAGATATGTTTTTTGTGGTTATATAATGGGTTTTTAATGATGTCGAAGAAAATGTTATAAAAAATTAAGACAGTGCAGTTAAGGGTTAATTATTGACTAAAATAAACAAAACCTTATTTAATTTTATTTTTTTAAAGTATTACAACTAGCTTTCAATAATTTCCGCAAAAATTTTTTTAAAAATGTTTGCCAAAATATTTTGATCATGCATGGGTTAAATTTATTGCGGCCAAATATATTAATTAAACGTGTTTCCTGCACAAAGATATGCTTTTTGTGGTTATAAAACGGTTTTAAATGATGTCGAAGTAAATGTTATAAAAAAGTTAGGCAGTGCAGTTAAGGGTTAATTTTTGACTAAAATCCCAAGCGGTGGTCAACACCTTTCTAACGATGTATTATAAGTGAAAATCGGACAAAAAATACCAAAGTTATTTAAGTTCTCATTAAAATCGAATTGAAAAGCATCAAAAAACTGACGTAAACATCTCGTTATCTCGAGTCTGTGGTTGGATTTTTAAAATGTTTTAATGTAGAATCAAAGAATTCCTAAATATCTATTATATTTGGTCATTCATTGGACAAAAAAAAATTTACTGATTTTTTTATTCATGAAAAATACCATTTTTGGACTCTTTTTTGACGCAGTTTAGCTCACGGGAGATTATCGCTAGAGCCCAAATATTTTGGGAATCTTCATAAAACATGTCAAAGTTAATTTTGAGGGGGGTACAACTTGAACTTTTTTTTTGCCCATGTAAGGTGAGTCGGTCTAATGTACTAGCAAGAATCCCCGTAATGTTACGGGGATAATTTGTAATTTGATTTGACAAAAAATTGTGTAAATTTACAATTTTTTTTGTAAAATATTAACTTCGAGGTGAACATTTTTTTTTGAAATTTACAAAAAATTTGGTAAATTTACAAAACAAAATTGTAAACTTACAGAAAAAGGTTGTTATTATACAAAGAAAATATAGAAAATGAAAAAAATTAATTGTAGATTAACAAATTATTTGGTTAAACTACTGTTTTTACCGCAAAAAAATATTGAAAAACTGGCATATTTACAATAAAAATTGTAAATTTGTAAAACAAATTGTAAACTTACAAAAACAAAATTGTAAATTTACAAATTGTTTGGTTAAACTACCGTTTTCATGGCAAAAAACTTGTATATTTACAATAAAAATTGGTAAATTTATAATTTTTATTGTAAATATACCATTTATTCTTATTTTTGCCGTAAAAACAGTAATTTAACCAAATAATTTGTAAATTTACAATATTGATTCTGTATTTTCTACTTAATTTTTGTAAAATTACAACTTTTTTCTGTAAGTATACAATTTTGTTTTTTAAATTTTCATGTGTGTTTTGTAAATTTACAAAAAATTTGGTTTATTTAAATATTTGTTTTGTAAATTTAAAGGGTTTTTTCCATTGGTGCATCTTATTTTTCTTTTTTTGGCAGCTGGAGTAGCACTTCAACAACCTGAAATGATTTTTTTTTTCACTTGAACACTTTTAACAAACTTTTTAAAGTAAAACACTGCATTTTTTTATTTTTTTTCGGCATTTCGTTTTTCTTAAGTAGAACATATGAGAATTGCAAAGGAGGCTACACAAGAAATTTCTTATATTATCAGGAAAAATTAGACAAAAAAAATGTTGGATATTGTAGATTGGATGTTTGAGTACTTTTTAAAATAAGAAAAACTTAATTTTTCATAATTGACAGATTTTCATTGACATTTTAGGTGCCAAATTAAAAAAAAAAATAACCAAAAAAATATGGTAAAATTACCAAAAAAAATTGTAAAATTGCAAAAAAACTAGAACAATTATATAGTAGAAACACATAAAAATTGTGGTATTTTACTTAACACGAATTACCAAAAAATGGTGTAAAAATTAAATTTTTTTTCTAAAGTTTTCAATTAGTTGAACAATTTTTGTGTCCGGAACTTAAAAAATTTCCAAATTTTTTTTTCATGAAATTTTTTATTTATAAAAAATAATTTTTAACTAAATTTTTTACTCCAAAACGCAAAAAAAAATCTGAACTTAGAAAATATCCTATTGTTGAATAATTTTTTTTTTTGTAAAACAACATTAATTCTAGTAATAAAATAAGTTTTGTAAAATTACATTGGAATTTTGTACTTTTCAGTACATACATTTCAAACTGAAAACCTTGTAAACGATCTTAAAATAAAAATGTTTGTAATAAAACATTTTTTTGGTAGAAAGACTAATTAACATCAAGTAAAATTTTGTTGTACAATTACAGTTTTCTTGTGTAAAAAAACTAAACACCTTGTAATATTTTTTTAGTTTGTAAAATAATTCTCTTTTTTGTAAATTTACCTAAAAAATTTGTAAAATAAATTTACCAACATATAATAGTAAAATTACAAAGCAAACTGTAGTTTTCGTTTTATTAAATATACAACAATTTTTGTAAAAAGACAAAAATATTAGTAAAATAGAATTACAAGACCTTTTACTTGTAATTTTACAAACTTTTTTTTTTTGAGTGTACGCAACGGTGTACATGGTTTATTTTAATAATTTGGCTATTCAGTAAATAGGTACTGGACCGATTGCAGCAAAATTCATACCAGTCATAGCTGAAGTAATTTTGAGCTTAAGTTTGGAAACTTGACCCAACATGTCTAATAAGGGCACCACCAGGGGTCTTTAAAGTTGGACACGTTTAGTACACAAAAACTTTAAATGCTTTAAAATCACCAACTTTAAATGCGTGTAAAATAAAATCTAGCTCTGACCTAAAAAAAGGCCTTGAGGGTTTTGTTATGGAAAACGTCAGCTTTCATTTGCTTTTGGTTTCATCCCATTCCGATTCCGAAAGTTCGAATTTGTATCACTGTGTTATTATTATAATTATAATAAAAGTGCACTAACTTCAAATACGTGTAAAAAAAAATCTAGCTCTGAACTAGAAAAAAGCCCTGAGGGGTTTGTTATGGAATATGTTCCGATTTTATGTGTTGCACAGTGTTATCAATTGTATTTCAGAAGTTTTTAATAATTTGTATTTCAGAAAATATCTATAGTATTTCAGAAATTATCAGTTGTATTTCAGAATTTTTCAACTGTATTTCAAATACAATTGATAAATTCTGAAATGCAATTGATAAATTTCTGAATCACAATTGATAATTCTGAAATACAATTGATAATGTCTAAAATACAATTGATAAATTTGATAAATTCTGAATCACAATTGATAATTCTGAAATACAATTGATAATTTCTGAAATACAATTGATAAATTCTGAAATACAATTGATAAATTCTGAAATACAGTTGATAAATTCTGAAATACAATTTATAGTTTCTGAAATACAATTGGTTTTTTTATTCCGGTTTAACCGAGAAAACCGGTTAACCGAAAAAGCTGATTTTCGCTTAACCGAGAAACCGGGTTTTCAAAATGTCAGTTTTTTATAAACACTAAAATCAGATACAATTTTGGTGTTTGGTAACAAAAAAAATTACTCCTAAACAGTATTTTTACAGAAAAATCAGTTTTTAACAATGAAATCAAGATAGCATAGTAATAAGCAAAAATACGGATAAAACTTAGTTTTTTAGTTACAAAAAATACATAGTATTAGTCTTAAATCTGTATTTTAGCAGAAAACTCTGTTAATTTTCTGTAAAATAAGGATTACAAAGTTAAAAGTAATATAACAGAAATAAATTTTGTTTTTTGTCACAACAAAATACAAAGTATTTTCTTTCAATCTGTATTTGTACAGACAACTCTGTCAAAGTTCTGTTAAATTGAGATTACAGTCATTTTACAGAGTTATTATTTTGAGTGTACACACTCGAAAAAATTTTACACTCAAAAAAATTAGTTTTTTTTTACAAAATTACTAAAAAAAGTTTTTTATAAAATATTTCTCATTAAAATTGTTAACTTTTTTTTACATTATAAAATTTACTTTCACTTAAAAAGGTCATTGTAATGATGAATTCGGACACGTCGAATAAACCTTTTCTAATTGTTTTTTTTTTTTTTTGTATAGGAAAGATTTAATTTTTTTTTATCCCCTGAATCATGAGTGCATAACTTTAAAATTTTTCGGGCATACAAATTATTCATTTTAATTAATAACTCCAATTATTTTAAGTCCCAAAATACGTTTAATACTCACACATTGGACCATAACGATAAAAACTGAAATTAACCATATTATTTGGAATAACTTTATTCTAACCATCTTGTAACTCATTCAACGCAAAGTTCGCTTTTGTTTGTTAAAATCAATAATTTATGTTTTTCAATTTGCTATTTTGCTAAATGTACAACTTTTAATTATTCAGAGATTGTACTTACGATAATAATTAATGGCTATTTAATAGTGCATTAAATTCTTTTCGAAGTTTTTCTCATTAGAGTTGCCACCAAAAATATTAGGTAAATGTCTCTGAAATAAAAGTGCAAATCCGTTTATCATGTTGGTAACCTTAGTAAAAATCATGCAAGAGAACAGAAAGTTAAAAAATTCTTCAAAGCGAATTATAATTGCTAAAATATATAATTAAGAATTGTACCACTGTATAAAAATATCTAAGGATGGTGTAGGATAACTCTTAACTTTTTGACCATCAAACTTATGTTTTTTATAATTTTATAAAAAAGTGTTCTTAGAACGGCCATACAACTTTAATATCATAGGCCAACAAAATTTGAAAAAGGTCGAATCACCGGGACTAGAATATACTTTTCAAAGGGTTTGAGCTGCGTTAAGTCCTAATCTTTACTCAGAATTCCTCCATCACATCAGGTTTTCGAGATATCTTAGCTTAAAGTTTGAAAAAACCCCCTGTTTTTCGCCATATTCGAGACGTCATAACTGCGCGAGTTCACCTTAATTTTTAAATCCTGATATGTAGTCTGAAAGTCCTCTGTTATTTCTTGCTTCTTCTCTGAGATATCTTAACACGAAGTTTAAAAAATTTTAGGTTTTCGCTATATTCACGGCATTTTTCCAATGAATGCAAATTTGCTATATTTCGCCTTTTTTTTACGACGAACTTATAAAACTTTAAACAAAAAAATGTATTTTGAATTGTTTAGATATCTTGTCTTTATGCTGAGATATCGCCCGTTTTAATTTATATGATGTCTTTTATGAATACATACCACTCTCAGCCGCATCCAGAGTCACGAAACGATAACAAATTTCAGGTTAAGATATCTCAGAGATGAAACAAGATATTATAAAGGTTAAATATTAATTTTAAAGGTAATTTATATGAATTTCAGGCTACATATCAGGTTTGGTGACAGGACATAATCCCAACGGACATTACGGTCACAATCCCAATGGGAATTATGTCCGTTCCTTGTTGGGACTACGACCGAAATTTTTTCGGTTATAACCCCCATTCACATTATGGGGAGTAAGTCCAAAACAATTTTGGTCATAATCCCCGTTTTTTGCAGAGAGGGTGGGTTTAATGCATAGAGTTTGTAATCCGTAAGACCGGCCGAAGGCCGACTACGCAAAAAAATAAAATAAAAAAAATCTTATAATTTAGGGGATTATGACCAACTAGTATAGAAGACATAATCCCGAATATGGGGATTACGGCCATTTGTTACGTTGTCATTATCCCCATAAATCTGGGAATTATGTCCGTTTTTTATTGGGATTATGTCCAAATATTTTCGGTCATAGTCCCCACTACCATTATGGGGATTATGATCGAAATGAATTTGATCATAATCCCCATAACGGAAATGGTCATGTCACCATCAGGTTTTATAAAAGATGGTAAAACGGTTTTTTTTCAACTTCAAGCTAAGATATCTCGAAAACCTGATGCTATAGGCAAATTCTGAGACCAGATTCGGATTTATGGGCTTATGGGTTAAAATTTTGTTGTCCTGTGTATTCAATTCAATTTGATCAGAATGAATGCAAGTGTTTTGTACTGAAATTACCTTTTAATTCATGTGTATAGTTCCAACAATATTTATTGGCTTACCTTTCATCTTAAGTTTTCAACTTACAATATTTAAAATATTTGTTTGTTTTTTTTTAACTTTTATTAACTTCAACACAGTGCCAAGAAAAGAAAAATAGATTAATCAAAAAAAGTAAAATTGCAGTTAAGCGTAGAAAAGTATAGGCTTTTGATGAAAAATAGCAAAAGTAATAAAACATCTTTTTTTTTAATTGTATTGTTGTCAAGAAGCCCCATATAGCTGCCCCTATGTCTACCCTTGTATTAACTCTTGGATCCACGGTTGATTAGGTTTAGTCTGAATAATTTGTTATTAAGTGCATTATTTTATATTTTATTTATCTTATCCCTTAACCAAGTCACTTATTACTGATACTACAAATACGGACAGTATTAAAATCTGAATTTTCCGATACAAATTAGGTTACGCTTATACTAAAATCTATTTGGCCTGAAGACTTTTCATAAGCCAACCAAGTAGTATATATCGTATAGTCACCTTGAGCAATTGCTAGAAAATTTAATGGTTTCATATCCAAAAGACAACGATCAAGAATTAAATCATGCTAGAAAAAGACAGCAAAAATTTAATTAAGACAAATGTTAATTTCTTTATATTTTTAAATACAGTGGCTGATAAAAGTCTACGTACGACTACGTAGTAGATGTAATTCTTTGTTTACAAAAAATTGGTGGTCAAAAAATGCGGATTTCTTCATTTTTGTTTAAATCCGTAGAAAAATGTGTTAATTACTGAATACAAATAAACTATTGAATCATTTTTTAAATTTTTGATATTTAATCTTGAACAAAATGAACTAAAAAATATTTTTTTAAACTTTTCTAAAAAGGGTATTTCAATAGTTGCAATTTTCATTTCGATCCTCGTAAAACATTTACTATTAACTCAATCTGGACACCATTGAGCTTAAATTAAAGCTTGATAAATTACCTACACAGCACTTTTTACAAAAATACTTGTTTAATAATAATTACGGCTATTATTGTTAACTTTGTAGTTACCGAATTATATTTACTAAGTAGTTGTACGTTAACTTTTGTCGGCCACTTAATATACTTACATCATAGGGACATGTATGGTTTATATTTGAATACTTAAGCATTCCAAAAGTATTAAAGAATATTTCGGCTAAAGGATTTCGATGTGTGTTGCGCATAAATTCACAAGCATCCACTTTGTAGCGATACAGTGAATTCCTTTCGTGAGCCCCCCGTTTACCTAAACTTAATATTAACTGATGAAATTTAGAATTATTTGATTATTTAACTATGAAATTATTGTCATATTGAGATTAAACTTGCCGATATATTATTTATAGGCTTATGCAATAATTTGGCATGAACCGATATTTCAACAACACCCCGCTTTACTGCTTTCAATGAACATTTTTCAAATGTTGCCATTTGGGTATTCAAGGATGTGCATTTAATATTTGTTACCTTTAAGCTGATGCGCTGAAATTAAAACATAGATTTAAACAGTTTTTTATTGGAAAGGTTTTATAACGGAGTTAAGATAGGGCGTAGGTATGTTTTAAAAAAATGTTGTAGGGTAAAAATAAATGGAGGTCGGGCTCACTAATGACAACTCTCGGAAGCACCATTGGACCGGTAGAAGCTGATTAAATAAAACAAATTTACAAAAAATAAAAAAAAATGAATGGGGACCGCCTTAACAGTTAAAGATAGAGGATAGGTGTGTTCAGAGAAAATGTTTGGACTAAACAATATTGTGGGTCGGTCATACATTTTGTTGCTCTAAGGGCACTATTAGGGCAGTTAGAGCGGTTGGAGCAAATTTTAAAAAATGTAGTTTTTTGTGGGAGCCCCCTTAGAAATTGAAGATAGGGTATTAGTTTGTTTCAAAGAAATGTTAAGACGTAAAAATTAATGGGGGTCGGTCTTATAAATGACCCCTCTTTGACGCACCATTAGAGCAGTAAAAATGATTTTAAGATTGGAAAATTACAATAAATTTTTTTCAAAAAATTTTAAAAAATAGTAATAATCGTTATCCCACGATCCTCCTGGGCAAAAAATTTTTAGAATCGATAGAAGTTTTACATAAAAAAATTTCAAAAAAATCGAAGAGTTCAAACATTTTCAAAAATGAGATTTAAATTTTAAACCTTTAAAATCGCATACTAGAGCGCTTTTAAGAATTTTTTTGGGATTTTTTTTTTTTAAAGTACATTAAAAAACAAAACTTTTGAAAAAAAATTGAAATTTGGACCATTATTGAAGAAGTTATGAGTAAAAGAAGTTTGAGTAAAGGAACAAACTACCAATTTTTAAAAATTCATCAAAAAAATCTGAAAATTTACCACGAATGAGTTTGCGCAGGGTACTAAAAACTGTAAACAAATTGGGAAAATCTAAAAAAAAAAAATTTCAAAGTGTCCGATTTGACATGGAATTCCCCATATACTTTATGGGGTCCTAGACCAATATTTCGAGGTGTGACAAAATTATATATACCCTCTATCACTAGAGTGGAAAATAAATACACAAAACATTTAAATTGATAACACCAATTACACTACTAAACATCAAAAATGCAACTTGGACCATTCCTTATTCACACAGAAGTTCTGCTGATCACAAATCTGGTCTCCGAACTATTCCATCACTTCTGGTTTTTGAGAAAATTGGGGTCAAAGTTAAAAAAAATCGCCGATTTGGGCATTTTTGAAAACTCATAGCGGATAATACTGATGTAGTGGCGATTTCAAAATAAGTCGAGGCTAAAGCTTAAACATTACTCTTTAAGATGCAGAACTCATTTGGTCAGTCGCCATAACCCCTTGGTCTCCAATTGCCTTTCAACGATGTCTTATCGAAAAAAGGTTTTTGGAAAAAAAAACCTTATTAAAAGACAATTGGTACTCCAACGGTTTAAGCGACCGATCAAATGAGTTATACAGAGCAATGTTTGAGCTTTACCCTTGACTTATTTAAAGTCGTCAGCATGTCGTGTTCATCCGCTATGAGTTGTAAAATATGTACAAAAACGCGATTTTTTTGTATTTCAAATTTCTCAAAAACCTGATGTAATGAAAAAGTGTGATGATAGGATTTGTGACCACGATAAGGTGCCGTTTCATTCACATAAATTTTCTTCAAAATGTTTAGTAGTGTTATTTTTTGTTTTGTAGTGCTAAAATACATTTAATACTCACACATTGGACCATAACGATGAAAACTGAAATTATCAATATTATTTGAAATAAATTTATTCTAACCATCTTGCCACTCATTCAACGCAAAGTTCACTTTTGTTTGTTAAAATCTAATATTTATATTTTTCAATTTGCTATTTTGTTAAATGTACAATTTTTAATTATTCAGAGATTGTACGATTATAATTAATTGCTATTTAATGATGCGTACATTTTTTTCCAAGTTTTTCTCATCAGAGTTGCCACCAAAAAACATTTGGCCAGTGTATCTGAAATAAAACTGTTTGTGTCTGCCATGTCAGATAATGTTGGTGACCCTTGCAAAAAGGGTGATATGAATAAACACGTTTAAAAGTTATTTTTAACTTGGCCGAATCTATGAATACCCTACACTAAGGAAATTATGTCATTAACTGTTTGTAGGTTATTTTAAAAAGTAATCAGTAAAGTTATTTTAAAAGAAAAATCACATATTTTATAAAGGATTAAATTTTTTTACTGTTTCTGTAGTTTAAAAAAAATAATTTACTGTATTAAAAACGAATTTTCTGTTACATTTAATTTCGGCAGTAAAAAATTTCTTCAATAGTTTTACTGTTTTTTAATACAAAATAACTGAATATTCACTAGTTTTTTAATGTTTTGGTTAGTCATTAAATTAACATTTAAAATTGACTGTAATGTGTTTTTATTTTAAATGAAAAAAACAGTGGAATGGTTTTTAAATAAAATTTCATTTGTTTTAAGTGAATATTCACTGGAATTTACCTCCATAATTTTTTGAGTGTATCGGCCTCGTCATCGACGTCAGTTAAAAAGTTGCGCTTGTCAGATGAGGAACACTTACATACCTAAGGGATCTAAGGTGACCGGCAATATCTGGACTAAGCCTTTTAGCGAGGTAGTGAAAGGTAACCTCGTTATGGCTGCCATCAACAGAGGGAATGGGGATTGTGATGTCCGTCCCGAGGGACAAGAGGATTTTAATGAAAACTAAATTAAATAAAATCTGCTTTAGGCTCCTTCAGAGTATGTCTGATTTCCTCCATACTACCGTCAACGCAGACTGGGACTGAAATCACAGCAGACATGTTTAAGTTTGCTATTAGCCAAGTGGGAAAGATATGGCCTGGAGCCAAACTGGAGGTCGTGAACAAACATGGTATTCCGTCGCAGCGTATGCATGGATTTCAGGCGTAATATTGAGGAATGGGTGAGAAAAGCAACGATTCCTTTATATTCCTGTAATGGGGACATTGAAAAACGATGATGATGTAGCCCTCCGATACAATCACTCAGAATCCGAAACCTCAGACTGGTATAGGCTTGACATGGATGATGCCTTGGATCAACTCTCACGTGAAATAAATTTTCATGGAAAAATTGTCTAATTAGTTAACATAAAAGGATATTAAACGCTTTGTGATAAGACAGGACAAGAAAGTGGCTAACTAAGTATCTACTTACAAGGGCAGTCTCCCTAGTGTCACCCGCGGATCTTTATGGAATTGGTTTTATTTTGTAGATCAGAAAAAATAAAGGGACACCTATTTTATTTTTTAGCGGCCCAAATTCAAATTTAGGGGGTAAAAAGGAGGGGCGACGACAAGGCCATTTTTCTGTTTTATTCGTTTATCTTTTTATGCAAAGAAACCTAGTCATGTTACATACCAAATTAAAGGTCTTTGGAAATCCTATCTACTTGTGCTAAGAACGTGTCCAAACATGCACAAATTTTCGTCATATTGAGTAAAATACCAAAATTTTAGGACATTTTTGTTAATAAGTCGAAAAATGTTAACATCTTTGACCCGTTGCACAGTGCGACATTTGGCCAATCTAGGTGGACAAAAATCGAAAAAAAAAATTGGCGAATTGTTATAATTTAAATGAATGTGACAGCAAACAATCCATATACTATGGAAATAATCATAATATGACGAAAAAAGTGCTGTTTCATTTGATACAGGAGTTTAAAGTCACATCTTGTAATAGACTTTTGAGAAATAAAATATATTTTTGAGCACCATCCCAACTTCAAACACTTATAACTTTTTTGCTGTTGTAGTTATAAGTCCATTTCTTTTTTTAAAAATACAGTATTTTTAATCTAGTTTTTAAATCCGTGCTCATTTTTTAATTTAATCGAAAACTTATTGTTGTAATTTATTAAAAACAAAAATTAAAAATTAAAAAAAAAAAAAAAAGAAAAAAACGGAAACTTCGTTGGAATAAAACTATAGTTTCCTCACGCTCCCTCACACGACCTATACATGTGGCAGGTGTTGGAATATCTCTAGTAAGAGATTAAACCATGTTTGCTGGCGATTTTTTGCGATTTATAGAGAATTTTAAAGTTTAGTGAACGTCTAAAATGGACTTTTTGCTTGATTTTTTTTTAATTCCAGAGACTTTTAGTTTTAAACTATATGAAAAATACACTTATATTGCACATAAAATTGAATGATTATGTAAGAATACATTATAATATAAAATGTAATGTGTTATTACACCAAACCCTTGTTTAACGGCATTACATTTTTTTAACGATGTTTAGTTTTTGTATAAAATATGGGAAAATTGAATAATTGTTAAATTCGTAGAATTCGCAATGGAATTAAAATAATGAAAACCAAATAACTTTAATTTTTTGGTTTGAAATTCTAAAATATGAGTGATACAAATCACACGATTTCAATAAATTACTGTACTGCTATTTCTATTTCTATTGTAAAATCGTTTTGTGTGTAATAAATTTATAAAACTGCAAATAGTGGGTTGACCACGCCCCTTTTTGTTACAGTATAGAGTTAATTTTACAATGTACATAAGTCAAAAAAGGAAATCTAGCCCAAGGTTGTCCAAAACAGCTTAAATGTCTGTTATAAAAAAAGTGGGCGTATACCGCCCATCAATAATTGTCTTCGAGGTTATTGTGTACATTTTTTTTTACAAAATGGTACACAAATAATAATTTTTTTACAAAATCTCATAAAAATTCTTCAAATTATTTAAGCAATTTCTTAAAAAATAGTTAATTTCCCAAAAATGGGCGTGGCAATTGTTCGATTGTTCCAAATTTTGTTGTCAATATTAGTTATGTCCTACATTATTATCAAACCAAATTTCAAGCCAGGATCTTTTAAATTAGATTTTTGTCCACCTAGATTGGCCAAATGTCGCACTGTGCGTTGTTAGCACCACGAGATAGGTATTTTAATACCTTTAATCTGATACCACACATGCCTATATTAATTTTGTTTAAATAGGCGTAAATCGTAAAAAAATGAAAAATGTCAATTTCCCCCCATACAAATCGACCCCCCTTAAAAATGAGTTTGGGCCGTTAAAAAAATACGTGTCGAATTAATTTTTGTTCTTAACAACATATCCAAATTTCATGAAGATCGGAGGGTGACACCAGGGAGACTTCCCTTGTTAGTTTGAGTAGATTAGTATGTCGCAGACTTACTGGCCTACTTACGGGACACAATGGCTGTGCTCGTCATATGACGAGATCAGACCCCTTGTGTGCAACTTGTATCGAGGATGAGGACACAACCGAACACTACGTCTGTTGTTATCCATCGTTATCAAGAGCTAGACTGCGGATAATTGGTTCTGATATTCTGTCCATTGATATGGTCCATGGACTTTTTTTGTCAGACTTTCTAAAGTTTGTGAAAGCAATTGAGAAATTTTGTACAAGCACACAGAAAATAGATTCAGTTGTTGCAACTAAATTGTTTGCCAACTGAATTTTTGCGGTTGCACCAACTATCACAATATTCAGTTGCCTCTACTGCCAATTCAGTTGTCTCTACCGGTAAATATCTATCATAAGAACCGAATATTTTTATGTTAAAATTGACATTGGTTAGAGTGATCGAATTTTAAAAGGCGTTATATAGTTGTACCAATCAATATTTTTTTAAACTGTTTCTTTTGAAATAACACGCAGAGAAAAAATATGGTTGCGACATGATCACGGCAACTATACTATGATCTCTAAACCCAGTTATGATTGCAGCAATCACGTTATACTTTTTAAAATTTTAGTTAAACATTTATATGGTTGTTTTAGACATTTAATAGTCGCTTCAATCATAAAAAAATAGTTGCTTCATCCAAAAGTACAATATGGTTGTTGTAACAATGTTATAGTTAATTATATTCTCGACACATCAAAAATTTGAACATATTATGATTATAACAATCATTAGATAATCACAACTTAATGAAAATTGATTTTTGCAAACATTGTCATGTTTATCATCAGTTTAGTGTTTTGCCAGCAAGCAGTTAGTCGCAAAGACGCGACTTACAATTAGTTCTTTAAAAAATTTAAGGCAATTTGAGATAAAAAATTGGATTAACGCAGAAGGAAATAAAATACAAATCTACTTTATATAATTTATTTATTGTGCGGTTTAAAAATAACTTTCCATTTTAAATAAACTTATAATCGAAAATATTTAATGTGTTTTTTTGCATTTTTTGTTTGCTGAATGTGTTATAATTGCTGACAATAATTTTAATTTTGTAACAAATATGTTATGATTGTAGCAACTATGTTATGATTTTGTCAATAACTTACTGTTTTATTCAATCATCCAATGTTAACTGACAAAAATGTTATCGTTGATGAAATTTTTTTAGAAAAATGCCATAAGTTTATTGCACATCATTGATGTAAAACGCAGGTTGCCACTAAATTGAACCAAAATTAATAAAAATGGTTTCATATTTATAAAAACAACATTTAAAAACAAAAAATAAATTATTGGTGTGAACTTTATCAAAAAAAAAAGTATTGAAGAATTTCTATAAACATGTGGTGTTAAAGCATAATATATTTTCTCAATTTCATAAAAAAAAAAAATATTAAACTAGAATTATATTATTATAATTATATAACATTTATGCCGTAATTGCCGCAATCATATAATGATCAACAGTCCTTGTTGCCTTCAATCATATTAACATTATTGTTACAATAATATTCCCAATCATAATATGACGCTCTTAAATCATGATCACCGCAACCATGTTTTTTTTCTGCGTGAAAAATGTTTAATATTTTTTTTCAAGCAATTTTACTAATTTATTTGATTGTAAAAATTTTAAAATTTAAAAAGTGAAATAAATAAATACAATAGAAAAATAAATTAAAACTGGAAATAAATAAAAAATAAAATAGAAAAAATTTAACATCTAAGAATTTTTCTAAAAAAAAATGTCTCAGAATCTGAAAGACTTTCTAGAGCAAAAATAAATCGAAGTAAAAATATATCTCTTAAGAAAACATGTCAATGAAAAAATCAAAAAAATATCTCAGACTTCTAGAATTTTTTTATGGAAACATATATCAGAATCCTAGGATTTTTTAATAGAAAAAAAAATGAAAAGTCTCAAATTCTGAAATTTTTCCTATAAAAAAAATCTCAGATTTGGAGAAAAAGTTTCAGGTTCTGAAAAATTTTTCCTACAGAAAAAGTCTCAAATTTTGAGTAATTTTTCCTATAGAAAATGTCTCCGATTCTGAGAATAGTTTTGGATGAAACTTTCTTAATTTCAATATTCTGGCATTTACAAACCTTAAATTTGTTACCACTCTCTGGACACTTTGGACTCTAAGGATTTCTTGGAAACTGCACCAAAGTTTCTTATAGTTGGCTCAAAAAACGATTTTATTGTCGACTTCTGGGTAAAATATCATCTTTAGCAGATTTATTTAGCAAATACCTAAAATAAGATTTATTAATTTTAATTGATTGTATTTCGGCAGTGGTATCAACTTACCGTCAACATTTGTAACATTTTTTACGAAATTTTACATGAATTTTATTTAAAATTTTAAAAAACGTCTGAACACAATAACATTTTAGTTTTAAATGATTACTATTTTCATTTTTTTAACGCAAAATGTTTTGTAATTGAAATGAAATCCTAACGACCAATTATTAGTTAAGAATACCAATACAAATTTATAATTTAGTAAATTTTTTCAAAAATAAAAAAATATTGAAAATTTGGTTAAGTTAACCAACATTTTCAGTTGTGGATACTATTACACTCAAAAAAAAAAGTTTGTAAAATGACATAAAATCCCCGTGATTTTACGGGGCAGGTTTTGTAAAATATGTACTAGCAAGAATCCCCGTAATGTTACGGGGATAATTTGTAAATTGATTTAACAAAAAAATTACGGGGAGAAAGTGTAAATTTACAATTTTTTTTTGTAAAATATTATTGTAGACTTACAAAAAAAGTTGTAAATTTACGAAATAAAGTAGAAAATCAAAAAATAAAATTGTAAATTTACAAATTGTTTGGTTTAACTACAGTTTTTTATGGCAAAAAACTTGTATATTTACAGTAAAAAGTGGTAAATTTACAATTTTTATTGTAAATATACCATTTTTTCTTATTTTTTGTCGTAAAAACAGTAGTTTAACCAAATAATTTGTAAATTTACAATATTGTTTTTGTATTTTCTACTTCATTTTTGTAAAATTACAACTTTTTCTGTAAGTATACAATTTTGTTTTCTAAACTTTCATATTTGTTTTGTAAATTTACAAAAAATTTGGTATATTTACATATTGGTTTTGTAAATTTAAAGGTTTTTTCCATTGGTGCATCTTATTTTTCCTTCTTCGGCAGCTGGAGTAGCACTTTAACAACCTGAAATGATTTTTTTTTTCACTTGAACACTTTTAACAAACTTTTTAGAGTATAACACTGCACTTTTTTATTTTTTTTCGGAATTTCGTTTTTCTTAAGTAGAACATATGAGAATTGCGAAGGAGGCTACACAAGAAATTTCTTATATTTTCAAGAAAAACTAGTCAAAAAATTACCTTTTTTTTTCGAATTTTTAATTATTTTAGCACGTATTTTTAAAAAATTATAAAAAAAAACTTTGGATATTGTAGAATGGACGTTTAAGTACCTGATAAAATAAAAAAAAAATAATTTTTCATAATTGACAGCTTTTGATTGACATTTTAGTGCCAGATTTAAAAAAAAGTACCAAAAAAATATGGTAAAATTACCAAAAAATGGTAAAAATACAAACAAAAAAACTAGAACAATAATATAGTAAAAACATAAAAATTGTGGTATTTTACTTAAAGCAAGTTACCAAAAAATTGTCTTAATATTCAATTTTTTTGATAAAGCTTACAACTAATTGAAAAAGGTTTGTATCCGGAACTTAAAAAATTTTCAAAATTTTTTTATGAAATTTTTTATTTATAAAAAATAATTTTTAACAAATTATGGACTTAGAAAATTTTTGCGTCTCCTATTGTTGCATAATTATTTTTCAATACAAATTTTTGTTTAATTACAAAAATACTGAAAACCTTATAAACTAAAAAATCTTGAAAAAAAATTGTTTGTAATAAAACATTTTTTGGTAGAAAGACTAAATACTATCAAATAAAATGTTATTGTACACAGAGCTTCGAACGAATTAATTCTATTGAGAATTAATTCCCAAAAAGTTCAATTCTGTTTTAAAAAGTTTTGAATTATCATTCCTTACCAGCATTCAACACGAATTAATTCAAAGGCTTAATTCTCAAAGCTTAAATCAAATTGAATTAATTCCCGAGAGAATTAATTCCTTCCAAGCTAATCATTCAATTGAATGATCAAAATTGTTCATCATTCAAATCTATTACAAATTGAATGATGATTTTTGTATTTCATTCCCTTTATATTTTCAAAAATGTGTTGCTTGTGTGCATTTTAAGCATCTTCGTGTTTAAACGATTGGCTGTTGTTTTGTCGACGTCTCGTCTGCTGCTTCCCACACAAGCATAAATGTGTGTGTATGTGTCTTGTGCTTTACTGTTTAAAATTGAATGATAAGAAAATTTTACCATTCAATTTGTAGTAGATTGATTTGGATAGAAAAATAGTTCATTCCTTAAGAATGATCATTCTTAAGGAATGAATTCTTGAAGGAATTAATTCAGTGATTTTGAAAGTTGAATGATTTTAGGGAATGCCAAATTCTATTTTTTTAATTCGAATTAGAAAATTGAATTAAAGAATTAATTCTTTCGAACCTTTGATTGTACAATTACAATTTTCTTGTGTAAAACAACTAAACACCTTGTAATTTTTTTTTAATTTGTAAAATAATTATTTTTTTTGTTAATTTACCTAAAAAAATTGTTAAATAAATTTACCAACATATTATAGTAAAATTACAAAGCGCACGGTAGTTTTTGTTTTATTAAAAATACAAGAATTTTTGTAAATAGACAAAAATATTAGTAAAATAGAATTACAAGACCTTTTGCTTGTAATTTTACAAACTTTTTTTTTTGAGTGTACCTAATGTTTTTGGAATTTATTAATTTAAACAAATGATTATTGGTCGAGACGGAAAATAAAGACTAAAAGAAACGGTTGTACTTACTAAATATTTTTCAAAAACTTTATTAGTTTTAAGTTTGGGTATATTAACCAAATTATTAGTTGTTGATACATCCATTCGGTCACGATTGAAAATTAATTATTACTGCTGTTATTTATTTGGTATGGTGATAAAAAATTTACAATAACAACTAAAAATGTATAAGATTTATCGAAATTCCGTTTTCATAATGGAATTCCAACTAAACATTTCTCTGTGTGAGTACTTTTCACTCTGTTTTTATACCCTCCTCTTACACTCAAAAAAATAAAACTGTAAAGTTAACAAATTTTTTTTTGTTAACTCGAGTTTACTGGCATTTTAGCAAATTTTTAGTTAAAATCAGCGTTTTAACTACTTTTTCTAGTTAAGTTCAATTTACGAAAATACTAGTTTTGTACAAATTTTGAATTAATTTTTTTTGTTGACTTTAAAACTGAGTTTACGAATTTTTACTAATTAATTTGCTGATTTTTTGTAACATTTTTGTCAAGTAAAAAATTTTAAACATTTCTTGTGTAGCCTCCTATGCAAATCTCACAAGTCCTACTTAAGCTGAACTTAATGCTGTGAAAAAAAAAAGAAAAAATAAGTGAAGTGTTAGTGTTTAAAACCAATATTTACCAAACTTAAAATTTTTTGCAAAAAGTTTAGCTGAATTCAACTAATTAAAAATGTTACGAAATTTTCAGCTGAATTTTTAGTTAAAATTACGGTTTTTTTGCTACATTCATTCTACGAAAAGTTAACTAAATATTTTTTGTTAAATTAACTAGAAATTTAGTAGGTTCAAAATCAGGTGTTTTTTTAGTTAAATTTAACTAAATTTTTTGCTAACTTTACAGTTTTATTTTTTTGAGTGTAGTGATAGAGGGTATATATAAGTTTGTCATTCCATTTGTAACTCATCGAAATATCGATCTGGGACCCCATAAAGTATATATATTCATGATCCCCGATCGATTTTAAGACATTCTAGCGATGTCCGTCTGTTCGTCTGTCTGTGGAAAATGCTGTCAAGGACAAAATATTACACAGAGATGACTGAAACTGAACATATTTATTGGAAGTTTTCCCGAGAAGTTTGGTATTGCACTTGAGCGATATCGGTTCAGCGGTTCAAAAGTTATGAACGAAAATGTAAGCACACCTCAAAAATTTCAGTACATTCAACATAACCTAAAAATACAAAATGCTTTAATTCGGCTTCTGGTTGACATATGTGAACATAATTGAACACCAAATGGTATTTAAACAAGTACGAACATATTTTTTGACAAAAAAAAGAAAAAAATCGCGGATTTTTTTTATTAAATTTTTTTTTTAAATTTTTTTTTTTTCAAAAGTAATTTCCTTTTAAATAAAGTTTTTTTGCAATAATCTTTTTGAAATTGTGGAGGGTATCACTACATTCGGCAAGGCCGAATTTAACTTTTTTACTTGTTTTTTATACCATATTCGCATTTCTGCACACTCAAAATAATTACTCTGTTAAAAACTCTGTAAAATGACTGTAATCTCAATTCGACAGACATTTGACAAAGTTATCTGTCGAAATACCGGTTTTAAGAATATACTTTGTATTTTCTTGTAACCGAAAAACAAAATGTTATCTGTAATTTTACTTTTTACTTTGTAATCTCTATTTTACAGATAATAAACAGAGTTTTTTGTTAAAATACAGATTTTATACATTTTCTCGTAACCAAAATACTAAATTTCAACTGTAATTTTACTTATTGCTCTGTAATACAGTTTTTAAATATAAAACTCTTCAAAAAACTCCCAAATATTTCAACCGCTCTTTAAAAAGCGTCTTAAATTACAATAAAACCTGGTAAATTTTACGAGGATGTCGGCTAAAATTGGAGGTTCTCGTAAAATACATCGTAATTTTCACAAAAAATAAAAAAGTAAATTTACAATTTGGAAGCATTAAAGCAAGCAAATTTACTCGGTGGCATTTTCCAATTGTCAACACTACTTGCACATTAAGGAAAGGGAAATTGATAAGAAATCAAATAGTAAATAAAATAGTAAAATCCTGGTCGCTTATATCAATATTTTACAGATAATTCTGTAAATTTACAGGTTTTTTTTTTTTATCGAAATCATTTTACAGAGTTTTCTTCGTAAAATAACAAAAAATCTTGCTGGTTGGAAATCTATGGTATTTTCTGCTGGCTCAGCAGAGTATCTCTGTAATTTAACAGAGTGATTATTTTGAGTGCATGAAAAATCTCTCAGAATCTGAAAATTTTTCTGTTTGGAAGATTCTAAAGATTTTTCTAAAGGAAATGTGTCTCTGAATACGAAAAATGTAAAAATTAATATGTAGCATGCAACACATCTAACCTGCAGGGCCAGCCATTCAGTCATTCCGTGTGTAACGCATTCAAATATTTTTCGGGTAACCCATAAATTAAATATGTTATTAATCCATGATAAATTCTAAGACTATAGAAACCACTATGCTGTTTTCTGAAACACTATTTGTATCTCTAATTGAAACCTGTGCTTAAAAACTTTCAATTATACATTTTTTTTTAAATTAAACCCCTTCAGATCGTACCTTTAATAACGTTGTCTGTACGAATAGAAATATTATTAATATACTTGCACGGTTTAGCGGAATAATAAAATGGATTTTTTTTCATAAAACGTTTTCTTTTTTATTCAAAACAATTTTTATAAAGTGTAAATTGTTTTAATACTTCTTATTTTTTTTTTTTCTTCAAAGATTTAATGGCGTCATCTTGTACGCCATATTGCTGTTAGTGCCATTGTTTCGCTTGCATCCATCTACCATGATAATATCCCAATCTTACCTCCCATGGTGGTTGGTTGTTACGCGTTATGTTGCTCTAGTCTGGTCTAGTTTGGTTTAGGTTTGGTTGTTATGTGACAATGAAAGTAACGTGTAAAACACGTGTACATGTAACTTTGCAATATTACTCGTACTTTTATAAACGTTGTTAACGGCAAATATTAAATGGAAAACCAACAAAAAATATAAAAAAAAAATCTTAGCATATGTACGGATGGAATGGATGGATGGAAGCACTTGTATAAGACAAACCTTCCAATGTTTTTGTGTTTTTTTTTTATTTTTCTACTCCAGAAATCTGAAACAAAAAAAATAAAATTTGTATATGAAAGAAACTCTTATGTTCACATTCGCAAATTGCTTTTACTATACAAAAAATGTTGTTTGTGATGTTGATGTTATTGCTGGTGATAAAGATGATGGTGATGGTTTTGTACATTTGTTTAAACATATTTTTTTCGTTGTTGTGGAGTTTGTTATTGTTTTGAATTTTTTTTATTAAAATTACACTCCATGAAATTTAAATAAGTGCATTATACTTGTTTGAATAGTTGAGAGTGGTCAAATTGATCATTCAAGCTATTTTGCACTGATACTTAATAGGTAATTTAATAATCAGTGATAAGATTTTTTAGAAAAACAGTATTTTTTTTTTAGAAAAAAATTTACTTATTTAGAAAAAATAGTACTTCTTAAGGCAAATATTACTTTCTTAAAAAAATAGTACTTACTTAGAAAAAATAGTATTTTTTTAAAATAGTACATTTTTTAGGAAAAATAAAAAATAGTACTTTTTTTAGAAATAAAAAAAAACACTTTTTTAGAAAAATTTACACTTTTTGGTAAAATAATACTTTTTTAGAAAAGTACCATAGAACCTTTAAGAAAAAGGAAAAAAGTACTTATTTAGAAAAAAATTTAGCTTTTCTTATTTAAGAAAATATAGTACTTTTTAGAAAAAATGTACTTTTTAGAAAAAAATATTTTTTTTAGAAAAAAGCTGCTTTTTAAAAAAGTAATTTTTTACTACTTTTTTAGAAAAAGGACTTTTTAAAAAAAAGAGTACTCTTTTAGAAAAAGAGTACTCCTTTAGAAAAAAAGTACTTTTTTTTTAGAAAAAAGTACTTTTTTCTAAAAGATTGGAGGTCTGATTTGTTAGCCCTGTTTTCGCATAACCGTATATACACTTACCCATACAAATTTTTAATTATCCATGCTTGTTTTTAGCGTGTACAATAGGGCGTTTCATCAAAAACTTTTTTTTTGGATTTTTGCAACTCTTGAAGCGGAATATGAATTCTTATGGCCTAAAAGATTTTTGAGATTTTTTTCAGATTTTTGGAATGTCGGGATCAACTCGCTCAAATCGATTTTATCAAAAAAATGAGGTTATGAAACATAATTTTTTTTATTTTTTGTTCTCTGGTGCCTTTTTTTAACAAAACCGGATATAATACTTCTTAATGTTGCTAGCCTCCTAAAAAAAAATATTCGCGGTCAAAATAATAACTTCAAGGGTCACTAAGATGACCTTTAAAGTAAAAATTCAGAATTTCCCGTGTTCCAACCTTAATAATTTGAGAAATATGCAATATATGAACGTAATGATGAATCCGTTAGATAGGTCTTTTTTATACCTTTAATTTAAAACCAAAATGACATTTGTCACTTTAGTAGAAATATTAAAAAACTAAGATAAACTCATTTTTTCCCCCATTTTACAGAAAATCGAAGGGAATCCATTAGTAGTTTTTTTGTAAAATTGAAATTATAAACTTAAAAGAAGTTTTTTTGATTGCAATTAGTGTTTCCATACCGGAAACCCGGGTTTTTGCCAAACCGGTTTTTTTGACAAAAAACCGGTTTTTTGGTTAACCGGCTTGGAAACACTAACTACAATCTATAAAAAGCCTTTAAAAGTTATTATTTTAACTTTACAAAAAAAAACTACCTAATGCACCAGTTCAATTTTCGATAAAATGGGGGAGAAAATGAGTTTTTCCCAGTTTTTTATTTTTTTTAACATTTCTACAAAAGTGACAATAGTCAGATTGGTTTTAAATGAAAGGTGTTTTAAAGACCTATCTAACGGATTCAACATGACGTTCATACTAGGGATGCCAAACGGGATTGACATTTACAAATCCCGGGATTCGGGATTTTAAAATTCCAATCCCGGGATCCCGGGATTTTTCGGGATTTCGGGATTTTTCGGGATCCCGGGATTTTTCGGGATTTCGGGATTTTTCGGGATTTCGGGATTTATTAAAATTAAGGTTTTTTACGTAACATTTTTAATAAATTTTTTATATAATTAAATATTCAATTAATTCATAACCATTGAATATTTTTTCGTAAAGTTTCACATATTTAGCACAGAAAAACCGAAAATTTAGGAACAGCTATGACCGATTTGAATAGACTCGAGCGATTTGCGTCTGTGAAAGACGCGATGCAGTCGAATTCAAATGATTAGAAAATACTTTTTTTTCGGCCGGCCTCTTTTTTAGACGTGGATATAAAATATTTGTTTTAATAATGATAAAATTGTGTTAGTAAATTTTTTACAATTCCTCGCGAGGGGAAGGTGTCCCCAACGTCCTCTGCCAATACAAAATTTGTTATAATTGTCCTATTGGTAGGCGAATCGCATTTTAACGGTTTTCTTCCCTTTGCGATAAATGTTTACAAATACATTTATTACGCTTAAGTAGGGTTACCAGATTTGATATATGGAATAACAGTACATTTGGTCTCAAAAAACAGTACATTTGGTCTCAAAAAACAGTACATTGCAAATAAAAACAGTACTTTTTTAAAAGTCTTAATTTATATCAAACTACAAAAACTAAGCCCTTTTACCCTGATTTCAAACAGATCTCAGCCAAAACGAGCATAAAAGGTTTTTAACAAAACGGTGGAACATTTTAGGTAAACCGTCTCAAATTTATTAAATTTTTTTTTTATCAGTGTTGATAAAAATTGCGATTGACTTTTTGGAGCACTTGTCTTAGTTGCCGCGATATCTTACTTGAAAAGCTTTTGTAGTCTATGCTTTCGCTTAACTAAAACACCAATCTTCCTATCAAAAACAAATGAAAAAATCCATAAAACAGTGTTTTAATTAAAACACGACTTTAAAAAGCAAACGCGAAAAGGGTTCTATTGCACTCAAACAAAGGCCTAACTAAATCTTGGGAAAATGTTTTTTTTTTTCACAACTTACAAGGGAAGTATCTCAACCCTTATGAACCGATTTGCATGAAACGTAAAATATATATAAAAGGGACAATTCTAAGGTCGGGGTGTCTCGGCTTATCGGCCATATCGGGGATTTAGGGGTTCAAAACATGGGTCAAAAAATGGAGAAAAAATCGTTTTTTGGATTTTTCAGCCATTTCTTTCTAAGAAACTATATGATGTTTACATATGGGAAGAAAGGTTTTTTTAATGCTTATCCAACGGTGGCATAACCTTGTAAAATTTTGGCTTCGTTAAATACTTTTTTCATGAAAATGTGAAAATTTTGGGGGGTATTTATATGAAGACATAGTGCTACGATGTGCATATGAATACGAAATAATCTTTATTAAATTTAAGTCGACACGTATTTTTGCTCTAGAGGATATTCCTGTTAGTTCGTGAGATATCGAAATTTTCCCGGAGGTCCATATGGTTTCATAAGGGGACAACGAAATTTTGAAACACTGATATGGCCGAAAAGCCGAGACACCCCAACCTTAAAATCGTCTCATTTATATATATTTTAAGTTTCAGGCAAATCGGTTCATAAGGGTTGAGATACTTCCCTTGTTAGTAAAATTTAATAATAATTTTGAAATTTCTTTGACATAATTTGCAAACAATTAGTTCATCAAATTTTTCTTCCTAGAATTGATAAAGTTTTTTCTTCAGGTTTAGTAAATTTTATGCAATTTAAAGAATTTTTTTTTTTTTTTTAAATGTTTCAAAAATTTCAAAAACTAAGCCAGAAAGAGCAAAAAATTGTTTATTTTCGATTCTAAAAATCTCTAAAGAATCTCCGGTCCTCTTTCAATGTATGGACTCCTCAATTTGAAAAAAAAAGTTTGGGCGTTCCCCATTTCTCAGAAAATATTGCCCAAACAAAAAAAATGCCAAATACATTTTTGTAGTTCTTTACACGACCGTCATAATCCCTCTGTGTAATCCCTCCGCCTAAGTTGGTCTGGACCCATAGGTTCCGAACCTAATGGGATCTGCCCGCAATCGGAATTTTAAATGAGATGTACTCAATAAAATAAATTTTTTCCCATTTTCTAGTTTTTTCTTTTTCTTATTTTTCAGAAAAATTTAAATAAAAAGAAGGAAAACATGGCAATGGAGCTAAATCATTATTGAATTTAGTTAAGTTTTCCACTTTTTAAATAATTTTTCTTTTTGAGTGTGGTATAAAATTAAATTGCATTTAGCTCCTTTTTAAAAATTTAATTAAAATTTTGTCAAATATGAAACATTTTTCGAAAAATGTTACATTTTGGTGATGAGTATAAAAAACAGTACAAAAACAGTACACGCTTTAAAAATCAGTACTTTTGCGTACTGTTTTAGGTGCTGTGCATAAAACAGTACTTTTTATAAAAAACAGTACATGTACTGTTTAAAACAGTACGAATGGCAACCCTACGCTTAAGTAACAGAATTTTATCATTATTTTTTATATTCACGCCCACAAAAGGGGCGGGACGAGAAAAATTGCATTTTCTATCTAGGTGAAACTTAAAAATGTGTCATTTGCTTAACAAAAGTACAAATTGGTAAACAAATTTGGGTTTTCAGAGGCTGTTTTGGTTCTTCAAGGGGGAAATTTTCCCCTCATCCGCTTTAACTCATTTACGAACTAAAACTGCTAAAAATAAACTTTACAGACGGATTACTTAATGATCCCTAATAAATTAAAATCTCGGCAAAATTTAACTGTTTCTTAAAATATTGGACCTGTAGGGCTCCTTTTTAGACAAGAAAATGTGAAAGTTTCAAACAAAGTAAAAAAATGTTTTACTTTGTTCGGAATTTTCCGATTTTGAAGACATTTCCCTGCAGGAACAATATTGACCATAAAAGGCATCAATTCTGACTCCGACAATTTTTAAATTCGAAAAAAGGAAAATATGCTTTACACTTCTGTATATTAAGTAATACAACCTGAAAATTAAATTGTACTCCAAAAGAATAAGAGAATTAAGCCCAACATGCCTCATTTGAAAGATATTTCAAACACCTTTCAAACGATATCCATTTTGTTACCATCGGACAACAAACACTGAAGAAATAGTCAATTTTGATTACAATATTTGACAAAAAAAATCCCGAAATCCCGGGATTTTTCGGGATTTCTCAATCCCGGAAAATCCCGAAAAATCCCGGGATTGAAAAAAATAAATCCCGGGATTCGGGATTTGTCAATCCCGAAAAATCCCGGGATTTCGGGATTCGGGATTTCCCGTTTGGCATCCCTAGTTCATACATAGCTTATTTCTCGAATTATTGAGGTTAAAACACGGGAAATTCTGAATTTTTACTTTTAAGGTCATCTTAGTGACCCTTGAACTTATAATTTTGACCGCGAATATTTTTTTTTAGGAGGCTAGCAACATTAAGAAGTATTATATCCGGTTTTGTTAAAAAAAGGCACCAGAGAACAAAAAATAAAAAAAATTATGTTTCATAACCTAAATTTTTTGATAAAATCGATTTGAGCGAGTTGATCCCGACATTCCAAAAATCTGAAAAAAATCTCAAAAATCTTTTAGGCCATAAGAATTCATATTCCGCTTCAAGAGTTGCAAAAATCCAAAAAAAAGTTTTTGATGAAACGCCCTAGTGTACAAGTATCTACGTTAATTCTTAGCTTCGATAAAAAGTGAAGACAAGTTCTCATTTTTAATGAAATAGCATACACTCAAAAAAATACGTTAGTAGATTTACTAATTTTTTTTTGCTAACGCTAGTTAGCTAACTTTTAGCAAATTTTTAGTTGAGATTAGCATGTTAGCAAAAAATTCTTGTAAACTTCATTTAGCACATTAGCAATTTTAAACAATCTTTGAACTAATTTCTTTTGCTAAATTTGAAATTGAGTTGACTACATTTTTACAAGATTTTTTGCTAATATTAGCAAAATAAATGGTAAATTTTTTTTTATTTTCAGAAAACTTAAAATGGCGCTATCTCGGAAACTAAGCCAGATAGAGCAAAATGGAGGCCATTTTTGGTTCTTAGAATGTCCATAGTATCGCCGGTCCTCTTCACATGTGTGGACCCTAATGGGCCCTAACTTTGGATCCAAAAAAGTTAGCATTCCCGAAAATTTTAAAATGCTCATATCTCGGTAAATATTGCCGACACAACAAAAAGTCCAAAAGCGTTTTAGTAGCTCTCAACACGTAGAACAAGACCGCAAAATAGTCAAAAGCTCTCCGAGTAATATTTTTGAAGTTATCGAGTTTTTTAATTCTCAAGACCCCAGTGGTCCCCTATAATCACGTATCTCAAAAACTAAGCAAGGTAGAGCGAAACGGACACAAATTTTGGATCAAAAACTATGACGATTTTTAAGGAACCCAACTAGGTCTAGGCCCATCGGGGTCTGGACCTATCGGGTCTGAACCCAATGGGGTCCTCAGATGTGTATAAACTAAGTTCAAAAAAAAAATATTTGGTTAACTAATTATTGGCAAAACATTTTTGCTAACTTTAGCAAAAAAATTGTGGGTTCAAAATCAGCAAATTTTCTTGTAGGTTTACAAGCTTTTTTTGCTAACATTACAGTTTTTTTTTTTTGAGTGTAGACACAACCATTTTTATACCCTACACCACACTGTGGTCAGGGTATAATGAGCTTGTGCTGATGATTGTAACTACCCGAAATATTGGACCTAGACCCACTTTTCAGTATACCGATCGACTTAGAATCACTTTTTGAGTCGATTTAGCGATGTCCGTCCGTCTGTTCGTCTGTCTGTTTGTCCATGTAAACGGTGTAAACACGATACAGGTCGCAATTCTTAATCATTTATTTTGAAATTTGAAACTTAAGCCTCTTTTGGCCCAAGGACGAAGCCTATTGAAATTGGAAAAAATCGGTACATATTTAGACCTAGCCCCCATACAAAGGTCCTCTTTAGTTTTGGCTCAAATGACTCTAATAACCGCATTTTAATAGGTATCTTTTCGAAATTTGGCAGGTAATCATGTTTTATCCACACAAATCACCATTCCGAATTTTTAGGAAATCAGACCAGTTCTTCTTGTAGCCCCCCATACAAACCACCTCCCGATTTTTACATAAATCTCTCAAATTTCATGAAAATAGAAAATATTTAATTAAAATTCTGTTTGTGTATGTTAAACGCGTACTTTAATAACCTTATCAAATCTGATTATCATCGGACCATTTTTAGACTTAGGTCCCATGTGGAAATTTCGCCCGATATTCAGTTGAAGCGATTTATTGTCAACAAAAATAAGCCTATTCCACTCAAATTTGATTAGTTAGTGCTTTTTACACTTATTAAAGATTTTACAAAATATAGATCTAATCAGTCCATGTTTGAACTTGGGACCCATTTTCCGGGAAACTCTGGTGTAGGGTATTATATGGTCTTGACCTACTATAATTTTCTTACTTGTTTTTTTTTTTTTGTTATATCACAGATCTAAACATTTTTTCTTGTTTGTCTTAAAAAATTTTGACACACAACAACAGTGATGATAAAACGTGTATGCGTTTTCAGTTAAACGGTTAATGTTAACATATATACGGTTATGCGAAAACAGGGCTGTTGTTGCCGACTTTAAAAAACGTTGCAGTGGAGCTACAGTAAGTACTAAATTAGCTGTTTTTGGAATCTTCAAACGCGAATATCTCTAAAACGTTGTATGCTTAACCTGACCAATTGCTTTTGACTGAAAAGCGGGATCGAAAGGTTGAAAAAGCGGGATTTTGATCTAAAAAGCGGGATTTTTTTTTTAAAGTGAACGAACCCACGAATACCCTCCAAAATGCACAAAATTCTGGAAATACTTTTATGGGATTGTATTTTTTTTTTTTGTAAAAAAAATGCATAAGTCTAAGGATTTTTTTTACCAACCTCGGGATAAAATATTTAAGAATCAAATAAATTACATATGAAAAACTATTAGAGTCGTAGACTGAATCTGATAACTTTTCTTATCATTTTCTAAGAGAAAGTAAATCATATATATTTTTATAGAAAAATGTTTCAGAACTCGAGACTGTCTTTAGAAAATATTTAGATACTTATTTGACTCAGAATTTAAGAATATTTTAAAAGACAAAATAATCTAAAATTTTAAGAATTCTTTTGTAGAAAAAATGTTTAAGAATCTTATAAACTTTCTACAGAAAAAATCCATTGGCAACTGTTAATTTCCTTAGAATAAATTATTTAAGAGTCTGACAAGATTTTTTCTGGAAAAAAAAATTTAAATCGGATAATTTTTCTAGGAAAAATGTTTCAGAATCTGATAGTTTTTTTATGAGAAATATATTTCAGAATCGTAGAACTTATTATATGGAAAAAAAAGATTTTTCCTGTTTAAATAATACTTTAGAATCAGAGAATTTTTCTATAGGAAAAGTTTTTCAAAATTATTGATTTTTTCCAACAAGAAAAATGTTTTGGAATTTTTCTATAGAAAATTATATCAGATTCTTAGTTTTTTTTTGTATCAAAAATCTCCCAGAATCTGAAAATATTTCTGTTGAGAAATTTTATAAAGGAAGTGTGTCTTTGAGTCTTTCAATTTTTCTTTTGAAGTTGCGTCTTAAATTTTTCTTTAGAAAAATGCCTTTGAACCTAATAATTTTTCTATATGAAATTATCTTAGAAGACATTGGAACTTTAAAAATTTCCTTCTTTTTTATCCCCTTCTCAAATATTTTCTATCGAAAAATGCCCCTTGAAAAAATCGGTTGGATCTGATTTAATCTGTTTGGATCTAAAAAATATAATTTTACCTGATCGAATCTTTTTGATCCGACGTTTTTCCACAATTTCAGGATCTGTTCAGATTCAATTACGGATCAGAGTTCGAAATTGGAGACAAATTTCGTATCTGGTACATCTTATCAGATACAAATGCCATCATTAAATTTTTACAAATCAGACCAGATCTAATCAATTTTTTTTCACGGGGCTATAAAATTTAAGAATTTATTTTTAGAAACGGGTATCAGATTTATTTTCAAGGAAGAATTTTTTAGAAACCGATAATTTTTTAGAATCTGAGATTTTTCTTTTATGAAAAATGTTTCAGCATCTGAGAATTTTTTGTATACAAAAAAAATCTAAGAATCTTAGAATTAGGAAACGTGTATTTAAGTTAAATACTTTTTTATTGAAAGCTTCGAAGTATCACAATAAAAAAATTTTATGTAAAAATTTAATTTTAATTTATTTTTGATTTAAATCAGTCCAGTAACCCTACTGGAATAGTTTTTTTGAGTAAACAAAAATTTTCTTAAAATTCTCTTTATACGGTAAGAAATAGTTTATATGCTCAAAAATATATTTCTCAAAATATTATTAAAATAACCTAAAAATTGTACATACTTTGCTAGTCCAAAAGTCAAAAAGCGGGATAAAGCGGGATGAAGCGGGACTTTTGTTTAAAAAGCGGGATCGGAATTCAAGGCGGGATGAGACATCAAAAAGCGGGATAATCCCGCCAAAAGCGGGATGGTTGGTCAGGTTATGTATGCTAGAAAAATTTTGAAAGCAGATTTGGAATCAAGAGATCAAAACCAGATCCATAATCTTCAAAGAGTGTTTTTTTTTATTTTGTTTTGTTGCTAAATTTTTCTTAGACATCCAAAATACATATTCGAAAAAAAGTAAGAGTGTTAAATTCTACCAAAAAAACAACATTTTCTAATTCTCTGATCATAAATATATACTTATACTTTATGGGGTCCTATACCGATGTTTTGATGCGTTGCACACGGAATGACAAAGTGAGTATACCCCCATACTGTAGTTGGAGGGTATACAAATATGGTATTCACACTTTTAGGTTACAGCCGTGTATTACGAGTACTTAAATAAAAATATATACGAAAAACATTTTTTTAATGAAAATAAAATTGATGAAAAAAATTATGAAAAAAATTTATGAAAAAAAATTAATGGAAAAAAATTGATAAAAAAATTTAAGAAAAGAAAAATTTATGAAAAAAAATGTTGAAAAATAATTCTTTTACATTTTATTCACTACCTGATGAAAATCAAATTTATTCAATATTAATTATCAAAGTAACAAATCAAAGTTACAAACCTTTTTGGTTTTAAGAAAATAAAAACAGTAATTCCAATTTACTTTTTTTTTTAGTCGCTAGCACAGTGCAACAACCAAAATCTGAATGGAATGAAACCAAAAGCAAATAAAAGTTGACATTTTCCATAACAAACCCACCAAGTTTTTTTTTTTGGTGCAGCGCTAGATTTTGAGATATAGATTTTTTACACGCATTTGAAGTTGGTGGATTTTTATTATTATAATTGCTAATGTCCGACCGAATATTCGGCTTCGACCAAAAAGCACTATTCGGCCACTATTCAGCTTCGACCATATTTTTGGCCAAACATGGCCGAATACCGAATAATTGTATTCGGTATTCGAAAGCCACAAAAACATTTTACTGAAAATAAGTGTTGTTGCAGCAAAAACAAAATTTTACACTCAAAAAAAATTCCGATCGCAAAAAATGTACACTAAAAAAAAATTTTATTTACAAAAATTTAATGATTTAGTTTTTGCTTAAAATAAATCATTCTAGACAAAATTTTTATACATTTGTGTATTCCGCCAAGGCGATTTTTCTTTTTTTTTTACTTCGGCTTTGGTCAAAAAAACTTATTCGGTCTGACACTACTTAACAATTGCTTGAATACTGTATACGTGTCGTATGCTTAATATTATGATTGCCTTTTAATAATTATCATACGCAGCGTTGCACAGTGGTTTATTTTTTATAATTTGGCTACTCAAAGTAGGTACTTGACCGCTTGCAGCACCAGGCAATATGGGCAGCACCAGGGGCCCCTAAAGCAGGACATATTTAGGGTACAAAAACTTTAAATGCGTTAAGATCACCAACTTTAAATGCGTGTATTTAAAAAAGGCCTTGAGGAGTTTGTTATGTCAAATGTCAACTTTCATTTGCTTCAGGTATCATCACATTCCGATTCGGAAAGTTCGATTTATCACTGTGTAGTTTGACAAGTTCTTGATTTTTTATAAAATCATGAAATTTGATAAAATATTTGTAAAAACTTCAGAACGCATTTGAATTATATTCTTATGAATTCAAGAAATTTGTGAAACCAGTCACAGGATAGACAATTATACAACTTTACTAGCAGGGTTGTTATTACGGGTGATGCATGTCAAATTTCCAACACTGTGTTGTCATAAACTAAATAAGCGTTAGATGTATTTTTTTCTTTGTATTCAAACGCTAAATGGTTGTCATGAAAAATACGTGTAATATTTACTCTACAACAATTGTCAAATGTTGACATTTTACTTACATGTTTGTTTGTACGCCATACTATTGTATTTCTTTCTATTTTCACTTTGTTGGTTGCTTTTCAAAAAAAAAATTTTAATAAAAAACAACTTTTAACTTTTTCCCCCCATTCACTTGCAGTGTTTTTGTTCCACCGCTTCACAATTTTTTGCCTGGTTAGAGACTCCAACATAGAGTCCTTTTTTTAATACAAAACATCTTCAACAGTTTTGTTTTTCTTCAAAAGTTTTGTTGTACGTTTTGTTTTTCTTGGTACTTTCTAATTGAAATACTTTTAATGTTTATTTATTTAATTAATTGTAAGTAAAAAGTTAGGACGTGATTTTTCGTTTCAATCCAGTAATTAGTTTAATTAATTATCAACACCTCTTAGGAAAATTTAACTAACTAAACACACTTTACAGTATTTAAATATTTTAACAAAAGTTTTATTTTCTATTTTTCTTTATTTTCAGATTTTGCAAAAAGTTTAAATAATTTTTTTATACACACCATGGAGTTCTAAGTTTATCAAAATGTAAGTAACATGCAATTTTTCTAAAATTTAAATTTTTAATTTAAACTGTAATTAAACTTTAAGATCTACTACATTAATTTAAATAATAAACATGCAACAATTAGTGGAAATGAATTGAAACTAGTGTTTCGTATTCGTTTAATCGATTAACCGATTCCTCGATTAATCGCCACAAAAAAAAAGGTTCCGACCCAGAAACTAGAGAAACTATTCCTTATGTGAAACAACCTGATTTATCTGTAAATTTGACTTACAATAAGTTAAAAAGTTTTCAAATTGTATTTCAGTAAGTATAGTTAAAGTCTGATTTATTACAAAGAAAAAAATGAGGTTTTTTAATAAAATCTATCAAAAATTGTGGAAGTTACATGCATTTTAAAACAAAAATATATAAATTCAGTTATAAGGGCTTATTCCCACACCGGTTTCAAACACTCCAGTTAGTGTTATCATCAGCAGGATTTACACAAAAACAGTTGTATTTGGTAAAACGCATCTTATTTTCTTCAGAATAAATCAGACTTTACATACCGAAATAATATCTTTTTAACTTATTGTTAGTCAAATTAATAAAGAAATTATTAAAGTTAACTTTGCGGATTTTCCCTGTAAATTAAAAGAAAATTCAACGATAGAATTCAATTCTAAAGGCGGAATCGAATTCAGGAGGTCAAAATACATAAGGATTAGTAGGTCTAGTTTCTGGGTCAGAAACTTTAATTTTTATTTTAGGGGTCTGTAATTATTCGACCCGAATAATCGGTTAAAATGGTTTGATTAACCGGTTAATATTATTATTTTTATATTTTACTATTATTTGATTAAAACACTCCCTAGTTTTAAAAAAAACTCCCTAGTGTTTTAAAAACTATAGACTACAGTAAAGCATTTTGGTGCAAAAACAGTATTATTAAAAATTCTTGGAATTTTTCAACAAATTTTTAGTCGAAACTTTTAAAGCAAGTGGGAAGTTAAATTCAGCTGTGCCGAATCTTTCTAACCTCCAACATGTTAAAAAATATTAAAAAAAATAAATAAACATTTTTTTGGGGGCTGTGTCCATCGCGATTAATGTCTATGATAGTTCTTCAAGTATGGAGTTTTTCCCCTGTTCCGATTTTATCCATCTCAAAACTTAGCCAGCCTATGACCATAAGACATATCCATGCCAAACTTCACTTTTAAAAATTTTTAAGGAATATTAATTTAAAAGTATGTACATAAAAAAACAAGTAAGAAAATTATAATCAGTCAAGATCGAACATATAATTTCCCGGAAAATCGGTTCCAAGTTAAAACATGGACCATTTGGATCTATCATTTGTTAAATATTTAACAAGTAGAAAAATTAAATTCGACTTGGTCGAATCTATGAATACCCTCCACAATGTTATCTGATAGTAATTTTCTAAAAAAAATTTCAAAAAATTGCATTACAAATTTTTTATTAGAAATATGTATATTATTTTGAGTCAAACTTTCTTTTAATCAATAAAATTTTTTTGAGTGTAAAATTTTTTTGACTGTCTACATTTTTTTGAGTCTGCCATTTCATTCAAAAAAATAAAATAATAATGTGTACATTTTTTTTGAGTGTAAATATTTTTTTAGTGTACAATTTCTTTGAGTAACAAATTACTTTCTAAAATATTTTTGTTGTTTTATACCTATGTATATGTAATACAAAAAAAACTATTTCACATATTTTCGTCTTTTTATATTACCATCCTCTTCTTTAAAAACCAAAAACAAATTAACATTCAATCATTCACATACTTTATTTGATTTTTTCCCGTTACATACAGTTACACTAACAATAACAAAACAATAACAAATATTTACTTGTCTAACAACTAAACTGCACCCCACGACAAGAAAACAAACAACAACAAGTTTTACAAAACTGGTATTTTACCATGCTTTTAAAACTTGTTTAACGAGTTTTCAACAGTTTAAGGTGAAACAAATCTGAAATTCACTGCTTTGCTTATAACTTTTGAACCACTGAACCGATTTTGCTGAAATTCAAAACCAAACAGCCTTGAGGAACGACAAATATATATGCTAAGCTTCAGCACCCTCAGAATTGTCTTTCGAAAGTTATAGTGGTTTTAATCTTGTAAATTCGAAAAATACCCTTGCCGAAATTTACTATTTTGCTCATAACTTTTGAACCACTGGACCGATTTCGCTGGATTGCAATACCAACCTGACCCGGTAAATGGAGAACATATATGTCAAACTTCAGGAGCCTCTGTATAGTCTTTCAAAAGTTAGCGTGTTTTCAACGGACAGACAGACAGACAGACGGACGGACGGACGGACGGACGGACGGACGGACATCGCTAGATCGTCTTAAAATCGATCAAGGATCATGAATATATATACTTTATGGGGTCCTAGACCAATATTTCGATGTGTTACAAACGGAATGACAAACTTATATATGGACTTTTGTCATTAACTTTTAACGCTTGTGATATTTTACTAATTTCGCAATAACATTTTTATTTGTAAACTAGGTGGTACCTGTGAATGTAGATATGTTAAGGGAACCATAATGAGTAATTCTGTAAAGGCACAGCGCAAATAGTCTCATTATCTCATGGTATGGAACGTGCAAAGTTGAAAAATGTAAAAAATCGCTTGATACTCTCATGAAATTTTTCGTTCAAAGTTCCATATTGTTGGGTGCGTTAAAGCTATTGCTCCAAATTTAATACCGTTTAATCAGTAGACTTGGGCAATTATTTGGTGTAGGTTCAGTGGATGTGCCATCAATAAGAAAAAAGTTACATGGACCTAAATATTTGATACCAATTTTTTTCAATTTTCAATTTTTCGAGGTTTTTTGATTGTAGCTTTTGGTGCAAACTGTAATTTTAAAATTCAAATACACATGGTAAAAGCCCTTGTAAATATGCACAATCTGAGACTGATTTGAGTGATGTGCTCGCAATGGTTACGAAGCTGCAGCTCTCCAAAGATAGGAAGAAAAAACGTGAATTTTTTAAAAAGTCTGTTTTTTGCGAGGCACACTCCCAGTTTTATTCCGAATGGTTCCGAATGCTTTGTGAACTTTATAATTTACCATTTCCCACTTGATTTACAAACGCACCCAAAAAATATTCAATTGCAAAAATTTTATGAACTTTTTAAATTTTTTGCAAAATTTCGATATTTTAGTTTTGCATTATTTGACAGCCAAATGTGCATGACTGAAAGTTGAACATGTAGAAACAATGGTATGTGCAAATATAATAAATCATGGAAAGCAACATTGATCAAAAGTTAATATTGGCGAATTCCGCGGCGTTTTTCTGTTTTTCGTTTTTTGTAAGGCACATCCAGGCCGCTTATCGAAATTGGTCAGTGAAAAGCGCGTTTGGTAGTATTTTTAATGCTTTATCTTCAATCCATTCGCACCCAAAAACAATTGACGTTTTAGTGGTTTTTGGTAGTTTTAAATTTTTGATACTTTTAAATTTAATGGTTATGTTAAATCTTACATTACTTAAAATAAAGTAGAACAGAAATGTATTTTGATAGATTTTGACATGTCTTATTCGAATAATATTTTAAAATTAGTCCATTGATTTTTGCAGTCGCGAAAATCGCGAAAAATCGCTAAAATTTTTTATAACCTTAATAAAATTAGTAATAACGTTTAAATATTTCGTAATAACCTTAATATTGTCATTATTAATCATACTTTAAATAGTTTCAATATTCAGTGAAGGACAACACTGTAAAATCAGACATTTAACATTAAAAAAAAAATAAATTCAAAATTATTAAATTTTTTTTTTCAAAAATGTTCCCTTTAAACCACTGCTGTTTCTTACCTATTACAGATAGAATAATGGTGTTAACTAAGAATTTGTTGAGATTTTGTTAATGCATTTGGTAATATTTTTCTAAAAAAAATAAAACCGCTGGAAACATTTTTATTTCCAAAATATTGGAACATGTGCCGAAAAAAATTGGTTAAATGCAAATATCTCGATATTTAGCAAAGATTTTATGCATGTTTGAATATGTATTTTAGCTCTGGGTAAGCATAATACAAAATGGTACGTTTGGTTAACTTCGGATAAAAAATGTAATTTTGACAATTTTTTTAAAAATTTTAACTTTAAACCGCCATAGTTTTGGGTGCGATCGCTCAAATAAATGCACGCGAGCGGATTTGAATTACTTATTTATAATGTTATTTACCTACAAAGTCTTATCAATGTGCCATGAAAAAAAATCGCAATTTTTTTTTTCTTAAATATTAAAAGTTAATGACAATTGCTCATATACCCTCTATCACTAGAGTGGAGGGTATAATAAGTGTAACAACGCTCGCAATCCAAATTTGAGTAAAATAGGCCAATAAACCGCTTTAACCGAATATTGAGCGAAATTTTCATATGGGGCCTAAGTCCAAAAACGGTCCGATTATAATCAGATTAAAGTACGCGTTAAACACACACAGACAAAATTTCAATAAAATATTTTCTGTTTTCATGAAATTTGAGACACTCAAAAAAATAAAACTGTAAAGTTAGCAAAAAATTTAGTTAAATTTAACTAAAAAAACACCTGATTTTGAACCTACTAAATTTCTAGTTAATTTAACAAAAAATATTTAGTTAACTTTTCGTAGAATGAATGTAGCAAAAAAAAACCGTAATTTTAACTAAAAATTCAGCTGAAAATTTCGTAACATTTTTTATTAGTTGAATTCAGCTAAACTTTTTGTAAAAAATTTTAAGTTTGGTAAATATTGGTTTTAAACACTAACACTTCACTTATTTTTTCTTTTTTTTTCACAGCATTAAGTTCAGCTTATGTAGGACTTATGAGATTTGCATAGGAGGCTACACAAGAAATGTTTAAAATTTTTCACTTGACAAAAATGTTACAAAAAATCAGTAAATTTATTAGTAAAAATTCGTAAACTCAGTTTTAAAGTCAACAAAAAAAATTAATTCAAAATTTGTACAAAACTAGTATTTTCGTAAATTGAACTTAACTAGAAAAAGTAGTTAAAACGCTGATTTTAACTAAAAATTTGCTAAAAAGTCAGTAAACTCGAGTTAACAAAAAAAAAATTGTTAACTTTACAGTTTTATTTTTTTGAGTGGAGATTTATGTGAATAACGGGAAGGTTGTTTGGACACTCAAAAAAAAAAAACTGTAAAGTTAGCAAAAAAAAGCTTGTAAACCTACAAGAAAATTTGTTGATTTTGAACCCACAATTTTTTTGGTAAAGTTAGCAAAAACGTTTTGCTAAAAATTAGTTAACTAAAATAATTTTTATTTCAACTTAGTTCATACACATTTGAGGACCCCATTGGGTTCGGACCCCGATGGGCCTAGACCTAGTTGGGTTCCTTAAAAATCGTCATAGTTTTGATCCAAAATTTGTGCCCGTTTCGCTCTACCTTGCTTAGTTTTTGAGATACGTGATTTTAGGGGATCACTATTTTGCGGTCTTGTTCTACGTGTTGAGCGCTACAAAAATTCTTTTGGACTTTTTGTTGTGTCGGCAATATTTACCGAGATATGAGCATTTTAAAATTTTCGGGAATGCTAACTTTTTTGGATCCAAAGTTAGGTCCCATTAGGGTCCACACATGTGAAGAGGACCCGCTAAAGTATGGAGATTCTATGAACCAAAAATGCCCTACATTTTGCTCTATCTGGCTTAGTTTCCGAGATAGCGCCATTTTAAGTTTTCTGAAAATAAAAAAAAAAATTACCATTTATTTTTGCTAATGTTAGCAAAAAATCTTGTAAAAATGTTGTCAACTCAATTTCAAATTTAGCAAAAGAAATTAGTTCAAAGTTTGTTTAAAATTGCTAATGTGCTAAATGAAGTTTACAAGAATTTTTTGCTAACATGCTAATCTCAACTAAAAATTTGGTGAAAGTTAGCTAACTAGCATTAGCAAAAAAAAATTAGTAAATCTACTAACGTATTTTTTTGAATGTATGGGGGCTACAAGAAGAACTTGACCGATTTCTTTCAAATTCGGAATGGTTATTATTGAATACAAAACACATTTACCTGCCAAGTTTTGAAAGGATATCTATTTTAATATGGTTATTAGAGTCGTTTGAGCTAAAATAAAGAGGACCTTTGTATGGGGGGCTAGGTCTAAACATGGACAAATTTTTTTTTAATTTCAAAAGGCTTCGTTCTTTAGCCAAACGAAGCTTAAGTTTTAAATTTCAGTCAAATCGATTGATAATTGCGACCTGTATCGTGTTTACAACGTTTAGATGTACGAACGGACAGACGGACAGATCTAGGACCAATATTTCGGGTAGTTATAAACATCAGCACAAAGTCATTATACCCTGTGCCACAGAGTGGTGTAGGGTATACAAATTTTGAATTTGGTCCATTTTGACGGACAAGCTGCGAATCAAAAATCATCATAAATGAAAATTTACCTATTTAAATTCAGAAAGCTAATGGAAATTCAAAAATCCCAATAGAAATTCAAAAACGCAAAGTTAAAATTTACAAAATTCCAATTTAATTTCAGAAAATCCTAATTAAAGAAATTGAAATTTAGAAATGCTAATTGATATTCTGAACCCTAAATTTGGAGTTTCGAAAATCAAAATTAAAACTTAAAAATCACAATTGATTGAAATGCAGAAAAACACAATTAAAATTCAGAGATCCGAATTTCGGATGACATGTATTAGGTAAGTCGCTAAAGCCTAAGTCCATAGAAATAAAAGGTCCGGTGTACAAATCTTGGTGGGAGTTAAGATAAAAAAGATGAAAATTAAAAAAAAAAAAAAAAATAGCAAGAAATTGAATTTGAATAAAAAATAGCACACTGATACAAAATCGAACGTTCCGAATCGCAATGGGATGAAACCAAGAGCAAATGAAAGTTGATATTTTACATAAAAAAACCCTTAAGGCTTTTCTAAGTTCACCGCTAGATTCTTTTTACACGCATTTAAAGTTGGTAATTTTAAAACATTTAATGTTTTTGTACCATTATTGGATGTTTGGTCTAGAGTCTAAACTTAAGCCCGAAATTACGTTAGCTATAACCGGTATGGATTTCGCTGCAATCGGTACAGTACCTACTTACTGAATAGCCAAATTTTTAAAAATAAACCACTGTGCATCGTTGCGTATGATTGTGATTTAAAGGCAATTACAAAATTAAGCTTCCAAGCAATTATTATTATAATTATAATAAAAGTTCAACAACTTCAAATGCGTGTAAGAAAAATCTAGCGCTGAACTAGAAAAATGCCTTAAAGGAATATGTAAACTTTCATTTGCTTTTGGTTTCATCCCATTCCGATTTTGGTTCTTGCAATGTGCAATTAAATAAAAAAAAAAAATTAATAAAATACATAATAAATCAAAATAAAATTATTCTCTTATTTAAAAAAAAAAAATAAATTCTTGTAATTGATCTCATCATATTTATGACACCGCTTCATCATATTGATGACACGTTACATCATATTGATGACACGTTACGGGATTTTCGGGATATTTTGAATCCCGGGATTCGCGGGATTTTTTGGAAATTTTCGGGATTTTCAAAAATTTTTATTATTTTTTGTCACTTTAACAAATTCACGCGTTCGTAAAAATTAGAAAAGTTGTGTTGATGTTGTGAAAAAGGGCAGGATTCCTCCTGTGAAGAATATCCGTATTCGGTTATCTTTCTTATCTTTCGTCGTGGCTCATCGTTATCAACTTTTAGTGAGCGTGTGTTGAAAAATAAATTAATTTTCAAATTTTTGCACAAGTGATTAATTTTTTGCTAATTTTTGTATTTTTTTTTAAATTTATTTGATTTTTTTTAAATTTATTTGTTTTTTTTTTTTTCTTGCAAAAAAAAATGTTGTTTAGCAATTTTTTTTTTGGTAAAAAATGTGTTAGCGAGAGTAGAGTTTGCATGACTCACGCTTGAGCGTAAACGATAAGTGACTGATTCCATTATTGTTTGCGTGAGCGTGACTGAGTGTGAGTCAAAACCCACTTACGCCTTTAAAAATGTTTAAGTAAAACATAAAATTAAAAAAAGTTTACAACTTAAGGAGTTAAGATGTGTCAAAAGCCATTTACGGCAATATTCTTCTTGTAAGAGTAAAAGGAATAAATATAAAAGCCCTTATGTCGAACCACCACTAGATTTTAGAATTTCTTTACATTTCGCAAACATTTCACCTTTTTCTATAACAAAAACATGGTGTCTGACGGAACTTTTGTCAATTTTTTTATTTTGTTTCACAAAATTCATATCTTATTCAAATTATTTTAAAAAAATCTAAACGTAATAAAAAATATTGAAAAAAATAAAAAAATCGGGATCCCGAAAATCCCGGGATTGAAAATCAGAAATCCCGAGATTCGGGATTTGCCTAATCCCGAAAATCCCGGGATTTCCGGGATCGGGATATCCCGATTGGAAGCCCTATTAACAACACTTAAAAAAGTATAAGAAGGGTTTAATAAAGTGTGGGTTATTAAAGAGCGATAGGAAATAATGGACACGTAGAAAGAAAAACGTAGAAAAAAGAAGAGGACATTCAAAGTCCAAATGCAAAAAACGTGTTTGAATTCTTGCATTTCTTGAATAGGCGGAAAAAAAATGGAGTTGGGTGTAACCAACAATTACGCAACTCATAAAATTAAGATTTTACAGCGAAAAATTAGAATTAAAATTAAAAAAAAAAAATAAGAACAAATTAAGCAATTACTTAAACATAAAAAAATAGACACTTGAAAATAAAATATTTTTTGATTTTTTTTTTTCTTAATTTTTTCTTGGTAAAATGTTTCTTAATTTTTTCATATTTTTTATACCCTCCACTCTAGTGATAGAGGGTATATATAAGTTTGTCATTCCGTATGTAACACATTGAAATATTGGTTTAGGACCCCATAAAGTATATATATTCATGATCCTTGATCGATTTTAAGTCGATCTAGAGATGTCCGTCTGTCTGTTTGTCTGTCTGTCCGTACGTCTGTCTGTCTGTTGAAATCACGTTTTTGGCAATAATCCGGAACCGATTTAAACCAAAAGTTGTGTAATTCTCCTAGGCAGAAACTGATGTATTTTTTTTTTGAAATCGGTTAAGTATTTTAAAAGATATGAGTGAAAATGTAAAGGTACCTCAAAAAGAATGGTGATTTTTACACAAAAAAATGCTATAACTTGACACTTGTTGAATAAATGAGAACGAAACTTAGAATTTTATGTAATTTTATCATTCCTAACACTTACAAAAAATTTGGGCGAAATCGCACAATGGGGAGAGGCACCAGAAATTTAACCCAAAATTTTAAAATGATTTATCTTGGCTCATGGTTGCCATATTCAAATAAAATTTTAAATAAGTTCACATTTTATTTTTCTCAACGTTTTGCTGGTTATTTTGGTACCAATTATGGCAAAATCGGTCAAGGGGTTAAGAAGCTATGAGTAATTGAGATGAGTTTCAATATAAACCTCCATGATATGACGTGGCTGCGCGCCATTTTGTAGTTGTTGATGCTTATTTGGTTTGTTAGTAGTTATTTGTATCAATAGAAGTAAAAAATACGTAGTATGTGTCATATACGTGGTTGCTTTTATATAATTTTCATACATACTTATAAAATATTTTTTTTTGTTTTTTAAATATTTACATTGCACTATGGTTCCGGTCAACGCTTTTCTTGGCCAAAATTACAAAACTGGAAAAATTTCTGGTTTGAAATAGGTTTTGTGTTATAATTTTTATAATTTTTTTGTTTTCCATGTAGAGTATTTGGTCAGTTCGATTACCTTACTACAATCCACTAATTTTTACTCATTTTACTACAGCTGGAATTTTTCAATACAAAAAGTAAACAAGACTTTCCAGTTGTAGTAAAAAATAGTAAGAAATTTAGGTAATCGAATATACCTATTATAAGAAATTTTTTATATTTAAACTGAAAAAATAATTGAAAAATATAATACCCATACGAATATACCTATTATAAGAAATTTTTTATATTTAAACTGAAAAAATAATTGAAAAATGTTTTTGAACGGTAAGTAAGTGTATACAAAAACAAAATATGTTTTCTGTTGTTTGTAAGTGTTAATGATTTTCTATAAAATCAATTTTGGCCAAGAAAGGTCGTCTGCGTATTGTGCATTGGTTAACATTGTGGAGGGTATTTAAAGATTCGGCACAGCCGAATATAGCTTTCTTACTTGTTTTTATTTTTTTTTAAGTTTTATTCTAAATTTTTCGTTGTAAAATCTCAATTTTATGAGATGCGCAACTGTTGGACACACCCAACTTCCATTGTTTTCCGCCTATTCAAGAAATGCAAAATCGTTTTTTGCATTTGGATTCTGAATATCCTCTTGCTCTTGCTACATACATAAGTAAAGTTTGTGTGTGCCCTTCGAATTCTTGAGTAGTTTAATTAAAAATAATCAATTTTAACTACAAACTTACCACCTAATTTATTAGTTCAATAAAGGAAATTTACATTCTTGTAAATCTATTTAACAATATATAATATAGCGATTATCACCTGCCGGTAAAATACATAAATCCATTGAAAATAATTGACAGACAGTCAATTGACACATATAATTTTCACAATAAATCGGTCAATTAAAAAAAAGAAATGGTTTTATTGCGCTAGAAAGGCCGTAAGGTATTTTCATTTTTCTACAATAGGAAAACAAAATGTGCTACACGATTAAAGAATATAAATGTTGAACCAATAACTTTAAATGTAGAGAGATGATCTTTTAGTAACACATTTTATTACTTTTACTTACAGATAAATAAATTTGAGAGAAATAAGAAAAAATAAACTCAAGTTATGAGATTTTTTCTACTTATGGGGAATTCCATACTAAGGTGTTTTGCTACAGAAATGGTGACAAAATCCTGTTTTCGACTTATTGCTAAATAAATACACTGTTCGACAACAAAAACCTCCAAGTGAAGCATCCAACTAGAGATGGGCGCTGGTCACGTGATTTGTGTGATTCACGTGAATCACGCGTGAGTGTGAATGATTTTCATTTCAATCACGTGATTCTGAGTGATTGTGAGTTAAAAAAAAATCTGAGTGAGTGATTAGTGAGTGAGTCATTTAATTTTTGTGTGAGTTTACGTGATTAGATTTTTTGATATGCCCAATTTTTTTTTTAATTTCTTGTAAAAAATTTTTTTTGGATTTTTTTTTTCTTTTTGGTAAGAAAATTTTATTGCGTGAGTAGATTTTTTGTGACTCACGCGTTAGCGTGATTGAATCTGGCGTGAGTCACGCGTGAGCGTGAGTAAGTTTTTTATTACTCACGTGAATGTGAGTGAGCGTGAGTAAAAAAAAAAATTGCGTGAATGATTAGTGAGTGATTCGATTATTTTTTTCGTGAGCGTCAGTGAGTGTGAGTCAAAATCCACTCACGCGCCCATCTCTACATCCAACTAATACTTTTAGATTTCGCTGTTCTGAATCCAAATCGGCCGTCACATTTTTTCTATCATGTACCTTTTTTGAGATATTTGCTGTTAATAAGGTAAAAACCCAATAATTTCACTCTTTTGGGGTCCACTGTTATACTGTTTGCAACAAGTATAACTTGATTTCATATAAATTGGACCCCTGATTCCAAAACCACAATCCAAATTGTTCTAGCTTATTCCGTTTTCAAGATATTCGCGTTCGAGGTTTTCGGGTGGAAAAATTGTCAAACTCAAACTCATTCAAACTCGAATATCTCAAAAACGGAACATGCTAGAAAAGTTTGGATTGCAGTTTTGTAATCAGTAGGACCATTTCATATGAAATAAGGTCCTACTTTTGGAATAAAAAATCAGTAACAATGGGCCACCAAAAGTGCGAATTATTGGTTCTTCTAACTTTTTAACAGCGAATGTCTCAAAAACGGTACGTGCTAGAAAAAATTGGATAGCAGATTTGGATTCAGGAGAGCAAAATCTTTAAGAATCAGTTAGTTACTCTACGGTTGTCGCAAATGTGTAAATATTTGGCAATAACTCGAAAACAGGAGTTAAAAGTTTAAAAGTTTAATGTAAAGTTTAAAATAAAGCGTGTTTAGGTTTTAACACAACCTAAACTTGCTTGAAGAGGGGTGTGTAGGCAACAATAAGGTCTTATCAAAAAGTATTTCCTAAATGCCTTGCTTAACAACTTTAAGTTGGGAGCCTGGAAAGCGTAAAACAATGGCAGAAGATAGAACTTGATATTTTTACAGCTTTTGCTGAAGTCATTTGCAGAGAAAATTCAGCGTATCTACATGAAGGAGTATCCAGTTATTGCCATCATCACCGTTGGAAACATAAACTTTTGTCTGGAAAATAAAAACAAAGAATAAAAGAGTTTTGGATTTGTACGAGACCAATTTTATCTCGAGACAATAAATTGATATTCGATCCTAACACATGTTTGGTTTTTCTTAGCAGCTGTACAAAGATGAAGTGCGAGCTTGCAAATTTAAAGAACCGTATCAACACATTTCAATTCTTTATAAACTTGTAGGCAGGGCCGTCTTAAGGTATGGCGGGGGCCCTGGGCACACAAGAATTTGGGGGCCCCCTGGAAAGTAAAAAATTGCAACACAAGAAAAAAAGATTGTTCTATTTTTGTTTTAAGAATTAGGACCTACAAAAAAATTAAAATATATATATATTGTGAGTAGAGTTATTCTACTTCGAGGTATTTTTTCTTTTCTACAAGAAAAAGGTCCCAGAACCAAATACTTTTTCTATCGAAAAAAGGAATCAAAATCTGAGACTTTTTCTATTGGGAAAAGTTCTCAGGATCGGATACTATAGGAAACCTTTTTATGAGAAAAATGTCACAGAATCTGAGGGTTTTTCTCCAAAACAAAGGTCTCAGAATCTGAGACTTTTTCTAGGGTAAAAAGGTTTTAGAATCTGAGACTTTTTAATAGGAAAAATCTGAGATTTCTGAAACTTTTTCTATAAGAAAACGATCTCATGATCTAAGACTCTTTCTATAGGAAAAAGGTAGCAGAATCAAAAACTCTTTCTCTATATGAGACTTTTTCTATAGTAAAAAGGTTTCAAACTCAGAGACTTTTTCTTAAGGAAAAAGATCTCAGACTCAAAGACTCTATTTATAGATAAATGGTCTCTGAATCTGAGACTTTTTATAAAGGAAAAATGTCTTAGAATCTGAGACTTTTTCTATAGGAAAATGGAATTTTTCTATTAGAAAAGGTTCTTAGATTCTAAAATTTGATTTTTTTTCTATAAGAAAAAGATCTAAATCTGAGACTTTTTCTTTATGAAAAATGTCTCAGAACTTGAGACTTTTTCTTTACGACAAATGTCTCAGAACCTGAGACCATTTATGCAGGAAAATGAGTTTAAGAACTTCTGTCATAGAAAAATTCTCATACGTTTTTGGCCTTTTGGGGGCCCCCGTAGGGTCGGGGGCCCTGGGCACGTGCCCAGTGTGCCCTAATGGTTAAACCGGTACTGCTTGTAGGGTTTCCTCAAGCCTCGCAATTTCATCGGCTTATTCGATTCTTAGAACTTTTCCGAAGGTTCGAATTTTAAACTGCAGTGAATATTTTTTAGTAGCATTAATTCCAGGGATCTGAGAACTCGCATTGTGTGTCAGAGCTTATGTTTACAATGGTATTAAACAAAACATATCAACCATTACTAACCCACTTTTATTACACAGCACGCTGCAGTGAACTGTTTAACAAATTCATGAAAATTCGCACTCCCATGAATCAGATTACATGAAATAAATAGTTTTTGACCTCGTGATTCCAAATCTGCCTTCGTAATTTTTCTATCACGTAAGGTTTTAAAGATGTTCGCGTTTAAATATTGAAAAAAAAAGCTTATTTTGCACTTTTTGGGTCTCTCCGCTAACACATTCTTAAGTTGCTCACACAAAACAGGGCTTTATTTAGTATAAATCAGACCTCTTGATTCCAAATCTTGGCATACGCATCAGTAGTTTCGTGTACTTTAATTTAGTTTTATTCTGAGCTCCTTTGAGTAGACTCCGAATCTGATTTTGTTGATAAATTTCATTCCGTGCCTGTATAACTATTTGGAGGTTCTTCTTCTAGGATAATTTCCCCATTCTTATTCTGAGCTGATTGTAGAATACACTTTGTATATCTTCTTTTGAGAATCCCACATATACCACACAGTGGAAAAGTGTCGCTAAAACAGTACAGCTCACATTTCATAGTATGTTATCCAACATGATCATACAACGTTTCCAGAATTCGGAGCTAATTATAACACATATCTGCTTCGTGATCCCGAAAACTCAAAATTATCTTCGAAGTTTTACGGCCAACATTTTTAAGTCAACGTTTCCTTGAGGTAAAAGTGGTGAAAATCTATTTAAGATCTTATAAAATTTTAAAGACTGCCTAAAACGTATACAACGTTGCTGTTACAATTTTCTCAGTGCAAATGAAACTGATTGTGCACTGTTAGTATTAACGTATTTACCTTTTAGATTTACTTGAGTAACATAGTAATTTCATTTTTAAATGTACCAAATAAAAGTACATTTGTACTTTTATCATACCTGATACACATAATAAGAATTCCCATGAATGAAATAATAACAAGTGTTTTTTAAACTCTTGAGTAAAAGAGAAACAAAAATATACATAAATTATGTTGTTTTGAGATACAACAAATAGAGGCAAAGAGACAGAGAGAGAGGTTAAAAGAGTATTTAGCCTTTACCTGCATTAACAATATTGGAGCATGGCACATGATCATCATTAGACCAAAGTCTGCAAACCGGTGTGTTTGGCTAAGAAACGCCACAATAATAATAATGTACAATAACAATTTGGTGGTTGTGGTTGTTAACTTTCTTTCATTTTACTTTGGTAAACATAAACTCGATCTTAATGATCGTGAACAATTTTGAGTTTTCATGTTTATTTTAGTTTTTAGCTAAACATCGCCGTGAACGGTTCTCGCATACGGAATAAAACATAAAATTTACATTTTTCTTAACGTTTCTTTTGGTTTGTTATGATCGTGAAAACGTGTTTTTTCGTTGTATATTGATTTGTTTTGGGCACGTCTACACGCGTAGTATCTGGTGCATACGTCGCGTCGTCTTCGCCAAAGTTAATTCTGCGAAACAATTTGTTTTGTATTACCATTTGTGTAAAAATAATTAAATGATTAGAATTAGATGGATAGATAGATTGGCAACTCAACAACAAAAATAACCACAAAAACAAATAAATGCTGATCACGTATGTAGAACAAACGGAGTAACTACAACAAAATGACATGCACAATCAGAGCTTCAAAAGAATTCATATTTGTGTTTAAAAAAAAAATCGGTTTAAAAATTTCGGGAAAAAGCTGTTCTTTATTTAACTACTGGGAATCATATTTGCAAAAAAAATATTGCTTTAGGCACTCTGCCTTGAATTCTATTCATAAAAGTTGTGTAACGAGTATTTGAAACTTTTTATTTCCAAAAAAACTGAGAATTTAAAGATTATTTTAAAAACAAAAACTGTACTATACATCGAAATAGGTGTACCGCAGTGGAATCCGAAATAGCGATGTTTATAGGAATGATGGTTCGATCTCTTGTCTTTCCTGGACGTTCTATTGTGGATTCACAATCCTATGGAAAACTGCCAAGAAGCGGTTCATTAACCACTATCTATTTGTTATTTCAAAATAAGGACAATTTGTCAAAGCGTTAAAAAGTTTTGATTCAAACGAAATTTAGGGAACTATTTAAAAGAGGACCGTTTAGGATAAACCATCGGACCGAAAATTTAAAAACGTACGATAAAGAGATCAGAGTGGGAAGAATGTGGGCCATATGCGGGTACAAAAAGCATTTATTGGATTAAAGGTCGAAAAATAAATAAAAGATCGAAAAATTTCTCCGGATAGAAAGACCTCCGAGTCCGTAAGTATTTAGCCTAAAGAATTAAACAGAAATTCAGTTTATAAGGTATTGAATATTGAAAATGTTATGAAATTTTCTTACCTTAAAGTTGTTTCGGATAGTCACCTCATTCAAGTGCTGTCTTCTTCGATATTTACATCAACTTGCCCACTTAAATGTTTTGATATTCTCCAACAACCAGCCAGGCGAAATAAGATTACCTTATTTTGGATAACATATGAACTTGTTAGGACTGCCTTCGCCATTTCTATGGCCGCTCGCGCCTTTAAATTTGGGAAATATAAACCATTGTAAAAGACTTGTAAAAAAAATCTCATAATATCTTTGCTAATCAAAGTCACTAGACTTCAACTTTCTTAACGGACCAGAATAACTGTCAGGTTACCAAGAGGTTTGTTGTTGTTGAATCACCTGTAAGTGAGTTACTACATCCGTAGATTCGGCTTCTTTATCCTCCATTGTAATGCTTGAAATATTAAGCAAAACTTGTGAAAGAAAGGGAATTTTTAAATGGTAGTGATAATATTTCCTCAATGTCGAATACGTATCATGCGATTGTAGAATTTAACCATTCCACCAACCAATACCGTACAAATCGGTTAGTTTCCATTCCTGCAAATTTGTCGGCACAGCGATTCCCTGAAATGTCCCCATAACCGTTATGAGCGGAACAGAAAATGCTTGGAATTCACATTTGAAGTCTTTTGGCAGTTAGGGGCAGAACTCGTTTTGAGAAACATTTATTGCGGTTGAAAACATTGCATCCCAACAGGTCAGCTGTTTAACTTTTTTCTCTGCACTGATCCATCTGTATTAAAAATTAAAGAGGATTTGCTTACCGGAATGCCACCTTTCCAAGACTTACAATTTGGTTTCATAAGTGGTACAGTGGCACTTAAACCGACTTGTACACCATTTACAGAAGTGGTTTGTAAAAGATCAAACTTAATTCGTAAGAGATTAATTGTAATCCGTTAATGATCAATCGTTATTCTTAAAATATTAATTGTTATTCCAAGATTCCAGTTAAAATTCGAAAAGCAACAACAATTGAATTTTAATTGATTTTTAATAAATTACAATTGGTCTTTAACGAATTACATTAGGTAAGCAGGCAGCCGCCTATTAGTCAGCTCACATGGATCCTTCGATGAACGGGTCCCCGTTGTGTTTTCTATAAAAGAAAGGAAGCAAAAGATAAGGAGAGGAAGAGATTAATATGAATGCTCATGAGACCTCACTGGGATCCAAGCTGCTCGGAGTCCCGAATGAACGAGTTTATCCTACTGAAGGCGATACCAGATAAACATGTGAAGTCTGCCAGTATCGGGCTGTTAATTTGTTCTGCCCACTAATGGGCATATGCCAGACATGGATAGAGAAAGTGCGATGTCATATCTTCCTCCTCCATGTCCTGATATTTCTCGTAATGGTAGTTGTGGGGCATTCCAATTTTAAAGGCGTGTGCGCTGAAGATTGCACTGTGCCCCATAACGGCTGCAGCCAGGTTGCGTAGCTGGTTGCGAGGCAATTGAACGATCTTACCCGTACACCGGCGATGAGATCCACACCATCCTCGTGTTAAAACAAGTTTGTTAACGTCGCCATCTGTCGTTGGCGATCTGTAATAGTGAAGTTTCACTCTACCGCTTACACGCATTTGAGCGGGATCTCAGGTATATGATCGATCGTATTAGAATATAGAGTCGTTCCATGCCTAGCTAATTCATCCCCTGCCTAGCTAATACAGTTGCCATTTATACCCAGATTAGTGTCATAATCGAATGTCTGGCCATCTCATTAAGAGACACCCGTCATTCTTGGACAACACTAGATGTAGTAGTATTAATCGGCAGGTATTTATTACCTGCTTGGTTGTCGGTGAAAACACAGATATCCCTGAATGATATCCCTTGGCACCCCATCCAATCAGCAGTGCGTGATTTTGGCCCGAAATATGCTACACTGGTATGTTAGTCGAAAGGAAAGTCTGTAATCCAGTTGACTCATAAAAACGCCTCTTCTAACTAATCTCAAGTGTCTCCTCAGGTATGTTGAGACCACCATCCAATCGGACCTGTCCGGAACCCTTGTTTCAAATATGTAGAGGTGCAATATTCAATGTTCGCTGCGGGACCGTATCGTTTGTTCGTCCATTGATTTATCACCGCAAGGCTAGTGGCTGTGCTCCTGGCTAGTTGTCTTGCAAGAAGGTCTACTGGCAGCCAGTGAAGCATTACGAGTAGACCTTTCGTTGGAGTATAACGAAGTTTACCAGTTATCATAAGCGCACTTGTCTTAGGGTCAGTCTTAGTGAAATCAATCAAAAATAGCTAAAAATTTTCGTGACCCCCTCCGATTTTGATGAAATTTCGTTTAGTTGTAAAACTAAGTGATAAACTAATGCACACTTATTTTCAGCCCTCTAAGTAAACAGTGGGCGAAAACACGAAGGGTCAAAATTTCCCCCAAAATCTCCCAGTCGCGACACTTTGCACCGTAGAAACTTAATATCGTTGGTTCTATTATAGCTAGAAATCCCATTTTTGGTTTGTTTTGAAGCTCATAATATGCTCTACAAGACCTACCATAACCAAAAAATTTTCGAAAAAAAATAAGGGTTACCTCCCTTATTTTAAGGTCGTGATATACGGAGGAGAATATGGGGAGGATGGTACCCCCGATTTTTTTTTTACTTGATAATCTTAAAGAGAAAGTCCTAAGGAATATATTCTAAAATTTTTAAGTTGGGACAACAATGGGATCGCTCAAAATCAAAATTTTTCACAATTTTCCCCAAAATCTCCAAATCGCAACACTCTTTAACCTTAAAAATTTAATATCATAAGTGCTTTTGTAACTACAGAGCCCATTTTTTTTTTTGTTTTAAAGCTTATAATACACTCTACAAGACATACCAAAACCAAAAAAATTTCCAAAAAAAAGGAATTGGTGCCCCCCTTATTTGAAGGTCGTGGCAAAGGGTCGAGGAAATGGGGGGAAAGTATCCCCCGATTTTTTTTTTACTTTGTATTCTCAAAGTGCAAGTCCTAATGAACATACTCTACAATTTTTATGTTGCGACAACAATGGGATCGACCAAAATCAAAATTTTTCAAAATTGTCCCCCAAAATCAACAAATCGCGACATTCTTGCGCCTCCCATTGGAGTCCCAAGAAAAAAATGTCAGGATATGCTCTCTAGAACTTACTCTTAAAAAAACCAAGGTAAAAAAAATTGGGGGATACTATCCCCCGATTTCCCCCACCCTAATTTTTTTCATTTTTTTTTTGTGATAGTAATATTGTAGAGCAAATTAAGAGCTTTAAAACAAATCAAAAATGGACTCTGTAGCTACAATACAGTCCACGATATTAAATTTGTAATGTGCAAGAGTGTCGCGATTTGGAGATTTTGGGGGAAATTGTGAAAAATTTTGATTTTGGTCGATCCCTGACGATTTGGTCGGCCTGACGACCGTGTTGAATAGCCAATTTAAATTCCGGGGAGGAAAACCCCAGTTTGAAGTAAGACTCGGGCCATTGATTCCACAGCAATAGATGGCTGCATTTGCCTTTGCCACGAATTACTATTGGGGTCTTCGAATTGGAATTGATCTTTTATCAATTGATCGTTTGAAAATTTCCATTGATCTCTTGCAAGTTAGAAACTTAAAACTGCAATTGGAATTTACGACATTTAATTGGATTTTTTGAATCACAAGTAGAATCATTGAATTTCCATTAAAATAACGAATTATAAATCTTAGCTTCGAATTTCAAATATAATCTTCGAATTTAAATTGATGATTTTCCAATTATGTTTGCGAATGTTGTAAAAGAGACATAGTCCATAATTCACAGTATTGTAACCCGATTCAGAATTGGGCTATGGCAGCATTGTTGCCGTTACATTAGAGCGATCATTAGGTCAAATTGCAGGCGTCACTACAAACTGCCGACTTAAAATGTCCAATTTCATTTGAAGCAAGAGGACTTCCAATTCAATTGAAAATATAGTACGAACAGAATATGTAACATTTTTTTTGTACCATCGTAGTAAAATAAGTTTTTTTTTCGTCTCCAACGAACTCCAAAATACAGTTATTCCCTATATATAGCCGATTTGGATGTACCACTACTGCATATATGTGGTAAACGACTCTGAGGAATGGCTGCTAGCGCTTTACGTCGCCACATATCGACTCTGAGGTTCGTTGTGACTCTAAGGGCCAACTTCCCATCGTTTTTCAATAATCTTTTGTCAGAAATATTAAGCCATTGACGCTTTTTTCCTCCTTTTCTCAATATTATGCTTAGAGAAAGATATTGTAAACAAAAATTTATAAAGTTCGAAAAAAAATTATAAATCATCATTCAAATGTTAATTGTAAATCGGGTGCGAATTGTACGTTGCAAAAAAATGTCCTTGGTGAATGTGTTTATTAAAAAAATATCTTAAAATTATTTCATTCTTTGAAGCTCTGATTTCAAACTAACATACCACAATTGTTAAATTGTCTTAGTAATTACAGTAAAAATTATCTACTTCTAGTAGACAACTTGTGTTTTATAAACTCCCTAATATGTGCGCGATCATATAAAATTAAGTGTTTGTTTAAGATCTATAATAAGATTGAAAGCCAATTAGTTAATGTTTAAAAGTGATTTCATGTCCATTATAAAACAACACATAATGACCCATATTAAAGTCTAAAGTGTTGAAAGAAAATTTATAAAAAAAAAAAAACAAAGTCAATATGACAAATAATGATAAATCGTCATCAATACCAGCCAAATCTACTTTGGGCAAACGTGCCGCCAAGAAATTATGGAAATTATTAACTGTAAATCCAAACACCAGTGGTGGCGGTGGCAATTCAACTACTCATCTTTCATTATTTGAAAGCTCCAAGGCATGTCGTGACATGACAATGCAAGAATCCTATCTAATGAATGATAAAGCCTCCACAGTATCCATCATATCAACAAAATATTCTACTACCGATTCTACACTTGATTCGAATTCTCAAAAATCCACAGCATGTACAACACTTAATGAGGCAGCAAAATTATTTCCCCGTAATATGCCAAGCATAAGACGTAGTCGCCGACGCTTGCCAAACAATACACCACAACGTAGTAGAGAAACATCAGTAACGGCCAACGCAATTGTGGCTACAGTTGCAGCTTCGTCAGCAATATTGAATACTTCACACAAAAGTGCATTTGCCAGAGTTTCTCATACGGCAGATCTTAAGGAATTGGATGTTAAAGTAAAATCGCCAAAATGTAAAAAAACCAAAATGACACCGAAAAAATTAAAAGCAAATTGTTCAAAAAATCGTTTAAAATCACCAACACTACGAAGAAAAAATTCAAACATAAAAACTAGTCCAAAATCATATGCTAATAAAAAGGCCATAATGACAACACCTTCAACCACATTATCAACAGAGACATGTCTTAATCATCAAACAAATTCCAAACACCATCATCATCATCGACATCATCATCATCATGATTATCATTCACAACAATCCAGTCTTATAAGTTATGATTTAAGTTGTGCCACTGCAACAAGTAGTCAACAGAGCTTACCAACTCCGGCAAATGACAATGTCAAATATAAACATGGTCAGAACATGTCAGATGACACATTTCTATCATCTGGCATATCATGTCCCAGTGAAACGCACTCCGAAACAAGTGTAACAAATTCACCAACATTTTATAAAACTTCCATAATACATAAGACAATTGCAAAAGCCTTACAATACACCAGCAACAACAATAATAATAATGGCAACATTCACAGCAACATGAAAACATCATGCAACAACATTAATAATGTTATGGATATTGATATTGTAGATGATTACAATGATGATGACGATGATGAAGATGTTCTAATTTCTTTAGAATTGGCCATGATAACTGGTGTTGGTGCAACAAATTCCAATAATATTGCAGTAAATAAAACCACAATTCCTACCGCATTTTCTACCGCCACACCAAATAGAAATTCAAACCCTGACCCATCATTGGCCGTTATGAATTTATACAATTTAAATAAATGTAGAAATCGTAATGCCGTTTGGATGCATGCCACAAATGATGATCATCAATTGTCCGATTTAGAAGAACAATTGAATAAAATTGAATTAAATACAACAGCGACAACGTCGGCGACTATGGCGGCGACATCAACTCAATGCAAACACAATAGTCGTGAAATGGTCCATAAAACTTTAACGAAAAAAGTTTTATCAATGTAAGTTATAGTTTTTTAATTGATTTTTATTATTTTACGATTTCCACCAAAAAAAAATTTAGATAAAAGAAAAAGTTATTTTTTTTTAAATTCGTGTCTAACAACTTTAAGTTGATTTTGTTATAATTTTATTGATTTTAAAAAGAATTTTATAGTTTTTGTTTTTTGATATGTAGAATTAAGATGGTCTTAGATGATGTAACAGTTTTTTATTTGATTTTAATTTTTGTTATGTAAAGCCAGACATTATTTCTCATAATGTGTTTATTGTGGTTTTAAGTTAATTTCCTAAAATACTTAAACTTCTCGAGTAAAAAGGTGTATATACAATTTTATAAAATTATATATAATTATATAAGATTATATACAAGTTTTAGTTTTCAAAAAATAAGATAAAGTTATATACTTACAACTAGTGAACCCGACAGACGTTGTCCTGTCGAAATTTCTTCTTTTAATTTGCTTGTGATCGTTATGTGAATTTGAGAGTACTGGACTTTTCACAGACTCAATTCCGTTCGGATTTGAAAAAAGTGGTTTACTCGTAAAACGCAAAATCAATATTATTTTTTTCGGAATGAAATCACTTTCACAAATCAAAGTGGAATTGAATTATATAAAAGTGGTTTCATTCCAAAACCGAACGGAATTGCTTCTGTGACATGCCCCTAGATGTACATCCGAAATCACATAGAATCTCAAGTTGTTTTATTTTCATTTCGATTGGTCCCATACTTGAAGATATGTTGGAAGGATTTTGCGAAATAGCCAGGTTTGACATTGATGTACGATTTGTATGTCTTCGAAAGTAACTGCGAATACGGAACATTTTAACGAATTTCAACTTCAATGTACACCCTAAAAAATGAGTCCAGTTTCCTACTATAAATTGGGTAAATTTCAACAAATTAAAAAAATATACTACTATAAATTGAGTAAATTTACAATATTTGTAAGTAGAATTTGTGTAAATTTACCCAATTTATAGTAGGAAACTGAAATCATTTTAATTAGAGTGTAATGCACTTATCTTATTTTTCTTTCCCTTAATACCTCCTTTAAGCTATTTATAACATTAAAAAAATTAGTCAAGTCCGTCTAGTCATTAGTAGTCGATTTATACCAATTTTGCATATATGGACAAAAAAGTGCATAAAAATTTGTGTTTGAAATTATTTGTACCAAGTTTTAGCGAAATCTATAAAAAATATATTTTTATACCCTCCAACTACAGTATGGGGGTATACTCACTTTGTCATTCCGTTTGTAACGCATCGAATTATCGGTCGGGGACCCCATAAAGTATATATAATATTGATCTATGATCAATTCTAAGACTTTTCTAGAATGTCAGTATGTCCGTCCGTCCGTCCGTCTGTATAAGACACGATGCAGTCCAAAATAAAATAGATAGAGTCGTTAAGTTTGGCAGCATTGTGTCTTTTGGTCCTAGGCAGTTTAAGTTCGTAAATGGGCAAAATCGGACCAGGGGAAAAAAAGTTCCCCCTTACAGAACCTAACTTACCTCTGAAAAACTCCATATTTCACAGGTTTTTTTGTATTTTTGTTAAGCAAACGAAACAATTTGATGTCAGAAAAAGTTCAAGGTCCTGCACTTGGACTTAAGAAATAAAAAAAAATTTTTTTTTGCCCGTCCCCTTCTGTGGGCGTTAGGGTTACCAGACTTGAAATATGGAATAACAGTACATTTGGTCTCAAAAAACAGTACATTGCAATTAAAAACAGTACTTTTTTAAAAGTCTTATTTTATATCAAACTACAAAAACTTAGCCCTTTTACCTTTTCAAACAGATCTCAGCCAAAACGATCATAAAAGGTTGTTAACAGAACAGTGGAACATTTTAGGTAAACCGTCTCAAATTTATTCTATTTTTTTTAACAGTGTTGAAAAAAATTGCGACTGACATTTTGGAGCATTTGTCTTAAGGCCCAGGCACTTGAGCGCTACTGTAGCGGTGCTGTAGCGTGACGGGCTGTTGTATCGTTTTAAAGTACGGGCACTACACCACCGTCACGTATTCGTTTAAGTACCTATTTCCATTTATTTTAATACAAGCTAACGTATCAGCTGACACGTCTCCTACCCGTATTCGCTCAAGTAATTATGCCTTTAGTTGCCGCGATATCTAACTTGAAAAGCTTTTGTAGTCTTTGCTTTCGCTTAACTAAAACACCGATCTTCCAATCAAAAACATATGAAATCCATAAAACTGTGTTTTAATTAAAACACGACTTTAAAAAGCAAACGTGAAAACGGTATTATTGCACTCAAACAAAGGCCTAACTAAATTTTGGGAAAATGTTTTTTTTTTCACAATTTAGTAAAATTTAATAAAAATTTTGAAATTTCTTTGACATAATTTGCAACCAATTAGTTCATCATATTTATCTTCTTAGAATTGATAAAGTTTTTTCTTCAGGTTTAGTAAATTTTATGCAATTTAAGGAAATTTTTTTTTTTTCAAAAAATGTTTCAAAAATTTCAATAACTAAGCCAGAAGGAGCAAAAAAGTGTTCATTTTCGATTCTAAAAATCTCTAAAGAATCTGCGGTCCTCTTTCAATGTATGGACTCCTCAATTTGAATCTAAAAATTTGGGCGTTCCTCATTTCTCAGAAAATATTGGCGAAACAAAAAAAAATGCCAAATACATTTTTGTAGTTCTTTACACGACCGTCTTAATCCCACCGTGTAATAGTTTTTTAGTTATCCTGTTAAGATTTTTTTAGTTATCCCGTAAAGACCCTTTTGGGCCCTTAAATTCCCGTATCCTAAAAACTAAGCAAGGTAGAGCGAAAGGACAAAGATGTTGAATCAAAATCTATGACGATCCTTAATAGACCCAATGGGACTGGGCCTAATGTGATCTGGACCCATGGGTTCCGAACCCAATGGGGTCTGGCCGCAATCGGAACTTTAAATGAGATGTACTCAATAATTTTTTTTTTCCAATTTTCTAGTTTTTTCTTTTTCTTATTTTTCAGAAAAATTTAGGTAAAAAGAAGGAAACATGGCAATGGAGCTAAATCATTATTGAATTTAGTTAAGTTTTTCACTTTTTAAATAATTTTTCTTTTTGAGTGTGGTATAAAATTAAATTGCATTTAGCTCCTTTTTAAAAATTGAATTAAAATTTTGTCAAATATGAAACATTTTTCGAAAAATGTTACATTTTGGTGATGAGTAAAAAAAAACAGTACAAAAACAGTACACGCTTTAAAAAACAGTACTTTTGCGCACTGTTTTAGGTGCTGTGCATAAAACAGTACTTTTTATAAAAAACAGTACATGTACTGTTTAAAACAACCCTAGTGGGCGTGGATATTAAAAATCTTTTTAAATATGATAAAATTGTATTACTTATGCTCAAAAAGCATAATAAATCAATTTTTAAACATTTACAGCATGGGTTTATGTGTCCCCCAATTAACCCCTACTGACATCCCCCCCCAAAAAAAAAACGCCCCTGCAATTTTTTTTTTAATTTTTTTTTATATGTTTGAGGGTATTATAGATTCGGCACAGCCGAATTTAACACTCTCACTTGTTTTATATAGAGTGAATTAGGTTAAATGGGGATATAGAGCGAATTAGGGTTAATAGATGTATCGAAAATAGTGGTCATAGACAATTTTTCTTACCGTAAAACCTGATTTGGACTATTATGAATATTTTAAAAATTTATTAAACAAATCGTTCCAGCCGTTCTCACATGATGCGACCCTAGATAGGTTAGGTTAGGTTGTAAGTGACTGCTGACGTTTTACGTCAACACACGTAGACTCTGAGGTCCATTGTGATACCACGGGCGACCCTAGATAAAGTATCCCAGAAAATTTTTTGGAACAAATTCCTGGTTCAATAGATTCTTGAATATGTTCTACGGAAATCACAACAAAATTTTCTATGTAAAATTATATTTCAAAAAAACTACTGGCTCTAAAAAACGATTGCTTTGGGGACAATTTCAAACAAAAATAATTGATTCTGGAATGTTAAGTAGAACCGGTTGCACGGTAGTTTGATGCGTTCTGGAACCGATTATTTGGAACAGAATTTTGCTGGGATGCGTAAAAATGAGAGTAATAACACTACTCTATAAGTAGTATTTTGAGCCTCCTTTACACGAATCTGCAATTGTATCAAATCACCTTATCGATTTATGGGCATTTTTATTTTTTGCGGACCAAGCCCTCAAAACCGACAAATTTTTAAATATTAGAAGAGTGTATGTTAAAGTTATTTATATTTTTTGTATTCGACTTCGCAATAAAATTAGCTACCTTTTGCAAGAAATTCGGACTCGATACGATCAAGGATACCGTCAGGACGTTATACAAAATTTTAAAATGTCCTTTTTTTGATAATATCCTTATAAGTATCCGAATTTTACGAAAAATTCTGTTCAAAGCAGATATGTGAAGTTGACACTCAAATAGAGAGAATCTGTGTTTAAAATCCATTAAGTATATCAAGAAATATTTGCAAAACAAATCAGAGTTTTGAACCAAATTTCCACATTTCCTAAAATATTTTTGCCTCCTACCATACATTGGAATTTGTAATTAGCATTAAATTTTCATTACAATTAGTTGGAACTAATGCCAATACCAAAATTTTTTTTGGCATTGCAATTGTTTTTACTAATGCCAATGAAACAGCTCAAATGCTTAAAAAAGGTTTACAATTGATAAAAAAAGCATTGTGACCCCATAAAGTATATATATTCATGATCCTTGATCGATTTTAAGTCGATCTAGCGATGTCCGTCCGTCCGTCCGTCCGTCTGTCTGTCTGTCCGTTGAAAACACGCTAACTTTTGAAAGACTTTACGGAGGCTCCTGAAGTTTGACATATATGTTCTCCATTTACCGGGTCAGGTTGGTATTGCAATCCAGCGAAATCGGTCTAGTGGTTCAAAAGTTATGAGCAAAAGAGTAAATTTTGGCAAGGGTATTTTTCGAATTTACAAGATTAAAACCACTATAACTTTCGAAAGACAATTCTGAGGGGGCTGAAGCTTAGCATATATATTTGTCGTTTCCCAAGGCTATTTGGTTTTGAATTTCAGCAAAATCGGTTCAGTGGTTCAAAAGTTATAAGCAAAGCACTGAATTTCAGATTTGTTTCACCTTAAAATGTTGAAAACTCGTTAAACAAGTTTTAATAGCATGGTGAAATACCAGTTTTTTAAAACTTGTTGTTGTTTTTCTTGTCGTGGGGTGCAGTTTAGTTGTTAGACAAGTAAATATTTGTTATTGTTTTGTTATTGTAACTGTATGTAACGGTGTATAGTAAGAATTTTTGAAAAAAAAATCAAATGAAGTAAAATAAAAAGTGGGAAATATGTGAAATATTTTTTTTTTTGTATTGCATATAGGTATAAAACAACAAAAATATTTTACAAAGTAATTTTGTTACTCAAAGAAATTGTACACTAAAAAAAATATTTACACTAAAAAAAATGTTACACTCAAAAAAAATGTATACATAATTTTTTTTTTTAATGAAATGTCACACTCAAAAAAATGCTGACAGTCAAAAAAATTTTACACTCAAAAAAATTTTATTGATTATTTCTAATAAAAAATTTGTGATGCAATTTTTTGAAATTTTTTTAGAAAATTACTATCAGATGACATTGTGGAGGGTATTCATAGATTCGACCAAGTCGAACTTAATTTTTCTACTTGTTTAACTTAAAATGGCGATATCTTGAAAACTTAGCCGGATAGGGCAAAATGGAAGGCAGTTTTTAAAATTCTCAAGACCCTATTGGGTACCTTAATTGCAGTACCTGGAAAACTAAGCAAGATAACAGTAAACTGATAAACATTTTGAGTCTCTGGAGAACCTTTATGAAGCTAGGGGTCTGGACCTAATGGGGTCTGGACCCAATGGGCGAAATGGACAAAAAAAATTGAACTTTTTTTTCGTGTCGGGAGTGACTAGCCAGGCATGTGACTTTCTAAATTATCAGGAGTGACAATTTTGTTGATTAAAATTTGGATCCATTAAGGTCCACACATGTGAAGAGACTCGACGAAACTAAAGTACCAAAAATGCCCTCCATGTTGCTCTTTCTGGCGTAGTTTTAAAGATAAATCCATTTTAAGTTTTAACCAAAAAAGCATTTTTCACAGAGTAAGCAAATCACCGACTGAAATAAGACGTTTAATATTGCTCATGCTTTATTTTCATTATGGCATTTATTAATGCCAATGAAATTTTTGATAATTAGCATTAGTAATGTTACCAGTTCATTAACGAGAACTGACATTGATTGAAACAATCCCCACGCCAAAAATTTCATTTGTTTCGATAAAATGCCAATGAAATCGTCAATAAATTAGTCCATTTAATTAAATAGTCCTTTGTATGCCTTCTACCAGGGTCGTATCCAGGATTTTTTTTCGGTGGGGGCCCAACATTTTTTTCAATTTTTTTTTTACAAAAAAATTGCATAACAGCACATGTTTTAGAATTTTTCTCGATCTTATCCTTGAACTGAATCTAACACAATCAGATTCTACATTTTTGTGTAAGTTTAAAACTGTTGGGGGGAAAAAAAAAATAAAATTTTTTTATATTTTAAAATTTTTTGAGAGACTTAAGCCTTTTTTTAAAGTGTGAATTGTATCAGATGCTAATAAATTTTTACAAAGAAGATTATTAGAATCTGATTTTTTTCAAAGAAAAGTCTAAGATTCTATGACAATTTCCTGTTAAGACAGTTATAGAAAAGTCAAAGTCTCTTAATCATATTTCCAATGGAAAGCGTCTCTTTAGAAAATGATTCTAAAAACATATTCATAAAATACTTTTCTAAAAGTAAAGGCTCTGATAGTAAGACATTTCCCCAGAATCTGAGATATTTCTAATCTAGCACATTTTCTCAGATTCTAAAACATTCTAAACAAAAAGTTTTAGATTCTGAGAAAAATTTCGCTTTTTCTATAAGAAAAATTATTCATATTCTAAGACCTTTTTAACAGTATAAAAAAGTCTTAGATTCTAAAACCTTTTTCCTAAAGAAAAATTCTCGGATTCTGAGAAAATTTTCCTATAGAAAAAGTCTAAAATTTTTAGTCATTTTTCTTATAGAAAGTCTTAGATTCTTAGACATTTTTCGTTTCAAATTCTGAGACATTTTTCCTATAGAAAAAGTCTCAGATTCTTCGATATTTTTCCAATAGAAAATGTCTCAGATTCTTAGACATATTTTCTACAGAAAATTTCTTAGATTCTGAGACATTTTTCCTATCGAAAAAGTTTCAGATGCTTAAACACTTTTCCTATAGAAAAATCTCAAATTCTTAGACATTTTCCTAAAGAACAAGTCTCAGATTCTGAGGCATTTTGCATATAGAAAATTGTCAGATTCTGAGACATTTTTCCTAAAGAAAAAGTCTCAGATTTTGAAATATTTTTCCCATAGAAAAATACTCAAATTCTGACACAGTATTCTTATAGAAAAAGATATTTTTTCAATAGAAAAAGTCTCCGATTTTAAGCATTTTTCTATGCAAAAAGTCTCAGCTTGTGTCTAATTGATTTTGAGATAATTTTCCTTAAGAAAAATTCGTTGATGCTAAGACATTTTTCGTAAAAAAAGTATAAGATTCTGAGACATTTTCCTAGATTGTACGGAATTATTCCTATAGAAAGTTCTCAGATTCTAAAACATTTTTTATATAGAAAAGCCTCAGATTCTAAGATTTTTTTTTTTTAGAAAAAATCTTAGATTTTGAGACATTTTTCAGATTCAGAGACACTATTCCTATAGAAAGTTCTTAGATTGTGAAACATTTTTCATTTAGAAATGTCTCAGATTCCGAGATTTTATTAAAAAAACGTTTCAGCTTCTGAGACATTTTTCCTATAGAAAAAGTCTTAGATTCTGAGAAAAAGGCCAATGTTTTAAGACATTATTCCTATTATAGGAATCCTATAGAAAAAATCTTAGATTCTCAGACATTTGTCTTTTTTTTTACAATTTTCTAAAATACAGAGTCGCATTTTAAGATTTGACTACATTTTACTTACAATTAGGTCCATTTTTTGTGTACATAAAACTTCAGGTTCTAAGATGTTTTTTCATCAGAATCTTAAGTTGAAAAGTTTCAAATTCTAAGAAAAAATTTTCAGACTTTGAGATTTTTTAACAGAAAAATTTTTAGTTTCAACACATTTTTCTTCAAAAATTTTAGATTCTTAATGATTTTCGATTTTTTTTTTAAGAAGTTTTTTAATATGGTATTGTTATTTGATACCAAATCCTGAAATTTGTGAAATAATTTCGGGGGACCGGCCCCCACCCCTGTGTACGCCACTGCCTCCTACACACGAATCTGACATCAAAAAAATTGTATAAAATATTCTTCTTGAAATAAAGGCAATTTTCATTTTATTTTCATTTTAACCCAAGGTTCTCTTTATTGGTTCTCTTCTATACATTTCTTACAAAATTTGGATACTTATAAGGATAAAACCAAAAAAATTACATTTTAAAATTCCGTATAAATCGGTCCAGCCGTTCTGCAATTTTAGATAATTTAAAAAATTATCAATTTTTCTTTTCTTAAAAACCTACGTTGGAAAATGACGAACATTTAAAAATAATAATTGACATTTAAAAATAATAATCGGACTAGGCGTTCCCCGATTTTTGATAAATAATAAAAGTGGGCGTTCACAATTTATTCTTCCGTATAAACTAGGGTTTCTATTTGGGAAAAATTTCCCAGGAATTCCCGGGAAATATTTTTCTTAAAATCCCGGGATTTTTTCTTCGGGAAATTTCGGGAATTCGTCGCTTATTTTTTAATAAAAACATATTTAATTTACACATTTTTAACACAATCTTAAATGATTTATTAAAAAATTACATTAAAACTATGAAAGAATTACAATTTTTAAAGAAAGACTAGTGAGGATATGATAGAGCTTGCATATTATTTAGGCCTAATAATTAATTTTCTTTAATCAAACTAAATTTCACTTCAAATGTTGGTTGCAAATTGGCCAAAAGCTTTTTTAATCTAAAATTCCAATGATTTCTTCTTTACGAAATTTAGTATTTTATATTCGGAACAGCAATCTTTATAGTGCTTAAACAAAAATATCAATATTTTAAAAAATTTATAACAAACCTGGTTTTCCGCTTAAAATTTCATATATGAAGTAAAAGCCTGATATCTATCGGTCGTGAAAAAAAAAATTTTGTAACGAACCTTGGCCGCCGCGAGTTCTATCCCAGCCACCAGTGAAAATACGTCGTTGTAATGGCTATATAGAACATTGGTGTTCTCATTTTGGCCAGAATGCCTTAAACCAATTAATTTTAATAATTCGAAAGTTTAATTAAATACATCTTCAAGATATAATTTTCTTACGGTTGGCGTAGTCAAAATTAGAAAAATTTTCAAAAAAATTATTATAACCGCATTTGATGCAAAATTGGGTATTTCCGAATTGTGAACAATTTTGCATGGAGTGGAAATACGTCAATGCAAATACTAAAACTATGATAAGGTCCAATATTTATAAAAAAAATAGATTTTATGAACTTTCTACGTATATTTTAGAGGTTAGTTAAACTATTTTACAAAAGAATACATCTAAAATGGTTTTAAATTGGAAAATACGACCATAATTTGTAATATAACAACTTTTATATGGTAAAGTTCAAAATTTGTTTTAATTAAAATAATTAATTTTTTTAAAACTATTTCCCGGGAATTGAAAAAGTCCGGGAATTTTGAAACCCTAGTATAAACCTAAGTTGGACTATGACAAACATTTAAAAAAAAAAACATATTCAGCAAAATCTTTCATGACCAAGTAATTAACTTAAGGGGTTCCATGTTCATTACTTTAACATGGAGATATCCTTAGAGTCAAGTCCCTTTTTTCTGTGGGGTACCTTTTACCTGTGGGGATTTTGCTGGGTAGTTTTAAATTCGAAATTTCCAAGCAAAAACTTCCATTGCCTACTAATTAACTTAAGAGATAAGTAAAAAGACGAGTATCTTATAACCTTTCAATATCAACTTTTATTCTTTTGACATGGCGATGTCATTGAAGTCAACTTTTGTCTTTTGTGGTGAAAAGTAATACTGATGGTAATTTCTACTAATTTCCAGGTAATCCAATTGGGAATGAGTACTTATTACAAAGATTTGGCTGGGTTTCCATTAGTTGTAAGTATTATCAATCGCAACATAGTTATCACAAAAATAACAAGACGCTTAATTCCAAAATCTTTGTGATAACAAATCTCTACTCTTTGAACATATTTACCAAATATTTTTTTACTTTCTTCAAAGGAAGCCACAGGGTTACATTTTAATAACAGAAAACAATTTATACAAAATACTCCAACTTTCAGCATTTCAATTAAAATTTTCGAAAGTTAAATCTTTTAGCTTTAAGTTGTTCATTATCGCCAACTTAATATGAAATATGAAAAACAAAAAAAAAAACAGACAACAAACAGTGGCATACATTCCTGATCAAATGAATATGATATAGACGTTCATTTAATACAAAATATGTTCATTAAACATGATTTTTTTTTTTTTTATAATTTTAATTTTTAAAAAGTGTATGAATGAGCGAATATTATGTCTGATACGCTTGATTAAATCATTAAGATTACAACAGAAACACAACATCAGATCATTTATCATTTTTTTTTTTTTGTTTAACAAATTTGTACACTTTCCTGGGTGTTATGAGTTTGTAATAATGTTTGTGTGCATGTGAATTAAACTTGTAAAGAATAAAACCGATATAAAGATCTTTAATTAGATTTTCACTTATTATAAAAGTGACTGTTTATGTTTTCGAAAATGGGACAAATCTCGGATCTAAAAGATCTGATTAAAAGACAATTATATATAATTATTAAAATCTGAACATATCATATCTGGTTAATTTTTACACGGGTAAATAAGAATTTGTTTAGTTTTACTCTTAGAAAAGATGATAAATACGTAATTTACCTTTTTTTGAGCTTCCAGTAATACAAAACTTCTTGATCCAGTTTTAATTATATGATTCTTACTTTGAAAACACCTGTAGAGCAGTTTTAATTATATGATTCTTACTTTAAAAACTTCTGTAGAGCATATCCATTTCGACTTTTACCATCTTATATGTTCTAAACATAAAATTTATATTAAAATATGTAAATTTATTGATTTTGCAAGTAAACCTCGAGCTATACAAAAGAAACAAAAAAAACTGAATACAAAACAAAAGATGGCATTAAATTGAATATACATAAATTAAACAAAAAAAAATATTTATAAACAATTAAAATTTTTAACAATTTTATATCCACTTTTTTTTTGTTTGACAATAAACCAATCCTAACCAACCAGCAACCTCTAACAACTTCTCATAAAACAAGTCATATTACAATCAACTAACTTAACAAAAACATAGGTGTAAATTACTATGATTAAACATCAACTGGGTCTGGGGTTTTATTAAATAAAAAAATATATTTAATTTATTAGTTTTAAAAGGTAACACAAAAGTTACCACATTATATTTTAATAATATCAATAATTCTTGAGCACTTTTGTGTTGTGAGCTGCATAAGAATGGATGCTCTTTATGTAGCCTTCAGCATAAAACAACCATGGCACAACCAGAGTATTGTATGTTTACGAAGACAACGTGTCCTTATTTTTTTCCTTCACTTTTTTTTTGTGTGTTAATGTGTCCCATCGTATTAAATGCAACACACTAAATTGGTATACTGTGCGCTATGGGTAGGAATGTCAGAAAATGTGTCATAAAATAAAGTTAAAAACAAATCATAATTGAGAATTTTTTTTAAATATATCGTAAACTGTCGTAAATTCAGAAAAGTTAAAGCTGTTTCGATTGATTTGCGAAATATTTAATTTTAGTATTTCCTGGAAAGCTGTTTCAATTAATTTGCGAAATATTTAATTTTAGTATCTCCTGGAAACTCTGAATTTTTCGAAATGTTTAATATTGATAATTCAATTGTTTTTAATAGCACAATAAGTTTCATAAATCTTTAATATTGAACACATACTCATAAAAACAAATAAATGTAGTAAACGAATGTAATGATAACAAAACTATATTTTTTTTTTTTATATCACTTCAATAATAAAAAAACAATTGTAAACTTTTTATAATTCTCCAAGGAAATAGACAAATCGCCAAAAAAAAGTCGCCAAATTAAAATTCACGCCGCCAAACACGTTTCAAAATCACTACGTTTGCCGAGAAAAATCCCCATATCTGAAAATCTCGATCCCATTGTCAATTGTCATACAACGTGACATACATATGTTTATTGTATCAGTATGTTCATACATTTGTCTTTATTTATGTGCTATTGTGTGTACATCGTAAATATCCCAGCAACAAAATTAAGAAAGGAAAAGAAAAGAAAAAGGTTTAACATTATTCATGAAATCTCTTCTAGAAAACCACATTATAGTTGATGCAAGACTCGATGCTATTCTGTTTGATCTGTCTTATTGTTAGACGGCAGACAATCAATAGCTGTTACGAGTGTACCATGCTGTTAAGTAACCGCAGGTTCAAATTCCGCATCAACGAAACGATTGTCATTCGGGAAAGTTGCCTTTTGGGGTCGATATTAACCCACAAAAATTTTGACTTGAAAGTCGGAAAGTTTGGACATTACTGAAAAACTGTTTTTATGGTAAAAAAATATTTTTAATTAGTTTTTAACTGAAATTATAACGTAAAATTAACTAAATAAAAACGATTTTTCAGTAATGTTCAAATATAAACTAAATATTTTAAGCAAAAAAAAAAGTTCGAATTTTTTTTTCACTTTGTTAGGGACTTTCTGATTTTCAAGTCACAAAAAGAACCCAAAGCCATTGCCCTACAACAGATCCAATATTTTTGTGGTTTAATATCGACCCCAAAGGCAACTTTTCCGTTTTCGAAATTCGAAAAAAACTATATTTGCTCCACCCTTATCTATACCATTTACAGATGTAATTCTTAAAAGATCAATTGTAATTCGAAGACTCCATTTGTAATTCAAAGATTCTGCATCTTCTAGAGCAATGGTGCCCAAACACTTGTTAAAGATCAACGATGATTCGGCTTTGTACACGAACACAATCCGAACGACAACGAAACTAACAACATAGAGCGTAAAAAACAAAAAAACTGCTTAGTTGTTCACCATCATTCAAAGAAGCAGGTCGATGTCGCTTTGTTTGATAAAAAAACAACAAATATTATTTATTGTTGTTATGGTTTCTTTCAGAGCAATAGTACTAATACACTCTCATATTTGTTAAAAATTACCACTATATTATCGTTTCTATTTTTGGGCACCACTGTTCTAGAGTAATGTTTAATCTTTACCCTCGGCTTATTTTTTTAAGTCGCCATCACATCAGGTTTATCCATTATGAGTTTCCAAAATCGCAAGAAACTGCGTTTTTTGAACTTTAAGTTCCATGTTCTCTAAAACCTGATGGAGACCGGATCTTTTATTAGCAAAACTAATAATAATAATTTTGATCACATGATCAATTATTTTTATTTATTCTTTCTATTTATTTACAACTCATTATCATTATTACAGTCATAATATAAATGTCATAAAATGAAAAACATATTACATTAAGGGATCTGTTCACAGAAAGCTGTCATAACTTCATTCTAAATCAATGGTTCCCAACCTTTTTTGCGCCGTGCCCCACTTTTAAGTTAAAAAAACTACAATGTCCCCCCTACACTTACAATTAGGAAAAATTTGTAAATTTTTCAAATTTGTTTTAAATTTCAAAATTTACTTGTGGTTAAGCAAACTTTTTGTTAAAATCATCATTTAAACAAAGTTTTTAGAAAAAGTTTACAACAATCAACTTAATAATTTAACTAAAATTATGTTTTTTTTTAGTTTATTTAACAAAAAATATCTTAAGAATTAGCTCGTTGCCCCCCTGAAGCATTCAAATTGCCCCCCAGTGGGGCGAGAATCAAAGATCTAAATCATCTTTTTCCATGTGGTTGTTGCCTCGCTTACGTTGTAATGGCTTTAAATAATACTAATTACCATTTGCATTACATTGCGCCAAAAAAGGCAAAATGTGGTTACCTCCAATGACATCACCGCACAGTGCGACATTTGGCCAATCTAGGTGGACAAAAATCGAAAAATAAAAGTTGGCGGATTTTTATAATTTAAATGAATGTGACAGCAAACAATCCATATACTATGGAAATAATCATAATATGACGAAAACAGTGTTGTTTCATTTGATACAGGAGTTTAAAGTCACATCTTGTAATAAACTTTTGAGAAATAAAATATATTTTTGAGCACCATCCCAACTTCAAACGCTTATAACTTTTTTGTTGTTGGAGTTATAAGTCCATTTTTTTCTTTTAAAGTACAGCATTTTTAATCTAGTTTTTAAATCCGTGCTCATTTTTTAATTTAATCGAAAACTTATTGTTGTAATTTATTAAAAACAAAAATTAAAAATTTAAAGAAAAAAAAAAAAAAAAACGAAAACTTCGTTGAAATAAAACTATAGTTTCCTCACGCTCCCTCACACGACCTATGCATGTGGCAGGTGTTGGAATGTCTCTAGTAAGAGATTAAACCATGTTTGCTGGCGATTTTTTGCGATTTATAGAGAATTTTAAAGTGTAGTGAACGTCTAAAATGGACTTTTTGCTTCATTTTTTTTTTTTTTTATTTCAGAGACTTTTAGTTTTAATATGAAAAATACACTTATATTGCACATAAAATTGAATGATTATGTAAGAATACATTATAATATAAAATGTAATGTGTTATTACACCAAACCCTTGTTTAACGGCATTACATTTTTCTAACGATGTATAGTTTTTGTATAAAATATGGGAAAATTGGATAATTGTTAAATTCGTAGAATTCGCAATGGAATTAAAATACTGAAAAACAAATAACTTTAATATTTTGGTTTAAAATTCTAAAATATGAGTGATACAAGGCACACGATTTCAATAAATTACTGTACTGCTATTTCTATTTTAATTTTAAAAAGTTGCAGCGCGTTTGCTGTCAAATAGTGGGTGGAACACGCCCCTTTTTGTTACAGTATAGAGTTAATTTTACAATGTACATAAGTCAAAAAAGGAAATCTAGCCCAAGGTTGTCCAACACAGCTTAAATATCTGTTATAAATAAGTGGGCGTACACCGGTCATCAATAGTTATCTTCGAGGTTATTGTGTACAATTTTTTTTACAAAATGGTACACAAATAATATTTTTTTTTTACAAAATTTCATAAAAATTCTTCAAATTATTTAAGCAATTTCTTAAATAATAGTTAATTTCCCAAAAATGGGCGTGGCAATTGTTCGATTGTTCCAAATTTTGTTGTCAATATTAGTTATGTCCTAAATTATTATCAAACCAAATTTCAATCCAGGATCTTTTAAATTAGATTTTTGTCCACCTAGGTTGGCCAAATGTCGCACTGTGCACCGTGTTAAAGTAATTAACATTGAAATTGGGAGGTAACTAGTTACTCATATTTTTGCTAACCCCTTAAGTTAATTACTTGTTTTTGCTGGGACGATCATAAAAAATTTAAATTTTGTTTGAAAATTTAAAAAAAGTACACGACTACCCAGACGATCTTTAATTGAACCAACGATCTGTAATTGAACCAATTTTTAATTTTGGTTTCTGTAAAGACAGTTGAGCTCAGGCTCTAATTATAATTATGTATTGTAATTTTTTGATTTGTTATGGTTTTGAATTGAGAAAAGTATGAAAGAAAAATTTAATTTTTTTAAAAATTTAAGACATCCCGGTTCGTTTTTTACTAGTTTCATATAATCCAGTTACTATAATCTTCAGAAAAAGTTTAATGTCAAATTTATTCGGTTAACAGTCAATTTTGTTTCTCCAAATTTCCCATGAAATTTCCCAGATAAGATTGACTTTAATACCAAGGTTTTTATGTATATACTGTGTGTGCATTGGTTCATGAGTTATATTCATTTTAGTGCACATACCTATATTTTTCTGTACATGTGAAACATTTGCAAGGATATTCAAAGGGGGTTAAACAGGGTAAACAATTGTAATTTGGTACATACCAATAAAATAATGATCTTATAAATTTAGAATTTTGATTCTAGGGGGTAAAAAAGAGTGTTAAATATTTCCCATTGGTACTGTTTTTAAAACTGAAACTCAAAAAAAGAAAAATTGTTACAGTTCCTAGAATTATGGGGATAATGACCACATACCAAATGGCCATAATCCCCATTACAGGAATATTGTCTACTATATAAGTTGGGCATAATCCCAAGAATTGTATGAATATTTTTTTCTCTTAAAAGTTTTTCTGCCTAGCCAAAATTATTTTGGACTTACTATTAGTCCCAATAATAAGAATGAGGGTTATCATTAGAATATAATCCCCATTTCCGTTACGGGGATAAAGTCTGTGTGGATTATGTCCGGTCACCGGCTTAACAATTTTGGAAATTTTTTGCTGGGATATTATATGTATATTGAAATATGAAGAAGATCCTCTTTGGTTTAATGCTTGATATCTTTGTTGATAAATCATATTGCTGCTTTATTTAACTCATGGCAAATAACACCGCTCTACAAATCTTAGGTTTGTCGCTGCGTTTTGGATGAAACCAAAAAAATTTGATAGGGTTTGGTGCCCCGATTCCAAAACCGTCACTCAAATTTTTCTATCACGTCACAATTTTGAGAAAATCGCGGTTAAAGTGTCAAAAAATGTCCATTTTGACCATTTTTGAACGCCTATAAAATACGATCCTGACATGCAAATGACTTGGTATCAAGCTCATTCGAAAGTGTGTAATTTTCTCTTTAAGACTAGATCAAATCTTCTTGGAATTTAATTTTCAAAAATGGTAAAAAAATCATTAGCCACAAGTGCTTTAAATCTAAAATTTACGTATGAATTTGTATGGAAATTTGTTAAAAAACACTGTGTAAATAAACTAAATATTGAAAAAATGGAAGGTTTTTTGCTAATGATTTTTTTACCATTTTAGAAAATTAAATTTTTAGAACATTTTATCTTATCTTTAAGAGAAAATTACAGGCTTTCGAATGAGCTTGGTACCAAGTCATTTGCATGTCAGGATCTTATTTTATAAGCTTTTAAAAAGGGTCGAAAATGCCCTTTTTCGGCACTTAAACCGCGAATTACTCAAAATCCTGACGTGACAGACAAATTTGGGCTCCGGATTTGGAATCAGCGCAACATACACTATCCAAATCACTAACCAGAATCCAATACGCATTTTCTTGTTGAGCTGTGTAATCAGTCCTTTTTTTATTTGTGCTGCTGCAAGTATATTGAAGTATGTAGTCTTCGTTAAGCCTACTGTTTGGCGGTATTTTCTAAATGCTTCAAGGCACAAGCCATCCTTGTGAGTGCTACGTTGGAAATAAAATTAAATAAAATTTGTATGCTGCTTGAGAAGACGTCATTTGTAAGTTGCTGCATTTTAAACATTTGCTTTGAATTTGTATCCCCTCTTAAGATATTAATATATTTTTTTTGTTGTTGTGGTTGTTTTTTGATCATCATGAGATGAGTAACTCATTTTTATCGCTTTATTTGCATGATTTTTCAAGTGTAAACACTTGCCAAGGTTCAGGTTGCACAAAGGCAACAGCAACGGCAACAAACAACATCAACTTCAATGGCAAATGAGTTTTTGAGGGTGTTCTGCCAGTGGCAGCATAATAAAATCTTTTGTTTGCATGTTGCCAAACAATCTGCACATGTTGCAGTAGCACAAAGTTACGTTTTTTTAATATCGACTTAACCCATTATGAGCTGATTGCAAATGAAAATGTTTCTAATTTAATTTGCAGGCTATTATATGAAATGGTTCATATCTAGTTAAATGGAATCTCGATTTCAGATAAAACTTGTTTAAACGAAATTTTGATTATTCGGTTCTGCATCATTGTTTACATTACCATTGAATCAAAATCACATTAGAATTGCAGCTAAAAATTTGAGGGAATTTGATGAAAATTTTAATTTTTATTTATATGAGATTTTAATACAGCAGCTATAGAAATTAAGGGCTATAAATAAAATTTCGGAAATTTACACTCACCAGCCAGCCGAATTAAGAACCAACTGCATGGATTAATTACAACAATTGAAATTTTCGGTCGCGATTACCGAAATTTATTTGAGCCAACAGAATTTAAATTTTCAAAACAAGTTTTGGTTATCGCAACCGAAAATTTCGGTTGTTGTTATTAAACTATGCTAGCACAACTAAACTGTTTTCTCTGTGCAGTTGTCACAACCGATAATATCTCAACTTCATTTATGAAGTTGTCGCAACCAGTCAGTCGGTTATTACAGCCACATTTTGTTGCCACATACTCATTGCAGTTGTCATAGATACATTGCTGTTGTCATAACCGAATTATGGTTGTGACAACTAAATGACCGGTTAAGACAAACACAGCAATTAGGTCGTACCAACTAATTTTAATTCATTAATTCAGAAAGGGTTAATTTTAAAGGTATTTTTGAATGTCAATTCATATGAATTATTTTGATGTTGTGTGTAATTATTGTGATTATTTTTGTTTTCTTTATTTTCATGCATAATAACAAAATATGCAGATAATTACATGGCATACATCTTATTAAAATGCATTATGTTATATTTTTATAGGTCGCATTAAATGTTTAGTAAAATACTTAATTATTAAAATTTTCTTAGAGACTTTAGAATTTCAATGAAATATTAATTTTTGTTATTTTAATAAAAATTCTGGAATCAGTACTTTGCGGAAAACGGGTCCGGTCGTGTGGCCGGTTCTGAACTGGTTAAAAGTGGTAGAGGGCTGATCCTAGACATGAATGTTTTAATACAAGAAAAAGGTTAATTGACTTCTAGAGAAGTGTCACAGAACTAGTCCAACAACACAAGTGATGGATCAAACCTTTAGAATATGTCACAGAATTAACCCGCAAGAACATGTCTGTGATTTAATATTTAAGAGCCGGTCAAAATTGATCAATAAATCTTAATGGGTTTCGACCTTTGACGTGAACCGATTTTGCTTATGCAAGTTTCCCATGAAAGTTGACGTCCATACCAAGGTTTTTGTGTTTATCTATATTGGTTCATGAGTTATATAAATTTTAGCGCACATAGCCGGTCAAAATTGATCAACAAATCTTAATGGATTTTGACCTTTGGCGTGAACCAATTTTGCTTATGCAAATTTCCCATGAAAGTTGAAGTCCATACCAAGGTTTTTCTGTATATACCAACGACGTATGCAGGACTGTTTTTTCAGGGCCCAACAACAACAACAAAAAAAATTTTGTTGTTTTTTTCGCGAGATTCATGTTTTCCAATACATATAAAAAAAATATTTTTTTGTTGTTGTTGTTGGGCCCCCCCCCTGTATACGCCGATGGTATATACGGTCTTTGTATCTATATTGGTTGATGAGTTATATGACTTTAAGTGCACACACCTATATTTTTTTGTATATGGGAAGACATTAGCAAGGTTATTAGAAGGAGTTTAATATGGTAAAAAATTGTACTTTGGTACTTATCGATAAAATTATGCCCTTATAAACTTAGAATTTTCATTCTAAGAAGTAAAAAAGTAGGTAAAGAGTAAATATTGGTACTAATTTTAAAACTATTGAATTAAAAACCTCGGACGGATTGAATTAAAAATAGCTTGGAGATAATCTGTATAAATTTCAAGAAATCTAGAATGGTCACTTTGAGAACTTCCTTGTAGAAGTTCAGAGGGTCCAAATACATTAAGATTTGTTGCCCTAGTTTCTGTGTAAGAACACAGAGAAAAATAAATTTCCAACTGAATATTTCAGTTGTATCAACTCAAAATTCGGTTGGTGCTACTAAATTTCGCTGAGGCATACGATTTTTTTAGTTGTTTCCATTAAAAGACAGTTGTATTAACAAAATTTAGTTGTAACTACCAATATTTAGTTGTTTTAACCTTAACACAAATGCGTCATTCGAATTTTTGTTGCATCAACTGAATTTCAGTTGGATATTGGCAAATTTGTTTTCTGTGTGAACCTTTTTTTTGTCACGTGTTCAATTTTTTTACTAAACATGCTCTAATTTAGTGGCCCCTGGTTGTGCCCTTATTGGAAATGTGGGGTTCAGCGTCCAAACTTATGCTCGAAATTACGTCAGCTATAACCGGTATGAATTTCGCTACAATCGGTCCAGTACCTACTTACGGAATACCCAAATTATTAAAAATAAATCACTGTCCAATCACTGTATGATTGTTATTTAAAGGCAATTACAACATTAAGTATACGCCCTATATTGTTTAAGCAAATTTTATTATAATTATAATGAAAGTTCACCAACTTCAAATGCGTGTAAAAAACAATCAAGCTGAACTAAAAAAAGCCTTGAGGCTTTTGTTATGGAATATGTCAACTTTCATTTGCTTTTGGTTTCATCCCATTCTGATTTTGGTTGTTGCACTGTGTAATTAACACTCTTCACTCACACCATATACCAGTTTTCTTTAACCAGTCGTTGGATCGGTAAAATTAGATCAATTGTGCCATAGTTTTTCGCTGGGTATTTACGTAAAAACTCTGATAAAGGCCGATAAACTGTCTTTTTATCTGCGAAAATTTGCGAGCGAGATATAAATGCTTCAAATTTTGGTTGAAAATTTAAGTCAAGTGTCTTACAAACCACATTTAGAAGTTTTAAAAATATGCATATTCAAAGGAGGTCCGTTGCAATACTGTGTACAAAAGTGAGATTAACGTTCTAAATTCTGGCATTGTTAAATATTGTATTTCGACATCCGACAATTCAGAGGATCAGGCAACTGCCTAGATCCCAATAAAGTATTGGTATGTTCAGAAAGCGCCAGGAAATTTAAAATAATAAGTTCGAGAGTTTCCAATCAGCTCAGAATTTGCATTATTTGTACAATTCCCTGTTTTGTGGCTGGGACCCATCGTTAGAGGCACCTTTTCCCTAGCGGTCAATGTTTACAAGTTCATTTATTATACTTTTCCCACTATACACTCCGTCTTCAAGCAAGTTTAGGTTGTGTTAAATTGGTGACAAAATAGGCTAATGGCATTTCACTCCTCATTATTTTGAACTTTAAATATCGTTAACACGAAAATCCTTGCTGATCCTGTTTTCAATTTCTTGCTAAATAATTACACTGTTCAACAAGAAAAATCTCCCAGTTAAATACCCAACAGATTCTTATAGATTTTGCTCTCCTGAATCCAAATCTGCCATTCAATTTTTTCTAGCACGTATTGTTTATGAGATATTCTCTCTTAAAAAGTCAAAAAAAAATAATTTCACACTTTTAGTGGTCCACTGTTACAGATTTTTCCAAAAAAAAGGAAAATTGGATTATTTTACTTGAAGGTTTTCGTTGTCGAACATTTCAATTATTAAGCAATAACTCGAAAATAGGATTAGCTAGGATTTTCGTGTTAACGATTTTTAAAGTTCAAAATAAAGAGGAGTGAAATGCCACTAGCCGATTTTGTAACCATTTTAACACAACGTAAACTTGCTTGAAGAGGGGTTTAACTCAATTAATACTTTTTGATCTTTATTTAAATACATTTTAAATACCTATGCCAAAAAAATTTTGTGAAACATGCATTTCTGTGAAACATTCCCAGTCTTGCTAGCTCACCTCACTTTACACTTCGCTGTTATCTCCCAGGGAACTGTCGATCATTTAAAAAAAAACATTTATTATGCCTTTTGCCCTCAATACAATTATTCACTGCTTTAATAAATTTTAAGTATCCAACAGGAGCAGGTGAAAAAACTAAATTTTCTAGTCCCCTGAATCAAAGCACATGACTGTGGGTCGAACTGACATAAAAATTTCTCATAAAAGTATAAAAAAACTTCTAAACAAAAAACCTTTTCAGAGGTTGGTTTAGTTCTTTAAGGGGGAACTTTTCCCCCCTTGCCCGATACTGCCCTGTTCGAGCCAAACTTTAGGAATCTACACAGAAAATTAAATCGTCAAATTTAAATCAACAAATATCAATTGTAAATCAACAAATATCAATTAATATCAACCAAACATTTAGTAAACACGGCCGCCTGTTAGTCCATAATACAAAAGCTTCGATTTTGTTTTCAACAAACTCAGTCAAGTAATTTTATTTCAAAATTCTTTTATCATGTCAATAAAAGGGCCTTTACATTGTTATACTTTGTGTGTTGAAATGTATTATTCAAACGAAAACGCATTAAAAATTGTATAATTACAAAGTACTATCCGTTGCCATTTTTATTAAAAAGTTTAGCAAAACATAAATTTTCTTTTCTCAATTTATTTAGTTTTGTTATAATTTTAAATAAACACAATAAAATTGAAAAGTCGAAAGCAAAATATTATTTTTTGAAAAATTTCAAAATATTTTCTGATACGTCATACATTTCAAAAAAAGTAAATTATAAAAAATCCATTATACAAAGTGTGATAATGTAAAACCTGCTAAACAGTGATTGCGTGTGTTAAATTTCTTTGATGAAAAAAAAAAAAATCATTTGTCAGATCAACAAATTGTGTTTGTTGAATTTTTTTGTTGAAGAAAAAAAAAACAAAATTCTTTTTTCAACAATCAAAATTTACAAACGTTTGTTGGTATTACAAATTTCCGTATAGGAGCACTTTCAGTGAAAAAATTAATTGTATTCACAAATATATGGGTTAATATAACATTTCGTTTTTTTCTGTGTATGATAAAAATATAAATATATTTTAATCAACTATTTGATTATCATGATTAACAATTATCTGTATTAATGAAACATTTATTGGTAATCATATTCATAAACGTAACGTAAATTTAATGTAACTTATGTTTATTTTTACTTTAATGACATAGCATATTCATATATGAATATTAGAGTTAAGTTTGAAAATTTGATCTGCGGATATCATCATTTTTTTAAAGGATTTAGGGGAGCTAAAAAGAATGCCGGTATTTTTTTGGAAAAATTTGCACTCCTTGGGGTGGTTCAAAGCATTTGAAATCGCGGATTTTGAGCTGATTTTTCTGCAGAGAAAAAACGGCTGAATATATTGCAAATATGAGTTCACCAGTAGATTCTACAGTAAAAAATAATGCAATGGCCTTTTTTCAAACTCTTAAAAAATGTTCCAAAAACCCACCACAGAGGGCGGAAATATAAGGTTTTTCCATTTTCTTTTAAAATTAATTTTTTAAATATGCTTAATTAAAGGGCATCTTTAGCTTAACAAAATGGTACCAAATTTTCCGTTCTATCATAACCCGTTAAAAAGTTATAAGCTCTCAAAAATGGACAAAAACACGTTTTTTGAGAACTTTGACCTCAATTTTCTCGAAAACATGACGTGATAGAAAAATTTGAAAACTAGATTCAGAATCAGCATCGAAATGTTAATCGAAAACAAGTTTTATGATCCCAGAATATCATCCAAAAGCATCACAAAAAAATGCTCTCAATAATGCACAAAAATGCGTTTTTTGTGAACTTTGACCTCAATTATTTCAAAAACCTGACGTTACGGAACATTTTGGAAACCAGATTTGGAATCAGCATTGAAAGGAAAATCGAAAACGAGTGTCCAGACCGCTGACCCATCCAAAAATTTTTCAAATTTCGGTCAGTGTTTTATAATTTTACCATTAGAAAAAAAACTTTGAAGCCTTATAACTTTTTAATGGGTTGTGATAGAAAGGTGCTTTTTGTACCAATTTTCTTAGCAAAAACTGCCTCTTCATCGTGCATTATTAAAAAAATAATTTAAATTTAAAAAAAAAAAAATCGATCTTTCCGCCCCCTGCTGTGGGTTATTGGAACTTTTTTTAAGAGTTCAAAAAACTGCTATTGTATTAATTTTTGCTGTAGAATCGACTGGTGAAATCCGATTTGCAATATATTCAGCCGTTTTTTCTCTACAGAAAAATCAGCTCAAAATCCGCGATTTCAAATGCTTTGAACCACCCCAAGGAGTGAAAATTTTTTCAAAAAAATACCGGCATTCTTTTTAGCTCCCCTAAATCCTTTAAAAAAATTATGATATCCGATAATCAGATAAAGTGGCATAGTCACTGAACGAACTCTAATGAATATATTCTTCCTGTTATCGATACCTTTTCAATACACTCATTACCAGGGAAACCAAAAATATGCTCTAAAACACGTTTTATGCGCTTAAAAAATGCCCTTAAAAACGGAAAATATGCTCTAAAAATAATAAAAATATGCTCTTAAAAGAAATTATATCCCTTTTTTTGCGTTTTTTTTACAATTTGTTAGAGAATAGACCCTCCAAATACCGTTAATATTTAATATTTTCTACCAAGTTGCTGAATCTAAAGAAAACATAGTTTCATATACCGATATGAAGCAAGAACAGGCCAAAGGGGAATCAATCGTCACAATTCCGTAATTTTTCAAAAAACATCCTTGTTGGAAAAAAAATTTCAAAATAAATGGTGTCATAAAAAATGGAAAAGAATGCTCTAAAAATTGAAAAAAAAAATGTTCTAAAAATGTAAAAAATGCTCTAAAAAGTGGAAAAATGCTCTAAAAATTGAAAATATGCTCTTATGCTAAAATATGCTCTTAAACCTATGCAAAAATATGCTCTTAAGGCTAAAATATGCTCCAACAAATCGATGCCAAATTTCTTAAAAACTTCTGAAACGGATAAATATCTTACCCAATACCTTTATCAATAAAATGCACAGTAAAAAACATGATACTGCATATTTTTGGTTTCCCTGCTCATTACTTACAGATTTTGAAATATAAGATACTTAAAATCAATTAAATTAATAAACAGGGTGATTCAGTCACGACCCGCCGAATGTTACCAGCGTATTCCTTGAAACATTTCATGAAAATATATCCATTACGACCATCCCCCGAAAATGCAAGTGTGCGAAGTGCCAGCGGCTTGAAAATTTTCAGATTGGTGGTTGGAGAGTGGTAGTGTAAAATTGATAACTTCTGAACCTGAGGTCCGATTTTGGGCTTGTTGGAAAGTTCATGGGTAGACCTTTTAGAATCAATAACAAAAAAATTAAAATAAAGCGAAATCATCGAGATACAGAGCTTTAAAAATAACATGTGAAAAAAAGACATAAAAATGTGCACATAAACTCAATTTTCTGAGCCAGATGGCAGGTAACTTATGTTTTTTTTTTTTTTTCTTAAAAGATAGCCCTACGTATTACCTTTCCAAAATGCCTTAAATGAAGCCCAGAGGTCTTTATGTTCTAAAGTTATGACCATTTGACTGAAATGCAAACAATTTTTTTTTTGAGTTTGGAGGCGAAATAACAGCACACATTCATTTGTTTTTGTAAATTAACAATTTTAAGATTTTATTTTATTAAAATTTTTGGAAGGCAAATGGTCATAACTTTGGAACGGTAAGACCTCTGGACTTCTTTTAGGGCATTTTGGAAAGGTAAGAGGTAGGGCTATCTTTTAAGGGGGAAAAAACATAAGTTACCTGCCATCTGGCTGAGCAAATTGACGTTAGGTGCAAATTCTTATGTCATCTTTTTCAAATTTTATTTTTAAAAGCTATGTATCTCGACGATTTTACTTTATTTTAATTATTTTGTTATTGATTCTGAAAGGTCTCCCAATGAACTTTCCAACAAGCCTAAAAACAAAAAAATTGGATCTCTGGTTCAGAAATTATTAATTTTACCCTACAACCCTTCGACCACCAATCCGAAAATTTTCAAACCGCTGCACAGTGGGAAAAAACACCAATCTGGCAGGAAAAAAATCATATCTTCTAAACTATTGGTCTGATCAGATAACAATACTTGGAGATTTTATAGCTAAGGATATGAGCTTTTTGTATAATGAATAATAAGAAACTGTTTTTGCATACATGGTGCCCTAAAAGGTGTTATATACGACTACTTCAGGAATATTTTTTCTTTGTACCTGTTAGCTGTGGAAAATTATGTTTAAAATAAGAATTTTATACTTCTTGAAAAGTAAATGGGGTTATCAAATATTGTAAGTGAAATCTGATAACATTTGGACATATACCCTACATCCAGCATATAACTAAAATAGGAGTCGTAGCACCTGATTGCATAAGCATATACGAATTTTTAGTTAACCTTTTGTCAATGTATAGTGCCATTGCCTCTTCTGGTGTGTATTATGTCGGTGCTTCAGAGGGGTAAAATACGGCTTTTTTCATTTTTGTAGCCATTTTCGGTGCTTTTTTTAATTTCATCTAATAATTGGGCTGCATCTCTCTTTCCAGATTTATACAGACTTACTTTCGTAGCTACCAATAATTATTCCTTGATGTTATTTTGTACAAGATCTCCTCCTGGACTTTTTTGTCGTTTCCAAAAAAGTCTTCAAAGGACGCCCTCGATTGTGACGGTCCTGGTTCTTCGTCTTCTTTTAGAAAATCTATATTTTCATTTAACCATATATTGTAATGATTTTCAAAACTATATAAATTTCGAGAAACACTGGCCCATCTACATTTAAATTTACTACATAAATCTCGCACACTAACAGTTAGTTTTTTATAGCTATCAATCTCGTTGCAGACGTTATTTCCAAGTTTGGACCAGTGGGTATCAGACTACATGGGGCTGAAAAAAATGCACTCTTTTTTTACAAAGGAAAAAATGGTTCTCTTAATGTATAAAAATATCTGCAAAATTTTAAAAAAATGCTGCAAAAACAGGGGAAAAAGTAGAAAAAGTAAGCAAAATGCTCCAAAATCAGGGGAAAAAGTAGGGAAATTAGTTAAAAGAGAATTTAAATAACGGAAACAGTGGTAATCCTCTCAATAGAGATAGGAAATCCTCTCAATAATAGTGGTAAAATTTACTCATTTTCTAATTCTCTTTGATCTTTTTACAAAATTTTTAAATGTCTGCAATACATTAAGTTTACCAATTTTCATAAACTTGCAGACTTATTTTGGGTCATTTTAAAATCTCTTACTTTCCTTACTCTATGGTTTGGACAAGATATAATTGATAACTGTTGAGTTCCGATCAGAAGCACTGTCGCATTTACGCCAAACTTCAAATATCTCTCTCCGTTGAAATGACATGTCAAACAAATTTAAAAAAACCAAAGAGTTTATTAACCAATTCAAATGATAGTATTAAATTTATTATTATTTATAACAATATTTTTATTAAGAATTTTTTCACCAACTGAAGGCGACTTAAATCGGTTATTTAAAAATCATAAAATCAAAAATAATTTTAGTTCAGCATGAACTTTTTTCAAGATTTCGACGCTCTACTATGTTAAAAACAAATTACTAACAATCCTTCGCGATTCTCAACATATACATGAGTCGCGTTCAGCGCTGCCTAGGTTTAGAATTATAATTATTGAAAGACAAAAATTACAAAAATAATTTTAAAAAATCGCTACGCAGGCCTACGCAGCTAATTTTTTGAATAGTAAAACTTCATTATATGTAGAATAATCTATAATTAAAGATTAAGCAGCATCTGACAGCGTTTTTTTTGTAGCTCCATAAGAATTTAAACAAGTTAAAAAAAAAACGTTGTTTATGTAATTTGTTACGAGGGAGCCTTCGCAAAACAGATATCGTATGGAAATTTATACATAATATACCTAATAGCACCCTTTAAAAGAAATTAAACACTTGGTAGGTAACGGATTACCCCTTCCGATACACGGCGATGACAAGTTTACTATTATAAACAATTAACTGTGAGAGCCCAATAAATTGTCAACATATGATAGTGTGTAATTCCCTAATGGGTTAACTAAACATTAAGTTCTTAACGGATTAATACGCAGTCACTATCCCACTTTAAAATCGCATTATAACTTTGTTAAAATCTGTTAGTTATATTTTGAATTATTTCCCGCTAGATTGGCAATTTTTCCCACTGTGCGCTGCTATTTCGCACACTTGCATTTTCGTGGATGGTCGTAATGGACATATTTTCATGAAATGAGCCAAGGAATACGCTGGTAAAATTCGGCTGGTCGTGACTGAATCACCCTGTATATTAAGTAAAACCCATCGACTTATAACAAATTGATATTTTTATTACCGTCTCACAAATTTATTATTATAAAAAATCCCAATACAAACAATTTACATCAATTTAATCAATTGGTCGTAAATTTGTTATCAAAAGTGGCTGAATGCGGTGATACGATAGTATTCGATGACCAGTTTTTAGTTTGATATGAAGCAAAAAAGGAATTAAACAACTCTTTCTTTATGTAATATGCAAAAAATGTTAATGCGTTCTTTTTGTTTTGTATTATTTTTCCTTTTTTTTATTGAAATGAAAAGAAAACTAATTAAAACTGGCATTGAAGCTTGAAACATAAGTAGACTTGGGTGGTCGCATGTCTTTTGAGTTTAAGTTTCTGTATATTTTTTTTTCTCCTTTTTTTAAATTTTAGAATGTCGCTAAAATAGAAGGTCGGTTGGTTGGTTTGTCTGCCTCCTGCCTGCCTAATAAAAACTTTACGCATCACAGGTCCAGTCACTGTCTGCTCTGGCAAGACATCTTCTTTCGCATTAACTATTCTTTTATTTTATTTACGCTGATAATTTAAGTTGAAAACGCACTCAATTGTAGATGATTTTAATTAAAAGTGAAATTAACTTTTAGTTGCGCGGTTTTTAATATCTTCTTGTTTTCTTTTAAAGAAAAAACATTAATATTTATTATCAATTTTTTATACTTTTACTTAAATTTTCATTGTGGCATATTAACCTTAAGACTTGCAAGTCTATCTTTGGGAAATTTTTGAAAATGTTTAGAGTACTAAAAGAATTTTTATTTCAACAATTTAAATTTCTTAAGAATCCTCTAAAAAAAATCCCATAATAGCCGCAAAAAATAATTGAAAATTTGTTGGCTATAATATATTTTATATTGTTATTTTCTTTGTTTTTTTCTGTTTTTGTGGTTACTTATTTTAAGCATTCAACCAATTGGAAATTTTACACTGGTGCCTCGTTATATCACGTTTTAAGACACTATTTTTGCACAAAATTGTCAACTTATATTTAATTGAACTGATTAGTAGTGGTTTTTATTTTTAAGTTAATAGCGATAATCACTCTTGACAGAAAAATTTTAAGGTAATTTCCTACAAAAAAATTTTTCTCCGATTTTTCCACTTAAGAGTGAACCACTTTTTGAACTAGTTTCTCTAACCTCAAATTATCATACATAATTAAAACCACAATAAAATTAAGCAACACGGCTTTTAGTAAAAATATAATTTATCATACCAGTTGCATTTTAAAATTCGTATAAAAAGTCTGAAAAAATCACAAAATAATTATTTGTCGCTCTGATCAGCTGTTTTTTGCGCTGACACGCATACCAAAAATTTTTAAAATCGGTTGAACCGTTTTTGAGATATTGCTACATATTTGTAAATTGAAAATTGTACAAATTACAAAATTACTTTCGTATAAATAACTTGAGACGAATACCCTGTTCTCACTTACAGCTAAAAACCATTTTTAGCAACATTTTTCGTTTTATGCTTAAAAACCATTTTTATGACTCGTTTTACCATACATTTTTTTGTTGTAATATGTCAAAATAAAAATGTTTTTAGCTAGTTTTAAAATTAAAACGATTTAAAACGAGCGGAATTCCAGGGGTTGAATTGAGTATTTTTGAATGTTCAGCGTTTTTAAAGCATTTTATTAATATTGGCAACATTGTTTATTACTAAAATGTAAATAATACAAAAAAAAAATCGTGCTATTTTTATCTTAAAACAATTCTTGAACATTATAAACAGTTATATGTATAATTAATGAATATAATTTTCATATTTTAATATATATTCGATTAGAGTTTTATTCTAGTTCGAGGCCCAAAAATATTTCTATTTATGATATTGTCATAATAGAATATTTTTAATTTATTGCTTTAAAAAAGTTACTATCTCATAGTATGTCTGTACTGATCAGTTTCATCCCCACTAAAGGAATCTTCAGCAGACTTTAGAGAATCATCGTTGGTCAATCAAACCAGACATAATATTTGATATATTTCCCAAGTTATATGAGAAGTACTATTATGAAGGTCCGAAATCTGTTTTCCAACAAAAATAACTCTTTTAAAGCAAAAATTGTATATATTAAATCACCGTCGGTAACTATTAATATATGTGTTGCTGTTATTTTAACACCCTGTGGACTCACTTCGTCAAAGACGAATTGGTTAAAATATAAAAAGTACATTAGTAGCCACATCCACATTAATCCATCTTTGGAATGTGAGGGGGATATAGGTAAATGTGTCCAGGACTTTACGTCCATTCTGAGATCAGCAGCAGAGCACTCTTCGTCTTCCGTTAATGTTGCTTCCTCTAATCGCAATTTTTATGTTTCTAACTCTGAAATCGAGCAACTACTGGCCATCAAAAGAAGGCTAAGAAGAGAATGGCAAAACAGTAGATCCCCTGCTGCAAAGCAGAGGCTGTCTGAAGCTACTAGAAACCTTAGAAAAGCCCTTCATTTGGAAGAGGATCGCATAAATAGCGTATATGTAGAAAGTTTATCGCATAAAAGTTCAGGGAACTATTCACTTTGGAAAGCTACTAAAATTAAAGCACCGGTAGAGGGCGAACCACCACTAAGAAAGCAATGTGGCAATTGGGCACGCAGTGAAGAGGAGAAAGCATACTCATTTGCTGAACATTTAAGAACTGTATTTGAGCCAAACTTGGCAGAAAATAATTTTACACTCCCAGATCCGCCTCTGCATTTGGATCACAACTTAGGTAATACATGGTTTTACGCTCAAGATGTTGAGACAATTATACGTACGCAGCTCAGCCCAAAGAAAGCGCCTGGGTATGACTTAGTCACACCAAACATGATAAAAAACCTACCATTTATAGCGGTTGAAGTTCTAACAAAAATATTTAATGCGATCTTGCAAATAGGTTACTTTCCGGACATATGGAAAATTTCTCAAATCAAAATGATTCCCAAGCCTGGAAAAGATTTAACTTTAACTTCGTCATACAGACCTATAAGTTTACTTCCGTGCCTATCAAAGCTGTTTGAGAAGGTTTTTCTTCAAAAGATTCTTCCAATTATCGAAAGTTCAAACAGTATTCCAGCTCATCAGTTCGGCTTTCGTGAAAAGCATGGAACCATAGAGCAAGTGAACCGCATAACTTGCGAGATTAGGAAAGCTTTTGAAGAAAAAAAATATTGTTCTGCCGTTTTTCTGGATGTCGCTCAGGCTTTCGATAAAGTATGGCACGAGGGTCTTTTATATAAAATAAAATATCACCTACCAACTATTACACACAAACTTTTAGAGTCTTACCTTCTTAATCGCTACTTCAGGGTGAAATATCAAGAAACTACAACTTCTGATTATAAAATGAATGCAGGTGTTCCTCAAGGAAGTGTTCTCGGCCCTGTTCTTTATCTCATATTTACGTCAGACTTGCCGCTATCTGAACATATTACAACATCAACATTTGCGGATGACACTGCTTTAATAAGCACTCACTCAGACCCATATGTTGCCTCCTTGAGACTTAACAACCATCTTACAGCTGTGGAGACGTGGTTCAAGAACTGGCGGATTAAAGTAAATGAACTTAAGAGCAAGCACGTTACGTTTACACTTAGAATGGGGTCTTGTTCCCCTGTCTCATTAAATGGTGTAATTATCCCACAGTCTGAGAGTGTTACATACCTTGGTATTCACTTGGACAGACGTCTTACATGGCGAAAACACTTAGAAGCCAAGAGGCTTCATATGAAGCTAAAAGCCTGCCAACTACATTGGCTAATTAATAAGCAATCAAAGTTAAGCCTTGACTCTAAAGTCATCCTGTATAATTGTATTATAAAACCAATATGGACTTATGGTATCCAACTGTGGGGTACAGCCAGTATGTCTAATATTGAGCTTATACAGAGGGCACAATCCAAAATTTTGAGGATCATTACGGGAGCTCCCTGGTACGTCAGAAATATCAACATTCACCAGGACTTAAATATTCCGTTTGTAAGAGAAGAGTTTGTGGACATAAGAACGAAATACGTTGAAAAGCTCAGGAACCACCCAAATACATTGGCGAGAGCCCTTACTCGAACCCAAACGCACACCAGACTGCAACGTGCTGACTTACCGCCCATTTAATTTAGAGGCCCGTTCTTCAAAATGGCTCCTAGGGAGTAACTAGTATTTAAGTTAGTTTTGTAAGATTTATACACTTATTGTTAGGCCAAGAATAGGCAGATTCAATAATCCAGATAATAAAGTATTTAACAAAAAAAAAAAATTTTACAATAACAACAGTTCCTAACCAAACAATAGTGTTGGTAGGATAAGTCGTACTAAACTTTGTGTTAAATGTTGTTTTTTTATTTTTAGTACCAAAAGGTACATAAAAATAAAATGTATTTATTCGGCCTTTATATATGTATATATATTCGATTAGAGTTTTATTCTAGTTCGAGGCCCAAAATAAAATAACAGCAACACATATATTAATAGTTACCGACGGTGATTTAATATATACAATTTTTGCTTTAAAAGAGTTATTTTTGTTGGAAAACAGATTTCGGACCTTCATAATAGTACTTCTCATATAACTTGGGAAATATATCAAATATTATGTCTGGTTTGATGTTTGATTGACCAACGATGATTCTCTAAAGTCTGCTGAAGATTCCTTTAGTGGGGATGAAACTGATCAGTACAGTGGGGATGAAACTGATCATACTATGAGATAGTAACTTTTTTAAAGCAATAAATTAAAAATACTCTATTATGACAATATCATAAATAGAAATATTTTTGGGCCTCGAACTAGAATAAAACTCTAATCGAATATATATACATATATAAAGGCCGAATAAATACATTTTATTTTTATGTACCTTTTGGTACTAAAAATAAAAAAACAACACTTTCATATTTTAATTTCGTTTGTTGTTGAAATGTGTACATTTTTATCAGCTGATAATGCAAATGTCAAAATAAAAACATAAAAACCAAAATAAAACGAGTGAAATTACGTGTGAACACTTTTTTTTAATTAAAACAAATGTCGTTTAAAACCGTTTTTAGATGCTCGTAAGAACAGGGTAGAACTTTCATTTAAACTTAATTTGAACCAAATCCGATAATTTATGGGTTAAATTTATCGGCTTTATTTCGAATTAAGTTTTATTGATCAAATTTATTCGAGCGAGGTCTTCCCGACCTTCCAAGAATTAAAAAAAAAACTCAAATATTTTTGATGCCAAAAAAAAATTTTTGGTGAAACGATCTAGTATTTTTACGTCTTAAAGCACGATAAACCAAATGAACTATACTCCTGAAGTTCGGAAAGATGTCTTGTTGTTACAGGCAGGTTAAGTTAGTAAATTGGCAAAATCAGACCATGGGGGTAAACGATCTGATATATGTGGCATCAATATAAAGTACCTATACGTCAAAATTACTTAAAATGGGTCTTTTGGCTCCTTGATTAACCCTTAAAAATTGAATTGAGGCCAAAAAGCTCAGGTAGGTCCATCATAAATTTTGCTGCCTATATTGTGTATTAATTAGAAAGAAACCAGGTATATTCACTTTGCGGGCATTCCTTGGAAGAGAACAAGAAAACCCAACGGTACAATTAAATTCTACTACCGGAACCAAAATCAGGAGGTCCCAAGGCATTAATATAAGGTCTAGTTTCTAGATCAGAACCTTTGTTTTATATTTTGTGGGACTTTTAAATCTTTGTCTATCTAGGCCTAGGTATATGGATATAAAGAATCTGTACGATGTATAAGCCATTTACACTTAAACAAAAAAACAGAATACAGAAAAAAATCACGCTCTTTTAACAGGTCAAGTTATTTTAACAAAGTTAACAATGAAAGCCAACATATGCATGAAAAAGGATTGAAGTGTGTTTTTCAGCTCATTTTACTTTCATACGTATGTATTTCTAAAAATCTCAAACAGAAATATAAACTTAATTGGTTACGCCTTGACTTTTAAATAAATATTATTGCAGGCAATTTCCAAAAGGTTCAGGTACATTCAGATAATCGGTCGTTTGTTCAATTTATACGTTAATAATAATATTAAGTACATTTTTATGTTTCTTATGCTACATATGGTAGAGATTAGGTGCCAACGATAGTACCGACTGCCAAGGTTAAAATATAATTTGCAATAATTTCATACAATATCATAAATAATATTCACATGTTATTTAAACCTTGAACTTTGATTACTTTTTTATGTTTCTTTGATCTTACAAAGAAACCTTTTTTGTAAGCCCACGCACGTATTTGCAGTGGTTGAAAGAGAAATACATGTTGCAGGATATACAAGTAAAAATCTAGATGAAGAAGAGTTGAACTGGATAAGAAACAATTTGGAAATTTTGAACAATCAGCAATGTTACAGATTTTAAAGGCACTTATTAAAACTGTAGAGCAAATCAAATGGTGTCATATCTTGCTATTAAAAAATACCATCTCTGCAAAAAAACAACATTGTGTGTTTTTAAAACTAAAAATTATTTAAAATTTTCAACCGCCGATTATGGATCAGAACACAAACCTCTGAAGCCAATTGATCTTTTACGAATATTAACCTCAGTATGGGAAATACTTTGTTATTTTGTGTGTTAGGGATCAAAGTACCGGTCAAGGACTCCATAAGGTCTATATATTTATCCTTGATTTACTTTAAGACATTCTAAAGTGACCGTTCGTATGAAGAAAGCACTCTGCTATTCTAAGTTGTTTTTCAGAATGTTTTTTTCTGATGAAGGATTTTTCATGTCAAAAGTCTATGAATATTATTTCAGGAGATCAAAAAACTAGCAAAGTACACTATTTAAATAGCATGAAAATGTTTTAATGCTTGTGTCAAATTTTTAAAGTGGCGCAGGACGCTAACTCAGTTTCATTTAAAAAAAGGAAATAGGAATTACTGTTTTCATATTCATAGAAACAAAAAGGTTTGTAGCTTGAATAATAACTACCAATAATAATATACAATTCACCTGCTGAGGAATAAAAAATATTTCACAAGATAGTGAATAAAAAGTAACATAATTATTTTTTCATTTTTTTTTTCATTAAAAAAAAATTTTTTCATCAACAACTTTTTGTAATCAATTTATTTTTGCAAGAAATTTACTTTTTCATCAAAAAATATTTTTTTCCCTTAAATAACTTTTTTATCAAGTCTGAAGTTCTTCTGACATAAAACTGTTTAATTTGCTAAACAAAAGCACAAAAAGAAGGTCAGAGTTTTAAGTCTGGATGTGCCAAATCTTTTATGTCCACCAATATGTAAAAAGCTCTTTTGCACTTATACTCTAGTTGTGAGTATAAAAATGTAAAAAATGGAGACTTTTATAGTTTGTATAGTTCTTCGAGGTGGAACTTTTTCCCCTAGTCCATTTTTATTCATTTACCAAGTATACAGCTCTTTTGGATTGGACTGCATTTTGTTTTCCACATGCATACAGACGGATGGTTATCCCTAGAATGTCTTTAAAGCTATAACAAATTGTTAATGTATATACTTCAAAGGGTCCTCGAACGATATTTCAATGCATTTTGAATGGAATGAATAAACAAAGTTTCTTTGGCAGTTTAAGAAGTTTAAGAACAGCCAAATATTATCAGGATTTTATGTTTTTGACCAAGAATTAATAATTTTAAAACATTTTTTACCCCTCAGCATTGAAATTTTCTAAAAAGTACTTTTCTGAGAATGATTTTTTGCTGGATGATCCTACATTAGTAGTTTCTAGAACCATTATTCCTGGACATTAGAAAAAGTACCAAGGTTAAATTGTTTTCTACTTTAAAATCTGAATTAAAATCTGAAAAGATAATTTTTTTAGAATGTTTTTTGGGCTGGAGGTGAGTAAGCCTCCTATATTTCAAGTTTCTATGACCATTATTTCACGAGTTAGAAAAATTAACAAATTTTACTTCTTTACCCTGTTTGCTTCCTTAGAATCGGAATTTACAAGAAGTAAATTTTTTGGAATATTTTGAAATCTTATTTGTACACTCAAAATAATAACTCTGTTAAAAACTCTGTAAAATGACTGTAATCTCAATTCGACAGATATTTGACAAAGTTATCTGTCGAAATACAGATTTTAATAATATACTTTGTATTTTCTTGTAACCGAAAAACAAAATTTTATCTGTAATTTTACTTTTTACTTTGTAATCTCTATTTTACAGATAATAGACAGAGTTTTTTGTTAAAATACAGATTTTATAAAATACTTATGTTTTTTCTCGTAACCAAAATACAAAATTTCAACTTTAGTTTTATTTATTGCTCTGTAATAATAAACCCTGGTAAATTTTACGAGGATGTCGTGTAAAATTGGAGGTACTCGTAAAAAACTTTCACAAAAATAAAAAAAGTAAATTTACAATTTGGAAGCATTAAAACGGGCAAATTTACTCGATGACATTTTTCAATTGTCAACACCAGATTGGCTATTTGACCAGAAATCAAATAGTAAATAAAATAGTCAAATTCTGGTCGCTTTTATCAATATTTTACAGATAATTCTGTAAATTTACAGTTTTTTTATCGAAATCATTTTACAGAGTTTTCTTCGTCAAATAACAAAAAATCTTGCTGGTTGGAAATCTATGGTATTTTCTGCTGGCTCAGCAGAGTATCTCTGTAATTTAACATAGTGATTATTTTGAGTGTAGATTCGTAGACTTTCAAATTTTACGTTTTTTTCACTAAAATTGGGCTACACTCAAAAAAAAAAAATGGTAAAACGCCTGGTAAAATGCCTTGTAATCCCGTTCTACCATTATTTAACAATTTTCCTTGTTTTTTAACAAAAAATCTTGTACCCTGCAAACAATAGGGCGATATATCGCCGAAAAGATATTGCGGCGATACGAAAATTTATCATTTCAATAAAAAATCAAAGTACTATTTTTATTATATCGCCGTTTTCTCATACGGACGATATTATGGCGATAAACAAAAAAAAATATTGAAAATTTTTATTTCTTTGTCAATTTAAAATAAAATAATTTATCAAGAACAACAAGAAATCTTTGAAGAATATAAATTTGGCCGAAAAACACAAATGTGCGTTCAAAGATAAAATAAAAAATTCAACGAATGTTGCGGATATATTTTTCAGGTGAATGCAAATGTTTTTAGTCCTGTTAACATGACCAAAATATGAATGAAAAAAATAATGTCTATTTTCAGCTTCAGGGAAACGATATAGCTGTATCGCCGGTTTATCATTTTGGCGATATTCCGGCGATACATATAAATCTATTATTTTTCGTTTATACGATTATCTTGCGATATTGCCCTTTTATCGCCAATCGAATCGTTTTCGTATCGCCGGTATGTATTGCCGTCGGGTAACAGTTTCTCCCGAAAGGTGTATCGCCGGCGATACGAATTCGATAATTGCCGCAATAACATTTATCGTATCGGCAATACAACCGGCGAATCGATGTCCTATCGTTTTGTTTGCAGGGTGCAAACAATAGGGCGATATATCGCCGAAAAGATATTGCGGCGATACGAAAATTTATCATTTCAATAAAAAATCAAAGTACTATTTTTATTATATCGCCGTTTTCTCATACGGACGATATTATGGCGATAAACAAAAAAAAATATTGAAAATTTTTATTTCTTTGTCAATTTAAAATAAAATAATTTATCAAGCACAACAAGAAATCTTTGAAGAATATAAATTTGGCCGAAAAACACAAATGTGCGTTCAAAGATAAAATAAAAAATTCAATGAATGTTGCGGATATATTTTTCAGGTGAATGCAAATGTTTTTAGTCCTGTTAACATGACCAACATATGAATGAAAAAAATAATGTATATTTTCAGCTTCAGGGAAACGATATAGCTGTATCGCCGGTTTATCATTTTGGCGATATTCCGGCGATACATACAAATCTATTATTTTTCGTTTATACGATTATCTTGCGATATTGCCCTTTTATCGCCAAGACGAATCGTTTTCGTATCGCCGGTATGTATTGCCGTCGGGTAACAGTTTCTCCCGAAAGGTGTATCGCCGGCGATACGAATTCGATAATTGCCGCAATGACATTTATCGTATCGGCAATACAACCGGCAAATCGATGTCGTATCGTTTTGTTTGCAGGGTACTTTGCTCAAACGAGAACTACAGTTTTATTGGTAATTTTACAAATTTATTTTCGTAATTGTATTCTACCATTTTGAAAAGTTATTTTACAAAAAAAAACTGTAATTTTACTACAAAGTTTTTATTACGAGGATTCTAGTTGATTTACAAAAAAAAATTGTTATTTTAAAAAAATTATGTTATACGAGGATTTATGTTGTTTAACAAAAAAAAAAAAATTTAATATTTTTTGTACGTATTTGAGAACATAAACTACCCAGCAAAATATTCCGTTCCTACACTCAAAATAATAACTCTGTTAAATTACAGAAAAACTCTGCAAATTTAACAGAGTACACCATACTTTTCCTGCTAAAAACATTTCTTGGAAATTTTACTAAAAAACTCTGTAAAATGATTTTGACAGAAAAAAACTGTTAATTTACAGAGTTTATAGTAAAATATTGGTTAAATATTTTTTTACAGAGAAAACTCTGTAATTTTACTATAAAACTCTGTAAAATGATTTGGACAAAAAAACTGTTAATTTACAGAGTTTCTAGTAAAATATTGGTTAAATAAACCACCATTTAGCAAAGAAAACTATGTAAATTTACATATATTTGTAAAATTCATTCGAATCAAAAAAAAAAATTACAGAAAAAACTGTAAATTTATAGAGTTTAGTTAAATGCATGTTATTTTTTAAAATTTTTTTAAGATTTCTGAAAAAAATTTTTGATAACTTTTTTTGTTACTTCTTCAACTTTTTCTCAAAAAAAAAAAAAAATATTCAGATAAAATTTTGATGTTTGGTAACAAAAACAAAAACTACTCAAAACAGAAAACTTTTTTGGTTAAAAAAAAAAAAACGAAGTATTTTGCTTAGATCTGTATTTTAGCAGAAAACTTTGTTAATTATCTGTAAAATTAAGATTACAAAGTAAAAAGTAATATAACAGAGGAAACTTTGTTTTTTTGTCACAACAAAATACAAAGTATTTTCTTTAAATCTGTATTTTAACAGAAAACTCTGTCAAATATCTGTTGAATTGAGATTACAGTCATTTTACAGAGTATTTTACAGAGTTATTATTTGGACTGTAGATTTAACTTCCGTGAAAGTAAAACGAATGCACTTTTTTTCTCTTTAATTTTAAAATTTTAGTTATTCGATTTTAACTTTGAATGGGAAACAACAGAACACCAAATTGAATTTCACGTGATTCGGAAAATGTGAATTGAAAAGTTATGAAAGACAGAACAGAGGCCTTTGATAAGTGTGTATGATATTTTTTTTTTTAAGTTAATTTATCAAAAATCCGGCCACATTTTTTTTTCTATTTTTTTTTAGATGTTTGTCTATCCACACAAAACAAATTTATTAGGGAATTTTTTGTATTTTTCGAGAAAATCGCATTTGAATATTGAATTTTATAAAAATTCTTTAATTCTCTTGTTCCAACACCGCGTATGAGTAACGAAAATTTGTTGGTTTCACAAATATTTGTTACTCATACGCGGTGTTCATACAATAAAATTCAAAAGAATTACAGAGTTTTAATGAAATCCAATGTTCAAATGCGATTTTCTAAAAAAAAATCGAAAAATTCCACCATAAATTTATTTGTGTGGATAGACAAAAATCTAAACTTGTTAAAAAAATAAAGCCGGATTTTTGATAAAAAACTTTTTAAAAATTTTAGAACAGGTACTGAAAAATTTTCAAAATGGAAATTTTTAATCGATAGCCCATAAAAATATACAAGAATGTAAATTTTTGAAATTGTGAAGCATTCCATTATGATTTAATAAATATTATTTGACCGTTTTTCGAATATTTAACCACGCCTTCTTTGTCCAGTTTTTCAAAAATTTAAAAACCAAAAACGAAATTTTCTTATTTACATTTAGAGCCATCCATACCACCTATTCAGATATTCATGGCACAGATATTTTTCTGTAGCAGGATATTTGGTGTAGATTGAATTTGTTTTCCGAAATAAGCTTACTGATCTCCCTATAATTCAATAAGTGTTCAGTAAATAAAAATAAAATTAACCAGAAATTGTTATTATTAATTTTAAAAACTCATTATCACTTATCTTATAATTTTACATTCCCTTGTTAGATGACCATAAATAATTTATTAAATGTATGTAGGCGTCTGTCTCCTCAAGTACTTATAATCCAAAAATTATGTTTATTATACTGTTTAAATCTTCAAAACAAAAAACATGTTAATAATTACAAAACAATATTTTTTTATGTTTTAACTTCCATTATAACAAAAAAAAAAATCACCCAAAAATTGCTGATTTCCTTTTAACAAATTGAGTTTTATTGTTATTTTATGTTTGTACAAAACTGATTTGTCATTACATTAAATGACTGTTGATCAGATAATAAAATTTTATAATCATTATTATTTTCGTTTATAATAAAAAATGTACCAAATATATGAAACATTTTGTAAACAAAACAAGTTATAAAGTTAAATTCGGTCTTTTCGAATGTAGAGATACCCTTTACACAGGGAAAAAGATTATTGCAAAAAACTTTATTTGAAAATCAAAATGTAAAAAAATGTGTTTTACACATTTTGAAAAAAAAAAATTTAAAAAAAAAATGTTGGGGTAAAAAATTTGTTTGCACTTATTTAAATACATTTCGGTATCCAATTCTGTTTTAATATGTATGTCCACCAGCAGAGGGGGCCCCTATAGGTTAGTTGGTAGCGTGATAGCCTTTGAAAGTGGAGGTCGTGGGTTCGATCCCCACCAGAACTCTTTGCTTTTACGCTACAGCGAGACGACGGTCATTGTTACCAGTTCTCGTTTAGGTTGAATTTATTAAAAATGTAAAAAATTAAATAAAAATACTTGATCAAAAAGCTATTATTATTATATGTCCACCAACAGCCGCATGTTGTATTTTTAGGTTCTGTGAGCTATGTGGTTAATGTTACAACATTTTCGAAGTGTTGCCTACATATTCGTTCATAACTTCTGAACCACTGAACCGATATGAAATGCAATACCAAACTTTTCGTAGCAACAACAAGCAAACATGTTAAGTTACAGTCATATCTGTGTAATATTTTGGGCGTGATCGCTATTTTAACAGATAGACAAATGGACATAGTTAGAATGTCTTAGAAACGATCATTGTTAAATAATAAATATACTTTATAGGGTCCAGACCCATATTTCCAGGTGTTACAAACGGAATGACAAACTTATATATACCCTCTATCACTAACAATAAGTGTAGGGTATAAAAACATTATTAAAAGTCTATAATAGAAAAAACACATGTTACACCGCATTATGTTTTTTTTTTTCAAAAATTTTAAGTCAATTTTTAAAAGATTGTTTTTTTTTCGTTAAGTTGTTTTAAAGTATGTTAATGTATGTCTACATAGATTTAATAAAAAAATCTGTGTTTCATTGCCTAGATTAACTTTCATTTTATTAAGAATTTTAAGCAGATTAAATTTGAGAGATGGAAAAAACTATACAAGAATTAAAATAAATATACACTTATAAATACATATCGTTAACCTCATCTGATGTTAAACATGATGGAAAATTAAGTAGCACCAGATATTTTTGAAAACGATATGCCGTACAGATTACTGCACTAAATCTAAATAACTAACCTGAAATTTAGTTCACGTCGTTATTTTTTTGATCAATAATTTGGAAGATATGGGCGTTTAAAAATCGTTTTTTTTTTGGCAATATTGCACTTAAAAACGTATGCCGATAAAATCTACTAAAAAAGGAAGTTGTTTTGACTACAATTTGTTGTAGAAAGGCGTTCACTACATATTACGGTAAAAAACAACTGAAAATGTTGTCGTTTTTAACAATTTTTTATGTAAACCACTACAAAAACGGTAAAAACAACTTATGTCAAAAATACTACTACTAATACAGTAAAAACAACTGTTTATATACAGTTGTTTTTTTTTTTTTAATTTTAAAATGTTTAAATGATTGATATTTATTTATTTAAAAAGTAATACATTTTAGTTGGTTGTATTGAATTTTGACATTAAATGACAATTATTTGGTATATTTATCTAAAAATATAGAAGAAAAAAATTATATTACTAAAATGTTAAACAAAAGAAATTGATTTGATTTGCATTTACCTTTGTTTTTTAAAAGTTTAAAAATTTAAAAGTTTAAAAATTTAAACTTTGTAAAAAAAACGAAATGATTTATAAAAAATAGAATTATTTTGCAATATTTCAAAAAATTATGTACCTGACCTGTTATAAACAATTCAAAGAAAATATTGTTAGTATTAAATTTAATAAATTGTGATTAAATTTATTTTAATATTTTTTATTTAGTATAAATAATTCCTTACGCATCCCGACAGACCAACTCGTTAGACACATTTGAGGCATTCCACACCAAATGTCCCGCTACAGAAAAACATGTGTCCCGTAAATTTCTGAATAGGTTGTTTGGATAGCCCTATATGGAACTAAGAAAATTGCGTTTTTCGTTTTTCTAATTTTCCAAAAACTGGGCTTAGAAGGCATGGTCAAATATTGGAAAAATGTTCAAATTTGTGGCGAGTTGCCTTGATTAAACATTTATCACATTAAAACGGAATGCACCACAATCTTAAAAATTTACATTCTTATATAGTTTTGTGTGGGCTATCGAATAAAATTTTTTTCTTTGGAACATTTTCAGAACCCGTTCTGAAATTTTCCATTTTTTAAAAAAGTTAATTTATCAAAAATCCGGCCACTTTTTTTCTTTTTTTTAATTTTTTTTTTTAAGTTTAGATGTTTGTCCATCCATACAAAAAAAAATCAGAAATGTATTTTTCGTTTTTTTTTCGAGAAAATCGCATTTGAATTTTAAATTTCATAAAAATTTTGTAATTTGCTTGTATTTTCTTGTTTTAACGTTGCGAATGAGTAATGTTAATTGCATGAATATTACTCCTTCGCAACGTTAATACAAGAAAATAGAAGCAAATTACAAAATTGTTATGAAATTTAAAATTCAAATGCGATTTCCTCGAAAAAAACAAAAAATGTTTTTCTAATTTTTTTTGTGTGGATGGACAAACATTTAAACTTAAAAAAAAAAAGAAATAAAAAAAGAAAAAAAGTGGACGGATTTTTGATAAATTGACTTTTTTAAAAAATGGAAACTTTCAGAACTGGTTCTGAAAATTTTTCAAGGAAAAAATTTTTATTCGATAGCCCATACAAAACTATATAAGAATGTAAATTTTTATGATTGTGGTGCATTCCCTTTTAATGTGATAAATATTTAATCAAGGCAACTCGCCACAAATTTGACCATTTTTCCAATATTTGACCACGCCTCCTAAGCCCAGTTTTTGAAAAATTGAAAAACCAAAACCGCAATTTTCTAAGTTACATATAGGGCTATCCATACAAGCTATTCAGAAGTTTACGGTATACGTGTTTTTTTTCGCTGGACATTTGGTGTGGAATGCCTCATTTATGAAAAAAAAAAATTGATGAGAAAAAAATTTTTATGAACAAAAAATTTTATAAAAAAACATTTAATGTAATAAAAAGTTTGATGAAAAAAAATTTATAAATAAAAAAAAATTAACGAACAAAAAAAGTTTTAATGAAAAAAATTTTGTGACAAAAAAAAAATTTAATGAAAAAAAATTTGATAAAAAAAAAATTGATGAAAAAAAGAATTAATGAAAAAAAAAATGATGAAAAAAATTTTTATGAAAAAAAAAATATTTTATGTATACACAAAATTATAATTAAATTATAATTAAAAATGTGATATAAAAAAAAATGACGAAAAAATTAAAAAAAAAAAATTGATGAAAAAAAAAATTAGATGAAAAAATAATTTGATGAAAAAAAAAAATTATGAAAAAAACAAGTAGGAAAAGTTAAATTCGACTTGGCCGAATCTATAAATACCCTCCAAAATGCCATTTTTAAGTGATAGTAAATTTTCTAACGTGAAAAAAATATTAATAATTTTGATTAGAAATATTTTATTTTGTATAAAAAAACTTTTTTTTTCGAATTTTAAAAAAAAAAAAAATTACTAAACTTTTTGAGTGTAAAATTTTTTTTGAGTGTAAAACTTTTTTCGACTGTATTTTTTAACAAAACTACGTTGTCAAATATTTTGGTGACTTACTAATGTTTTTAAAACATGTTTAACGGGTTTTCAACACGTCAAATTAAGTTGAAACTAATCTGAAATTCACGGTTTTGCTAATAACTTTTGAACCCCTGAACCGATCTGGCTGAAAAAATTCAATACGAACCAAGCCAGGGGAACGACAAATATATATTTTGAGCCTAAGCATCCTCAGAATTGCCTTTCGAAAGTTAGCGTGTTTTTTATTTCGTAAATTCACGAAAACCCCTTTCCGAAATTCAGTATTTTGCTCATAACTTTTAAACCACTGGACTTATTTGGCTGGATTGCAACACTAACCTGACCAGATAAATGTCCAACATAAATGCCAAACTTCAGGAGCTTCTGTAAAGTCTTTCAAAAGTTAGCGTGTTTTCAACAGACAGACAGAAGGACGGACAGACGGACGGACAGACGGACGGACAGACGGACGGACAGACGGACGGACAGACGGATGTACGGGCATCGCTAGATCGTCTTAAAATCGATCGAGGATCATGAATATATATAATTTATGGGGTCCTAGACCAATATTTCGAGGTGTTACAAACGGAATGACAAACTTATATAAACACTCTATCACTCATCTCACAGGATTTGGCAACCCTGCACTGAAACGTCAAACAACAAACTATTTTTTTGCGCTCTGTAAATTTATTTATATTTTCATTTTATTTTTTATTTAAACAATAACAAAGTGCCTAATATACAAATTAATTTTAAATTGTGCTATAATAGTGATTATTAATAAATAACTAATAATAATAAACATCACAAAAGATATAATATTTTCACAACAACTACAGTGCTTTCTAACCTAACATTTTATGAATGCACAAAAAAGAAATTTGCAGCAGACGTCGCCTGATATTTCTTCGGACAATATATCAAAGAAACACACTGCAATCAACATGATGGTGCCAACTTCCGTGGATCCAGCTAATCCTGCCGTCAGTAGTAATGTCTCTGTGGCTGGCCGAAGTGACATTGCTATTCCATCCGTAGTGCCGCCTTCTGCTGCTGATTGTTTTTCTTGGGCTGTTTTTGACCAAAAACTTAATAATGCGCTGGACGCAAAGCTGGAAAGTGTAGTAAAGAAGGATGATTTAGCTTACATTTCTACAGAGATACAGCAACTACGTAGTGATAACACCCGCTTACAGAATGAACTGCAAATAATGAAAAACAGACTGGAACAAGTGGATAAGGCAAGCAGGCGAAACAATATTGTTGTAAGTGGCCTCGTAAGCGAAACTGTGCCTAAGGCTCTTGATGAATTCAACAAATTGTGCAAGACCACACTTAAAGCTAACGTGAACGTCACTGAGGCCCACAAAATTGCTGGGGGAAAATCTTTTTTGCTAACGCTCAATTCTGCCATGGAAGTAAATGCAATTATTGCTGGTAGACGTTTTCTTGCTGGTACAAATATCTTTATTGATAAAGATTACACAGCTGATGTACGCAACAAAAGATATTACTTAAGACAGATTGGTAATAACGCAAAAAATATAAACAAACATTTGAAAGTCCGATATGGTGACCTACGCATCTTTATAGATGACAAACCTTTTTATTATGCAGATGAAAAGATCATTGCAAATAATAACGCAGATGCTGACTTTTTACGCGATTTGATGTCTAAAGCTAATTTCGTATGCAACATTGAAGCAAAAAAACCGCAAAATATCAACTCTGTGCCAACCGCTGCTACTTCAAATGTCGTGCCTGCAACTGCTGCCGCTGTCCCTATCGCTGCTGCTACAAGTTCAACAACCATCAACTAGCAATCAGAAGTGTGTCGATTGGTATCGTATAATGTTGCAAACCTTAATAGTAAACTTAAATTTGGAAATTTCTTTACATACATTAACAAATTTGATATTTTTTTTCTTTTCGAGACGCATGTTCTCGCTGATAACAGAATACATTTTTCAAGTTTTTTCAAAAATTATGTTCTTTACTGGGTGGACGCCACTAAAAACCACTCATCGGGTCGCGCCATTGGCGGTGGTTTGTATGGTTTTAAAAAAACCATACAAAAGAAATACTTTTTAAAATTTTGTGAGTTTCCCAATGGTGTTACTCTATCTGCTAAATTTAATGATGTTTGTTTCCACTTCATTCCAAGATATATTAATTGCACTAGCTGGTCTAGTGACTTTGATAAATTTGAAGATTTTATTTACAGTTTTAATGGCTCATCATTCTGTATTGTTGGCGATCTGAACGCTAGGGTGTCTGATGCTCAAATTCTTGATGAGACCATGTTGATTGATACGCCTTTGATCTCCCATTGTCGTATATCCAAGGATAAAATTTTAGATAGTAAAGGGAAGAAATTGTTGGCGCTTGTGGAGAATGTGGGTGGTATTATTGTTAATGGCCGGATGGCAGGTGATGTTAAAGGGGAATATACTTTTTGTGGGGTTATGGGAAGTTCAATAATTGATTATTGTATTTGTTCACTGGATGTTTTGAAATTGCTATTTGACTTCCATATCCCTAGTAAACCTTTTTCTGACCACATGCCATGTACAGTTTCACTGTGTTCTAAGAATCCCCTTACGAAAGAACTGTCACTTCCCCAAAAGCTTACATGGTTACCCAGAAATCTGGTGAGGTATACTGACTCCCTGACCGGACTTGCTAACTCTGAATATTTGCATTCTTCGCTGAGTATTCAGGAAAAAGTTTTTATATGCACTAATAAAATTCATACAGCTAATGGTAACAAATGTTTTAAGACACGCTTTGACCCCAAGAACAAATGGTTTGATTCTCAGTGTGAAAATGCTCGTAGGAGTATGCTGGATAAACTTGATCAATATCGTAAATCAAATACGGAAATCAGACGAAGATGCTATATAGACAGTAGATCCAGATATGCACGGTTATGTGACGAGAAAAAGTTAGGGTTTAAAATGAATAACATATTAAAGCTGAATGGGGTTAGGAACAGTAGTGAATGGTGGAAGCTTGCTAATTCGTTACGAAATTGTAAACCAAAGGTAGGAAACAATTTGAGCATATCTCATTTTTGTGAATATTTCAACTCACTTTTATCTGAAGAGGATTTTGATTGTGATATTTTATTATCCTCGGTCAATATTATTGACCCTTTTCTTGATTCCCCATTGGAGATGAGAGAACTTGATTTAGTCATAAAAGCAGCCAAATTAAATAAGGCCCCTGGTCAAGACAGAATTAGTTATGAATTCTATAAAAATTCCCCTTTATGTTTTTTAAATGAAGTCTTATCGCTTTTTAACGTTATTTTCCTAAAGGAAGATATCCCAGACTCTTTTCGTAATTCGGTTATTATCCCATTATTTAAAAAAGGAGATATTAATGTTGTTTCAAATTATAGAGGACTGTCTCTTCTCGATACTATTTACAAACTTTTTACAGGCATACTACTTAATCGTATTAACAGCTGGATTGACTGTCATAATATCATCAACGAGTATCAAGCGGGATTTCGCAAGAATTATTCTACTGTAGACAATTTGTTCAATTTAATCAGTATTGTAAATTTAAACTTAGGTCAAAAAAAGAACACATACGCATTTTTTATGGATTTTTCCGCAGCCTTTGATTTAATTCCAAGAAACGCTTTGTTTTATAAGTTATGTCGTACGGGTTTGTCTAGTAAAATAGTACGTATTTTACGGAAACTGTACAACAATACCACTAGCCAGGTTTGGGATGGTAACACCCTTTCTGACCCCTTCACTGTCACCCAAGGTGTAAAACAGGGGTGCTTACTAAGCCCAGTTTTGTTCTCCCTCTACCTAAACGACCTTCATGACCACCTTCCGGGTGGTATTGATGTTGCTGGAATTGTGGTGAAAGTTTTACTATACGCCGATGACATTGTTCTCCTTTCAGACTCTCCAAAGGTACTGCAAAATATGATTGATTCATTGTATGTTTATTGTACTCAGTGGTGTTTAAGAATTAATCTCGATAAATCAAAGATAATGGTATTCAGAAGTGGTACAAGGGTCAGCCAGGGTCTGTATTGGAAATTCGGTGACAATATTATTGATGTAGTAAACGAATACAAGTACCTTGGTATCAATTTGACTTACAATTTATCTTTTAGAAAACACCTCGAATCTAAACTTGCTTTATCTAAAACGGCGATAAATTCCACTTGGTTAAGCTATATTCATCACCCCAAGATAAATTTTTCTAACAAACTAAAAATTTTCCATTCTGCAGCCAAATCGATTATGTTTTATGGTGCACAGGTTTGGGGATATCTTAGCTTCGATGAAGTTGAAAAATTATTGCGCTATTTTTTGAAAAAAATTTTATACCTCCCCGAAAATACACCTAATTATATGTTACATATTGAAACTGGCCTTAACTCGCTTTTTTTAGAGACACTAAATTTACATTTCAGTTACGTCAGAAAGGTTTTAAACCTGCCAGTCAATAGACTACCTCGACTGCTTGCTGATGAGACCTTACGACAAAACACTTTTTGGCTTCCTCATTGGAATTCATTATGCAGTGAAATCGGTATGAATCATGACATTGAAGTTTGGAGAACAAATATTCAATTCTTTCACAATCGTATTCTTGAATCTTTAAGAATCACTGAATATGAGAAATTCGTTGTAAGGGCCAGAGACTCTAGATTTCATGATATGTACCCTACATTACAGTATGATATTCAGCCTTACTTTTGTGATAGTAATTCAGCACATGCCGTTAGCTTGATACTTAAAGCTAGAGGTGGCCTTCTTAACTTAAACGCTCGTGCATTCAGTGGAAACAATGATAATATGTGTACACTCTGTAACTGTAATGAACAGGAAAACACACATCATTTGATAGGCAGATGTCCTATTTTTGTTAGTTACCGTTTAAACTTTTTTGGTAAAAGATTTCTATGTTCTGAAGAAGTATATGAATTATTAAACGGCAAGGATTACATGCGTCTTTACAAATATTTACGAAATTGTTTAAAATACAGGGATCTAATTATATCTGAATTTAATTAAATGTTATTTAATTGTTATACTATAAATAAGTAGTTTTTATTATTTTTTATTTTATTTTTTATATTTTGCCAATTAGACACACAACATTTCATGTTATGTCTTATTATGATTTATTTTTTAAGAAAAATCATTTAACATTATATTTATAATCTGATATTGTTATTTTTATTTTTTCAATAAATCATATATTCATTCATTCACTCTATCACTAGAGTGGATGGTATAAAAAAAGTTTTATAAAAAAAAAAAATTGATGAAAAAAAAATTATAAATTTTTTTTTTTAAAATAAGTATGTTACTTTTTATTCGCCAGCTGGTGACAAACAGTTTTATTCGCCAGCAGGTGAATTATTATCCAAGTTACAAATCGAAGTTACAAACTATTTTGGTTTTAAGAAAATGAAAACAGTAATTCTTATTTTCTTTTTTGCTAGTCGGTAGCTTATATAGTCAAACTGAGGTGGCGTCCTGCAAATTTTTTAAAATTAGACACCAGCCTAAAAACATTATCATGTTAAAATTGTTAACTTTAAAGTTTTATTTTTTGAGTGCACAAAAAAATTTAAAAATATGTTGTGAAATTCCAATTTTCGATGTCAATGCATTCACATCATATTTTAAAGTTTTTGTGTGTATAAAAATTCTCTAAATCCCCAGATGAGGATTCTCAAAGAGAATCGAAATATTGGAATGCAATAAAAGAATATTTATTTACAAGAAAAAAATGGCCTCGAGCTCGAAGAATTTTTATATATTTATTTAAATTGGAAAGGTCGAATAATAACAACTTTAATTAACTTCTTTTAACATTAAATTTTAGTGATACAAATTTCGGTGACAGGACATAATCCCCACGGACATTATCCCCATAACGAAAATGGGGATTATGAGCGCATACTTCGCGGTCATAATCTGATGAAAGGACATAATCTTCACGGAAATGGGGGCTGCTATGACCCAATACATCACGGTCATAATTCCCATATTAGTTGTGGGGATTATGACCATTTCCAAAACTGTCATAATTCCAATGGGGGTTCGTTCCCTGATGGGATTACCACCAACATTTTGTTGGTCATAACTCGCACGCATATTATAGGGACTATACATGGAGTTTATAATCACTAAGCCCAGCCGAAGGCCGGCTAAGCAAAAAAACTTTTCAGACAAAAAAATATACAATTTTTGGAATTATGACCAACTTGACCAACTGTAAAGGAATTATCTCCAGTATCCTCATAAATCTGCAAATAATGTCCATATTTTATTGCGATTATGTCCAAATTATTTTCGGCCATTATCCATTGTGGGAGTTATAAGCAAAATTATCTGGTCATAATCCTCGTCACGAAAATGGGGATTATGTCATGTCACCCCAAATTTTATTGATTCAATAAAACCCCACATAGGTACCTTTTTAACATAATTTTTATAACACTAATGTAGATTTTAATTTTTCCCAGGTAAAAATTTCTATCTGTGTAGATCCTTTTCAAATTACTTTTTTTTGTTCCATCGATTTATCAAATCATTAAAAACCCCTTATCTGACATCGATTTCAAATTAAATTCACAACGCTGCCATTTATTTTATCACAACTGTGAATATGAATTTGTATGTATTATGGATTGATAGTTGGGGATGTGGTAGCACTGACAAATAGAAGTGGGAAATCTTTAAGAAACCATCTAAAAAAAGCACAACAACGTCATTGGTAACGCAAAAAATAACAACAAAAATATTAAATATTTACTACACTCTTTATGCAAAATTGTGAAAGTGTAAAATGCCTTAACATTGGCCAAATCAAACACACATGCATGAATACCTGCTTATAAATATATTAAAGATCCCAAAGAGACATCAAGTGTTTATGAATGAAAAACATGGACCTACTTTTATTTGTAGAGTACTTGGTACATACGAGTGAATACTTCTTCTTTTTATATGGTCATGTTTTCATGTTTTTTTCTTCTACTTTTTGTTTACTTCAATGATCAAGATTTGTCACGATTTCCTTTAAAATATTTCTATATTTGTATAATTTTTATTAAAAATTAGGGTCAATATTGTAGAGATGAATTGAAAGAAGCACAATAAAAAAAACACACACTCATTATTAAATTCAATTATCAAAATTTTAAAATCTTTGTAAAAAAAGTGCGTGGTGTACAGTGTTGCCAATTTAGCCATTTTCCGGCTAAATTTAGCTCCTTTTGAACTCGTTTAGCCGGAGAAAAAGGCATTTAGTTTTTTTAGCCATTTTCGAAACTATTTTAGCAGTTTTTTAGCCATTTTTGAGTTTTCGGTTAAAAAGTAATTTTTTGTGTGTTTATTATACTAAAATAGAGAATTTATTGGTTTTTAAGTTTGTACAGATCGATCACAGACTCTAATACTATTTGTTATAAAGGTTTAAGTTTAAAAATGTATGAGAAAATTAAATTTCTAAAAATTATAGACATTTCTGAAATTGTCATTCCGGTTTCAAGCATTTTAGTTATGTGTTATCATCAGAAGGATTGTAAATGTTGGTTTATTTTGGTAGTAGGTAATTGGTTTTCATATATTTAATTTTTAATAACACTAGTCTGGTATAAAATCACGTATATTTTTGTCATATTCATACCATAAACATTATACTAAATTTTAAACGATCAAGTGATGCCCGTTTCTCTGTCATTTAAAAATACGCTAACGTTCAAAACTCAACTTGAAGGCTGATTGCTGAATCTTGGCATATATATTTTTGAAATTCTTTTGATCAGGTTTCAGCGAAAACGGTCCCACGGGTAAAAAGTGTCACCTCGAATTCACGTGTTGAAAAAGCTTTTTTGCAGTCAAAATTTTAATACATATATATTTTTATAAAAAAATTTAATATAAAATATTTAAATCATTAAAAAAGTGCTTTGAACTCTCTTCATTTTATCTAAAATATGTCAAAAACAGTAACAAAAAATCTCCTTGTTTTAATATATGTATCAAAATCGGTACAAAATATGAATTTACCTTAGTTTTTCTTAAAAAGTAAAATATTATTTTAGCCGTTTTTTAGCCATTTTTTAGCCGTTTTTTAGCCGTTTTTTCAAAAGGATTTAGCCGTTTTTGATTACAAAGTTCTGGCAACACTGGTGGTGTATGTATTTTTTAATTTAATAGGTTATTTAATGAATTAAGTGTCATAAAACAAAAGAAATAGTTAATTAAATTTAACCCTCTAATGTTGTACAGATTTTACACTTACAAGATGTACTTCATGCAGCGTGAGGTAGAAGTATTGAATATTGTCTACACTCCAAATAAAATTATTTGAAATTTTTCCCATATATAGTTGAAAATTGGACTCCTGCTATAAACCGGGTAATTTTACTCTTTGTGCGTAAATAAGCATATTAAAAGGTCAATAAAATAAGAAGGTAAATAAAATTAAATGAGGTGAACCAAAAATAATTATATAAAACACACAAAGAAAGAAATCCCTCCGCCTAACTTTCCATCTTATTTGAAATACCTACACTGAAAAAAATAACTATACTGAAATTAAATAAACACTGTTATTAATTTAAGTAAACAAATTTTTTTGAATTTACTTCAACTTATCTTAATATAAGGTGGTTTTACTTAAAACAAAGAAAATGAACTTGAAGATAGTACATGCAAATACTTAAAAAAGCACAAGAGTTTTCCTTAATTTGTTTTTTTAAATTAAGTTAAATATTCTTTACATTTATGGCGAATTGATTGCATTTAAGAAAAAAAGGGTTTAGTAAAAAATTTTGTTTTACTTAAAAGAAAAAAAATTAAATTATGTGCAAAAAAAATAAATAAGTACGTAACTTACTTAAAAATAGTATAGACATTTTCAAGACCTTGAATCAAATAAGTACTAATCTTTAATTCCAAAACGCATTTTCTCTAATTTAATAAATTTGTGTTTTAATTTAAGAAAAAAGTTATCTTTATTTTATTGATTTCATTGACTATATTTGAATCCATATCTTCATCAGTTTAAGAAAGAATTTACTTAACTTTAGGAAAAAATACTTTAGGTATTTTGGGGACCCCATCTGAGGGCCCCATCTGGAGACCCCATGAGACCCTAACTTTAAATCCAAATTTCGATTTTCGCGGAATTTTCAAATGCCTATAACTCTACAAATACTGCAGACGCGAAAAAAATTCTAAAGGCATTTTTGTAGTCCTTAACTTGTAGAATATGACCGCCGAAGACCCGAAAGCTCTCCGAGTTATAGTTTTCGAGTTATTTCATGATCAAATTTCTCAAGACCCCATTCCCATATCTCGAAAACTATGCAAGATAGAGCGATTCTGACCAAAATTTTGGATCAAAATCAATAGTGACCCTATAATAGTGTACGCATATACTCATGGGCGGACCCCATATATTGGGGGCCCGTAGGGTCCTCACATTGGGACTCCATAGGGTCCACAGAATCCGTAAGTTTAAGGAAATTTTTACTTATTTCAAAAAAATATTTTTCCTCTTGATAAAAACAATTAAACTTATATTAAGTACAATTTTACTTACTTTTAAGAAATATTTAAGTAAATGCATTACTATGTTTTAGGAAAAAATATACTTGGAAGAAGAATTAATATCTTTGGAGCCCTCGCATACCCTCCTTTTTTTAAATTAAGTGCAACATGCTTTAAAAATGGTAAATTTTTTTTTCAGTGTACTAAAAATTAAAAGAGAGCTCATTTTAAATAGGCAGTGTCTGTTTAGCCGTTTTGCGTGATTGTGGAACCGGCAGTTTAGTAGAAAAGGGCGTGGCAATTAACGCACCTTTGTCCAATCATGGTCTTACAGTGGCTCAAAGTATATGGGGCATTCCAAGCCAAATCACTCACTTTTAGACCCGACCCCTTTCGATTTATTTTATTTTTGGCTATGTTTTAGTACTTTTTAAATGCAACTTGGACACCAATTTTCAGCCTTTTATTTCAAGATGGTGTTGAGTAATCAATTTTTCAAAATGGCGATTTTCTCAAAAAAATTAAAAAATTTAAATTTTTAATTAATTTTGACCATTAAAAAATATAAATATTTTAAAAAAAGTTGGACAACGTTTTGTTGGTATTTAAATGTAGTTTTAGAAAAAAAATATGAAAAAATTATTCGAAGTAATTATCACATATTTTTTGACGTTTAAAAATTAAAATCGACTTTTTGGAAAAGTCCGAAACCTTCGATTTTTTTGTAAAAAACTAAAAAAATGATACTCTAAATTACGCAACTTTTAAGCCATAATTCGAGATGTGATCACAATTCTTTCTATTTTTTTTTTAATTTTAAAAATTGCACCTTTTATTTTTTGGCTCTGATTTATTTTATATGGTGCTCCAAAAAAAAATAAATTGGTAGATATTGGCCCTACCTTACCCTAGATATATTCATTTCGAGGTACAAATACGTCTCACAAAAATTTAGAACGATCGGAAAGGGGTAAGGCGTTTAGCATGGTCCTTGAAGTTTAAAAAACGGATTACAAGGAAAAATATGAATTTTTTTCTGTTTTCGCAATATTTTTGGTATTTTAAGTAAGTTTTATTTCAAGCAATTACAGAATTATGATGAATCATACCGCTTTTTTTTTTTTTTTTTAAAAAAAGAAACAACACTCAGGCAATGCTGCCTATCAATTACTAATGTAACCGTGATGTTTCTTTCGGAAGGGGGATAGAAGAGAGATGAAAGATTTGAAAGATAGAAGGGCTTCAGTATGGCAACACTGTAATTGCGCGTGTTGATAATTTTGAGTACAGTTGTTGCATCGCCATCTATTATTGGTCTGGCGAATTATTTTTGAAGCTGTGTTTAATAGCCATTATTTTATTATTTTACTTCGTTGACGTTTTTTAGTGCTTTTAAAACAAAAAAAAAAAAAATTTTTTTAAAATAGAGATTTCAAAAGGGTGTTGAAAATGCAGGCATTTTTAGCATTAATTTAAAACATGTTAGCAAAACACAATATGAAAAATACTTGTCATCAAATTACATATGAACTTGAAGAATAAAAAAATGTTATTACAGTACAAAATTTCAATGAATTTCAAAAATCGGATTGTATTGCTTAATCAAGTTGTCTGCCAGATGCCTGGGGAAGTTATAATAACTTGGCTGATTTTCAACCGATTTTAGTTTTTAATAACTTATTAGAAAGGCATTTTACTCTACATCATAATTTTGTCAATATCTACCAATTTATTTTTTTTGGAGCACCATATAAAATAAATCAGAGCCAAAAAATAAATAGTGCAATTTTTAAAATTTAAAAAAAAAATAAAAAGAATTGTGATCACATCTCGAATTATAGCTTAAAAGTTGCGTAATTTAGAGTAGAATTTTTTTAGTTTTTTACAAAAAAATCGAAGGTTTCGGACTTTTCCAAAAAGTCGATTTTAATTTTTAGACGTAAAAAATTTGTGATAATTACATCGAATAATTTTTTCATATTTTTTTTTCTAAAACTACATTTAAATACCAACAAAACGTTGTCCAACTTTTTTTAAAATATCTATATTTTTTAATGGTCAAAATTAATTAAAAATTTCAACTTTTGAATTTTTTTGAGAAAATCGCCATTTTGAAAAATTGATTACTCAACACCATCTTGAAATAAAAAGCTGAAAATTGGTGTCCAAGTTGCATTTAATAAGTGCTAAAACATATCCAAAAATAAAATAAATCGAAAGGGGTCGGGTCTAAAAGTGAGTTTGTTAGCAGTTCTTTAAAGGAAAAGTTATCAATACTAAACCTGATTATTATTAATCGACTATTTTTGAAAAAAGTGCTATATAGTAAATTTTCCAAGCTTTAATTTAAGCTTGAGAGCGTCCAGAATAAGCAATATTAGAGATACGAGGGTCGCACTGAAAAATGAAATTATTTGTAGATATTTTTTTGATTTTTTTTTTAATATTTCTAAGTCGATTTTTTCCAAGTTCAAACATTAAAAATTTAAAAAGTTTTCCAATTATTTTTTTTTTATATGGTTTTGAATTGAGAACTTTTTTTAGTTATCAGCTAGTTTTTCCAACAACCCAAACAAAAAATGAAATTTTTTAAACACAGTGGAAGAAATCCACATTTTTTGACCTCCAACTCTTTCGACGACCAATTTGTTGTAAACAAAGAAAATATTTTATTGTTTATTAATTTGAGTACACCTAAGTGTATAGTAATGAGATATAAAAATAATTAAAATTTTTCTTTGTTTACAAAAAATTGTTGCTCAAAAGAGTTGAAGGTCAAAAAATGCGGATTTCTTCCACTGTATTTAAAAAAAAATCATTTTTTGTTTGATTTGTTGCAAAAACTAGCTGATAACTAAATAAAAATTATTTTATAATTTTTTAATGTTTCAACTTGGAAAAAATCGACTAAGAAATATTTTTAAAAAAATTTCAAATACCATCTACAAAGAATTTCATTTTCCAGTGCGACCCTCGTATCTTATTTAATATTTGCTCAATCTGGAAAATTCTGATAAAGCACTTTTTCCAAAATAGTCGATTAATAATAATCAGGTTTAGTATTGATAACCTTTCCTTTAAAGAACTGCTAACAAATCAGTGGCGGGTACAGCTTTTGGGTTTGGGGGGGGGGGGGGAATTTTTTTTTACTTCGAAAAAAAATAATAAATTCAATTTGTCGGACTAGCAAACACAGAGATATGTTTTTTTGCAAACAAAATGATGGGAAAGCTGTAAAATCTACAAAATTATTAGATTTTGCTGAAGGAGGTTCGTTTTTTATGATCATATTTCGTTTAGATAAACTTTTCTGAGAATTCTTTAATAGAAGAAATTCCAACATAGAAAATATAAGATGTTGAAACATTTTTCGTGAAGAAATGATTTTTATAGGGAAAATGTCTCAGAATCTAAGACTTTTTCTTTACAAAAAATGTCTCATAATATGAGACTTTTTTCGTATAGAAAAAGTCTCAGATTCTGTTACCTTTTACTATAGAAGTCTCATATTTTAAAGCATTCTTGAGAAAGCATTCCTACAGAAAGGCCTCAGATTATTAGATTTCTTACTGAAAAAGTTTTAGATTCTGAGACCTCTTTTCTATAGAAAAAGTATCAGATTCTTAGACCATTTTCCTATAGAAAAAGTCTCAGATTCTGAGACCTTTTTCCTAAAGAAAAAGTCTCAGATTCTCAGATCTTTTTCCAATTGAAAAAGTCTCAGATTCTTAGACCATTTTTTTAGAAAAAGTCTCAGATTCTGCGACATTTTTCCTATAGAAAAATTCTGAGACCTTTTCCTTTAGAAAAAGTCGTAGGTTCTGAGACTTTTATAAGTTGGGAATTCTTCTACAAAAATCCGAAAAAGAAACTTTTTGAGGATATGAAAAATTTTAGAGTTTTTTTGTACTTTTTGGTATAGAAAAAGTTTTTTAAACAAAATTATGATCCTCTATTCTATACAAAAAATAAACAAATTCTATGCCATTTTCTTATACTAAAATTCAAAATAAGATTGGCAGATGTTTTATCACAGACAATTTTCAGATTAAATGACATTTTTCCTTTTCGGATTTCCAGATTTTTTTCCTTCGGAATTTTTTTTTAGAAAATTTCCTTCTTTCTTTTTCTTTCTTTCTCTCTTTTTCTTTCTTTTCCTTTTTTTTCTTTTTATACCCTCCAACCAGCGTTGCCAGTTTTTGTTGTAATTTGTCCCCAAAAAATCGCCAAATCGACTTTAACTTATCATAACTTTCTAAATAAATGCCGGATATCTTTTATTTTGGTCAAATTGGGTTCGCGAACATTTTTTCTATAAGACTGATTCATAAAAAAAGTAATTGTTCATAGTAATATAACTTTAAATGTGTTGACTACTTAAAAAAAAGATGCACAATTTTCTATTCAACATTTTGCTACATAATTTTTGTGTACGTGGATCTGGACTTTGTTTAATTGGTCAGACTTACAGAAAACATGTGTACGAATCCAATTTGACCAAAATAAACCTTATCCCCCATGTATTATAAAAGTTATGATGAATCAAAGTCGATTTGAGGATTTTTTGGGGACAAATTACAACAAAAATTGGCAACGCTGCCTCCAACCACAGTATGGGGGTATACTCACTTTGTCATTCCGTTTGTAACGCGTCGAAATATCGGTCTAGGACCCTATAAAGTATATATTTTATTGATCAGTGATCGATTCTAAGACATTCTAGCGATGTCCGTCCGTCCGTCTGTCCGTCTTTAGAGGACACGATAGAGTCCAAAATAAAAGAGCTAGACTTCCGAAGTTTGGCACGAATATGTCTTATATTCCTAGGCAGGTTAAGTTCGGAAATGGACAAAATCGGACGAAGGGGAAAAAAGTTCCCCCTTGGAGAACTAAACCATCCTAAGAAAAACCGCATTTTAAACCATCCTAAGAAAAACCGCATTTTTTGCAAGGTTTTTTTTACTTTTGCGAAGCAAGTGCAACATTCTTATCTCAGAAGAAGTTCAAAATTGCAAGGGGAAGGTGCCCCCCAAAAAAAAGACGCCTGGCACAGCCGAATGTAACACTCTCACTTGTTTTTCCTCTTTTTTTTCTTTTTGAAATTTGGTCTGGGGGGAAATTTACCCTTTTTCGCCCCCTCCCGTTGTACCCGCGCATGTAACAAATATATGCTGTTGCATTATTACTTTGAGTCACTGTATATGGTCTTTAGGTTAGGTTTTGGCTAGCAGTATCTGTATTGAAAATCTTATCAAACGGTTCATCCGGTTTTGCGTATTGCAGACATAAGGCTCACTATAGTACATCGGACATGGCCTATAGGTTAGGCCCTGGTTAGCACTATTGTAGTGAAAATCTCAACAAAATCGGCTCAGCAATAATAATAAAGGGGCGTGGCATTTTACGTCCCTTTATCCAATAGTTTATAATATGGCCTATGGTTGCGCACTATTGTTGCCAGATACAGTCAAAAAACGTGACAATGAATAATGTTCACCTGGATTTTGAAAAAGTAACTGGACCCATACATATTTTTCTTTTTAATAAAGTTAAAAAAAATAACCTAATTTCATTCTTACAAACAAACTTTAATGTAAGTGCGCAAGGCAATTTTCAACCGAGAGAATTGGTGGCGCTTACTACTTTCCAATACGACTTGATTTTGTTCTTGGTGAAAGGACATAATAGATCACGATCATAATCCCCATATTAGTTGTGGGGACTATGACTATTTGCAAATCGGTCATAATCCATATGGGGATTATATTCGTTCCCTGTTGGGATTACGATCAATACTTTTTAGGTCATAACCACCATTTATATTATGGCGCTAAGTTAGGGTTCCCAGATACTAGAAGTGAAAAAACTGGACAATGGAAAATTCTCACCTGGATTTTGAAAAAGTAACTGGACCCATAGATTTTTTTTTTTTTCATATGTAAGATACATATTTTTATTTCGGACTACTTTTCAAATATAACATCAATTAAATGGATGTCTCTAGTAGCCACGGCAAAACGTGCCTTTTTTAAGCATTCCCACTACTTTATCGAGCATTTCGAAATGTTGATGTTTAGCTCGTCATTGGTCAGAGGACTGTTGGCGTATATTTTTCTTTTCAAATAACCTCACAAAAATAAGTCCAAAGTGGTCAAATCTGGAAATCTAGGAGGACAGTTAAAATTTCCCGGACGTGCGATGTCCAAAAAGGGCGACAACAACTTACCCTCATTTGCAGATTTGACCCATCCAGACATATTTTTGTGGGGTTATTTTAAAAGCAAAATGTACGCCAACAATCCTCAAATCATCGACGAGCTCAAGGAAAACATTCGTGCCGAAATCATCGCTAAACTGCCCGAGATGATAAAAAAATTAGTTAAAATGCAGGAAAAATAGCACATTTTGGCGTTGCCAAAAGGGGCATTTATGTTTTATTTATGATTAATGTTTTATTAAAAAAGTAGTCCAAAAAAATTGTAAAAAGTATTTAATAAAAAAAAAATAATTGTTAAAATTAAAGAAATCCTTTTTTAACTGGACAAATTGTATTTTAACTGGAAACTGGACCAAACCTAAAATAACTGGAAAATCCAGGCCGTTCCAGGGCGTCTGGCAACCCTAGGCTAAGTCCAAAGCAATTTCTGTCAGAATCCCCGTTTTTAGGGGAGAGGGTGGGTTTAATGCAAGAAGAGAAAACTTTTTAGATAAAAACAAACTATACAATTTTTGGGATTATGATAACTAGCATAGTGTACATTAGGGCTATAACCAAATTTTTGGCATAGCACCACGTAATTGACAATGTTGTTTTATTAAACAAAATCGCTTTCTCCGATCATTTTGCAAAAAAAAAAACACACGCACCAAATGCATTTTCTAAAAGTCCTCAAGATTTTTTTTATCATCACAAAATTTATGTATTTTTTATTTAACAACAAGTAAAAATGTTAAAAAAATTCTAATGTCTATTTATTGAAGGAAATAAACTTTAGATTTAAAGTTCGTGCTGATTTACATAAAGGATAAATATCCTGGACCACCATAGTGCCACATTTCGCGCAAATATTACTTCTTTGCTGGTTTGGAATTATTGATTCTTCATTTTCCCAATATCTTAAGAAGCATCTGAGCGTTTTTAAATCTACCTAGCGACTCCTCCAGAGATTTAAAGTCATCTTCCCAAAATCAGTGATCTGAGAACTATATGTCAAACTATTTTCCACAAATAAATGCACATATTGGGTAAAGCTTAGTTTGGTAACTTGGAATTAAAATGAACGTTAAAATGTTGTTGGGAAGGTGGGTAGTGCCCCATGGGTACCTTCCCCGTCTACCTTAGTTTTAGTTTCGTATTTGATTGAAGCGGAATCATAGTTAAAATAGCTGCATTATGCTATTTAAAAAAAAAAATACAAAAATAGTAATTTAAAACTTCATCGCGTTTGGTGCGTGTACTTTTTTAACATACGCGAAAAAGTGAAAACATTTTTCTTTATAGTTTTTCACGGTCTATATGACTGTGCTATGCCAATTTTGATATTTTCAAAAAATGTAAAAAACGTATAGCCCTAGTGTACATAAGCCCTGTAATAGGGACTATGGCCATTCTTTACGTGGTCATTATCACTATAAATCTGGGATTATGTACCATTGTGCGGATTAAGACCGAAATGAATTTAGTCATAATCCCCATATCGAAAATAGGGATTATATCCGTAGTGTTATGTCATGTCACCTTTGTTCTTGTTTGAGCCCGTTCGGATGACAACGGCTTAAAAAATTATACAAAATTACAAATTTTTGACTACCGCGAGCATAAGAGGGTTAGGAAAACACCATATAAGAAGAAGTAACTATTAAAATCAACCAACCCTTACAATCAAAACAACAAATACATGTTTTGTACTAAAAAGGGAAGAACTCCAACCTTTATAAACCGATTTGCATGAAACTAAACATATATATAAAAGAAGCAATTCTAAGGCTGGAATGTCTCGGCTTATTATCGGTCATATAGGGGAATTAGGGGTTGAAAAAATGGGTCAATAAATGGCGAAAAAATCGTTCTATGGATATTTGAGCCAATTCTTCTTACGAACCTATATAATATATTCATATGGAAAGAAAGGTTTTTTGAATACCTTTCCAAAGGTCGGGCATAACCTTGTAAAAGTTCGTTAAATAGTTTTTCTCAAGACAATGTGTAAATTTGCGGGCGTATTTATGTGAAGACATAGACCTAAGATATCCGTATGAATATGAAATAATACTTATTAAATTTAAGTCGTTACGTTTTTTTGCTTTTGACGATATGCCTGGTAGTTTAGAAGTTTTCGGAGATTTCCCGTTGGTCTACAATGTTTTATAGGGTGGCAACGACATTTTTAAACACTTCTATGACACAAACATTAAAATTGCCTTTTTATATATATTTTAAGTTTCGTAAAAATCGGTTCATAAAGATTGGGGTACTTCTTTTGCAAGAAATAACTATAATGTTTGTGTTGTCATTATATCATCATTATTATACCTTAATTTAATTCTCTTCCAAGATAATTCTACTTACGACTTAAATCAACTACTAAAACATAAACATATAATTTTGTTTATACTTTTTTTATATCGACATTATCCATCTGTTAGAACGTGGGAATATTTTTGTTTTTTATTCAATTCGTTTTGTCATCATCTGTACATTATCACACGGAAGTTACACAATACATAGTCAAATTTTTCACATAACCGTCTTTAAGTCATTCAAAGGCAAGACATCAAAAGAAATGTAACTGATCTTAAGTATCTATTAAACAAGTGTTTAAGTCTTAGGTCTTAGGTGGTGTCTCATAGATGGGACTAATTAATTAAAGGGACCAATTAATTGATGGTTTAATTACCATTTAATTGATGTCAATGGTAATGAAATTTTTTTCATTACCATTGGTTGTATCAATTGTACCAATTAAATTACTTATCAATTTAATTACTAATGAAAATTAAAAAAAAAATAATTACCGTTGGTATGGCATCACTTAAAAAAAATAATTACCATTAGTACAAGGCGTCACAATATTGTCAAAAACGTTAATATTTGGAAATATCTGTTGGTTTTTGTTATATGGTGTTTTAGTTTTTCACATTTTATAAACCAAACACACGTAGATTGCCTTTGTATAACACAATATTTGAAATTTTTATTTGCGTTTTGTTTTTTTGTCTATAACATTTTCATATTTTTTTGAAAAACATATATTGATGTTTAAATTTTTAACTTTTCAAAAAAACAAAAATGTGTAAACCAATGGTTTTGAAATCAATTATAATTGGTGTTTTTCAACAATTGGTGCATTTCATTACCATTAGTAATTATTTTTTCAATTAAAAAATTTTAATTACCATTAAATGGTAATGAAAATTTTTTCATTACCATTGATATCAACCAATGGTAATTAAATTTCAATGGTAATTAAAAATTCCCATCTATGTGGTGTCTTAACCATTTATCAACCCTTAACGGTGACCATATACTCTCACTACCTCATTTAATGATGTTTTCAGAAGCAATATTTTAAGCAGTAGTTTTTTTTATTATTATTTATCACTTTTTGTTAAAACTATCAAACTGTGAAATATAAAATGCATTTTTGTGTATTAACGCTTCATGTATTTTAATTTTTTTTAGGGTGTGTTTTACATACGAAAAATATTTAATTACACTTAAAACAATTTTATTGTTAGAATTAATCAAAAATGTTAGAAAACCAAAAATAAAGGAACTTTTTCCCCTCTTGACTCATTTGACTTATTTAAGAACTTAAGCGATTTCTTAGATTTCCTGTGGCATGGAGCAATTGATCTACAAGGGTTGTGGGTTTGTTCTGGGACATGTTTCAAATATCGATCGATGACATGTGTTGTTGGTTAGGTCAGGTAAGCATGCAGCTGCCAAATATGTTTTGTTACCTACAATAAAAGGAAAGAAAAGATAAGACGAGGAGAGGAAAAGATAGGAAAGAATGCTTAAGTGGTCCTGACAATCCCGCAATTGTCGTTATGGGGGATTCCTATTTGAATAAGGACCTTAACCATTTCGCCATCGTGGGTTCATGTCGTTGGCGATATTTATTAGCGAAGTTTCGCTCCGCAGCTTACTCGCATTGAGCGGGATGCCAGGCGTATTATAAATATCATTAACATGAAGAGTAGTTCCGTAAATGGCTTAATCGGCAACACTGTTGAGTGCCAGATTCGAATGTCTTGCCATTTTTTGAAGAAACGCCCGGCGTTCTTGAACAGTTCTAGATGTGGTAGTCAGGGATTTAATAGCAGCTTGGTTGTCGGTGAAAACACAGATAACTCTGAATCCGTTGGCAACCTTTCCAATTCCCAGTTTATGTTTTATGGCCATAATCTCGGCCTAAAATACGCTACTTTGACCCGGTAGCAAAAGGAGAGTCTGTGGACTCATAAAAACGACACCTCCCCCACCAAGCCATCTATTTTGCAGTCATAAGTGAAAGCCTTAAGTATCTCATCAGGTACACAGAGAAAACAGTTTAATCTTGCCGGCCGAATTAAGAGTCAACTTTATGATTTAATTAAAACAACCGAAATTTTTGGTTGCGATTGCCGAAATTTATTTGAACCAACAGAAGTTCAATTTTCAAAACAGATTTTGGTTATCGCAACTGAAAATTCCGGTTGTTGTTATTAAACCATGCAGTTGGTTCTAGGGTTGCCAGAAATTTATTTGGCATCAGTTTTTTTTGAAAGCAATATTTGTATACCCTCCAACAACAGTATGGGGGTATACAAACTTTGTCATTTCGTGTGTAACGCATCGAAATATCGGTCTAGGACAACATAAAGCATATCTATTACACCGCTCTACAAATCTGAGGTTTGTCGCTGCGTTTCGAATGAAACCAAAAAAAGTTTATAGGTTTTGGTTTTCCGATTCCAAAACGGTCACACAAATTTTTCTATCACGTCACAATTTTGAGAAAATCGCGGTTAAAGTGTCAAAAAAGGACCATTTGGGCCATTTTTGAGCGCCTATAAAATAAGATCCTGACATGCAAATGACTTGATATCAAGCTCATTCGAAAGTGCGTAATTTTCTCTTTAAGACAAAATCAAATTTTCTTGGAATTTAATTTTTTATAATGATGAAAAAATCATTAGCCACAAGTGCTTTAAATCTAAAATTTACGTATGAATTTGTATGAAAATTTGTTAAAAAACACTGTGTAAATAAACTAAATTTTGAAAAAATGGAAGGTTTCTTGCTAATGATTTTTTTACCATTTTAGAAAATTAAATTTTTGGAACATTTTATCTTATCTTTAAGAGAAAATTATAAGCTTTCGAATGAGCTTGATACCAACTCATTTGCATGTCAGGATCTTATTTTATAAGCTTTTAAAAAGGGTCAAAAATGCCCTTTTTCGGCACTTTAACCGCGAATTACTCAAAATCCTGACGTGATAGACAAATTTGGGCTCCGGATTTGGAATCAGCGCAACAGACACTATCCAAATCACTAACCAGAATGCAATACGCATTTTCTTGTTGAGCTGTGTTATTGATCAGTGATCGATTCTAAGACATTATAGCGATGTCCGTCAGTCCGTCTGTCTGTGGAAGACACGATACAGCCCAAAATAAAAGAGCTAGACTTCTGAAGTTTGGCACAAATATGTCTTATAGTCATAGCCTGGTTAAGTTCGGAGATAGGCAAAATCAGACCAAGGGCAAAAAAGTTCCCCCTCGAGGAACTAAACAAACCTCTGAAAAACACCATATTTTTACATGATTTTTTGTGTTGTTGTTTAACAAATGCAACATTTTTATGCTTCAAGTAGCTCAAAGTTCTTCATTTGGATGTGGATTAAAAAAAAAAATAAATAATGAAAAAATTGTATTTCTTTAGTGTAAAAAGCATGAGAATGAATTTTTAACACATATTTCGAGGGAAAATTTGTCCCCCAATCACCACTGACGATCTCCCCCCGCACAAAAAAAAAAAGAAAACGAACCTGTTTTTTTTTTTTTTTGCATGTTGGAGGGTATAAAAGATTCGACACAGCCGAACTTGTTTTGTATCAATTTTTTTTTGTATCGAAATGCATTAGGATTGCTTTGGAAATTGGTAGTGAACTAGGCTTTTGTTCAAAAATGCTTTGTTATTTTTTCCGTAAAGGGGCTTCAGTTGCGCATCGTTTTGGAAACAGGCATTTTCAAATTTGGAAAAACCGAATTCGGGACGCACTAATACACATGCCATGGATAAATATGCCGATGTTTTCATATTTTTGTTGTTTTAGCATATAGAGATAATATTTGTGAATGTCAAAAATTTGAATTATATTGTTTACTTTTCAAAAATTTCTGGTGGACTGAGTTATATTAACCAAACACTATACGGGTTGCCCAAAATCCAAACGATTGCGTAAAAATCCAATTCATTTTCATTATACCCTCCAACTACAGTATGGGGGTATACTCACTTTGTCATTCCGTGTGTAACGCATCGAAATATCGGTCTAGGACCCCATAAAGTATATATATTATTGATCAGTGATCGATTCTAAGACATTCTAGCGATGTCCGTCTGTCCGTCCGTCCGTCCGTCCGTCCGTCTGTCCGTCCGTCCGTCCGTCTGTGGAGGACACGATACAGTCCAAAATAAAAGTGATAGACTCCTGAAATTTGGCACATATATGTCTTATGTTCATAGGCTGGTTAAGTTCGGAGATGGGCAAAATCGGACCAGGGGGGAAAAAGTTCCCCCTTGAAGAACTAAACCAACCTCTGAAAAATATCATATTTTTACATGATTTTTTGTGTTTTTGTTCAACAAATCCAACATTTTTATGCTACAAGAAGTTCAAGGTCCTGCATTTGGACCCACAGAATTAGAAAATATCGTTTTACGGTCCGCCCCCTTTTTTGGGCGTGGAATATTTTTTTTTTTTATATAATGATAAATTTGTATTTCTTTAGTGCAAAAAGCATAAGAATTATTTTTTTCTAACACTTATTCGAGAGGAATTGTGCCCCCCAATTACCACTACCGACCCCCCCCCCCCCCCCCCCAAAAAAAAAAAAGAAGACGCCCCTGCAATTTTTTTTTATTTATTTATTTGCATGTTGGAGGGTATAAAAGATTCGGCACAGCCGAATTTAACACTCTTACTTGTTTTTTACTCAAATAGAATTTGTTTTACAAAAGCAGCGCAACCCTGCCCATTAAAAAGGACAACTGGTTTGTACAAATCTTTTTTGCGCTGGCAGTTTCTATGGTCTATTAGAAAAACATTTTTTGACGCTAAAAAAAGCGGGAATTTGGAATCCCGCGCGGGACGCGGGAAACATCGACACAAAGCGGGACAATCCCGACAAATGCGGGACGTCTGGCAACCCTAGTTGGTTCTAAATTCGGCTGGCACAACTAAACTGTTCTGTCTGTATGTCGAGACCCTCTGTGCAATCGGACCTGTCTGGAATCCTTACTTTTAGCACGATTTCGAACGTGGGTGTGGGTGTGAAATAGTCGATATTCGCTGCGGAACCATGATGTCAACGGACTTTCGCAATGAAGTATTCAAGTAGACCTTTCGTCAGCGTGGAACAAAGTGCACCCGTTTTCATCAGCACACTTGCAAATGATTCTATTGGATTTCTTCTGATGAGTGCCATTCCCAATCGCCACCCACCGAACAGATACTTCAAACATAAGTATGGGCCTGACGACCAATAATCACTCAGGGAAATAAGATCAGATTTGATTCTAATGGCATTTTTACAACAATAGATGACAGCATTTGCCCTCGTCACTCTCGGCTGAGTGTTCATTTTCAATAGTAGTTTTTTGTCTAGAATGATTCCTGGATACTTAGATACTACCATTGGACAATTAGCACTGAACGTGGGAATCTTGTGCCTGTTGGAAAAAAAACAGTATCAGTTTTACCTACATTTACCCCCAGACCACTATATGAACACCATCCAGATAGAAGTCCAAGAATTAATTCCAAATGCTCAGACATGCCTAGATAACTTCCGGATACTGCTGCGGCCACGACGCTCGCGTAGGCATAGGTCTTAGCCCTCCAGTCGTCTAATTTGACGAGTAGGTGGTCCACCTCCCAAGTTGTGCAGGGTAAACCCAAATTGCCTCAGCTTTGATATTTTAAAGGCACCTTCTCAGCGACGTATCCAGGATTTTGAAAACGGGGGGGGGGCACAACTCCTAGAATTTTTTTGTCATCGCTCATTTTTTTTAACTAGCACCCCCCACGGCTTTGTCTTTTAATACAGATTTTTTTATAAAAAAATTCTAGAAATTTCAAAATCTTTTTACAGGAAAAATGTCTGAAACTACGAATATTCATTTGAAAAACTAAATTTTTGATGAAAACAATGTCTGACAAATTCTCAGGTTCAGAGTATTTTTTTAAGAAACTGTTCTTTTAAGCAATATGTAACCTATAAGTGTCACCATCAGAAATTTTACATTGGAATTGGTATTTGCGATAAATATCAAAATTAAGCACTTTTTGCAAAAATCCATTAAATTGCAAAAATTGAGAAAATTGTTTTCCAAAATTAAAAATATATAAACTAAATAGAGTTTAACCTCGTTATTCCAAATTATCTTACAAAACTTTTTAAGCGTATTGATTTTTTTCCTATATTTCGAACGCTCCTTTTTGTGGACCTACTCCATTTTCAAAACATTCAAGTTTGAAGATTTAAAAAAAAAATCTTTTTATGGCTTCACGTAAGAATTATAAATGAGTGCCATATGAAAATTTATTAGAATCTAAAAATGTTTCTATAGAAAAAACTTTTCAGAATTTTAATATAGAAAAAGTGTCTTAGAATATTATAGTTTGAAAATTTTTTATAGAAATTTATTTTCATGACCTGACACATAATTTTTATTAAATAAAAGCAATATTAAGTGCCTTAAACATATTTTACTAATATTTCGATAGAAATTACTTTTAAAATAAATTTTTTTGTTAAATTTTAAAATTTTTCAAACCTAAAGGGGGGGGGCACGTGCCCCCTGTGCCCACCCCTTGTATACGTCCATGCACCTTTTATTCTTGTTGGAATAGTTCTGTTACACGTCAGCGGTGTAAATTAACCCACTCCTAGGAGCTACCCATATTAAAGTCGGACTAGGCTTCATCTGTAAATGTGTCTTTAAGTCATCATCTTCCAGTGTTTAATTACCTAACGCCATTCCTGTTGCATTATCGGAATTTTAATTCATCTAACGACATCAGGTTCACTAATAATTCTCGTTGTTAGTTATTACTCCACAATCCCTATTTTGAAGTTCTTGAACCGTTTTTAAGGGAAGGATAGTTTAAACTTGTAAAACGGTGTTCTTTATACCGAAATATTGTAAGTAGTAGAAGCTTCATAAATTTTTCGGTCGCAACTACAAAACCAGAGCTGGAGTCTTTTTAAGGGACCTTGTCTTAAGTCTGCAAAGACGCTGGCAGTTATTGAAGTGGCTAATAGTTTGTGACGCAATATTTAATAACGCCCGAAATGAAACCGTGATTTCTATAAGCACCTTCATTACACAGAGAGAACAGTTTAGTTGTGCCAGCAGAATTTAGAGCCAACTGCATAGTTTAATAACAACAACCGAAATTTTCGGTTGCGATAACCAAAATTTGTTTTGAAAATTTAACTTCTGTTGATCCAAATAAATTTCGGCAATCGCAACCGAAAATTTCAGTTGTTGTAATTAAACCATGCAGTTGGCTCTTAATTCGGCTAGCACAATTAAACTGTTTTTTCTGTGTAGGTAAAGTGCCCATGATTTTGACATTCGAATTAAATTGTCTTGGGCTCCGCAACATTCCAGAGAATTACTTGTCAACAAACCTAACAGACTTTTACGGGATCGGAAGGTATGCCTCTACCGTTTGAAAACATAAACTACGACGCTGTCCCTCTGAGCAGACTATTCATTCGGCACATCCTCTCTGATTTTGAGTAAGGAAGGCCAAATCTGTCTTGAAGCAATGGTACATCCATCTGTTCATCTATGTTTTTTCTCTTTGTGAAACAAAGCTTTCGATTTTATTTGTAATTTTCTAGTGGTTTACGACGCATTTCAATTCCGTATGAAATTGAAAAATGTTAAGTTTAAAACGGGTGTTAACTAGGGTTTCTATTCGGGAAAAATTTCCCGGGAATTCCCGGGAAATATTTTTCTTAAAATCCCGGGATTTTTTCTTCGGGAATTTTCGGGAATTCGTCTCTAATTTTTTAAGAAAAATATATTTAATTTACACATTTTTAACACAATTTTAAATGATTTATTAAAAATAACATTTAATTTTGAAAAATTTTTAATTTTTAAAGAAAAACTATTAAGGATATGCTTCAGCTTGCATATTAGTAGTGTGGCAAAATACGGAATAAATCTGAATTTGACTTCGAAGGTTTGTTGCAAATTGGCAAAAGTTTTCTTAATCTAAAATTCCAATGATTTCTGCTTTTCGAAATTGAATATTTCATATTAAGATCAACAATTCTATATTTTAAAGAACATATTTCAGCTTTTCAGCTTAAAATTTCATATATGAAGTAAAAAGTCTGATATCCACATTATATTGGTGTTCTCATTTTGGCACAGATGCCTTTAACCGAAATATTTTAAATATTCGAAAGTTTAATTAAATATATCTTCAAAATATAATTCTACTGCTTCTTACGGTTAAAGCCGTAGTCAAAATTAGAAAAATTTTCCAAAAAGTTGTTACAAACACATTTGTTGTAAAATTTCAATTGTGAAAAATTTTGTATGGAGTGGAAATATGTCAATGCAAATACTACAACCGTGATAAGGTCCAATATTTCTACAAAATTTTTATATGACAAAGTTCAAAATTCGTTTGAATTAAAAAATTCCCGGGAATTCCCGGGAATTCGATTTTTTTAAAACGATTTCCCGGGAAATTTAGAAACCCTAGTGTTAACGCTTTACGCCAGCACAAATTAGACTTTGTGTTTCGTTATGTTACCACTGCCGAAATCTTTCCTTTTGGAAGTGATAGTAGCTCACCGTAGTAAGAGATGGCCAAATCTGTCGTGTATTCTCAAAGGTACATCTATCTGTCCATCATCTATGTTCTTTTTCCCTCGCGAATCACAGCCGTAGAATTCGTTTTTAAGTTTTCAGAGGCTTACCAACACATTTTAATTTCGTCGGTCTTGCAAGCCTATCGTATTTCCAATTTCTTGGAATGTCCCGCTGCCCTGGGACCCTCGAAATAATTAAAACTTTAAGAATATTTCAAAAAACAAAACATTCCTTTTCATAAGTGTATTGTAAGAAAAGCCCTCACATTTTTAAACCGAAAAATCGCCAGACCATTACAACCAAAATACCAACAAGAAACAGGTTCTTCTTTTGTTGATTTAGGGCTAAAATAATGAAATTGCTTTTTATTGTATTTTATGGTTGGGGATTTCTTTAACATTTATATGCAATTCATTATATGAAATCGTACAATGTCTGTTACACTTGTTGCATCGTGATTGTACAAATAGATTACAAGTATTTTTTTATGTTATTGTATTTTATTTTTGTAAATTTTGATGAACCAGTAATGATAAAAACAACAAAATGTTTTTAACAAAAATTATTGCCATTCTTGTCAAGAAATTAAAAAATACAACATTTACACTTATGCAAATCAGGAACCATTAAGGCAGGTATTTCAGCAGCCATATTCTGTTTTCTACTTAAATTGTATTAAAAAAAAATATTTACATAAATGTCTATAACTGCATTTTTAAACAAAAAATTAAACATTCCAAATCCAGTTTTATGGTTAAAATACGAATATTTCCTTAAAAAAAATAATTAGCACAAATATTGGTCATGTAAAAGAATTATTCTCCTGGTTAGCTCCTACACCATTTTCAGGATTTATCCAAAAAATATTAATTGAAAATCAAAGATTCCAATTTAAATTAATAAAATGCATTTGAAAATTACGTCTTCTTTTTTGAAACTCCAATTTTGAATGGATCTATTCAAGAAAAAGCACTTGAAATTCCTAAAAGATCAATCGAATTTCGTACTAGATCAACTGAAATTTGAAATTAGGTGAGGTAGTAACCGATTTTTCACGTCAGCACACATAGACTCTGAGCCTCAGAGTCTGAGGTCCATTGTGATACCAAGGGACTGCAATAGTTTTCCCTACTGGGCCCACCAGTTAAACCAATTTGAGTTTTTTTTTTTACGTTGAACCAACACTCAGGGGATGCTCCTACTAATGCAGTGCATTGTGTTGATATCAGGAAAATAGGTTGTGAGGAGGAGGAAAGAGGGACTAGTGTTTGTGGATATTTGACTTAAATTTATCTACATTGAAAGAAGCTGGGAAGACCTCCGCTGGAAGATTATTCCACATACGGCTAGTACGACTGATAAACGAACCTCTGTAATGCGATGTGCGATCAACTGGACAATCGACAACAAATGGATGTGATCTACTAGACAACCGAGTGTTGCGAACAAAAACTCGGGCTCTAGGGATAAGTTCACTTATCTCAGCGGAACACTTTCCATGGTAATATCGACGATGTTCCAGTGAGTCAATAGAGTTGGATACCCTATTGTCATTGACAAGCATCAACGCCCTCCTTTGCACACAGTCCAAAAGCTCCAAAATGGATTTTGAAGCCCCTGCCCATATATAGGAGTTGTATTCCATCTTCGGTCGGATGTAGGTGGTATAAATAGTTAGGAGATCGGATGAGGTGAAATACTTCTTACACCGGTTTAAAAAACCGAGACACTTGAATGCTTCTTTCGAGACTTGAAAAACGTGTTTATTCAAACGGACATCGCACTGAATTTTCATGCCCAGAACATCAGGAGTGTCCGATTCCTCGATACCTATACCACCCATTTGTACAGATGACGATGGTGATTCCACATTCCTGTGGGTCAACATACAACATTGGGTCTTGCGTGCATTAAATTTGACCCTATTCGCCAGACCCCACTCAGAGATTGTCGACAGGTCCTGATTAAGTGTGTCATTCATAATCCGCCTTTTTTCATCAACCTGAACAAGGCTTGGCCTACGATCAGAGGAAAATGAATGACAAATGTTGCTGTCATCCATTGGCGTAGGAAGCCAACATTTCTGGAGGGGGCTAAAGCCCCCCTAGATTTTTTTGAATTTTTTGGTATTTTTTTTTTTAATAGAAAACCCCAGACCTATTCTTGAAGCGTTCCCTTTAACATGCGTCTAGGTGTCCTAGAAACGAATGCCCCCCGAAAGCGGTTAAAAATTCATATTTTTTTTAAAAAATTTTGATTCTGAAAATTTTTTGGAAATTTAGAACTCCAAGATACGCTTTGAGAATGAAAGATTTTTAATGTTTTTCCTATAGTAAAATCATTAGATTACTTACTATGATTTTTTTTAAGAAAAAGTTCTGATGATTGCAAAAGTTGATGATTATTAGTCAAAATTCTCAGAATCTTTCTTCCAGTAACTTTTGTCTATATACTTAAAAAATTATGTCATTAACTGTTTGTAGTTTATTTAAAAAGTTTTCCGTTTAGTCGTTTTTAAAAGAAAAAACATTTGTTTGATGTTCAGTTTTTATTAATGACTTCTTCAGTCTTTTTTTCAAAAATAACACACAAAAAAATAAAGACTTTCATTAACATTTAATTTTTAAAGTCATTTATTTTTGTTCTGTAAGTAAAAACTACTGATTATTCTTTTGATTTTTAATGATTTGTGTAAGTATTTTTTTTTTAAATTGTTGGTATTTTTTAATGAAATATCATTAGTTTTTACCTACACAAGTCAGTTATTTTTTTGTAGAAAAAAAAAAATAAAAAAATTATTTATAGAAATATAAAAACATGTTTGTATCAAGTGACTTTGGCACGATGGGTAGAGTGTCTGGCCAGAATGTAGTTGATTGCGGGATCGATTCCCCAAAAATTTTATTAAAAATTTAAAAAAAAATATTTCAATAAAAAATTGTAAAAAATTACCTACGAAGTCATTAATTTTTATTGTTTTCGTAGGTTATTTTTTTGAAATTTGTTGGTAAAAATAACAGAACTATCATTAATTTTTAATGTTTCGTAGGTTATTTTTTTCGAATTTGTTGGTTAAAAAGAATGAAGAAACCGTAATTTTTTAATGTTTAATGTTATTTATTTTAGAAAATTTTGTCAACAGGAAAAAATAAATGTTGATATTTGTTAAAACTAATGAATAATTACTGGGATGGTTTTCAATTGTTTATTCACTAGTTTTAAGTGTGTTTTTCATTTGTTTTTGCATACAAAATATTTTGAGTGTAAAAAACCCCTTAGAATAGAATTTAGAAACTTTTTTAAATCAAAGAAGTTAAAAGGTTTTCCTAAAGTTAAAACCCTAAGATTCGGTAAAGTTTTTATTACTGACAAAAACATCAGATTCATATGAAAACTTTTTTCAATAATTCAGACTATTTTTCAATGGGAAAAACTATTAGATCTAATATAATAATCATTACGAGTCCTTAAGACTCGTAGAATAATCATAACGAGTCCTAAAGGCTCATTAATATTATTCATTGTTGCAAAAATTAATGAAATCATTAAATTATTAAAAAAAAAAATTGTGAATGATTAAAACTCTGGGGGGGGCTAAAATTTTTCTGGGGGGGCTAAGCCCCCCCCAGACAGGGCTATCTACGCCAATGCTGTCATCTGCAAACGGGTAGATAAGATTTGAAGTTTGACTTAGAAGGTCGTTAAGAAAAATAAGACAAAGGGTAGGAGAAAGAACAGGACCTTGCGGTACCCCTGATTGATCTAACTTGTTGTCTCACACGGCCATCCATTTGCCCATCTCTGATTAGTCTCCGTCATGGAACAAACCCGTAGATTTTGCTTGCAAGTTTCCAGAAGCATACCAACACATTCCAATTCTGCTGAATCCTGTAAGTTAGTTCCCAGTCTTGCAAGCTCATCGGCTTTGCAATTCCCTGGAATGTCTCTGTGAACTGGGACCCAAATAAGTCGTATGTCAAACTGCTTGGCCATTTCATTTAAAGACGTACGGCAGTTAAAGGCAGATCTTGTTTTTAGAAACATTGACTTCAGGGACTTGACCGCGGCTTGACTGTCAGAATAGATGTAGACACAAGACATTGCAACTCAACCAGTCAGCAACTTTTTTTATTATCAGCATCCCTGCCTGGTAAGCACTGCAACGATCTGACAATCTTCGAGCCAGGTTCAATCCAAGAATAGACTCCAAAGCCCACTTGTTCTGCAGCCTCGATCCATAAGTGTACAAATCTATGGAATCTCCACTACCCGGAATGCCGCTTATCCAAGACTCCCGGGATGGTATCATAGTGGTAAAATGGCGCACAAAAAGTCTCAACTGACTGGTTGAGTCCCCATTTTGTGGTATTGTTATCTTCTTTAAGATCGCGATATTTCCAGAATCGCGGCTCCTCCTCCTTGACTGCAATAGTCAAGGAGGATTTTTAATGCAGCCGTTGGTGTAGTACAAAGAGGATCATTGATGCACATCGACGCCATTCTCTGTACCTTCGTGATAAAGACACAGTTCCCTTTTATCTCTAAAGCAGGCCACCAGACAAAGATTCTATTATGCAGAATTGGCTCACCACTGCTGTATAAATCCATTGAACGACTTTAGGGCTTAAACTTAATCGTTTTTTAATGATCCTTTTCGAATTTACACAAATAGAACTTTTCGAAATATAAGTTTTATTTTCAAAATTTAATTGAGCTTCGCTGATTTTCATTTATTTCTTTTTCAAATTTCAATTGGTTTTAAATGAATTTCAGTGATCTTTATCAAATTTCAATAATCTACTTCAAATTTCAAGAGATTCTTCTCGAATTTCGTCGCCAATTGCTTTTAATCAAATTTTGTACATCTGAGAATGGTGTAGATCTAGATGCGTATTTTTGTAGCCCCTGTATAATGATTATTGGTTTTAATGCTTGTGCAATAACATCTAATCTAATGGTTTTGGCCACCAGAACTAAGATATTCTCTATGAAGAACTTAACCATTTATGCTAATCAACTCATTTTATTTTAATGATGACATTTCTCCTCTTTAAGGCTATGTTGAACATATTTTCCATTAGTGCACTTACATCTACTTTCTGCCTCATTCAATTTCCATCAAACGCAGTAAATGAAAATTTCTATTCAACAAAAAAAATATGGATAAACAAGAAAAATATGAAAAATAAAAAGAAATAAAATTATGACTAACAAAAAGTGGGATGTTTAGCAAAGTTTGAGCAAACTGATTACTAGAAAAAGTTACAATAGAATCATTGTTAGGTTGTGTTTACATAATTGTTGTCAGGTTACAGAAATTCTGAAATGCCCTTATCCCGAAATAATTTCTGTACAAACGAAAAATTTTGCATATCCAAAGGAATTATTCGATTAAAGACAAATTTAGGTGTTTTAACAAATCTGTTTTCTCTGTGAATTTGCCTTTTTGCGCAAAATTTAATATCGAGGAATTTTTGTAATTGACTGTACAATAAGAAGTTACAAACCCAATCCCAAAACGAAGATACCCCATTGTGTACATGAAGGGTGTTAAATGACGATGTGTTTATGATACTTTTTCTTCCTTCAAAAACTAAATAAACATGGTAAATGATTAAAATGAAAACAGGAATTATTTATTCTACTTCATGTACGTGTTCACAAGCGGTATTTATTCCATACAGTTGTGATTAAATTTATCTGATTTTCGCTTGAGACGCTATATCTTGAATCTCTGTTGTAAATGTTAACCCCGTGTGGGATGCCAAATGGTATTGATATTTACAAAACCCGGGATTCGTGTTTTTTTTTAATACCAATCCAACGATAAAAAATTGGCTTCGGTTTTCACGAAATTCGGTAAATTTTGGGGGGTTTCATATGAAGACTTAGACCCACGCATGGGCGGATCCAGCTATTGAGTTTGGGGGGAAGTTTTTTTTTAACTCAAAATCCATTTTTTAGAAACACTTTGTAGATCAGGTTACAGATATGTTTCATAACTAAAATTTAAGACATAAGTGTAAAACTAGTTCCAGAGCTTTTACAATAGTTTAAATAGATGATCCACCACATTTTGCATTTATTTTCCATGTAAAACCATCAAGAAGAAAATAACAGGGTTTTTAAAAAATCCGTAAAAAATTGTAAAAGTTACATGCATTTGTAAAAATGCAGAAATTCAGTTTTGTACAAATACAGTAATATTTAAGTGGTTTTACCTATTATTGTCAGACTTAAACTGTATACTGTTATTGTCAGACTTAACATTTCTTAATAAGTTTAAAATTTGATGCGTTACAAATTTTAGAATTCAAGGCATTCTCCAAATCTAAGTAAATACATATTTTTAAATTCAAAGAATTTTTCTTACAAAAATTTTTTTAAATTCTGGAAAAATATTTTTTTTTTAGAAATTTTTAGATTTCCAATAAAAAAGCTTTAGAAGAATTCAGATTCTGTTATACTATTCAAATCTCCGATTTAAATGAAAAGCTCCCAGACAGAATCATTGCTATTTTTGGTATAGATAACACCGCTCAACAAATCGAAGGTTTTTGACTCCGGTTTGAAGTTTGGTACAACATTTTTAAGGATTTTGATTCGCTGATTCCAAATCTGTGCTCCAAATTTTTCCATCACGTCTAGAATTTTAATTATTCGCGGTTGAAAATGCGAAAAAACGCGATTTTTGCTTTTTTGAAAGCCTGCACAGCAGCCACTGGGTGGAATAAAAATCTGGTATAAAGCGTTAGAGTAGAATTGACCTATGATCTCAAATATATGATCAAAAAAATTTCAAGTTGTTGCACTATTATTGGCCAAACGCGTATTTTAAAAAAACACTGTGAAAAAATTAGAAAAAGCACCATTTTTAAAAGGCTCTAAAACAAAAACCAGATGATCAATCTTTAGTGTGATGAGCTCAAAATTTAGACAAAATCCCATTCTTTCTTATAGACTTTTAAACCCATTAAAGATATCTTCCGGTTTATACGAAAAATAACACAGAAAACTTAAATTTGTAAAATAATTCTTTTTTTTAGTTTTTCTTTGAAAAATATCAAAAAAAAACTAAGGTACCTACCTTATCTTTTTTACAAAAATGATAATTTTAACAGAGTCATTTTAAAACGCAATTGTAACCCAACCAAACGCAATAATTAGAAAAAAATTGTTTTCTATGTTGGAGACCAAAGACAAATTATACATTTGCGCTTTATACCAGATTTGTATTCCACTCAATGGCTGCTGTGCAGGCTTTCAAATAATGCAAAAATCGTAATTTTTCGCATTTTTAACCGTGAATAACTAAAAATCTGGACGTGATGGAAAAATTTGGAGTACAGATTTGGAATCAGGAGATCAAAGTCTACTAAAATTGATCACCAGAATTCAAACCGGAAAATGACTGTTGAGCGGTGTAATTTTTTAAAGTCGAAACATTTTTCTTCAAGAAAATTTTTCAAGTTCTCAGACTAATATTAGAAATTGTTTTGGATTCTGAAAATTTGTTCACACTGTCCTTTTTCCTTTTTTTTCTTCCTTTTTCTTTTCTTTCTTTTTTTCTGTTTCGAAATGGGTTTGGGGGGAAATTTCCCCCATTTCCCTCCCCCTGGACCTACGATATCCACATGATTATAAAGTTATCTTTATTTACCCAGTCGGCAAAAAAAATCACACCTGACATACTGCTGACTCTTCCTTTATAAAATCGCTGACATCTTCATACAATTTTTCAAAATGTCATCAATGACATGTCAGCAGTTGGTCAGCGGTTGTTTAAACGAATTGTTAGTGGCCACCGATACTGGTGGACACTGCTGACCAACTGCTGACATGTCTTTGATGACATTTTGAAAAATTATATGAAGATGTCAGCGATTTCATAAATGGAGAGTCAGCAGTATGTCAGGTGTGATTTTATTTTGCCAACTGGGTAATTAAAGTCGACACATATTTTTGCTCTGGGTGATATTCCTGGAAGTTCGAGAGTTATCGGAATTTTTCCGAAGGTCAACGTTTTTCATAAGGACAAGCCGAGAAAATCGGGAAAATCGGTGTATAACGTTTGAGAGACTTCTTTTGTTAGTTTAACGTAGTCTTAAACTACGATGCTAAACAATATTGTTTAGTAACTTGGTAATTCCAGAGCAAATCCTATTTCAAATTTATTAAACCAAGTTAAACGATGATTCCAAAAATTTGGCTTAACAAAACTAAAATTTGGGAAAAAATTTCTTTGAAAATTTTTCATGAACTTTCCTAAAATTTTGATAAATTTAACTAAAAAATGGAAAATTTTCCTAACTATGAGGAAAAATTTTAGTTAACGTACTTATAAATAGTACCGCTCTACAAATGTTGGGTTTGTCGCTGCGTTTTGGATGAAACCAAAAAAAGTTGATAGGGTTTGGTGCCCCGATTCCAAAACGGTCACTCAAATTTTTCTATCACGTCACAATTTTGTTAAATTGTCAAAAAATGTCCATTTTGACCATTTTTGAACGCCTATAAAATAAGATCCTGACATGCAAATGACTTGGTATCAAGCTCATTTGATCTTTCAGACAAGATCAAATCTTATTGGAATTTAATTTTCTAAAATGGTAAAAAATCATTAGCCACAAGTGCTTTAAAAAAAAATTTACGTATGAATTTGTATGGAAATTTGTTAAAAAACACTGTGTAAATAAACTAAATATTTAAAAAATTTAAGTTTTTTTGCTAATGATTTTTTACCATTTTAGAAAATTAAATTTTTAGAACATTTTATCTTATCTTTAAGAGAAAATTACAGGCTTTCGAATGAGCCAAGTCATTTGCATGTCATACCAAGTCATTTGCATGTCAGGATCTTATTTTATAAGCTTTTAAAAAGGGTCAAAAATGCCCTTTTCGGCACTTTAACCGCGAAGTACTCAAAATCCTGACGTGATAGACAAATTTGGGCACCGGATATAGAATCAGCGCAACAGACACTATCCAAATCACTAACCAGAATCCAATACGCATTTTCTTGTTGAGCTGTGTAGTTCGTAGTTTTCATAAAATGGACTTCTTAAATATAAGGAAAAAAATTCTTAATGACAAAGAAATTTTCCCCAAATCTAAGAAACATATATTTATTTTTAGGACCCATTTCTAAAATATATGATCACAGAAAATTTAGTTCTTTTTACTTTAAATAACTTCTTAGAATTAGAATTTTTAGAATTTAGTTAAAGACTTCTAAGGATTCAGTTAAAATTAAAAAGTTACTTAAAGCTTACCAAAAATTTGAAGTAAAGTTTTAATTGTGTCAATTAAAAATTTACTCAAATTCTGAGTAAGCTTTAATAATTTTTTTTTTAAAGTTTACTCAATACTATTCACGGTGAGCCTTAGCGATGTTTAGGTTGAACTTTAGTGTCGACGAAAAGTGTAAGCGCAGTTCGATTTCTACACGATTAAATGTCACAAAACTGTTAACAGCGAAATCGTAGCTGCTCGCATTCGCGAGATAACGCGAAATTAGTGATTTTGTATTTTTTTTAATTTTTGGCATTGAAGTTTTTTAAATATTTTTAAAAACTGAGTACACAGTTTTAATTGTACTTATTTAAAGGTCACAAACCAGTAAACATCAAAATCCTATATTCTTTAGTTCGTGAGAAATAGCGAAATAATTTTTTTGCTGATTTTGTAGTCGTTTTTTATCTTTAGATAGGTTTCTTTAAAATTTCGTAAAAACATGTTATGCAGTTTTACTTGTGCTTGATCAAAGGTCACACAGCTGTTGTGTGAAATAATAAATAATAAAAAAAGTGGTATGCAGTTTGATTTGAGCATGTTGGAAGGAATTAAAACTGCCCACAAAAAAATTAAAGTTGCTCACTTTCGCCAGCGAAAAACAGCTTTTTGGGGGTATTTCTTGTTTTGATTAATAAAATAAGTTTCTTTAACATTGTTGAAAAACGCGAAATGCAGTTTGATTTGCTATTGATTAAAGGTGATAAGGCTGTTAACATTTAAATTCTAGCTGCTCAATTCTTCGAGATATCGCTAAAAAACTCGCTAAACTACTATTTATTCATTACTTTGTGTTTTTTTTGGTCTGTAAGAACATTTACTTCAATTAACGACAAAAATGTGCTATGCAGTTTGAATTCGTGGTTATTAAAGTTGACAAAACTGCAAACATAAAAATTATAGGTGATCAATTCCCCGAGAAATTGCAAAATTACTGTTCAAGCTTTTATATTAATTAATTTATTTTTTCTTTAGTGTCTAAAATAAAGGAAAACAAGTGAGACCCAGCAAAAACTTGAATTACCAAGTAATGAAATGTGTAATGGGAAATTCAAAAGTTATAACTAATTATGATTCGAATTACTTTTCCCATTACAACTACAAGCGATGGCGCCAGCTGTAATGATTATCAAAACTGTATTAATAACTAGTTACATATATACTTATAGGTAACGAAAAAATTATTTTGAAAAAAAATTTTTAAAAAATAAAAAAATATTTAATTTAATTTTATTTTTAACCAAAATAATTTGCAGTTAGCCAAAAAGTGAAAATCTAGTTCTGAAATTTTTTTATTTTATTATAATTACTTATGTAAGCCATTATTAGTAAGTCATTATTATACATTTCAAAATAATGCAAAAGGTAATTTTCTATCATTACTAAGTAATTCGAATGGTAATGATGTGTCATTACCAAGTTTTTGCTGGGGAGCGTTAAATTCGGCTGTGCCGAATCTTTTACACCCTCCAAAATGTAAAAAAAAATAAAAAAAAATTGTCAGGGGCATTTTTTTTGGGGGGGGGGGGTCAATGGGGGACTTTTAGAGCACCTTCCCATCGCGATAAAAATACCAAATGTTTCATTTATTTAACAAATATACAAAAAAACATGTAAAAAGTGTATTTTCAGAGGTTGGTTCAGTTCTTCAAGGGGGACCTTTTTCCCCGTGGACCGATTTTGACCATGAGACAAATTTGTGCCAAACTTCAGGAGTCTAGCTGTTTTATTTTGGGCTGCATTGTGTTATCTACAGACAGACGGACGGATGGACGGACATTCACAGAATGTCTTAGAATCGATCATGGATCAATAATATATATACTTTATGGGGTCCCCGACCGATATTTCGATGCGTTACAAACGGAATGACAAAGGGTATAAAAATCAAGAAACGACAAATATATTAAGAACCAATAAATAAATAAAAATATTGTATGCAGTTTAAATTTTATGTGGTTTAAGGTGGTAAAACTGCTGAATTCAATATATTGACTGCTAATTTACGAGAAAAATAAAATTTTTTCCAATTTTTTATTTTCAATTTTGCGATTTCTCGCGAAATTTAGAAGATATGATTTCGATGTTAACTGTTTTGTGACCTGTAAATAAATACAATTAAATCTGCATACTCAGTTTTTAAAGATATTTAAAAAACTTCATTGCCAAATTTTTATAAAATACAAAAACACTTATTTCGCGATATCTCGCGAATGCGAGCAGCTACGATTTCCCTGTTAACAGTTTTGTGACTTTTAATCAAGTAGAAATCGAACTGCGTTTACACTTTTCGTCGACACTAAAGTTGAACTTAAACATCGCTGAGGCTCACCGTGTATTAAATCGTTTACTGGTGCAAAATTGAGTAATTTTTTACTTAATAGTATTAAAAACCTTTCTAACGATAGGAATTTTGTCCCCCATCGAAAAACAAATAATGAATATTGATTTCAAACTTTAAAAAAACAGTACTGGGATTTTACGAAAAATCCCGGGATTTGGATTTTTTTCAATTCCAAAAAATCCAGTGATTTCGGGATTTTCTGTAGATATCCCTAGTTCCTATGAAACAAGTTTCGATTGTTATTCGATAAAGATCATTTGGAATTCGAAAATTTAATTTTCTTGACCGTTTGTAATTATTGTTAATGGAAAATTGAATGGAAATTCCCATTTTTCATTTTGTTTTAATTTTCCTGATTGAAGATCAATTTTTTAACTGTTCAAATAGAAGAATATTTCTAATTTTTTAACCTCAACTGTAGACATACATACGGCTTTTTTTAACACATGTGTTGTTAAATTCTTCTTTTTTTTTACTTGGCTGACGACTGACTGATGCTGGCTGGCGGTTGTTTATTTAGTTTTTTTTTTTAAATAATTTTTATTTTGCAGTTTGGTTAGTGTCTGATGCTGCACTTGAATCAGTTTAGAGCGAAAATTTTAAGTTTTGTGGCCAAACTAACACGTTTCATGTCACTAAAAAAAAACTTTTACTTTGAGAAATTTGTGAAAAACTTGTTCTGACAAGGATTTCCAGCATTTGGTTTATGTTTTGAGAAAAAAATTAAATTCCCGTTAAACAACAGGTTTTTATTTTTCTATGGAAAAGAAGAAAAATTATAGTGATTATGATTGTTTAATTACCCCAAAATTATAAACAAGAAGAAACAGGGGGAAAAAATACAATAACTTGCAATTTAACACAATTTCAAATGTTTTTAAATTTTTTGAAGGTTATTTTACATAACTTAAGTTTATAAAAAAAAAGCTTAGTTTTTTAGTACCCTACAACACATAAGTTAAAAAAGTTAGTAAGAAGGTTAGTAACAATACTAATAGTGTTGTTTTTTACTTTTACAGATTTTTCTATTTGCAATTCTGGTTAAAAGTTTTGGCAAACATATTTTGATGAATTCAACAAGTTTTTCAAATGGCAGATTACCAATTCATGTCTGCTGAAATCACCAAATTTTTCATGCTAAAATTGACAGATTTTCTTCTGAATAGGCAGAGATTGACAAGGTCAAATTATAAGCATACCGCGTCAGTTGGAATCGTCTGATTTCTCACGACACTTGAGTCGTATACTATTTAGATCTGATCCAATATAATTATATGCAATCAATTTACATTTGCTCTAATAAAAGACATCTTGAATTGTTTTTCCCCATTAATAAAACAATTAATTTTTATTTTAAATTTATAACGCAGGGAAATATAAGATTCGGCACAGCCGAATATAACAATCTACCTGGTTTATTTTGTTAATTAGGTAAATAGTTTCAAAAATATATAGGAACGCCATGATTAGTTTAGTAAAGTTAAGCATGAGATAATAGTCCAAAACAAACTTATTCGAATTTTATGCTTTTGTTTTAAATTTTAAATATCCATAGTATGATTAATGACTGTTTTTTTATACACATAACCGTTATATTTAAAAATATAAGTAGAGAAAAATTTAAACATTAACACTAGATTTACTCACCCTTAGTATTTGCGGGTCGACACATTAAAAGTCTATTAAGTTTTAAACATTTAGAAATATTTTTGGCTTAAATTGTCATACCAATAAAAAAGTTCTTCAAGGGGGAACTTTTTCCCCCTGGTCCGATTTTGCCCATTTACGAACTAAATTGCCTAGGACCATAAGACCTGTTCATACAAGACTTAAAAAACAAATGAACTAAAACCTGGGAAAATTAACTAAAGTTTGAGAAAAACGAGGGAATGATTTGGCTCCAAAAAATATTTTTATTGGTTTTAGTTCATATTTTTCCCAAAAATAAGTTATTAAGTGTTTTGAATGTCGCGTAGCGACACTGCAATGGCTAATAGAAAGTGGAGAGAGCTAACAACAAGTGCGATCAGTAGAAGATTGTGGGCATGCTACAATCTAAGAAAAACTGAATACTTACTCTCACTCACTAGATGGAACTTACTGGAGTGATCACCGGGCACTGCCTAATAGGTTATCATAGAAAGAAGATGGGACTTATTTCTGATGCAAGCTGTAGAAGGTGCGATGAACCTAACACTGAAGAAACGGTCGAACATATTCTTTGCCAATGTCCTGCTTTGGCCAGAACCCGACTGCACATTTTAGGCAGACATGACTTCGAGAGCTTGGAAACGGTTTCGAATGTCGACCTAAGGCAAATAGTAGAATTCGCGATGAGGACAAATGCGTTCTATCAGCGTCGCTGAGGAATTATTGTGGACCATCCGGTCTATGTGAGGAGTCTTTGACTCCGCCACCTCTAACCTAACCTATTTAACTTTACGACAATTTTAACTAGAAAATGGGAAAAATCATATTACACTTTAGTTCATTCACATTTTACGACTAGATTGGATTCACTCCCTTGACCCATGGGTTCGGACCTCATGATTTCAGACCCTGTTGATTAGAGACCCCGTTGGGTCCATATATTTTGACCTAAAACTTTTGTCCGATTCGCTCTACCTTGCTTAGTTTTTGAGATACGGTAATGAAAGGCCTGATATGGTCTTGAGAATCTTAAAAACTGGAAAACTCAAAAACTATTAGTCGGAGGGCTTTAGAGTATTCTGCAGTAGTGTTCTACGAGCAAAGGGCTACAAAAATTCGGTTGGAATTTTTCTCGTTCCGACAGTATTTACCGAGATATTGTCATATATATAATTTCGGGAATGTGAAATATAAGATTCAAAATTGGGCTCGTGGGACCCTGACAGATGTTATAGAAGTACTTTCTTTAGAAAACTTTATCCGTTTCACTCTATCTCACTTGGTTTTTGAGATATCGGCGTTTTGAATTTTTAACTAAATTCTAAGAAGTTAATAAATAAATTCTAAGAAGTACTCTTCCTTAATTCTAAGAAGAATACGATGAAGTTTTTTTTTTAGTAAATATTTTACTAAACTTGAACTAAATTATTTTTTTAGAAATATGTCTTTAAAATAAAGATATGTTTCTTAGATTTGGGAAAATTTCTTTAGCAGTAATAATATTTTTTTCCTTATGTTAAAAAACTCCATTTAAATAAAACTGTGAACTATTTATAAGTAAATGAACTAAACTTTTTTCCTCATATTTAAAAAAAAAAAAATCTCATTTGTTAGTTTAATATAACTAAATTTTAGGAAAAGTCATGATAAATTTTCAAAGACATTTTTTCCCAAATTATAGGTTTGTCTGTTTTAGTGTAGCTATTTTATTTTGGACTGCATCGTGTCTTTTCTAGAAATGTCTTAGAATCGAAAATGGATCAATTATGTAAACTTTATGTGGTCCCCGACTGATATTTCGATACGTTACACACGGAATTACAAGGTAGTTGAAAGGCATAATAATATTATTGAAATCTTTATTTAGGTATCGAGATAAAGCTTCAAGTGTTTTCTTTTATATCTCCTCTAGAGGGCGTGCTAAAGAGGTTTGTGAAATGTTATTTAGCAAATCGATAGGTTACACTCACATCACAAATCCGGTTGTCGCAACCGTAAAAATTCCAAACTCATTTTGGCCTATCTGGACCTATCGTTTTTTTAACCCTTAAATACCCCATGTGACCGATAAGCCGAGACAACCCAACCTAAAAATCGTCTCTTTTATATATATTTCAAGACTCAGGCAAATCGAGGTATAACGTTTGGGATAGTTCACTTCTTCGTAATCTAGTGTTAAAATGATAGTGCATCATTCCAGTGATAATTTTCAAGTGTATTTGAACTAACAATACGATTAACGATAAAGCTGCATGTTCATGTTTATTTTAAAATTAACAATATTTAAGTAAATATTTTTTTGTTTAATTGTTTTGGCAATGATCTCTTGACCTACATTAAAACAAATGTTGGCTCTGTCTTGCAATTTTTTTTTTGAAACATATAAATAATTAATTTTATTGAAAATTATGGATAATTTTTTTTGTGGTTTTAAAATGTAAAGCAAAATTACCTGGAGCTATAATAATCTTTCTTAAATAAATTATTGTAAAGGTCGAATAAAGCAATTTTTATTTTTTAATTAAAAATTTAAGAGAACTTGTAAATATCGAAAAATATATCGTAAAGCTGATGGTAAATTTTTTTAGTTTCCCAATTTATAATTTGGATAAAAATATTATATCGTGTTCGATATCGATAATTCCAGTCATAACGATAGTAAAATCGCCATTTTTCAGAATTTATCGAAAAACTATCGTTATTCCAGGCGATAACGATATTGTGACTATATGAAAATGTAATATCGTTTTCGCTATCGAAATTTCCAGGAATGGCGATAGCAAAATCGCCTATAATTCGGTTTGCCTAAATTTTGAGCTCATCACAGTAAAGATCATCTGGTTTTTGTTTTAGAGCCTTTTAAAGATGGTGCTTTTTCTAATTTTTTTCACAGTGTTTTTTTTTATATACATGTTTGGCCAATAATAGTGCAACAGCTTCAACTTTTTTGATGATATATTTGAGATCATAGCTCAATCCTTCTCTAACGCTTTATACCAGATTTTTATTCCACCCAGTGGCTGCTGTGCAGGCCTTCAAAAAAGGCAAAAATCCCGTTTTTTTCGCATTTTCAACCGCGAATAATTAAAATTCTAGACGTGACGGAAAAATTTGGAGCACAGATTTGGAATCAGCGAGTCAAAATATTTTAAAATTTTATTTGAAACTTCAAACCGGAGCCAAAAACCTTCGATTTATTGAACGGTGTTATCATTATTTTGTTTATTGGGTTTCGTTTATTAGACTCATGACCAGGGAAACCAAAAATATGCTCTAAAGAAACGATCTTATGCGCTTGAAACATGCAGCATAAAACTAAAAATATGCTCTTAAAATTTAAAAGAATTTGCTCTTAAAGCTTGAGCCATTATCAACCAATTTCTAAACTTTTATTTTTAAAAACTTAAAAAAAAAAATTTTTTAAAATCAAAACTTTTTTTTGCTTACTATTTAAGTTCCTCACTTTTTTGACGAAATATTATTTTCTGTTTTCGCCAATACATAAAATATTATATGTTTTTTAATCAAAATATGCAGTTTTTCTTAAAATATGCTCACAAAACACCAAAATATGCGCTTAAAATATGCTTTTATGTTAAAATATGCTCTTAAGAAAAAATATGCAAAAATATGCTTTTAAGATCAAAATATGCAAAAATATGCTCCAACAAATCAGTTTAAAATTTCTTAAATTTTTCTGAAATGAATAAATACCTTATGTATATCAATACACATGCGTATGAAATTGCATATTTTTGAATTCCCTGCTCATGTTCATCCCGTCAACAATATTTTAAACAAAACTTTTGTTTAACATACAAAAAAAATAGTTTTAAAATAAAACTCAAATTCCTTACAAATTTAATTTAAATTATTCTAAGAAATTATTATATATATTCATTATGTGAAATGTCAGTTAAATGTCACTTAAATTACATTGTTATTTTTACTTTTTTTGGGCGTACTACATGCATTATTTAAACAAAATATTTTATCTTTTATTTTCAATCATCATACATCATTTTAATGCAACCCACGTACATGTCGTACAACTTATGTATAAAAAAAAAAACTAAACACTTTGTTAACACAAAATAAAACGTTTTTCTAAAAACTTTATTTGAATGTATTTTTATGAGACATTTTTGGAAATGAAAAATTCATGTGAAATTAAAACAAAATATGTATGTGATAGATAAAAAATATTTTTAAAAGAAAAACTCAACACATTTATTAAAAAAATATCTGTTCTCTGTTCTACACATTTTCTTAACGACCTTCCTAGTCAAACTTTGAATCCTATCTACTCTTTTGCAGATGACAGCAAAATTTGTCATAAATTTTCCTTTGATCGTAGAACAAGCCTTCTTGAGTTTCAAGGAAGTTAAGGACTTACACACTTTTTCAAACCCTGTTGACCATCTCCGAGCGGTGTCTTGGAGCCTTAGAGCCAACCTTAGAGCCAACAATATCATCTGCACATATGGGTGGTATAAAAATAGAGGAAACGGTCACTCTTGATGTGTTGGACATCAAAATTCAGTGTGAGGACCGTTGGAAAAAGTAGGTTTTTTAGGTGTCACGGTTCAAAAGATTTTTAAAACTATATTACCAACTTCATATTTTAAATAAATACATATTGCAGTAGTTATATCAATAACTCCAAGATCACTACCAATGTCTTTGTTGCATGTATACACGCATTTTATCAAACATTCAATAAATATTAGAATAACTTCTTTATTCCATATAAGGGGCAAAACGCGTCAAAGGTCCACACCAAAAAACAAATGTTATCCAATTTAAGTATAATTTTGGTAAAATAGTAGGTTAATGATAGGTATTTTAAATTACAAATATAAAATTTTTTGATGAAATATTGGCAGAGTTACAGGGTTGGAAAGTTTTGATGTTTTTGAAAAGAACATATTTTGGTGAATTTTAATTAACATTTTGATGAAACAAAAAATATAATTTAAAAAACTACTTTTAAAGTATTTTTGACGGCCTTTAAAATGGCATTTGTGTTTTTTTTGAAAAAAATAAATTTGACCTTAAAATTCAAGGTCAAAATATTAAATTGTAATTATCTTATAAGGGTCGCACTTTTAGATTTTTTTCACTAAGCCCACAGGAAGGGTTGACATTTTTTTTAATTTCGGTTTTTTAAAAAAAAATGGTGTGCATGATACTTTATGAGAAATCAATTTTTTTACGAGTACATAACACCCAAACTGTACTGATTTCTTTATTTTTTATGCGTGTAACGTTTGTTGTGTGTGTTTACAACTCACACTTTATCTAAGCATTGATTTTTGTTGTTGTTATTATATGCAGATTAAAGCGATTTCAGTACAATTTGAGTGTTATATACTCCTAAAAAATTGATTTCGCATAAAGTATCATACATACCATTTTTTTTTTTAAAAACCGAAATTAAAAAAAATGTCAAGCTTTCTAATGGACTTACAATTAGTGAAAAAAATTTAAAAGTGCGACCCTTATAAGATAATTACAATTTAATATTTTGACCTTGAATTTTAAGGTCAAATTTATTTTTTTGAAAAAAAACACAAATGCCATTTTAAAGGCCATCAAAAATATTTTAAAATTAGTTTTTTAAATTATAATTTTTGTTTCATCAAAGTGTTAATTAAAATTCACCAAAATATATTCTTTTCAAAAACATCAAAACTTCCCAACCCTGTAACTCTGCCAATATTTCATCAAAAAATTTTATATTTGTAATTTATACTACCTATCATTAACCAAATATTTTGCCAAAATTATACTTGAATCGGACAACATTTGTTTTTTGGTGTGGACCGTTGACGCGCTTTGCCCCATAAACAGATGTTCAATTACACTGTACAACACAAAAAAAAATTACAAGGTCAGACCAAAAAATTTTGATAGAAGAGACAAAAAAAAAATACACGTGTATCGGCGTTTTGAAAGTTTACATCTGGGTTTCATTTTAGGGGGAGGTGAAGTTTCCCCCAAATGCAAATGTTGTATTGTAAATCGTCATTGAATATCGAGTGAAGCTTACGTTTTAAGTGTATGGTGTGTTAAGCAAATTTATGTAAAATGTTACGGAGAACATTTTTGTGGAATATGTTAACCCTCTAACTCCTCAAGATATGGGTCTTTTTTGTCCTTCTTTTCAAAAAGAGCAAAAAACACCATTAAAACAGGGATTTAAGGGGTTTAAATGTTCCGCAAAAATATCCGCCGTGAAATTTTACTATAAGTCCCTGAATACACCAAAACGGAAAACTTAACAAGAAAGTCAGAAATAAGACACAACAAAAGAGAGCTTAGGGTTAATTTCGCATTTATTAAGAAAATCGAGTTAAGCTTACGTTTAAAGTATATGGTGTGTGAAGCAATTTTATGTAAAATGTTACGGAGAACATTTTTGTAGAATATGTTAACCCTCTAGTTCCTCAAGGTAAGGGTCTTTTTTGTCCTTCTTTTGAAAAAGAACAAAAACACCATTAAAACAGCTATTTAAAGGGTTAAAATGGTCCGCAAAAATATTTGCCGTGAAAGGGACTTATAGTAAAATTTCACGGCGAATATTTTTGCGGAACATTTTAACCCCTTAAATCACTGTTTTAGTGGCGTTCTTTGCTCTTTTTTAAAAGAAGGACAAAAAAGACCCTTATCTTGAGGAGTTAGAGGGTTAACATATTCTACAAAAATGTTCTCCGTAATATTTTAGATAAATTTGCTGAACACACCATATACTTTAAACGTAAGCTTTACCCGATTTTCTTAATAAATGCGAAATTAACCCTAAGCTCTCTATTGTTGTGTCTTATATCTGAATTTCTTGTTGAGTTTTCTGTTTTGGTGTGTTCAGGGACTTTTAGTAAAATTTTACGGCGGATATTTTTGTGGAACATTAAAACCCCTTAGATCCCTGTTTTAATGGTGTTTTTTGCTCTTTTTGAAAAGAAGGACAAAAAAGACCCTTATCTTGAGGAGTTAGAGGGTTAACATATTCTACAAAAATGTTCTCCGTAACATTTTACATAAATTTGCTGAACACACCATATACTTTAAACGTAAGCTTTACTCGATTTTCTTAATAAATGCGAAATTAACCCTAAGATCTCTTTTGTTGTGTCTTATTTCTGACCTTCTGGTTGAGTTTTCCGTTTTGGTGTATTCAAGGACTTATAGTAAAATTTTACGGCGAATATTTTTCCGGAACATTTAAACCCCTTAAATCCCTGTTTTAATGGTGTTTTTTGCTCTTTTTGAAAAGAAGGACAAAAAAGACCCTTATCGTGAGGAGCTAGAGGGTTAATATATTCCACAAAAATGTTCTCCGTATCATTTTATATAAATTTGCTGAACACATCATATACTTTAAACGTAAGCTTCACTCGATATTCAAAGACGATTGACAATACAACATCTGCATTTGAGGGAAACTTTACCTCCCCCTAAAATGAAACCCAGATGTAAACTTTCAAAACGCCGATACACGTGTATTTTTTTTTTGTCTCTTCTATCAAAATTTTTTGGTCTGACCTTGTAATTTTGGAAAAAATTTGATTTTGTTGTGCAGTGTTATAATTGGAAAATGATGTTCACATGAAAAAACATTCATAAACATAACAATAATTAAGAATTTAAATAATTTTTTTTAATACTACAATTGTAAATAACGAATAAATTTTAAAGATAAAAGTGTAAAAAAAAACATTTAAATTAGAGCCTACGGTCAGTACCGTAGTACCGGTATTCCCGGATATCGGTATTACCGGGAATTGGTACCGGTATCCCGGTTCTTGCATGATACCCGGTATTCCCGGGACTACCGGAATGTACATTAAGTAAATTTTTGTCCAATTTGATTTTTTTGTTGTTTTTGCCAAAAAAAAAAGAAAATGTAAAATATTTTAAAAACACCATTTTCAATTTTTTACGAATTTAAGAAAAAATAATTAAAAAATTTTCAAATAATTTTAAAAACACAATTAAATATTTCTGAAGTACTGATAAAAATGGTTTAATTACTATATTTAAACATTTTATGTTATTATATTTTCTTGTTTTTTGAGAACCGGTACTAGAACCAGAACCGGGAATACCGTGAACCGGGAAATGGGGGGGGGGGGGGCACTAATTTAAATCAAGCAAAAACAATCTCATTTTAAAAATAAAACAGTGAAAAAACTCAACAAAGTTTGTTTTGTTCTCAATTTAAAAATATTCGTTGACACATTTAATATGACTTGATCATAGAGTAAAAATAGTAAGAGGATTAATGGGTGAAAAACCTTTCCTTTTCGAAATTTGATTTTTAGCCATAAACTCTGATTATCTCGGGAGTGAAAACCAGAATACACACAAAAGGAAATCGAAGAAAAAAGGAAAAAGGAATTGAAGGAAAAAACGAATACATTCAAAAGGAACCGAAGAAAAACAAAAAATAAACGAATACATTCAAAAGGAACTGAAGAAAAAAAGTTTTCTTCCTTGAGATAATCGGAGTTCATAACAAGGTTTTCACAATATTTTTTCCCATTAAGCCTCTTACTATTTTTACTCTATGGACTTGATGAACAAACATCACTTTAAAAACAAAATTGATTTGAAAATGTTATCATGCTCAGATCAAAGATGCGCATAATCAAATTTAATTTAGGTTGAAAGTGGCTGCTTACGTTTTACATCAACACACGTAGGCTCTGAGGTACATTGTGATACCACGGGTAATTTACAATTGATAAATATAATTTTTTTATATTTATCTCATAAAACTTTCATTTGAAATAAAAAATTGTAAATCATTGATAAATTTTAATTTATTTTTATATTATCACAGAAAAATTATAAAAAAACGTTTGTACTATACACAGAAAAAAATAATAAAAAAAATTGAGTAAATTTTTAACACTATTGTGTAAAAAATTACTCAATTTTGCACCAATAAACGATTTAATAGTATTGAGTAAACTTTTAATAAGAAAATTTATAAATGCTTCATAAAAAATTTGAGTAAATTTTTAACTCACACAATTAAAACTTTACTTAAATTTTGTAAATATTTTTAAGTAACTTTTTAGTTGTGTCAAGTAAAAATTTACTCAAAATGCATCAATTTATTTTTTTTTAAGTTTAAAAAGTTTCGATTTAAAAAAAAACAAAATGCTTTTTCAAACTTTACCAAAAATACTTATTAGCGTATCCCGAAAATACAAAATTTTAAATTGCAAACTTTAAGAGCTGGTTGCGCCCTGAAGATGACCTCCAAAATTTTTTTTAATTTTTTTCCAGTAATCAGCTCTTCAACAAGCATCGTTGTAGGGGTATGCCCTAAAAAAATTCCAAAATTTCCTGATTTCGGGACATGCTAATACTTATGTCTTCATGACAAAAGAAGATTTTATAAAGATGATTTCAAAAAACTAAATGAAAATAAACTAAATGAGAATTCAAAATACCAAGAGAATCAAAAAATAAAATAAAAAAAATATTAAATTTGTGTTAAATTATTTGCTCAAATTTTATTTTAAATTTTTGAGTAAATTTTTAATTGCGTTAATTAAAAAATTACTCAAATTTGTTTTAAAAATTTAAACAAGTGATTCTCAAATTGTTTTTCTCAATATTATTTTCTGTGTACATAAAAAAGAAAAGCTTAAATCCATGCAAAAAAACTAATTTTCTTTTTCTTTCCCGGATAAAAGATGTAATCAATTCAAATCGAAAACCTCTGAAATTCTGATTGCATATTTTCTATAGAAAAAATCCATGAAGAAATGTCTCACAAGGGAGGTTTTTCAGAGGGCACCAACAAATTGTCCTGAAACTTGCATATGGGAAAGAGGGGAGGCAAATAATAGTCTCCTGTTTTTTCATAGCTGCCCAATCTCACATTTAGCGGTTCAAAGGGAAGAGAGAAACGGGATAGAGAAACTATAAATCATTTTATACGAATCGAAAGATTTTTTGAAGGTCTTTCCACTGGAGTAGCAGCGATCGTGTCCAAATTCGGCTTCGTTAATACCTTATTATTAAAAATGTATTAACTTTCGGGTAGTTTATATGGAGAGGTATATATGTACGTTAGAGTGTCCCTTATTTTGGAAATGTTGGAAATGTTGAGACGGTACCCCCTCATTTTTTTCCTTTTGACTAAAAAATAACTCAGGAAAAATTTTACGCCCCTACGACCACGCCTTCCCTACGCGACGGGGCCGTAAAGAGCGGGGCCTTAAAAATAATTTTTCCATACAAAGCAAAAAAATTTTTTTTTGATTTTAAATTTTTTTGTTATTAATTATAATATTACTTGGTTAGCTTATTCACGACAAAAAATTTGAATTTGGTGGGATGAGGCTTTCAGTTCTAAAAAACTTTTCGAAAAAAAAAATTTAGAGCTTTTGGGGTCCTACAGTAAAAATTTTTAACATTTTTTTTTTTTTTTTAGTTTTGACAAGCAACGGTTTTAGTTGTAATGTTGCTTTTAATGATATACTTATATTCATAAAAAAATATTATTCATAAATGTGACATCTTGATCGTGTATCGAAAAACATCAAAAATGCATTTTTTACCCTTTTTTAGATCACGATAAAGATGTCACAGATAGGAATAATATTTTTTTATGAAAATATATCATTAAAAGCAACAATTCAACTAAAACGGTTGCTTGTCAAAACTAAAAAAAAATATTTTTTAAAAAATTTTTACTGTAGGACCCCAAAAGCTCTAAATTTTTTTTTCGAAAAATTTTTTAGAACTGAAAGCCTTATCCCACCAAAATAAAATTTTTTGTCGTGAATAAGCTAACCAAGTAATATTATATTTAATAACAAAAAAATTTAAAATCAAAAAAAAAATTTTTTGCTTTGTATGGAAAAATGATATTTAAGGCCCCGCTCTTTACGGCCCCGTCGCGTAGGGAAGGCGTGGACGTAGGGGCGTAAAATTTTTCCTGAGTTATTTTTTAGTCAAAAGGAAAAAAATGAGGGGGTACCGTCTCAACATTTCCAACATTTCCAAAATAAGGGACACTCTAATGTACGTATAACCGCAAAAATCATATATAATAATCTCTATTAAAAATAAGCTGACCCGTATTTTTCCAAATAGATCGGATTTTATTCGGATTTTAGGTAAAGACCTTGATCAGCTAGGATTTTTGTGTTAACGATTTTTGAAGTTCAAAATAAAGAGGAGTGAAATGCTATTGCCCGATTTGGTCACCATTTTAAAACAACCAAAATCAGCTTGAAAAGCGGTATGTCAGATTTTATATCGAAAACTTATACGACATTCTTTCTATAAAAAATTTCTTAGACTCTAAAATATTTCTCAGAATTTAAATTAGTTCCCAGATTTAAATTTTATTCCCACTGATGGTGAAATATTTTTCGCTTAACAAAATTCTAAGATTCTTAGGCAATATAGCATCTTAAATTTTGAGAAATTTTCGGTAGGATTTCGGATATAATAAGCCAAATTCTATGGGGTTTGTCCCTTAAATTTTTTTGAGACAATTTCATAGATTCTGAATCATTTTTCATATAGAACAATACTCAGGTTCTTTGAATTTTTTTTATAAAAAATTCTGAGGCATTATTCCTTAAAAAAAAAAATATTTAGGATCTGAGACTTTTTAAAGTACAAAAATCTTTAGATTTTCTGCAATAAAAAGCTATACTTTCTTCTTTTTTTTAAAAGCCACTGGGAAAATTTTTAATATACATTGCCGTATGAACTTTACTTTTCGACGTTAATGTCAAGTACTATTAATTCATGCCGATATAAAACAAGTAGAAAAGCTTAATTCGACTTTGCAGAATCTATAAATACCCTCCACAATGCCTTTTTTAAGGGATAGTACATTTTTTAACATGAAAAAAATTAACAATTTTAATTAGAAATATTTTATTTTGAGTGTTTTTCTCTTAATGTCACTTAAAAACAAACAAGAAAAATTACTAATTTTTTTTTTTTTTATTGTAAAATTTTTTTTCGAGTGTAATGTTTTTTTTATTGTAAAAATTTTTGTGAGTGAATGCACGTGCGTATGTACACAAAATAATGTAATTTTTGTAAAAAAAACTTATTTTTTTTTTTAGTGTAAAATTTTCTTTTGAGTGTAAAATTCTTTTCGAGTGTAATTTTTAAGTTACCAATGCTTTTAAAACTCAACAAGTTTAAAAAGCATTGCTTTAAAACTAAACAAGTTTGAAAAGCATTGTTAAGTTATCACCAATGCTTTTAAAACTTGTTTATAACACTTGGCATATAAGATGAAACCTATCTGAATTTCAGGTTTTTGCTTATAACTTTTGAACCACTGGTCCGATTGGGCTGAAATTCAATACCAAACAGACCTGGGGAGCGGTAAAGATACATGCCCAGTTGCAGCAGTCTCATTATTGTCTTTTGAAAGTTAGCGTGCTTTTTTATCTCGTTTTTTTTTATTCGCCAAAAACACTTGCCGAAATTTACTCTTTTGCTCATAACTTTTGGACTGATTTGGCTGGATTGCAATACCAACCTGACCAGGTAAATGACCAACATATGTGCCAAACTTCAGTAGCCTCTGTAAAGTCTTTCAAAAGTTAGCGTATTTTCTACGGACGGACAGACAGATGGACATCGCTAGATCGACTTAAAATCGATCGAGGATCATGAATATATATACTTTATGGGGTCCTAGACCAATATTTCGATGTGTTAAAAACGGAATGAGAAACTTATATATACCCTCTATCACTAGAGTGAAGGGTATAATAAGATTAACATCTTACAAGGGAAGTATCTCAACCCTTATGAACCGATTTGCATGAAACGTAAAATATATATGGGGCAAAACGCGTCAACGGTCCACACCCAAAAACAAATGTTGTCCGATTCAAGTATAATTTTGGCAAAATATTAGGTTAATGATAGGTAGTATAAATTCCAAATATAAAATTTTTTGATGAAATATTGGCAGAGTTACAGGGTTGGGAAGTTTTGATGTTTTTGAAAAGAATATATTTTGGTGAATTTTAATTAACACTTTGATGAAACAAAAATTATAATTTAAAAAACTAATTTTAAAGTATTTTTGATGGCCTTTAAAATGGCATTTGTGGTTTTTTTGAAAAAAATAAATTTGACCTTAAAATTCAAGGTCAAAATATTAAATTGTAATTATCTTATAAGGGTCGCACTTTTAAATTTTTTTCACTAAGCCCATTAGAAAGCTTGACTTTTTTTTTAATTTCGGTTTTTTTTTAAAAAATGGTATGTATGATACTTTATGAGAAATCAATTTTTTAGGAGTATATAACACTCAAATTGTACTGAAATCGCTTTAATCTGCATATAATAACAACAACAAAAATCAATGCTTAGTTAAAGTGTGCGTTGTAAACACACACAACAAACGTTGCACGCATAAAAAATAAAGAAATCAGTGCAGTTTGGGTGTTATGTACTCGTAAAAAAATTGATTTCTCATAAAGTATCATACATACCATTTTTTTTAAAAAAACCGAAATTAAAAAAAATGTCAACCTTTCTAGTGGGCTTAGTGAAAAAAATCTAAAAGTGCGACCCTTATAAGATAATTACAATTTAATATTTTGACCTTGAATTTTAAGGTCAAATTTATTTTTTTCAAAAAAAACACAAATGCCATTTTAAAGGCCGTCAAAAATACTTTAAAATTCGTTTTAAAAATTATAATTTTTGTTTCATTAAAATGTTAATTAAAATTCACCAAAATATGTTCATTTCAAAAACATCAAAACTTTCCAACCCTGTAACTCTGCCAATATTTCATCAAAAAATTTTATATTTGTAATTTAGAATACCTATCATTAACCTACTATTTTACCAAAATTATACTTAAATTGGACAACATTTGTTTTTTGGTGTGGACCTTTGACGCGTTTTGCCCCATATATAAGAGACAATTCTAAGGTTGGGGTGTCTCGGCTTATCGGCCATATCGGGGATTTAGGGGTTCAAAACATGGGTCAAAAAATGGCGAAAAAATAGTTTTTTGGATTTTTCAGCCATTTATTTCTAAGAAACTATATGATGTTTACATATGAGAAGAAAGGTTTTTTTATTGCCTATCTAACGGTGGCATAACCTTGTAAAAGTTTGGCTTCGTTAAATACTTTTTTCATGAAAATGTGAAAATTTTGGGGGGTATTTATATGAAGACATAGAGCTACGATGTCCATATGAAAACGAAATAATCTTTATTAAATTTAAGTCGACACGTATTTTTGCTCTAGAGGATATTCCTGTTAGTTCGTGAGTTATCGAAATTTTCCCGGAGGTCCATATGGTTTCATAAGGGGACAACGAAATTTTGAAACACTGATATGGCCGAAAAGCCGAGACACCCCAACCTTAAAATCGTCTCATTTATATATATTTTAAGTTTCAGGCAAATCGGTTCATAAGGGTTGAAATACTTCCCTTGTTAGTAGTCTTGCGTCTCATAAAATGTGTCAACTTGTATTAAAAACTAAAATATAGCATAGCAATGGAAAATAGTAGTAACCACAAGTTTTTTCTAAATATAATCTTATCGAAATTACTGTTTCAATTCCTTTTACTTTAATGCACCCATCTGCCGATAGATAAAATTGATTAATATTATACAATAATAAGGCTATTCACACACAAAATTTACTCAATTCAACAAAGACCTGGAAAATAATTTGTCACAAAATTGTTTATAAGCAAATCCATTGACGGAATTCAATATTAAAAAGATTTATTTTCAATCCTGAATATACTATTAATGTATATTTTTGTTAATTACACAGTGATGCAAAATTGAACTTTCCGAATCGAAATTTGATGAACCCAAAAGCAAATGAAAGTTGACATTTTCCATAAGAAAATACGCAAGACCTCCCAGTCGGCAAAAAAAAAATCACACCTGACATACTGCTGACTCTCCCTTTATAAAATTGCTGACATCTTCATACAATTTTTCAAAATGTCATCAATGACATGTCAGCAGTTGGTCAGCGGTTGTCTAAACGAATTGTTAGTGGCCACCGATACTGGTGGACACTGCTGACCAACTGCTGACATGTCATTGATGACATTTAGAAAACTTGTATGAAGATGGGAGAAAACTTGTATGAAAGGGAGAGTCAGTAGTATGTCAGGTGTGTTTTTATTTTAGTGGACATGTGTCTTTTTGGACACATGTCCAATAAGTGATACCCTGATTGGACATGTGGGGTCAAGTGTCCAAACTTTAGCTCAAAATTACGTTAGCTATTACCAATACACTCAAAATAGTTCTACACTAAAAGGTTTAGTAAGTGATATTGTACCCAAATCTACTAATTGGTTACTAATTTTAGTATCATTAAAGTACTAAAATTAGTAATTTTTACTGGTTTTGACTAATATTAGTTAAAAATTTTAGTATTGGTTACCAATTTCTGCACTAGGTCCTTTTGGACTAAAATTAGTTAAATTTTTAGTATTAATTACCCACGTTTTTTTTTGGGTGTATGAATTTCTCTGCAATCGGTCCAGTACTCACTAAATTGCCGAATCATTAAAACAAACCACTGTACACCGTTGCGTATGATTATTATTTAAGGGCAATTACAAAATTAAGTATACGCCTCTTACGCAGTTTTCAAGTAATTTTAATTATAATAATAGTTTACCAACTTTAAATGTGTGTAAATAAAATCTAGCACTGAACTATAAAAAGCCTTGGGGGTTTTGTTACGTTAAATGTCCACTTTCATTTGCTGTTGGTTTTATCGCATTCCAATTTTGGTTGTTGCACTGTGTTATTATTTAAAATAATCAAAAGCAGTCATAAACTGGTAGAAAATAAATCAAATGGAAATACTCTAACGGTTTTTAACTGATATGTATTAGATGCAAGTTAAACATTTCCAAGTGTTTTTTTTTTTTTTTTGTATTTGCGATGAAAATTATATCGTGCAAATACAGACCGTTTTTATTTGGTAAGTTAAATATCTTGACTTCATTATTTATTTATTACAAGAAATTAATAAGATATTCTAGCAGCTCATAAAAAACGAATACTCACATAAATATTGCATAAAGAGTCAGTTTTTCAATAGTGGATCATGTTTGTTTAGAAGTTGTTAAAATAAAAATAAATATTTATTTAAAAATAACCGGTTTTTACCACTTTACAAAAAGTTTAACCTATGTCGCAATGTTAAACTTAAATCTATTATCACATTGATAACAAAGTCTAGACTAGAACAGCGGGTTTTCACTGTTACTTTTAAGGATAAGTATAAAGTGAGGATAAATTTAGCAATGTTGACATTTTGAAGTCATGTCATATAAACGAAAGGACATTAACAGCGCCTATCTCTAGTTGGTGATGAGATAACTTTTAATATCGCTTTATTCTTAAAAGCGATAGAGATATACTTGTTTTGAAACATCAGATATAGCCAAAATCGTCAAAGGAGCAGGGTGATATTTATGCATAAATATTTGGCAAGGTTCGTGTTTTAAATCCTTAAAAAAGAAAATTTTATTAACTTCTCCTACTAAATTATTTTTATGAGTGAGCTTATCTCTTTTTCAATTAATACATAAGTTCAAGTTCAACATTTTTTTCTCATACATTTCGTTTAAAAGAAATGTGGTTTGTTATTGTTTTAAAACTCTACATTTAAAATTGCATAAGTTTTTTTTTCATATTATCGTAGGTAAAAATCTTCAACCTATTATTGTAGAGCTCACAGAAATTTTAAGGAATGTTTTCCTTAAAGAATACACTCATATATCAAATCTACCCAGTCAGAAAAATACAATCGCAAAAGCGTTGTGAAAGCGTTGTGGACGGTTGTACGAGCGTTCTGTATACCAACTTCAAAGCGCCTTCAGATGATCCGAATGATAACATCGATCTACGCTAGGTTTAAAGCGTTTTAAAAGCGATGTAAAAAAGTGCTTTGAGAAGCACCAAAGTAGAGAATTTCTGTTTTAGTTCGGTTATAATAATTGGTTTGGTACAAAGTGAAATCCGAAAAAAAAGTTTTTGTACTTTAAAAAAATTTTTCGAAACTTCGAAAATTAAAAAAAAAAAAAAAAAATAAAAACCTTTTTAATGATTTTTTTTAATTAAAAAACAACAAAAAAATTAACAAAAAATTGTTATTCAAAAATAGTTTCGGAACTTAGAAATTAAAAAAAAAAAAAATAAATATAAAGAACTCTTAAAACGCTTTTCGAATACGCTCGCAAAGCGTTCCAAAAAAACGTTTTGAGATTGCTTTTTTTTTGTTATAGAGCTTTCAGAATACTTTTTTTGAGAATGCTTTTTTTGTTATAGTGCTTTCAGAACGCTTTTTTTTAGAACCGTCGTCAATTTCTGCTTCGGTAGTTACTACAACCGTTAATATTCCAACATCATCCTTGATGTTGTCACAATCAGTTGTTACAATAACATTTCAGTTGTCACAACCTCAGTGAGGTTGTGACCTATGTCCCGTGTAATATAGAAAATACACATAAATTTAATTACACTCAAAGTAATACATTAGTAGATTTACTAATTCTTTTTGCTAATGCTGGTTAGCTAAATTTTAGCAAATTTTTAGTTGAGATAGCATGTTAGCAAAAATATCTTGTAAACTTCATTTAGCGCATTACCAATTTTAAACAAAATTTGAACTAATTTTTTGTTTGCTAAATTTAAAATTGAGTTGACCAAATTTTTACAAGCTTTTTTGCTAATATTAGCAAAAAAAATGGTAAATTTTTTTTTATTTTCAGAAAACTTAAAATGGCGCTATCTCGGAAACTAAGCCAGATAGAGCAAAATGGAGGCCATTTTTGGTTCTCGGGCTCTCTAGTATCGCCAATCCTCTTCACATGTGTGGTCCCTAATGGGTCCTAACTTTGGATCCAAAAAAGTTAGAATTCCCGAAAATTTTAAAATGCTCATATCTCGGTAAATATTGCCGACACAACAAAAAGTCCAAAAGCATTTTTGTAGCTCTCAACACGTAGAACAAGAGTAATATTTTTGAAGTTATCGAGTTTTGTAATTCTCAAAACCCCGGTAGTCCCCTAAAATCACGTATCTCAAAAACTAAGCAAGGTAGAGCGAAACGGACACAAATTTTGGATCAAAAACTATGACGATTTTTAAGGAACCCAACTAGGTCTAGGCCCATCGGGGTCTGGACCTATCGGGTCCGAACCCAATGGGGTCCTCAAATGTGTATGAAATAAGTTGAAATAAACAAAATTTCAGTTAACTAATTTTTGGCAAAACATTTTTGCTAACTTTACCAAAAAAATTGTGGGTTCAAAATCAGCAAATTTTCTTGTAGGTTTACAAGCTTTTTTTGTTAACATTACAGTTTTTTTTTTTTTTGAGTGTAGAATGAAATGGGCTCATACGTATTCTTATTGAAAAATAAGAGTTACCTCCTTTTTTTTAGCTGCCCAATCTCAAATTTTAAAAAGGGTTGCCAACATATGAAAAAATGTGGTACTTCGGGAAAGTATCAATAAAAGTAATTCCGCCAAACGCAAACGTCAGATTAATTTTAATAGAGATTATTATATCTGAGTTTAGCGGTCGTATGTATATTACTTTCCATTCAAATTACCCCAAAGTTTTTAAGTTTTTATACCCTCCAACCACAATATGGGGGTATACTCACTTTGTCATTCCGTGTGTAACGCATCAAAATATCGGTGTAGGACTCCACAAAGTATATATATTATTAATCACTGATCGATTCTAAGACATTCTAGCAATGGCAATTCCTCTTTCTGTGGAAGACACGATATAGTCCAAAATAAAGAGCTTGGATCTTGAAATTTGGCACGAATATGTCTTATGGTCATAGGCTGGTTGAATTCGAACGTGGCCAAATCTGACCAGGGGGAAAAAGTTCCCCCTTGAGGAACTAAAACTACCCCAGAAAACACAATATTTTCACATGATATTTTTGTATATTTGTTCAATAAATGAAACATTTTGATACCGTTTGAAGTTCATCGGCCTGCACTTGAACCAAGGGGATCAGAAAATACCATTTTGCGGCCCGTCCCTTTTTGGGGGCTTGGTTATAAAAAAATATTTAAAATTATGATAAAATTGTATTAAGAGCTAAAGCCATAATTAATCTATTTGTCAACATTTATCGCAAGGGGGAAGGTGTCCCCAACGTGTTTCGCTGACAACCCCCCCCCTCCCCACTAAAAAAAAAACCCGCTTTTGTTACTTGTTGGAGGGTATAAAAGATTCGGCACAACCGTATTTAACACTCTCACTTGTTTAATTTAAGGACTTGACAAAGCCAAATTTAGACACAAGGGATACACCATTGGATTTGCCTTCAAAAACCCTTTCGATCAGTGTATATAAAATGTCAAAACTTCTTAAAAAACTTCCGTTTCCACCTTCCCCTTTGACTCGATAAATGTGAGATTGGGTAGCTAAGAAAAAACACGTAACACTTACTTTCCTTCCCTCTTTTCCATTCGCAAGTTTCAGCACAATCGGTATGTGCCCTCTAAAAGACCTTCCTCCTTGTTAGTGTTATAAAACCCGAACGTGAAAACTTTCATTATGTTCCTTAAGGCTCACACTAGTTTTTATTTTTGTAAAAAAATGGTTATAGGTCGCGCTCCCGGTGTTTTAGCCGAAAATTTATACTTTTATACTGTTTTTTTTTTTTAAATTTAATTTACAGCCATTCATTCAAAATACGCTTTACATCATTCAGATTCATTACACTGTCATTTTAGTATAAATATGAACCGATTTTTTACAATTTCAAAAGGCTTTGTCCTTGGACCAATAGAAGCTTAAATTTTAAATTAGAATCAAATTGATTGATAATGATTACATTTACATTGACAGACGGAAGAATGGAACGATATCTCCAAATCGACTCAAAACGTGATGGCGGTTCTTGAACCAATATTTCTGGTAGTTACAAACATCAGCACAAACACATTATACCCTATACCACAGAGTGTAGGGTAGTACTGAAAGTAACTTGCAAATTGGAACCCTTTCAACGCAAGTCTTAGTAGACTTTTGAGCCATTTCTCAAGAAAAGTACCTAAATTACCAATAAATACGGCAGATAGAGGGTTAATGTATTCAAGAAAAAATTCCCCATCAAATTCTATTGCTTTTGCCCACAACCTCAACAAGGCTTGGGCTACGATCAAAGGAAAGCAAATGACAAATTTTTAAGTTTGACTTAGATGGTCGTTAAGAAAATAGGACAAAGGGTGGGAGAAAGAACAGAACCTTGCGGTACCCCCGATTGAAGCTAAAATTCATCTGACGAGAAGCCATCTATTACAACTCGTATAAAACGATCTCGGAGGAAACTGGAAATAAATCGAGAGAAGTCATTACCGACACCAAAAGCATTAAGCTTAGATATGAGAGAACCATGCCATATACAATCAAACGTCTTGGAAATCCAGAGCAATAACTTTACTCGTACCAAAATGGTGGATCGATCGACTCCACGTTCCGAAAGGAACGCCAATAGATATCCAGTAGAATGAACCATACTGGCGATCGTTTAAAAGTTAGATAGCCTCCAGATACCTAACAACGTGGCAATTTACCATGCTCTCCATCACCTTCGAGAGCGTTGAGCATATTGCGATTTGGCGGTTATTGCTCGGTACGACGAAATTAAAAGATTAACCAGTGTACGCGCTAACGTCCAAGAGCACTTTTCAACACCAGTGCTGATATACCATCCGGCCCCGGTGACTTATTTACGTTAAGCGCCGCAAGAACCCTTTTAACTGCATGAGCTACAAAAAAATATCTGGGCATAGTTTGGGATACCCTCTCGATTTCGAGCAGTGGTTAATTGCTTTCCGGCAAGAAATAATTTCTTGCAAAAAAGGCAGCCAACATGTTAGCTTTGCCACCGGTTCAGTGAACAATTGGTTTAAAAGAGTCAAGACTGAGAAACTAGCACTTCCCATGACTCTTTTAACGAACGACCAAAATATCTTGCTGCCCCGAGGAGACAAAGTCGCTGTTGCACACTCGGATCTCGCAATTTTGCGTAGCAGTCAGTATTAACGTTTTTGTCGTCACTATAATTTCTGAACACTTTCTCCCTGGATCTGACTGCATTTCTGCAAGTCTGTTAAAGCCAACCTTGGTTTAGCTGAAATGAGCTTTGATGGAATGAATGACTTCATTCCAAGCACTACAATATGTTCTACCATTTTCGCAGCGGCAGCGACGTTGCCGTAGAGAAAACAAAGTTTCCAATTGAAGAGCTGGAAAAAGTCATAGAGCCTTCTCGTATATAAATACTGAACGCTTGGTAGTTGTTGTTGAAACGTCACGAAGTTCGGAGTACGAGAATGGATGCGAAAATGGTGAAGTGATCCAAATTACTTCATATTTGTCGGGATTTGAAGTGAGAAAAAAGTCGAGATCATGCCGGTTTTCATTTCCAACTCCCATTAAGCGCGTTGGTTCGTTCAGTAGTTGCGACAGGTGGTTATGCACGGCAAATAACTCAACGTAATCGCCAACGGGTGTCTAATGGTTGAAATGGAGGATCCAGGAGGAGTTGTGAACATTAAAATCGCCTACCACTGCAATTTAACTGCTCGGACAATTGTCCAGGATCCTCGAAAGGCACCTGTGAAAGTTAAAAAGGGAAAGCAAGTGATACCCAGGCACGTGGAAGTCCGTGGATCAGCATCTTCACGCACCTAGATCTCACACAGGCAACTTCGATTGACGAGGTTGTATAGAACTGAAGTATTACGGTACGCTCCAATTGAAATAAACCTTATTGAATTCCAGAATTCATGCCAAAGTTTTTAAAAATTACAATTTCTTCAAGTTTTCGTAACTGCCTGACCACTGCACAGAGGGCCAGACAGATCGATTTCCGGCCAAAAGTCCTTATTTGTAAATTCTCAAAAAAATGTTTACCAGTTTGTTGGGCATATATAGAAGCAGGTTTTCTGAACTTATCTTTATGATCCAATTACACCCTTTCTTTTGACAGGTCTTCAAAGTTAAAAAAGTTGGTAAAAAAATTTTAAAAGTTGAGATACTTTTTTAATTTTTTCCCAAACTTCTATTGCTAATGTTTAACTTTTTGTTTGAGTGATTCAACCTTATATATAAGCCTTTGTAACGAAAATAACATAGACAAATATAACTCATTTGCCTGGCAGCAATTCGCGTTTTTTGTGAAAAAAGTTATAATTTTTTAGCTATTTACCTCGCGCCGAAAAAATCCTCAGCGATCCTCAGTTTGATACAATCGGTCTATATTTTTTTTGATATAGAATGGATCCATATCTTTCGAAAAAAATTGCTATATATGCAGTGGTCCGAAATTTGTTTAAAAAAAATAATTTAACCCAAAATAATGTTTTACGGCTTGAATAGTTTTTTTATCGTCAGAGAGTGCCTTAATTGTAGGAAAAAAAAAATTATCTACATTTCTAGTTTTTTTGTAGAATTATGGAAAATATCAGTTGCACCATTTCCAATTAAATTCAAAGATTTTGTATTGAATTTCCAAAATAAAGAAAAAAGTGAATAATTTGTCGTTTCCATATTTATATCAAAAATAAAAAAAAAAATATATATAAAAATTATGTGCGTAGATTTAACTTCAGACACTCTTTATACTTTTAAAACTATTTTTTAGTTAGATCAGACAAAGTTAAAAAATCTAGCCTCCATATTGTTTCCGCCATATTGAATTTTATCAGTTCGATTTTAAGATAACAGACCCGGAAATTTACTAGGCCACACTTTCAGCTAGCTTCAACAAAGAAAAGGAATATAACTGTTTTTTAATTACTTGTAACAAACTTTACTAAGAGTATTTAGTCCGCCATTTTGTTTTTCAAAATTCACGCCAGTAATTTAGATTCAGTAACTCCAAGACCCCCTTAAAACAAAATTTGAGTTAAATCGGACAATTTAAAAAAAAAAAATTGTCCGCCATATTGGATGCGCCATTTTGATTTTTTTCGTTTTTAGTTAAATTTTGAAATCAGCGACCCCGAAATACTCTAAAAGCACATTTTCAGCCGGATCCAACAACGATAAAGACTTTTGGCCGGAGTTGGATCATCCTTTAAACTTTAAGAAGCATATTTAGTCCGCCATTTCGTTTTTCAAAATTTGGAGTAACAATTCTTATTTAGTAACTCCAAGACCCGCATAAAACAAAATTTGAGTTCAATCGGACAATTAAAAAAAAAAAATTGTCCGCCATATTGGATCCGCCATTTTGATTTTTTTGGTTTTTAGCTTAATTTTGAAATCAGCGACCTCGAATTCCTCTAGAAGCACATTTTCAGACGGATCCATCAACGATAAAGACGTTTGGCCGGAATTGGATCATGCTGGCCCTGTGTGCACTGTTATATCTTGTAAATTTTATGTTTAATAAACCTTAAAAATCGTACCATGCAACATCAACCCCCGTACAATAGTTTTCCTGTCCCTGCCTCAGAATCTTTAGTTAGCTTTTAAGAAAGTGTTTCTTAAAGGTTCTGATTTGAGTGATGATGTGTTTGGTTGGTTGTTAGAGACAACAAGTGATTTAGTACTCGTACACCGTTATTTGACTGATAAGCAACAAGTTTGCAACATAAGTTGCAAGATGTAGATCAACTACCAACTTGGCTCTTGTGTTGTTTCTTTCTTATGGTCTTTATGTTTTTCATTATAAAAAACAAACTAACAAAAAATTCATCATAAACAACTAAAATGCATAATTAATAGTTTGGAAAAAAAAACTGAAGATTTGTATATTGCACATAGATACAAAAACTACAAGAAAACCACCACAAACGTGATGTTTTAGTAATTACTAATTCCGTTTATACATTTTCTTCTTTTCCATATTGCTGCATGTATGGTTGGCGATGATCATGATGTTTGGTAGCAAGTCTCTTCCATTTACAGACTGTCTATCTGAATGGCTTGCCCGGGTTGCCTGACATGCACGCCCAATCTATTTAAGCCGTGTCGATTTTATGTCTTAGTTTAATATTTGAGAGTTGCAACAACATTTCGTACTGGCACTTTATAACTCAAAACTAAAAAATATGTTTTTCTATGACTTTACTCGTCTCTCATCATTGTCATGATCATCATCTTGTGGCCATCATTATTATAATATTTAATGGTAGTTCAACAAGTTGTCTTTATTATCTTTGTTCTATTAACATGTAGTTGTTAACAGTTTTTTTTATATATTTTTTTTATTTTTATTAAAACATGTTCTTCTTACCACGTTGCCCACATTTTTCAGAGTCATAAAAATTACTTTGCTATTAAATTTATTTTAAAAAGTACATGAATCCTTAAAGTTAATTTATTTATTGATCCATGGAATTATTGGCTTAATAAAATCAAATTTATTTTAATCATAGCAATTTCATGTAGTTTTATAATTAAACTTGTAGTAGGAAACATTGTTGTTAAGGGCATTGAGAAAAAAAATTTTTAAAGAAAAGACACTGTAAGGATCTTTTTAAGGGGGTCTCAAGACAAAGAGTGCTTCCAAACCCTAGTGATTTTGAGGCTTGATTTTTGGGGGAAATGTGACAGTTAAGTGCACTTTGTGGTAGCGCTGATAGAGCACTGTGATAATGCAGTAAAATCATGTGTCTTTTCAGAGCTGATAGACACATTCTTTCTTAAGGTGGATACACAGGTTCAGTATATTTAAATTGACTTATACTCAAAACCTTTTGACTTGTTTATTCTACAAAAACTTTATTAAAACGGAGAGTTTTAAAAACACGTCTTAACACCGTTGAGCACTTTTTGTTAGCACTGATAGAGCGCTGTGAAGATGCAGTAAAATCATGAGCTTTTCGGAGCTGATAGACGCACTCTTTCTTAAGGTGGGTACACACTGTGTACTACACAGGTTTAGTAAAACAGTACAATTTTGCAGGGTTGTACAATTAAATTGATGGTATGTGTTTCAAATTGACAGTTGTGCAATATATTTACCGCAGTCAAACAAATTTAGATTTTAATTGTACAATCATAATTGTAGGGTATTATTAAACGTGTGTTACAACCTTTAGCGGTGATTAATATGCAGCGAAATCTTGCATATTTTAGGAAAAATCATTTTCTTATCCATTAAAAAATTGTCAACGATATTATAAAGACTGCTTTCCGTCCAGTTTTCAAAAGCTGCTTCCTTTTCAGCAAAATTTCTGCTGGGTCGCCGAAAGATCAACGTTGTGTTGATTTTACCTTTGGTAACCATGCCCAGTAAAATACCCCGTAAGTACTCTAAGGCTCGCTTTGTTTAGAGACAGTATCTGCTGTGATATGCTCTATGGTAGTGGAATGAATCTTAAAGCTCATTGCTGTCCAATGTTGAAACAACTTAACTGTATTCCATTATTCAAGTATTTCTATTATGTTATAATCAGGGCAAGGAAGTTCATGCACTAAAAATCGCGTTTTTAGCGCTAAAAATATGCATCAAAAAATTAATAATATGCAGTAAAAATTAAAAAAATATGCATTTGAAAATTGATTTATTTTAATATTTATTCATAAAAAATCGTAAAAAATAAAATTCAATGGAGCATATTTAGCTTTTTTCGGATTTCGAAATCGTCGGGGTCGGGAAAGTTGCTTTTTAGGGTCGATATTAACACACAAAAATATTGGACCTGTAGGACAATGGATTGGGGTTCCTTTTTTGACTTGAAAATCGGAAAGTTCCGAATAAAGTGAACAAAAATGTTTAACTTTTTTTGCTTGTATTTTTTTTTTTTTTTTTTCAAAATTATATATATTTTTTTTAATTAATATTAAAATGCATTAAAGGCCAAATTAAATAATACGACATTTAAAAATATATTTTCAGCAAAACCTAATTTAAAATATTTTTTTGTAAAGCAAGAAACAAAAAATAACAGAAATTTTACTGACAAAAACAATTTTTTAGTAATGTCCGAATATAAACTACTACTACTATTATTTTAAGCAACAAAAAAGTTATATATTTTTTTTCACTTTGTTCAAAACCCATGGTCCACTGGTCCAATATTTTTGTGTTAATATCGACCCGAGAAGCCAACTTTCCCGACCCCGACGTTTTCGAAATTCAAAAAAAAAAAAACTAAATTGGCTCTACCAGGGTGTAAACACTTACAAATACGTATGTTATCGCTTCCCGAATTCGGATTTTTTCTAATTTGAAAACCCTTGCTCCAAAAAGATAGGCAATTAGGACTTTTACGGGAAAAATAAAAAAATTACATAAATTTATTTTTTTTTAATCTCATTGTCAGTGCAAAAATTAGGAACACACTTTTCCGTCTTTTAGATGCAGTCTTTGACCGAAATTACTCCATGAAAATTGTATTTACATTTTTCCCACTATATGGCGCAATTTTTGCTTAAATTTTTTGAAAAAAAAAAAAAAAAACATTTTTTTATTTTTTTTTATCAAAATGCATGAACCGATTTGCACATTTTTCATAAAAATAGCAAATTTCACAAAAATAATAAAAAAAATTTTTTTTAATAAATATTAAATAATATGCCAGAAAATATGTAGTTTAAGCAACATATGCAAAAACATGCATTTTCATCAAAATATGCAAAAATATGCACTAAAAAATCAATGCCATTTTTAAGCAAATTCGATGATTCGCGAAGATAAATACTTTAAGTTGTACTCAGACTAACGACAACAAACATGTATTTACATGAACCCTCTTGCCCTGGTTATAATAAAAAAAGGGTTCCCGATTTATAAGAGATCGATGCCCTCCTCTGTTTTCAATGAAAGCAGCATGTTCGTGGCAAGCAGCACCGATTTAGATGACTTTTGGCAATCATCAATGAATTGATAAGCTGCCTGACTGGCGCACATTGGGCTGAGTCAAAGTAAAATGCGCTCGTTAAAGTTTTTTTTGGGTATAACTTTGGAATCAGTTTGAACTTTTTAACAAAATAAAAAGAAATGGAATGAAGGCACTTTAGGCTAATGGCCTGTTTTTATTTGGAATATTTATCACTGGTACCCTACATTTAAATAAAAGTCAAATTTGGTTAATTTATTTATTAACAAAAACTTAAAAATTTCTTTAATTTTTGCACACAGATTTCTCAATTATAAAACAAATTTAAATTGTTATAGCCTCCAACCACAGTTTGGGGGCATACTCACTTTGTCATTCCGTGTATAACGCATCGAAATATAAGTCTACAACCCAGCGTTGTCAGGTACTTTTTTCCGTTGTCCCCAAAAATATAACAAAATATACCCAAAAATCACCAAACAATAAAAAATACGTGTTTTTTCAATCACACAAAAAAGTTTTCTTCAGTTTTAAAAAAAAATTCTTTGGATTGTAATTTATTAGGTTTTTTTTAGATTTAGCAATTAAAAAAATCCCCAATCGCGAAAATAAACGGGTTTTGGCAATGTTAATATACATTTGACAGTCGATAATTGCATGTTTTACTGAATATCCTTCATAATCTCGTATGTAGCTTTTTACTAAAACTTTTTGTAAAAACCGTTGATTACATTTAATTAAACTTGTGGTATTAAATAGATACAATTTTAAATATTCATAAAATAATTTTTGAAATCCCCATAAAAAACCCCAATTGAGATTTCTTGCCCTTTTTGCTCGCATGAAATCCACAACTTTGGGGATAAATCTCCAAGTCTGGTAGCCCTGCTTGAACCCCATAAAGTATATATGGGGCATTCCATGTCAAATCGGACACTTTGAAAGTTTTTTTTTAGATTTTCCCAATTTGTTTACAGTTTTTAGTACCCTTCGAAAACTCTTTCGTGGTAAATTTTCATATATTTTGGATGACCCGTTCAAAAGATATCGAATTTTTAAAAATTGTAAGTTTGTTCCTTTACTCAACCTTCTTTTACTCATAACTTCTTCAAAATTGGTCCAAATTTATTTTTTTTTTTTAAATTTTTGTTTTACGTACTTTAAAAAAAAAATCCCAAAAAATTCTTAAAAGCGCTCTAGTATGCGATTTTTAAGTTTTAAAATTTAAATCTCATTTTTAAAAATGTTTGTACTCTTCGATTTTTTTTAAATTTTTTTGTGAAAAACTTCTATCGATTCTATATTTTTTTTACCCAGGAGGATCGTGGGATAAATTATTACTATATTTTAAAAATTTTTTGTAAAAGAAGTTTGAGTAAAGGAACAAATTACCGATTTTTAAAAATTCGATATCTTTTGAACGGGTCATCAAAAAAATCTGAAAATTTACCACGAAGGAGTTTTCAAAGGTACTAAAAACTGTTAACAAATTGGGAAAATCTAAAAAAAAAAAAATTCAAAGTGTCCCATTTGACATGGAATGCTCCATATATGTATTATTGATCAGTGATCGATTCTAAGACATTCTAGTTATGTCCGTCTGTCCGATTGTCTGTCCGTCGTCTGTCCGTCTGTGGAAGACACGATACAGCCCAAAATAAAAGAGCTAGACTTCTGAAGTTTGGTACGAATATGTCTTATGGTATTGGGCTGGTTAAGTTCGAACATGGGCAAAATCGGATCAGAGGGAAAAAGTTCCCCCTTTAAGAACTAACCCAAACTCTGGAAAAACGCCATTTTTTATAGGTTTTTTGTACTTTTGCTTAGCAAACGAAATATTTTTATGTCAGAAAAAGTAAAAAGTCCTGCAGTTTTATCCAGAAAGGTTGGCTCCTATCAGCAAAATCCACCCCTCCCCCCAGAAAAAAATACGCCCAGTGTTTATTTTAACGTGTTGGAGGGTATAAATGATTCGGCAAAGCCGAATTTAGCACTCTCTCTTGTTTTGTATGGTTTTACCCTACAATAGGCAAAGAATAGAAAAATTAGAAAATACACATCAAAACTTAGTTTTACCCTAAAATGGGTAAAATTTTTAAAAATACAAAAAAATAATTGTTTCTTTGCAGTAAATAGGTTTTCAGGAAATCATTTTTTTTTCGGATTGAAGCAGGAATCTTTTGAAAATGTCTTCAAAGGAATTTTCTCGAGAACCTTTTCTGCTGAAATTCGTTTTATTAGTTCTGTTAGTCTAATGAGTTCTTTCAAAAACTCAGTATTATCGACTGGCAATAAACTATTTTATTTTTTAAAGCAAGCGGTTTTATTAAGAAATACTACTACCTTTTTTCAGAATGTTTTTTTTAGCGAGAGGATTCTAAGTCTAATTTAAAAATTCTAGGTACATAAGTTCAGAAGATATAAAATTTACCAAAGTCCTCTATATTCTCCCCTTTTTATCCGATAAAAAAAAAATCAGAATTGTTTGACCATTTTTTCGAAAATACGAAATGTACCAAAGTTCCCTATTTCCCCCTAAGAGCGGAATTTTTATTTTTTACTTTTTTAAAAATTTTTCTGCAAAAGGATTCTGTAGTCCCAATTTTAAGTTTCTAGAACAATTAGCAAGACTTCAAGGCAACTTTTCGGACGATTTCGAAATTCGGAAATTGAAAAACTTACTCCACCATATTACTAATACAACAATATAATTTTTGTAGTTGTAGCCTGACGACTTCCAAATTTAAATTGAAAATCATTTAAGCTGACAACACTTGATGTCAAAATTTAATTTGAGTTGCATTTATTAGGTTTATGTAAAAATGCAGTTTTTTTAATAACATACACAATTTTAAAAGTCTATAAATATAGCATTTTATATACTTCCATTCATTCATACTTATATTATTCAATTAGAAATGTTTTTATTTTTCTGCAAATAAATTAATTTTTTAAGCCACTGCACTTAAATTATCTTAATAAAAAAACTTGTTTAATTAATTGAATTTATTTTGTTTTAATCTTAATATAAAATCTTTACTAATTTATTAGTTGAAAAATGATATAGAAAATTTATTTGATACAAAAATTATGTCAATTAAACTAAAAATGTTTATAGCTGTAATATGTTTTTAAAAGTTACCTACACTGAGAAAAGTGTTGCAGTTACTACATGACGGCCATTTGTTTAGTAAGTAGTAGTTGTTGTTTTCAACTACAATTTCAGTTGTTTTTGAATGAAAAATCTCAAACAACTATTTGTTGTAGTCGTTTAAAAAATAAATACAAAAAATTACTATATTGTAGTAACAGTTGCATTATGTAGTTGTTTTTAGTCTATAAAACAAACAAAAAAACCGGATGTGTTGAACAAGTGGGACGTGTCAATAAAATAATTCCGACAATTTGATTTACAGTAAAAACAACTGTAATTGTTTTTATCGTTTTTTGTACCTACACTTAGAAAATTATTTCAGTTACTACATGACGGTTATTTGTTTCGTAAGTATGAGTTGTTGTTTTCAACTACAATTTCAGTGGTTTTTGTATGAAAAAACTCAAACAACTATTTTCTGTAGTCGTTTTAAAAAATAAATACAAAAAATTACTACATTGTAGTAACAGTTGCTGTATGCAATTGTTTTTAGTCTATAAAAAAAAAAATAAAATAACGGATGTGTTGAACAAGTGGGACGTGTCAATAAAATAATTCCGACAATTTGATTTACAGTAAAAACAACTGTTATTTTTTTTTTACCGTAAAATGTAGTTTGTTCACAAAAATATACAAAAAATGGTTGATTTTACCGTAAAATATAGTGGAGGCCTAAACAACAACAAATGTAGTTGTTTTAACTGTCTTTTTTAGTGGAATCTACCGTCATTATTTTTAAAGTATACATTTGGGGGGAAATATAATTTTCAGTAGCGTCGAAATGATGAAATTTGGAATATAAATAAAGTTAGTGTTAAGTGCAGTGAGAGAAGATGGAAAATGATTATTCTTAATTTATTTTATGATACATCAGAAATTCGAAAATTTCATTTAAAATTTGATGATTTCATGTGAAATTCAATAATTCCTTTTAAAACTCAAATAGTCTACTGAAAAAGATTTATTGAAGTTCGGAAAATATCTATGGAAGTTTGCAAAAGATCAATTTGGATTTAAAATCAATAATTTCAAAATCAAACAAGTTCAAATGTAATTTTTTTAAGATCATTTGAAATAGTAAAAGATCAGCTGAAATCCTAAAAACATTTGTTAAAATTTAAGAATTATATATCAGTCTGGTATTATTAGAAGATTTTTTTTTTTTTTTAATTTTCGAATCTCACTTGATCTTTTATTTGAATTGAACTTGTTCGAATTTCATTCCCAACAAACCAAAAAATAATACTCTATCATAACTAATATAATTTTTTACAAAAATTGTGAGTTATAAATTATCATTATAATGATAAAAAAATTGTATCATGAAAATATCTAAATAAAATCATTTATGTTTGTTTTGATAGTTTGGCTGGAAATTTTTAATTTTATTTATTTGTGAAAGCAGTCAAAACTTTTCACAAAATATTTTTATTTTCTTTAAAAATGTATTCTTTTGGAGACACTATTGCGAAAATTGATCGTTATACTAGCAATTCTCATCATTCCCACAATGCAATAATAAAACCCAAGGTATGTATGCTTACATAACTATATTAATAATTGTATTCTGTTAATATTTACATCATGGTGTGTTTTTAGGTTTCATCACGAATTTGGATATTTTGTGGATATGGATTCTTAGCTGGAGCTTCATTAACAGTAAAAAACGCTTTACTTTCACAGAGTAAGTCCCCAATTAATATATTTTAAGAAAAATCTCACAGGATCTGAGACTTTTATAGGAAAAATGTCTCAGAATTTAAGATTTTTTCTATAGGAAAAATGTCTCAGAATCTGAGACTTTCTATAGGAAAAATGTCTCAAAATCTGAGACTTTTTCTATACGAAAAGTGTCTCAGAATCTGAGACTTTTTCTATAGGAAAAGTGTCTCAGAATCTGTGGCTTTTTCTATAGGAAAAGTGTCTCAGAATCTGAGTTTTTTTCTATAGGAAAAATATCTCAGAATCTGAAACTTTTTCTATCGGAATAATGTCTCAGAATCAAAGACTTTTTCTATAGGAAAAATGTCTTAGAATCTGAAATTTTTTCTATATGAAAAATGTCTCAGAATCTGAGACTTTTTCGATAGGAAAAATGTCTCAGAATCTGAGACTTTTTCTATAGGCAAAATGTCTCAGAATCTCAGACTTTTTCTATAGGAAAAATGTCTCAGAATCTGAGACTTTTTCGATAGGAAAAATGTCTCAGAATCTGAGACTTTTTCTATAGGAAAAATGTCTCAGAATCTGAGACTTTTTCTATAGGAAAAATGTCTCAGAATCTGAGACTTTTTCTATAGGAAAAATGTCTCAGAATCTGAGACTTTTTCTATAGGAAAAATGTCTCAGAATCTGAGACTTCTTCTATAGGAAAAATGTCTCTGAATCTGAACTTTTTCTATAGGAAAAATTAGTGTTTATAAACCGGTTAACCGAAAAACCGGGTTTTTCCTAAAATTTCGGTTTTTTTCCAAACCGGTTAACCGGAATTGAAGATTTCCGGTGCACCGAAAACCGTTTTTTTTCTGTCGGTTAACCGGTTTTTTAAATACATTAAAAACGGAATATTTTCGCAAATATTAAGGGTTTACACTTATTTTTTTATGATATTTTCAAAATTTCGTTGAAAACACATTAAAAATCCGGGAGAAAGAACGTCTAAAATATTTTTTGTCTTCAAGAAACAATTTTATAAATAGGAATTTTATTCTGAAACTGATAAAAGTTTGAAATACTCATTGTTGTAAGCGTTTTTTGAACATTTCATGAAAAACTTAATAAGTGGCTGTTAACCAGATACTAAAATCCCTGTTAATGGCGAAAATGTCAATAAAAGAAAATGAAAATAAAATTCGGAACTGCAATTTACTTATAACGAATAACTCTATTTTTCTAAATAAAACCAATACAAATTAAATTGAAGTTCTATTGAATATAGTCAATTAAAGTACATTATTTAAATATCGCTTTTTTATAGCGTAATAGTTGCAAACCTTGCTGAAAGAAACAAATATGTTAACTTAAGCTGTATTCGCTTTATTATTTAATAAAAATAAGCTATTTTCAAGTATTTTTTGGTTTTTTCAGTTAAAGAAAAAAAACCGGTTAACCGGTTTTTTTTATTCCGGTTTAACCGAGAAAACCGGTTAACCGAAAAAGCTGATTTTCGGTTAACCGAGAAACCGGTTTTCCAAAATGTCGGTTTTTTATAAACACTAGGAAAAATGTCTCAGAATCTGAAACTTTTTCTATAGGAAAAATGTCTTAGAATCTGAGACTTTTTCTATAGGAATAATGTCTCCGAATTTGAGATTTTTTCTTTATGAAAAATGTCTCAGAATCTAAGACTTTTTCTTAGATTCTATAGAAAAAAATGTCTCAGAATCTCAAAGTGTCTCAGAATCTGAGAATTTTTCTTAGATTCTATAGAAAAAATGTCTCAGAATCTGATACTTTTTTTAAAGGAAAAATATCTCAGAATATGAAACCGTTTTTATAGGAAACATTTCTTAGAGTATGAGACTTTTTCTTTAGGAAAAATGTCTTATGATCTGGGACTTTTTCTTTAGGAAAAATGTTTCAGACTCTGAGATTTTATAAAAAATTTATTTGAAAAAATTTAGATTTTCGGCAGTAAAATTTATTTTTAAACTTTATATTTTTTCAGAAGTTGGAAGTATTTTACGAAAATCCAGATCCGATGAACGTGTAAAAGGAACAAGTCAATATTTCCATGATGTTTTATTGTTCTTCATTTATGTAATTTTTATAATTTAAATTAATTGTTATTTATTATTGATGTAAATTATTTTAAGTCAAAAAAAGCATTAAAAGCAAAAAATTAAAAAAAAACCCCGTTTATTAATTTTAGTATCATTTAGATATCATAAAAAATATTATATTTTGGTTTATATTGATATCGAAAAGATATCATATTTAAATGGAATAATGATAAAATAACGATAAAATTCCAGGAATTTATCGAAATTATTGTTGCGCTGCTTAAAATTTTCGATATCATTATATTGTAATTTTTTATTTGAATTTCGATATTATTACGATAGGTACCTTCTCAGCAGCTACCCCGATTATATTTGTATCATTTATAATATTATTTTCGGGCAAACTTATCATTGATATTATATTATTATGATATACATGCAGGCGCGGATCCAGGGGGGGGGAGAATGGGATTTCTCCCCCCCCAAAATGATTTCAAAAAAAAAAAAGAAAGGAAAAGAAAAGAAAGGAAAAAAGAAAGGAAAAGAAAAGAAAAGAAAAAGGAAAAAGGGTGAGGAACAAGGACGGAAGGAAAATGACCAGGATGTAAACAACTAGAGGCTATTTGTACTGAAGTAAATTTTTTTAAAATCCTTAAAATGTTCCAGAATGAATGAAATTGCATTTGAAAAACTTAAATGACAATAGAGTTAAATGGCAATAGAGTTATCATTATCTAAGAAAGAATTATTATCTGAATATTTTTATAGAAAAATGTTTCGAAATTCCTGACTTTATTTTTAGAAACTGTTTTGATACTTATTTGACTCTAAATGTAAAATTTTTTATTGTAAAGCTATTTTAAATTTTAGGGAAAATGACTTAAAACTTTTCTATAGAAAACATCCCACAGCAACTGAGAATTTTTCCTTTGAAAGAATGTATCAGAATATACCAAGATTTTTTTAGCAAAAAATTTCTAAGAATCGATTAACATTTCTAATGGAAAAACGTTTTAGAGTCTGAATATGTAAATTTTTCTTTTGAAATGTGTCTAATAATAAAATTTTTTCTATATGAAAATTTTTCGTATTTTAAGAAAATTGATTCAAAATTTCTTCATAAAATGTTTTAAAAACTGATAATTTTTTAGTATCTGATAATTCTCTTTTACGAATTATGTTTCAGGATCTGAGAATTTTTGTATACGAAAAAGTTCTTAGAATCTAAGAATAACTTTGAAATATGAGAATTATTTCAGAGGTTTTTTATAAGAAAAATATATAAAAATTTGGAATTTTTTAATAGAAAGAAAGTCTCCAAATCTCAGATTATTTCCATAGAAAATTTTAAAAATCGGAGACATTTTCTATAAGAAAGGGTTTCAGAATCTGAACAATTTTCTGAAAGGGTTATTTTTTTATGAAAAATATTTAAGAATCCAAGAGTTTTTCTGTAGTAAAATTTATTTCATCATCTGAGATATTTTGTGAAGGGTACATGCATAAAAATCTAATACTTAATTATTTTTTTTTTCGGAATATTAATGCTTAATGTAATTATTATTTTCGAAAATTAAAAATTTTACGTGTCTATTCACAGTTGTGACTACCCAGTCAGAAAAATACAATCGCAAAAGCGTTGTGAAAGCGTTGTGGACGGTTGTACGTGCGTTCTGTACACCAACTTCAAAGCGCCTTCAGATGATCCGAATGATAACATCGATCTACGCTAGGTTTAAAGCGTTTTAAAAGCGATGTAAAAAAGTGCTTTGATAACGTGTTTTTAAAGTCATCAAAGCGCTTTAAAAACCCAAAGTAAAAAATTTCTGTTTAAGTTTGGGTATAATAATTTGTTTGATACAAAGTGAAATCCGAAAAAAAAAATTTTACTCCAAGAAACTTAGAAAATTTTTAAAAAAAATTTTCGAATCTTAGAAAATTAAAAAAAAAAAATCTAAAAACATTTTTGATGATTTTTTACTTCAAAAAACAAAAAAAAAATTGTCAGAAAATTGTTATTCAAAAATAGTTTCGTAACTTAGAAATTTTTTTGAAAAAAAATCTAAAGAACTCTTAAAACGCTTTTCGAATACACTCGCAAAGCGTTTCAAAAAACGTTTTGAGATTGCTTTTTTTTTTGTTGTAGTGCTTTCAGAACACTTTTCAAAAACGCTCTCAAAGCGTTTGAAAATAGCTTTTTGAGAATGCTTTTTTTTTGTTACAGTGCTTTCACAACGCATTTTTTTAGAACCGTCGTTAATTTCTGCTTGGGTAGTTTTAACTGTCATAAGCCAATTTTTAAGACTTTCATAATATCAATCTTAAAATTTGCAAATGAAATTTAAAACTTTTTAATTTTTTGTATAGAAAAATATTTGATGTTATGACTGTTCAATCATAAACATTAACTTATGACAGTCATAGTCAGTCATAACTGTGAATAAACACGTTTGTAAGACTATAAAAATGGTCCTCTTGTGAAAAAATTTTTTTGAGTAAAAAAAGTTCCCCTAAATCCAAATGCTTAAAAAAAAGTATTTTTCTTGGTTATTAATTTGTTACGCAATATTAAAAATATTAACAAAAATTAACACAATACCCCCCCCCCCCCCCCCACCCCTTCAAACCAAACTTTATTGCTTTCCGATTTTTTGGTAAAAAAAAAAATTCTCCCCCCCCAAATGAAATTCCTGGATCCGCGCCTGTATACATGCAATATCTTTGGTTTGTTGGGTTTGATCTTTTTTAAATTCTCACACTCAAAAAATTATGTTAGTAAAATCAACTGAAAATGACAGTTAAAATAACTACTTTGTAAGTTGTTTTGGGGTCAACTACTTTTTCAGTTAAATCAACTAACAATGTTAGTTATTTTAACTGACAAAAAAACAACTGACTTATGTAGTAAAAACTACTTACATTTGTAGTCAAAACAACTAAAATGTAGTAAAAATAAAATAATCAATATATAATTTTTTTTTTCAAAAAATTTTTCGGAAAAGAATTGAAGACCAAATTTTTTCCAAGTTTTTTTTTTTTTTTTTTTAAAGTTGTGAAAAATAAAAAAAATTAAATTTATTTTATTTTTTTGGAAAAAAACTTTGAAAATTTTTAAGAAATAAAAAAAGTAAAATTAACTACTTTAAACAACTGTTACTACATCACAGTACTTTTTTGTTAGTTGTTCAAAAAAACGATTTAAAATAACTAACAGAAATAGTTGTTTGATATTTTTCATACAAAAACAACTGACTTTGTAGTTGAAAACAACTAACTACTGTAAAATATACAAACAACTAACATGTAGTAACTTACATAATTTTCTGAGTGCAGTGACTTTTAATGAATTTCAAAAAATCATTTTAAAATTGAAATTTTTCGAATTATCAATAATCTTTAGGGAATTAAAAATGATATTTTTAAAAATTTAATTGTCATTTTTCAAATTTCAAGTTTTGTGTTTAATACACTTTTTTAGAATTTCAATTGATCCCTTTCAAATATCAATTGATCCTCTTCAATTTTTAATGATATTCTACAAACTCCATATGATCTTTTTCGATCTTTAATAAATCTTATTTGATTTTTAAATATATTATAGTTTTAAATACAAAATTTATTTGTAGACTTTTGCGACATAGTGTATATAGGGTAACGAATTACTTAGTTTTACATTAAATTCATATAAAAATCAACTTATAAATGTTGAAATACTCATGGGTATTAGAGCTTAAAAGGTATTTTGTGACAACCATTAAATGATTTGTCAACTTTGTAAAACAAACAAAATGTGAGAATTGCATGATAGTCTTTTGAAGAAAAAAATTATGTTAACATTAGATAAATGTAGATAAGATTACATAAAACTTACAAAAAATTTCAATGGTTGCACGAAATTTGATCCATTAGTTTTAGTTTTTTTTTTCTCGTGGGTTAGAAAGCGAAAGACTTTTCAATTTAAAGAGTTATAAATGATATAGACCAAAACAAACAATATTAATTAAAAGAAAAATCGTAAAAAATAGACAATTAAAAAATTAATGAATGAATTTTTATTTAATGCTGGCTGAAGTGACCAAATCAATACAAATATTAGAGGAAATTGAATTAAACATTTAGCAAGAATTTAAATTATTAATTTGAATGTATTTAATTAATAGTAGTTATCATTAAGATTTGTAATTTCCTCTTTTAATAAAAAAATTTCAAGAGAGAAAGTCTTAATTGAAAATATTTTGTTGAATTAACGAGCGTTTAAGATAATTATATCTGAACATACTATTGTCCGTTGTACAGTAGGGTGGAGCTGTTTTTGTTTTAATATCCTCCAACTACAGTATGGCCATTTCGTGTGTAACGCATTGAAAAATCGGTCTAGGACCCATAAACCATATTATGATGATATTTTAAAAAAGGGTTTTTTCACAAAAAAGTTCTTGAATCTCATGCATTTACGTTAGATTAGGTTGTATCCTGTCCGCCTTTTATAGAATTCACTCAAATGGCTTAAAGCCTGTTGTGATTCCCTCTGTTACAAAGTTTTACTTCTTTAAATTAACCCGATTCTCTAAGATCCTCCTCAAGAGCAGGCAATGAGACATCGTTAACCCATTTCGATCCTCTGTTCGATTTTTTGAACCATAGAGAACACTTTTTTCAAAAAAATATTTATGAATGAAAAATGTTGAATTTCGGGAAATATGATTACGAATGTTAAGTCTCATCTTTCTGCAATTAAAAAAAAAATATCCCTTCTAGACCACCGCAATTTATATGTCCATGAAACGCAATTCAAATCAGCACAGAAATTGTTTGAAGCAAAAACGAAAATTTTGCATTTTTTGATTTTCGGCTTTTAATTTTTTAATTAATTTTAAAAAAATTTAAGATTTAATTAATTATTTAATTCAACTAATTTGAATTATTTTGAAACTATTTATTTTGAAAACAATGAAAAAAATTAATGAAATAGCAAATAAATCCAAATATTAAAATTGCATAAAAAGTTGAAATGCAGGCTTTTCTGGGATAACGGCAAATTGAAAAATTTTTTTGACAAAATTTTTGAGATCAGCGGGTACTAATTATAAGTATCTTTTACCAAAAAAGAAAAATAAAATTGAATCTTGGTCCAAAATGGGTTAAGGCCTGTTGTGATTCCCTCTGTTACAAAGTTTTACTTCTTTAAATTAACCCGATTCTTTAAGATCCTCCGCAAGAGCAGGCAATGAGACATCGTTAAAGCATTTCTGGTCATCGACAAATATTTACCCCAAGAGCCTAAGGCGACGCTTTATCAGACCCAGACGTTCACATACCAAGTGCTTCACTAACTCCTACTCCACTTTCCAACAACTTTTAAATTAGTCCCTGTCAAAGATGTCCTTTAAGTATTTCCACAAAATTAAAATGACTTTCTGACCTCTTAGGATTTCGCAGTAGCCACAAGGTTTGCGATATCCTGCACGTAGTCAGTGATATATACTTTTTCTTCATTCAATTCTTTGATATACTATCAATTTTGATCATCAATTCCACTATAGAAACCCGGATGTCAGTTTCAACCTGTTCCCCCACCACCTCAGACCTATTTCTCGAAAATTCATCATCCAATTCGTTCCACCCCACTATGTCACAGGGCCTCAGATTAGCTTGAATGTGTGCGTCGAGTCCTTGACGCATAGTGCCACATTTGGCCAATCTAGCACGACAAAAATCAAAAAACAAAAGTTCCCCGAATTTCATGATAAGTATGTTTGTATGTATTATAGAACATTCCCAATAGCATGGAAATAATCATATAAGAACGATAATTCTGTTCGTTACTAACAGGTGGGTGCATAAAGTTGCATTTTGTAAAATCCTGTAACTAGTGTTCATTATTTCGCATAAATTAAGTCGAGTTTAAACTGTTGTAACTTTTGAACAAAAAGAGATATTTATCCACTCTATTTTGGTTATTTTAAAGGCTATTTAAATAATTCAAGTCTTATTTTTTTCTTTTTTCTTTAAATAAATTTTTCTATTTTTTATTAAATTTTTAACAAAATACAAATTTTTGAAAAGAAAATTATATTTTTATTTTTTTTGATGGAATAGAACTTTTGTTTTTGGTCCGTATTGGTCGCCGGACTTTTTCAGATATATTGACCAATATCCATAGTACTTATTTCAACGGCTAACTTTTGCGACCGTCTGCGACGCCGACTACAGTGGGGCGATATGTAAACCTTGTTTTTACATATTTTTTAAACATATTTTAAAAAAGTGGGCGTGGCAATTGTCTGACCGCCCCCTTTTTTATCATATTATTTCTACAGTCATTGAGAGTATATATACCAAATTTAAAGAAATTATAACCAAAATTACAAATTTTTAAAAATTGGGCGTGGCCCTTAACCGCCCTCCCATATTTTTCATAATGTTATTTTCGAAGTCAAAACGAACATTTGTAACGAATTTCAAGTTAATATAATTAAAATTGGATATTTGTCGTCCTAGATTGGCCAAATGTGTCACTGTGTGACGTAGGGCTTGTAAACAGTTTCTAACGATTCCAGATTTCACAGTGTTTAATTCTAAGGTGTTTAATTCTAAGCAAATCTTCGAAGAATGAAATCCTTTTCGAATGAATTCTAGAAAAAATCCATTCAATTTTCATATACACAAAAAAAATTTTACCAAGTACTTGGGAGGATATGCGTTTATAAAGTTTTTTGGAAATATTATGCAAAAAATAGCATAATTTTACCAAGTTTTTGCTTGTTTCTGATAAAAGTTTAGAAAATATTCATAAGAGTATTTAAACTTTTGTAATTTTACAAACTTTAACTAAAATTATGCAAAAACTTGGTAAAATGTTACAAAAAAAACTTTAAAAACGCATATCCTCCCAAGTTATTGGTAAAATATTTTTTTTGTGTGTAGTCAGCGAATGCATTCGAATGAAAAAAAATTAATGCTTTCGATTTCTTGTTCATTCGATTTAGAAAAATCGAATGCATTCGATTGTTTATCATTTCACAGCGAATGCAATCGATTTTTTAAATAGACATAGCAAAGCGGAGCTAATTTTTTTTCCATAGTATCGCCGACCTTCTATACATGTGACTACCATAATGGGCCCGGATGTTGAATCCAAAAACATTGGTTTTCTAAAAATTTTATAAAGGCACCTATCACACATTATTTAACTGCCTTCACGACAAAACGTCCAGAAGAATTTTTGTAGCTCTTGTCTCGTAAAACACGACCGCCAAATACCCGAAAGCTCTTCGAATAATGGTTTTTTAGTTATTCAGTTTTTTTAATCCTCAAGACCCTACAGGGTCCTTTAATTCCAGTATCTCAAAAAGTAAGCAAAGTAGTGCAAAACTGATTAAAATTTTGGAACAAAATCTATGTCTACCTTTTAATTTTCAAGATACAGAAATTTGGGGCCTAATGGGGTCTTGAGAATTTTAAAAACTGCGTAACTAAAAAACGGTAACTCGGAGAGCTTTTAGTTATTTGGCGGTCATATTATACAAGACAAGAGCTACAAAAATGATATTGGATTTTTTTGTCGTTTCGGCAAAGATATGCCCATTACAAAATTTTCGGGAATGCCATTTTTTTTAGATTCAAAATTAGGGCCCATTGAGGTTAACATATGTGAAGAGTGTCGGCGTTAATATAAACAAAAAATTTGCTCCCTTTTGCTCTATCTTCGTTAGTTTTTTTAAGTATTTTATACAATGAATGTATAAGCCATTCGATTTTTCAAATTGAATGAAAAGAAAATCGATTGCATTCGCAATGGAATGCATTCAATTTTTGCAAGTCGAATGAAAAAAAAAATCGAATGCATTCGATTTTTGAAAGTCAAATGGAAAATAAATCAAATGCATTCGATATTTATAAATCGAATGAGTCTAAGTGAATTCATTCAATTCGCTTACATGTGATTGGGGAATGGAAAGCAGGCCTTATAGAACCGGATTTAATAACACTGCAATTTGTTTTGTCTCAAATTTTTTCTGGGTAACCGTATGCCTTAAACCCACCCTCTCCTCAAAATGAAGATTTTTTGGGTAGCAGACTTACTGTCAATGCTCTTATAGAAATGCAGTTATAAATACAACCCCATGGGTATTATGACCGTTTAGAAAGTGGTCATAGTCCCCATAACAAATATGGGGATTATGACCGCGATCGGTTTGTTCACAATCTTCCGTTATGGGGTAATTCCCTCTATGTCCGAGTACCAATCACTTAACATGTTGCGACATGTTCTTCTTGTCATTGAAAATCAAATGCTTTCACGATGTGGCGGAAGATCAAGATGATGACTTCCGATCACCATGAAATTTTACCACTGTATTTTAAAATATATGTATTGCAAATAAACAAATAAATTTAAGAAATATATAAGAAAATCAAATTTTTCTGGGAATGGTTGGACTTAATATTAAGATATTCAGATGTAAGGAATAAATACTTATTGTGAGTTCGCGGAATTAAAGTGAAGATTCAATAAATAAAATATGAAAAATTAAACTATGTATTGAGATTCGAAAGAACTTAAGTCGGTCCACCCTATTGTACAGTTGACTACGCGTAACTTAAAACGTATAAAATCTAAAAACTATTTTGTTTAGACGAATTTCCTTAAGGCCTCTACAGACGATTCAATATTATGTACAATCTGCGTGTATTTTCATACAGCCCAATATTTTATACAGTACATTTATGTATACCATTTGTGGGAAAACGTCAAAAACATTGTGCATAATATTGAGTCGTCTGTAGGTTCCTTTAAAACTGGCCAGCCTCAGTTTTACCATGTGTTTGAACCTATGCTGCTGACTGTAGTTTGTTAGAAAACATTTCTAAAGAAATGTATTTCAATTTTTTGCATTTTAACTTGAACATATCATCATTATACATTAAAACTTCAAACAATATTTTCTCTAGTAATTTGTATGTTTATTAAAATTGATTAAAAAATATTGTTAAAATCAAGCATGCGCATAGTTTTTTTTAACGAAGAAAAAAAATTCATTAGCATTTGCAAGATATGTATTCTGCTATGTTCCAAACCAAACTCTATTACCACCCAGCCCCTGCTACTTACACTAAAACAGAGGTTCACAAACTGTAATAGAATTGTTGCAATATTAAGATAGAAAACATTAAACACCAAACTTCACTTAGGAAGCCCTAAATTCTTTTTGATAACTTTCCAAAATCTTAATAACTACAATTTGATCTACACACTGCAAAAACAGTTTTAGAACCCCCCAATTCTAATCCATGGCATATAGGAATGTTGGCTTCCACTTTTATGGAGTGTAATCAAAAAACCATAAAACCAGAAATTTTCATTTGCATGATTATAAGTATACACATATGAATGAATGTAACATGAATTAAAGAAGTTAACAAAATCCAACCACAAGATGAAATCAACTAAAATCATATTTAAGTAATTAGTATGTTACACTTAAGAGCGGCCATGGATGGTAGCAGTGCAATGGCTTGCCAGGCAATGATTTCATTCTTGGAAACTATATGAAAATGAATATTTCCTTTTGCACTAAATGCAACAAAATAGCATTGCAACCACAAAAATATAAGCAACTGCAATAACTGCAACAGGATCGTTAAAATACAATTTACACAAAAAGCAAGAAACTTTTTTTTTTTGTTTTATGCAATGAATAAAAACTGAATTAAATTGAGGTAATTTATTCCATCAGCAAAAATAACAAGGAATGTAAACTAACCCAGCACAAAATAAATAAGGCATAATATACCGCAAAGGCACACAAAAAATCTAAATCCTCTAACAATAAGTATAAGTTTTCAAAACAAAAGGACTGAAAAAGTTAAATAACATTAAAACATTCGCAATGCCTAAGACTTGTTGAATACAAATTTAGGTTTCCCCGCGGAAAATAATGGACCAATTGATCTAAAAGTACCTGTTCTGATCTAAAAGTACCTGTTCTATGACTGGTTTAAATGGACTGATCCCTAAACTGGTACAGATTCCACATACGCTAAGAAAAAAAGTGTCAATAATTCAGAAAGAACAGATTCCGTGCTCAAAAAATTTTTGCGCGGATAATTATGCTAATTTTATTTAAATTTAGAAAGAATGTTTTATTGGGGGCTTTGGTTAATATGAACCTATTTTTTCAATTTCAATAGCCCCCGTCCTTAGATCAATCAAAGCTTTTTTGATAATTGTGGCCTGTATGGTGTTATATTTGTTTTAACTTATTTGACCAGTTGTAATTGGAAGCTTAGGTTAAGAGGTTGACGTTATGTCCACAATAACAGATCCTTATCCATAGTGATACCTCGTGAAAAGGGGTGTTGTTGTTGTAGCGTCCACTGGAGGTTCACATGCAGATACAAAGAAATGTTAGTAGTAAAATTATTATTTAATTTTCAATATAATTATTAAAAATATTTTGGGATGGGGGTGGGAAGGGGAAGGGGATTGGGATAGGAGACATAAAACAGGCTACCCTTCCAGTTCGAGGAAGCGAGCTGCCTCGACTGGATTGGTCCATAATGACCTAGGTGTGAGTGTCGTGGGCCGAACCGAGCACTCGAAGAGGTGTATGGTGTTGTGCGGTGCAGAGTTGCAAAGAGGGCAGGCATCAGAGATGTCAGGGTTAACTCTGGCCAGGTAACTATTTAACCCCCTAGAGTAACCTGACCTGAGTTGGGACAATGTCGTGCGGACCTTACGTGGCAGGCTCTTTTCGGATTCGGAAAGGGGAGGGGGGCCTGCCACCTAACACGACATTGTCTCTCATCCTCCCAATGGATTCCGAGACGATCTCAGAGTGGAGGTGGGCCTGCGCCTCTTTTAAGTTGCCACTTTGCACAAGATTGATGAGGTGACTTACGGCCGATTTCTCGGACCGTAGGTCAGACCTCACCTGTCTCACCTCTGGTGCCGACGTACCAACGACGCTTGCATGGTTGGGGTGCTCGGTCATATGACATCCAAGTACAAATTGACGAGTGAGGAGGGAGCAATGGCTCCGAACGTGCAGAATTTTGGTCTTCTCATGTAGGTGGTCTTCGGATGCCATAGAATGACACCCTGTTACCCTGAGGGCGTGTTCTGCGCCGTTTGGAGCTTTCTCCATTGTGTGTCGCTAACGGATGGCGACCATACCGGGGAGGCATAATCGATAAGGGGACGACCTATGGCTTTATATGTAGTCAAGATCGTCTCCTTATCTTTACCCCAGGTGCTGCCCGTTAGCGCTTTCAAAATGGAGTTCCTCCTCCCACCACGCTATGGGCAATGTTGTACTGATAATAAAAATCATTTTTTTAGGTCATATTGGTGAAAAAAGTTCACGCACCGAATGCTATTTCTAAAACTCCCCCAAAGAACTTTTTTTTATTTGTTTATTATATAGATATGTATATTTACAGTACATTTGTGGCATATACTTATATGCTATATATTTAAAAAATAACTAATAACAATGATAAATAACTACGTTTTTGTGTTCAATGAAATAAATTCCATTCAATTACCGCATCCGAGAAATCAAGCCAAAATACCACGATTTCAGATTCCCAGTAAAAACTTCTATTACCAAGTAATGAGGTTTTCGCCTTTAAATAGATGGTGGTAGCTAGTTACTATGTTGGTGAAACACTCATTATTTTAACATGGCGATGTCATTGGAGTAATGACCGCATACCCACTCGCTTACGAGAATGCTACTGAAAAACTACATACATTAGTACCACAAATAATAAGCTACTAGTAGCCCAAAAATAACTCGTTACCCACTACTTACAAAAATGCTACCAAATAACAGCATACATAAGTCCCAAAAATAAGTAGCTACCAGTTGCTCAAAAATAACTCGTTTCCCACTCCTTACAAAAATGCTCCCAAATAACAGATTTTGATTCTTTTAATAAATTTTTAACTTGGGGCAACTTCCGCCAATATGAAATTGAACCAGTTCATGTTGAACGCGTTTATTTCAAGAGCAATCAAGCGGGCAAATGCGGAAATGGATCCAATGTCCCAACGAAACCAATGTTTACGCTGACATCCTTCCCTCCAAATGTTTGATTGTAAAATTCAAATATTACAGGACCGAAAATATATCTTGGAACCTCGTAGAAAGGGACATTTGGGTACTTAGGACATTACCAATAACAAATATACAGAAGCGACTGCTGCTCAGCCAACGGAAACCGCATTTAACACCATCTTAAGTCTATATAAGAGTGAGTTAGGGTTTAAGGGAAATACTGTCTGTGATGGTTTTTTACCTTTTTAACCGGCTTTAACATAATTTAAACAACAAGGCAAAAAAATTAAATTAAAATTTGGAAAACACCACAAAATTTCTCGAAAAAAACAATAAAAATTTAGAAAAAGCCAATTGAAACCCAGAAAACTTCAAAAGAAGTTATGTAAAGACTAATTAAGGCTCATAAATCACGATCAAGTGTCAGCTAGATCCAGTTTTCTGAATATCAATTTGGTTTTATAAACTTTTTTTTGCCTTGTCCCAATTTTAATCAGAATTCCTGAATTTGAATTTCTGTTAACAGAGTTTTATTAGAAAAAGTAGATAAATGTTAATCTTTTTTAAGCTAAATGTGCAAGTTTTTTCTAAATTTTCTTTAGCATTTTTTTAATTTCATTAAAAAATATATATATTTAGACAACTTATCAGATATTTCAAATCGTATTTACCAGTAACCTGTTCTGTATCAGGTTATCGGTAACTCATTATTTATTAACAAGATGTAACCGGTTTTGTATTAGGCTATCGGTAACTCATTATTTGTTAACAAGAAGTAATCGAGCAGGTAACGAGCCCTCATTACATAAAATGCAGGCGGTAATGGGGACCTATTACCAAGTTTTTACTGGGTTGTTTAGTTGCTTAAAATAATTACTGTCTCATAGCAGCTATCACTGGACACTAAAATTGAATTCATTGAAAAAAATCCGCGAAATAGCGTCACAATATCGCGATTTTTTTCGCGTTTTCCATCCAATTGCTGAGATTTTTTTTTATATTGATGAAATTATAAGAAAATAATAAATACTTTTCAAAGAAATTAATTTTTTGTAATTAAAAAAAAAAAACTTATATCCAAACTTCATCGCATTTGGTGCGTGAACTTTTTTAACGGTCGCAAAAAAGTAATAAATCATTTCTTAATATTTTTTCATGGCCTATACGGCTATGGGATGGACTTTTTGATATTTGCAACCAGGGTTGGCAACCGAAACGGATAACGGTATTGGTAACGGTATTGGTATTACATATTTTTTATATCGGTAACGGTAAAGGTAACGGTATTTTGGATTATTTAGGTAGCGGTTAACCGTTACCGAAACAACGATACCGGTACGTACCGGTATTAAGAATAAAATTTACCAAACATGTTAAAAAGTCACAAATTTGTTAAAAACACTTAAAAAATCAAAAATTAATTTAATAAAATTAAAAAAATTATAAATTTAGTACATTTTCAACATATAATTATATAGACTAGGGATGTGCGATTAATCGATTAATTATTCACTTCGATTAATCGAAATCTTGATTAATCAATTATTCGATTAATCATACTTTCTGATTAATCAGAACTATGATTAATCAACTAATTTGAATTTTGATTAATCGAAAACGAATAATTTTATTCAATTTTTAAAAAATGTTGGCAAAACAAAATCAAAGACAAACAAAACAAAAAATATTTAAAAAAGAAAACAAAATTTATAAATTAATAAATTAATAAACAGAGCGAAATTTAATATGCCAAAATCCAACAATATATTCAACCAAATTTTCCAAAATGTATGACGAAAGTTCATTCTTAGATCTATCATGGAAGACTGGAGATTCTATGAATAATATGCCTCTAACCATGCTCAAATCTAGAAATGAATATACATATCGTCGGTGTGATTTGTAAGCCTCTTCAAAACATTTTGAGAAAAACATGGCGGTTCTGGTTGGCGCACCGACGATATGTACATATGTAAGACGCCCAATAACACATTCATGTTCCATCCCTCTAGAAATGCTTCTCTTTGCCAGCACTTCGACGCCAATTGGTTGTATTGTACAATGAGTTGGATATCATTTAAAATACAACAAAATTATTTTCTACACGGGCTCTATAAAAATGGTCCTCTGTGTTAGCACTTCGACGCCAATTGGCGTTGAATTGTGCATGACCCGAATATCATGTGCAATACAACAAAATGAATAATTTTTTTTTTTTAATTAAAAATGATTGGGAGGCACATCCTTTTTTTAGATTATGGTATTTTGTAACATGAAGAGACCGTGGTAATATCCGCATTGTGAGCTGAAAAGAACGCCTAAAAGTCCATTCGACTAAAATTTAATAAATTTTCTAAAAAATTTTCAATAGTCATAGAATTTGAAACATAAAAACAAAACAATATAAAAACAAAACAAAATATTCAATTATTCAAATTTTGAATATTCAATTTCATGATTAATCAATTAATCATGAATTTTGATTAATCAAAATTTAAATTATTTGATTAATCATAGTTCTGATTAATCAGAAAGTGTAATTAATCGATTAATTGATTAATTAGAATTTCGATTAATCGAAGTGATTAATTAATCGATTAATCGCACATCCCTAATATAGACTATTAATTAACTCAAAATTTAATTAAAATATTCACACAACATTGTTGTAGTTCAACAAATAAGTTACTGATTTTTTACGTGTTTATAAGATGTCTGTCCAATCAGCAGAAATATCTGCATTTTGAGCCATTTAAGAAATCTGCTGATTTTTGCTGACGCGGTTTACTAAATTTCTGTCTGGATAAACCAGGCAGAGTTTGCAAAAAAATCTGTCAAGACCGTAGATAAATCTGCTGATTCAAGATGAAAATCTTCTGATTTTTTCACATTTGAGAAATTTTTAGTTAAATTTTTTTTTGTAAAATTACAAAATAGTCTGCCAAATTTTAACAAAAATATTTTTTTTAAATCAGCATTTTTTTAAAATTTAATGACAGAGAATTAAGTTTAATTATTCATTTATGCAGAAAAATCTGGTAAAATTTTTCTAATTCAAACTGAAAGTTGTTTTACAGATTTTTCGACAAAGTTTTTCTTCAGACTGCACGACTTGGGCTCATTATGTATTTAATTCCAGAGAACCACCTCTCCACGTTAGCTGCGAGGATGACAACGTTAGCAACACTTGAGCTATTCAGGTTTGTCTCTTCTTTTATATTCCCGCTGAGAAATGCTTACATTACGTGGCACTCACTATTCTCTTCAGAAATTTTTAGGTAAATTGCGAATGTGATCATTGGTTCGACCGATTTCCACAAAATTTAACAAATTGCGAATGGGATCATTGGTTGGACAGATCTTTTCATTGTTTTTCCGATTTACAATGAACAAAAATTAGTTTATTTTTTTTTACGTACTTTTTTACGTTGCTTTGTTTTTTATCTGCAAAAAATGTAAAATAAGTAATATTAAGACAACCGAAACAAAACCGATATAATACCTGTAAAAATCCGAATAAAGGTAATGGATTTTTATCGGTAACGGTATTTAAAATATTTTATTTCGGTATTGGTAACGGTAACGGTAGTCAATATTAAAGGGTTTTTAATCGGTAACGGTATTGAAAGGGTAACGGTAGCCAACACTGTTTGCAACAAATGCAAAAAGTTATAACCCTAATAAAGAGGCTATCGAAGTGAACCCCAAGAATCTTGCGGTTTTTCACCGTGGGAACTCTCTGTCCACTAATGTGGATATTGAGTTCCCTGGTAACCTCTTTAGTCCACGTGGTGAAGAGCGTGGCCGTCGACTTGGGTGTCGAGAGCTGGAGGTTCCTATCTGCCAAAAATTACTTCAGGGTTGGCAGATAGATGTTAAGCTGTTCCTCCATGGCTTCAATATCCCTGCCTGTGCACAAAATTGTGCAGTCATCGGCGTAGGATATCAATTTCAGTCCTGGAGGTGGGGTCGGGAGATAGGTGTTAAACAAGATGGGTGAAAGGACAAACCCTTGTGGAACACCTTGTTTATTTCTCCGAAGTCCCGACCTGGAACCTCTAAACTCTACATATGACTGCCTCCCAGCCATGTAATTCGCCAACCATCTTTTATGGACATTAGCGAGAGTAGAGTCATACAGGTCTTGCAGAAGCTGCGTGTGGCAGACCGTGTCGAAGGCCTTAGACAGATCGAGAGCCACCGCAATGGTCCTCTCGTGTGGGCGTTTGCTGTTAAGGCCTCCGGCTATGGCTGTCATCATTTCACACAACGCAGTTGTTGTGCTGTGACCAAAACGAAAGCCATGTTGGTGGTCTGCCATGGGGAGATTCTCCCTAAGAGATGGGAGAAGGACAGATTCCAGGACCTTAATCACTGGTGACAGTAGTGTAATAGGGCTGTATGAGCTCCCCATGTTAATGGGCTTCCCGGGTTTGGGAAGGAGAATAATCTTCCCGAGCTTCCACATCTGGAATCTCCAAGGAGTTAACACACAGGCTAAAGGGGTGTTGGGGGAGGGGGGGGGGGGGGGGGTAGTGATGTGTTGTCGTTAGGGTTGCCAGACATCCGCGAATGGCCTGTATTTTTCAGTTTAAGCACCACAACAATTTTCTAAATAAATTTTTTTTTAAATTTTAACTGTTGGACAGGTCTTTAGCAGCAATTTTTTTTTATTAGTCGACGAGTTATAACCAAATAAACAATATGCTGAAAATCGGCATTTGACTGCAAAATTCGGAGGTCGATTAAAAAAAAAATTTGAACTAACATAAACAAGCGCCACTATACGGGTCTTCTAGTTTAGCCTCTATTTTCACCCGAACTACATTTGATCCTTTTTGAATTACAATTGATCTTTTTGACTAACTATTATTCTTTTTCGAATTGCAATTAATCTTCTTAAAATAACAATTGATGCTTTCGAATTACAATTGGTCGTCTTCGAATTTCACTATATTTTTTTGGACTAACAGCTGATCTTTTTCGAATAACATTTGATTTTTTCGAATTACAATTGATCTTTTTCGAATAACAATTGATCTTTTTAGAATTACGATTGAGCTTCTTCGATCTACAATTGATCTACTTGGAATTGGAATTTACCTTTTTCGAATTACAATTGATATTTTGCGATTTACAATTGATCATTTGCGCATTACAACTGATCATTTTCGAATTACAAATGGAATTTTCGAATTTCAAATGAAATATTCGAATTACAAGAAGGAGCTTTGAATTCAACTGATCGTTTACGTATTACAATTAAATTTGTTGAATAATAACACTGTGCTAGTCGCTCAAATTAACAAGCTGGGCACCCTGCTGGTAAATCTAAATCGGGTACGCTGAATTCAATGGTGCTAGCCGGTTTTCGTTTTTTTTTTTTAAATTGTAAAGCTAAAGTACAACAAAAATTTTTTATGCATTTGGAATAGTTTATATCGTCGGTGCGCCGACCAGAACACCTATGTGTTTTTTATGAATTGTTCAGGAGAGCAAAAAAACCGTTTTATTTTGCCAATTCGCAACATTTTTTTAAAGTAAATTTTTTTTATTTTTCCTAAACCCATTCAAAAATATTACGCGTTGAAAAACATACAAAATCTTTTTTTATTCTGAAGTGGTACAAGATTTTAACAAAAAACTACACATAGGTGATTTTGTCTCGGACTTTTTACATGTTTATAAAAAAATATAATACACATAGGTGTTTTTGTTCTTAAATTTATTTTAAATAAATTTTTATTTGTTGTTCAAAAGTAAAAATTTTGCAAGTTATATATCTGCAAGGACTTGTAGCGAAATATTGATGGTATTCACGTCAGAATTTTTATCCTTGCAATGTGTCAAATGCAACATTTACTACAACAAACACACGTAAAATTATTTTGGTGTTTTTTTTCATCCCATGTGTTTGTTGCAAAATGTTTTTTATTTCGTACTTTGCAAGGCTGAAAACTTCTGACGTGAATTTTATTATCACAAAGAGGCGGAAAAACTTTACCAATGCAGAAAGTGATTTTCAGGAAAACCAAAATAATAATAAGTCAAAAAAAGTATTAAATATAATTCTGATGCAAAAAATGGCAAAATGTATCTTCAGTGAAATGTAATGGCGAATCTTTTCGTAAAGCATATTAACCCTCTATCTCCCATTTTTGGGATAATTTTTGTCATTTTTTTAAATACCCTCATACAACACCACCTACACCACAAAAACGTACATTAACATGTTAAAATCTTCTACAAAGATTTTCTGCATCAAATTTTACTAGTGGTTGTCAAAATCCAAAAGTTCCTGCAAAGTGCAAAATGGTTAAAAAAGTAAAATTGTAAATTATCAAATACTGTTAAATTTTATTTTGCAAAAGTCGACTGAAATAAGTCGAAAAAAATATAAATCTGCTTCTGAGCTAAATTAAGTTAAGAGATAATTCAGTGAAAATTGATGGCGGTTCTTTTCTTAGAACATTTTAACCCTTTATCCTCATTTTGGTGCTTTTTTTAAATATCATCATAGATCACTACTAAGGCATACGTTAAAAGGGTTAAACAATTTTACAAACATTTTCTGCATCAAATTTTACTAGGGGTTGTCAAAGGCCAAAAGTTCGTGCGATGTAAGCAAAATGTTTAAAAAAGGAAAATTTTAAATTATCATAATTTGTTAAATTGTGTCTTACCAAGATAATTTACAATTTTACTTTTTTAAGCACTTTTCGCACGAACTTTTCGTCTTTGAGAACCTCTAGTAAAATTTGCTGCAGAACTTTTTTGTAGAACATTTTAACCCTTTTAACGCACGTTTAAGTGAAATTCTATGAGGGTATTTGGCAAAAGGACCACGATTACCCCATAAAATGGAAGATTATGTGTTCCAAGAAAAGAACCGCCATCAAATTTCACAGAAGACATCATCATTAGCTCAGAAGAAGATTTATATTTTTTTTTACTTATTTTACACGACTTTGGTAAAAAACAATTTAACAGTTTGTGATAATTTACAATTAAATTTATTTAAACATTTTGCATTTTTCGCACAAAATTTTGACCTGTGACAACCCCTAGTAAAATTTGATGTAAAACTGATTTTTTTTGCAGAACATTTTAACCCTTTAACCGCACGTTTTAATGGTGTTCTACGAGGATATTTAAAAAAGTACCAAAACGACACGTAAAAATGGGACACACAGGGTTAATGTATATGTATGTATGTTCTTAGAAAAAAACCGCCTTAAAATTTCACTAAAGACATCTTTTGATATTATTTACCTCAGAATTATACTTTATACTTTTTTTAGCTAATTCAAAGCGCATTTAAAAAAAAATTGAAAATTATTTTTTTAAATCGTGTTGCACAGTGTTACGCAATAAAGTTTCAGAATATTACAAAAAAAAATGTTCAGAAAACTTTTAAAATATCAATTTATAAAAAAACCAAAGGCAGACGCAATGTTTTTACGTTTAAATCAAAAACAGTTATGTGTACTAATAACACATAAGTGTTTTTGCCGGAGAATTTCTATTATAGGTAACACATAGGAGTTTAAGCTAACTTTGAAACCAATTGAGATAGCGGGAAACGCTTTGGGGGATAAATGCATTACCTGATAGGCTTCCTAATGGGCCAATAAAAAAAAAATCAAAAAATTACACATAGGTGTTCTGGTCGGCGCACCGACGGTATAGTTTTATTAATATAAATTTAATAAATACAAAGTTTTTTTTCGCGAAAAAATTTCCGCAAAAAAGAAAAAAAATCTGCGAATTTTGTGTCTGCAGTGTATCGTATTCTACACATTTTAATAAATTAATAGCAAAATAAAAAAAATTTCGAAAAAAAATTTTGCGAAAAAAAATATTGCGAAAGATTTCCGCGATTAAAATTTTTCTCTAAAGTGTTGCACTCTGTTATAACATTACTACGAATTTGCCTTACAAGTCAATATTAATATTTTTTTTATTGCTGGGTTACTTACAAACAGAATCCCAAAGTCAGTGTCAGAAGAAACAAAAAAAAAAAAAAAAAAGATTTGCACTTTAAATATAGGTTTAAGACATTGAAAGCTTATTGAAATGTATGTGGGAAGTTTTAGTTTATGGTTTAAACCATTTTAATCTCAAGATTATTCCACTTAAATAATGTTTCCACTTTTTTTATTTTTAGTGAATCAAACACATTAACAACAGCAGCAACAAGAGAATCGTGTGCCACACGAGCAAGTTCATCATCGACAGCAAGTAAAAAGGCTCATCACGAGTTGTTGGCCGAGGTCATTATGCAACAACCAAGTGATTATTATACACAAACTGAAAGTGAACTTTTACAATTGGAGGCAGCTGGAGTACATTTGCCAGCCTATCAATTACAAGCCGACTCCTTAACTCAGCTAACACAACAGACACAGCAACATCATCTTCATCAGCAGCATTCATCGTCTTCCAATAATAACGATCATCTTTTAACCCCAACATCATCATCGAATGCCACACCTACACCAGTTACCACAAGTCACATTGATCCAACGTCAAGTAGCAGTAATGGTGGCAGCAGTCATACAGCCACATCAATACATTTTGTGGCCACACAACCACAGCGTCGCCACTGTCAACCACCCTCAAATTTGCCGCTCAGTTCGATTACATCACCCCTGCGTGCCAACTACAAAACCACAGCCTATTTACACAGTCACCATCAACAATTAGAATTTCAACGTAATTCACAATCTGATGATGATAGTGGCTGTGCATTGGAAGAATATACCTGGGTACCGCCAGGTTTAAGGCCTGATCAAGTAAGTGTTTTTTTTTTTTGTATAATTATAGTTTAATGTTTTTGTGGTCTTCAAGTTTATTACTTACACTCAAAAAAAAGACTTAACTTAAATATTGGAAAAATTTTCTTCAAAATAGTTTATAAATTTTCCCACAATTTAGTTTAAATTTTTTTAACGGTTAGAAAAAATTTTAAGTGCATGTACTGTTAAATTGTCCATTATTTTCCTTAAATGGAATTTCCTAATACATGAAAGACATTCTTACCGCCAAAGAAATTTTCCCTAAATATATGGAAAAATTTTTATTTTTAAGACATAATCTTCTTCTTTAATTTTAGGACGTGATTTTCAATCAATTAGTTCATCTTCTTAGATTTGAGGAATTTTTTTTCCACTACACTCAAAAAAAAAAACTGTAATGTTAGCAAAAAAAAGCTTGTAAACCTACAAGAAAATTTGTTAATTTTGAACCCACAATTTTTTTGGTAAAGTTAGCAAAAATTTTTTGCCAAAAATAAGTTAACTGAAATTTTTTTTATTTCAACTTAGTTCATACACATTTGAGGTCTCCATTGGGTTCGGACCCGATAGGTCCAGACCCCGATGGGCCTAGACCTAGTTGGGTTCCTTAAAAATCGTCATAGTTTTTGATCCGTTTCGCTATACCTTGCTTAGTTTTTGAGATACGTGATTTTAGGGGACCACCGGGGATTTGAGAATTACAAAACTTGATAACTTCAAAAATATTAATCGGAGAGCTTATTTACCGAGATATGAGCATTTTAAAATTTTCTAACTTTTTTGGATCCCAAGTTTGGACCCATTAGGGACCACACATGTGAAGAGAACCGGCGATACTATGGAGAGCCCGAGAACCAAAAATGGCCTCCATTTTGCTCTATCTGGCTTAGTTTCCGAGATAGCGACATTTTAAGTTTTCTGAAAATAAAAAAAAAATTTACCATTTATTTTTGCTAATATTAGCAAAAAAGCTTGTAAAAATTTGGTCAACTCAATTTTAAATTTAGAAAAAAACAAGTAAGAGTGTTAAATTCGGCTGTGCCGAATCTTTTATACCAATGGTTCCCAACCTTTTTTGCGCCATGTCCCACTTTTGAATTAAAAAAACAACAATGTCCCCCCAACACTGAAGAAAAATTTGTAAATTTTTCCAATTTGTATTTTGAGGATACAAATTTGTTTTAAAATTCAAAATTTACTAATGGTTAAGCTAACTTTATGTTAAAATCATCGTTAAACGAAGTTTAAAAAAAAAAAAAATCAACAAAATAATTTAACTAAAATAATATTTTTTAGCTTATTTACCAAAAAAAAATCTTGAAAATTTGCTCTTTGCCCCCCTGAAGCGTTCAAATTGCCCCCCAGTGGGGCGAGAATCAAAGGTTGGGAACCATTGTTTTATACCCTCCAACATCCAAAAAAAAAAAATCCAGGGTCGTTTTCTTTTTTTTTTTGGGGGGGGGAGGTCGACAGTGGTCATTGGGGTGACCAATTTTCCCTCGAAATATATGTTTAAAAATTCATTCTTATGCTTTTTGCACTACAAGTTTATCATTATTTTACCATTTTTTTTTTTAATCAACGCCCACAAAAGGGGAGCGGGCCGAAAAAAACGATATTTTCTAATCCCCCGGGTCCAAATGCAAGACTTTGAGCTTCTTGAAACATAAAAATGTTGCATTTGTTAAACAAAAACACAAAAAATCATGTAAAAATATGGTGTTTTTTAGAGGCTGGTTTAGTTCCTCAAGGGGGAATTTTTTTTCCTCTGGTCCGATTTTGCCCATCTCCGAACTTAACCAGCCTATGAACATAAGACATATTTCTGCCAAACTTCAGGAGTCTAGCACTTTTATTTTGGACTGTATCGTGTCTTCCACAGACGGACGGACAGACGGACGGACGGACGGACAGACGGACATCGCTAGAATGTCTTAGAATCGATCACTGATCAATAATATATATACTTTATGGGGTCCTAGACCGATATTTCGATGCGTTACACACGGAATGACAAAGTGAGTATACCCCCATACTGTAGTTGGAGGGTATAAAAAAATAGTTCAAATTTTGTTTAAAATTACTAATGCGCTAAATGAAGGTGTCAAGATATTTTTGCTAACATGCTAATCTTAACTAAAAATTTGCTAAAAGTTAGCTAACCAGCATTAGCAAAAAAAAATTAGTAAATCTATTAATGTATTGTTTTGAGTGTATTTTAGTAAAATTTTTATAACTCGGGGAAATTTTTTTTGTCACAAAACTTAAAATGGCGATATCTCGAAAATAAACCAGATAGAGCAAAATGTGTTCTTTGGAACACTGTGGTATCCCCGGTCCTCTTCACATGTGTGGACCCCAAAGTGTCCTAACTTTGGATGTAAACAAGTTGGCATTCCCGAAAATATTTAAATGCTCATATCTGGGTAAATATTGCCAACCCAACAAAAAGTTCAAAAGCATTTTTGTAACTCTCACTTAGAACAATACCGCTAAATACCCAAAAGATCTATCAGTAATAGTTTTAAAAATTATCGAGTTTTAAATATTCTCAAGACCCCAGTGGTCCCCTATTTACGTATTTCTGAACCAATCGGGTCCGAACCCAATGGGGTCTTCACCCAATCGGGTCCCCAAATATGTATGAAGTAAATTGAAATAAAATTTTTCCCATTTTTTAGTTCAAGTTGGCATAATATTAACCCATTTTGGACCAAGATTCAATTTTAGTTTTCTTTTTTAGAAAAGGTACTTTTTTTGGGTAATAAGCACCCGCTGATCTCAAAAATCTTGTCAAAAAAAATTTTCAATCTGCCGTTTTCCCAGAAAAGCCTGCATTTCAACTTTTTATACAATATAATATTTGGGATTTATTTGCTATTTTATTAATTTATTTCATTATTTTTGAAAATAAATAGATTTAAAATAATTCAAATTAGTGGAATTTGATAATAAATTAAATCTAAAATAATTTTAAATTAGTGAAAAAAATTTAAAGCCAAAAATCAAAAAATGCTAAATTTTCGTTTTTGCTTGAAACAATTTCTGTGCTGATTTGCATTTCATGGACATTTAAATTGCGGTGGTCAAGCGCTAATATTTTTTTAATTGCAGAAAGATGAGACTTAACATTCGTAACCATATTTACCCAAAATTCCACCTCTTTCATTCATAAATTAAATTTTTTTTTGAAAAAGGTGTTCTCTACTGTTCGAAAAATCGAACAGAGGATCGAAATGGGTTAAAAATTTTTTCATTCCTTATTTTTAAGAAAAATCAACCTTAAAAGAAGAAAACATGGCAATGGTGCTAAAGCATTAACAATTTTCCTCTAATTTAATTAACTTTCCCAGTTTTAGTTCATATTTTTCTGAGTGTACTTGGTATTGTTGTATCTAGTTTTGGTATTTTTTCTAAAAAAAAAATAGAAATAAAAATATAAAACTATTAAATAATAAATGACAATCAAACATACAAAAATATTTGTTTAGAAAGGCACGATACAGAAAAAATTTGAAAGTAAAAAAACGAAACGAAACTTTTATAAATTTATTTAATTTTCTCACACATTAAGCCGTTTGTTTTTTATAGTATGAATGAATTTATAAAACGTTATGGTAACATGTTACTTCATTCATTTACTGATCAATCATTTTGATTTAATTTCCTAATGAAAATTTGTCAGCATTTTCTAAAAATTATGTTTCAAAATTAATTACAATTCAGAATTGTACAACCTTTATTTGAAAAGTGGTTTCAAAGATATTTTATAAATGTATCTTGAAACCTTAGTTATGAAGTTACAACCCCGCAGGAAAAGTTTGTCTGTCGATCCGAAATCAGCTATCCAGTGATTGGTGAAAGCGCGAAAAATCAGATGAAAATTGGACTTTTCACTTTTTTCAAAAATACTTATCCCGTGGCCGGAGACAATAGGAACAATTTTTTTTTCCAATTTTTACCAAGTCCCGAAAAAAATTTAAAAATTTTTTAGTCCTAGATACATTTTTTGCTTTTTGAAATAAAAAATTTCATGTTTGTAGAAAAAAAAATTCACAAATTTTGAAAAAATTTTCCAAGTCCCGAAAATATTTTTGAAAATTTTTTGGGCGTTTTGGTATGAAAAGTATTTTAAAGCAAAACATTTTTGAAAAATTTTATAAGTTTTGAAAACAGGCATTTTTTTACAAAACTTCCAAGGTCCGATTTTTTTTATATTTGTATTTTCAAGTCCGGAGGGTAATTATGTATGTAACTTGATAGTCGTCAATCGTATCGTTTCCATCGTTATTCCATTACCATATAGTGTCAAATTATGGCAGTAGAATAATGAGCTAACGATGACGATTGACGATTATCAAGTTACATAATTAGCCCCCAGAGCTTCTTAGTTACTTTTTGTGGTGGTAACCACCTTTTTAACGATGTATTAGAAGTGAAAATCGGACAAAAAATGGCAAAGTTTAAATTTCAGTCCTCAATGACTACGTGTAGGATATCGCGGACCATATGACTACAGCCAAATCCTAAGACGACGAAAAATCGTCTTAGATTTGAAAAGCGGACGGTTTGTTGGAGTACTGGCAGAACATTGTCTAATAAGCTGAATGTCTGTGCTTATGAAAATCTCAGACCGAAATTATGGTAGAAGTTGTGGAGAAGGCGTGCAGCACTTGTTGTGTGAATGTTCGGAACTAAAGAAGCGTCACCTTAAGCATTTTGGCCGAAGATTTTTCGATAACCTGCACTGCCTAAATGATGTTTTATTGATTATCTAGCGAAATATCTCATAAAATCGGGATAGTTTAAGAAGAAAAAAAAGATTATCAAGGGAATCACAGTGGGGCTTATGGCCTTCAAAATTACGGACAACCTAACACCCAAACATAAAAAGTGTTCAAAGTTGACAATTAATTAGAGACCATCGACCATGCGACATCTTCGGCAAATGTGACAACATGCCAACCATGTGCTGCTGCTCTCTCTAGAAGCAAATAGTCGATGCGCATATTGGGGCAAACCTATATGGTTCTTGGCATTAATTAAACCGCTTATTTTTAATAGGAGTGAGTGGTTCCGTTGTAAAGGGGATAATCTGTAGATGATATTTGCATTATAAAATTTCATGAGTGCCTTGCAAAATTCTGAAAAATTTGCAATATTATGTTCATTTAATGTATTTTTCTGGGTTTAAAATCATTAATTGGTGTTACAAAAAACAAATTCAGTTTAAATAACAAAATACATCAACTTCGAGTTCTCTGTAAAAGTTCGCAAAAAAATCGCAAAAAAAATAGCAAAAAATTCAATTCAGAAAATATAAAAACGCATTTTTTCAACAAACATGATCGAGAAATACTTAATATTTTTATATTTTTTTGCATTTTGCAATTTGCAAAAATAAAAAATGTTTGCCTTTTTTTTGGAGACAAATTAAGTAATAATTTGTATGTAATAAAAACAAGTAAAAAAGTCTATTAAAGCCTTTTCCTCGATTTAACAATAAACAATGCATTTATTTATAACTTTATAACAACTTTATAACAACTGAAATTAATAAAAAGTCAACGAATAACAACACAAACTAAAAAAATACTCCTTACCTTCTATCAGGGATGTTAAAGTTGGTACAATTGTACTTTTGTTGGTACATTTTGACCTTTAAAAGTACCGTGGTACTACCGCGACTCATTTGGTACAATTTTGAAACTTCCAATTTCTTATCGAAGTATCGATAAAAGATCCCAACATTTTTTTTTACTTAAAAAAATGCTCACAAGGGTACTAATGCTAGACCGATTTACACCATAAATGAGACTTGTTTTCGTTTTTACCACTTGTTTTAAAACAGTTTGAAGTAGTTTTCAAATAATTTTTTTTACAAAAAAAAAGAGAAGTTTTCACAATTAGACACTTGAGAAAAAAATCTTACTCACTTTTATTAAACAAAAAGTCTCAGAATTTTCCACAGAAGTATCAGTCAGATATTTAAAGACAATTAACCCATTACTGCCTATAGATCGGCTCGTACGATTTTGATGAAATGTGGACATGTGTGCCTGGAAGACCACAGAAGTTGATAGAAAAAATAAAAAAAAAATTACCTCAGCTCCGACCTGAGATATGACATGGGTATTAGGCCGTGTAATTTTTTACTTTTATTTTTTGTTTGAGCTGAAAGGGGTCCAAAAAGTTTCTATTGGGTGTCAAAATAACTCTAATAAATTTTCGTGAAAACCAAAATTGTCCTTACCCCTCCGCATCGCGTTTTGGGTGCACTTTTCCTGAGTATTTTCGATTAAGAAAAATCTTCGATTTTTGTCAGTGAAAAACAAAAGTTAAACAAAACAAAAAAAAATCTTGTTAAATGTTAACATTTAGCCCAATCTCTTCTCTTTTTTATGAAAAAAGAATTAGCCCGATATCTTCCATCTAGCCCGCGCTAAATTTTTTTAAGTATCCACACTTTTTTGGGTATTTAAATACCCAAATTTTGAGACCTTTCATCTTTAGAAGAATTGTGAGATACATTTTTCCTGCCGAAAAATTCTAGAATACTAGAATTCAGACATTTTTCTGCAGAATAGATTTCAGGAAATTGTTCAAAAAAACCCCTGAAAAATGTTTTTTTTTTAATTTGCTTGCCTTTTTTTTTTGGGGGGGGGGGAGAGGTTATAAAAGATTTAGTACAACCGAATTTACACTCTTATTTGTTTTAGTTAAATTTTTATTAATTAAAAAAAAATGGTACCGTGAGAGTCAAAAAAGTACTTTTTTTTTTAAAGTTGGTACAAAATTTAAAACCCCATTTAACATCCCTGCCTTCTATTTTTCAATTTATCCGAAGCAGTAACTTCGAAATTAATACGAATAAAATTTGTGTGTTGGAAAATAATTGTAAAACTACTTTTATAAAACCGTTAAATCAACTTTGTTCGAAATTGATACGAAAAAAAATTGTAAGTTGTAAATTTAGTGTGGAACCATATATATATTCAAATAATATTTGTAAGCTGAAAATTAAATGTGAAACCACTTATACAAAACCGCAAATTCCTCCTAAATTTTTAAGACAATAGAAACAGTAAGTTTGAAATTGATACGAATAAAATTTATAAATTGGAAATTTAGTGTGGAACCACTCATATAAAACCGTTAGATCCTCCTTACTGTTTATTTTTTTAAATACCGACATTTTTAAGATTCTTAATATGATTTTATAAAACACTTAAACATAAAAATATTTGAATTTTTATATTATTTTGTCGAATTTGGAGTGGTTTTAAAACCGCGAAAACATAGCCTAGATGCAAACAGATGCAACCGTTTTACTTGGAATCTATTTGTATACATGTCGCCCTATATTCCACATGTGATTAGGATAAATTCAGTAATACCCGAGTAAAAATGAATACATATAATTTTACATTATTTGATGTTTGTATATATAGCCATATGAAATAATATGTTTTCATATCAAACAAAGTACATAATTATATCTCGCATTGAGTTTTTCCAAATTTTTTAAATGGAGTTATATAAAATTACATCTAATGATAACCATATTAATATATAAATACATGTGGGAGACATAATCATATGTGACACATATAACTTAATCTGATTGCATACATATTTATATGTGACTTAATATCAAATAACGTATACGAGCATATTTAAAAAAAATCCAATATCATTATATATATAATTATATATGACTTACAAGAAACCATTTAAAATTATATATGACTTACAAGAAACCATTTAAAACTATATATGGTTCCATCTTAAAAAACGAAAAAAAAAATTTCAAATATAATTATATATGGTCGCACATATAACTCTATATACAGTTATATAAAACTATACATGGCATCAAACATTTATTTTTTTAATATTATCAAAGATATAATTATAAATGGCTTATGAGATACCGTATATAGTTTTGTAAGGTACCATATAAATACAATTTTTTTTTAAACTTTATATATAATTTTAAATGGTGGCACATGTAACGCCATATAAAATGTTATACAATTGTATAAGGTAAAAAATATTTTTTTCTTTCACAATATTTTATATATAATTATGCATACTTTTATATGACAGTATTTCAATATTTTTTTTAATGTTGCATCATATATATTTTTATTTAAGTATACAAGAGAGCTTGTATAATTATATATGATTCTCAAAGCACCTAAAATCAGTCAAAAAAAAATATATATAAATTCTATAAATTTTTAAATAGAAAAAAAATCTGTTTAATCCATTGTATTTTAAAACTTAAAAAAATGCATATTGGATTTTAAAAGTTAAATGTTTAAAAAATGCATATAACTTAAATAGTTGTGTGTAACTTTATATAAGATCATATAAGATAATATATGATGCTTGGGGACCCCGAGTTCGACTCCCGGCTCAACCCAGAAAAAAACTATTTTTTTTTTTAATTTTTAAAAAAGAAAATATGTTTTTAAAGCTTTTTGTTTTTTCTAAACTTAAAAATATTGAAAAATTAAATTTTTATGATAAAATCGAAAAATAAATATTATTTATTTATAGTTATATAATTTTATATATTACATCATATAAGTTAATATATGGTTCCTAAGGACCCTGGGTTCGATCCCCGGCTGAGCTAAGAAAAAAAGTTGTTTTTTTTAATTTTTTTTTTAAAGAAAATATGTTTTAGAAGCTTTAATTTTTTACTAAACTTAAAAATATTGATTAATTTATTTTTTATGATAATATTTAGAAATAAATATTATTTATATATAGTAATATAACTTTCTATATTGCATCATATATGATAATATATAATTCTTGAGGACCCTGAGTTCGATTACCGACTAAGTCAAGAAAAAAATTATTTTTTTTAAATTTTTTTTTAATCTAAATGATTTTTTAATGCGTTTTCGTTTTTCAAATTTAAAAAAAAATAAAATCCCTGAATTTTAACAAAAATATTTTAAAAATAATTATATTTTAATATAATTATATATTATTTAATCCGAAGAAAAAAATATTTTAAAACTTTAATGTTTAACCATCAATATCTCTGGTTTTAAGAGAGCTAAAGTCCTCAGATCAAGCTCAAATCAAAGCTTTATTTGTTGCCAGTAATTAAAAGTGTATTTGGTTCGAACTTATGTTAGCAATATTTTCAGATAAAATTATTTTTGTCTGAAAAAACTTCCGAAAAAAACTTAAAACTCATTATTTGGCCGTTGGTGAGTAAAAAAGTTTATACATGTTTTATACCATTTTAAAGGTATTTTTATTAAATATACAACGGCAGAAAGAAAATTTGGATCCGATGAAAAATGTGAAGCTCATAAGCCAAAAACCGTTTTTACTTTAAAGCTTTATAACTTGGAAAATTAAGAGCATTGGAAGATGAAAATCATGTTGTTGAACTCAGTATTAAACCCCCTATTAGCTCAGCAAATAAACTAAAAAAAAAAAAAATCACAAATTTTAGCAAAAATTTTCTAAGTCTTTTTTAAAATTTTGTTCAAATTCAAGTCGAATATAATTTGATGCAATCATATACCCGATAAGATAAACTGGATTTAATTATTTTTTTTTTTTTTCCTTTATTTATTCCTCGTGGGAACATAGGGCTTCAACAATACATTTGAATTCTAATCTATTATTACATAAAATTTTACATTCGTCCCAAGTTTTATTAATTGATGTCAGATCTTTAATAAGAGTTCTTCTCCAGGTAGTAACGGGCCGTCCACAGCGTCTGGTTCCTTGAGGATTCCAGTCTAATGCCATTCTTGATATCGAGTTTTGGGGATTTCTAATAGTGTGGCCAATCCACTTCCATTTTTTCCTCATAATTTGCTTGCCTATGGGCTCCTCATTTGTGATATTCCATAAATTATCATTGCTTATAGTATTTGGCCAGAAGATTTTACAAATAATTCTCAAGCGTTTGTTGATGAACACTTGGAGTCGCTGTTTTATACTTTCAGTCAGCAACCACGTTTCACTGCCATATAACAAGGTTGATTTAACACAAGCATTAAATATTCGTAGTTTCGTTTTTCTTGTTATTTGGGTTGAACGCCAAATTTTAGTTAGACGCCCGAATGTACTGCTAGCTTTATTTATTCTGTTGGATACGTCGTCATCAATTCCACCATAAATGGACATTATACTGCCAAGGTAGCAAAATTTATTAACGAAATCTACCTTGTTATTGTCGATTGTTATTGCTTCGTTTGTGGTGTTATTCAGCCGCATAGCAAATGTTTTTTTAATATTTATCTCAAGTCCAACGTTTTTAGCTAATGAGACCAGTTCGTCTGTTTTCTCTTGCATATCCGATAACCTATGCGAGAGAAGGCAAATGTCATCTGCGTAGTCTAGATCCTCTAGTTGCTTGAAGAGTCCCCAGGTAATACCTCTTCTTTTAAGACACAGATTTGTCATCATGTGGTCCAAAACAACTGCAAAAAGTAGTGGAGATAAAGGACATCCCTGCCTGACGCCGATGTTGGTGTTAAATGTAGTGCTTAAAGCACCATTGTGAAGAACTTGTAGCTCGGCGTTTTCATACATGTTTTTGATTATTCTAATAATTTTGTTCGGAACACCTTTCCATTTTAGAGCATACCAAATTGCAGTCCTATTAATAGTGTCAAAAGCTTTTGTAAAATCAATAAACAGCAAATAGAGTGGAGATTGCCATTCAATTGACTGCTCTATTATTATACGAAGCGTATTGGCTTGGTCTACGCAGCTTCTACACACAGAAAACAAATTTGCCAATTTCCAACTGAAAGTCAGTTGATGTAACTAAAATTAGGTTGAAGCACTCACATATAAGTTGTCGCAATTGGTTATCGGTTGTCACAACTGAATAACGTTGATATAACTGACTTTTAGTTGGAAAAATCATAAAATATGTTAGTCACAGCATATTTAAGTAGCAACAATCAAATTTGAAGTTGCTTCAACTGAAAAATTCAGTTGGCAATTTATTTTTCTGTGTGTAAGCGGGCGAAAGCCTGCCTGCTCATCACGTAGGGAGTTTTCAACAAGTTGAAGTCGGGTGTATAAAATTGTAGCCAATATCTTGTAAATGGTGTTAAGTATCGTAATTCCTCTCCAGTTACCACAGTCTTTTAAATCATTTTTCTTAGGGATTTTAATAATGGTTCCTCTTGTCCACATTGGTTCAATACGCTCACTGATCCATGCGTTAACGATGTGAGGATGAAGAAGCTCTCCAAAGCTTTGGGGATTTGCGAGTAACAGGTCGGCAGGAATACCATCTTCACCAGGGGATTTATTTCTTTTTTGCTTCGAGATTGCGTCTATAGTTTCCGCCAAGGAGGGTGGGTTGTCAGGTATCATGTTTAGAAGTTGTGTAGGCGCGTTTGGGAGTGGGTTTAATGTACCACTTAAGTTGGAGTTACTTATATCCTCAAAGTGTTCCTTCCACCTGTTCAACTGTTCTTCTGTGGACGTAATCATTTCACCATTTTTGTCACGAATTGGTTGGCAAGGCTTACGTTTATTGTTTGTGATGCGGTTTATTATTTGATAGAGTTCCTTAGTATTGTTAGAACCAGCAGCAGCCTCTGCTTCAATGGCAAGGGAGTTCATATAGTTTCTTTTATCATTCCTAGCGGATCTTTTGACTTTCTTAGCAGTTGTGGAGTACTGTAGTTCGTACCTCGTATCATTTACTAACAGTTTCTTTGTGTTGTTTCTTTCTTCGATAAGGTTCCATGTTGTATCTGTAATCCACGTCTTTCTCTCTGGCTTAGAAAGTGGACCTAGACTTCTGATTGCAATATCTTTTATCTTGAGGCTTGTATCTTCCCATGTACTTGTTACGTTCTGTGCCACATTGTCTCTCACAAGAGAGCTTATTTGAGTTTTAGTTTCCTGGTTGTTCAGTTTTTTTAAATTGAAACGTCTATTATTGGATTGCGGATTTTTCCTTTTCTGATTTTTTAGTTTCAGTTTTACGTATGCAACTACTAATTCGTGATCACTATTAATATCAGCCCCCCTTTTTGTACGTACATCTTGCAATGATGTTTTCCATTTATGACTTATACATATGTGGTCAATTTGATTACGTGTATTTCTGTTTGGTGATGTCCATGTATATTTATGTATATCCTTGTGAGGAAAAAGAGAACCGCCAATTACCATTTGAAAAGTTTGACATAAATCAGTAAACCTTTCTCCATTATTATTACGTTCACCTAAACCATTACGACCCATAATGTTGCTCATGCCATCGTTACTTTTACCAATTTTCGCATTTAAATCGCCCATTAGGATGACTATATCGCGCCTTGGGATGTCCATTAGAGTTGCGGCTAGTCTGTCGTAAAATTCATTTTTATTAATATCATCAGCTTCCTCAGTGGGCGCATAGCATTGCACGATTGTTATACAATGTTTTACGTTGCTGTAAAATCTAGCCATTATTATACGGTCAGTAATTGGTTTCCAGGTCTTTAGTGATTTGCATAAATTTTTGGATATTATTATTCCAACCCCACTTTCGCATTTATCATCTTTGCCGCTATGCAGAATTATGTTGCCATTTGAAGATGTTTGTTGACCACACCCTTTCCAACGCATCTCGCTTACACCTAGCACATCAACCTTATATCGCGACATTTGCTCCTCTAGTTGTATGAGTCTTGTTGTACCATTTAGCGTCCTTACGTTCCATTGTCCGATGCATAACCTTTTACGTGTGCCAAAATTCGTCATCATTAATCGATCATTTTCATTATGTATTGTAGAATTTTCAATCTTTTTGGAGTTTCAAGTAGACAGGGGATTAACCTATCGTACTCAATTCTGGTACTGGGGCTGCCAGCTTTTAGTATCCAGACATACTAGTATATTTTACCCGATTGGGTTTTGGCATTGGATAATTAATGGCGCCAATTATCGCCATGACAATAGGAGCCTCATCGGCGCTCAGTATTTTAAAGTAACACGCTTGCCAGATCGTGTCCTACTGAGACCCTCTTCTCTTATTCGCTGAGCTGTCCGCCACTTCCTCATATGAGGATTTAATTATATATAAGTTAAACTTGATATAATTATATATGATAAACTATTTTCAAAAATTTTCTTAGTTTTTTTAAAACATAGTCTTTTAAAGTTGTCATTTATTAACAACGTCCGCTGGGTCAGAGGGTAGAGATTGAGATTACAAAACAGTTGGTAGCTGTTCGATTCCCCCGCCGCTCGAAGTTTTTTTTTTTTTTTTAAATAAATTTTAATTATATATATTTATATCTTAATATTGAAAAAAATTGTTTGGATAAAACTTTATCAGTTCTAAAAATAGATTTTATTGTTCGGATTAAATTATATATAGTTCTAAAAATAGATTTTTTTTTCGGATAAAATTTTATCTAAAGTTTTTTGTAATATTTTTTTTTTCTTTCGTATGAAATTTTATCTTTTTTTATCCAGCTAAAAAAACCTTTTTTTTTTTGTCTTGGTCCAATAAGATCCAACCATTTTTCGGATGAAATTGTATCCCACCGATTAAAACTGATCTAATTAGATAAACCCACTTTTCGGATCAAATTGTATCCGTCCGGTTAAAACTGATCTAATCTTAGCGATCCATTTTTCGGATCAGTGCTGATCTTTCAAATCTCGGATCTATCAACAGATCTGGAATAATATAAGAACATATATTGCTCCATACAAAAAATTTTTACTCGGGTATTCACGGTATACTTTGATTCCTTTGAAGTTTTGAATTATATTAATATACATATATTTTTTAATAGCCTTTTTGGAAATCCCCCAAAAGTATACCTTTTTTGCATTTGTTTATAGCTTTCTCGATCCAAAAATGTTCTTAAAGTAGTTCTTAATCATGGGGCATTCACAAAGTATCGGAATTTTAACGTTTTACTTATCTTTAAATAAGTCAAACATTACCTTCAAATTAAAATAATTTCAATTTATTAATTTAACATATTTTTGCTTTACTTTGAACCACTCCTACAGGAATACCCCTTGCTAAAAAAAGGGGAAAAAAATATGAGGTTATAAGCAGAATATTGTTGTCTTTCCATTGGTGTTGCCCGTTTTTCAAAAATCGCGGTTTAAGTTATTGACTTTTTGCCAAGGGCCCCCATATAGCTGCCCCAATGTGCTGCGCCTAAAAATGGAGTAATGTGCAATTTTTTTTTATTGCATCTTTAAGATCCCAGCCTTCTCTTAACCAGAAGCTCACAAGTGAGCTGATATCGATTCCAAGAGGAGAGATTTCGAGGTTGGTTGCTGTAATTTCTGGACATCTTCCATTATTTTTTTGTAGGTTTGTGCTTACTTAAACTTTCAGTTGATTCCTATGTTAAAGGGGACTACATAAGTTAATGTTTGTAGTTTCAAACATCAGTCCCACCTTTATTTGTTAGCACCCACATAACGGCCCAAATTCTACTTCTACTACTTTTTATATAAGTTATATTTGATACAGATTCTACCAACAAATTTCTTCTAAAATTTTCTAGGCATTTTTTTTAAATTAGCAAAATAAAAAAATAATATGGTTTTAATTTAAAAAGCAAAGATATTGCTCTATACACAAAGTAAGTTAATTATTTGCATTGGTCGTCAAAAACCATCAAGTTAATAATTGCTAAGTCCCAAACAAACCCACGTTGTACATGACTGCCCTAGTATGCCTACATTCCATTTTATTTTTTTTTTTGTTAAATATACAAAAAAAATCTTACTATATGCCATAAACAACCATCATTAGCTAAACTTCTTCATAAACAACATAGCCATCATAATCATCATCAACATAGACATCTTTTACACATAATCATTCATCAACAACAACTTTTGCTTGATGACTTCGACCAATTGACCATAAATTGAAAGTTTTACTTGAGTAAACTTTTCGTAAAAACTTAGTAAATGAATGAATACTTTTTGACGAATACGCCGTGTGTATGATAGTTTTTACCATTAGCTTTTTTTGGCCGGACTACTCTCTAGCTACACAAAATCATTGTTCCCTGACCACTAGTTGCCACTTGCATCCATCCATGCAGCCACCAACCACCACCACCACAAACACCTGTTTTTGTTTTCCTCCTCTTAATGGAAATTCAAAATAATTTTTTTTTTTTCATGGTTGATTTGTTTTCATTGTACGAGTACGTGTAAAAATTTATGTTCATTAGAGACTAATTTCAAATTAAAATTGTAACTATTTTTTATAAAATTTATAAAAAAAATATATTAAACACAATGTTTTAATCTTAACAACGTTCATATTACATTTTAGAGATTTTCCAAATTTCCTAACAGAGATTTTGTTAAAATGATTTTACATATTTGGCGAAAGCGTAGTTAATTAAATTTATTACTTTATAAGGTTATTTTATTTCAATTATTAATTGAAGTTTTTTTTTTGTTTTTTTTATTTAAGTGTTGTTGGAGAAAGGCATGATAGATTATATAATTATTTTATTCAATATGTTCGATATGGAATGATTTAAAGCATGTTATCTTTAAAAACTAATGACTGTAAGAGAGAAAGGGAATGGAGGAGTGATATGTAAAACTATAGCAAATCTGTTGGAATAATTAAATTTTCACTGTGAAAAAATTAAAAAAGAGTTTCAATAATTACTGTTCGACACATGGATCCGTGGGTTGAACGATTTGTTGGCTAAAGTTTATTAGGAAAGTATTTGGATACCATTCCATCTCTGTACATCGGTGTAAGAAACCAGCTATGATTTTTCAGGATATTACTATTTTGACAACAAAAATTATAAATCTTTGATATTTAGACTATGTACGGTTCCTTGCATACTGGGTTTCTCATATGTTGGGAAAGGTTGGATGGTTGAATTCACTCGAGGGCCATAGGGCCTATTGTGATTCCCTTAATTATATTTCCCTATTCCCCCTCTGATACAAAGTTCTACTTCTTAAGCCAGCCCAATTCTCTAAGGTATTCTGCTAGAGACGTCAATGAGACACCGTTAAGACAATCCAGGTCATCCAAAAATCTTTGCGTCAAATGCTTAAGGAGGCTTTTCGTTAGACCCGGACATTCACATAACAATTGCTTTACAGACTCCTCCTTCACTTCCCAACAACTTCTTTAATAGTCCCTATCAGAAATTCCCATACGCACGGCCATCTGGCCAATTATATAGTGTCCTTAAGTTCCCCTACTAATAGGCTAACCATGCGTTTGCCTAAAGTAAGAAGACTTTTTGTCCTCTTGGGATTTGGCAGTGGCCACAGGGTTTTCGATATCCTGCGCGTAAATCCTTCATTCTTTTCTCAGATATCCTATCAATTTCATTCATTAAGGAACTGAGATGTCAGTTACCCCACCTCGATTCCGTACCCATTTATCAACCAATTCGTTCCCAGCGACCCCAATATGTCCAGGAACCCAGATTAGCTTGACTTTGTGCTGACTGATTCGATGAAGGGATTGTTTATAATTTCTAGTGATTCCCAATTTACAGTGTTTGATTCTAAGGCTTTCAGAGCAGCAAAACGGTCCACGAAAATGTTATTGACGCAAGGATGAAGGTCCCTTGTAATGATCATCTCTGCAGCTTTATCAATTACAAGTACCTCAGCCTGGAAAAGACTATCCTTATCCGGAATTCTCAATGAGGCCCCGATTTCGAGGCATTCAAAGTAAACTCCCGAACCCGTACCCATCTCCATCTTTGATCCGTCCGTAAAGATTGAGATCGCATTCTCTGTCATAACAGAGAACATAGTACCTTACTCGACGGTAATAATTTCACAGCCTTCCCAACACCATTTCAAGCAACGGAATGCGATTTGATTAAGCCTGGCTCGACGATTTCAGACCTTTGCAGAGTTTACCAGGAAACAATGCTGGCAGCAAAGGAAGTGACTGACTGTTTGAGATGTAATGTCTTGTCGACCCCCGCAGTCAGCATCTCTTATGGCAGTCAAATCAAGGTTAAGTTATTTGAGTGAATGACCTAGGAAGAATAGGCTGTAAGTGGCTGCTGGCGTTTTACGTCAGCACACATAGACTCCGAGGTCCGTTGTGATACCACGGGACTGTAATTGGTTTCCCTACTAGTCCCTGCCGTTAAACCTATTTGAGATTCTTATGAACTTCTTTAGATATTAAATTTTTAAATCCGACAAATTAGAAAGACAGTGCAGCACCCTAGATATCAGCGAAGCAAGTCTCTGACCAGAAAGTGCCAGGAAATGGCAGATGAAGTGCCCGATAGTTTCCAACTCCTCGTCATCTATGCAACTCCGGAAAAAGTCTTTTGACCGCACATTTTACCGCTCTGCTTCCCTATAAAACAGCGTCCGGTGAGCAATATCAGCTCACCCAAGAAACAATCATCATATTTTGGTGTTACCGCCCATGGTGGACGGTACCTTCCTTATCCACTTTTTTCTTCCATTCGGATCTATCTTGAGTGTTTCCAGTTGTTGATGTTAACTTTTCTATAGTCTTTTTCTACTCCATCAAGCCATCTTGATCGCGGTTTGCCTACTGCTCTCGTTCCTGGAAATAATGTATGTCCATAACTGTCACACGGCTTTAAATGAGATGGCCAAGCCGTTGGACATAAGATTCATATAGGATCCAGGTCATAGGAACATTCTAAGTAATTTCAAATCCCACGAGCTTGTAAGACTGGGAACTACCTTACAAATTCTTAGAAAATCGGAATGAGTTGGTATGACTTATTAGAGTGTGCAGATGGATGAACGTGTGAGACTTCACAGCATATATGAACTTCTTGTAATCAAAAGCCCATAAGTGAGCTGCTATCGTCCATAAGAAGAGAAATTCAACTGTGGTGTAATTTCCGGATACTGCGTTATAGAAAAACACGCTGATTCGCTAAAGGTTAAATGGCTTCTGAGGAAATTAAAATCGAACACTTTATCTGCCATTGCCCAGAACTTTCTGGCCAAAGACACACTTAATTGGGATTAAGGAAGCTACACGATCTCTCTGATGGGTCAGACGTGGAAATGTAATATCTAAGGAGTTTTAATAAGTAGCTAACATTGATTTAAAGCTAACATTGGTAGAGTGGTGTCATTTTCAATCGGTACGAGGAACCTTTGTTAGAGCGCGCTCATTTTTGTTAGTCAAAAATCGTACAGCAAAAACGTATTCAACAAGAAGAACTAAGAAAATGTTCCCAGAAACCTTAATATAAAATCAAACCCTATACCGCGCTTATGGAAAAGAAGACTAATCTTCTTTTTCTTAGGAAAATCAAGCATTTGTTTGTAAATATCATATTGCAGTGAAAACATCTTATTTCTATTGAAGACTGCTACTAAAACACATATTCCTTATTGTTTTTGTCATGTTGAGTCAGAATAAGGCATTGGAACTGGTCTATCGGTTTTAGTTCCCCAATTATCTGCATGTGGCTGTGACCAGTTGCAAGGTCATATTCACACAGGATCATCGATTGAATTGAGGTGTTTTAACTCCAATATGTATTTACAAAAACTGCTTTGTTTTTCTAAACAAGAGATCCACCTTCGAAAGGAGACGTTGATTTCAGGCCAATGGGTTCTTGGAAAAATTTTCTTAGAATTTTTTGAAGACTTCGGTTACGATTTTCTTACAAATCGACCAGCCATAATATTTATGCTGTTTGATGCTATTAAATTTCAATTGTATTATGGTATTCGACTCTAGAACTTTTAAATTTAGCTGTTTACGAAAATAATACTGGTTAGTTAATCTGTAATCTGCTCTGAAATTATTACCGTTTTCATCTTAATTGAGTGTATCTTGGCCTGGGAGACACTTCATTACTCTGAAAGTCTCTGACCAAACCGAATGTCTAGTTTCTGTAAATATCCCCGTTTCCGTAGTGTCTAACAGAATACGGCATCATGTAAGACACTCTGAAAAAATATGTAAGTGGAAAAGTGTCATACTCCTTGCAGTTAATCCAAATATGCCGGAGTTGTTTTTTCAGAATCTAAGTAGTTTGAATATCGAAAACTTTCTCTTTTTTTGCTGAAACTTTATTCGAATCAGTGAAATTTTACGATTTTTCTGTTCCATCATATCTTGAATTACCACACTACGAAAGCTTCAAAACGAACTCAAATTTGTTCTATGGTAATTTCTGAGGGAGGTTACTTTTCCTCCCGTAGTAACTTAACATTACTTTAAATTCATATGTACTGACTTACCCCTTGCCATAATCTCTTACAGTTTCTTCCGTTATTCTGTCCTGCCCATCTACACAATTTATATACATATACACAATTGTTAATTATTCTCTATAAATTATTTTGTTATAGATTAGCGGGCGGATAAAAATTTACTTAAATACCCCAAACATTTCAGACTTTTATTGTTGCAATGTTTAATCACCAGACCCACCCAAATTTACTATTTTATTAGTTGTTTACAGCTCATGTTGGTAAAAAAAAATTGTTTTATTATTGAAAATTCCGGATAAATGTGTGTTGTGTTTTATCAGCAGCATTCCCAAAAAAAAAAAAATATATAAAACAGTTTCAGACATCCACAACAGCAAGTGCAATTAATAATATGACTCCCTCTATCTATACCAAAAAATAAAAACGAAAATTTATACAGCCAAATAACTAATGGTCTACCGTGGTAACATAACCCAGACCAAGTGCTTGCAATAAATTTTATAAAAATAACACAATCTGGTATTTAGATGGGAATAGATTTGGTAAATAAATCCAAAAACTGTGAAAATGGTCAAGTCTCCATATAGGAATAGTTATGTACTTACATATGTTTAATTAAGGATGCACTTATTTGGTGAGACTTTAACAAAATTAAGGGATAGTGCAAATGACGATAATACCAAGAAAACGAAAACTTTTGGGAAAGACATCCTTAGAGGAAAAGGTTTGGTCCATATGAGTCCTGCTATTGTTCTGATTCCTTATATTTGCTTAACCTTGTGTTATTTCAAAAACAATACGCATTTCCTCTTTTCCAACTACGACAGTATAATGAATGTCATAAGTGGCAAAGGGTTTATACCTAGTAGGACCTAAAGATCCGAAAAAACATAAGAACCGAAACATTTAAATCTCCTAAATTATAAAGCATGACATTCACATAATAAATGCAAACTGTCCTCGACAGATTCCTTGCACCACCTGCAAGTGTCGTTTAACATTACTCCGATTCTTACCACTTGTTTTGCGAGTTTACTTTTACCCGTGATAAGGTTTATAATTGATGTTAGCTCTATTCTATCCACATCAAGAAGAACTTTGTTGTAACTTTGAAATTTTTCGTGGCATAGTATTTTTTTATCCACTTGTTTCTAGTGACGAGTTTGATTTTCTGAAAAGTAAGTGATATACTTATAAAGCTTCCACCTGCCTTCCCAAGCACGTGCGCTTTCTCATTTCCTCTAATATCCTTGGGTCTAGGTACCCATCATAGGTTAAATTAGGTCCTAACATAGGTTAGGTCCTAACCTAACCTATCCATCATGGAATCTGTAGATTATTGGCCTCATTGGGATTAGTTCCGCATAGAAAATGCTACAATCATGCAACGAGCGATTAGATTATTTAATACCTAACTTCAAGCCGTGCACAAAACTTCCTGTGCCTGTCTCGGGTTTTCAAACATTCGTTAACACGTTTATATGAGAAAAATCTACATTGTCGAGCATCCAATCATTAAGCAATGGAATCAATAAGTTTTTTCTCCCTTCGGATTACTTTACTGGAGTTTTATAGAGTGTTTTAAAGTTCAAAACCAACCTATCTAAAATCTCAGTATGTTGAACTATGGAAAGATTACTGGGTCTTCATTTAAGGTCCACATATTTGGATCACTATTCTTGACAGAGAAATCAGTATGCATATGCATTATGTATCTGAGATAGAAAAAGCCCATAGGGACAAGGAAATAGCTCTTTGTGCTTTTGATAATACTGGTAATAATTCTATTGGATCTGTACTTCGGTGTAGAGGTGTAGATCAGGTTACTTGAAGATGAATTGGGAACCTGCTAGAAAGCAGAGAAATATCCGCATGTTTGGATAATACCAGAGTTGCAGTTTATCCTGTTAAAATCTGACCTTAGGGCGGCGTCCTATCTCCACTGCTGTGGTCCTTACTCATAGACGACTTCTGCATAGGCTAGATGATAGTGCTTATCCGGCAATGGGGTATGAAATCGATTTAGTAGTTACAGTAACTGATAATAACCCTTACAAAACTATGATAATTTCGTTTACTAGAAGAACTCTCAATTCAGGTAAAATTTCTTTTGGGAATACTGCTATCCAACTCTTCAAGGAGGTCAATTATCTGGAAGTTATCTTGGATTATAAACTAACTTGGAATTCGCATTTAGACGGCACTATCAAAAAATCTATAAATCTGTACGGTTTAAGACCCAAAACGGTCATGTGGATCTACAAAATGATTGTTAGATCAAACACGACGTATGATGTGGATCTACAAGATGATTGTTAGATCGATCACGACGTAATTTGCCATATTTTAGAAGCCGAAAACTATAAACAATGATGCAACGACAGAACTAGGCAAGATACAGCGTCTGGATTGATCTCTAATCATTGCTGACATAAAAGCTTACCCAACATTGGCCCAAGAAGTCTCACACCTCTCGACATTTTCATCAGATCTTCACACAGAAAAATAAATTTCCAATCGATTTTTTTAGTTGTTTTAACAAACGGTTGTCACTACTATTTTTAGGTGTGCCAACCGAATTTTGTTGTTGCTTCAATTAAATGTCTGTTTTATTAAACGAATTAAGTTGAGACTACCTATATCTAATTGAGACACCCTATATGTAAATGTACCAACCGATCTTTAGTTGTATTAACTGAATTTCAGTTGGAAATTTGTTTTCTGTGTGTACGGCAACTATGGTTGCTCGTACTATGAATATATATTACTCTCCCCGCTACTTTAGCCGTCACCAATATCATCCCTTTAAAAGGAATTAAGAAAAACTTGGGTATGCATTCGTATAGGATAAACCCCAGTTGGAAAATGTGTCACTGAGGAAATTTCCTCAGTGATTCCGTGAGGAAATGTCTTCAGGTTCTGACAAATCATAGGTAATCCTTGATGATATGTCCTAACATTGTCAGCACTGAATGTTTGCTTTAAAAGTGTTGACAATTCCTCTAAGAGGTCTTAAAGGAAATGTCTTCAGAATAGCAGTATATTAAATTAGAATTTTAAATCTGGGCAACTCTTCAATTTCCAAGAAAAAGATGGCAATATTATCGATTTATTTAAAACAAAATCAAAATCTAACAAGTACAATAAAAGTAATAAATAGACAAACAATTTTAAAAATAAAGTTTGGAACAAGTAGTAAGGTGTGGGACTAATAAACTGGAGGTTCCAGGTTCAAATCCAGTTGGGACTAAAAAAGGCGAAAAGTTTTTTCTAAATATGAGAAAGATAATTAATAAAGGAAAATGGATAAAAGTAAGAACTAAAGGAAATGCGAAAATTTTTTGTATTTTCGCATGACCTACGTCAGACATTTCCCCAAAGAAGTCTTAGGTGACATGTCCCCAGAAGGTCAGAGAGGACATTTTGAAAATTTGTATGAAACTGTCCTCAACCCAGTACATAGAGATGTCTTGTGGATGTCAGCAGTGACTTTGACATGTCACCGCTCCGTCACTGAGGATGGCTCGAGGACGTTGCCAACTGGGACTCTGAGCTTCGCTTTGGATGGAAATTTTAGATCGTGATACCAAGTAGATCCGATTTTTTTGATATTGGCCATCGGTAGATAATAGAAGCCTAAACTGGTACACTGATGGATCAAAAATGACCTCTACAGTGGGAACTGAGGTTTACGGCCCAAACACGGGGATCTCCGAACTAGTGGGTAGGTGGCCTTTAGTCTTTCAGGCTATAATTCAGGCTATTATAATTCGCTCTAGTGTTTATATTGCAAAGGGTGTGGGTTATTTATATTTTAATCTTTTTTAGTAGCCATACAGCACTTTAAGCACTGTCTTCTTAGGAATTTAAATCGAAACTGACACTAAATTGCTTTTAATATCCTCCAACTGCTAGCCAGGTGAATCAATTACTCTATTTTGGAACCCTAGACATAGATGTTTCGTGAGTAATGAGAGGATGCCCTTGCTAGGAATGCCACCGCTACTTCAATGACTGGACCTGAACCTTATTGCGGGGTAAATTGGTCTACTTTACGATTTTGAGAAGACATTCTTTTTAAACTTGTGTGAGAATTCAGGAGGTCTTCAAAAATCCAAAGCACTTATCGCGCCACGATCCAATAGTAGTATTCTGAATAACTCCAAAAGCGACTTTAGGTCACTAACAGGTTTTCGTCCTGAATATTATAAAGTTAATTATCACTTTCATAATTTAAACTTTTGTAAATCGTCTTTGTGCTACAGTGTCTGGAAGAAGTAGAAACAACTCAACACATATTGTGCGAATCCTTCGCAATTTGTGGACACAGAAAACGGTTCTTAGATTTAATTCTGAAAACACTGTCTCGTTATGTCGTTCAATTGTGCCAGTTGTCAAGTTCTGTAGTTCCCGTTAAACATTCATTCGCCCAGTAACATTATTTGACTATACAAATAATAACCACCCTAATTTGTTAGTAACTAATTGAACCCAACCAAAATTGATGCACACAGCATGTAGAGTAGTGGCTGTGAGCAGCAGCCACAGCAGCATAAAGAACAACCAATGGCGCTGATAATGCTGCTGCTGGTGGTGGTGGTGGTGTGGTAGTGCATAGAGGAAACAGTCTGCAGAAAAAAAAATGGTCAAACAACTCTAATGCTACAGGGCATTTGTGAGTGTAACAATCTAACGGCAATTGTGGCTATAGTATTAGTCTATAGTATAACGATGTTGTTGATGATGACGTCGACGATAATGGAGCCAACTTTATTGGAGTGCACATACAATACTCCTCGTAGTGATACAAATGATGCATGGCTCGTCATTACTTTTAATCGAAATTGACCAAATTGTCATGACTGTAAAGAGTGAAAGTATTATTTTGATTAATATCACAAAGACGGTTAGAGACCATAGTTTATAGCAACTTAACAGAGAATTTGTTACCAACATGAACGAACAGAAACTCACTACAAAAATGGTGGTTAAATCATATTGGCCATATACGAGCGTATGCTGGAGTGTACGTGTATGAATTTGCGATAGTAAATTGATAAATTGGCAATTTTTTTTTCTGTGATTTTTGGTCAAAAGGCAAATTAAAATGGCTAAATTGAATTTTATTAGTATTTTATTTATTTTAAATTGAATTGATTGAATTAAAAAAATAAACTAATTACAAAATTTATTTGTTTGTTTACTTTTAGGTACGTTTATATTTCTCGCAACTGTCTGACGACAAGGTACCATACGTTAATAGTCCTGGAGAGAAATATCGTATTAAACAGTTGCTACATCAATTGCCGCCACAAGATAATGAAGTAAGTTGATTTAATATTGATGAATTTATTATATACAGGGTGTCCGCCGGGAAGGTATACTACTTTTTTAATCGTTAAAACATTTTATCAAAATCAATCATCGACTACTGACGAAGAGAAAGTTACGTTATTTCAAGAAATGTTGGTGTGGATTGGCATCCACTGTCGCCTGATTTGACTGCTCCGGACTTCTTTGTGGGGATATCTGAAAAGCAAGGTTTATGCAAACAAAGTTGCTGGAGCAACTCAAACAAAATATTCGTGATGAAATTAATGGAATACCGCGGTAAATGTGAGAGAATGTAATGAAAAATGTGCTTAAATGGGCTCGCATTTCTGAGGCTAATAGGGGCGGATTTATCTTATATTGTATTCCATACATAATTGCCAACAATAAATAAAACATTTATCAATATAAGATCCATTCTCTTTCATTTAATCAAAATTTATAAACAAAAAAAGTAGTATCCTTCTGGCGGACACCCTGTATTAACTAGAGGAGGTCAAGTAAATACAACTCTACTGATTCAAAAACTATTGAATTTAAGGATTACATTACTAAACATCGAAAATGCGACTAGGACGCGACCTTATACACTTAGTTACAATAGTTCTGCTGGTAAAAAATCCGGTCTCCAAACTTTTTCATCACTTCAGGTTTTTGAGAAAATTGAAGTCAAAGTTCAAAAAAATCTTAGTTTTGTACATTTTTGGAAAAATTATAGCGGATGAACCCGATGTGATAGCGACTTAAAACGAAGTCGAGGGTTAAGCTTAAACATTGCTCTTAAGGCTGCAGAACTCATTTGGTCAGTCGCTTTAACCCTTCGGGCACCAATTGTCTTTCAACGATGACTTATCGAAAAAAAAGTTTTTTGGGGAAAATAAATTATTAAAAGACAATTGGTAGCGACTGATCAAATAAGTTGTACATTTGAGCAATGTTTGAGTTTTACCTTTGACTTATTTTGAAGTCGTCAACACATCGGGGTCATCCGCTATTAGATGTTAAATATCTCCGAAACGCAATTTTTTGTATATTGAATTTCTCAAAAACCTGACGTAATAGAAAAGTTTGGAAACCGAATTTGTGTCCAGGAGAATAATTGTAATCGTGTGTATAAGGTGGCATTCTATTCGCATAACGTTTTTTCAGGTCCATCCGCTATTAGTTGTCAAAAATTCCCAAAACGTCGATTGTTTTGAACTTTGATCTTAATTTTCTCAAAAACCTGATGTGATGGAAAAGTTCGGAGACCAGATTTGTGATCACTAGAAAAATTGCAATTAACTGTTTAATAAAACTTAGGTCCTGAGCATTAAAGTATTAGCTTTTTATGTATATGACAGTTGCAAACATTTTTTCGTTCAAGAGGTATGTCAGGTTTGATTCCCAGTACACAGAGATTATTATATAATTAGTGTGAGACAAGATAACCCATTCGAACATTAACTATGCAGCTCAGATCATTAAAGAACCTAAGTCATAGATGACTAATCCGGAGTTTTCAGCATAAGGCATTAATATAGTAGAAGTTGCAATGACTTCTCAAAATCCGTACAGAAATCATGTCTTAAGAATATCACGCATGTGGTCACATGATTGCGGACTGTCACATGATTGCTAATCACGCGTAATCACATGAATTACGCATGGATTCCTTTACATACATATGGGCCTTGCAATATACATTCGAGATGTAGTAGTATCATCATTTGAACTCTAATGATAAGGAATTTGCTCTCTTCGGGGTCAATTCTGGATCAGGCTACAGATATAGCACTTCAGATTTCTATATAGAAGTCAAAAAAGGAATTGGGTAAATTACTTAAAGGAGTCGATGCTCCTTTCTATTCAATTTCAATAGTCCGAAAGAAACATTACAATTGCTGGTGATAGTTTCCAAATTTGACAACCTTGATACCGCTGCAGAAGTCGCAGTATATATAACTATGCCAGGAATGAGATCTTTTATTCCAACGAAGCAGGGGGCCCGGGCCTCCCCGAAATGATTTCACAAATATCAGTATTCTGTAGGGTGTTCAATTAATCGGGTTTTTTAATTGTTCGATTAAACGATTAATCGATATTTCCCATTTTAAAATTATTCGATTAAACGAATAAAATTTTAAAATTGTTCGATTAATCGAATAATTACAAATTCAGAAATTTTCTAAATTACAAGGTTTTTTTCGACAATTTTAGATAAAATTGGTAGTTGAGTAAATAAACAACATTAATTACAAGTATTTTAACATTTTATTAACAACAAAAAAACAAAATTAAAATCATTTCAAAATGTATCAACATTTAAGTTTTCTGCTAATTTGTTTGAGAAAATTTAAAAAAAAATCATTTCGGAGATTTGTAAAATGTGTAGAATTCAGTTTGATTACCGATATCACAAAAATTATCTGACTACATTTAGGAAAATCTTAAATTTGTAATTTATTTTTTTATAACTTACAAGGGAAGTCTCCCTGGTGTCACCCTCCGATCTTCATGAAATTTGGATATGTTTAAAGGTATTAAAAATACCTATCTCGTGGTGCTAACAACGGGCCAAAGAAATTAATATTTTTTGACTTATTAACAAAAATATGCTAAAATTTTGGTATTTTACTCAATATGACGAAAAGTTGTGCATGTTTGGACACGTTCTTAGCACACGTAGATAGGTTTTCCAAAGACCTTTCATTTGGTATGTAACATGACTAGGTTTATTTGCATAATATGTATAGGAAATAAACGAAAAAAACGGAAAAATGGCCTTGTCTTCCCCCCTCCTTTTTACCCCCTAAATATGAATTTGGGCCGCTAAAAAAAATCCCTTTGTTTTTTCTGATCTACAAAATAAAACCAATTCCATAAAGATCCGCGGGTGACACTAGGGAGACTTCCCTTGTTAGTGCGTTTTTTTCCTAAAATTTTAAGCTTTGACAGATTTTAGAGCGGTCATAGTTAGCGGTTAGTTAGCCGATTTGGCCCAAAATTTACTCAGGTACTCGTTTTACAAATCCAAGCTTCAGGAGCAGCGAAAATTCTAAAAGAAATTTAAAATAGGGACCACTCAAGTCAACATGACTGTGTTTTTTTTTTTTTAATTCCAAAGGTAACATACATATGATTTGTTTATTGGACTTCAAATTTTTAAAAAATTATACATATTTCCAGAAAAACCATATATTATTATTAATCGATTAATCGAAATAAATTCTTCGATTAATCCTTTAATCGAAAATAGCAATTTTAAATTAATCGAACAATTATTCGTCTAAAATTGTTCGATTAATCGAACAAGAATTAATCGACTGAACACCCTAGTATTCTGTATTAAATATTATGTACAATGCAAAAAACTTCTTAAAAAAAATTTAAAAACTTTTTAGAATCTGAAAATTTTGCTGAAGGAAAATTTTTCGAATCCGAAAATTTTTCTGCCAGAAAATGTCTCAAAATCTGATAATTTTTCTTTGAAAAGTTTCAACTTAATATTCTAATGGAAATTGTCTCAGAAACTGAAGCTTTATGTATACAAAAAAGGGATCTAATTGTAAGTAATTTGTAGTAATAACTTAAAAATTTATTATTAGTTCAAATAACAATCTTCTCCGAATCTGGTATTTATTTGGACTTTTGCTACAGAAAAAACTTCTTAGTATCTGAGACTTTGCCTTTGAAAAAATGTTCCAGATTCTGAGACTTTTTAGTATAGTATCTATGTATATATTGTCTCAAAAATTTAGATTTTTACTCAGAATCTAAGAATTTTTCTTTATGAATAGTCTCAAAATCAGAGATTTTTTCTATGTAAAAATATCTCAGAATCAGAGGCCTTTTTTTGGGAAAAATATCTTGAAATCAGACACTTATGCTATCTAAAACTTTTTTTATTATAAAATGTCTTAGAATCTGAGACTTTTTTCTTAGGAAAAAAAGATTCTGAGACTTTTTTCATAGTAAAAATGTCTAAAAATCTAAGGATTTTTCTATACGAAAAATGTTTTAGAATCAGAGAATTTTTCTATAGAAAAAATGTCTCAGAATCTGAGAATTTTTTATAGGAAAAATATTTTAGAATCTTGAATTTTTCTATAGAAAAAATGTCTCAGAATCTGAGAATTTTTCTATATGAAAGATGTCTCTGTATCTGAGAATTTTTCTGTAGGAAAAATGTGTCAGAATCAGAAAATTTTTCAATTGGAAAAATGTCTCAGAATCTTAGAATTTTTCTTTAGGAAAACTGTACCAGAATCTGAGCTTTTAAAAAAAAACCCTCAGAATATGAGACTTTTTTAATAGGAAACATTTCTGGGAATCTGATACTTTTTCTTTAAAACCTGATAGTTTTTCTCTAGGAAAAATGTATTAGAATCTGATAATTTTTATAGGAATAGGAATGTATTAGAATTTAAGACTTTTTCTATAGGAAAAATTGCTTTTTCTATAGGAAAAATTACTTTTTCGATAGGAAAAATGTATCAGAATCTGAAACTTGTTCTATACGAAAAATATCTCAGAATCTAAGACTATTCTATTTGGAAAATATCTTACAATCTGAAACTTTTTTTTTAGGCAAAATGTCTCAAAATCTAAGACTTTTGCTATAGAATAAATGTCTTTAAATCTGAGATTTTTTTTTTAAGGAATAATGATTCAGAACCTGATACTTTTACTTTAGAAAAAATGTATCAGGAAAAATGTATGGGAAAAATGTTTCAGAATCTGAAACTTTTTTAAAGAAAAAATTAATCAAAATCTGAGACTTTCTATAAAAAAAAAAAATCTGAGACGAAAAAATGTCTCAGAATCTGAGACTTTTTCTATGTGATAATTATCTTAGAATCTAAGAATATTTCTACCTCAAAAATGTTTAGAATCTAAGACTATTCCTACTTCAAAATTGTTTCAGAATCTGAGACTTTTCCTATTGAAAAAATGTCTCAGAATCTGAGACTTTTTTTATAGGAAAAATTTTTCAAAATCTGAGGCTTGTTCTGTGGGAAAAATGTATCAGATTCTAAGACTTGTTCTATAGGAAAAATGTCAGAGAAATTTTTGGGACAAAAATTATCAGAATTTGGTTTCTATTAATCAGTTACATTTTGTTTCAAGGGAAAGACGGAGGGAGAAAAATATATGTAAATTAAAAAAAAAAAAAAAATTGAGCCCCCTGCGAAATAAAATCCTGGATACGCCCCTGCAACGAAGCATATATTTGCTTAACAAAACACAAGTGTGCTTTTAACCAAACGTGCAGTCAGATCCAGAGAGAAACAAGAACGTCGTTACTGATCTGCATCGCAATTCGCCGATATCTGAGTATGCCAAAGTGCTTACACACAAAAAAAAATCGAGGTAATATTACCTAAAATTATAGTATAAAAATACCTTAGCGCCAGGCAAACGGGGCATTTGCTAAGTTTAAAGGTAATGTTACTTAAAAGCTAAGGTAATTCCTATGTTCGAAAATTTATTATGGTTGACAGAAAAATACCTTTGCTTTTTAGGTAAAATAGCATTGATAAATAGGTGATATTACGTAAATAATTTGGTAGTATTACCTTGTATTAGTACTGGCATTTTTACACCATTTCCTTTTAAAATTTAAATAAAAACTACGAAAAGTTTATTATTTTTAATTAATTTTATTTTTTGAATGTTTACAAATTTTAAAGAAAAATTGATAATAAGAAAAATGTCTCAGAATTTTATAAAGGATTCAAAATCTAAAAATTTGTCTGTTATTAAACATTTTTTCAATAGAAATACTCTCAGATTCTTAGACTTTTCTACAGAAAATACTCAGTTTCTGGATATTTTTTCTTTTACAAAATCTGAAATCTCAGAATCTGAAAATTTTTATATAGAAAAATGTCTCACAATTCAGAATATGAGAACTTTTCTATACAAAAATGTGTCAATATCTGAGAATTTTCTATAGGAAAAATGTCCAGAATCAAAGAATATTTCTTAGAAAAAATGTCTCGGGATCTGAGAGTTTTTCTATAGAAAAAACTTCTCAGAATCTGAGAGTTTTTCTAGAGAATAAATGTCTCAGAATCTAAGAATTTTTCTATAGAAAAAATGTCTCAGAATCTGAGAATTTGTCTAAGGAAAAACTGTCTCAGAAAGAATCTAAAAATTTTTCTATAGAAAAAATTTCTCAGAATTTGAAAAATTTTCTATAGAAAAAATTTCTCAGAATTTGAGAGTTTTTGTATAGAAAAAAAGTCTCAGAATCTAAGAATTTTTATAAAAAAAAAATGTCTCAGGATATGAGAATTTTTATATAGAAAAAATGTCTCAGAATCTAAGAATTTTCTATAGATAAAATGTCTCAGGATCTGAGAATTTTTCTAAAGAAAAAATGTCTCAAAATCTGAGAATTTTTCCATAGAAAAAATTGTCTCAGAATCTGAGAATTTTTCTGAAGAAAAAATGTCTCAGAAAGAATCTGAGAATTTTTCTAAAGAAAAAATGTCTCAGAATCTGAGAATTTTTCTATAGAAAAACTGTCTCAAAAACTGAGAAATTTTCTATAAAAAAAATGTCTCAGAATCTGAGAATTTTTCTATAGAAAAACTGTCCATAAATCTGAGAATTTTTCTGTAGAAAAAATGGCTCAGAATCTTAGAAATTTTCTATAGAAAAAATGTCCCAGAATCTGAGAATTTTTTTTTTATAGAAATAATGTATCGGAATCTGAGAATTTTTCTATAGAAAAAATGTCTCAGAATCTGAGAATTTTTCTAAAGAAAAAATGTCTCAGAATCTGAGATTTTTTCTATAAAAAAAATGTCTCAGAATCTGAGATTTTTTCTATAGAAAAAATTTCTCAGAATCTGAGAATTTTTGTATAGAACAATTGTTTTAGAATCTGAGAATATTTCTGTAGAAAAAATATTTAAGAATCTGAGACTTAGAATCTGACAATTTTTCTATAGAAAAAATGTCTTAGAATCTGAAAAGTTTTCTATAGAAAAGATATTTTTTCTATAGAAAAATTCTCAGATTCTGAAACATTTTTTCTTTAGAAAAATTATCACATTCTGAGATTTTTTTTTACAAAAATTCTCAGATTCTGAGACATTTTTTCTATAGAAAAATTCTCAGATTTTGGGACATTTTTTCTATAGAAAAATTCTCAGATTCTGATACATTTTTTCTATAGAAAAATTCTCAGATTCTGAGACCTTTTTTCTATAAAAAAAATTCTCAGATTCTGAGACCTTTTTTCTATAAAAAAAATTCTCAGATTCTGAGACCTTTTTTCTATAGAAAAATTCTCAGATTTTGGGACATTTTTTCTATAGAAAAAATCCCAGATTCTGTAACATTTTTTCTGTAGAAAAATTCCAAGATTCTAAAACATTTTTCTATAGAAGAAATTCTAAGATTCCAAGACATTTTTTCTATAGAAAAATTCTCAGCTTCTAAGACATTTTTCTATAAATGTCTGAGACATTTTTTGCTTTTCAAAAGTATTCAGAAACTAAGACATTTTTTCAATAGAAAATTTCTCAGATTCTGTGACATTTTTTTGTAGAAAAATTCTCAGATTCTGTGTTATTTTTTCTATAGAATACTTCGCAGATTCTGTGACATTTTTTCTTTAGAATTTCTTGAGAAAAATTCTCTAAATTTGAGACATTTTTTCTATAGAAATTTTAAAAAATATTCTTATGTATAAATGTTGATTCATCTTCAATATATATATAAATCTTGATGTACCGAATAAAACCTTGATGGATCCCATAAAAATCTTGATAGTCTTTTCTCCACACGAAATTTTTGAATCTGCATACAAATTTTGAAGACTTGTTTTCTCCATTGTGTTATTCGCGTTATCTAAACAAACGAAAAGACAATAAAATATACAAACTTTTTCGCAAAAAACTAAAAAATATACCTTACTGATCCTATTTCTTAATATTTGTTAATTTTCAGCTATTTTCATTGTTTTGCACAATTATAAAAAAATAAATTCACAAATAAAGAAAATATTGATGTTTTATTTTTTATTGAATTTTAAATAATTGTCAACAATTTCTAATTTCGAATTTTTACCTAAATTGAATAGTAAAAGTTGCATAGCCAATATGGTATACTAATTACGTAGTGCTAAGGTAATAAACCTTATATTTTAAATTTCATAGAAAAAATAAATACCTATGCCAGCTAAGGCATTATTACCTCGATTATTTTTTTGTGTGTAGATGCTTAAAAGTTCTATTATGAACATCATCTGAGTAAGACCTTTTGGTCTAAAGAGTAAATGATTATGCTAGTTATTCCATTCCAAAAAGCAATCAACTACTTCTCGTTATCCAAAGAGTCCGGCACTGTGGCCCTTTTGGGTCTTTTGTGCCAAGATCTATAAATTTAAAACAAACTCTGTTTAATTTTCTTAGAGGTGTGTTTACATCAACTCACAGAGTCTTTGGATTTTAAGCAAGTAAAATATCTTAAACAAATATTTTTGAAATATTTCATAACTTGAAAAGTATTTTTGGACTAAATCTGATAAAACACGATTCTTTGACTAGTCTTAATACTCACAAGTATCTAAACCCTTATAAACGATTTTACCTGAAACTTAAAATATATATAAAACAGACGACGTTATGGATGGGGTGTCTCGGCTTATCGGTCATATCAGTGTTTTAAAATATCGTTGTCCACTTTTGAAAAAAACGTGGACCTTCGGGAAAATTTCGATAACTCCCAAACGAACAGAATTATCGTCTAGAGCAAAAACACTGTCGACTTAAATTTAATAAAGATTATTTCGTATTCATAAATTAAATTTAATATAGATTATTTCATAATTATATGGATATCGTAGGTCTATGTCTTCACACAAGTACTCTCAAAGTTTACACATTTTCCTGAAGAAAAATTTAGCGGAGCCAAATTTTTAAAAGGTTATGCCACTGTAGGATAGGCATTAAAAAAACTATTCTTCTCATATGAAAACCTCATATCGTTGACTGGCCTTCAAGAAGGCCTATGTGCAGTTTTAAAAAATCTCGAACAGACTACGTGAGCGTGTATATATGAGATATAGGACCACCTAGGCATGGTTAAAAAATATGAAAAAATCTTGCAAATAGGCCTTCTGGAAGGCCAGTCAAAGATATAGTTTCTTAATAAAATTTGCCTGAAAAATCCCAAAAACGAGTTTTTTGCCCTTTTTGACCCATTTTTTGAACCCCTAAATCCCCGATATGACCGATAATCTGAGACATCCCCATCCTTAGAATTGTTTCTTTTATATTATTTTAATTTTCATGCGAATAGGATCATACAAATCAAATATTTTCCTTGTAAGTTTCGTTTCAAATGCGAAATCCTTAAAAACTGTATGTTCTAGAAAAACTTGGATTTTGATATCGCTCATAGTTTTCGAGAAAATTCGAATATTGAAATTTTTCCCAATCCAACTGATATTTCTGCAAAAAGTGCTCGATCGAAGATTTTAGTTTTTATTGCTAAATTATTCAAAGACATCCCTACACTCATAGAAATCCTACAGTATTCCTTACTAAAAAGTTGCCAGTTTTTACTAATTGTTAGTATTAAAGGGCCCTACAACGCGTTAGTCAATTTTTACTAACGCAGTTATAAAAAAACGGTAAAAAAAACTTGAAAGCGAAAACCTATCCAAAAGCGATTTTGACAAATTTTTTAATAAAAAAATTGGATCAAAAAATATAATTATTGAGCTTGATGGCTGGCTGATTTTAGAAATTAAAAAAAAAATATATACATTTATTTTTATACCCTCCAACTACAGTATGGAGGTATACTCACTTTGTCATTCCGTGTGTAACGCATCGAAATATCGTTCGGGGACCCTACAAAGTGTTATTATTATTGATCAGTGATCGATTCTAAGACTTTCTAGTGATGTCCGTCCGTCCGTCCGTCAGTCTGTTCGTCCGTCTGTCCGTCCGTCTGTAGTTAACACGATACAGTCCAAAATAAATTAGCTAGACTCCTCAAGTTTGGCACGAATATGTCTTGTGGTCCTAGACAGGTTAAGTTCGGAAATGGGGAAAATCGGACCTGGGGGAAAAAAGTTCCCCCTTGAAGAACTAAACCAACCTCAGAAAAAAATCACTTTTTACCAGGGACATAACGGTTATAATTTTTATTTAAAAAACTTACTTGTTAACTGGCCCGGTGTAATTTATATTTTAAATTCAAACAATAATTTTCCAAAATTAACTTTTCTTTTTGTTTTGTTTTGAATTCAATCGATTTGAAAATATAAATCAAAACAAAAGAAATAAAAATTATTTGGAGATTTTTATTTTTTACTCAAATAATAACCGTTAATTTAAAAAATCGGTGTTTTTAAATGAGAGATTAATGCGCTAAAACCGTGTAATCAATCTTGGACAGATGATATTTAGGACTACCTATGGTAAGATTTGGAAATATTGCAAGGAAAACGGCGTGGTAACACATTATTGTCTTCCCAATAAATAAGAAATTTCTGATTTTATTTTTGATTTGGTTTTAATTTTTATTTGTTGATTTTTTGAAAGCAATCAAAAAATAACTTTTATTTTCTGATTCGAAAATAAAACTCTGAAAATAACTGGTTGAAATAAATTCAATATAAAAATCAAGATTTTTGCATTTTTTTAAAAAATAAGAGGACTTTTTGTTTTTAATTCATTGCAATATAATATTGCCATGTTTAGAACGTAATTTGTGATAATTTTTGATTGTGATTTTTTCAAATCATAACGGTTATTTTTCGTCTCTGCTTTTTACATGATTTTTTGTCTTTTTGTTTAACAAATTCAATATTTTTATGCTGCAAGAAGTTCAAAGTCCTGCATTTGGACCCTGAGAATTAGAAAATGTCGTTTTTTGGTCCGCCCCCCTTTTATGGGCGTAGAATAAAAAAAATTAAATTATGATAAACTTGCATTTCTTTAGTGCAAAAAACATAGGAATGAATTTTTAAACACATATTTGAGAGGAAATTTGTCCCCCCAATCACCACGACCCCCCCCAAAAAAAAATAAAACGCCCCTGCATTTTTTTTTTATTTTTTTGCATGTTGGAGGGTATAAAAGATTTGGCACAGCCGAATTTAACACTCTTACTTGTTTTTTTTTTTTTTCAATGGAAATTTGCTATGTGCGTTTAAAAAAAATATTAAAAAATGTAAATTTTACCTTTTTAGGTGTCAAAAATAAGTTTCCAAATTTTTAAAAATTACTAACAAAAATTATTAAAAAATCGGTAAAAAAATCAGTAAACAGTAAATTCCAAGTTAAAAAAATACACTCAGAAAATTATGTAAGTTACTACATGTTAGTTGTTTGTATATTTTATAGTAGTTAGTTGTTTTCAACTTCAAAGTCAGTTGTTTTTGTATGAAAAATATCAAACAACTATTTCTGTTAGTTATTTTAAGTCGTTTTTTTTGAACAACTGACAAAAAATGACAGTAGTTTAGTAACAGTTATTTAAAGTAGTTTATTTTATTTTTTTTATCTCTAAAAAATTTTCAAAGTTTTTTTTCCAAAAAATAAAAATTAATTTTTGTTTTTTTTTTATTTTTCACAATTTTTATTTAAAAAAAAAAACTTGAAAAAATTTTGGTCTTCAATTTTTTTTTTCTGAAACATTTTTTGAAAAAAAAAAAAATTATATTGATTATTTTATTTTTACTACATTTTTTGTTGTTTTGACTTAAAATGTTAGTAGTTTTTACTACATAAGTCAGTTGTTTTTTGTCAGTTAAAATAACTAACATTGTTAGTTGATTTAACTGAAAAAGTAGTTGACCCCAAAATAACTTACAAAGTAGTTATTTTAACTGACATTTTCAGTTGATTTTACTAACATAATTTTTTGAGTGTAACTAAATTTATACTGTAAAACTAAATTTATACTGTAAATTACTAAAAAAGTAGTAAAGTTAAAGTTATAACACTTTTACTGTATTTTTTACTGTAGGATTATTTTGGGTGTAATAATGAAAAAGCTCAATTTAAATTCGAAAAAATTAAATTCATGTTTAAGAGGGGTTTTATTTAATTGTTCTTTTGTTTGATTAAAATTTAAATTGCTAAAATACAAAATTTGTCTTTTATTACCCAGGTACGCTATTGTCACTCCTTAAGTGATGAGGAACGTAAGGAGCTGCGCATATTTTCGGCACAACGTAAACGTGAAGCTTTAGGTCGTGGTGCAGTACGTTTAGTGTCTGATGAACGTCCTTGTCAAAATGTAAGTTCTGTATTTTTTTTGTTTTGTAGAATAGTTAGAAGCATTAATTAAAAATATTTATTTATTTACTAGCATGTACGAATAATTAAATATTCATAATTTTAACATAAATCAAAGAAAGAAACACTCTAAGAGACTCCTTAGAGTCTCATCTACACACAAAACGACTAAAAGATACAATTTTAAAGTTTTCTTTCTAACTGTAAAAGAAACAAACTTTTCATAACTTTTTTTTTTGTCATCTGCCATTTGTTTTCTATATATAACAAGCACTAAGTATGAAGAGCTGAAAAGGAAATCATAAAATGCAACACTTTTGCCACTTGCCATTTGTTTTTTTTTTCATTATAATTTTTCTTTTATTTGTTTTTAAATCTAAAACTGTAAAGTTTTTCTTTTTTATTTTCATCTGCCATTTGCAGTGATTATAAATGGTGCTACTGTCATTACAACAGTAGCAAACCAAAGTGTTTGGTGGACTGGAGCAGGAGGGAAGTTGGAAAACTTGCTCTTTACAAAATAAAAACTAAACAGGCACATTTACTGTTAAAAAGTTTGTAACAGATGACAAAAAGATTTCATTAAGTGTACATAACCAGAGTAAAACAAAAAAAAAGTTTTAAAAGATACAAAAAAAAATGGACCAAAAACAATTGAAAATACGTTGTTTTTCATAAAGAAACGAAGTTGACAAAATGTGTCTTAAACAGTTGTTATGTGAAAAAAACATGAAAAAATATTCACGTAGTGAATGGGTATTATATTTCTATAATTATACCCTACTTCATGTCATAAAGCTGGGTATTAAGTATGACTTTAAACTAATAGTAGTGGGAAACACCCACATTCAAAAGGTGTGTAAACCCAGCTAAAATTTTGCTGAGCTTAAAGTAGCTTTTGGAAAAGAATCAGGAGTCAAAAAATAAAATTTACCGAGTTAAAAAATAATTTCTTTAATTTTAACAATTATTTTTTTTTTTTATTAAATACATTTTACATTTTTTTGGACTACTTTTTGAATAAAAAATAAATCAATCAGAGGTAGCTACTCTTTTCGCTTCTTCAAAATGTGCTCTTTTTGGTGCATTTTCACTACTTTTTTGATTACTTTTTTGTGCATCTCGCTGTCTAGTGTTTCGGCATGTATGTTTTCCTTGAGATCTGCGGTGATCGGAGGATTGTTTGGTGTACATTTTGCTTTTCAAATAAACCCAAAAAAAAAAGTCCAGAGCGGTCATATCTGCAAATGTGGTAAAATCTGCATAAATCCAGGAAATTTTAAATTATTGTTTCTGTAAAGACAGTCGAGCTCAGGCTCTAATTATAATTATGTATTATAATTTTTTGATTTGTTATACATGGTTTTGAATTGAGAAAAGTGTGAAAGAAAAATTTTAATTTTTCTAAAAATTTTTTTTTAAGACATCCTGGTTTGTTTCTTACTAGTTTCATATTATCCAGTTATAATAATCTTCAGAAAAACTTTTAATGTCAAAAAAAAATTATTTAGTTAATAGTCAATAAAACTCTATATGTGAAAATTATTAACAGATCGCAGCCGACAGGGATTGTACCCATCATCATCTGTAATACTTTGCTATTAACTGCTTGTAACGTACAATCACTCTTGACCGATACGCCAAGTAGGCTGTTAAGCAAGTATCAACTAAATCTGATTTTTTCAATTCGAGTGTGGTTGTTGCTGTTGTTTTTTCTAACAGAAGACTTGTTATTGCAATTATGTGTAAACAAACTTTTCACTCAAAAAATTATGTTAGTAAAATCAACTGAAAATGTCAGTTAAAATAACTACTTTGTAAGTTGTTTTGGGGTCAACTACTTTTTCAGTTAAATCAACTAACAATGATAGTTATTTTAACTGACAAAAATCAACTGACTTATGTAGTAAAAATGACTAACATTTGTAGTCAAAACAACTAATATGTAGTAAAAATAAAATAAACAATATATATTTTTTTTTTCAAAAAATTTTTCAGAAAAAAAATGAAGACCAAATTTTTTTCCAAGTTTTTTTTTTTTAAGTTGTGAAAAATAAAAAAAAAGATTTTTTTTTTTTAAAAACTTTAAAAATTTTTTTTAAATAACTGTTACTACATTACAGTACTTTTTTGTTAGTTATTCAAAAACACGACTTAAAATAACTAACAGAAATAGTTGTTTGATATTTTTCATACAAAAATGACTGACTTTGTAGTTGAAAACAACTAACTACTGTAAAATATACAAACAACTAACATGTAGTAACTTACATAATTTTCTGAGTGTTATTTTTAGTAATTATTATTCTTCTTCCTCTCCTTCATCAATTCTGATCTAAGTACTTATTTTTGCAAACATTGCCAAATTTTAACTGACCATCTAGATTTCCCGATTTGACCACTTCGGATTTATTTTTATGAGGTTACATTAAAAGAAGAATCTATGCTAACAATCCTTAGATTGTGGATATGCTTAAAAAATGCCACATTTTGCCGTGGCCATTTGATTGATGTTACACTTAGAAAATTATGTAAGTTACTACATGTTAGTTGTTTGTATATTTTACAGTAGTTAGTTGTTTTCAACTACAAAGTCAGTTATTTTTGTATGAAAAATATCAAACAACTATTTCTGTTAGTTATTTTAAGTGGTTTTTTTGAATAACTAACAAAAAAGTACTGTAATGTAGTAACAGTTATTTAAAGTAGTTAATTTTATTTTCTTTATTTCTGAAAAATTTTTAAAGTTTTTTCAAAAAAAAAAAAAACGTTTTTTTATTTTTCACAAATTAAAAAAAAAAAAACTTTGAAAAAATTTGGTCCTAATTTTTTGAAAAAAAAATATGTATTGTTTATTTTTACTACATATTAGTTGTTTTGACTACAAATGTTAGTAATTTTTACTACATAAGTCAGTTGTTTTTTGTCAGTTAAAATAACTAACATTGTTAGTTGATTTAACTGAAAAAGTAGTTGACCCCAAAACAACTTACAAAGTAGTTATTTTAACTGACATTTTCAGTTGATTTTACTAACATAATTTTTTGAGTGTATATTCGAAGAGTAGTCCAAAATATCGTACTTTTGAAAATCGGTTGATTGGTTTTAAGTGACTCAAAAAAAATCCAGACATTTTTTCAAAATCCAGCTGAATTTTTTCCATTGTCCAGTTATTTGACTTCTAGCATCTGGCAACCCTAGATAAGTGTTTCGAAAGTTAGCGTGTTTTTAACAGACAGACAGACGGGCGGACATCGCTAGATCGACTTAAAATCGATCGAGGATCATGAATAAAAACACTTTATGGGGTCCTAAACAGATATTTCGAGTGTTGCAAACGGAATGCCAAACTTATATATAGCCTCTATTACTAGAGGGAAGGTTATAAAAAAATAAATGCGTGAAAATCTCTTGCCGAAATTCACTCTTTTGCTTATAACTTTTGAACCACTCGACCGATTTCGCTGAAATGCAATACCAACCTGGCTAGGTGAAAAACGAACATATATGCCAAACTTCAGCAGCCTCAGTAAAGTCTTTCAAAAGTAAGCGTGTTTTCAACAGACAGACAGGCAGACGACCGAAGGGCTTGGCATCCTAGCCCCCTTTTTCTAATCGTAGTATAATATAATAAAACTCAAAAAATTATGTCATTAACTGTTTGTAGTTTATTTAAAAAGAGTTACGTTTTTCTATTTTTTAAAGAAAACCCATTTGTTTAATGTTCAGTTTTTTAAATGACTATTTCTGTTCTTTGTTTAAAAAATAACAACATAAAAACTTTCATTAGCATTAAATTTTTAAAGTCATTTATTTTTGTTCTGTAAGTAAAAATAACTGATTCTTCTTTAATTTTTAATGATTTGTGTACGTTATTTTTATACCCTCCAACTAAAGTACGGGGGTATACTCACTTTGTCATTCCGTGTGTAACGCATCAAAATATCGGTCTAGGACCCCATAAAGTATATATATTTATGATCAGTGATTGATTCTAAGACATTCTAGTAATGTCCGTCCGTCCGCCGAATATGTCTTATGTTCCTAGGAAGGTAAATATGCAAAATCGGAGCAGGGGGAAAAAAGTTCCCCTTGAAGAACTAAACCAACCTCTGGAAACCACAATTTTTTTACATGATTTTTTTGTGTTTTTGTTTAGCAAATGCAACATTTTTATGCAAAAAGAAGTTCAAAATCCTGCATTTGTACCCAAAGATTTAGAAAATGTCGTTTTTTTCGGTTCGCCCCCCATTTATGGGCGTAGAATAATTTTTTTTTTATATATTGATAAACTTGAATTTCTTTAGCGCAAAAAGCATAAAAATTAATTTTTAAACACATATTCGAGAGGAAATTTGCCCCCCCCCAATTACCACTACCGATCTCCCCCCAAAAAAAAGAAACGCCCTGGTTTTTTTTTTTATTTTTTTGCATATTGGAGGAGATTCGGCACAGCCGAATTTAACACTCTTACTTGTTATACCCTACACCACACTGTGGTACAGGGTATAATGAGTTTGTGCTGATGTTTGTAACTACCCGAAATATTGGTCCTAGACCCACTTTTAAGTATAACGATCGACTTAGAATCACTTTTTGAGTCGATTTAGCGATGTCCGTCCGTCCGTCCGTCTGTCCGTCCGTCCGTCTGTCTGTCCATGTAAACGGTGTAAACACGATACAGGTCGCAATTCTCTATCAATTGACTTGAAATTTAAAACTTAAGCCTCTTTTGGCCCAAGGACGAAGCCTATTGAAATTGGAAAAAATCGGTCCATATTTAGACCTAGCCCCCATACAAAGGTCCTCTTTAGTTTTGGCTCAAATGACTCTAATAGTCGCATTTTAATAGGTATCTTTTCAAAATTTGACAGGAATTAATGTTTTATACACACAAATCACCATTCCGAATTTTAAAGAAATCTAACCAGTTCTTCTAGTAGCCCCCATACAAACCACCTTCCCGATTTTCACATAAATCTCTCAATTTTCATGAAAATAGAAAATATTTAATTAAAATTCTGTTTGTGTATGTTAAACGCGTACTTTAATAACCTTATCAAATCTAATTATCATCGGACCATTTTGGACTTAGGTCACATGTGGAAATTTCGCCCGATATTCAGTTGAAGCGATTTATTGTCAACAAAAAGAAGCCTATTCCACTCAAATTTGATTAGTGATTGCTTTTTACACTTATTAAAGATTTGACAAAATATAGATCTAATCAGTCCATGTTTGAACTTGGGACCCATGGTCCGGGAAACTGTGGTGTAGGGTATTATATGGTCGGTCTTGACCGACTATAATTTTCTTACTTGTTTTTTTTTTAATTGTAGGCATTTTTTAAAGAGAGTCATTAGTTTTTACCTACTTGTGTTGGTTATTTTTTTTGTAGACAAAAAATTCAAAAAAATATTTATAGAAATATAAAAACATGTTTGTATTAAGTGACTTTGGAACGATGGTTAGAGTGTCTGGCCAGAATGTAGGTGATTGCGGGATCGATTCCCAAATACTTTTATTACAAATTTTTTAAAAAATAATTTAATAGAAAAATTGTAAAAAATAACATACGAAATCATTAATTTTTAATGTTTTCGTAGGTAGTTTTTTTTAATTTTTTGGTAAAATTAATTTTTATTGTTTTTGTAGGTCATTTTTTCAAATTTGTTGGTAAATTGATAAGTATATAGAAGAATTCCAAAATTTTTGACTACAAAAAAACACTTTTTCGGCCTTACCTATTTTAATTGTCTTAAAAATTGGTATATATGTTCTTCTGATTTTTGTTGAATTTCGGTTTTTGTTATTTAGTAAAAATTGTGAATGAATGGTTCGCGTTTTATCGCTGTTCAAAGTTGGTATTTTGCAACAATTGTATGATAAATACACAATGTTTAAATGATCATATCTTTGGAACGCATCATCCGATTGCCACGAAATAAAGCGCAAAATAATGGCTATGTCCTGTACTTAAAACAGAGTTTTGAAAAAGGATAGGATGCTTTGCAAAAAGGATATTGAATTTAAAAAAATGTCCTTAATTTGCAAATATCTCAAAATGCGTATCTTTAATTTTCCTTTATTTTTTTGCACATATAGCCCAAAATGTACTTAACAACATATGCCTATCCCAAATTGGGGTGATAAGCGGTTTAATTGTAAACGCGGTTTCATGAAACGCCTTATTGATTTTTGTTAATAACACTTGTTTACAAATGAAAAACAATTTCTGCGCACTAACCTCGAATAATTTTTTTAAATGTATTTTTGATCGCTAAACTCAAAAATTTTATTAAAACAACATTTCGCGAATACATTTTTGTTAAATGAATTTTTTAGCGTTTTTTGGAGGTATTTTAACTATTTTGCTTATATCTTAAGTTCTGTTTATCTGATCTTCTCGCAATAAAATCCAAACTAAAGACAATCAAATTTCCAAAAAATCTTACATTCATCATTTTTTCATCAATTCATAGCTTTACGCGCAAATAAATTTTTTAGCGTTATTTGGAGGTATTTTGACTATTTTTCTTATATCTTGAGTTCCGTTTATCTGATCCTTCCGAAATAAAAACCAAATTAAAGACAATCAAATTTACAATAAAACCTACATTCATCATTTGTCCATCACTTCAAAGCTTTCCGTTCAATAGGCAAACATATAACTAAAATAAGTTTTTTGATTAACACATCATTTAAAAAAAGTTCAAGAAATAGAAATATTTGCAATTAATTACGGTTTTTTATTTATCTCCAAAGCTTGAACATTTAGAAATATAATAAAGTTGATTTGATGAAAATCTATAGGTTTACTCCGAAGTTATTACAAATTACATGAATATACATGATAAAATACAAAAAAAATTGGTAATTTTTTACAATTTCTGTTTTTAAAATTTTTAAAAAATGAGCTTTGTTAATACAAAAAAAAAATTTTTCTTGTTTGCCTATTGCGCGTAAAGTTATGAACTGATATAAAAATAATGAATGAAGGATTTGTTGGAAATTTGATTGTCTTTAATTTGGTTCTTATTGCGAAAAGATCAGATGAACGGAACTCAAGATATAAGAAAAATAGTCAAAATACCTCCAAATAACGCTAAAAAATTTATTTGCGTGTAAAGCGATGAACTGATGAAAAAATGATGAATGTAGGATTTGTTGGAAATTTGATTATCTTTAGTTTGGTTTTTATTGCGAGAAGATCAGATAAACAGAACTTAAGATATAAGCAAAATAGTTAAAATACCTCCAAAAAACGCTAAAAAATTCATTTAACAAAAATGTATTCGCGAAATGTTGCTTTAATGAAATTTTTGAGTTTAGCGATCAAAAATACATATAAAAAAATTATTCGCGGTTAGTGTGCAGAAATTGTTTTTCATTTGTAAACGAGAGTTATTAACAAAAATCAATAAGGCGTTTCATGAAACCGCGTTTACAATTAAACCGCTTATCACCCCAATTAGGGATTTGCATATGTTGTTAAGTACATCTTGGGCTATATGTGCAAAAAAATAAAGGAAAATTAAAGATACGCATTTTGAGATATTTGCAAATTAAGGACATTTTTTTAATTTCAATATCCTTTTTGCTAAGCATCCTATCCTTTTTCAAAAATCTATTTTAAGTACAGGACATAGCCATTATTTTGCGCTTTATTTCGTGATAATCGGATGATGCGTTCCAAAGATACGATCATTTAAACATTATGTATTTCTCATGAAATTGTGGCAAAATACCAACTTTGAACAGTGATAAAACGCGAACCATTCACAATTTCGACTAAATAACAAAAACCGAAATTCAATAAAAATCAGAAGAATGGATATGTTAATTTTTGGATAAATTGAACCACCATCGGCTGATTGCCTATGCTATTTTAAATGGAACCAGTCTATAATGAAAGTGACGTTATTTTTTAATGTTCAATGTAATTTATTTTAGAAAATTTTCTTAACAGTAAAAAATAAATATTGATGTTTGTTAAAACAAATGAATAACTACTGGCATGGTTTTCAAATGTTTTATCACTTGTTTTAACTATGTTTTTCATTTGTTTTTGTCTACAAAATATTTTGAGTGTATAATAGGTCTTTGGCCTGTTCCAAAATAAGTTTCCAGTCATTTTTTATCCTAGCACGAGTTCCCCAGTTTCGCACACGAAGTCTAAACATGTCTTCGTCGACTTGTTTACCCCACACGGAAGTCATCATATTGAGTGTTTATACACACACAAAAAAACTTTGTCAAATTACTGGGAAAAGTCTCGTAATCCCATTTTACAAATATTTGACAGTTTTCCTTGTTTTTGAACAAATCGAAATTTACTTTTTTTTTGTAATTTTACAATTTTTCTTGTAATTTTACAAGTTTTCAAGATAATTTTACAAAAAAAATCTAGTAAATTCACGAGAATTCCTTGTAATTTTAATTGCGCCAAAAAACTATAAATTTACAATTTTATTGGTAAAAAGCTTGTAAAATTACAAAATTATTGGTAGGTTTTTATTATTATTATTATTATTCAGTTTATTTTCAAAAAAAGGAAATATTTTACAAAAGATAGAAAGTGCCTAAGCGCCACTTGGACATTATTGAGGCGAGTTGGCAAAAAATATTACATAAGTTTTTATATACAATAAGATTTATAAATAAAAAAAAAAAAAAAAGAAAAAATTAAATTATGTTTTTTATATTATATAACATATTGAAATAAAATTTTTACAATAGAAGCATTTCTAAATTTTGGAGGAGAAACTCTTTTAAACTATTTTTAAAAATTGAAATCCTTTCAATGTTTTTCAAATTCGGAGGAAGATTATTGAACTCAAAACTACCCATATGTTCAACTCTTTGTTTCGTTGTTTCCAAACGACATTTTGCAATTCGTAGATTCGTATTATTTCGTGTGTCAAAGACAGTTTGATTCCTAACAAACGAAATTGTATGATGGCCTATGTTATGTATCGACTTAAAAACGTGCAGAAGCAACTGCATTTTATACAATCCGTAAATAGGTAGAATTGTTTTCGATATATTCTTATACAACGTTATTGTGGAATATGTTAAGGGCTTATTAAATACGACTTTCAAAGATTTGTTCTGAACTCTTTGTAACGATTTTAGCTCATTGCTTTTTTCCTAGTCAGAAAAATACAATCTCAAAAGCGTTGTGAAAGCGTTGTGGACGGCTGTACGAGCGTTCTGTATACCAACTTCAAAGCGCCTTCAGATGATCCGAATGATAACATCGATCTACGCTAGGTTTACAGCGTTTTAAAAGCGATGTAAAAACGTGCTTTGAGAACGTTTTTTTAAAGTCATCAAAGCGCTTTAAAAACCCAAGTAAAGAATTTCTGTTTTAGTTCGGGTATAATAATTTGTTTGATACAAAGTGAAATCCGAAAGAAAAAAAATTTTTTGTACTCCAAAAAACTTAGAAAATTTTTCAAAAAAATTTTCGAAACTTAGAAAATTAAAAAAAAAAAAAAAATCTAAAAACATTTTTGATATTTTTTTTTTATTTAAAAAAAAATGTTATTCAAAAATAGTTTCGGAACTTAGAAATTTTTTTCCAAAAAAAATCTAAAGAACTCTTAAAACGCTTTTCGAATACGCTCGCAAAGCGTTACAAAAAACGCTTTGAGATTGCTTTTTTTTGTTATAGTGCTTTCAGAACACTTTTCAAAAACGCTCGCAAAGCATTTGAAAATAGCGTTTTGAGAACGCTTTTTTTTTGTTACAGTGCTTTCAGAACGCTTTTTTTTTAGAACCGTCGTCAATTTCTGCTTGGGTTAGGTTAGGGTTGCGGTGTACGATTTACACCTCGCATAGACTTTTTGGTCCACAGCGATACCACAAAACTTGTTTTCTTTTTCGATAGCGGCGCAAGTTAAACACGTTCAAAGTCATTGCGAATCTCTTTAATATTCTAAGATCCATTCGCGTTATATCCTCCAAAGTATGTGTTCTATCCTGGTGACCCCCATCTTTTACAACTGGCGTCTGGGATGAGTCTAATATTCTTAGCATGAATGCCGATGAGACAGTGACCAGTTATTATTCCCGTCAGAGCTCGACATTCCCTTCTCGTAAGTGATAAAATGTATTTAGTTTTCCCTTGGTCATAAGTTGACCATAAAGTTCTGCTGATTTTGCATGTTGTTAGTTGTCTCCACTTCCTGTTCGCTATTGCAATATTTATGGAATCTCGTCATTTTTTGAAATGTTGGAGCGATGGTAAAACTAGCACCGTGGTACCTACACCATCAGCTCCAAGTTTCGCGAGTTCGTCTGCCCTTTCAATTCCCTGTATTCCGTTGTGTCCTGGTACCCATAATATATTAACCTGGTTGTGTTGACACAACGTCTGCAAGTTCTCGTAACATTGTAAAACTATTTTAGATTTGATATAATAACCTTGAACCGCCTTTAAAGCGGCCTGGCTATCCACGTGAAAATTTATGGTTGCTCCCCTAGTTTCCTCGATATGTTCCACTGCCTTAGTTATTGCAACTATTTCAGCTTGAAATATTCTCGAGTCCAAAGGCAGATTAAACGAAAAGTTCACGTTTGTAAAACCAGCTCCCACTCCTAGTGTTTGTTTCGATCCATCACTAAAGATATTCATGGTGTTTGCAGGGGTGTCCTGCCAGTTAGACCAATATTCCCGAGTCGGAAATTTTACTTCATATTTTTTGCAAAGACGTCAATTGGTATAAAGTGCAATAACGCATCAATAGAGTTAGATGATGTTGTTCTCAAAGCGCCTGTGATACTACGTCCCATAAGCCGTTGAAGACTTTGGAACTGGTTTAGTATCGCATCCCTTTCAAGTGCCTTATACCAGACTAACACTCCGTAAAGTAAGATTGGTCTTACCACTGAAGTATAATTCCAATACGTAACTCTAGGCTCTAATCCCCATGTCATACCAAACATTTTCTAACATGCGTAGTAAGCATTGTTAGTCTTCATAATTCTCTCAACCGTGTTAGTTTTCCAAGAGAGCTTACTGTCCAAAATCACTCCTAAAAATTTCGCATGAGGTGATAGTGGAATTTCAACTCTCCCGATTCTAATCCTCCTAAAATTTGGGATCTTGTATCTCCTAGTAAAAAGTACTATTTCCGTCTTTTTCGCGTTTACGTTGAGTCCGTTATCTCATGCCCACTTCCACATCATCTACAATGACCCCTCGAGTAAATCAGGTATTCCGCAAGACAATATCACGACATCATCCGCATAAGCGATGGTTGAAGTTCCCAGTTTCCTCAGGATAGGGTCTACCACTAACAGCCAGAGTAAAGGTGACAGAACTCCGCCTTGTGGTGTACCCCTTGTCGCGTAGCGTGAGGCCTTAGCGTTACCCCATCCAGCGGTAATTTCCCGGTTCAAAAGCATTCGCTTAACCCACATTATTATGCAGTGATTAATCGATGCTTTGTTCATCGCACTTATTATCGACTCCGTACTTACATTATTAAAAGCCCCTTCAATATCCAGAAACACTGCCATAGCATATTCTCTATATTCAAGGGATGTCTCTATTCTATGTACCAACGAATGGAGTGCTTTTTATTGGTAGAAAGATTGTAAGATTACTAGGAATTCTCGTAAAATTGGAGGTAGTTAAAAATCTAGTAAAATTACGAAACCTATTGGTAAATTTTATCGTGTCAAAAAATTTGCGAATTAACAAATTTATTGGAAAAAACCTTGTAAAATTACAAAATTATTGGTAAAAATCTTGTAAAATTACTAGGAATTTTTGTTAAATAGGAGGTAGAAAACAAAACAAAAAGTTACATGTTTTTCTTGTAATTTTACAAGGTTTTGTTTGAGTGTACTATTTAATTTTTAACGTTAATGTTTTTCACAAAAACTGTTTAGAATTTAAACAATAAAATTAAAAGAGCCACGTTTAGCCCGGAATTATATTTGTTTCGGAGAAAATTTTTCTATAAAATTACCCTTTGAAATCATAAAATTCCCTCTTTCATTCAATTTCGTTTCCTGTTTTATCCCATTTCGTTCTCAGTACCATTTTATTTAGTTTTGTGTATGAGTCATTCCTTTCTATATAAAATTCGTTAAAGCAGGGTTTGGGATGGAGGGGGAGTTTTTTACTCAATATTATTTTTTTTAGAACCATTTAAGATCAGGTGACTGATATGTTTAATAACTAAAATCTAAGACATAGCTACTTCCAGAACTCTTTTACTAGATTACAGAGATTTTGATCCACGACATTTTGCATAGAATAGTTCTAAGGGGCCCCTGTAGGCTAGTTGGTAGCGTGCTAGCCTATGAAACAGGGGGTAGTGGGTTCGATTCCCACCAAAACCCTTGGTCGATTTCGCTACAACGAGACGACGGTCATTGTTACCAGTTCTCGGTTAGGTTAAAATTATTTAAAATGAGTTGTTAATAAAAATTGGAAAAAAAATTGTTGTAGTTCTAAGATTTTAAGAAATTTTCATTCAGAAAACACCAACGTTAAATTTTTTGGAGGTTTAACTTAAGAATTTCAGGTGATCAACAAAAACTGTCCGTAATTCCGTACTCTATGTAGTCCATTCTACCCGAATTTTCATATGATAACCTTTGCATAAGATTTTTGTTCACTTTTGTAGCTCTGTGTTATTTTTTCACTGTATAACACAATAACTTTTGAATATTTTAGCACTAATTTTGTGTTCAGTTTATGACCAGAAAGTTTTTATGATCGGATTACTAAACTTGAACCATAAATATTTTTTTGCTCATATGTTATTATCTAGAAAATATCTAGTTAATATATAAAGTCCGCGTTTAAATAAATATATGGCTATCGTAAAGTCGTCATTAGCCGACTAAATTTTTATTATTTAAATTCATTCATTCACAAAAAAAAAAATCCAAAAGTTTATGTATATAAAATTTTATTATAACACAAAAATTCCATGAAAAGTGAATGGGATAGATATAATGGCATATACAAAATACTCTGGGCAACAAGAAAAACAAAAAAAAAAGCACTGACAATGAGATATGCACTTATAAAAACTTCTTCAATTGTGTCTCGGGGCATTTTTTTTCTTCTTTTGCATAATATTTCTCAAGATTTTCTATAGAAAATATATTTGTTTTTGTTTAAATTTGCATCATTATTGGCTGCCAGACAGTAACTATAACCTAACAACACTCCGGGACAGACATATCAGCAAAGTTTTTGACGTATTTTCCCCGTCTTCCCTTCAGTACTTTCTTTAAACACTCTAACGAAGGACGACGAAAGAATAAAGTCTGAACACCAAATACTTTTGAACAATGATGCACTTTCATTTCTTTAAGTACCAGTATTTTCCATTGTGTAAATTTTGTATATTATTTTCAAAAGTCCTAAGAATCTAAGAATTATTAAAAAACTTTATGCAAAAGTACATAGTCATACTTATAAATGGGTGAACCATAAAGTTTTGAGGAAAAATTATAAGATAATTTAATTATGAGAAGCAAATAATTTGAAACTAGTGAAGAAAATTCAAAAGCATGTACTGAAATTATGTGGTGAGTTATATGTGACTGTCACTGAAGTTTTATTTAATTAACGTGATTGCAGTAAACAAGTTAGAAAAAAGCACTTTCATATTTTGATACCCTCCATTTATTTATTACGCCTTTTGCACTAAAGTTATACAATTTTACCATTATTTAAACTATTTTTTTATATCCACGCCCAAAAACCAAATTTTTTATGCCCCCCGATCCTAGTGCAAGACTCTGAACTTTTTATTGCATAAACATGTTTCATTTGTTTAACAAATATATAAAAAAATCGTAAAAAGTCGTGTTTTCCAGAGGTTAGTTTAGTTCCTTAAGGGGAAATTTTTTCCCTTGGCCGATTTTGCCTATTTACGAAATTAACCTGCCTAGGACCATAGGACATATTCGTGCCAAATTTCAGGAGGATATATTTTTATTTTGGACTGCATCGTGCCATCTACAGACAAATGGACGGACGGACATTCACATAATGTCTTAGAATCGATCATGAATCAATAATATATATAATTTATGGGGTCCCCGACCGATATTTCGATGCGTTACAAACGGAATGTGTAAGTGAGTATACCCTAGGGTTTCTATTCGGGAAAAAATTCCCGGGAATTCCCGGGAAATTTTTTTCTCAAAATCCCGGGATTTTTTCATCGGGAAATTTCGGGAATTTGTCAATAACTGTTTTTAAAAAAAGATAATCAAATTACCCATTTTGAATACAATTTTATGTGATTTATTGAAATAAAATAAAAAATTGGATTCAATTTAAATTATTGCAGAAAAATAGTAAGGAAACGCTTCAGGTTGCATAAAAGTATTTTAAACAAACCAGCATTCTAGCCTAAAATTTCACAAAAGTTCTATTTTTTAAAGATAAATATTAATATTTAAAGACTGATATTTGGAAAGGTTATTTAACTAATTCGAAAGTTTTTCGAAATGTATCTTTAAAATAAAATCCTGATTATGATTGATCAGCATTATTCGAATTTACCAAAAAGCTTTTACAAACACAAAAATTTGAAATATTATAAATTCATGAATAAAAAACATTCTGTGTGGAGTGAAAATACGCCAAGGCAAATACGACAATCCTGATAAAGTACAATACTTTTAAAAAAATTAGATTTTTGTGAATTTTATACGTTTAAAAAAAAAGTAAAGAAACTATTTTACAAAAGAAGACATCTGTGGGTATTTGAATTAAAATATGCGGCCATATTTTGAAAAATAATATTTTATATATGATAAGATTTAGAATTTGTGTTAACCAAAAATTCCCGGGAATTCCCGGGAATTCAATTTTTTTAAAACGCTTTCCCGGGAATTGAGAAAGTCCGGGAATTTAGAAACCCTAGTATACCCCCATACTGTGGTTGGAGGGTATAAAAATTATTAAAGTCGTTCAATTCGATGGCAAATGAAAAAATTACAAACTTAAAACCGACTGTACTGATGCATCGAATGTTTCTCCTTGCATTTGATTTGCTTTAACCTGAGCATTTGGATGTTGTTTGGAATCTGACATCATATTTTTAAAATTCAAATTGGCGAATGCAGGATGGCGAATGATTTTTCCTTAAATTTGCGAATTCTATGTAAACATGTTACTCGAAAGTTTTTGGTGTCGCTAAATACAATTCTGACATCAGATCTCAAAAAATCTTTTTAAGATTTACAACCAATAAAATTTATAAAATCTGGTTTCAGATTCGATACAATAAACTCAAAATCTTACCAATAAAAAGTCGAAAGCGATTCAGATCACTTTAAAAAACATATCCGCAATGTAAGATATGTCATTTTAAATTTTGATATTATAATCAGTGTTGCCACTTTCTGGATAATTATCCAAAAGTGGGACAATTTCGAAATCCTTGGATAATTTTTGGATAATGACATTTTTTGTGTAATTTTTGTGTAATTTTACCTCAACAAAGTTTTAAACTATTTTTTTCTGTTAAAGCTTTTTTCATCATTTTATCGCCATTTTCGGCTTAAAGACATCTTTGATAACACCGACTTTAGTAGTTTTGAATACCAAATACTAGATAACAAACAAACATGCATTTTTGGACCTTAAAAAGCTAATCTTAAGTTTTTAAAATTAAAAATTGTTCTGGAGAATCCTTCCAAAATCTGAAAATAGTTATTCGATTCCTTTTAATTCTTCAGTTGAAAGAATTTTTAAACGAGTAGACGACCAGTCACAAAATTTCTGAATCAAACTCTTGTTTTCATAGCCTAAGCAGAGCCAGAATAAATAAATTTATATAATTTGAAATACGGATATATCTCCTTATCTTTTGAAATTTTTCCGAAAACTATTTGTCAAGCAGATCAAATATTTAACAAAGGTACTCCGAAAGGACAATCTTACTGAAATACTAATCGTCTAAACTGCTCTTTAAAATTACATAATTAGCACCAAATACAACTGCATCAATACTTTTTACAAAAGAAGGTATTGGAAAAAATAGAGGTGTTATTTTGAACGTACTATTGAAGTTTAAGAAAAATGGACAAAACAAAAACTATAACCTCTTGAATTACAAAAAAAAAAAGTTTATAATTTTTTTTTGTGAAATGAAATACATGTTAAAAAAATTTTTTGTGTAATTTGTGAGATTTTGTGTAATTTTGTGTGTAATTTCCAATTCAACTGGTGGCAACACTGATTATAATGTAAGATTCTTATACAGCAAATGTAAAAGTTTTCGATTTAAATTTACCCCCAGTAAAAATTTTAAACATTATTTTTAAAATTCTGATCACGGACTTATATTAAGGGCGGATTACTCAATGAAAAGTTAGTTGCTAACTGCCGATTTTACGGAGCCTTATGTCAAAATTTTTATGAAAAAGTTAAATTTAACGGCGAGTTATTTTATAACGGAGCATTGAGTAATCCAGCCTAACAATAAGTGATCTAAAAATCTTTTGAGTAACTCGTAACAAGCGAAGGTAATCATATTGCATCTCCAATTTTGAAACTCTTTTTTCCAGTGTTTTTCACTAAACACCTTTCTACATGATTATAAAAACTCTGGTAGCAACCCATTATCATTTCCATATATTTTCAACTATGATTATTTGTAGTAAAAGTTTTACTTATAGAAACTTCCATATTTTACTTTCATTTTGTTTGCGTTTTATTTGTTGAAAGGATTTATATTAGGAAAAGTGTTGAGTTCATTTCGTATCCCGTTGATTTGAGTGCAGTTATATTTTAGCGTATTTGAAAAGTAAAATCGTTTTAAGTGTGTTCCTACTAAATTACAATTTAAGGGGCTTGAGAGGAAAATTTGTTTAAACCAAGTCAACATCTACAAAAAAAAAATGTTAATCAAATATTTTCCCATTGTCATATGTTTTGAGAGATTTATTTGTACATTATCGAGAAGTTTGTTTGTGTGGGGACTTAAAGTACACAGAGAAAAATAAATTTGCAACTAAATTTTTCAGTTGCATCAACTTAAAATTCGGTTGCCGCTACTACATTTCGGTGTGACAAACGAATTCTGTAGTTGTTTCAATTAATACAAAGTTGTATCCACAAAATTCAGTTGTAACTACCGATATTCAGTTGTTACAACCTTAATAAAAATGCATCAACCGAATTTTTGTTGCAATAACTAAATTTCAGTTGGAAATTGCAAAATTTGTTTTCTGTGTGTAAAATTTCGAACCTCAATTTATGAATACAAAATAAATATACAAGTCAAATTTTGAAAGGTTTTTTATATCATTTAAGCCCAATTAGACGTTTGTAAAGAGGCTAAGTCCTAACACGGACCGATATTTTAATTTCAATAGGCTTGGTCTTTGCATTAAGAGAAATTTAACGTTCTGCCAAATTGATTATAAATTTGACATTGTGACGGACAGACATAGCTACATCGCGATGCATTGACTCAAAAAGTGATTCTGAAAGTATAAACTTAATTTGCCCTGTACCACAGAGTTGTGTAGGGTCATTAAACTTATCTTAATTTTTAGCATTTCGACAGTTCCATTTTAAAAATTTCGACCAGATACTGATCCAAAGTGAATACCTCAAGAAAGGGTAATTTACCCAGCCTAATATATTTTAACATCTTCCACTGGTTGGTCTATCTAAGTTCCACCGTGGTCTGAAGGAAGTAATAGCTAAAACAACTTAATCGAATTCGAGATTTCAAGGGCACTGGCAAATAAAATAAAGAGGTAGTAATATTTCTTCGTCCGCACAGAATCTGAACAAGTTTCTTAAACACTTTCAAAAAAATGTTGACCCAGTATTTTTTTTAAAACTAGCAGCAGCTTTTGAAAAGGAATCCCGAATCAAGGAGCGTAATACAAGCCTGAATTCATGCATTGATTCCTGTGGACGATGTCACAGTTTAGAGAACCAGTTGGTAGCACTGAAAAAGCGCTATAAAGATGCAGTGAAATGAAGTATATTTTCCGATTCAAAACTTTGCGTAGCCTTCCAAACGCCCCCCGTTCTTTCTTTACCCGATCGCAAATAGCAGTACTAGTAGAACCACCCTGTTCATCAATAACAAGTACTAAGTACCAAGGTTACAAAAGCACTATACCTCTTCAAGTTGAATTCCATTGATGGAGAGAGGTGTATTGTTTGGGGAGTAAATGCGTTATACTTTAGTTTTTGGGATATTGATCTTAAGACCAGAAGTTGAAGCATAATTAACAATTGTGCCAGGATCATTTGCCATATCCACATGAGTATATTTCAGAATACATACATCGTCCAAGTAATCGAGATTTTCCAGTCTATCTTGAAGTCTTCGTTATATTCCATTTCCTTTTGTTGCGGCCTCTGGCATGATGATGTCCAACACTATGTTAAAAAGAAAATAAAAATATAACGCACCACGGCAGCGTTCCATGTTGATGTTAATCTTATCTTAATTAAACCCACATACTTCCTGTTTTAATGATCCGGAACACAGCACAGCCTTAAAAAGTGTTGTTCGATGAGAGCATGAAGCCTTTAGCGACAACGAATGCCTAGAGTAGTACAGACTTATTAAAATCAGTCTAGTTGCTTCTGAGACTACATGCAGATCCGCCTTAAAATGCAACATCAGTGTTGTGGCTTTAAACTAAGTTTAATTCCCCGATTTTTGCAGTAGACTCCGCTACCTGCTCACTGTAGCATCTTCGATTCATCGGTGTAGACTTAAATTTGATGTTTTCCACCTGATGGATATTTTCAGAATTGGTCTGATGGTATTTGTGGTTATGCTCCCATCACAAACAATGTAAGATGTCGTAAAATCAGTTACACGGTACTCATATCGATGGTTCCGTATGAGTTTTGTGTGCCCATAATTCTGCACTTTTAGCACACAGTTTTGTATTAGCTGTGTCTTTAGTGCGTATTCCTGGATGCTATGTTCTAGAGATAGCAAGTTCAGAATCCTACATAGAGGATGTGTGGATGCTAACCGTGCTCAAGTGGTACTTATGGCAGACACTCTGTTAACTTCATTCACTAACTAAACCTAAAATTCTGGTCACCCCATAACATTCACATTTCTGTGGTTTAATTTTAAACTTCTTAATTTATCCCTAAATGCATATGAGTACACATATAAATTGTATGCCATACATTATGGCTTTAAGGATATTTTCTGCTTTGTTAGAGATTGTTTAACAAACAAAAACAACAACTTAATTGTCTCAACAATTTAAAGTAAGTTATTTGCCAAACAAAAGAAACCACACGTTAGTGTGAAAATGGTCCTAACTACATTAAAAAATAGGATTCTGTTTAAGAGAAGGCCAAATCTGTCGTGTTGTCTCACTCGTCCATCCATTTGCCAATCTCTGATTAGTCTCCGTCGCGGAACAAATCCGAAGATTTTGCTTGCAGGTTTCTAGAGACTTACCAACACATTTCAATTCTGTTGGAATATGTTAGGTAGTTTCCAGTCTTGCGAGCTCATCAGATTCCCTGGAATGTTTCTGTACCCTTTCTGGGACCTTTATGAGTATGTCAAACTGCTTGGCCATCTTATTTAAAGGCCTGCGCCAGTTAAGGGCAGATCTTGTTTTCAGAAACATTGACTCCAGGGACTTGACCACGGCTTGACTTTCAGAATAGATGTTGTCTGCGGTTGTAGAGAAGACATTGCAACTTAGCCACTTCCTTTATTGCAATAATCTGGGAATCTTCAATCCAGGTTCAACACAAGCTCCTCCGAATAGACTTTAAAGCCCACTTGTTCGTGTACCTCCGATTCATCTGTGTAAAAATTCCCCTTATCCAAAACTCCATGTGGTAAATTGGCGCTCAATAGGCTAATAGAGGTAACACAGTCCACATTTTGTTGTATTTTTATCTTCTTCAAAATCGCTCTATGACCACAATCCAGCATTCTGTCTACACAATAGGTCCAATAGTATCAGGTGTCCGCGGTAAATAACCAGCATACGCTGGTACAAGGGGGGGGTAAGGGCAAATCCCCCCCTTAGACCAAATTTCAAAAAGAAAAAAAAAAGAAAAAAGGAAAAAGAAAGGAATAGAAAGGAAAAGAAAGGAAAAAAAAGAAAAAGAAGAAAAAAAGAAAGAAGGAAATTTTCTTAAAAAATTTTCCGAAGGAAAAAAATCTCGAAAAATTTTTCATAGAAAAAAAATCTGAAAATGTTTATAGGGAAAATTTGAAAATTTTTAAAGGAAAAATGTGACTTTATCTAAAAAATTTCTGTGAAAAAAATATCTGTCAATCTTATGAATATGTTTTTTTTTTGTATAGAAAAATGTTACAGGATCTTAATTTGGTTTACATAAAAAATGTTTGTCTACTGCATAGGAATAATATCTTAAAACCTTTATAATATATGTAGTCTAACGTTTGAAAAACTATTTTGGAAAACTTTTTCAGACTGTCTTAGAAACGGTCACAGAATCTGAGACTTATTCCATAGAAAAAGGTATAAAAAACTATCAAATTTTTCAAATCCTCAAACATTTTCTTTTTCGGATTTTTGTAGAAGAATTTTCAAATTCTTAATGTCTTAGAATCTGAGACATTTTCTACTGAAGAAAGGTATCAAAATTTGAGACTTATTTATAGGAAAAAGGGTCGTAGAATCTGAGACTTTTTCGATACGAAAAATGTCTAAGAATCTGAGACTTTTTCTATAGGAAAATGGTCTCAGAATCTCTGAATTTGTGACTTGATTTAAGGGAAAAGGTCTCAAAATCTGAATCTTTTTTAAAAAGAAAAAGGTCTCAAAGTCTGAGACTTTTTATTGTTGAGAAAATGTCTCAGAAGTTGAAACTTACTCAATTGGAAGAAGGTCGCAGAATCTGTGACTTTTTCTATGGGAAAAAGGTCTTAGAATCTAAGACTTTTTCTATAGGAATAAGGTCTCAGAATTTAAAAATTTTAGACTTATTCTATAGGAAAAAATTCTCAGAATCTGACACTTTTTCTTTGGGAAACAGGTCTCAGAATCTATTAATCCTTCTTTAGGAAAAATGTCTCAAAATCTAAAACGTTTTCTTTAGTGTCTTTTTTAAATAAGAAAAAGGTTTTTGAATCAAAAACTTTTTCAGTAGAAAAAACGTCTCAGAATCTGTAACTTTTTCTTTTGAAAAGGGTCTCAGAATCTCGGACTGAAAAAAAAGACATAACTAAATTTAAGGAAAAATGTCTTTGAAAATTTATAATGAATTTTCCTAAAATTTAGTTAAATTTAACTTAAAAATGAGAAATTTTCTTAACTATGAGGAAAAATTTTAGTTCATTTACTTATAATTAGTTCATAGTTTTCTTTAAATGGATTTTATTAATATTAGGAAAAAAATTCTTACTGCCAAAGAAATTTTCCACAAATCTAAGAATCGTATTTTTTTTTTTAAGACATATTTCTTAAAAAACAATTTAGTTCAAGTTTAGTTAAAATTTACTAAAAAAAATCTTCGTCGTATTTCTCTTCTTTGAATTGAGGAAGTGTACTTCATAGAATTTATTTAATGACTTCTGAGAATTTAGTAAATAACTTCTTAGAATTTAGTTAAAAATTCAAAATGGCGATATTTCGAAAACTAAGCGAGATAGAGCGAAACGGATGAAATTTTCAAAAGAAAGACTACAAAGAAAAATATGGAATAGCCTAGCTCTGCATATCTGTCGGGGTCTAAAGACCCTAATTTTAGATCTAAAATTTTAAATTCCCGAGATTTTATATATGCACATATCTCGGTAAATACTGCCAACACGAGAAAAGGTCCAACTGCATTTTTGTAGCTCTTGACTCGTAGAACACTTCTGCGGTATACCCGAAAGCCCTCCGATTAGTTTTTGAGTTATCCGGTTTTTAATATTCTCAAGTCCCTATCAGGCCCCTTATTACCGTATCTCAAAAACTAAGCAAGTTAGAGCGAAACGGACACAAGTTTTGGTTCAAAATCTATGGGGACCCTTAAAGGAACCAACGGGGTCTCGAGTTAAATGGGGTCCGAACCCATGGGTCCAGGGTCTAGACTCAATCTATTTCTAAAATATGAAGTACAATTTTTCCCAATATTTAGTTAAAATTGGCTTAAAATTATATAACATTGTTTTCCTTATTTTTTGGAAAATTATGAACTAAAACCAAGAAAAAAAGTCTTTGGAGCCAAATCATTCCCTCTTTTTCTCAAAATTGAGTTAATTTTCCCAGATTTTAGTTCACTTTTTTTTTTTGAGTGTATAGAAAAATAACCTTTGAATCAGAATGTTATTCTTTTTCTGACGGAAATAGTTCTTACAGTCTGAGACTTTTTATAAAGTATAAATTTCTCAGAATCTGTCACTTTTTCTTTAGAGGAAAAGTTTCCAGAATTTAAGACTTTTTTATTTAAGAAAAAGCTCTCAGAATCTGAGACATTTTCTATGGGAAAAAGGTCTGAAAGTCTGAGACTTTTTCCTTAGGCCAGAATTTTAGAATTTTTTTATTTAAGAAAAAGGTCTCAGAATCTGAGACTTTTTCTACAGAAAAAAAGGTTTGAGGAAATAGGTCTGAGGCTTTCTTTGTAGAAAAAGGTCTCAGAATCTAAAATTCTAGTACGAACAAATCTAAATTTCTGAGACCTGTTCTATTGGAAAAATATCTGAAAAATGCTTTAAAATATGAGACTTTTTCTACAGTAAAATTTGTCAGAATCTGAGACTTTTTCTGTGGAAAAAAGTTCTTAGAATCCAAAAATTATTCTATACGAAAAAATTCTTAGATTCCGAGACACTTTTCGTAAAAAAGAAGTCTTAGATTCTGAGACATTTGTTCTATAAAAAATCATTTTTTCATCATCTGATATGTTCTACATATGTACGAAGAATTTCTTCTATTGAAAAATTCAATAATCTAAAAAAAGCAAAAAAATTATCTAAACGATCATGAAAAACAAAACTCCTTCGGCAAAAACTAATAAATTTTATGATTTTATAGTTTTCCCATCACTTTTTTTTTTGCAAATGAAACGTATCCCTGTTTTTGCTCGTCCGACAAAGCATTACGATTTTTTTTTCTTTGAAGTAAAAAAAAAATTTCCGCCCCCAAAGCCAAAAGCTGTACCCGCCACTGGTCTCAAGGCCCATTTCCTTCCGATTAATTTTGAAGAGAATATAAAGCTGCGTAAGCTGTTTTGACTATATCCCAGCAAAAACATGGTAATGAGTTGTGAAAAGTAATCATTACCAAGTACATTATTTATAATTAGTACCCAATACCATTAACATTATTTTAAGCCCAAAAGTAACTACTTCTCAGCAATATGTTATAAAAGCACCTATAAGTAATAATATTTTCTTGCACTTGCAGTTTTTAATTTTTACAATTCAATTAACTTAAAAAGTACTTAAAAACTTAATAAAAATTACGCAATTTTTAAGTTTTAGTAAAAACAAGTTAAATTTTAAAAGTTTTAATTAACTAATTATTTTACTTCTTAGTGGTAATGGGTTTTTACTCCTTATTTGTAATCCGAGGCAGTAACTACTTATTTATCTCCATACTCTTCACTAGTTATTTTTGTCTCACGCCCTTGTTAAAATAATTAGTGTTTCATTCAATAAGTAACTACTTATTAACATCTGTTTCGGATTACAAAACCCATTACTAGTAATGCCAATTTTTGCTGGGATATATCTTCAGTGCACATGATTTTGTCCAAATAGAAAGCATATTCAATGAGCTTTACATTCTATCGGAGATGGGGCTTAAGCATGTGCCTGAAGACTTAATATTTTCTTTCCTCTATGTAAGCGAAATTCAAAAAGCAGTTAGGGCTTTTTTAAATTAATAAGATCATTATTATTTTTGTTTTAAAGAACCCAATGCAAAAACATAAATAGAACCTACGCAACCAAACATCCTTTTCCGTGTTCTTATTTCCAAGCTATTAACTGTCGCGTTTCTTAGGAAATAAACACTCCGGCAACAAAATATAATAATGTTTCATTAAATGTATAATTTTTTTCTTAGTAATTTTTTACATGTTGGTAATTGAAATACCAAGTAAAGTTTTTGTGTGTAAATGACATTAATTAGGCAACTACATAATGTGGTTGGTACATTTGAAATGGAATAAAATTCATTTCATGTTCTACACAAATTGTATATGAAAGAAACATTCAACTTTAATGTACGACTATGAGATGTAGACTTTACTTCTTTCGTCCTGTAAATAATTAAACAAAAAAGTTCAGATTTTGTTTAAATGACCGGAAAACGGAAGTTAAAACAAAAGGAAAAATGTTTTAAAAGCTTTTATGAAAAAATTTCCTTTACATTTATCTTACAATTTAGCAGGTAGCAAAAATTGTATATTTAGTTTTTCTTTTTTCTCGTTTATAATTCTGTAACTTATCGTTGTGTTTAATGTCATGTAAAATAATTACAATCATTACTCATTAATCTTATCAATCCAATTAATCCATTTTTTCTCAGTTTCTACTTGTTTGTCACTTTCTTCACTGTCCTTTCTGTCAACAAGTCTGTATTTATATTTTTTTAATTTCATGGCAGGTTTGCTAACCTTAAGGTAAAGTTCTCTTTCTCCATAGAAAATTTAACTGACAATCGTACAAACGTACAATAATTATATTGACAAATTGTCACTCAAAACAATGTGTATTTTTGTGTGTATTCTGACTGAACCTAATGTCAAAAAAAGGTCATTGGTCTTAAGAAATTTTTTTTTTTGTTATTTCTCCCCTCCCTCTAACGAAAATCTCAAATATTAAGGTTTATCCTTCAAATAGCAAAGTATTTAACAAACTCATCCTTTTTGTTGAAATATTTTCTATGCACGAACGATGACAAAGTTTGTCCGGAACCGGAATTATTAATGGGTCTTGTTATCATGCCTTATTCACTACATAAACTTTATTTTTTTTGTCTTTTGAATTTTTTGTTGAAATTCCATAGAAAAATATAGTGATTTTCTTAAGCTACTATGACACTAGCTTTTTTTGCATTGATTAAATTTATAAGAACAGTGCAAATATATAAGCGGTTCTCATCCTTGATAGAAAACTAAAAAATAATCATAGAAATGAAGAAAACAATAAAATGTCTTGTTTTTCTCATGTTCTTGGTTTCTTCTTGTCTACATAGGAAATTTCTTCGACTTGGTGCTTGAGTAAGTTGAAGTATAGTAAAAAATAAAGATTCCTAGACCACAAAAACAGCGGCATTTAATTATTTTGTGATAATTTCAGACATTTTATACGAAATTTCAAATAAAACTTAAATGATTAATTATATTTTTATTTAAAAGAGCGCTGTTAAATATTAATATTTAATATTTCGTAGTTTTAATTATGTACAATAATTTGAGGTTATAGAAAATATTTGCGTGACAAAACTTGGTCAAAAAGTGGATCACTCCTTAGCGGAAAAAATCGGAAGAAAATTTCCTTGTAGGGAATTTCCTCAAAAGTTTTCTTTTAAGGGTGAAAGCTGCTATTACCATAGGAATTCTGAAAAATTGTGAAGTGTAAAACAATACGAAAAAAAACTGTTAACGTCAAATTAAATGTTTGTGTTTTTGATAAATTATGTTATCAAATGACCTAATGTCAAAACATATGTAAAATATATATATATACTAGCTGTTTTGTACCCGGCGTTGCCCGGGTTAAAAAAAATATAATATAATGAATGAGTTTTTTATTAGTCAGTTTATCCACTGCTTCATGACTTTTCACTGGTGAATATAATCCTATTCCTGAGGTTTGCTCGATTTTTTTAGACTTCGCTTAGCGTCGGTAACATTGTGCGTACGTGTTCTTCCGTCATGGGAATAAACCTTCTTGGTTGGCTGGAGTGTGTGATGCGGGCCGTTCAAAAAAATTTATTCGACCATCATAAAAACCGTTTTTAACAAAAAAAAATCAAAAAAGTTTTTTTTTAACAAAAAAAAATCAAAACGTTTTTTTGCACCTTGTTTGGAACTTTCCGATTTCAAATCAAAAAAGGAACCCAAAGACATTGCCCAGCAGGTGCAATGTCTTTGGGTTCCGACGCAAAGCAAAATAGAAAAAACGAATAATCGCCCCACCCCAAAATTAATGTATTTCTTTAATGCCTTTTAAAAGGAACCTATAGTTCCCTCCTCGGTTAGCACTTTATGTGGTGAAAACTTCAATAAAGATATAACTTTCACAATAGTTCAAGTGGGTCTGGCATTTAACGCATCTAGTTCAATTTTGGTCACATGTCACCTATAGTTCCCCTATTGGTTAGCACGTAAAGAAAATTTTTTTCCACGTTTGCGGAACTGGCAGACATAACTCTCACTAAAGTGCAAAGGGGCGTACCATTATATGCCTTTTGTATCAATCGCTATTTAATATTGCCTATAGCACTATTTGTGTTGAAAATTTCATTGAAATCGGCTTAACTGTTTTCAGGTTCTAATATGGCAGTAGTGTTTAAAGGAATTGGTTAAGCCGTTTTTGCATGATAGCAAATAAGCTAGAAATAACGTTCTGTATATAACAAATTGATGTGGCATTTTACTTTAATTTGTCTCATCGCATTTTATATGGCATATAGTTACGAACCAGGAAAAAATATTTTTTAATTTAATACAAAAGGGTGCGGCATTTTAAGCCCCTTTGCCCGATCGCCGCGGTAAGTACCAACTGTGGTAAAAATTTGCTTAAAATTGGTTTCACTGTTAACGCGCGAGTACGGATCAGGCAAAAATAAATTTTAATGTATTACAAAGGGGCGTGTCAATTCACGCCTTTGTCTGGTGGTGTCTATAGTTTTCGCCTCAATAATTACTAACTGTGTTGGAAATTATAACAACATCGGGTTCGTTGTTTAAGCATGATTACGGTACGGCAGAAAAAACTTTCAGTACATTGCAAAAGGCGTGGCAGTTGATACAGACTAAAGTTCTCGCCTCTGTTAGTACTATCTATGGAAAAAGTTTTGTTAACATCGGTTTAGTCGTTTAATCGTTATTAAGGAATAGGCAGAAACACTTTCAGTATAGTATAAAGGCTCGTGTCAATTTACGCCCCCTTTGTCCAAACGCGCTTATTTTAATCTTTAGTTCTCGACTGGGTAAGTACTTACTATATGTGGTAAAAATTTTATTCTAATTGGTGTAGCAGTTATGCTAGATTACGAAACAGACAGAAATAGCGTTCAATAAAATAAATTTTATTAAAATCAGTATAGTCGTTTAAGCATGATAACGGAACATGCAGATAAAACTTTCAGTATAGAACAAAGGGGCGTGGCATTTTCCGCCCCTTTGTCCAAACGCGCTCTATAATAATCTATAGTTTCCGCCTCGGTTAGTACCACCTTTGGTAAAAATTTCATTAAAATCGGTTCTGCCATTTATGCGTGATTACGGAACAGGAAGAAATAACTTTCAATGTAATAGAAAGGGGCGTGGCATTTTACGCCTCTTTTTCGATCGACCTCTATTGTGGCTCATAGTTTTTGCTTCGGTTAATACTATCTGTGATGAAAATTTCATTAAAATCAGTTCAGCCGTTTAAGCATAATTGCGGAAAAGGCAGAAATAACTTTCAGTGTAATAAAAAGGGCGTGACACTTTACGAACCTTTTTTCAATCGCCCTCTATTATGGCTCATGGTTTCCGCCTCGGTTAGTACTATCTGTGGTAAAAGTTTAAGTGAAATCAGTTAAAACGCTTTTCAGTGATTGGGAAACAGGCAGACATAGTTTCTGTTTAGTACAAAGGGGCGTGGCATTTTACGCCCATTTTACCGATCGCGGATTTTTTGACCTATAGTTCCCGCCTCGGTTAGTACCATCTGTGGTGAAAATTTCATGAAAATCGGTTAAGCCGTCCTTCACTTATTGCGGAACAGACTGGTTTTACCGTCAACGCGTGTTTACGGATTGGGCCGAAATAAATTGCAATGTATTGCAAAGGGACGTGTCAATTCACGCCTCTGTCTGGTCGTGTCTATAGTTTCCGCCTCAATAAGTACTAACTAACTGTCGTGAAAATTATAATAAATTAATTATAATAACCGTTTAAACGTGATTATGGAAAGGCAGAATAAACTTTCAGTACATTGCCAAAGGCGTGGCAGTTGACACATACTAAAGTGACCGCCTCTGTTAGTACTATCTATGGAAAAAATGTTGTCAAAATCGGTTTAGTCGTTTAAGCGTTATTAAGGAACAGGCAGAAACACTATCAGTATAGTACAAAGGCTCGTGTTAATTTACGCCCCCTTTGTCCAAACGCGCTCTATTTAATCTTTCGTTCCCGCCTCGGTAAGTACTTACTATCTGTGGTAAAAATTTCATTCTAATCGGTTTAGCAGTTTATGCTAGATTATGGAACTGACACAAATAGCATTCAATTGAATATAAAGTGGCGTGCTATTTTATTTATTTTTTTAAATTGGTATGGTTGTTTAAGCATGATTACGGAACATGCAGAAAAAACTTTCAGTATAGTAAAAAGGGGCGTGGCATTTTACGCTCCCTTTTTTGATCGCCCTCTATTGTGGATCATACTTTTCGTTTCGGTTAATACTATCTGTGGTGAAAATTTCATTAAAAACAAATTAGGTGTTTAAGCGTAATTGCGAAAAAGGCAGAAATAGCATTCAGTGTAACAAAAAGCGGCGTGGCATTTTACTCCCCTTTTTTCGATCGTCATAGTTTTCGTCTCGGTTAGTCGTATCTGTGGTAAAAATTTCTGTGAAATCCGTTAAATCACTTTGCGGAACAGGCAGATATAGTTTCTGATTAGTAAAAAGGGGCGTGGCATTTTACGCCCATTTTTCCGATCGCGAATTTTTCTGACCTATAGTTTCCGCCTCGGTTTGTACTATCTGTAGTGAAAATTTCTTGAAAATCGGTTCAGCCGTTTTTCCGTTATTGGAGGACAGGCATATATAGCATTAGCATGGTACAAAGGGGCGTGGCATTTTACGCCCCTATTTCCGATCGCGGTCGCTTATGGCCTATAGTTCCCGTCTCGGTTAGTTCTATCCGTTATGAAAATTCCATGAAAATCAGTTCAGCCGTTTTTCCGTTATTGTCTGACAGGCTGATATAGCTTTAGCATGGTACAAAGGGGCGTGGCATTTTACGCCCCTTTGTCCGATCGCGGTCGCTTATGGCCTATAGTTCCCGCCTCGGTTAGTACTATCTGTGGTGAAAGTTCCATGAAAATGGGTTCAGCCGTTGTTCCGTTAATGCCGGACAGGCAAATATAGCTTTAGCATGGTACAAAGGGGCGTGGCATTTTACGCCCCTTTTTCCGATCGCGGTCGCTTATGGCCTATAGTTACCGCTTTGGTTAGTACTATCTGTGGTGAAAATTTCATGAAAATCGGTTCAGCCGTTATTCCGTTATTGTCTGACAGGCAGATATAGCTTTAGCATGGTACAAAGGGGCGTGGCATTTTACGCCCCTTTGTCCGATCGCGTTCGCTTATGGCCTATAGATCCCGCCTCGGTTAGTACTATCTGTGGTGAAAATTTCAAGAAAATCGGTTAAGCCGTTCTGTACTTATTGCGGAACAGACAGACAGACAGACGGACAGAAAGACAGACAGACAGACAAACCAACAATCAGATTTATAATATTAATAGGGATTTTAACATTTACTTGTTGATAATGTTGAAGTGCTGCCAGATTTTCTGATTATCTTTAAATGAAGCGATTTTTTGTTTGTTTGTGACGATTTTTCGTATTTATTCAGCGAGTTTTTTAATATGAAAGTAACCATTCCTTCATTTGCTGTTTTTTTATTCAATAATATAAAAGTTTTATATATACGAAAAAAGCTAGTGTCATAGGGGCTTTAATAATTATTTTTCTGTTCCTTTACCTATTTGTCTACTCATTATAGATTAGTTGGAAAAGATTTTTCTAGTGCAAATTTTTCTGTAAATCCTTTTAAAGATATTTTTTATTTTTGCACCCTACTTAACGGTATGATGCTTGGTATAATGAGTTTGATCCGGTATACAAAAAAATACAAAACTTCTAAATACATTACTGAACATTTAAGAGAACACTTGATGCGACTGGAACTCGACCTCATGCACTTGCTTGAAATTGTTCCAGTTATAAGAAATCTGGTTTCCAAACTTGTCCACCACATCAGGTTTTGGTAAATTTTGAGTTCAAAGTTCAAATAAATCGTGTTTTTGGACATATTTGACAACCCATAGCGGAAAAGCCGAATACGTCGAAGACTTCAAAATAATTTTGGGGTTAAAGATTAAACATTGCTCCTTAAGATGCTGTACTCATTTGGTCAATCGCCTTAACCTTTAGGGAATCAATTGTTTTTTAAGAGACCGTTTTCCCCAAAGACGATTTTTTCCGCTACTAATCATGCAAAGAAAACTTGATGTCAAAGGAACGCTACGATAAACACTTAATTACAAATGTTCTCCTGGTTACAATTCTGGTCTCCAAAGTTTTGCAAACACATCAGGTTTTTGAAGAATTTGAGGTCAGAGTTAAAAATGGGTTTTCGGACACATTGGCAACTCATAGCGAACGAACCGGATGTGCTGACGGTAAAGCTTACACTTTACCCTTTAAGATGCAGAACTCATTTGGTCAATCGCCAAAACCAACAATTTGTTCGGCTACTTATCATGTAAAAAAAAATTTGATGAAAGTGGAACGCCAAATTATACACTTGATTACAAATCTTCTTTTGGTCCCAATCCGGTATGCAGACTTTTTCATTACATCAGGTTTTTGAGAAATTTGAGGAAAACTCTAAAAAATCTCCTTTTTGGACATATTTCACTCAAAAAAATAAAAAAAAGGAAAGTGAACAATTAAAGTGAAAAAATAACTAAATTTGGAGAAAAAGAGGGAATGATTTGGCTCCAAATGTTTTTTCTTGGTTTTAGTTCATAATTTTCCCAAAAATAAGGAAAACAAAGTTATTTAATTTTAAGCCAATTTTAACTAGAAACAGGGAAAAATTATATTACACTTTATTTCATTCACATTTTAGAACTAGATTGGGTCTAGACCCAAAACCCATGGGTTCGGATCCCATGGGCCCAGCCCCTGTTAACTCGAGACCCCGTTGGGTCCTTTAAGGTTCCCAATAGGTTTTGACCCAAAACTTGTGTCCGTTTCGCTCTACCTTGCTTAGTTTTTGAGATACTGTAATAAGGGGCCTGATAGGGTCTTGAGAATCTTAAAAACTGGATAACTCAAAATTTATTAATCGGAGGGCTTCCGTGTGTTTTGCGAAAGTGTTCTACGAGTCAAGAGCTACAAAAATGCCGTTGGACCTGTCTCGTGTTGGCAGTATTTACCGAGATATGTCGTTGCTGCGCCTAAAAATGGAGTCATGTGTTTTTCAAATTTTTTCAAAGAGGCCCAAGAAACAGTTTTTTTTGGTCCTTTCGCAGTATTTCTTAGAAGTCAACTTTTAATCAACATGAAATTTATAATATTGGTTTAATGTTTGTGTGAAGTTATGTTCACCCGCGAAAGCACCAAATTTGGCTGTTTCTTGGGCCTCTTAAAAAATAAAATTTTAGCACATGACTCCATTTTTGGGTGCAGCGACGATGTGTATATATAAAATCTCGGGAATTTAAAATTTTTAGTTAGGGTCTTGAGACCCCGACTTTAGCATGTCCCGAAATCAGGAAATCTTGGAATTTCTTTAGGGCATACCCCCAAAACGATGCCTTTTGAAGAGCTGATTACGGGAAAAATAATTTAAAAATTGTTGGAAGTCATCTTCAGGGCGCAACCAGCGCTTAAAGTTTTCATCCGTGGTGCATTTGGTCAAAAAAAAAATTATTTTTTTTTATTTTTAAAATTGGTGCCAAAAGTTTCGGTAGAGTACATTCAGGAAAAAATATTTATAAAGTTTTCGTCGAGCAATTTTGGTCAAGCGCTACGTTTTGAAACTTCAAAGATTACATATTTTTTTAAGTTTTTGTAAAAAACAGCTTTTTACAAAGTCATGAACATAAACTCCGTATTATACAAAATCTTAAAAGAACTCTTACAAACTCCGGTTTTTACAAAAACTTAAAAAAATATATAATAAATTACACCATATATGTCGGGCCGACATATATGCAGAGCTCGGCTATTCCATATATGTCTTTGTGGTCTTTCTTTTGAAAATTTCATCCGTTTCGCTCTATCTCGCTTATTTTTCGAGATATCGCCATTTTGAATTTTTAACTAAATTCTAAGAAGTTATTCACTCAATTCTCAGAAGTAATTAACTAAATTCTAAGAAGTACGATTCCTCAATTCAAAGAAGAGAAATACGGTGATTGTTTTTTTAACAAATTTAACTAAAATTTAACTAAATTGTTCTTTAAGAAATATGTCTTAATAATAAAGATACGTTTCTTAGAATTGTGGAAAATTTCTGTGACAGTAAGATTTTTTTCCTAATATTAAAAACTTTAAAAGACTATTGGTGTCCTAAGGGTTAAGACGACTGACCAAATGAGTTCTGCATCTTAAAGAGAAATGTATAAGCTTAAATCTTGACCTATTTTTTAGTCATCAGCACTTCCGATTCTTTCGCTACGAGTATTTAAAAATTTCAAGAAACGCAGTTTTTTTAACTTTGACCTTAAATTTCTCAAAATCCAGAAGAACATTTGAAAATATGTTTATAATGTGGCATTTCATTTTGAGACATTTTTTTCTATACAAAAAGTCTCAGATTCTGCGACATTTTTCCTATTGAAAAAATCTCAGATTCTGAGACATTTTTTCTAAAGAAAAAGTTTCAGATTCTGAAACTTTTTTTGTAGAAAAAGTCTCAGTTTCTGAAACATTTTTTTATAGAATAGGTATTAGATTCTGAGACATTTTTTTATAGATAAAGCTTCAGATTCCGAGAATTTTTTTTACAGAAAAAGTCTCAGATTCTCAGATTTTATGGAAAAAATGCCTCGGAACGGAATGCCACATTATAAACATAATTACAAATGTTCATCTGGATTTTGAGAAATTTAAGGTCAAAGTTCAATAAATTGCGTTTCTGGAAATTTTAAAATACTCGTAGCTAGTATTTTGTCTATAAAAAAAAATCTTAGAATCTGACAATTTGTAATACCTTCCGTTTTCCTCCAGTAAACAGTGCCTTAAATGAGTTTTGATTCTAACACTAAAATCGATATTTTTCAAAAGCCGATATCTTTCATGTTATTCTATCGCAGGATCACAATTTTTTAGAGTCCGGATACATCACATCACATAAATAAGTGAACTTTTTAGTCGACCTTTACCAACGGAAATTCACTTATTTAAAATGTTTCAAATCAAACGTTTTTCCATATTTTTTTTGCATACACTCCAATGAATTCTTTCATTATTTCTTTTTATATCCCTTTTTAGTTTTTCCTTTCTTTCCAAATAATTTTTGCTTGTCATATCCTTGTCTTCAATGTTATTGTTAGCTGTTTATAAAGAAATGAAATTCTTTCGTGTTTTTTTTTTTGTCATTTGACACACGCGTTAATATGTTTGTTACGAGTTGTATGGTTGGTTGGATTTCAATATCTTTTCTTCTCTATTGTGTCTTTTTTCTGGACCATTGAATATTTTTATAATTTCTTTATTTAGTACTTTTTAACAAGTAAGAAATTCTTTAAATTTTTACAATAGTGTTTCAAGGATTAGCAACTGCAAATGTTGGAGATTGGGTACAAAGTGTGCATTAAAGCAAATACCTTTTGAAGAATATTGATTAAGTAATGCAGGGGGTAAGGGGTTGTAAGTTTATAATAATTCAAGCAGTAATGAGACGCTATTACTAACACCCTGAAAGCTATGTGCCGAAGTCAAAAGGCAAGCAGTGACTTGAAAACTTCCCCTCGCGGAAAAAAAAATTTTTTTTTCTTACTTAACCAACACATAATGTCCCAAATTAATGTTGTGTATTGTTTTAAGTTATCTTGCGGTACCCCTAAGTTAAGTTGAAACCTATCCGATGATACCCCATTTACAACATCACGTATACTTCGGTCTCTGAGAAAACTCGATAAAAATCGAGAGATATCTTTACTGACACCAAAAGAAATATGTCTAGATTCAAGCTCGTCGTGCCACACACTATCAAAAGCCTTGAAAATATTCAAAGGAACTACCTCACCAAATGGGTCACTGAAAAGTGAGTTTGACTCCAGATAGTCAAAAAGATGATTTACCATACTCTCCATTACCTTCGAAACTTAGAACAAACTGATATCTGGCGATAGTTCTCAGGGTTTAAAGACGCACCTTTTTAGGGATTGTTTGAACATTAGCCACCTTCCAGCAGGAACGGTAGGTGATCTTATACAATGTAACGCTGAATAGGTTTGCCAATAGACGAGCTAAAGGTGAGGAGTTTGCACCAGTGCACTGGATATCCTTTCAAGTTTTTGCAGTTGTTGATCGCCTTCCGGCAAGAACGAATTTCTTGCAAATAATCCATCCAAAGGTTAGACCTATCAACCCGGTCAGTGAATACATTGTAACCCTTTGTAAGAGTCGGGATAGAAAAACTAGCATTGTTGGTACCTTACTCCCTTTATGACTAACCAAAAGCTCTTACTACCACCCCTAGAGGCGGAAAGAACTTAAGCACGAAGATGTTGTTCGTAGTGGAGCATCTTGCATCTAAGTGCCTTGTCCCATCTGGTTCTTGCCTGCTTGCGCAGCATATCAGAATTGTCGGCTTTGTCATTCCCCCATTTTCTGAATCCCTGTATCCAACTGTAGTCCTGCCAGTCTGATTATATCAACACTTATCCTGTGACTTAACCGACATAAGCCTTTATGGAAAAAATTTCTTCATTCCAAGCAATGTCAGATTACACACAACTTCTGGAACTTTCAGTTGAATAGCCGGAAAAATTTCAAAAACTCTCTGAAGTGCCTAGTAGAGAAAAACTTGGGTTGAGCCTGGCTTGATGATTGCCAGATCATTGCAGTGTTTACCAGGCAGAGATGATGGAAATAAATGAAGTGGCTGCCTAGTTGGGTTGCAAGGTCTTGTCAACAACCGCAGTCTACATTTATTCCGACAGTCAAGCCGCTCGTCTTTAAATTAGTTGGACAAGCAGTTTGACATACGACTCATATGGGTCCCAGGGCACAGAGACATTCCAGGGAATTGCAAGACTAGGGAACATGGATGGGAACATGGATGGATTTGTCCTTCTCTTTATCAGATGTGCATCTACGAGGAGAAATTTCGACGGTGGTTGCTATAATTACCGGACACGGCCTTATACAAATGCAAGCTGAGTGGTAAAATATGACGTCAAATGACTTTTCCCGGAGTTCAATGGATAAAGAGGAACACTTTACTATCTGGTCTGAAACTTTCTTCACTGGAATCAGGGGAGCACTGCGATCTTTCTGATTTGTGGGATTGCTAGTAATTTCATAAGGAACTCTAATTAGTTGAACAGTAAATAGTAGGGAAACCCCATTATCACAAAGGACCCCAGAGTCTATATATGCTGACGGAAAACATAACCTGAGCCAAACTTCAAATCCTGTTTGCTCACGAATTCAAAATATTTCACATTAAATAAAAGAACAATAAATTTTATAAATTTTCGTTTTTCTGTAAAGACAGTTGAGCTCAGGCTCTAATTATAATTATGTATTATAATTTTTTAATCATGCTATATATGGTTTGAATTGAGAAAGGTATGAAAGAAAAATTTATTTTTCTAAAAATTTAGGACATCCTGGTTCGTTTTTTACTAGTTTCATATAATCCAGTTATTATAATCATCAGAAAAACTTTGAATGTCAAATTTATTCAGTTAATAGTCAATTTTATTCTATATGTGAAAATTATTAACAGATCGCAGCCGCCAGGGATTGAATTGAAAAACATTACAGATCATGGGTTCAATCCCTTGCGGCTGCGATCTGTTAATAATTTTCACATATAGAATAAAACTGACTATTAACTGAATAAATTTGACATTAAAAGTTTTTCTGATGATTATAATAACTGGATTATATGAAACTAGTAAAAAACGAACCAGGATGTCTTAAATTTTTAGAAAAATAAATTTTTCTTTCATACCTTTCTCAATTCAAACCATATATAATAAATTTTATAATGTCTATAAAAATTGTATACAAAATATAAAACTTGAAATCAGTTTTCGCCTACCTTTATTGAAGCACAGTGAACATAATGTCAATTTTAATTAAATGTATTTAACCACTTAAATGTTACCAATTTAAAGTAACCAAAAACAACAAATATACAATATCCACGCATTTGTAATTATTTTGTTTAAAGTCAATTAAAGACCCACAAGATTCGATAAATACGAAGATTTTAAAACACACAAAAAACGCCTTAATAGGAGACAAACCTCTAGGGAACACTTTCACTAAATAGGAAAACCCAAACAAAAACAACAAACCATTTAACTAACTAAAGACTGGCAAATTTAAAATAAATGTGAAACATTTATGGTTTCAAGTTGCATAAATGTTTTTGAACCCTTTTTTTTGAAATTGCAAAACTCCAAGTGAAATAAGAGGAAAACGCTAAACAAAAAAAAAAATATTTAAAAACATTAATATCATAATGTGTCCTCAAGGCACAATTTTAATTTTATTATTAGGGGTCTGCAAAAACAAATTTTTTATTGATTAGGGTGGCACCTAAGTTATTTAATTTTTTTTTGTTTAGAATTTTGGGAAAATGTTGAGGTTTAGCCCTTTTTCTTGCAAGCTTAACATTTCGTAAACGTTTCACCTTTTGCTATAACAAAAACATGGTACCAGACGGAATTTTTGTAATTTTTTTTTTTATTTTTTTCCACAAAATTCATTTTTACAAATACAAATGATCGAAAAAAATTTAAAAATAATAAAAAAAAATAAAAAAATCGGGATCCCGAAAATCCAGGGATTGAAAATCAGAAATCCCGTGATTCGGGATTAGCCTAATCCCGAAAATCCCGGGATTTCCGGGATCGGGATTAACCCAATTGGAAGCCCTATCTATTACTTATCGTGGCAATTTTTTGACCTAATTACACTGTGCTACAAAAAACACAAAATCAAATATACTTTTAAAATGAGGTAGTTAAGGTTGTAGGTCTCGTCGAAAAGATCACAAAAATGCCCATCAAACTTGCCAGACACCCTCAAATTTTTAAGTTATTGTCAAAAAACGATTTTTCGGAACTTTCCTCGTGTAATTTAAACATTTTTCAATCGATTTTTTAATTTTCAACTGTTTTGGATAGAAGAAGGATAGGGCTTTTCATGTGCGTGAATTGGTTTATACATATAAAAAAGATATGTATTGATTTTTTCTACAATATCTAATTTTTTGTTATTTTTTGAAAAATTTTTGAGTTTATCGATTTTTTTCTGTTATAGTTCGTTCAACGACATTTATATTTATAAAAGCATTCTTTAAGAAAATTTAATTGTGAATACGATGAGCTTTATGTCGAAAAAATCCGATAACAATTGACAGAGTTGTGATAATTTTTCTAAAAAAGAAAATTAAGTTTTTGCTTGAAATTGCCTTTCGGATAACCCAGGCAAAAAAAAAAAAAAAATAAGCGAACATCCTGAGAGGTCGCGTATCATTATTTTAAATGTTTTGGACTCCTGAATTCGAATTTGACCTTGAAATTGCGCTATCTTATTAAGTTGTTTATATATCAGTTTATGTTAAATATCTCAAAAACCTGACGAGATGGAGCAATTTAAAGGCCAGATTCAGGTTCACAGCTCCAAAAACCTTTAAAAATATTGTACATGACCTCTTATAATAAAATAATTTTTTTTGCTTGGGAAATCTAAACGGTGATTTCTTACAAAATCTTAATTTTCTCTTTTAGAAAAATTATCACAACTCTGTCAATTGTTATCCGGATAAAGCTTATCGTATTCAGAATCAAATTTTCTTTAAAAATATGTTTATAAATATAAAGGTTGTTAAACGAACTATAGCAGAACAAAATCGATATACTCGAAAAATTTTCAAAAAATAACAAAAATAAAATATGTATAGACCAATTCACACACATGGAAAGCCCCATCATTCTTCTATCAAAAACAGTTTAAAAAATTTAAAATCAGTTTAAAATTTTCTGAATTACAAAAGGTTTAGTGAGAAAAGTCCCAAAAAAACGTTTTTTGACAATAACTCTAAAATTTAAGGGTGTCTGGCCAGTTTAATGGGCATTTTTGTGATCTACTCGACAAGACCAACAACCTATACTATGTCACATCAGAAGTATTTTTTCACTGTAGCACAGTGTTGTGTTTTTAAGGAGTTAACATAAGGTTAACTTGCACAAAAGTGAATATTTTTCAAAAATGGCCACGGTAGGATCTAGAGAATTTAATAGTTTACAAATAAAAAAAAAATCATCAAAATCGGTTCAGTAGTTTTTGCTGTACAACTGCAGTCGATTTTCTCCTTGAAAAAATGCATTCTACAATTAAGTGGCAACCCTGAAAATTATAGTTGGTCAAATTTTGTGTTATAAAATTTTAAAAATATTACAATAATTTTTCCTTCAAATAAAACAGAATCAAAAAATATTGCGAATTTGTTTTTTATAGCTGATTGAATGTTGCTTAAAGTTGCAAATTTATCAATATCTCGAAATCGTTTCTACTTTTGAAACTTTAAACTTAATTTTCGGATTAAGTGCATGATTTTTGAGGGATCGAAATCTCTGTAAACTAGTGCAAGAGCAAAATCTTGGTAATGAGTTGTGAAAAGTATTCATTACTTCATGCATTATGTATAATGAGTACTTATTATCCTTCTAATTATTTGAAGCTCAAAAGCAACTAGTGACTTATAACATGTTAAAAAAGTACTTACTTGTAACTAATTACACAGCACAACACTAAAAAAAATTAAGGGGTTCCGACGATTGATTCTGGTAGAGGAGGCAAAAAAAGTATACGTGTGTCGGCGTTTTGGAAGCTCACATCGGAATTTCATATTAGAGACGGTTAAAGTTTCCCAGCTTTGGCCTGATCTTGCAACTTATCGGTATATAAAACAATGTTTTCTTTACATCTGAGGTGTAGGATATGTTAAGCAACTTTATAGAAAATATTATGGCAAATATTTTTGTGGAACATATTAACCCTCTAACTCCCCCTCATAACGGTATTGTTTGTCTCTATTCTAACAAATCGCAAAAACCACCCCGAAAGAGGGAGTGGGCGGGGATGAAATGTTCTTTAAAATGTTGGAAATAAAATTTTACTATATACGGCACAACACATCAAAGCCCAAAACAAAACACAAACACCAAAAACCAGTCAAATTCAAGATTGCCACCTACGGGTTAATTTATCATGTATTTTTATTTAATTGGCAATCTTGAATTTGACTATAAAACTATGTTTTCTTTACATCTGAGGTGTATGGTATTTTTGGCAACTTTGTAGAATATATTATGGCAAATATTTTTGTGGAACATATTAACCCTTTAACTCCTCCACATAACGGTAGTTTTTGGCTCTATTCAAACAAATCGTATAAAACACAACTTAAAAGGGGCAGGGCAGGGATGAAATGTTTTACAAAAATACCGGCCATAAAATTTTACTATATATGTATGTCAGAACACACCAAAGCCCAAAAATTAAAAAAAACACCAAAAACCAGTCAAATTCAAGATTGGCCCCTAAGGGTTAATTTTTTTTGTAACTTTTTTAATGCGCAATCTTGAATTTTCTCTGGCGTATATATGTAGTGAAATTTTATGGGCAACATTTTTGTAGAATATTTTATCCCTGTTCTCCAGCTTTTCCGGGGTGTTTTTTTACGATTTTTAAAATAGTGCCAAAAAAGACCGTTATGAGAGGGAGTTAGAGGGTTAATATGTTCCACAGAAATATTTTCCATAATGTTAATGAAATAATTGAGCTCGAGGTCTGTTGTTTTAATATTTTCCTCAAAGTTGCAGAACATATCATATCCCTCAGATGTAAAGAAAACATAGTTTTATATAGCGATATGCTATAAGAACAAGTCAACGCTGGGAAACTTTAACCGCCTCTAAAATAAAACACAGATGTGTTCTTTCAACACGCCGACACACGTTTATCATTTTTTGGTCTCCTCTACCAGAATCAATCGTCGGAACCCCGTAATTTTAGAAAAAGTTTGTTGTTGTACAGTGTTATATTTGTATCACTCCCTTGTTAAAATAATGGTTATTCTCAAAAATGTAATTACTTACCAATATTTTTTCTGATTACAAAACCCATTACTAGTAATGGAAACTTTTGCTGCTTAGTTATTTAAATTTGTATAAATAACTATTAAAAATGCCCAATTTTTTCGACTCTCAAAAATGATCATAACTATTATCCGGGACCATTGCTTAAAAATTATTCTTGTGTAAAAAAAACTTCCCCCAAACTCAAGAGCTATTTCCGGTTCCAGCAAGTTATCAATAAAATAGTAAATTTAAACTTTCTTACGCAGATATGACTAAAATTATAACCACTTTAAAGCTTAAAGAGGTAAACAAATGAGCCGCCCTTTTAAAAGTAAAATAATATCGAAATAATAAAAGATTGCTATCATCAGTACTTTAACTAAAGAATTTATGGTAGTTGAAATATATTTTTAAATCTCTATAAAAAAAAAAAAAATATAAAAAAAAATATTTTTATTCTCATTTTACTTTTAATTTGTTTATATATCCACACTAAATCCATTGTAAACATGTATTATTTTTTATCAAAAACTAAGCATATTTATTTTCATCCTCATCATTGCCTTGTGTCTGATTTTCTTCTTTCATTCTTGATTTTTTTTTAGTGCAACGAACAACTTTCCTCCGGTGACATTGTGGTCTTTGCCCAACGTCTTGGCGCTCAAGTCTGTTGGCATCCTGCCTGTTTTGTTTGTTGTGTTTGCAAAGAATTACTGGTAGATTTAATATATTTTCATCGTGATGGTAACCTCTATTGTGGACGTCATCATGCTGAGACTCAAAAGCCACGTTGTTCGGCATGTGATGAGGTAAGTAACATGTTTAAAACATATAAACAACAAACAACTTATGAATTTGGCATGTTGTCTTTAGGGACGTTTTCGTTTTTTTTTTCTTTTTATAGACTAAAAGATAAATAAACCGAAAAGAATTTAAACAGGTGACCCTTTTAGGACACTCCATTTATTTTGACTTATATAATACCATGTTCTCACGTACAGCTAAATACCAATTTTAGCAACATTTTCTTTCAATATACTGTAATAGAATAAAGAAAGTGCTAAAAATATTGTTGATTATTATAAGAGAACGGTAAATTTTCATGAAACTCTTTGTAAAACAAAACAAAAAAAAAATCAAAAGTTCAAAGTTTAAAGGTCAACCGAAAAATTCACGAAAGCAAATCTTGATATAACGGACAACTCATACATTGATTGCACTGAATCTATAATCACTTAAGAGCTCCCCACTACTCAAATGAGTCACTTGAGGTTCGCCAACGTGAGAATCATGCGGTATTCACTTAAATCATGCCCATCTCTTTTTTCAATACCTTTGGCTCTGGACTACTTTCGAAATGCTTTGCGCAAAACAGGTTTTTTTCGATCACAATATAAATATAATATATGGGATATATTATGTCATACTGGGAGGGAAGACTGTATGTAGATAGAAATGCATTTAACTGCTAAGTAGGTTTTTATGAGATATTAAATTTATTACAGATTATCTCTATTTTTACTTTAATTTTAAATAAACATATAAAATATTTGTAATCCGATTTATATTTTAATATCAAATTTAACTTTTCATTAAAAATGCGCTTAGTAAAGCGTTTCCGAATATTCCAATATTAAAAGAAAGCAGGTTGATAGCGTTATGTTTGGCATTTGTCTTTGATTCTTCCAACTTGAAAAGGGAAAGAAATTCTACGCCTTTACCTAGTGCTACGTTTAATAATCCTTTAACCTGGTTGCAGTTGTCGAAAAGGAAGGAACTTCTGTATGCTTTTTTGTTTTAACGCACAATTCCTTACCTGGTTGCATTACAGTCAACATAAGAGCTTGAACAGTCAACAGAAGTTCTTAAAAGAAGCTTCTTTACGAAGAGCGTCTTCGTACTAAAGTTCTTTCTGCCCCTCGGGTTAGTAGGAGCCTTTGGTCATTCGTAAATAGAATAAGGGACAATGCTACTTCTTATATCCCGACACTCATAAAGGATGGCCAAATGTTCACTGACCCGGTTGATAAGGCTTACCTTTTCGCTGAACTATTTGCGAGAAATTCCTTTTTGCCGGAAGACGATCAACTACTGCCAGAACTTGAAAGGGAATCCAGTACTATGCCCAAGATAATTTTTCGTGCTCGTGCAGTTATAAGGCTACTTGAGAATCTCAACATAAATAATTCACCGGGACCTGATGGCAAACCAGCACTGGTGCTAAAGCAGTGCTCCTCTGCGTTAGCCCGTCCTTTGGCAAACCTTTCAGCTTTTCGTTGCATAAGGGTATTTACCCTTCTTGTTGGAACATAGACAACGTTCAACCAATTCCTAAAATGGGTGCATCTTCTAATCCTGAAAACTATCGCCCGATCCCAATTTGTTCTACGCTCTCGAAGGTGATAGTAAATCATCATCTTGTTGACTATCTCTAGTCAAACTCACTTTTCAGTTACCGAAAGTATGGCTTCCGCAAACGTCGTTCTACGGGAGACCTGATGGCGTTTCTTTCGGAACGTTAGAGTCGTTCCATTCAGCAATTTGGTGAAAGTAAGGTGGATGCTTTGGATATTTATCCAAGGCGACTGATTGAGTGTCACACGACGCACTTGTAACTAAACATCGATTTATATCGAGTATTCTCAGAGACCGAAGTATACGTGTTGTTGTAGATGGGGTCTCATCGGATAGGTTTGTTCTTTCTTCTACTCTTTTTGTTATCTTTATTAATGACCTTTTTAGCCAAACTTGCAACCAAAGTCATAAAGTAATCCATCGACCGTTTTGTAGATCTGGCATCACCAAAGATAATTGGAAAATTCTGGCAATGCCAAATTAAAACTCAAACGTAAAGCAAAGAGAGACAAAAAACAATCTGCATTTTCACTGTAAAACTGGTATCTTCCATCTCGCTCACATTTTGATTTGTGATAAAATTTCGTAAACAATACCATATGGTTTTTGTTTACTACTTTTTCAAAAGCCATTTGTTGGACTACTCTATGACTCTTCTTGCAACCCTATATACTATTTTGCAGACGACAGCAATATTTGGCATTCGTTATCCTTCAATCATAGGCCAAGCCTTGTAGAGGTTGGACTTGTGCTGCAGAATAAAAATGACACTCTCAATCAGGACCTTATGAAAATCTCTGAGTGGGCTCGGGCGAATAAGGTCGATTTAAATGCACGCAAGACCAAATGCTGTATGTTGACCCATAGACGAGTTGTGGAACAAAAAAAAAATTTTTTTTAAGTGTCGAAAGAAGCATTCAAGTGGTTTCTTAAAACGGCGCAAGAATCACTCCCCCGATCACCTTGATATTTATACCACCTTTATCTGGCCGAAGATGGACTACAACTCCCATATATGGATTGGGGCTTCAGAGTCTCTTTTGAAGTTTGTGGACCTTGTCTAAAGGGGGGCGTCGGGGCGTCGCACTAATCAAGTGGTAGAGCTGTGTCGTTCACGAACGAACTAGTTCAATTGAACAATTCACTTAACTGAGCGGTTTACCTAGTTCGTTCATTTCCGCTCTTTTATTTTCGTTCATTCAGCTCAAATGGTCATTACTTCATTTTGATCTTTCAGTTCGGTCGCTCAATTGTTTTGTTAATTTGGTCAATAGGCGTTAGTTTTCTTTTCTCTTTTGGCACGTCTTCTCAGCATTTATGTTTTTTTTACAAAAATTGTATATGATTTATTTTTAAATTCATGTTAATATTCTACATTTTTGTATTTTTTGAACGAAAGCCAAAACAACACACATGATCAAAATGATTCGTTTGAACAAAAACAAAAACTGACCGATTTGAACTAGATGAACGACCAACAGACATGATCAAAATGATTCGTTCACTAACTGTTGAACGAACACCACAAAAGAGCGATTGAACTAGATGAACGAACTAGGTCCAACTATCTGAAATGAACGAAAATGAGCTCTCACTCAATTGAACGATTAAGCACAAGTCTAGCCAGTAGAGTATCCAACTCTGTTGATTCTTTGAATCGTCGTTTGAATGTGGGTTGTGTAACACTGTTCTATCGATATTACCATAGTAAGTGTTCTTCGAGATAAGCGCACTGATCACTCGAGCCCGGATTTTTGTTCAAAGAACTCGCTTGTCTAGTAGAGCTCATCCATTGTTGTCAATTGCCCAGTGTACCGCACAACGCCTTACAGAGAAAATTTGTTTATAAGTCGAACAATCCGTATGTGGAATATACTTAAGTCTTCCCAGTTAACTACAACTCAGAAAAACTCAAATCAAATATCCACAAACACTACTCTCTCTTTCCGCCTTCTCATAACCTATTTTCGTAATTACCAACACAATGCACTGCATTTATAGGGAACATTTCCTGAGTGTTGATTAAGTACAAAAAAAAGAGCTTATCTGCTCTCCTCTGAACACGATTCAGAAGTTTCAGAATAGGCTCTTCAGAAAAGACTCTGCCTATATATATATAGTACGGAGGTTGGATAAAGTGAAGTAAGTCTTGCACCGTTTTAGAATACTAAGACACTTGAATGCCTCTTTCGGCAATTTAAATACATGTTTATTCCAACGGACATCACAGTGTATTCTTATGCCCACAACATCAAGAGTATCCGATTCCTTAATACTTATACTATCCATAGCTACGTCAATGCTGATTTCACATCCCGTCTGTTGGTTAACATATTAGCTCGACTCATTGGGAGGTTATAGAAAGGTTTTCATTTAATGTGTCATTCACGTTCCGCTGTGGTAGAATGAACATAAATGAAAAATGTTGGTGTCATCTGCAAAAGAGTTTTGCAGAGCATTAAAAGTCTGACTGAGAAGGTCCATATAAAAATGACGAATAAAGTAGGTGAAAGAACAGAACCTTGCGGTACACCTTTATTTATTTGAAACTCGTTATAAATCTAGAGAAGTCAGAAGATCTACCATTATCCTTTACTCTTTTAACGAATGACCAAAAGGTCCTTCTGCCCCGTGGAGCACAAATAACTTTTGCACGTATATGTCGTTCGTATAGCACCTTTTGAAATAAAAAAAAAATCAGTTAACTAGTTTTTGGCAAAAAATTTTTGCTAACTTTACCAAAAAAATTGTGGGTTCAAAATCAGCAAATTTTCTTGTAGGTTTAGGTTAGAATGGCGAATCCAAGAAGAGCTGCCCGTGTAAAAAAAATTAGATCAAAACATATCTCCTTTGATAAAAACATATATGGATCATATCTAAATGGATGTAATCAGATCTACTCCATATATATTCACATCTGCTTCAGATATGTTTTGATCCGTAAATTGAGTCTATCTGACAATTTTAATATGAGCATATCTGAAAATGTCTGATCATATATGCCATATATGCCAGATAGACTCAATTTACGGATCAAAACATATCTGAAGCAGATATGAGTACCCGAATAAAAAAAAGTTATATGACGCAATATTTAATTATATATGAACAGATATGCTTTTATGTAAATCCATATTAATTTTGATCCGAAAATTGGCGGATCGAATATTATACGATTATATCAAATTCTATTATTTTTGATAAAATAATATCAAATTTGATTAAGTTTGATCCCAAAAATGGGTCTATCTAATTGTATAAAATCATATCTTATCTGTTAAAATTAGATAAATTTGTATATAATTAGATGAAATCTGGTGAGTTTTTTTGGAATTTTAAACGTGAAATTAGAAATTATTTTATCAGATTGGATACATTATCAATTAGAAGAGTTTTTTTGCATTCTTCGGAATTTTTTCGGGACTTCGCAAATTATTAAAAATTTGTAATTTTTTTCTAAAATCATTTTTAAGGGATTTAAAAATTCCAAAAAATGTTTGTGTCTTAGAAAATGTAAAAAACATTTTTTCGGAAATTAAAAATTTTTCAAAAAAATAAAATTTCTCCTAAAAACATTTTCAATGATTTTTTACTCCAAATGACTTTTTTACTCCGGGACTTTAGAAAATTTTCATAAAATTTTTTAGGACTTGAAAATTTTTTAATTTTTATTTAATTGTCCGGGACTTAGAAAATTTTGAAAATTTTTTTCGGGATATAATTATAAATAAAATCATATATCTTTTTATCTGCCATATCTAAAAATTCCCGACATTATATGTCATATCTAATTTCATATAGATCGGTATGTAAATAGACATGAATATGTATGTTATCATATTAAAAAATAAGGAAAAATACAATGCTATATATGAGGAGCCGCAGAACAAAACGTACTTTTTCGCATATTAACATTTTTTTGGGAAATTAAGGTTTCTTTATTTCGCCCCTTTAAAAAACTGCATGAACCTGAATATGGTAACAAGTTTTTTGCTTATCATGAGATGCATCAAACTGCCATAAGTCACCACATTATATGTTAAGGATGTTTAATATAAAACCACTTTTACTTTGGAAAAAGTACGTTTTGTTAAAAAATAATGAAAAAAGTACGTTTTGTTTAAAAATAATTGAAAAAAGACGTTTTGATGTGCGTATTTTTTTAGACGATACTATTTTGATCGAGTGTTTTAAAAATGTTCTTATTTATTAAAAACTACAAAAGAGCCTCATTGGCTCATATTTAGATACGTTACACACTAATTTGCAATGTAAATGTTCCCCCATACTGTAGTTGTGGGGTGTAAACAGACCAATAACAAGAATAAGGGGGAAATCCTTCACTGGCCTGCAAGAAGGCCTCAAAAAATCTTGGTGGGCATTTATATGTATATGGAATATAAGAGTAAAATGGCATATTATAAAATTATGGAAAGTCTTGCATATGAAATACAATGAAAAAAGTACGTTTTGATAAAAAAATTAACAAAAAAGTACGTTTTGTTACACACCAATTTTTAAGGAATCCATTTTCTTGATGAAAAACAAAAATATTTCACACTATGGAAATTTTTTCTGATAGATTTCGAACCAAATAATATAATAAGAACAAAAAATCAATTTATCAAAAAATGCGAAAAAGTACGTTTTGTTCTGCGACTCCTCATATAAACTTATATGTCCATATCAATGTTCATGCATAACCATATATAAATATAAATAATTATATAGTAGCATACATGATTATATCAGATCTTTTTTACTCGGGTATATATAAGGTAGATCTGATTACATCCATTTAGATATGATCTATATATGTTTTAATCAAAGGAGATATGTTTTGATCTAATTATCTTTTTACACGGGTGTGGATAATAAAATCACCAGCGACTACAATTTAACTATTTGTACAAGTTTTCAAGATTATATAATTAGAATCGGAAAGTGCATCGAAACCTTTAAAGGATTTTACCATTCTAAATTTGGACTTCTTTAAAGAAATATGCAAATCCTAATGATTTCTTTTTATGTAGTACGCAATTAATTAATCCCTCTTTATATTATTTTTTATTTACAGATTATATTCTCTGATGAGTGTACCGAAGCTGAAGGAATGACATGGCATATGAAACATTTTGCATGTTTCGAATGTGAACATCAATTGGGTGGTCAAAGGTATATAATGCGTGATGGCAAACCGTTTTGTTTAAGTTGCTTCGATACCATGTTTGCGGAATATTGTGACTATTGCGGTGATGTCATTGGTGTAGATCAAGGACAAATGTCTCATGATGGTCAACACTGGCATGCAACCGATCAATGTTTCTCATGTTGTACGTGTCGTTGTTCTCTACTGGGTAGACCATTTTTACCTCGTCGTGGTACAATATATTGTTCTATAGCATGTAGTAAAGGAGAACCGCCCACACCGTCCGATACTAGTTCGGGACCCCAGCTAAGACCAACCCATCGTGCCAGTACAACAAGTCAAATAGCAAGATCACCTAGACCAGGGGCAAAAGTCACAAATAATAAAGAACGTAATGGTGGTAAAAGTTCTGGTAGTGCTGGAGATTTACTCGAAAGACAAGAACGTCAGAGAAGAGAAGATTTAGGACGTCTTATGTTGGCGCGAAATCTAGAGAATGTTGTTGTACCGGGCATACCAAGACCGGCACACCCACCACCTATTGATCTTACGGAATTGGGCATTAGTTTAGATAACATCTGCGCCGGTGATAAAACTATTTTTGGTGATCCCAACCTCACTTCATCTCTGCCAGATATGTTGGTATCTAAAGCTGATGATTCACACAGCTATCAAAGTATTGATAAAATCAATATTAATTCAACCAGTAATTCAGATATGACCGAAAGTACACAAGAGATAACCAATGAGCTGGAGCTAGACCATGAAAATGATAATGATGATTTACATCACGATAACTATGAGCGCATTAAAAATGACATCGACGACGATGATGATGATGGCGACGATAATGAAGAAGATGAGGAAAATAATCGTCATCCCACGAAAGAAGTACGTTTTCATAGTGTTCAAGATACCATGTCACGTTCAAAGAGTTACACTGACAATTCAAATGCACGTCGTCGACGACGTAAACGCAATCAATCACGCAGTAATTCCGAAATGCAAATCAATCAAACCAATTTAAGATTGCACAATGCTCAAACACAAGCCGGTACAAGTGCTGTGAAAAATTTGGATAATTGTGATGCAGCCAGTATATGCTCTACTTGTTCTTCTAGTTCTTCCAGTGATATGGATGATTATGTATATCGTTTACCGGCACGCAAACATTATGGTGGTGTGCGTGTCTCCTATGTACCCAATGATGCCATAGCTTATGAGAAAAAGAAAAAACAAGCGTTGATTATGGAGCAAACGAATAATGTCATGAATAATTATGGTGGAAGTATTGGTGGTCAATCGACAATGGTGACTAGTAACCATTCAACATCAACAACGACTGCAACTGCAATTGGTGGCGATGGTAAGAATTGTACAATATCATGACAACCTCCTATATTACCACCACCACCACTCAATTTGAGCAGTTATTATATATTGGATACCATATTGGAGGAAGAAAGATATGTGGTCATAGATAAGAAACCAGGATGTTTTAGACGTTTTTGGAATCTATTGAGTTCGGGAAAAAATAATAAACAAACAAATAAATATTTACAAAATGTTTAAAATAATAAAGTTGTGATTCGTTTACATTACATAAACTTAAAATAAAAAAATAAAAAAAATCTTAAATATATAACTTGTGTTTTCATAAATTTCTAGTCTAAAGGAATATTTATTTTACACTATACGTTGTTTTTCGGTTATAAATTTTCAAGAATTTAATTTGATTTAAAAAATTTACACTGTCAGACACAAAATTTTCCTGTAAGAAGGACCCCTGTGAAATAAAGATATACTTTTCACCAAATTACTCCAACCGATTTTTTAATAGGTTCGAACTCTTCTGGATGAATTTAAATACCATCCACTTATTGTTAGTAGATGTTATAGAATTTGTAAAATGTTGACCGAATTTTTTTTTGCCCCAAATCTTTTTTCAACAAAATTTGTTTCTGGCTAATTTTTTTTTGAACAAAAAACTTTTTATTAAATTTGTTTACTTATTTATTTTGAAACCAGAAGATGGCGCTGGGGTAAATTTTTTAAAAACAATTCTCTTCACAAGAAATTTTGTATGTTATGGGCACAACAGTTGGCGCGGGGGTGAAGTTTTGCGAATACCCATATTTACGAACGATTTGGTGACAGAGGGATGTCTCATAACAAAATTTTATTTTATAACCACGCCCACAAAAGTGGCTGGGTCGAAAAAGCATATTCTAGTCCCCTGTGTTTAAGTGCATCACCTTGAAAACCCACTAAATACTAATGGTGTTTCCATTTCTGGCAAAAAATCTGCCTTATTTTTGCATTTTTCCCCAAAAATTATCTTTTTGTGTTCTTTCCAAAAAAAAGTAAAAAAAAAAGTCGAAAGATATCGTGTTTTTTCTAAAAATGTCTGCCCTATAAAATGAAAAAAGTTGCACTTTTTGCCCTGTAAAAAATCACGGGGTTGAAATTGCCTTATATAACAGCTTTTCTGTGTTGTTTTCTCAAAACAGCTGTTAAAAAAAAAACAGTGCAGAATACTGCTGTATGTTGTGTTCTATTCCAGTCAAATAAAATGCAAATTTTTGAAAGTGTAAGTGAGAAACATTTTAAAAATGTATACTCTAAAAAGGCAAAAAATGTGTCCAGAAAATAAAACACCATAAAACATATAAAAATTAAATTTTTCAGAGTTTGGTTCTTAGTTATAGAAATTTTTGCTGGGATATTTTAATTACACTGTGGTACAGTATTTGCCACTAATATATCAAGAGCTTGACCTTGTGTCATCTTGGAAAGTGGTCATATTGGAAATATTGATAATACAGAACCACAAAAAAAGGTTCTGAACCCAAATCTGACATCAAAAAAAAAAATCTATTGTTGGGTTTTACTGTTATTATATAAGGAATGTCCCCAAAGGGGCCATTTCAAATTTTTCTATAAAATTAATAATAAAAAAAAAGTAAAATAAATCTAAATTAAGTCTTTATGTATTTTGACCTCCTAATTTATTCCTAAAAAATTCGCTTTTATATAATGGCAAACAAAAAATTTTAATTTAAGGAGTTTTGTTAAATAAAAGTTTCAGAAATTTAAAAATACACGTTTACAGTAAGTACCCTCCAAATACTATGGTACATTAGAGTGGCATTTTTTCATCAACTTTTGATTTTCCCAAGTGTCCTGGCAAATTTTTATTCTATTATTTTAGGTTAATCAAAATAAATCAACCCGTGGCGCTCTGGGTAATTAAAAAAAAAAAAAATTTAGAACGTAGGAAAAATCCGCCACTTTTTTTGCAAATTTCAAATAGCGATATCTAGAAAACCGTTTTGCCGATTTTAAAAATTCTTTGATATTCGTTTTCAGCGAATCAAAATTAATAAGCATGATGTGTCGCAATAAATACATATTTTTCCAAAACTTTGATCGCCGGGCGCCACGGGTTAATTTAAACCGATGGACCTTAAATTTTTACCAAATAAGTTTTGGGCCTAAGAGAGAAAAAAATTGCCCTGACGTTCAAAATCGGAAGAAACATTTTTTTGCCACACTAAAAAATGTCAGTCTAATGTACATGTTATCACAAAACTACCCAGCAAAAAAAGAGCTTACCATTCACTACAAAATTCACCACAACTTATGAACCTTCTTCAACTGAAACATTGATGAATTTAATATGGGCGTGACACACAAAGTATGTTCTTTTTATCGCCACTTTTCAGTGGCGAAAGATTAACACTTAAGTATAACATATATCATTAGTGCTTTTATCACAACTTCTGAAGTAGTGATCCAGATGTTAATATAACTTGACCTTTTGGAAGCACTTTTTTCATTACTTCTTTAGAAGTACATATTTCTTGGCATTTTGGGTGTGATTATGTCATTTTTATTTGGTGATTAGAACTTCTAAATTAGAAGTTCTTTTGTCACTTATTTTTGTAAGATTGATTGAAAGAGTATTTTTTTGTAATAATTACACTAAAAACACTGTTTGACAGCAAAAACCTTCCAGTGAAATTTCTAACTGGTCTTTATAGATTTTGGTCTCCTGCTTCCAAATCTACCGACCAAATTTTTCTAGCACGTACCGTTTTTGAGATATTCGCTGTTAAAAAGTAAAAAAAGCCCTTCTAGGGGTCCACTGTTACGTATTCTTACGTTGCTTCCACGAAATAGGACTTGATTTCATATAAAATGGACCTCCTGATTCCAAAACTGCAACCCACAATTTCAAGCATGTTCTGTTTTTGAGATATTCGCGTTTGAAAATTTTAGTGTGATTTATAAAGAATATAAGTGCGTAACAGTAGAGTTTGAGTTTTTCAAATGCCAATATTTCAAAAACAGTACGCGATAGAAAAATTTGGATACCAGATTTGGAATAAAGATGTCTTATTTTTACTAAATCGAGTACTATTGTGTTCGAGCAACTTAATAATACGTTGCAGAGGAGACCCAAATATTTCAATATTCAAACGCGAGTATCTTAAAAACCTTACGTGATAGAAAAATTAATTTCATTGATAACACAGGCACACAAAAAAAAAGTGGTCAGACCCAGAGGGTAGACCAAGTTATTTCTAGGTTTTTGGGATCGCTGAATCCGAATATGCCCATAAAAATTAATTTCAATTGCCAGTTTTTCCCCTACCGCCCCCCCCCCCTATAACCCCCCGGAGGATTGACTTTTAATTCTCATACAAACTTAAAATTAATGTGTACTTTTATGTTTTTTTGGCAGCTAAACCCTAAAATGACAACAAAAAAAGTATGTGACCCTTCCCTAAACTCCAAGCAAGCCCTTAAAACCCCCTGAAAAGGGATGAATTTTGAGTGTTCATAAAAACTCAAGATGTATATGGATTTCTATTTTTTTTTGGACCGCTAAAACCGAATATGACTACAAAAAATATATAATACCACTCCCTCACTCCCTAGAATCCATTACTATGCCCTATATTGATTTTTTTTTTTAATTTACCTTCATAATTATTTTAGTCTACATCCTAAGTTTTATTGAAATTTCAAAATTTAATCCCCTATAGAGCGTGATAATGTGTGCTAGGGAGTGAGGGAGAGGTATTATACATTTTTTGAAGTCGTATTTGGTTTTAGTGGCCCAAAAAACGTAGAAATCCAAATGCATCTTGATTTTTTATGAACACTCAAAACTCATCCCCTTTCAGGGGGTTGTAAAGGCATGCTAGGGGTTGATTGAAGGGTCACATAATTTTTCTGTTGTCATTTTAGGGTTTAGCTGCCAATAGAACATAAAAGTGCACATTAATTTTAAGTTTGTATAACCGTTAAAAGTCAATCTTCCGGGGGGTTATAGGAGGCGGTAGGGGAAAAACTGGCAGTTGAAATGATTTTTTATGGCCATATTCGGATTCAGCGACCCCAAAAACCTAGAAATAACTGGGTCTACCTACTGGGTCTGGACATTTTTTTTATTTTGTGTGCCTGTGTAATTAAACGTATATACTTCGAATTAAAAAAGGAGCAATTATAGAGATCACAAAACTATAAAAATTCACGGCGAATTGATTCACAAGTTTGTTTTGACCACAAGACTATACCTCAATTTTCTAAAAAGCTTAAACAATCTTTAAAAATGTGATGCAGCAACATCCGCTTTAGTTCGTAAATGTATTTATTTAATTTACGACTAGAGTTTTTCTTTTCCCGGACTTTTTCATTTCCCTGGAAAGCGGGATTAATTTTTAAATTTCCCGGGATCCCGGGAATTCCCTCAAAAATTAAAAAACCCAATTTTTTTTTAAAAAAATATATAAAAACCTAATGAATGCGATTACACTATTTAGGATGTTTATTAACACCATAAAAATCGTATTTAGTACCTTTAAAAAAAAAGAAGTTTCGAGAAAAAAAGAACAATTTTTGTTACCCTGTCTTTATAAAAAACGGCCCAAATATGTCAAAGTCATTTAAAAGTATTTTTAATGGAATATAGAATTTCAAATCGCTTTATCTGTTGTAATAATAAAAATTCATCATTTATTCTAATTCATTTCAGTTATTTTTACAATTGGTTCTCAGCGATTTACCTCTTAAACACAATGAAACTGATTCAGAGGAATATCTCAATTATGTTTCTGAAACTGAATGTAACTGCTTAAGAGAAATGAAATTATAAGAAAATTTACCCCAAAAAATTATTAAAACAATTAAAAATTCTGGTTTCTAAAAGAAACACCCGTTAATTTCAGAGTCATTCCTTACAGAGATTTTATATCAATTTATCGATTAAAAAAGAATCCTGTCCAGAGACATAAATATTTCTATAGAAATATATAATCATATTGCAAATTTTCATAATGCAGGTCTCAGAAAGAAAATTTGTCAGCTTCTGAAAAATAGTATAAGGTTCTGATAACACAGTGCAACAACCAAAATCGGAATGGAATGAAACTAAAAGCAAATGAAGGCACAACAAAACCTTCGACACTTTTTTTTTGATCAGTGCTAGATTTTTTTTGCACGCATTTAAAGTTGGTGAACTTTTATTATAATTATAATAACAATTGCTTGAAAATTGTATAAGGCGTATGATTAATTTTGAAATTGCCTTTAAATAACAATCATACGCAACGGTAAACAGTGGATTATTTTTAATAATTTAGCTAAGTAGGTAGCGAAATGGTAGCGATTGCAGCGAAATTCATACCGGTTATAGCTAACGTAATTTCGAGCTTAAGTTTAGATTAGACCAGGGACTCCTAATGTAGGACATGTTTAGTCACAAAAGTTTTAAAATCACCAACTTTAAATACCAGAAAAAAATTATCTAGCACTGAACTAAAAATACGTGTTGAGGGTTTTGTTATGTAAAATGTAAACTTTCAATTGCTTTTGGTTTCATCCCATTCCGATTCGGAAAGTTCGATTTTGTATCACTGTGTAATTGTATCCTATCGAAGATTTAGATATTGTAAGACTTTTTCATTTCGTTAGTTTCAGATTTTATGAAATTTTTTAGTTAGAAGGTCTTTCTTGGAATACTTTTTGGGTCCTCCTTGTCCCTGAGTACGTTTTTGTCATCAATTTCAAGAATTTTAATAAATTTTAAAAAACTCACATACAAAATAATCAATAGAAGTCGAAAAACCAACAATTTCATAGAAACTAAAATTCCCGGGAATTCCCGCTCTATTTCCCGGGATTTCGGGATCGAAAATTTACGGGAATTCCCTGGACGGGAATTTATTTACGACCAACTTTTTTTGATATAAGATATGAAATTTTAAAAAATTTATCAATAATAGATTTTCGTCTTTTCGATTTTTTAAGCTCTAAATAAAGAGAAATGAAATACCATTACCAAATTTTGTCACCATTTTTGCAAAACCTAAATCTATTTGAAGCTGGACGTAGAAAAAATTGCATACTTCGTGTATCACCCCCATTCTAAGTGTTTCAGTTGAAAAAGAAGTTCATATGTTGTGGTGATTTGATTCCTAAGAACATATGAAAAAAGTGTAACTTCAAAATTTTTCCCAAAATAAAAATTCTTTAAAATTAATTAAATTCTTATTAAAAAAAATTAAAAACAAAAAAAAAAAAATTAAAATCCTGCCAATGTATTCAATGAAAAATACACAAAAATCTGAAATAAAAACATATTTTTGTAAATATTAATATAATAAGAACTTGTGAAACACATATGAAAAGAAACTTCCATATCACATTTTGTTGTAAAGTATTTATTTATTTGTTAGTTTTAAAAAATTACTAAAAAAAAACATATTTAAATCTATATATAGAAGTATAATTATGAAATTTTGTACAAAAATATTAAAAATATTCAAAAGAACACTAATGATAATGATTTAAGAATACAAAACTTGAAATTTTGTAGACAGTAGCAAAGAAAGAAAAACAAATAAGTATTTAAACATAATTATTCAATACACTTTAAACAAATAGAAAAAGAATAATAATACAAAACAATATTTAAAACAAAGAAATTTTAAAACAACGATGAACAATAAAACAATCAAAAAAATAATAAATGAATTTTGTAAAAAAAAAAAACTTACAAACAATAGAAAGTAAACAACGAAATCTAGTTTTTTGCCATAAAAAAATCGAAAGTTCTTTTATGCAAAAATATAAAAAAAAACTATTAAAACAATAATAAAAAATATTTCCAAACAATAACCCTGCTTCCAATAAAAAAACAATAAATATTATAAATAAATGGTTTCTTTAAACAATTTTTTATTTCTATCTAAAAATTATTATATCATGTAAATTTTTTATAAAAAAAAGATTGCGTTTCTGCAAATTCTTTTGTTTTCTACAGTTTTTTTTTTTTAAGTTTTATGTAATTTGTTAATATCGATATCGTCATCATCATCATTCACATCATCATAAATCTTTTGTTTGTTCTTCGATAGTTTTTATCGACTCTATCAAATAAACTTTCTATACATGAAAGTGAAATTGGTTTTACACGCACAGCTTAAAAATTAATTAAAACAATAGGTGTGTTTTGGTGAATGTTACTTCATTTTAAATTCATTCTTATTTTTGATTTTTAGTTACACAATAAAACTAAATAAATCTGATTATTTTTAGGATTTTATAAATCCCTTTTACACAAAACACACCTATTATATTAATCTATTACATACTTACAATAAGTATCGACCTGTATATAAGTATATGCTCTATTCAGGAGTTCACTTTCACCATTCACCTAATTTTTAAAAATTTGATATCCTTGAGAATTTAAATTTTTTTTTTCTTTTTTAGATCTTTAATTGTAAAAAATTAAAAAAAAAATAAATAAAATTCGAAAGAATATCAAATTTTTAGAAATTATGTGAATGGTAAATAGTACTTCCGATTAGAGCACATTGTCTTTTTAAAAATATTATGCAATTTTCTACCTTTGATTTTTTTGGATATTTTAATACCAGTTCCAGTAATTCTTTCCCGAGAAAATTAAATTGCAAAATTTCAGACTGCCGTTTAAAAATATCTAACTGATACTAATAACAATGCATAAAATTTTACTTTCCTTTCATTTTATCTGTAAAATAAAGTTAATGTTGTATTTTTATGTTTTATATATTTTTTAATCTATAATCCTTATCATTTAAGTATTATATAAATGTAATATATTTTTAAGGATAATCCATTAAATTAAGAATTAAACAAATAAATCAAAAATTCAATCAAATAAAATACATATGTTATATACTGTGATCAATTTTGTTTTATTTTTACATACACAGAAAAAAAAATTGAGTAAATTTGTAATACTATTGAGTAAAAAATTACTCAATTTTGCACCAGTAAACGATTTAATAGTATTGAGTAAATTTTTAATAAAAAAATATTAAATGCTTACTAAAAAATTTTTAATGGATACTATTAAAAATTTAATTAAAAATTTTTCAATTTTTTAAGTAACTTTTTAATTGTGTCAAGTAAAAATTTACTCAAAATTTATCAATTTATTTTTTTAAAAAGTTTAAAAAAGTTTCACATTTTTTTTTCGAAAATAATGTTTTTTCAAACTTTACCAAATATATTTATGTCTTAAAGACATTGGAAAATTTCATAAAGATGATTTCAAACTTTCATAAAAAAAATTATTAAATTTTGTATTAAAATATTTACTCATATTTTTTTTTTAGTTTTTGAGTAAATTTTTAATTGCGTCAATTAAAAAAGTACTCAAATCTTATTTAAAAATTTAAACAAGTGATTACTCAAATTGTTTTTCTCAATATTTTTTTCTGTGTATGAACCTACTTAGATGTTGGTAGTCATTTCAAATATCTGTCTCCAAAACATCATATTTTACTCTTAAGATTGCTTTCATCTGGAGGCTTATCTCTTAAGCCTCGATATCAAAATACATATCGTTTTTTTTTTTTGGAAAAGTTAAAAAAAATTTTTTATAACACCATCCCATAGTCACTTTTTGCATTTCGTTAAAAAAATTGAATGCCATTATGTTGGGTACACATTAGGGTATTCAATTAATCGAGGTTCTGGTTTAATTGGTTAACCGAGCAAATAATTAATCGGGGTTGAAATTTAATCGGTTAATAATCGGTTAATAATCGGTTAACCGAATAATATCAATTTAAATTGAATATAAAACCACGAATTGTATATGGGGCATTCCAAGCCAAATCACTCACTTTTAGACCGACCCCTTTCGACTTATTTTATTTTTGGATATGTTTTAGAAATTATTAAATGCAACTTGGACACCAATTTTCAGCCTTTTATTTCAAGATGGTGTTGAGTAATCAATTTTTCAAAATGGCGATTTTCTCAAAAAAATTCAAAAATTTAAATTTTTAATTAATTTTGACCATTAAAAAATATAGATATTTTAAAAAAAGTTGGACAACGTTTTGTTTGTATTTAAATGTAGTTTTAGAAAAAAAATATGAAAAAATTATTCCAAGTAATTATCACTTATTTTTTGACGTTTAAAAATTAAAATCGACTTTTTGAAAAAGTCCGAAACCTTAGATTTTTTTGTAAAACAAGTAAGAGTGTTAAATTCGGCTGTGCCGAATCTTTTATACCCTCCAACACGTTTAAATTAAAACAAGTAAGAGTGTTAAATTCGGCTGTGCCGAATCTTTTATACCCTCCAACACGTTTAAATTAAAAAAAAATCGCAGGGGCGTATTTTTTTTGGGGGGTGGGTGGCGAAGTTAGTGGGGGACACCTGTACCATCGCTATATATGTTTACAAATTATTTGTTTATGATATTTACGCTTAAATAATAAATTTGTATCGTTATTTTTAATTAATTTCTATTACCACGCCCCAAAAGGGGGCGGCCTGAAAAAAATTGTATTTTCTAACCCCCTTGGACCAAGCGCAGGTCTATGAACATAAAAAGGCTTACAAATGTTACATTTGTTGAGCAAAAAATAAAAAAAAAATCGTAAAAATATCGTATTTTTCAGGGGTCGTTTAGTTCTACAAGGGGGAACTTTTTCACCCTCGTCCAATTTTGCCCATCTTCGAACTTAACATTACCAGTAAAATAAGAGATATTCTGTCCCAATCTCAGGGGTCTAGCTCTTTTGGTTTGGACTGCATCGTTATTTCTACAGACGGACGGACGGACGGACGGACATCGCTAGAATGTCTTAGATTCTATCATGGACCAATATTATATATACTTTGTGGGGTCCCTGACCGGTATTTCGATGTGTTACACACGGAATGACAAAGTGAGTATACCCCCATACTGTGGTTGGAGGGTATAAAAACTATAAAAATTCTACTCTAAATTAAGCAACTTTTAAGGCATAATTCGAGATGTGATCACAATTCTTTCTATTTTTATACCCTCCACTCTAGTGATAGAGGGTATATATAAGTTTGTCATTCCGTTTGTAACACCTCGAAATATTGGTCTAGGACCCCATAAAGTATATATATTCATGATCCTCGATCGATTTTAAGACGATCTAGCGATGTCCGTCCGTCCGTCCGTCCGTCCGTCCGTCTGTCCGTCTGTCTGTCTGTCTGTTGAAAACACGCTAACTTTTGAAAGACTTTACGGAGGCTGCTGAAGTTTGGCATATATGTTGGGCATTTACCTGGTCAGGTTGGTATTGCAATCCAGCGAAATCGGTCCAGTGGTTCAAAAGTTATAAGCAAATGAGTGAATTTCGGCAAGGGTTTTTCTGGAATTTACGAGATAAAACACACGGTAACTTTCGAACGGCAATTCTGAGGATGCTGAAGTATAACGTGTATATTTGCCGTTCCCCTGGTCTGCTTCGATTTAAATTTCAACCAAATCGGTCCAGTGGTTCAAAAGTTATTAGCAAAACCGTAAATTTCAGATTCGCCTCACCTTAAATTCACGTGTTGAAAACCCGTTAACCCATTTTGATCCTCTGTTCGATTTTTCGAACAGTAGAGAAAAAAAAATATTTATGTATGAAAGAGCTGGAATTTCGGGTAAATGTGGTTATGAATGTTAAGTCTCATCTTTCTGGAATTAAAAAAAAATATACCCGCTTGACCACCGCAATTTATATGTCCCTTAATTACAATGCAAATCATCACAGAAATTGTTTCAAGCAAAAACGAAAATTTCGATTTTTGGTTTTTAATTTTTTTGACTAATTTAAAATTTTTCTAGATTAAATTTATTATTAAATTCCAATAATTTGAATTATTTTGAAACTATTTACTTTGAAAATAATCAAATATATTAATAAAATAGCAAATAAATCCAAATATTAAAATTGCATAAAAAGTTGGAATGCATGCTTTTTTGGGAAAACGGCACATTGAAAAATTTTTTTGACGGGATTTTTGAGATCAGCGGGTGCTAATTACCTTAAAAAAGTACCATTTTCCAAAAAAGAAAAATAAAATTGAATCTTGGTCCAAAATGGGTTAAACATGTTTTTAAAAACATTGGTAAGTCACAAAAATATTTTACAACGCACTGTTGTCACTCAAAAATATTTTTACACTAAAAGAAAAAAAAAATACACTCAAAAAATATTTTACACTCAAAAAAATTTTACACTCAAAAAAAAATTTAGTAAATTTTTTTTTTTTTTTTTTCAAAAATTAGTTAAAAAAAAGTTTTTTTACAAAAATAAAATATTTCTAATCAAAAATGTTATTTTTTCACTCTAGAAAATTTACTATAACCCAGCAAAAAAAATTCGAAGTAGTTCAAAACGAAGTAGACTTAAACTACATAAAAAGTAGCATTTAGTGAATATTTTTTGTTGCAAAAAAAGTAGTTTAAAATAACATCCAAATATGTCAATAAGAAGGACTATAATATGGATTCCACTACTTTAGAACACTATAGTCGGAATGAGTTTTTTTTTTAAATATTTTTCTAACGTAATGAAAAGAACATATTTATTTAATAGAGTTTTAGTCTAAACTACAGTTTTATATATAATTGAAAGGCAAAAAGTTAATATTTGATAGGTTACAATTTCAGGAATTAAAACATTTTTTTATTTTTAATTTGTTTAATCTTAAATTTGGTGTAAACTGATTTTGTTTTTTTACCTTTTAACTACAGTATAGGGGGTACACTCACTTTGTCATTCCCCATAAAGAAAATCGTTGTCTAAAATGTGACAAAAAAGTGACAAAGTGACAACACTTTTTTTAAAATCAAGTTATTGATTGTGATGCATTGTCCCCCTATAAAATTATCAAAATGTGATTTGCTAGTTGTGATACAATTCATTAACTGAAACCATTTCCAAAAATTCAGACCTATCCGATGAAAAATGACGAACTTATGAACAAAATTAAAAAAAAATGTTTCACAACGTTTTTCGCTGCTACATTAAAAAAGCAAAATGTGTTGGACTGTTGGTGACGATATATTATATTGATCAGTGATCGATTCTGAGAAGTTCTATGAACATCCCTCCGTCTGTATGTAACACGATGTAGTCCAAAATAAAACAGCTATTCACCTAACGTTTGGTACAAATATTTTTTATAGTCCTAGGTAGGTTAAAATCGGAACGGAGGGGAAAAGTTTCACCTTGGAGAAGCGAACCAACCTCTAAAACGCAATTTTTTAGCGATCATTGTTTTTTTTGTCAAGCGAATGAAACAATTTTATGTCGGATAAAGTATAAAGTCCTGAACTTGGACCAATTTTTTGAGGTACGAACACTTTAATTGATGCGACTGGTCCGCGACCTTACACGATTAATTGCAATTGTTCTACTCATCACAAATCTGGTCTCAAAACTTTTCCATCACATCAAGTTTTTGGGAAAATTGATGTCAAAGTTAAAAAAAATCAACGTTTTGTTAATTTTTGCCAAATCATAGCGGATGAACCCGATATAATAGCGACTTAAAAATAAGTCGAGGTTAAAGCTTAAACATTGCTCTTAAGGATTCTGAACTCTTTTGGTCAGTCGCCTTAACCCCTAGGGCACCAATTATCTCTCAATGATGTCTTGTTCCCAAAAAACGATTTTTGCCGCTACAAATCAAATAAAAAAAAACCTTATTCGAATGGAACGCCACCTTATAGTATAAGGCTTATAAACATGATTACAATTATTCTCCTGGTCAAAAATCCGGTCTCCATACTTTTTAAGGGTAAAGCTCAAACATTGCTCTTAAAGACGTATAACTCAATTCATCAGTCGCTTCAACCTTTGGAGCACCAATCTTTTAATAAAGTGTTTTCTCCCAAAAACTTTTTTTTGATATGACAGCATTGAAATACAATTGGTGCCCAAAAAGTTAGGGCGACTGACCAAATGAGTTCTGCATCTTAAAGAGGAAAGTTTTAGCTTAACCCAAAACGGCGATTTTTTGAACTTTGACCACAATTTTCTCAAAAACCAGATGTGATGGAAAAGTGCGGAGACTGGATTTTTGACCAGCAGAACTAATGTAATCAAGTGTATAAGGTCGCGTCCCAGTCGCATTTTCGATGTTTAGTAATGTTATTAGAACATTGGCATCGTCAGAATCGCTTACTAAATCTACTTCCTAATGAATTCTAAAAATACACTTTTTAAGTAGTGCAAAAATGCTCTTAAATAGTGATCTTAAAGATGTAATTAAACTTTACATACAAAAACTTAAACTATGACAACAGTATGAGTACTACTTTATATGTACTTAAAAAATGTAAAAAAAACTACTTATTTTGAGCGACACCGCCTTGTTAAATTCACTAGAGTTTCAGCAAAGTTAGAACTACTTTAGCAGCAGTTGAACTACTTTTTATTAACATTTTAGTATGTTCTTTTTTTGCTGGGAACTTAAAAAGGGCATTGTGGAGGGTATTCATAGATTCGGCCAAGTCGAATTTAACTTTTTTACTTGTTTTTTTTTAATTTTTAAAATTGCACCTTTTAATTTTTGGCTCTGATTTATTTTATATGGTGCTCAAAAAAAATAAATTGGTAGATATTGACCCTAGCTTACCCTAAGTATATTTATTTGGAGGTAAAAATATGTCTCACAAAAATTTAGGACGATCGGAAATGGGTAAGGCGTTTAGTAAGGCGTTTAGCAATTTTTTTGGTATTTTAAGTTTATTTTGAATTCAAGTGATTACAGAATTATGATGTGGAGTAAAACCCCTTTCAAATAAGGTACTAAAAACTAAAATCGGTTGAAAATCAGCCAAGTTATTATAACTTCCCCAGGCATCTAGCGTGTGTCATACCACTTGATTAAGAAATACGAGTCCCTTTTTTTAAATTTATTGAAATTTTCTGCTGTAATAAATTTTTTTCATTACTAGCTGGCCCGGTCCGCGTTGCTGGCCCAAATATATGATCAGTGTTATATTTCGTCTCGCTTCAAATATATAGCCCTGCAAAAAAGGTAATGAATTTCGTGGCTTAGAAAAAATTGTAGGCCTGGTTTTAAAGACCCGATTAGGCAGATAATCATCTTCAAATTATATTTTAGGAACTAAAAAAAAAATAACCATGTCTTCGACTTTGAGTACTGTATAAATTCGGAACTTATTTCGTATCATTACGAACAACACAAAAATAAATTACGCTCGTTCTTATCGTGAGCTATTGTCTTGAGTTAAAACAAACCTTTATAGTTTTCCCGAATTTTCCATTTTTCCGGGACACTTTTCTCATTTAAATTTCCTTAAATTTAAATTATAATTAACAAAATCGGTCCGGTCATTAGTAGTCGACATATTTAGACAAAGCGGGCGTTAAAATTTGAGTGGTTAGTTTTAAAGTGGTAAAACTCCCAAGGATTTAAAATCATTTGTACCAAGTTTAAGCAGAATCTATTAAGAAATATTTTTTTAATAGATCAAATTAGAGTGAAAATGAATTTTAGATATATCGAAAAAAAGTGGCCGAGGACAATTTTTCATTTCAAACAATTATATGGAACATTAAAAACATTTAAAACAATTAGCCACATCGGTCCAGGCGTTTTCAAGTAATGCAAATTTTAAGGATATTGAAAAATGTAGGCTTTGAAGTGGGGGAGGCCAATAAATATTTCAAAATCCTTACTTGGAATATTATGATCATTAAAGAAAAAAATTATCAAATCAGGCCAGTCTTTCTTTGATGTGGGAGTGGACAATTTATCTTTCCTTAAAAACCTTAGTTGTACTATCACGGAAGTCAACAAATACTACTAATAGACAAATCGTCCCTGCCGTTCTTGTACTTTCGATATATCGAAATAAAAATGGGCGTGAAAAAAATTTATTTCTGTTTTAACCTAAGTTGGGCTATGACGAACATTTAAAAAAAAGGTTAGTCAAATCGATCCAGCCGTTCTCTGATTTCAGATATATCGAAAAAAGGAGGCGTAAAAATTGGCGTGGTTAATTTGTTTTCCGAAAAAACCAAAGAAAAACATTAAAAAAAAATAAGACGCACATTTAAAGAAAAATATTATCCAAATCGGTCAGTTCTCAAGTGATGCGATTACCAACGAACTCCATTTGATTTTTATTTATATTTTATTATTCTATATTTTATTTTTCTATGGAGTAAATTTTATATATGTATATCGAAAAAAAAGGAGTGCGTAAACAATTTTTCTTACCTTAAAAACCTAACTTGAATGTAACCAGCTCGGTCCATCCATTCAAAAGTGGAAATAGAAGTGGAAAATTATTCTTTCCGAAAAACCTTTGCTGGACTATGACGAACATTAAAAACAAAATTAGATAAATTGATCCACCCATTCCATGATATATACCGGAAAAGTGAGCGTAAAAGTAGGCTTGGACAATTTTTCTTTCCTTAAAAATCTTTTACGGACTATAACCAAATCGGTCTAGCCGTCTTAGATCTTTCGATACATAGAAAAAAGTGGGCGTGGGAAATTCTACTACCCATTAAAACCTTAGTGGAATTATGACGAACATTTTCAACAAAAATTAGCTAAAGTGGGAGTGTTCAATTTTTTTTTTCGTAAAAACCAAAGTTGGAATATGATGAAAATGCGTTAAAAAAATGTTGTCAAATCGGTCCAGCCATTCTCAGATTTAAGATAAATTGAAAAAGTGGGCGTAAAAGTGGGCATGGTCGATATTTCTTTCATTAAAAACTTAAATTGGATTATTACGAACATTTAAATAAAAAATTACCCTAATCGGTGCAGCTGTTTCCCGATTTTAGATAAATCAAAAAAAATGGGCGTAAAAGTGGGAGTGGCCAATTTTTCTTCACGTAAAAACCTAAGTTGGACTATGACGAACATTTCAAAAAAAAAATTGTCCAAATCGGTCCAGCCGTTCTCAACTGATGCTGTTACCAACGAACGACAATTGATTTTTATTTATATAGATTTATGTTTCAGTGTAATTTTTTTTTGGTTTTTCCAAATTTTAAAACAAAAAAAAAATTTTTTTTACAATAGAGATTTCAAAAGGGTGTTGAAAATGCATGCATTTTTAGCATTAATTTAAAACATGTTAGCAAAACACAATACGAAAAATACTTGTCATCTAATTACATTTGAACTTGATGAATAAAAAAATGTTATTACAGTAGAAAATTTCAATGAATTTCAAAATTTGGATTGTATTGCTTAATGAAGTGGTCTGCCATACGTAAGATGCCTGGGGAAGTTGTAATAACTTGGCTGATTTTCAACCGATTTTAGTTTCTGGTACCTTATTAGAGAGGCATTTTACTCCGTATTATAATTCTGTAACCACTTGAATTAAAACTTAACTTAAAATACCAAAAAAATTGCGAAAACAGAAAAAAGTTCATATTTTTCCTTGTAATCCGTTTTTTAAATTTCAAGGACCATGCTAAACGCCTTACCCATTTCCGATCGTCCTAAATTTTTTTGAGACATATTTTTACCTCGAAATGAATATATCTAGGGTAAGCTAGGGTCAATATCTACCAATTTATTTTTTTTGGAGCACCATATAAAATAAATCAGAGCCAAAAAATTAAAGGTGCAATTTTAAAAATTAAAAAAAAAAATATAAAGAATTGTGATCACATCTCGAATTATAGCTTAAAAGTTGCGTAATTAAGAGTAGAACTTTTAGACGTTTGTAAAAAAAAATCAAAGGTTTCGGACTTTTTTAAAAAGTCGATTTTAATTTTTAAACGTCAAAAAATAAGTGATAATTACTTGGAATAATTTTTTCATATTTTTTTTCTAAAACTACATTTAAATACAAACAAAACGTTGTCCAACTTTTTTTAAAATATCTATATTTTTTAATGGTCAAAATTAATTAAAAATTTCAATTTTTGAATTTTTTTGAGAAAATCGCCATTTTGAAAAATTGATTACTCAACACCATCTTGAAATAAAAGGCTGAAAATTGGTGTCCAAGTTGCATTTAATAAGTACTAAAACATATCCAAAAATAAAATAAATCGAAAGGGGTCGGGTCTAAAAGTGAGTGATTTGGCTTGGAATGCCCCATATACTTTTAAGAATTTTATTAATAAGAAATCTATATCCGATATGGCGAAGCTTTAAATACCCATTAGCCCAAACAAAGAATTTTTATATGGCACCCTGAAAAATTATCCCAATTGGCCCCAATTCAATGTGAAAAAATGGCAAAAAAAAAAGTAAAGCAATATTTTATAGAAAGAAAAAATTGAGCCAAATTGCTGCCGACTTAAAATGCACCCCTAAAAGAGTTTCAAATTCGGTACTGAAAATATCAACAACAAATTTTTTGGTTTCCAAATTTTTTTTCGGTCGATATCTCCGTAATGAAAAAAGATATATAAAGGATTCCAAAAATATTTTGAAGAAAAATAGAAGTATTTTCAGATGTGCTGAACTATTTACACCGTCCGACTAATATGAAAAAAAGTCGTTAAACACGAACTGGGTAATATACGTCTGAAACTAGAGACTAAATTTAGTAAAACTCCATTTACAGTTTTTCATTTCGTGATCCTGTTTACTATTAAAACGACTTCAAGGTTTTAGACCAGTGATATCCTAGGACAAGTAAAAATATTAAAAAAATATTTTTAAGTTTAATCCTTTAAAACTTTGGGAAACAGGATCACGAAATGAAAAACTGTAAATGCAATTTTAATTCATTTGGTCTCTACTTTCAGAAATATATCATCCGGTTCATGTTTAATATTGGCTGTCGGAAGGTGTAATACATTATAAAATAATTCGCGGTTTTATAGGGTCCCGAACATTGCAAAAATCTGATTTTATGCAGTATTGTCAATCGAAAATCTAAATATCTCACGATTAGATAGATTAGTTCTAAGATCAGATTCGGATTAGGCTCATAAAAAACAATTAGAAAAATAAAAAAATTGGCTAGGGTTACTAAGTTTGTTTTTTTTTTTTTTTACCGAAATATCTTTTTAGGACCTCGATAAAATATTTTCTTGGCGAAGTTTTTACATGTTGCTAAAAGAGAGTTTGATAATTTTTTTTAGACATAAACTTCTTTCAGCAGAACCGTAATATAAATTAAAAATTAAACATCAAAACACAAAATAAAGCGAAAAAAAAATATGTAAAAGTACTAAAAACAGAAATTTCGGTTAATCGGTTAACCGACACAAATTAATCGGTTTATTTGTTATTTGAAAATTGACAGTTTTAAATTATTCGAACAGTTAATCGACCAAAATTAATCGGTTAACCGCTTAACGGTTAATCGATTGAATACCCTAGTACACATGGAAGTAGTTCCTCAATTTTTTTTTAATATTCCGATTACAGCCGCTCAAGCTCAAAAGTCAAAAAAGCTATTTGAAAATATGAACATTGTGAAGTTGAACTTTGGGAATTTAAAGACTTAGGACGTTGAAATATTTTTATTTCATTTTGTGGAATCTAAGATAATACCATAAGCATTGTTTCGACAAAATACCGAAATAATAATATCAGAAAATTTGAAGTTACGAGGCTGTTAAATTTTTTTTTTGTTTTTTTTCATCATATACCTGACTCCGAATGCAGATTGCGAAAACCCGCAAGTGATATGATACCTTTTGCAATATCAGTATAAAGATTGGAATGAAAGCTATCAAAAAAAGTGTTACAATTTTGAACATATTAATAAATGGAGATTTAGCAGCCATTTATGTAGATGCGTATTAATTTTTGATTTTTTTTATATCCTCCAAGCACAATATGGAAGCATACTTACTTTGTATAACGCATAGAAATATAGGTGGACGACCCCTTAAGGGGTGTATATTATTGGTCCATGATCGATTCTAAGAAATTCTAGCGATGTCCTTCCATTTGTCCGTCTGTCTGTGTAAGGCTTGACTGTACTGTATTCAAACCAATACAGCTAGACCCCTGAAGTGTGCCACGAATAAGTCTTATTATCTCACGGTAGGTGTTTTCAAAAATGCGCAAAATCGGCCAAGGGGGGAAAACCTCCAAAAAAATACATTTATTTTTGTTTTTTTAAAGAAACATTTTTATACGAGAAGAACGTCAGAATCCTTTACGTGGACCAAGGAGATAAGGAAAGACTTTTATTAACGGACCGTCTTCCTTTTTAGGGCGTATATATATAAAAGGTTCGTCGCCATATTGATTTTTTAGCAACGGAATTGAATTTAGTGACATTAAAACCGCCTACATACATATTAGATTCGCCGCAATGCATCTGGGAAATGTAAAAGTTTTGTTGTGCCAGAGAGTAAAAAGCTTAAGTTATTTCTTGATGGTACTGAAATTCCCATCACCGACAATATAAAATATCTTGGAATTCATTTTAATAATCTTGTAAAATTTAATCGTCATGCCAGAATCGTTTTAAGTAAGTCATATAAAATATTGGGAGCATTTTCGAAGATTTTATACAATAAAAGTTTGCCAAAGAGTACTAAACTTTTATAGTATAAAACAAGTATACGACCAGTTTTCTTATATGGATTCCCAATATGGTTTAACATTTCCCCAATCATAATAAAAGAAATGGAAATACTGGAACGGAAAATTTTGAGATATTGTATAGGAAAGAACTACGAATCAATCAATAAACGATATTCTAATCAATATATTTATAGTCAAGCAAAAGTAACGCCAATTGGTCTATATGTTTGCGACATTTTAAAAAGGTTTATAGAAAGAATTAGAAATCATGATAATAATTATATTAGAAACATTTTTTTTGAACAAAGAAATTTTAGCTGGACTAATACCAACTACCTATCACCGATTGGGTATATTAATGAAGTACCACCAAATTTCGACTTAAATGTCAATATATGTCCCAGCTTTTATACCAAAAGCACTACTGGTACTCATAGAGGATAATACTATTTTTGTGATATTTTTGTGTTGTTTTTATCTTATTTTATTTAGTTTAAGTTAGAATTAAGTTTATATTAAGAGATTTTCTCTCCAATTATGTGAGTCCCGGGAGCAAGGGCATATTGAACTTTTTTAGAATCCTTTCGATTTATTACATAATTAAAGATAAAGCTTGGTGCTGTTTAAAATTATTGAAAATTAAGATAATACGTTATAGTCTTAAGTTATCTTCTTGTATTATTGTTTCAATTTCTTTTATTGTCAAAAAAAAAAAAGGCTCAATAAATATTAAATAAATAAATAAATAAATAAATAAATAAATAAATAAATAAATAAATAAATAAATTCGCCATTTTTAAATTTAAGTTTTAAGGATACAACTTTCTGGATGGACGTGCGAATTTTATTTTTGTATTTTTAAGGCGGATATGAGACCTTCTAGACACAAATTTTCTTTTTGATCGCACCACTTTTAAAAAATTTCGACGCCATATTGGATCCGCCATTTTGAATTTTGTATTTTTGAGCTCAGTTTTGAAATCGTTGACCCCGAAAACTTTAAGATATTAATTTTTGGCATGCTACGACAAGTGGAAAAACTTTTGGCCGGAAAATACCTTCTGTGTCCCAGTGTGCATCCGACAAATTTAAAATTTTGGCTATACACATGAACCGGGCCAACAAATTCTGAGAGGAGGGCCGAAAATAAAATACCCATGTCTCTCAGTTTTTCAAGATCAATTCGCCTTTTTGCAAAAAATGTAAATATTTTTTTTGCACTTTAGAAAAAACTCACTCTAGCCAGAAAGTGGGTTTAAAAAAAAATTCCCGTGTCTCTCAAGTTTTTTAAATCAATTCGAATTTTTCAGGAAAAATGCAAAACTAAATAAAAATTAAATTGTATTTCGTCAAAGAAGCGTGAAATAAGCAAAACAAATGTTTTAAATATACTTCTGAGAAAAATAGCGTTCATTTATGTCTTTAGTGAAACTTAGGGGCATATCACAGACTCAATACCGATCGAATTTGGAAAAAGTGGTTTGATCGTAAAACACAAAACGAATATTATAATTTTCGGAATGAAATCATTTTCAAAAATCAAAAGTGGAATTGAATTGCATAAAAGTGGTTTTATTTCAAAAAAAAAATATTCGCTTTGCGTTTTACGAGTAAACCAATTTTTCCAAATCCGACCGGAATTGAGTCTGTGACATGCCTCTTAATGACGATTCTTTTCTTGGAATATATTAGCCCTCTATCTCTCATTTTTAGAAATAGTTTTCGTCCTTATTTCAAATACTCTCCTAGAAGACCATTAATTCGTGCGTTTAAAGGGTGATTTTATGCATTTTGCTTAAATTGCACGAACTTTTAAATTGTAACAACCCCTAGTGAAATTTAATGCATAATATTTTTGTTGAACATTTACAGGGTCCTAATAGTTGTGTACACAATCGTCAAAAAGTTACAATTTTTATGAAAAAAATCGCCAAAATGCCCATTTGCAAAAATCGTCAAAATAAAATTACCCATTTTTATACCCTCCACTTATTGTTAGTGATACATAGTAAAAAGTTTTGGGTTATATGTTGTTTTTTTATTTTTAGTACCAAAAGGTACATAAAAATGTATTTATTCGGCCTTTATATATGTATATATATTCGATTAGAGTTTTATTCTAGTTCGAGGCCCAAAAATATTTCTATTTATGATATTGTCATAATAGAGTATTTTTAATTTATTGCTTTAAAAAAGTTACTATCTCATAGTATGTCTGTACTGATCAGTTTCATCCCCACTAAAGGAATCTTCAGCAGACTTTAGAGAATCATCGTTGGTCAATCAAACATCAAACCAGACATAATATTTGATATATTTCCCAAGTTATATGAGAAGTACTATTATGAAGGTCCGAAATCTGTTTTCCAACAAAAATAACTCTTTGAAAGCAAAAATTGTATATATTAAATCACCGTCGGTAACTATTAATATATGTGTTGCTGTTATTTTACAATAACAACAGTGCCTAACCAAACAATAGTGTTGGTAGGATAAGTCGTACTAAACTTTGTGTTAAATGTTGTTTTTTTATTTTTAGTACCAAAAGGTACTTAAAAATGTATTTATTCGGCCTTTATATATGTATATATATTCGATTAGAGTTTTATTCTAGTTCGAGGCCCAAAAATATTTCTATTTATGATATTGTCATAATAGAGTATTTTTAATTTATTGCTTTAAAAAAGTTACTATCTCATAGTTCAGTACAGACATACTATGAGATAGTAACTTTTTTAAAGCAATAAATTAAAAATACTCTATTATGACAATATCATAAATAGAAATATTTTTGGGCCTCGAACTAGAATAAAACTCTAATCGAATATATATACATATATAAAGGCCGAATAAATACATTTTTATGTACCTTTTGGTACTAAAAATAAAAAAACAACATTTAACACAAAGTTTAGTACGACTTATCCTACCAACACTATTGTTTGGTTAGGCACTGTTGTTATTGTAAAATAACAGCAACACATATATTAATAGTTACCGACGGTGATTTAATATATACAATTTTTGCTTTAAAAGAGTTATTTTTGTTGGAAAACAGATTTCGGACCTTCATAATAGTACTTCTCATATAACTTGGGAAATATATCAAATATTATGTCTGGTTTGATGTTTGATTGACCAACGATGATTCTCTAAAGTCTGCTGAAGATTCCTTTAGTGGGGATGAAACTGATCAGTACAGACATACTATGAGATAGTAACTTTTTTAAAGCAATAAATTAAAAATACTCTATTATGACAATATCATAAATAGAAATATTTTTGGGCCTCGTTTTGGGTTATATTTAAAACCTAGCGGAGCACATTTTAAACTACTTTGGAATTAAACTCAAAGTTAAATCCGAAATGGGTTATATGCCAAACCACATAGGGATTAAAAATTTGATTATCTTTATGTCATTTTTTTTTAGTTTTATTTTGATGCCAAAAAATAATTAAATTTCTCTCTTGAAAAACTTATAAAAAATAAACGTCAAACGTCATCAAAAAATTGTATTTCATCAAGTTTAAGATAAACACTTAACAAGGAATTAAAAACAGCTGTCATATTGAGTGAACAAAAAATGCTTATTCATTCAATGAAAGTGAGAAAAGAGGTTAGCAATGTACACAAAAGTAAAATCTTTATATTATAAAAATTTGTGATCCAGAAAGAAGATTTTACTCCGACCGAAATATAAATATCAAGTAAGTATTGACTACAAACGTTTATCAATCATTTTAATTGATTTTTGGTTAACTTTACTTTTAGGCCTGCTGAATCTTGAAGCAGAAGGCAGAGAGATGGAATTTTTAGATCACGACGGTGCCTACCCCCAGGAATAATTTCTTAATATAGAAGCAGTAGCAGTTTATTTTATGCAGAGCTGTGCTGAGTTTGTGTGACAAATTAACAGTCTTCTGGATTTTAACTTTATTCATGTATTTGGTCTATATTTGTATTCAATACACAAAAATATTAAAAACATAACCTTACATTTGTTTTATTTATTTTTGGAGAAATTTAAGTCCTGCCTTGTTCAAATAAACACCTGTTTAGGTGTAAAATTATTTCCATATTTTGGTTTTATTATAACACCCAAAAATGAATTCAAAATCCATTCTCTCACTCTCTTTTTATCTCTTTAAAAGTAAACTTTTTATGGAATAAGTAAATTAAATTATTTTTGGCATTGTTATATATACACACCAGCTAGGAATTAAAATTAACCCAAAACTTTTTACTGTGTAGAGGGTATATAACATTTTTTCATTCCGTTTGTAACTCATCGAAAAATCGCTCTGGGACCCCATAATAATTGATAAGTGACCGATTTTAGGACATTCTAGTGATGTCCGTCCGTCTGTCTGTCTGTCTGTCTGTGGAAATGGTAATCACGGCCAAAATATTACACGGAGATGACTGAAACTTAACATATTTATTGGAAGTTCTCCTGAGCAGTTTAGTAATACCTTTGAGCGATATCGGTTCAGCAGTTCAAAAGTTATGAACGAAAATGTAAGGACACCTCATAAATTTTGGTACATTCAACATAACCTAAAATACAAAATGCTTTAATTCGGCTGCTGGTTGACATATGTGAACATAATTGAACACCGAGTGGTATTTAAACGAGTGCGAACATATTTTTTGAAAAAAAAAGAAAAAAATCACGGATTTTTTTCCGCGGAAATTTTTTTTTATAGTAATTTCCTTTTAAATAAAGTTTTTTGCAATAATCTTTTTGAAATTGGGGAGGGTATCAATACATTAGGCAATGCCGAATTTAACTTTTTTTACTTGTTTTTCATCAAATCTTTTTTTTTATAAAAAAAAAATATATTTTCTTACTTTTTACACCTCTTTTGGTTTGGACTAGACATGGGCATGTGAGTAAATCCATATCAACATAGCAAAACAAAATGAATTTTTGACGTCTATCGACCCAAATTTCATGAAACTCGGTATATATGTTGGGACTTACTCAACTTATACTCAAACAAAATTTAAGACTTTTGACTTCCGTAGTTTTGGAAATATGACGTTTCAAAAGTCAAGAAAATCCTTTAAAAGGTAAATTACAAATATTTATATCTCGAAAACTATTTGAGGTAAATCACTCCCAGATAGCTTTTTTTTAAAGGCAAAATCATCACCTTTAAAATATCATTTTGCAAAAATTTTTATTTTGGGATCTTTTTTGTGTTTCTGCACAATTCGCGATTCGCAAAAACATATCAAAAAAAGCGACATTTTTAAAAATCTGAAAAAAATATATGTTAATGGTATGAGTCTTAGCTACAAGCTCTAAAAATTTCGCGTTGGTGAACGTATTAAGTCCAGAGATATTAATAAAAATGTGTTGACAAGTAGGAATTTTTTTTAAAATCTGATGAATATTTAATTTCTATTTTTGAATATTTTTGCAAATACATAAAATAAATTGGTGAAAAAAGTAAAGTTGATGGCACACGAGTATTACACATGAATATATTGTAACATAACTTTTTATCGATTACACTACTTAACAAAAGTCAAATTTTTTTGCAGAGACTTCTAGAACACATTTTAAAAAGTATTTGGCCTACACGAATCTGTCATCATAAACATTTTATCAAATTGTCTTCTGGATATATTGGCCTATTTTACAGACTAAGCCCTCATACCCAAGAAAGAAACGTAATAATAAATGTTTCACACTGACATACCTCATATTAGGTGTGTTCCAGAACGTTACCGCGGGTGCCCGCGGGTACCCAAACCAGCCCAAAAAGCGTTCCCGTACGCAAAAATTGGGTAAATGAGAGATTTTTTGAGAGAAAAAATTTGTTTCTCATTTTACCGAACTTACCCGTACTATTTTTTCGTGTAAATTGGTAACAATTAGATGTTAAGAAAACAGCTGATTTTTGTTGTAAAAATAAATTAAAAATTTTAATAAAATTAAAAAAGGAAACAAAAGTAATGTTTAATTTTAAACAAAATAATATATTTAGTCATTAAAATCAACTTTTACAATTTGTTTCGCATTGTTGAACGTATTTTTTCTAACTAAATTATATTAGCATTTCAATTTGTTTACATTTTTTAGTTTTTGGGCTAGAAATGTGGTTTTTTGCGTTCCCGTACTTTTGTGAATTTTTGCGGTATGGTGAGAGTTTTTAAGATTTTCTCTCATTTTGCCGAACTTTACCCGGAAAGTTCTGGAACACACCTATTATTTGTTCGTTTAATATTTTTGTATGCTTCAGCTAAATGGGCAAATCACGAGAACGCGATTACATAAAAATGACAAAGGATTCGCGTTTAGTGGATTCACGTTAAAGAGGGCAAACGACTTAAGAAAATGTATTTTAAACAATGAAAATTAAAAAAATAAAAATATTAGGGAAAAAAGTATATGCAAACAATATTTGCAAATTTTGCTCAAAATTTAGATTTTTTTTGCAAATATTTTCGCATAAACTCAATGAATTTTGAAATAATATGCATTTTTAATAATTTTTCTAATATAAAGTCATTCATTATTGGCAGGGACCGCAAAAGAGGTCTTTTCTCGAAAAGGCGATTTGATCAAATTTTTATGATGACAGATTGGTGTTAAAGAGACCAAAATACTTTAGCAAATGTAATCTAAGAGTCTGTGCAAAAAAAATTGATTTTTGTAGAGTAGTGTAAATGATAAATATTCATGTTATATTTTAGCTATGTGTAGTACCCGTATGTACCATTTACTTTACTTTTTTCACCGTTTTATTATGTGTATTTGCAAAAATATTCAAAAAAAAAAATTAATATTCATCAGATTTGATAAAAATTTACTACTTGGCAACACATTTTTATTCATATCTCTGGTCTTAATACGTTCACCAACTTAAAATTTATACAGCTTGTAGCTAAGATAGTAGCCAATAACATATATTTTTTTCAGATTTTTAAAAATGTCGCTTTTTCAGATATGTTTTCGCGAATCGCGAATTTTGCAGAAATAAAAAAAATTCCCAAAATAAAAATTTTTGCAAAATGTTATTTGAAAGGTCATGGTTTTGCCTTTAAAACAAGCTATCAGGGAGTAATATAGATCAAATACTCTTGAAGATATAAATGTTTATATTTCATCCTTTAAAAGATTTTCTTGAATTTTGACACGCCATATTTCTGGAACCACGAAAGTTAAAGGTCTCAAATTTTGTCTGAGTATAATTCTTATAAGTCCCAACATATACACAAAGTTTCATCAAATTCGGTGACATCGAAGGAAATCAGGGGTTCATGTTGAAAAATTTTAACTCATGTGACTCACACAAAAATGCAGCATCACGTAATTTTCCTTTAGAGTGTGAGTCTTACGCCCATTAGCCTGTCCCGATAATGACCTTTTTTTAATTTCGCTTGGTAATAGCAAAAAATGAGCGTATTACAGAGATAATGGAAAAAATAGCCCAAAAAAATTGGAGTCTGTCTTTGCCTCCCTACAACCGGTTGAAGTTCACAATCGTAGTGTATTTTTTAAAAAAAATATATATTTTTTGTTTTGACAAAATTGGCGGAATGTTTAGTACATTAAGGGAAAAATATTTAAAAATTTTTCATGAAATAATTTTGGTCCACCAGAGCAATTTATGAAAAAAAATCCAAGTTTTTGGCAATATTGAACTTTGAATTTTCAGATTGGCGCGGATGTTACTCAATCAAGTTCAAAAGGGTACTTCAAATCGTGCATGATCTTTTAGTACCGTTTTAAGCCAATCTAAAAAAAAGTTGAAAAAACAAATAATTTTTCTTACAAGTTTTTGCAACAAAAATTGAATAAGTGGATTTAATTTCATCATGCAAATATTTTTCCCTTAATGTACTTCACATTCTGCAAACTTTGACACCAATTTAGGCAAAAACAAAAAATATTTTGTTTTGACAAAATACACTACAAACAAAAAAAAACCTTGTCAAATTACTAGAAAGAGTCTCGTAATCCCATTTTACCAATATTTAACAATTTTCCTTGTTTTTTAACAAAAAAATTTCGATCGAAATTTAATTTTTTTTTGTATTTTTACATTTTTTTTTTTGTAATTTTACAAATTTCCAAAGTTTTTTTACAAAAAAAAAATCTAGTAAATGTACGAGATTTCCTTGTAAGTCTTATTGCGCCAAAAAATTTGTAAATTTACAATTTTATTGGTAAAAATCTTGTAATATTGCGAAAAAGCTCGACATTTTTACTATTCTCGTATAATAGGAGGTAGCAAAAAATTTTGTAAAAACACGAAACCTCCTTGTAAGTTTTATCGCGTTAAAAAAATTGTAAATTTACAATTTTATTGGTAAAAAGTTTGTAAAATTACAAAATTTTTGGTAAAATGCTTGTAAAATGACAAGGAATTGTTGTCAAATATAAGGTAGCAAAAAAAAAAGTTACAAACTATTCTTGTCGTTTTACAAGATTTTTTCTTTGAGTGTGCAATTGTTAACTTCAACCGGTAGGGACGCAGACAGTCTCCATTTTGTTTTGAATTATTTTTCCCATTATCAGCTCTGGAAAGAACATCGTTTTTTGCTATTACCTTAAATTTTATTTTTCTGGGCAGGCTAACGCCCATGGTAGTTTGAACTGCATCTTGTGTGTCTTAGAAACCATCATGGATCAATAATATATAATATAACATTTTTTTTTGACAAAAACTTTGCTTTGGCAAGTAACCCAATATTTTCAGCAAAACATCTCCATGCTTTAATGTTTTGGGAAAGAGTACAAAATTCTCAGTTATATTTTCTAGTTCGAGGTCATTTATTTCCCCGTAACGAATTCCATTTTTTTGAGAAAGGTGATTACATAACTAATTTTTATTATTTCTAAAACAATTTTTGTAGAAACTTCACAATTCAGTAAGTTCAAAGAAAATAATTTGTTTTTTTTTTTTCAATTCCCTTTCAAACTGTTAGGATTTATTATATTAAATTAATTTTGGGAGTTATTGATAAACAATTAAATGAGCACGACAGATTTGGGAGTTTTTCATAATGAAATAACTTCCAAATCGAATGCAAATTTTTAGGACATATTTAATTTTGTTTTTTAATAGTTAATTCAGGCGCCAAAATTTGTATCTATTTTTGATTGATTTTACGAAACATTACCCATTAGTGAGGTTAATGGTTCTTTATCGGTATTGGTATCGCACGAATACCGATATTAGTTTTTAATCGGCAGAATAACTATTAACAGGTATTGTCATTGAAAGGTTTTGGTACCCAACCTTGATAATTAAGCGTCATTTGGTTTTACCGCAATACAAATTCATTGAAAACAATTAATGATGTTAAAGAAAACCAATCAGCCCTAGTAAATATATGACATAAAATTTATAAGCCATCAAGTATCATCAATCAAAATATTAATTGACAGAAAGTATGAAAAAATTTACACATTGCCAAAAACAAATGCTCAGAGAATAGTTCTCTATACTTTTAAACGATCTTCTAAATCTTATGATACTTAAGGTGTGTTTAGATCATCCCACCGAGTCTTTGGATTTTAAGAAAGTAAAATATTACCAAAGTCTTAATACTGCCAAAAAATCATAAACAAAATCAAAAGACATTTTTAAAAACAGCTGTTTGTATGCAAATCTAATAACACACAGCCATTTTTTGAAATATTTCATAAAATCAAAAGTCTTATTGGACTGTCAACAAAATCATATTACACACGATTTTTTGACAGGTCTTAATACTCAGTGGTATGATATAAACACAGCTTTAATAGGATGGAACGAATAGAAGAAAAACAAAATTTGCATAAACACGAGTGTCATAAAAAATAAACACAGAGAATAATTAAGAAAATAATTATAGGTTTAAATCAGTGGTCGGCAGAAAGAGGCATATGAAAGTATTAGTGTTTTAATAAAAATATGCATGTGTTGGTGTATTTCTTCAACAAAGCGACATCAACCTGCTTTGAAGAAAGTAAGCTTGCTACTGAATAAAATATTTGTTTTTTTATGCTCTTTGTTGATTGTTTGTTGACATTCGTGTTGTATACATGTGAATAACCGATTGTGTTCGGCTCCAGCGTGCAATGGGTGCCGACCACTGGTTTAAATTGAATAACCTGACATACTAGAATTTCAATAAAGATTTCATAAATTTTAGTAAACATTTTCTAGGGTGTTACGTTGGTTAACCGTTATTCTGCTAATCGATAAATTTTAGTGAAATAACACAGCCCCACAAAAAAAGGTTCTGACCCAGAAACTAGACCTTATGTATTTTGATCTCCTGAGTTCGATTCCGCCATCAAAATTGAATTCTATCGTTGGGTTTTCCCGGAATTTACAAATACAACAGTTTTTGTATAAAACTGAATTGATGCATTTTTGTTCAAATGCATGTAACTTACACAATTTTTGAGGGATTTTATTAAAAAACCTCTTATTTTCTTTGTAATAAATCAGGCTTGAACTTTACGTACAGAAATCAAATTTAAAAAAAAAATATTTATTCAAATTTACTAAGAAATCTGGAAGATTAATTTTTCGGAATTTCCTTGTAAATAACAGGAAACCCCAACGATATAATAAAATTCCTTATAGATTCTTACAAGATAAGTCTTTCAAAATCTGATAAAACTTCCGTAGTAAAAATATCTCACAAGGTAGTTTCAGAAAACTGCAGTTTCGGGTTAAATAATTTGAAAGATGCTAAGATTATAAAAAAAGAATTTGCATTGAAACGACATTCAGAATCAAATAAAATAATTTCTCAGAAAATTGTAATATAATTTTTAACCGCTAAACCGAGTACGTCTAAATAACCCAATTAGAAATGTCGTTAAGACATCTCTAGCACTTCCTAATGACAATGTCAGTGTACCCGCTGACTGAAAAATCTCTGACCATACAAAAAACCTCATGACACCTCCTGACTTTTTCAAGTATTTTGTCAAAATTCCTCGCCGACAAGTAAGCAGGTGGTCAATAGTGCTGACTACATTATGACATGTACGTAGTACGTCTGAGATCGTTAAAAAATTAAAAATTTATTAATCACATCTTTTAATTTACACTACTTACTATTTTTATCTGTCCATTTCTTAAATTTAATTTTTTAAAACTTACAATTTTTATCTGCCTCACTTGGTCCGCGAACTCAGAACCTTCTGTTTACTGGTCTAGCACCTTACCCCTTTTGCCAAACTTTGATAATAAATGTGTTTATTTAAAAACAAATTTAAATCAATTTATTATTTGAATTGTCCTGTTATATAAATTTCATCACCTGAAATGAAAAATGCTACAATATAAATCTTTCTTCCTCAAATATAATTTTTTTTATACCCTCCAACTACAGTATGGGGGTATACTCACTTTGTCATTCCGTGTGTAACGCATCGAAATATCGGTCTGGGACCCCATAAAGTATATATATTATTGATCAGTGATCGATTCTAAGACATTTTAGCGATGTCCGTCCGTCCGTCCGTCTGTCCGTCCGTCCGTCCGTCCGTCTGTAGTTAACACGATGCAGTCCAAAATAAAATAGCTAGACCCTTCAAGTTTGGCACAAATATGTCTTATGTTCCTAGGCAGGTTAAGTTCGGAAATTGGCCAAATCGGACCAGGGGGAAAAAAGTTCCCCCTTGAAGAACTAAACCAACCTCTAAAAAAATACACTTTTTTACATGTTTTTTTTGTATTTTTGTTAATTAAACGAAACATTTGGTATATTTATCGCGATGGGAAGGTGCTCTCAACGTCCCCCACTGACCCTATCAACCCCCCCCCCAAAAAAAAAAGAAACGCCCCTGACAATTTTTTTTTTTTTTTTTTATATTTTGGAGGGTATAATAGATTCGGCACAGCCGAATTTAACACTCTCACTTGTTTTAATATTATTTGGAATTTGGCTTCATCCTATTTAACAAGACTTTGTTAGAGTTATTTAAGCGTATCTTAGTTGTTTTTAATGTTATTTATACAAAACACAAAAAATCATTTACAAAAAAATATTGCAGGAGCCCTTTACATTTAAGCTGACGATATATTCAATTTATTTTGTTTTTGACAAATTTGAAAATATTATGATTTCAAAATATATTTTATTACAAACAATTTTAAGTTGTGGTTTGCCTAGTTGTCTAGCAGGTTCAACAGCTTACGTGTTGTAGATTTTTGGCCTTGGTTCAATCCCCTTTCGCGGATTTTTTTTTTTTATTGTTTTAAGACCAATTCAATTTTATTTTTTTAATTACAAAGAAAATTAAAATAATTTTAAAGGATTAAACAAAATTACATCGATTTTACATGGGAAAAAAATTTTTAGTAATGGGTCGGATTTGCTACATAATTGTCAGCATTAATGACATGATTTTTCTAAATTGATAAGACAACTTATATGACAAGTCAGTACATTTATAGAACTTGGGGAGCTCCGATAAAAATTATGACATGTCATTAAGTTGTCTTTAGTGAAATGTATTCGTTTCCTGACTTCTACCTGATGAATCATTACTGACATTGTCTTAAAGACAAAATTTCTAATTGGGAACGGGTTTCAATCGGTTAAAATGTAACTCTGAAAAATAATTTGCTTTACTGATTAAAATATTAAGCGCGAGATGTTGAGGAAACCTTTCCGTTCTGATAAAAGTTTACGATTTATTACCATTTTGCCTTTAATAGAATTTTCTTATTTTTTTAATTATTTTTTTATATCCAAGCTGACAAAAATGGGTGGGAAAAGAAAAATATTTTGTTTGCCCCCTGGGCATAAGTGCAGGACTTTGAACAACTTCTCACACAAAATGGCTTTTGTCTGTAAAAAAAAATTGTTTCCAAAGGTTGGTTTAGTTCTTAAAAGAAGAAGTATTATTCCATTCTGTGACACCTTTATCTTGTTCGAAAATATATAAAACAAGTGAGAGTATTAAATTCGGCTATGCCGAATCTATGATACCCTCCAACATGTTAAAACATATAAAAAATCCAGGGTCGTTTTTTTTTTTGGGGGGGCTCGGTGGTAAGAGATATTTTCCCCATCGCGATAAATGTTAACTAATTTATTTATTATGCTTTTTGCAATTTAGTAATACCATTTTCTCATTATTTTAATGGTTTTTTTAAATCCACGCCCACAAAAGGGGGCGGATAGAAAAAAACTAAATTTTCCAGCCCCCAGGGTCTAAGTTCAGGAGTTTAAACCCCTTCTGACATAAAAATATTTCATTTGTTTAACAATAATTGCAAAAAAGGATGTAAAAATGGCGTTTTTTAATAGGTTTTTTTAGTTTGTTAAGGGGGAACTTTTTCCCTCCTGGCCCGATTTTGCCCATTTCCGAAATTAACCGGCCTATGAACATTATACATATTCTGACCAATCTTCAGGGGTCTAGCTCTTTTATTTTGGACTGAATCGTGTTTTATACAGACGGACGGACGGACGGACGGACGGACATTCATAAAACGACTTAGAATCGATCATAGATCAATAATATATATAGTTTATGGGGTCCCCGACCGATATTTTTATGCGTTACAAACGGAATGACAAAGTGAGTATACCCCCATACTGTGGTTGGAGGGTATACAAATGTTTTGTTTTACCCTTTTGTAAAATTTTATGTGGTATCGCGAAAAATGACTTTTGTCGAATTTCGTCAATTGCCGGGCAAATTATGGTTCGTTTTGGTCTGAAATTTCTATGTTTAAATGTTTAGCCAAATCGGGCAATTTAAACCCGTGTCGCTTGGCACGGATGGGATATTTCATCTGTTTATCTCAAACTAAATTTGGGTGAAAAGTCTTTTTTGTGTCCAATAGCCCAATTTAACTGAATATGGGGCGAATAACAATAAGTCTATGGGGCCTAAGTCCAAAAATGGTCCAATCACAATTAGATTTGTTCCAAAATTCACGTTTCGCATTCTCACAAAGTTTTAATAAAATATATTTTCATAGCGCAAAACTTTAACCCCCAAAGGCACAGGTTAATTTTGTCCGATTTGGCTAAAAATTTAAACATAGTGTTTTGAGTCAAAGACGAACCATAATTGCCGATCGATCACCGAAATTCGAAAAGTGATTATTCGGGCAACCCTTATCCACATACTGTGGTTAGAGGATATAAAGAAGGAAACAATTAGAAAACAGCAGGAAAATTAAGAAAAAATCTTTAGAATTGTGGGCGTAGTTTTGATACGACACAGTCGTATTTAGCTTTCTTACTTTTTTCAAATGCGAAATTTTTAAAATAAATATATAATTTTCTCATATTTAAAAGTTCAGAGGCTGTATACGTGCATAAATGATAATATTGACGATGATGAAGTATGAAATAGTAATTGATTATCAATACGTATTTTATTATTTATTATAGAAAACCAAATATACAAATGTTTTCGCCTTATGTTTATGCAAATAAACTATTGATTTTTTTCTAAGAAGTTATTTATGACATAAGCCTCAGATTATACAAAAATCTCTTGTTTAAAGCTCTAAACATTCTCCATACCATTCAGAAAAAAAAAAATATAATTATACAGATGATGTTGAGTTACAGACACAGCCTTAAGGGTGAATACATCATGGAAATGATAAAACAAATAAATATTTTATGTATAAATTTTGTTTTTATTAATTAAATAAAAAGTATTTATTTAAAATACAAAACATGTATACGAGAATAACTCATAGAAAAAATATTTATTTTAACAGACATGTGCAAAATTTGATGTAACCAATTTTTTTTTTTTTTTTCATTTTACACACTTCCTAAGTTCAGTATTGAGTTTCTCAATAAGCGATAAATTGGAAAATCACGTTTACGGTTTCACAAAATTTAAGAAAAAATTTTAAGAATGGCGGAATAGATTTCTTTATATCTTAAATGTTTATATATTTAAAAGTTGAATTTTTATTTTTTTTAAACCAAAATAAACTGTCAATAAAATGCATTTACTTTGCGGATATAGGAATGATGAACCACCAACCATTCAGTTAACGAACAACATTCCAAAAAAAGTTTATTCAACCATCATAAAATTGAAAGCTAAAAAAAAAATATAATAGATTTCTATACTTTATCAGACTTTAGCCAGTTGAGTTAACAAATGTACACTAATACACCCATACATATTTACAATAAACATGTTAACACAAATATGCACACTTGGTGTATCCTTCCATGTAGCCAACCCTTCGAACATTGGGCCAATAATCCAAAAAAAATATTTAAATAATCCAAAAAAAATATTTAAATATTTAAAACGAAAAAGTTAATGAAAACACGGCCCCACAAAAATATAAAAAGGTTCTGATCCAGAAACTAGAACCACTTATACCCAGGCAGAAAGTGCCAACCGTTCCAAAGAAAAAGTCTCGGCAAAGCACTTTATTTTTTGTGTAGAAGGTAGTATGAATTCGAAAAAGTGCTTTCCAAGCGCTTTACCAATGGTTTTCTATTTAAATCCGTTCAAAGTATAAATTTTTTTATTAAAATTTATTAATTTTCATAACAATTGGAATATGATATGTCACTTATACACAATGACCTACATATTACAAACTTGACACCTTTTATATAAAAACACCTGTTTCTTTCGTGAGGAAGTGTCTTAAACTCCGGATACATCACCCTTAAACTCCGGATACATACCCGTTTCGGTTCAATACACCACTTTTTTTCGTGACTTTTCCAAATTTTTTCCTAAAAGCATTTTTAATAAATTTTTTATCCCAAAACGCAAAGAAAACTGCAAACAAATTTTTTCCGGGACTTGGAAAATTGTTCAAAGTTTGTTAAAATTTTTTTTATCCTAATAAATGAGTCAATAAATTTGTTATCCTAATTTAATAAATTTCTTTATTCAAATAAACACCAAAAAAAGTTCTGTCTTATGGACTTATGTATACAATTTAGATACGTCCCATTTTTTTGTTCTAAAAGTGCTATAATAGTACCATATTTTTTGCTTTAAAGCGCTTTCAAAGCGCTTTAAAATAGCAACGGCATATCGTTTACCGTGGTTATCATTTTGGACGCTGGGAGAGTACTAAACTGCGATGCGTTCCCAGCACACAAGAGACCATAAAAGGTACTTTGCCAGCGCTCTCCCGTTCGTATTTTTCTGCCTGGGTACTTAAGTGTTTTGACCTCCTGAATTCGAATCTGCCATCAGAATTGAATTCTATCATTTATTAAAAACCCCTTATTTTCTTCGTAATAAATCAGACTTCAACGTTACATACAAAAATAAAATTTAAAAATTTGGTAAAATTTACAAATTATGTTCCCTTTGCGGACACTCCTTGTAAATTACAGGAAAACCCAACGACAAAAGTCAATTCTGACGACGGAATCGAATTCAGAAAGTTAAAATACAAAAAGCTTGTTGGGTCTAGTTTCTGGGTCAGAACCAGGCTCAGATCAACGGGGGGGGGGGGGGGGGGTAGAAAAATTCCCCACCCCAAACCGAGTTCGAAAGAAAAACAAAAGGAAAAAAGAAAAATAAGGAAAGGAAAGAAAAGAAAAGAAGAGAAAAAAAGGTAAGTGAAAAAGAAAAGGAAATAATCTCATAATTTTTTCTATGAAAAATTTTAAAGAATCTTAAAATTTTTCTAAAGGAAAAATGTCTCGGAATGTAAAAATTTTTTTATATATAAAAATTTAAGAATTTTTCTATAGGAAAAATTTGAGCATTTTTTTTAAAAAAAAAAGTGAGAATTGTTTGATAGGAATTTTTATTTTTATACCCTCCACTCTACACTCAAAAAAAAAATATTGTAAAACTAGCAAAAAAAATGGTTAAAATTAGCAAAAAAAAAACTGTAGTTTTGGACGTTGCAAAAATTTTGGTAATATTAGCAAAACCATTTTGCTAATCAAAAAATTAGGAAAAAAAATGGTAAAATTACAAGAATACCATTTTATTTTTGTAAAAATCAACCTTGTAAAATTATCAAAAAATATGGTAAAATTACCAAAAAAAATGGTAAAATTGAAATAGATAAAAAAATTTGTAATTTGGTAAAAAAACTGTTTTATTTAGTAATTTTTTTTCTCTGATTAGTAGTTGATTTAAAATTTGGTGAATATACTAAAAATACTAAAAATGTAGTAATAGCAGCATCAACTATTACTTCAGTTGTTGGATGGTTTCTTCGGCTTGATGGCATTTTCTTTTGCCTTCTTCTCAGCAGCTGAAGTTGCAGTAACTGAACTTCCAACAACATCAAAATCCAAAATGATTTTTTTTTCACTTAAACAAAAATTTAAAGAACAACACTCCACTTTTTATTATTTTTTTGCGTCATTTTTTTTAGCTTAAGTAGAACAAATGAGAATTGCGTAGTAGTCTACACAAGAAATTTCTTACATTTTCACGTAAAATTTGTAAAAAATCAACAATTTTTTTCGAATTTTTAATTTTTTTCACATGTATTTAAAAAAAATACAAAAAAAAAATTTTTGATATTGAAGATTAGATATCTAAGTATGTGTTAAAATTTTAAAAAAAAATATTTTTCAAAATTATCAACTTTTTATTAACAATTTAGGTGGCAAATTTTAAAAAATTTTCATATAAAATTAGCAAAAAATATGGTAAAATTAGCAAAAAATATGGTAAAAAATACTAAAAATTGTGTAGCCTATTTTTGAGCGCACATTCAGTTGATGGATGGCTACTTTGCTATGACGGTATTTATACACAGCCTTTTTTTGCTTGCAATAAAGTCTTGCATTTTTTTTTGTGGGCAAACGGGGGTGAAAAGAAAACGGGGTAGAAAAAATATCATGAATTCTGTTTTCCTTCTTCTATGCTTCTCACCCCCGTTTGCCAGCAAAAAAAAGTTGTAAGACTTTATTGCAATCAAAAAGAGGCTGTGTATAAATACCGTCTATGGTGTTAGCAGCATCATCTTTTGCCTTCTTCTTGGCAGCTGGACTTTTAACAGCAGCAGAATCTGCAATGATTTTTTTTTCACACTAGAACACTTTAAACAATTTTTTTTTCTTAAAACTAAGAAAAAAAAAATAAAAAGTATTACCATTTCTTTAAGGAAAATACTAATATTTTTGCTAAAATTATAGTAAAATAAAAAAAAACTAGCAAGAAAATATAGTAAAAGTACCAAAAAATTGTTGTATTTTACCAATAGTAAAATGCCAAAAAAAACTGTAAAAGTTAAATTTTTACAACATTTTTTGCTAAAGTTTGGTTGAAGTAAATTACAACACCTTTTACTAATATTTTGACTAAGTTATTTTTTTTTTGAGTGTAGTGATAGAGGGTATATATAAGTTTGTCATTCCGTTTGTAACACCTCGAAATATTGGTCTAGGACCCCATCTGTCTGTCCGTACAACCAAAAAAAAAACGTGGGTATTCAAAACTAAAAATTTAACTAAATTTTAGTCCAAAAGGACCTAGTGCAGGAATTGGTAACCAACACTCAAAAAAATAACTTAGTCAAAATATTAGTAAAAGGTGTTGTAATTTACTTCAACCAAACTTTAGCAAAAAAAATTGTAAAAATTTAACTTTTACAGTTTTTTTTGGCAATTTATTATTGGTAAAATACAAAAATTTTGTGGTACTTTTACTATATTTTCTTGCTAGTTTTTTTTTTTTTTATTTTATTATAATTTTAGCAAAAATATTAGCATTTTCCTTAAAGAAATGGTAATACTTTTTATTTTTTTTTTTCTTAGTTTTAAGAAAAAAAAAATTGTTTAAAGTGTTCTAGTGTAAAAAAAACTCATTGCAGATTGATGATGCTGCCCACACCATAGCAAAGTAGCCATCCATCAACTGAATGTGCGCTCAAAAATAGGCTACACAATTTTTAGTATTTTTTACCATATTTTTTGCTAATTTTACCATATTTTTTGCTAATTTTATATGAAAATTTTTTAAAATTTGCCACCTAAATTGTTAATAAAAAGTTGATAATTTTGAAAAATTATTTTTTTAAAATGTTAACACATAGTTAGATATCTAATCTTTAATATCCAAAAGTTTTTTTTTATTTTTTTTTAAATACATGTAAAAAAAATTAAAAATTCGAAAAAAAAATTGTTAATTTTTTACAAATTTTACCTGAAAATGTAAGAAATTTCTTGTGTAGACTACTACGCAATTCTCAATTGTTCTACTTAAGCTAAAAAAATGACGCAAAAAAATAAAAAAAGTGAAGTGTTGTTCTTTAAGTTTTTTGTTTAAAGTGTTTTAATGAAAAGAAAAATCATTTTGGATTTTGATGTTGTTGGAAGTCCAGTTACTGCAACTACAGCTGCTGAGAAGAAGGCAAAAGAAGATGCTGCCACCATCAAGCCAAAGAAACCATCCAACAACTGAAGTAATAGTTGATGCTGCTATTACTACATTTAATGAACGTGGTGCTCAAAAACAGGCAACATTTTTTTTTAGTATATTCACCAAATTTTAAATCAACTACTAATCAGAGAAAAAAAATTACTAAATTAAACAGTTTTTTTTACCAAATTACAAATTTTGTTATCTATTTCAATTTTACCATTTTTTTTTGGTAATTTTACCATATTTTTTGATAATTTTACAAGGTTGATTTTTTACAAAAATAAAATGGTATTCTTGTAATTTTACCATTTTTTTCCTAATTTTTTGATTAGCAAAATGGTTTTGCTAATATTACCAAAATTTTTGCAACGTCCAAAACTACATTTTTTTTGCTAATTTTAACCATTTTTTTTGCTAGTTTTACAATATTTTTTTTTTGAGTGAATACTTACATTTTTTACTAATATTATTCAAAACCAGTAAAAATTACTAATTTTAGTACTTTGAAGATACTAAAATTAGTAACTAATTAGTAGCTTTTGGTACAATATCACTTACTAAACCTTTTACTGTATAATTATTTTGAGTGTAGAAAACACGCTTACTTTTGAAAGACTTTACAGAGGCTACTGAAGTTTGGCATATATGTTGGTCATTTACCTGGTCAGGTTGGAATTGCAATCCAGCCAAATCGGTCCAGTGGTTCAAAAGTTATGAGCAAAAGAGTAAATTTCGGCAAGGGTGTTTCGCGAATTTACGAGATAGAAATCACAATAACTTTCGAAAGACAATAATGAGACTGCTGAAGCTTGGCATGTATCTTTGCCGTTTGGTATTTCAGATTAGTTTCATCTAAAATGCCACGTGTTTTAACAACCCAGGCAGAAACTGCCAACCGTTCCAAAAAAACAGCCTCGGCAAAGCACTTTATTTTTTGTGTAGAAGGTAGTATGAATTCGAAAAAGTGCTTTGCAAGGGCTTTGCCAGTATTTTTCTATTTAAATCCGTTCAAAATATAAATTTTTTATAAAAATTTATTAATTTTCGTAGCAATTGGAATATTTTTTATTTCCCTGCAGGATAAGTGGCCGGTCCTTGATAGTTCTCGTGATGTGTCACTTAGACACAATGACCTACATATTACAAACTTGACACCTTTTATGTAAAAACACCTGTTTCTTTCGTAAGGAAGTGTCTTAAACTCCGGATACATCACATGTGAAATGTCACTGGGCGTATCCCTTTGGAACACACCCGATTCGGTTCAATACACCACTTTTTTTCGGGACTTTTCCAAAAATTTTCCTAAAAGCATTTTTAATAATTTTTTTATTTCAAAACGCAAAGAAAACTGCCAACAAATTTTTTCCGGGACTTAGAAAATATTTCAAAGTTTGTCCAAAATTTTTTTATCCTAATAAATTAGTCAATAAATTTTTTATCCTAATTTAATAAATTCTTTATTCAAATAAACACCAAAAAAGTTGTGTCTTATGGACTTATACAATTTTGATACGTCCCATTTTTTTGTTCTAAAAGTGCTATAATAGTACCATATTTTTTGTTTTTAAAGCGCTTTCAAATCGCTTTAAAATAGCAACGGCATACCGTTTACCGTGGTTATCATTTTGGACGCTGGGGGAGTACTAAACTGTGATGCTTTCCCAGCACACAAGCGACCATAAAAGGTACTTTGCCAGCGCTTTCCCGTTCGTATTTTTCTGCCTGGGAAGTTTTAAACAATGCTTTTCAAACTTGTTTAATTTTAAAGCAATGGTTTTTAAACTTGTTTAGTTTTAAAAGCATTGGTAACTTAAAAATTGTACTCGAAAAAAATTTTACACTAAAAAAAATTGTACACTCAAAAAAAATTTTACACTCAAAAAAAATTTTGTTTTGTTTTTTTTTTTGTTTTTTTTTTGTAAAAAAAAAACAAAACTAAACACGTACATACGTACGTGCATTCACTCAGAAATATTTTTACAGTAAAAAAAACATTACACTCGAAAAAAATTTTACACTCAAAAAAAAATTAGTAATTTTTTTTTTTTTTTTTAAATGACAAAAAAGAGTTTTTTTACTCAAAATACAATATTTCTAATCAAAATTGTTAATTTTTTCACGTTAAAAAATGTACTATCCTTTAAAAAAAATGCATTGTGGAGGGTATTCATAGATTCGGCAAAGTCGAATTTAACTTTTCTACTTGTTTTTTTTTTTAATGCTTTATTATCTTGATTATTGAATCTGCTTGGCCTAACAATAAGTGTATAAATCGTAAAAAACTAACTTAAATACTACGAAAGGAATAATTTGCGAATTTTTCTATAGAAAAATCCCTAAAAGTTCCCTATAGGAAAAATCTGAGAATTTTACTATATCAGAAATTTTTTTATAGAAATTCTTCTTTGACAAATGTCTAAGAATCTTAAAATTTTTCTAAAGGAAATGTGTTTCTGAATGTTAGAATGTTTCTACAGATAAAAGTCTCAAAATAAAAAAAATTTCTTTTAAAAAAATACCAAAATTTTTCTAGACAAAATATTTGAAAATTTTTCTTGACAAAAAATTTTGTAATTTTTCTAAACGAAAAATTTGGAAATTTTTCTAGACGAAAAATTTATGAATTTCTCCATAGAAAAAAGTTGAGAATTTTTAATATGAAAAATCATATAATTTTGACAATTTTGATATGAAAAATCTATTTTTCTGTAGGAAAAATCTGCGAATTTTTATATTAAACATCTGACAATTCTTTTTTTATAGAAAAACTGTAATAGAATCTGAGACTTTTTCTATAGGAAAAATCAGTTACTTTTTTAAAAAATTTAAGAATTTTTTATAAAAAAATATGTAATAGAATCTGAGACTTTTCTATAGGAAAAATGTCTAGGAATTTGAGATTTTTTTATATAATTAAAAATGTTTCAGAACCTAAGTCTTTTTCCTTAGGAAAAATGTCTCAGAATCTAAGATTGTTTCTATTTGAAAAAAGTCTCAGAATTTAAGACGTTTTAAAAGGAAAAGCTAAGAGCTTTTCTATAAAAATAAGGCTTAGAGTCCTAGAAAGAAAATTTCAGAATTTTCGATGGCAAAAATTTCACAGAATTTGTGAGGTTTAACATTAAAAAAATTTTCTAGAATCTTAAACTTTTTCGATAGGAAAAGTAAGTCAGAATCTAAGACTGTTTCCTATAAAAAACATGCCTTAGATTCTGAGAATTTTAGGAAAAATATCCCAGAATCTGAGAAAAGGTATTAGATTCTGAGTTTTTTTTATTTAGAAAATTTCTCAGAATCTGAGACGTTTACTGTAGGAAAAATTTTTGAGACTCAGACCATTAGACTTCCTTTAGAAAAAATGCTTAAGGAGCTTTTAGAAAATGTCTCTAATCTAATTGTAATAACTCTGTTAAATTACAGAAAAACTCTGCTAATTTAACAGAGTACACCATACTTTTCCAGCTAGCAATATTTCTTGGTAATTTTACTATAAAACTCTGTAAAATGATTTTGACAAGAAAAAACTGTTAATTTACAGAGTTTCTAGTAAAATATTGGTCAAATAAAACACCATTTAGCAAAGAAAAACTCTGTAAATTTACATATATTTGTAAAATAAATTTTATGCAACCAAAATTTTACAGAAAAAAACTCTGTAAATTTACAGAGTTTAGTAAAAAATTTTGTAAAATTTTTATAAGATTTTAAAAAAGATTTTTTAGTTACTTTTTTAACATTTTCTCAAAAAAAAAATAAAGATAAAATTTTGGTGTTTTTACAGAAAACTCTGTTTTTAACTATGAAATTAAGTATACATAGAAATAAGTAAAAATACAGATAAAATTTAGTTTTTTGGTTATAAAAAATACAAAGTATTTGCATTAAATCTGTATTTTAGCAGAAAACTCTGTTAATTATCTGTAAAATTAAGATTACAAAGTCAAAAGTAATATTACAGAAGAAACTTTGTTTTTTTGTCACAACAAAATACAAAGTTTTTTCTTTAAATCTGTATTTTGACAGAAAACTCTGTCAAATATCTGTTGAATTGAGATTACAGTCATATTACAGAGTATTTAACAGAGTTATTATTTTGAGTGTAGGAAATTGCCTCAAAAAATGTAAAAAGTATTTAAGTCTTAAATTTTTCTAATCTCAGGTACTCTTTATGGAAGATTTTTTCAAACACTTAAACTTTTTGTGTTCGTTTCACAGGGTGAGCCTCAACGATGATTAGGTTCAACTTTAGTGTCGACGAAAAGTGTAAACGTAGTTCGATTTCTACTTGATTAAATGTCACAAAACTGTTAACAGCAAAATCGTAGCTGTTTTTGTATTTTCTAAAATTTTGACAATAAAGTTTTTTAAATTTCTTCAAAAACTGAGTATGCAGTTTTAATTGTATTTATTAACAGGTCACAAAACAGTTAACATCGAAATCAAATCTTCTCAATTTCGCGAGAAATCGCAATATTAAAAAACAAAAAATTGGAAAAAAATAATTTTTCGCGCAAATTAGCAGTCAAGATATTGATTTACAATTAACAATTTACAATTTAAACTGCATACAATATATTTGTCGTTTCTTGATTTTTTCCCTTTATTTTAGACACCAAAGATAAAATAAATTAATTAATATAAAAGCATGAGCAGTAATTTTGCGATTTCTCGGGAAATTGATCATCTATAATTTGTATGCTTGAAGTTTTGTCACTTTTAATAACCTCAAATTCAAACTGGATACTACGTTTTTGTCGTTAATTAAAGTAAATGTTTTTACAGACCAAAAATAATACAAAGAAATAAATAGTAGTTTAGCAAGTTTTTTAGCGATATCTCGAAGAGTTGAGCAGCTAGATTTTAAATATTAACAGCCTTATGACCTTTGATCAATAGCGAGTCAAACTGCATTTCTTTTATTAATCAAAACAAAAATAAACCCAAAGAGCTGTTTTTCGCTAATTCTCGCGAAGTTGAGCAGCTATATTTTTTTGTGGGCAGTTTTAATTTCTTCCAACATGTTTAAATCAAACTGTATACCACTTTTTTTAATCATTTCTAAAGAACCGGGTTTAAAATATAAATTAAAAAATTCGCGATATTTCGCGAAATTGAACACCAACAATTTCAATGTCAACAGCTGTGTGACTATTGGTCAAGCAGAAGTGAAACTGCATAACATGTTTTTACGAAATTTTAAAGAAACCTATGTAAAGATAAAAAAACAAAAACAGCAAAAAAGTGACTTCGCTATTTCTCGAGAACTAAATAAGATAGGATTTTGATGTTTACTGTTTTGTAACTTTTAAATAAGTACAATTTCAATTTAAATATTTTCAGTTTTTGAAAATATTTAAAAAACTTCAAGCCAAAATTTTAGAAAATACAAAAAACACTAATTTCGCGATATCTCGCGAATGCGAGCAGCTACGATATCGCTTTTGTGACTTTTAATCATGTTAAAATCGAACCTAATCATCGCTGAGGCTCACCGTGTCAACTTTCAAATTTTTTCTTTTCTGTTAATTTTTTTGTTTTTATCCAACTTTTGGAAAACGTTGAAATATTGTTTGTTAGATATGTTGTATTTTGAACAAGTCTGACGTTCATGCAAACGCTTTACCATCAACTAACTAAAACTTTTTTATTTGGTTTCCTACTGTGCGTGCTTGTCCTAGTAGTATTTTTTGTAGATTTCTGTTGTTTCCATTAAATCGAAAAAAAAGGAAAAGAGTCATACTTAACACCCTACTATTAAATCTCGTGTTTTTTTTATATTCTTCCATAACACTCACTCACAATATAAAAGTAAAATTTTATTTTATAGTCTTTTTGGCATGCTTTTATTTATTTCACTTTTTTTGGGTGAATTTTTATGACATTTTAAGTAGTCGTAAAATGGAACACTTGATGAGACATTAATCGACGTTTATTTTATACTCACTTCGTCTACTTACTAGCCATATTAGAAAGTTTAAATGGCCCCTTTTCTTCTTCTTATTTTTCTCATATAAATAAAAAGACATGTGTAAAAGGCTACATATTAGGCATTCCACAACAAATGTCCCGCGACAGAAAAACAGGTGTCCCATGAATTTCTAAATTGGTTATATTGATAGCCCTATATGAAACCAAAATAATTTCGTTTTTGGTTTTTCAATTTTTGAAAGTCTGGGCTTAATAGGTGTTGCTACACTTACAAAAAAAAAAAATTTTGTCAAACTACTAAAAAATTTTTGATTATCCCATTTTACCAATACTTGACAGTTTTCCTCTTTTTTAATAAAAAATTTTCGATTGAAATTTAAATTTTTAAAGTAATTTTACAAAAAAAAAATGTAGTTAAGTCACGAGAATTCCTTGTAAGTATTATCGCATTAAAAAAAGTTGTAAACTTACAATTTTATTGGTAAAAAACCTGTAAAATTAAAAAAAAGTTCGTAAGTTTTACTAAAAATTCTCGTAAAATAGGAAATCACGAGAAGTTCTTGTAATTTTTATCGCGTGAAAAACTGTTGTAAATTTACAACTTTATTTGTAAAAACCTTGTAAATTTATGCATATTTTTTATGGGCTATTGATAATTTTTTAAATTTTTAGAATCCGTTCTGAAATTTTTAATTTTTTTAAAAAGACAATTAATGAAAAATCCGTAAATTTTTTCGAAAAGCGCGTTATTAATTTTTTTTCGAGCAAATCGCATTTGAATATTAAATTAAATAACAATGTCAAAATCATTATACAGAGTTTTTTACCAAAAATTGTTGTTAGCTGGAAAAGAATGGTGTACTCTGTTAAATTAGCAGAGTTTTTCTGTAATTTTACAGAGTTATTATTTTGAGTGTAAGTTTTAGGGCTATTAAAACAGCCTGTCTAGAAATTTAGGGGGCACATGCTTTTCTGTAGCGGGACATTTGGTGGGGAATGCCTGATATACATTATTATTCTTTGCTAAAAATTCTTAAACATATGGCACGAACTTGATTTTCAATCAGTTAAATATTTGGCGAAGTTGTTAGAAAAAAATAGAAAAAAAACATTTGATAAACTTTTGTATACAAAAAATTCTTCTTAAATTTTGTTCAAAGGGATTTATTTAACAAATTTAAAATACGTTGTACACGAGCAGAAAATATTCACTAACTGAATTTTGAAATGGAATTTGTCTAAAGATGCTGACTTTTCTTAAGGACAATCGCTTATGAACTTGGTAGCAACCATATTAAGACCTAGATCTCCCTAAGTTGGGCTTATATCTGTGTTTTGTCTATCAATGATCAGTTTAGCGAAGCAATTTTTTTTTCGATTTCGCTTAGAGTCGGGGTCGGAACAGCTGCCTTATTAAGACAATGCACTCAAAAAAAAAACTGATAAATTTTTACAATATGAAGTAATGTTATATAATTTTGAGCCCAATGTATTATCAATATAATGATGCGTATCATCAATATGACGACAGCTTTTCATTACTTTTGATGACATATTTTCATCAATATGATAAAATATTTCGTCAATATAATGAAATGTTTCGTCATATAATAAAAGAAATATCATAATAACAATAACAACTACATTTATGACACAGGGTCATCATAATGATTTTTTAAACTTTTCTCGGAAAATTTTTATTTTTTTCCTAAATGCATTGTAATTAATTTTTTCAAAACATTTTTTAGTCTGGGACTTTGAAAATTTTCGGAACAAGAAAATTTTGAAAAAAAATTTCGCAACTTGGGAAATTTTTTTACAGTTTTCTATTTTTTTTATTTAAATCATTTTTTTAAAATAAAATACTTTAAACCAAAACTCAAAAAAAAAAAAATGTGTCATGAACTTAGAAAATTATAAAAGAAATGTCGGGAAAATTTGATATGTCCCAGTGTATCCAGTCACGACATTACACTCAAATAAAAAACTTAGTCAAAATATTAGTAAAAGGTGTTGAATTTACGTCAACTAAACTTTGGCAAAAAAAATTGTAAATTTTTTTTTTACAGAACTTTTTGGTAATTTACTATTGGTAAAATAAATTTTTTTTTGGTATTTTTACTATATTTTTTTTTGCTAGTTTTTTTTTATTTTACAGTAATTTTACCAAAAATTTTAGTATTTTCGTTAAAAAAATTTTAAAACTTTTTATTTTTATACCCTCTAACTACAGTATGGGGTATACTCACTTTGTCATTCCGTATGTAATGCATCGAAATATTGGTCTAGGACCCCATAAAGTATCTGGAGCATTCCATGTGAAATCGGACACTTTGAAATTTTTTTTTTTAGATTTTCCCAATTTATTTACAGTTTTAGTACCCTTCGAAAACTCATTCGTGGTAAATTTTCAGATTTTTTTGATGACCCGTTCAAAAGATATCGAATTTTTAAAAATTGGTAGTTTGTTCCTTTACTCAAACTTCTTTTACTCATAACTTCTTCAATAATGGTCCAAATTTCAATTTTTTTTTTTTAAATTTTGTTTTTTTGCGTACTTTAAAAAAAAAAAATCCCAAAAAATTCTTAAAAGCGCTCTAGTATGCGATTTTTAAGTTTTTAAATTTAAATCTCATTTTTGAAAATGTTTGTACTCTTCGATTTTTTTGAAATTTTTTTGAGTAAAACTTCTATCGATTCTACAAATTTGTTGCCCAGGAGGATCGTGAGATAACGATTATTACTATTTTTTAAAAAATTTTTAAAAAAATTTATTGTTATTTTCCAATCTTAAAATCACTTCTACTGCTCTAGTGGTGCGTCATAGAGGGGTCATTTATAAGACCGACCCCCATTAATTTTTACGTCTTAACATTTCTTTGGAACAAACTAATACCCAATCTCCAATTTCTAAGGGGGCTCCCACACAAAACGACATTTTTTATAATTTGCTCCAACCGCTCTAACTGCCCTAATAGTGCCCTTAGAGCAACAAAATGTATGACCGACCTACAATATTTTTTTTGTCCAAACATTTTCTCGGAACACACCTACCCTCTATCTCTAATTGTTAAGGCGGTCCCCATACATTTTTTTTTATTTTTTGTAAATTTGTTTTATTTAATCAGCTTCTACCGGTCCAATGGTGCGTCCGAGAGGGGTCATTATTGAGATCATTATTTTTGTAAAACATACCACAGCCCTATCTCCACTCCCTAAGTAGGCTTCCATACTAAATTACATTTTTATAAAATTTACTCCAACTGTTATTTGTATGGGAGCCTACTTAGGTAGTGGAGATAGGGTGTAAGTTTGTTTTGCAAAAATGTTGGAGGGTAAAAATAAATGGGGGTCGGTCTCACTATTGACCCCTCTTGGACGCACCATTGGACCGGGCAGTTAGAGCGGTTGGAGCAAATTTTAAAAAATGTCGTTTTGTGTGGGAGCCCCCTTAGAAATTGGAGATAGGGTATTAGTTTGTTCCAAAGAAATGTTAATACGTAAAAACTAATGGGGGTCGGTCTTATAAATGACACCTCTATGACGCACCATTGGAGCAGTAAAAATGATTTTAAGATTAAAAAATTACAAAAAATGTTTTCAAAAAATTTTAAAAAATAGTAATAAGCGTTATCCCACTATCCTCCAGGGCAAAAAATTTGTAGAATCGATAGAAGTTTTACACAAAAAAATTTCAAAAAAAATCGAATAGTACAAACATTTTCAAAAATGAGATTTAAATTTAAAAACTTAAAAATCGCAAAAAACAAAAATTTTGAAAAAAAAAAAAAAATTAAATTTGGACCATTATTGAAGAAGTTGTGAGAAAAAGAACTTTGAGTAAAGGAGCAAACTACCAATTTTTAAAATTCAATATCTTTTGAACGGGTCATCAAAAAAATATGAAAATTTACGACGAAGGAGTTTTCGAAGGGTACTAAAAACTGTAAACAAATTGGGAAAATCTAAAATAAAAAAAAATTTAAAGTGTCCGATTTGACATGGAATGCCCCATATATATTATTGATCAGTGATCGATTCTAAGACGATGTCCGTCTGTCCGTGTACGTTAGACCACCCAAATTTGCAAAAGTATTTTTTTGTTAGCTCCACCGGCAGTTTCTGACAGATTGGCCATAAAAAATAATATCTGTGCAAGAACTGGATCTCTCGGTTGCATACAGGCCAGTCGATTTGAACTTTTGACCCTAAAAGTGACCTAAAAGCACTACAAAGCTTTTAAGTGTCATAACTCTTAAAATATGCGTTTTTCTAAAAAATGCTATATAAGTTTTATTTTGCAGAATAAGAAAGGAAACATTTCCTTCATACAAATTTTTAGCCTAAATCTAACACATCGTGGTGTTTTCGGCGGTTAAAGTAAAAATTTATGCAAAGACTTAATTGAAACGACCCTCGTTTAAATTTGGACGGAGACTCAAATAGTTGGTGTCCATTATTTTGTAGAGTAAGACATGTAGTTTTCATAAACCAATTACATTTGGAATTTATATGGGTGATTTCATTACAGAAGAGCCCAAAGCTGACGTTGAAGTTTCGATTTTCCAAGTGTTGTATTCAAATTTGTGAAATTATTTAATTTTAAACGACCCTCGTTAAAATTTTAATGGAGACAATCGGTTTCCACGATTTGAAGAGTTAGATGTGTACTTTTTGGAAAATATTTGGGGAAAATATTCCAGGCCAAATCACTAACTTTTAGACCCGATCCCCTTCGATTATTTTTTTTTGATATGTTTTAGTACGTATTAAATGCAACTTGCACTCAAATTTTCAGCCTTTTATACCAAGTTGGTGTTGAGTAATCAATTTAAATGGCGTTTTTTAAAAAAAAAATTAAAAAAATGCAAATTTTCAATTAATTTTTACTTGTAAAATATATAGATACCTTAAAATAAGTTGGAAAACGTTTTGTTGGTATTTAAACGAAGTTTTAGAAAAAAATATGAAAAAATTATTCGAAGTAATTATCACTTATTTTTTAACGTTTAAAAAGTAAAATTAAAAAGTCCGAAACCTTAAATTTTTTTTTTTAGTCTAAAAATTCTACTATAAATTACACAATTTTGAAGCCATAATTCGAGATGTGAGCACAAATCGTTCTATTTTTATCAAATTTTGAAAATTGCAGTTTTTTTAGACTCTGGTATGCTATATTTTATATGGTGCTCCAAAATAATTAAATTGGTAAATATTGACCCTAACTTCCCCTAGGTACATTCATTTGCGGGTAAAAATATTTGTTTTTTTTTTCTTCTTTATTTAAACAAATTTAGATTAGTTTTGCTTAACATTAACTACAACTAGTCTCATTTAGTGACTAACTAGTAGTTTATTTATAGATATTTATTAGTATTTTATAGGCTCATTGGCTTCGATGTTCAAAATATGTCTCAAAAAAATTTAGGTTGATCGGACAGGGGTAATGCGTGCCCAGGGCCGGATTAGCCATGTCGGGGCCCCTAGGCAATGCATGGCTCGGGGCCCCTTTAGACTATTTGTAATTCCAAAACAAATAAAAAAACACAAATTTCCCAAGCACAATGTAAATTTTTTCTAAATTACGCGGTTTTTATACCCTCCACTCTAGTGATAGAGGGTATATATAAGTTTGTCATTCCGTTTGTAACACATCGAAATATTGGTCTAGGACCCCATAAAGTATATATATTCATGATCCTTGATCGATTTTAAGTCGATCTAGCTATGTCCGTCCGTCCGTCCGTCCGTCCGTCCGTCTGTCTGTCTGTCCGTTGAAAACACGCTAACTTTTGAAAGACTTTATGGAGGCTCCTGAAGTTTGACATATATGTTGGGTATTTACCGGGTCAGGTTGGTATTACAATCCAGCCAAATCGGTCCAGTGGTTCAAAAGTTATGAGCAAAAGAGTAAATTTCGGCAAGGGAATATTGCGAACTTACGAGATTAAAACCACTCTAACTTTCGAAAGACAATTCTGAGGGTGCTGAAACGTGTTATATATCTTTGTCGTTCCCCAAGTCTATTTGGTTTTGAATTTCAGCAAAATCGGTTGAGTGGTTCAAAAGTTACAAGCAAGGCTCTGAATTTCAGATTTTTTTCACCTTAAACTGTTGAAAACTCGTTAAACAAGTTTTAAAAGCATGGTGAAATACCAGTTTTTTGTTTAAACTTGTTGTTGTTTGTTTTCCTGCCGTGGGGTGCAGTTTAGTTGTTAGACAAGTAAATATTTGTTATTGTTTTTGTTTTTGTAACTGTATGTAACGGTGTATAGTAAGTATTTTTGGAAAAAAAATCAAATAATAGTTTGTTTTTGGTTTTTAAAGACGAGGATGGTAAAATAAAAACAGAGAAATATGTGAAATATTTTTTTTTAACATATACGTATAGGTATAAAACAACAAAAATATTTTACAAAGTAATTTTGTTACTCAAACAAATAGTACACTAAAAAAAATATTTACACTCAAAAAAATTTTACACTCAAAAAAAATGTTTTTTTTTAATTTTTAATTTAATTATTTTTTTTTTAATGAAATTCACACTCAAAAAAATGTTGACAGTCAAAAAAAATTTACACTCACAAAAAAATTTGATTGATTAAAAAAAGTTTTACTCAAAATAATATATTTCTAATAAAAATTTGTAATGCAATTTTTTTAGAAAATTACTATCAGATAACATTGTGGAGGGTATTCATAGATTCGACCAAGTCGAATTTAATTTTTCTACTTGTTTGTGAATAGTTTATCCCTTTCTGGAATTCTCTTTTCCTTTTTTGACCTTCTTAGAAGTAATGTTTCATTTCCTGAAAGCCTTTTTTAAGAAAAAGTAGTTTAAATAATTGCTTCTAAGAAGGCCAAAAAAGCATAAGAGAACTCAAAAAAGGAGTAAAATGGAAACAGTGTTCGATTCCCACCAGAAGCCTTGATCTGTTATGCTACCACGACACGATGGTAATTTTTACCACTTTTCGGTTAAACCAATAAAATAAACAAAATATAAAAAATTAAATTAAATTAAAAGCTAGGGACACCTAGCTTTTATTCTTTGAAAATTGTACCAACAAAATACTCATCGCTGTGAAAAGAATAATTGTTAGCATTTCCCTATTTATACTTCCATGTTTACACTGGTATTTTTTACCAAGTAATAATTTTCAGTCAAAGAAATACGTGGGCGCATTTTTTTACCAAGTAATAATTAAAAAAAAGCTAGGGGCCCCTAGCTTTTCTTCTTTGAAAACTGTACCAACAAAAGACTCATCGCTGTGAAAAGAATAATTGTTAGCATTTCCCTATTTATTCTTCCATTTTTACACTGGTATTATTTACCAAGTAATAATTTTCAGTCCAAGAAATACGTGGGCGCATTTTTTACAAAGTAATAATTAAAAAAAAGCTTGGGGCCCCGTGCTTTAAAAAATAAAAAAATAAAAAAACTAGGGGCCCCGTGGGCCCCTAGCTGATGCGGGGCCCCTAGGCAGTTGCCTACTTTGCCTTAATGGTAATCCGGGCCTGTGCGTGCCGCATCGGCCTTGAATTTAAAAAAAAACGGATTAAAAGAAAAAATATGATTTTTTTAAATTTGACAGGTGGTTACAGAATTTTGATTTGGAGTAAAATGCCTCTCTAATAAGGTACTTAAAACTTAAATCGGTTGAAAATCAGCCATGTTATGTAAACTTCCCCAGGCATCTAACGTGTGGCAGACCACTTGAATAAGGAATACAATCCGGTTCATGAAATTCATTGAAATTTTCTACTGTAATAACATTTTGTCATTCTTCAAGTTCAAATGTAATTAGATGACAAGTACTTTTCATATTGTATTTTGCGAACAGGTTTTAAATTAATGCTAAAAATGCCTGTAGTTATCAACACTTGTTTGAAATCTCCAGTTTTAACTCTTCAAAATCATGGAAACCGATTGTATCCATTAAAATTTTAACGAGGGTCGTTTAAAATAAAGTAATTTCACAAATTTGTATACAGCATTTGGAAAATCGAAACTTCAAAGTCAGCTTTGGGCTCTTCTGTAATGAAATCACCCATATAAATTCCAAATGTAATTGGTTTATGAAAACTACATGTCTTACTTTACAAAATAGTGGACACCGACTATTTGAGTCTCCGTCCAAATTTAAACGAGGGTCGTTTTTTTTACTTTAACCGCCAAAAACACCACGATGTGTTAGACTTAGGCTAAATATTTGTATGAAGGAAATGTATCCGTTCTTATTCTGCAAAATAAAACTTATATAGCATTTTTTTGAAAAACGCATATTTTAAGAGTTATGACACTTAAAAGCTTTGCAGTGCTTTTAGGTCACTTTTAGGGTCAAAAGTTCAAATCGACTGGCCTGTATGCAACCGAGAGATCCAGTTCTTGCACAGATATTATTTTTTATGGCCAATCTCTCAGAAACTGCCGGTGGAGCGAACAAAAAATACTTTTGCAAATCCCATACATTTTTTGGGTGGTCTAGTGTACGTTAGACTGGCCATAGCGTTATATAGAAAAATTAAAAAATGTTAAATCCATAAGTGTTCGCACTGAAAAATGTGAGGTTGGGGATAAAAATAATTATGCATATTTAAAAATTTTTTTTTTTTTGTTCCGAGTACCTCCGGGTTGAGCCTAAAGTTTGAAAAACGGATTACAAGGGAAAAATATGACTTTTTTTTCATTTTCTCAATTTTTTTGATATTTTAAGTACAGTTTGAATTCAAATGGTCACTGAATTTTGATTAAGAGTTAATTGTCTATCAAATAAGGTGTTAAAAATTAAAATCGGTTGAAAATTAGCCGAGTTATGACAACTTCCCCCGGCAACTAACGTGTGGCAAACCACCTGATCAAGGAATTCGAGCCCCATTTTTGAAATTTATTGAAATTATCTACTGTAATTAATTTTTTTTATTCCTCAAGTTCCAATGTACTAAGAAGATACATATTTTTCATATTGCGTTTTGCTAACTTGTTTTAAATAAATGCTAAAGTGGTCTGAATTTTTCAACACTATTTTCAAATCTCCAATTTTCCATTTTTATTTTTTTTGTTAAAGAAATTTTAAAAAATCGGCTATTGGAGTTTAGGGATTTGTTAAGCACATATAAAGGAATAAAAACCCCAAAAATTGTAGGGTTTTCTGTTTTCATTTGGCTATTACAGTGATGTAATTTCGGCGGATTTCGGGAAAGTAGTGATTTTTGGCACTTTTTTAGCTTTTATTTATTTTTTTTTGGTTTTTTTTACAAACTTCATATGTTTTGGACCGAATTATATCAACAAGAGATAGAATAATTCAATTCGCAAATTAAGGGCAAAAATGGGAAATTAAAAATTGCCCCAACTAAAGGTCAAAGGTCAAATTTTAGAAGATTTTGAATTTTTAAACATTAACAGATTTTCTGAGTGGAAATATATGAAACTACTTGATGTCATTTTAAAAGGTCTTAATATATGTCTTTTTATTTAAATTCAGAATATTAACCCTTTAGTGATGGTGGGGCCTATTCGACCATTTGAACAAAATACACTTACATTATCTCCATTAAATTAAAAAAATTATAGGCCCCAACAGCACTTAAGGGTTAAATTTTTAAATTTTAATTATTTGCCATATAGTTTAGACCAATTAAGATAACATCGAGTAGATTCAGCAAAATCCGCCCAGCAAATCTGTTAATGTTTAAAAATTAAAAATTTTCTAAAATTTGACCTTTGACCCTTAACAGGGGCAATTTTTTATATGTCAATTTCGCCCTAATTTTGCAAATTGAAGTATTCTATCTCGTGTTGATATAATTCGGTCCAAAACATATCAAGTTTGTAAAAAAAACCAAAAAAAAAATAAATAAAAGCTAAAAAAGGGCCAAAAATCACTACTTTCCCGAAATCCGCCGAAATTACATCACTGTAATAGCCAAATGAAAACAGCAAACCCTACAATTTTTGGGGTTTTTATTCCTTTATATGTGCTTAACAAATCCCTAAACTCCAATAGCCGATTTTTTAAAATTTCTTTAACAAAAAAAATAAAAATGTAAAATTGGAGATTTGAAAATAGTGTTGAAAAATTCAGACCACTTTAGCATTTATTTAAAACAAGTTAGCAAAACGCAATATGAAAAATATGTATCTTCTTAGTACATTGGAACTTGAGGAATAAAAAAAATTAATTACAGTAGATAATTTCAATAAATTTCAAAAATGGGGCTCGAATTCCTTGATCAGGTGGTTTGCCACACGTTAGTTGCCGGGGGAAGTTGTCATATCTCGGCTAATTTTCAACCGATTTTAATTTTTAACACCTTATTTGATAGACAATTAACTCTTAATCAAAATTCAGTGACCATTTGAATTCAAACTGTACTTAAAATATCAAAAAAATTGAGAAAATGAAAAAAAAGTCATATTTTTCCCTTGTAATCCGTTTTTCAAACTTTAGGCTCAACCCGGAGGTACTCGGAACAAAAAAAAAATTTTTTTTAAATATGCATAATTATTTTTATCCCCCACCTCACATTTTTCAGTGCGAAAAATTTAACTTTTCAAAAAAATTTCTACTATGGCCACTCTAGTGTACGTCCGTCCGTCTGTCTGTAGATAACACAATGCAGTCCAAAATAAAACAGCTAGACTCCTGAAGTTTGGCAAAAATGTCTCATGTTCATTAAGGGTGGGATAGTGTTGTGTGAGATTTTAAGCAGCAATATTTGGAAGCGCTAGAACCGCTCATTTTGTGAGGTTGGTAAAAAAGTGTATGACCCAAAAAATGGGGGAGGTCGGATAGGATCTAGGGGTCGCTCATCGGGGTCAAAGTTGGGCGTAGAGGGGAAAAAATCCACAAAAAGCCCCAAAACTCCCCTGGTTTTGCTCCTAGAGGGGTCAAATGTGTGACCGGACCCCATTATTTTTTCCCCCTGAACACTTTTGCCAAACATACCTAAGCCCTATCTCCAATCCCTAAGGGGGTCCCATACAAAGGTTCAATTTTTAAAAAAGCTTCCTTCTACCGCTCTAGCTGTCCTAGAAGTCACCCTAGAGGAATCAAATGTATGACCGACCCCCAATATTTTTTCAACCCCAACATTTTCTTAGAACATACCTACCCCCTATCTTCAATCCTTAGGGTGGTCCCCATACATTTTTTTTTATTTTTTCTCAAATTGTCATATTAAATCAGCTCCTACCGGTCCAATGGTGCCTCCTAGAGGAGTCATTATCAAGACCAACCCCTATTAATTTTTAGCCCCCAACACTTCTTCTGAACATACCAATTCCATATCTCCAATTCCTAAGGGGTCTCCCACACAAAACGACATTTTTGTATATCTTGCTCCCACCGCTCTAACTATCGCAGGGGTGACCCTAGAGAAGTTAAATGTGTGACCGACCCCCAATATTTTTTCAGCCCCAACATTTTTCCCAAACAAACCTACCCTCTATTTTAAAGCCTTAAGGGTGTCCCCACACATTTTTTTTTTTTTTATTTTTTTTTTATAAAATTTGCACCTACCGCTCCCACTGTGCCTTTTAGGGACGGGAAATGCAGACTGACCCCCATTAATTTTTGTCCCCTACATTTTTTCTGAACACACCTACGCCGTATTTCCACTTTGTAGGTGTGCTCCACTGGGGAAAACTAAGTGTTTGAAATCAAATTCGGCAAAACGTCTGGACCAGGAGTGCTAATGTTTGCGCGTTTTAAAGAGCAGTGGGAAAATATAAAAGACTAACCGTACAGTCTTGGCATATAAGATGAGGAAGTGGCAGGCAACATACCAGCTCAAGTCCAAACTGACATCAAGTTGTTTTGTTGGGCTCAAATAAAAGAAAAGCAACCCAGAGACGACTACAAGGAGTTACTTAAAATTGTTTTATTATACCTTGGCGAAAATATTCCTAATAAGCATTTTAGCCCACCAGGACCCATCAGTCATGCTCGATGGATGGCAAAAGGCATATAAGTATTGCCTTAAAAATGTTTTTGTTCCGAAAATATATCGGTTTGGCCAAAAAAGAATTAAATGCACTTCTTGATGTGACCGTTTTCATTATAACAATTTACGTAAAAGCTTGGTTTAGCGCTACCAAAGCAATAGAAGCTCCAAATAATGGTTTGAATTTTTTGAAAGCGATTGCCAATTATGCTTCAATTGATAAGATTCTGTAGCAACGATTGGTCAATAGATTCTGTGGACATCTCTGGTATCTCAGTTTCGAAGCTGTTGCTCTCGCACTATTTGATCCGAATATCTCTTGTGAAATAAAACGAAAAATGTCGAATGCAATTCGTATATTTGAAGAAGAGAAAGAGGAATTGGAGGAAGAGTTATCTGACGATGAGATGGACGAATCGTCTAACGAAGACAGCGAGGATGAAGAAGACGATGATATCGGGGAAGAAGATGCCTCAGAGGATAGCGGCGACAGTGGCAACAAGGATAGTAATCCTCCAGTATATGTTGTTGGATTCGAAGGTGTGAATTAACATGGCATCGAAACAAGTGAATCAAGAACTCATGAAAATTGATTTAAGCCACTACGTCACACCTGAGACTCCGAAATTTTTTGCACGCTTCGGAATAACAACCATTTCATTGCTTCCGATCCAAATACTTGGGAAAATCGTCAGGACTACCAGCGAGCGCTGCAAATAAGTATTACGTAAATTACATGTTGTCAACGACGCTGCCGAAAGAGGCGTAAAATTAATAGAAGACTATAACAACGTGTTGTGCCGTAACGAGGAGGAAAAAATAGTTTTGCTTCAGGTCGTGGCCGAAAATCGGAAACAATATCCATCACACGATAAAAATAAATTAATTTGATTTATAGTTATATTATTTATCATTTTTTATTATTTTCAAGTTAAAAAAAATATTTTTTTACGCTTAACAAAAGTTACTATTAAATTACAAATTAAAGACCTCGGATTTCTCGATAAAATAAATAAAAAAATTGTGGGGTAACACCTTGAAGATAGAGGGTAGGTATGTTTGAAGAAAATGTTTTGGCTAAAAAAATATATGGGCAGGTCATACATTTGACTTCTGTACATACATTACTAATTTAGTTTTCCCCAGTGGAGCACCCCTACAAAGTGGAAATACGGCGTAGGTATGTTCAGAAAAAATGTAGGGGGCAAAAATTAATGGAGCTCAGTCTGCATTTCCCGTCCCTAAAAGGCACAGTGGGAGCGGTAGGCGCAAATTTTATAAAAAAAATTAAAAAAAAAAAAATTGTGTGGGGACACCCTTAAGGCTTAAAAATAGAGGGTAGGTTTGTTTGGGGAAAATGTTGGGGCTGAAAAAATATTGGGGGTCGGTCACACATTTAACTTCTCTAGGGTCACCCCTGCGATAGTTAGAGCATTGGGAGCAAGATTTACAAAAATGTCGTTTTGTGTGGGAGACCCCTTAGGAATTGGAGATATGGAATTGGTATGTTCAGAAGAAGTGTTGGGGGCTATAAATTAATGGGGGTTGGTCTTGATAATGACCCCTCTAGAAGGCACCATTGGACCGGTAGGAGCTGATTTAATATGACAATTTAAGAAAAAATAAAAATAATGTATGGGGACCACCCTAAGGATTGAAGATAAGGGGTAGGTATGTTCTAAGAAAATGTTGGGGTTGAAAAAATATTGGGGGTCGGTCATACATTTGATTCCTCTAGGGTGACTTCTAGGACAGCTAGAGCGCTAGGAGCAAGATTTTTTAAAATTGAACCTTTGTATGGGACCCCCCTTAGGGATTGGAGATAGGGCTTAGGTATGTTTGGCAAAAGTGTTCAGGGGGAAAAAATATTGGGGGCCGGTCTCACATTTGACCCCTCTAGGAGCAAAACTAGGGGAGTTTTGGGGCTTTTTGTGGATTTTTCCCCCTCTACACCCAACTTTGACCCCGATGAGCGACCCCTAGATCCTATCCGATCTGCCCCATTTTTTGGCCCATGCATTTTTTTTACGAACCTCACAAAATAAGCGGTTCTAGCGTGTCGAAATCGAAAACTCGTGCACTATCCCACCCCTAAATGTTCATAGGCAGGTTAAGTTCGTGAATGGTCAAAATCGGGCTAAGGGAAAAAAGTTCCCCCTTGAAGAACTGAACCAACATCTGAAAAAATACACTTTTTTATATATTTTTTTGTATTTTTGTTAAATAAATAAAATATTTGGCATATTTATCGCGATGGGAAAGTGCTCTCAAAGGCCCCACGGATGGGGGTATACTCACTTTGTCATTCCGTGCGTAACGCATCAAAATATCGGTCTAGGACCCCATAAAGTATATGTATTTATGATTAGTTATCGATTCTAAGACATTCTAGCGATGTACGTCCGTCCGTCTGTAGTTAACATGATGCAGTCCAAAATAAAATAGCTAGACTCCCGATATTTGGCACGAATATGCCTTATGTTTCTAGGCAGGTTAAGTTCGTAAATGAGCAAAATGAGACCAGGGGGGAAAAGGTTTCCTCTTCAAAAACTAAACCAACCTCTGAAAAATACGCATTTTTTTGTCCGCCCCCCCTTTTGTGGGCGTGGAGTAAAAAAATTGTTAAAATAATGATATACTTGTATTTCTTAAGTAAAAAAGAAAACGACAATGGATTTTTTTTGCATGTTGGAGGGTAAAAAAGATTCGGCACAGCCGAATTTAACACTCTTACTTGTTTTTAATAATAAAATGTGAAATGTGCAGACCTCTAACCGGTTTACCGATGATCCTCGGTAAACCTGATATAAGTCTGTAATCAATTCTCCGCTATATCGAGTTTTTGTACTTCCTTGAATGTAGAATTTTACAGACCAAAATTTATGTAATATTCAAAGCACCAAAACAAATTTAAATGTTACAATAACAGATCTGCCATTATTTGTTTTCTTTATACATATCATTATAGGACAAGGAAGTTAGCCGCTACAATAAATTGCTTAGCGCTCAATAAGACTGACTTTTAGGGGTTTCCATCGATAAGTTAGACTCTTGACTTAAAAAAAATCCATGAAAACCTGTTTAAAATCTAAATTTTTGACATACTCTTAAATTGGAAATTACTTAAAATTCTAACAAAAACTTTGGTAATTTAGTATAAATTGAAAACATATGTTTTTAAATTGAATCTCAACGAAAAAAAAACCTAAACATACAAGTTATTCTTTTCTGACATTTTGAATGATATCACGTACGTTCAATAAATGTAGGTATCCTTCGAACAAACAGTAATATGTACTCTTATTAGACTGGTTAGTTTTTTTTGTAATTTTGTGTAATTAAATTTTTCGGTCACCATAGTGTAGCAGTGTTTGGAATCACAAAAAAATTTAGAAATCTGAGGACGTTCTTTCCATTAAAAAAAATTAGATTCTAAAACATTTTTTATATAGAAAAGTTTTCAAATGTTTTTCCTGAAAAAAATCTTCTTAGACTCTTACAAGGGAAGTATCTCAAACCTTATGAACCGATTTGCATGAAACTTAATATAGATACACTCTAATCAAAATTTGTTGAAATTTACCCAATTTATAGTAGGAAACTGGACTCCTACTATAAATTGGGTAATTTTACTCTGAATGTGTAAATTGAATAAATTGACCATTAGTGGTTAATTTAAATAAAAAGAGGTGAATAAAATATAACAAAAAAACAAAAAAATAAATAAAACATGCGGCGCCAGCCAGCATCGAACTCGCCACCTTCTGATTTGAAAGTACACTTCTTAACCACTACGCTACGGAAGCTTATACTTTTATCTGGCGTTTTAGTTATTTAACATGTGTGGATGTATGTTGTGTTTGTGTGTAAAATATTTGAATTAACGGATAATATTTTTAATTTGCTGTGTTTAATTGGTTTGAATTTATTATACGCATTTAATGTTTATATTAACACATAATGCGTGCTATTCAACAAAAATTTACCCAATTTATAATAGTAAGTTTACATGGGGTTTTTAGAGTGTATAAAAGAGACAATTCTAAGGTTGTGTGTCTCGATTATCGGCCATATAAGTGTTTAAAAATTTCGTTGTCGCCTTATGAAACAATGTGGACCTTCGGGAAAATTTCAAACTTTTTCAATTTCTATAAATAATTTATATAAAAACTCTTACAAGGGAAGTATCTCAACCCTTATGAACCGATTTGCCCGAAACTTAAAATATATACAAAAGAGACGATTTTAAGGTTGGGGTGTCTCGGCTTATCGGCATATCAGTGTTTAAAAATTTCGTTGTCCCCTTATGAAACAATGTGGACCTTCGGGAAAATTTCGATAACTACTGAACTAACAGGAATATCGTTTAGCGCAAAAATACGTGTCGACTTAAATTTAATAAAGATTATTTCATATGCATTTGGATATCGTGGGTCTATGTCTTCATATAGATACCCCCCAAAATTTACACATTTTCATGAAAAAAATATTTTACAAAGCCGAATTTTTTCAAGGTTATGCTACTGTTAGATAGGCATTAAAAAATCCTTTCTTCTCATATGTAAACATCATATAGTTTCTTAGAAATAAATGGCTGAAAAATCCAAAAAACGATTTTTTCGGAATTTTTTGGCCCATGTTTTGAACCTCTAAATCCCCGATATGGCCGATAAGCCGAGACACCCCAACCTTAGAATTGTCCCTTTTTATATATTTCACGTTTCGTGCAAATCGGTTCATAAGGGTTGAGATACTTCCCTTGTTAGACTCTGAAACATTTTTTCTCAAGATTTTGAGACAGTTTTCCAATAAATTTTTTTTTATGTTATGAACAAGTTTACTTTTGAAAAAAAAACATTATTGTTAGATACCGAGATATTTTTTCTATAGAAAAATTATCAAATACTTCTTCATAATTCTGGTATTTTCTAATTCACTTTAGTTTTGACATTTTTTGGAACTTGATCTTTTTCTCATGTACAATGTACATTACGGTGGCCGGGCAAATTATTGTTCGCTTTATTCTAAAATTCCTAATTTTTTAGCCAAATCGGAAAAATTTAAAAAGTGCCTTTGGGGGGTAAAAGTTTTGCCACAAAAATTTGTTTTCCCTATAAAAACCAAATTTTTTTTCGATTTTTTATTTTTTTTTTCATTATTATTTAACTTGATTAGCTTATTAACGACTAAAAAATTCATTTTGGTGGGATAAGCCTTCCGCTTTAAAATTTACTTCGAAATAGACTTGAAAGAATTTTAGCTGAGATGTTGCTTTTAATGATAGGTACATATTAGGGTGCTTCAAAAAAATTAAGTTGTTAAACATTGACCGTAACTCCCCCTAGAAATATGCATTTGAGTGTAAAAATATGTTTCACAAAATTATAGGGTAATCGGATGTGGGTAAGGCGTGCCCTATCGGCCCTGAGGTTTGAAAATCAGATTACAAGGGAAAAATTAAATTTAATTTTTTTTTGGATATTTTGAGTTAAGTTGAAATTCAAATGATCACTGATTGTAATTTAGAGTTAATTGCCTATCTAATGAGGTATAAAAAATTAAAATCGGTTGAAAATCAGCCGAGTTATTACAACTTCCCTCGGCAAATAACGTGTGGCAGACCACTTGATCAAGGAACTCGAACCCCATTTTTGAAATTTATTGAAATTATCTACTGTAACAACATTTTTTATTCTTCAAGCTCCACTGTACTAAGATGATGGGTATTAATAATATTGTGTTTTGCTAACTTGTTTTAATTTTACACAGAAAAAAATATGGAGGAAAAAAATTTGAGTAATCACTTCTTTAAATTTAAAAACAAAAATTGAGTAATTTTTTAATTGACGCAATTAAAAATTTACTTAAAAATTTTAAAAACAATTTAAGTAAATAATTTTATAAAAATTTAATTTTTTTTTAAACTCTTATAGCTTTTGAATTCTCGTTTATTTTATAGTTTTTTGTGTATGTAAATGAAAGTTTGTAATCGTCTTTATAAAATTTTCCTATGTTTTTGAGACATAAATATGTTGGGTAAAGTTTGAAAAAAACAAGTTTTTTGTTTATTTTTGTAAAAAGATTTAAAACTTTTTTAAACTTAAAAAAAAATATATATAAATTTTGCGTAAATTTTTAATTGTGTCAATTAATAATTTACTAATTTTTTTTTCAAACATTTAATAAATTTTTATTAAAAATTTACTCAATACTATTAAATTGTTTACTGGTGCAAAATTGAGTAATTTTTTACTCAATAGTATTAAAAATTTACTCAAATATTTTTTTTATTTTTTTCTGTGTATGCTAAAAAGTCTGAATTTTTAAGCACGGTTTTCAAATCTACAATTATATTTTTTTTTTTTTTTTTTGTTAAAGAAATTTTAAAAAATCGACTATTGGAGTTTAAGGATTTGTTAAGCACCAAAAATTATGTTTTCATTTGGTTACTACAGTGATGTAATTTCGGCGGATTTCGGGAAAGTAGTGATTTTTGGCACTTTTTTAGCTGTTATTTATTTTTTTTGTTTTTTTTACGAACTTTATATGTTTTGGACCGAATTATATCAACACGAGACAGAATACTTCAATGCGCAAAATTAGGGCGAAATTGAGATATAAAAAATTGCCCCTGTTAAGGGTTAAAGGTAAAATTTTAGAAAATTTTGAATTTTAAACCTTAACAGATTTGCTGGGCGAATTTTGCTGAATCTACTTGATGTTATTTTAATTGGTCTAAACTAAATGGCAAATAATTAAAATTTAGAAATTTAACCCTTAAGTGCTGTTAGGTCTATATTTTTTTTCATTTAATGGAGATAATGTAAGTGTATTTTGTTCATATGGTCGAATAGGCCCCACCAGCACTAAATGATTAATATTCTGAATTTAAATAAAAAGACATATATTAAGACCTTTTAAAATGACATCAAGTAGTTTCATTTATTTCCACTCAGAAAATCTATTAATGTTTAAAAATTCAAAATCTTCTAAAATTTTACCTTTGACCTTTAGTTGGGGCAATTTTTAATTTATCAATTTTGCCCTGAATTTGCGAATTGAAGTATTCTATCTCGTGTTGATATAATTCGGTCCAAAACATATGAAGTTTGTAAAAAAAATTAAAAAAAAAAAAATTTATAAATGCTAAAAAAGTGCCAAAAATCACTACTTTCCCGAAATCCGCCGAAATTACATCACTGTAATAGACAAATGAAAACAGCAAAGCCTACAATTTTGGGGTTTTTATTCCTTTATATGTTTCTTAACAAATCCTTAAACTCCAATAGTAGATTTTTTAAAATTTCTTTAACAAAAAAAATAAAAATTTAAAATTGGAGATTTGAAAATAGTGTTGAAAAATTCAGACCACTTTAGCATTTATTTAAAACAAGTTAGCAAAACGCAATATGAAAAATATTTATCTTCTTAGCACATTGGGACTTCAAGAATACAAAAATGTTGTTACAGTAGATAATTTCAATAAACTTCAAAAATGGGGCTCGAATTCCTTGATTAAGTTGTCTGACACTCGTTAGTTGCCTTGGGAAGTTGTAATAACTTGGCTGATTTTCAATCGATTTTAATTTTTAATACCTTATTAGATAGGCAATTAGCTCTTTATCGCAATTCAGTAATCATTTGAATTCAAACTTAACTCAAAATACAAAAAAATGTAAAATGACAAAAAAGTCATATTTTCCCCATGTAATCCGTTTATCAAACTTCAGGGCCGATGCGGCACGCCTTACATACATCCGATTACCCTATAATTTTGTGAAACATATTTTTACATTCAAATGCATATTTCTAGGGGGAGATACGGTCAATATTTAACAACTTCATTTTTTGGAGCACCCTAGTACATTTCCTCACAAAAAAATATTATTACTATCTGCGAAATCTTTATCGTGCTCTAAAATGTATAAAAAAAACAGCAAAAAAAGCGTTTTTTACCCTTTTTTGAAATTTTATGCACACAAAAAAAAAACACTAGCAAAAGTCTCGTAATCCCATTTTACCACAGTTTTCCTTGTTTTTTAACAAAGAAATTTCGATCGAAATTTACATTTTTTTTTTTTATTTTACAAATTTTTTGTAATTTTACAAATTTCTAATACACTCAAAAAAATACGTTAGTAGATTTACTAATTTTTTTTTTTGCTAATGCTAGTTAGCTAACTTTTAGCAAATTTTTAGTTGAGATTAGCATGTTAGCAAAAAATTCTTGTAAACTTCATTTAGCACATTAGCAATTTTAAACAAACTGTGAATTAATTTCTTTTGCTAAATTTGAAATTGAGTTGACAACATTTTTACAAGATTTTTTGCTAACATTAGCAAAAATAAATGGTAAATTTTTTTTTATTTTCAGAAAACTTAAAATGTCGCTATCTCGGAAACTAAGCCAGATAGAGCAAAATGGAGGCCATTTTTGGTTCTTAGAATCTCCATAGTATCGTCGGTCCTCTTCACATGTGTGGACCCTAATGGAACCTAACTTTGGATCCAAAAAAGTTAGCATTCCCGAAAATTTTAAAATGCTCATATCTCGGTAAATATTGCCGACACAACAAAAAGTCCAAAAGAATTTTTGTAGCTCTCAACACGTAGAACAAGACCGCAAAATATCCAAAAGCTCTCCGAGCAATATTTTTGAAGTTATCGAGTTTTTTAATTCTCAAGACCCCAGTGATCCCCTAAAATCACGTATCTCAAAAACTAAGCAAGGTAGAGCGAAACGGACACAAATTTTGGATCAAAAACTATGACGATTTTTAAGGAACCCAAGTAGGTCTAGGCCTATCGGGGTCTGGACCTATTGGGTCCGAACCCAATGGGGTCCTCAAATGGGTATGAACTAAGTTAAAAAAAAAAAAAAAAATCAGTTAACTAATTATTGGCAAAACATTTTTGCTAACTTTAGCAAAAAAATTGTGGGTTCAAAATCAGCAAATTTTCTTGTAGGTTTACAAGCTTTTTTTGCTAACATTACAGTTTTTTTTTTTTTTTTTTTTTGAGTGTATAATTTTACAAAATTAATATAATTTTACAAAAAATTTCAAATTCAGACGATTTCCTTGTTTTATTGCTCCGAAAAATTTGTAAATTTAAAATTTTATTGGTAAAAGCTTGTAAAATTACAAAAAAGCTCGTAATTTTTCCTAGTAATTAAACGGTATTTTTCATGCAAAAAATTGTCAGATTGCTTTAAAAAATTTCACGTTTTCAGACATTTTTTATAGAAAAATTCTCAGATTTTGAAATATTTAAAAAAAAAATGGTAAAAATTTGTCATGTAGAAATTTTATCAGATTTTAAAAAAGCTATCTTACAGAAAAATTCTCAGTTTCTTTTAAATTGTCCTTTAGAAAAATTCTTGAATTCTAAAAATTTCTTATTAAAGAAATCACAGAAGGGCACATGGACGGATGTGTGAGACTACATGACATTTTTGGATTTCACTTATTCAGAAGCTCACAAATGAGCTGCTGTCGCATCCAAGAAGAGAGATTTTGGCGGAGGTTGGTTTAATGTCCGGAAACTGCCACATAAGAAAGAATTTTAAATGTGCTGCAAATGACTTTTGCCAGAGTTTCATTGACGAGGAAGAGTTGGAAACTATCAATGACCTTATGTGACATTGTCGGGCACTTGCTGATCAGAAATTTGCTTCACTGTGATCAAGGAAGCGGCACGACATATGTGATTTGTTGGATATCAAAATTCTGTGGGCTAGTTGGGAAGCCCCATTACCGTTCCGTGGTACCAAAATGGTCCTTTTAGTGTATGTGTGCTGACGTAAAGCATCAGCAGCCACTTAAAACTTAACCTAATTTCAGCCCTATTAAAATGGGCTCCTCCTTGTGGAGTTAAATTCTTTTCAATTTTAGACCAGTCTAAAGTACAAACATTTATAAATAGTTTACTTTACAAAGTACACGGAAGTATTTCATAGCCCACATTTTATCCTCTTTACCAAAAGGAAAGTCCCTAGAGATAGCTCATCATTCTTATTGTTATGGACCATCATCATCATCATCGTCAACACAATCATTCTCTTGAATGGCTACATGGTAAATACAATTTCCTCGTGTTTTCCACCTTTTTTATAAAGTACATGTTTATTTTTATTTTTGTTTTTCTTCCTTAAGGATTCATTTTTTTTATTCCATAGAATCACAACCACAAACATTTCCTTTATTTTACTGCATTCTGCCTAATGAAATATTTAGTTGGTCCTCATTGACATGTTTTCTGTGTTGATGCTGCTGCTGCTACTTCTGCTCTTGTGGTCTTTAGTCAGAGTTGATTGTCTTTTACAATGTATCATTTCAAACATTAACGTGTAGTGAATTTATCATGAAATAGAAATATTTTACAAGTTCTTGTACTTTTTTTCTTCCTGGTTAATATTTCAATGTTTGTCCCACAAACATTGTGTGTTGAATGATGTTTGGTTTCGGTGCTTTTCTAATGGAAAGCTATAAAACATGTCAATATATACCACTTTTTGTCAGCATCATGTCCGTATATGCCACATCAACACTTTATCCTTTTTGTGGCGGTGTTGATATTAATAATTTAAAGTGTTGCTGGTTAAGTTTTACATTTGTTGTACGGCATTAAGTAAAGAAAGATGATTTACAAATTTTCGAGACATGGTAACGTATGATTAATAATGTAAACAATGTACATACGCACATATTTCTAAGATTTTTTTTTTTTTAAGAAATACCTAAGAATGAAGAGTTTGAAAAGGTTAAACAAACAAAAAATATAGTAGTATAATTTTTAAGGCAAAATTTTAAATAACAAAAACTAATTTTATCAGCATTTTATATATTTTCCCATGATCCTGAAATATGGCACTGGAAAATGTAGGGGAAAAGGTGCAAACTTGATCCCCAAAAATTCAAGGTGCTTAAATTTAAATTTCTAAAATTTCTGAGGTTTTTTGCATGGTATAAAATTTTGAATAACTATTAGAGATTACAAAACTTAACTGTGGGTCTTTTAGTTCATTCTTTTATATATTTTTGAATTTTTAGCTTACCCACACTCAAAAGAAAAACTCTGTCAAAAAATCTGTAAAACGACTTTCAATTTGAATTAGCAATCTTTTAGCAGATTGTTCTGCTGAGAAGGATATTTTTACTAAAATCTCTGTCATAATATAACAGACATTTTACTATGTTTATACTGATTTTGTTTGCTGAATTTCATTATTTTTTCAAGAAATTTTTTTATATAAAAAAAAAGCAGAACAGATTGTCAGCAGATTGCTCTGCTGAAATTAGCAGATTGTTCTGCTGAAATCAGCAGATTGTTCTGCTAAAATCAGCAGATTATTCTGCTGAAATCAGCAGATTGTTCTGCTAAAATCAGCAGATATTTCTGCTAAAATCAGATTTCTCTGCTGTCGAACAACACACATGTTTAATAACTAAAACGCCAGATAAAAGTATAAGCTTCCGTAGCGTAGTGGTTAAGAAGTGCACTTTCAAATCGGAAGGTGGCGAGTTCGATGCTTGCTGGCGCCGTATGTTTATTTTTTTTTCTTGTTATATTTATTCACCTCTTTTGACAGATATTTAGCAAACCTTGTCTGCTAAAATCAGCAGATTTCTCATATGGCTCAAAATGGGTGTATTTTCAGCAGATTTTTCTGCTGATTGGACAGAGAATTTATTTTGAGTGCAGTAGAGTTTAAAACTGCAATACAAAATTTTGGTAAAAGTAAACACATACCTTAGAACCCCTTTACATGTGAAATAAAAATAAAAAAAACAAGTAAGAAAGCTATATTCGGCTGTGCCGAATCTTTAAATACCCTCCGCAATGTTAACCAATGCACTATGGCAATGGTTCTCAAACGGTGGGTCGCGAACCCCTAGGGGGTCGCGGAATAGTTTCAGGGGGGTCGCGAACAAATTTGTTAAATTTTTAAATTTTGGTAAATTTTAAACACATTTTTTTTATTGTTGTGTTTTAAAAATTCTATATTAATTCTATATTGTTGTGTTTTAAAAATTATATTAAGGATATAATAATATTGTGTTTTAAAAATATACAAATACTTTTATTAAAGAAAAAATTTGTTCATAACTTAAGGTCCCTCCGTAATCACTGTGCAGTTGTTAATTTCTCGGGATGCCCAACACTTATTTGTGAAGTGTTTTGGCTGTCTGGGATCTGAATTTAAAAAAAAATTGTTTTTTATTAACTTTTCGATGCTGATTCCGAATCTGGGTTCCAAATTTTTCTAGTACGTTAGTTTTTTGGGAAAATTAAAGGCAAAGTTCACAAAAACGTATTCTTGTGCATTTTAAAGAGCTTTCTTTGTGAAATTTTCGGATTTTTTCGATTTACTTTTTAATGCTGATTCCAAATCTGGATCCGAATAACGGGTCTAGATTAGTGATCGAATAAAATTTCAATCAATACCAAACATTGGTACATAATTTTGAAAAGAGAATAATCATTACTCCAAATTGGACTTTAAATGCTTTCTTGGTAAAGATTTCTTCATTTCTGATCAGGTTTAACTATTGTTTTTCTTTTATTTTCGGAAATCAAAATTCGATGAAGATAGTAAGTTTCTGTATAAAATGCCGTAGTTCGGCACCTGGTTTCCAAATTTTTGAGAAAATTGTGGTCAAAGTTCACAAAAATCGTGTTTTTTTTATTTTTTAAAAGTTTTTTACTTGAAATTTTTGGTATGCGTCTGGATCTGACCACAAGGTTTCGAGTAGGGTTTGCAATGCGGTTTTAATCGTAACCGTAACCGCGGTTAACCGCACTATTTAACCTTAACCGTAACCGCATAAAAATCCTGCGGTTACGGTTAATTTAATTAACATCAGATTTGTATGATAAATTAGGGGTTTTTTAGAAAAAACAATGAAAAACGGAACAACGAATAATAAAAAAATTATATATATGAGGAGTTCCGGCTAAGACTTAAATTTTGAGGTAAAAACGATGTGATTTTTGTTTTGATGGCACATCGATGAAAGTTGGCATAAATATTAGAAGCTATTTAAGAATAAGAAATTCGTTCGCGTCAATTAAATCGCGCAAGGGCGTCAAAAGTTATGGCGGTTTTAAGATTTAGCGGTTTTAAAAAATCTTAAAAATATTTTAAATATTTTTTTCTACACATTTGTTGCATGCGTTATTAAAACATGCCAGGATATATCATTTCTTCTAAAATATATGATATAAATTTAACCCTTTAATGACCAAACGATTTAAAAAAAAAATATCTAAGTACCTAAAATCGCAATTAATTCGCGGTAAAAGAAAATTTTCACAGTTTTTTATAACATATTTAGGCAATGCGCGTTGGTATTACTGAAAAAAAAATCACGGAAAATCGTATCATTGCACCAGTGTTTAAAAAAATCGGTGATGCTTTTTTATAACAAGAAAATTTAATATGGTCCAAAAAATCTATAATCATCAAAATTTTTTAACCCGCCTCTGATTTTATGATGACACATCAAGTGGGCTTTCATTTAAAAAAAAATTCATCCGATTTCGTGTAAAGCCTTGGATGTGCCAGATCAAAACAGGTTTAGATAAAATCATCGCGCTTTCCGCTCAGAATGGCTTAAAGTAAAAAGTCAAAAAGCTAATAAGTTCTACTCGTTAAGGCAAGTCTTTTGGTGTATTAAAATGAACATGATGCATTAATTGCTACTAAAAAAAAATTGGAAACAGATTTGCAAATTTCGCTCAATTTTCAAAAATGCCATAAAATTATTAATTGTGTTTATATATTGTTGGACTGTATATTCTATAACTGAATTTTTATTTAGTTCGGTTTAAGTCCATATTAATTATTTCTGAGAAATAATAATTGTTGTACAATGAGAAAATCTGAAAAAAATTAAGTGACAACACAGGCTAAGTGGAGATGTCGACAGCTTTCGGAAGATGCCACCCTTCCATCATCAGCACTCCTTCGATTGCCACACACTTAATGTGTGTCAGATTAAAATTAGCCATTTAAATGAAACTTTTGAAGAAATTAAGAATTGGAATTACTCCTCTTTGTGTTGAATAACCCCTTTTCACCATTAATTCGTGTTGTATTCATTTGGCAGAAACTTAATCCATCTTAACTTTTAACAGAGTTGTATTTTTCCCATTGTTAACCCTTAGTAGGACTTTTCAAATCTTGAAAAATGTCCGTTAGGTTTGTCGACATCTCCACTTAGCCTGTGTTGTCACTTAATTTTTTTCAGATTTTCTCATTGTACAACAATTATTATTTCTCAGAAATAATTAATATGGACTTAAACCGAACTAAATAAAAATTCAGTTATAGAATATACAGTCCAACAATATATAAACACAATTAATACACAACTCATAAGGTACATTGCAATTTAGTAATATTTCTAAGAATTAGAAATATGAAACAAAAATTCAAACCTAACGGACATTTTTCAAGATTTGAAAAGTCCTACTAAGGGTTAACAATGGGAAAAATACAACTCTGTTAAAAGTTAAGATGGATTAAGTTTCTGCCAAATGAATACAACACGAATTAATGGTGAAAAGGGGTTATTCAACACAAAGAGGAGTAATTCCAATTCTTAATTTCTTCAAAAGTTTCATTTAAATGGCTAATTTTAATCTGACACACATTAAGTGTGTGGCAATCGAAGGAGTGCTGATGATGGAAGGGTGGCATCTTCCGAAAGCTGTCGACATCTCCACTTAGCCTGTGTTGTCACTTAATTTTTTTCAGATTTTCTCATTGTACAACAATTATTATTTCTCAGAAATAATTAATATGGACTTAAACCGAACTAAATAAAAATTCATGCCATAAAATTTTTGCAATTTATTTTTTATAAACCCGCCAGTGATTTTTTTATGTAAACTCCTAAAAAACTCGGTTTACGCAAGAGTCCACCGAATTTCGAATGAAACCGCGAATGTGCCTCGCGAAAAACTGTTTTTTTTTTTTAAATTACGTTTTTTCTTTCGAACTTTGATCTGCTGAAACTCCTTAACTATTCGTGGCACATTAACGGGATTAATTCCAAAATGTTAAGAATTACAACAGCTACCAACACTAGTTCAACTTTTTTCATTTTATAGAGGGGGCCGAAATCCCTGATCAAAAAACCTCGAAAATTTAAAAACTCTTAATTTTTGGTTTCAAAACTTAACCGTCTTATAACTTCTTACCAAGCGATGAAGCATCTATCAAGCCAACATTAAAATAATTTCTTATATGTACTGACTTTGTGTTATGCCGAAAAAGATTGAAATGTAAGGAGAACTTAAAAAAAAAACGAAAGAAGGTAAAAACTATGGATTATTTCAAGCCATTTTTATCGATTTTTCAACTTTAACCCTCTGTAACTTTTACGGATAAAGTGGGGTAATCTTTAAACATTGCTCAGTGATGGTTCAAGGTCTTGTTTACATAACTGCATTTACAGTTTTTCTAAATTCCAAAAACTGCCGGTTTTTTTAAACATTTATTTCAGTTTCACTGAGTTGAAATTTAAAAAAGATTTCATGATATATATTAAAATTTTTCTACTGCAAAAGTATTTCAGAATCTAAAAATTTTTCTGCAGAATAAATGTCTCAGATTCTGAGAAAGTTTCTAATAAAAATATGCCTCAAAATCCAAGATTTTTTCTTTAGAAAATATGCGTCAGTCTGAATAATTTTCTATAAAAAAAATTTATTTTTGTTTGAAATATTAAAAAAATAATAAAAAGCTAAAAAAGTTTTTATTAAAATATGTCTTAGGGCCGATAACACAAACGAATTAACCGGAAGATAAATTGGGTTTAGTGCTAACCGGAGGTTATAGATGTCAAATTTGTATGGGACTAACCGGAGGTTACGTTAACTTTGATTTAACTGGATATTCTGTTAACCGCACTTAGAGTCTAAGGCTTTTATTCAAAATACTTACACTCTTATAAATTTTTGTTGAAATTTACCCACTTTATTGTAGGTAACTGTTCTCCTACTATAAAGTGGGTAAAAATACACTATGTGTTTAATTTTCAACATTTGCACACAAAGTGTGTATAACTAATAAACATTTTGTGTGCACACCTATATGCTTGAGGCTTAAAAAATTCTCTATGAATAAACACAAAATGTGTAATTTTAAAATGTTTGTGCTTAAAAAAGCATTCTATGTGTGCAAAAATGCATTAAAAATGCTTAAAATTGCATTTATATTTTATTTTTATTTTTAATGTGCTTTATTCCTATAAAAATATACAAAAAACGAATTTTTATTTTAATGCTTTTTATTTAAAGTGCAATTATAGTATTTTGATAAAATATCCATCAATTGTAAAAATTAAATTGTAATAAAATAAAAACAGTAACATAATATAATGTAATAATAACATAATTATAAATATTTTAAAATCATAAATTATAAATAAACCAATATTAACTTCAATAAACGTCGTAATAAAAGCAGAATTTTTTAAAACCGAATTTTGATAACATCAAGTGTTCCCCAAATCTGCAAATATATAAAAAACAAGTGAGAGTGTTAAATTCGGCTGTGCCGAATCTTGTATACCCTCCAACGTTTAAAAAAAAATAAAAAAATGCAGGGGCATCTTTTTTTTGGGGGGGATCTTGGCGGGGGTCCTTGGGGACACCTTCTCTCCGGTCAAAAATGTTTACAAATTTAACTACTATGCTTTTTGTACAAAAGATATACAATTTCATCATTATATAAATTATTTGCTAATATCCACGCCCACAAAAGGGGGCGGACCAAAAAAAAGTCATTTTCAAATCCCCTAGGTCCAAGTCCAAGACTTTGAAATTTTTCAGGCATAAAAATTTTTCATTTGTTTAACAAAAATACAAAAAAACCTATAAAAAGTTACATATTTCATGGGTTGGTTTACTTCGTCAAGGGGGAACTTTTTCCCCCCTGGTCCGATTTTGCCCATCTCCGAACTTAACCAGCCTATGAACATAAGACATATATGTGCCAAATTTCAGGAGTCTAGCACTTTTATTTTGGACTGTATCGTGTCTTCCACAGACGGACGGACAGACGGACGGACGGACGGACGGACAGACGGACATCGCTAGAATTTCTAAGAATCGATCACTGATCAATAATATATATACTTTATGGGGTCCTAGACCGATATTTCAATGCGTTACACACGGAATGACAAAGTGAGTATACCCCCATACTGTAGTTGGAGGGTATAAAAATAATTAATATTATAAAAATCTAAGGAGTGAGATCATAAAAATGTTAACACACATAAAGTTAAATAAAAAACAGACTACTGAATTTTAAGACTTCAAACCAAATTTTTATTAAATAAAATTTAATACAAAATCATAACAAAAAAACCGCATGGAACTCTAACCACTACGAACAAAGTTATCCACTTTTTCCGGAAACCCTCCCATTAAGGCTTTTATGGTAGTTTCTGTCACCTTTTTAGAGCAGGTGGTCCATCTACGTTTGAAATCTTGCATGTCCTGGGAGACCTTTTTTGTGCCCTTTAATTCTTTTTTAACAAGAGCCCAATATCTCTCCACTGGCCTGAGCTCCGGGCAGTTTGGTGGATTTGCCTCTCTTGGTACAAAAACCACATTATTATCATTATACCACTCCAGCGCTTTCTTGCTGTAGTGACAAGATGCTAAATCGGGCCAAAAGTAAGTGGATACATTGTGCTGACTCAAGAACAGAAGAAGTCTCTTCTGCAAACACTCCTTGATATAAATTTCGCTGTTTATAGAGCCAGATGTCACAAATGACTGGCTTCTTTGGCCGCAGCTACATATGGCTTGCCATACTAGGAATTTTTTGGGGAATTTCGTTTGCTTTTTTGACCGAAATTTTTCCGCAACATTTCCTCGAACATCGGAAACATAAAATTCTTGACCAGGGAGCTGCGCAAAATCAGCCAGGACATAAGTTTCGTCGTCCATTACACAACAGTTGTATTTTTTTATAAAATTTGATTTCAATTTTCTAGCTCTGGTTTTGGCCTCCAAATTTTTAAAAGCGTTTCTATCTGGAACTTTTTGAACTTTGTAGGACTTTAGTCCCGCCTTACGTTTCACTTTACTTACAAAAAAGTCTGAGCATTGGGCTAACCGAGCTGTTTTTCTGCCAGATGTGTTAGGAGCTCTCTTAAGGATGCTTTTAACTTTATATGCCTTACCAATGTTACGATAACCAGTCGTTGTTCCTGTTCCCGGCTTCCTTTCAATTGTTAGGTGTTCCAGATACCTTTTTACCACTTTTGAAACTGTTTGGCGGCATACATTAGTTTCTTTGGCAATTTTTTTGTATGTCCATGTTTGGTTTTGTTGAAAATATTTAATTATTTTTGAACGCACTTTTCTTTCATCGTCCATTGTGTAAAAAATTGCAAATTAAAACTCATGATGTAAATTAATTTATTAACTGACATATTTTTAAAATGTAAACTGCCGAAAAAAAAAAAATTTGGAAGCTTTACACCAAAGTTGTAGGCAAAAATGTGTGTTAACATTTTTATGATCTCACTCCTTAATAGAACTACAATTTTTCAGAAGCTGAGTCATTTGATCATAGAAAAGTTCTCATAATGAAAGAAAATTTTTCTATAGCAAATTCTCAGCATCTTGGATATTTTATCTATAGAAAAATTCTCGGAATTTCGTTTTTCATATGGAAAATTCTCAGAATTTCTATTTTCATATAGAAAATTTTCAGAATCTAAGTTTTTCTATAGAAAAATTCTCTGAATCGGAAAGATTTTTCTATAGAAGAATTCATAGAATTGGAGACATTTTTGCAAAAGAAAAATTCTCAGAATCTGAAATATTTTCTTATAGAAAAATTCTTTGGTTCAAAGACATTTTTTATATAAAAAAATTCTCAGAATTTAGAAAAATTCTCAGAATATGTGACATTTTTTCTATAGAAAAATTTGCAATAGCTGAGACATCATTTCTTTAGAAAAATTTTCAGAATCTAAGACTTTTTTCTATCAGAAAAATTCTAAGAATCTTAAAAATTTTTTTATAACAAAATTTTCATAATCTAAAACATTTTTTCTATAGAAAAATTTTCAGAATCTGAAACATTTTTTCCATAGAAAAGTTCTCAGAATCTGAAAAATTTTTTTCTATAAAAAAATTTTCAGAATCTGTAACCATTTTTTTTTTTTAGAATCTGATATATTTTTTCTATTGAAAAATTTTCTCAGAATCTAATACAGTTTTTGTATAGAAAAATACTCAGAATCTGAGATATTTTTTCTATTGAATTTTTTTTTTCAGAATTTGAGACATTTTTTTAAAGAAAAATGTTTAGAATCTGAGATATTTCTTCTATAGAAAAAATCTGAGAATCTGAGACATTTACTCTAAAGAAAAATACTGACACATTTTTTTAAACAACATTTTTAGAATCTGAAACATTTTTCTGTGGAAAATTTCTCAGAATCTGATATATTTTTTCTATGGAAAAATTCTTAGAATCTGAGACAGATTTTGTATAGAAAAATTCTCAGTAATGAAATATTTTTTCTATTGAAAAAATTTCAGAATCTGAGACATATTTTCTATAGAAAAATTCTCAGAAACTGAGTCATATTTTCTATAGAAAAATTTTCAGAAAATGAGACAGAATCCCAGTAATTATTTCTGTAGAAAAATTTTCAACTGATGATTTTTCTCTGTAAAAAAAAATCCACTAAAATTTCTTATTAAAAAAAAAAATTCTCAGAATCTGACATAGAGATATTTATTTATGTAAAGAATTCGAAGCATTTCGTGGTACTTACCTTTCTGGTTTATAATCACAAAAATTAAAAAAAAAAAAAACATGAAATGAACATCTCCTTCTACGATTTGTGCTTGTTTTAATGCCTTTGATAAGGCTCTTCGAAATTTTAGTATGATGCATTGATATTTTCCTTTGTATTTTGCTCGTTTTTTTGCTATATTTTCTTTTTTTTATAATGTTTTTCCACGTTATTTGTTTTTCCTGTCGAGAATAACAAATTTTTCCATATTTTTTTATTTTATTTTATTTTGACAATTTCAATTCGTATTTTAAAATTATTGAACTTTACGCATTAAATGTTTAATATCGGAAATTAAACACAAAATGCTTACAATAAACATTAAATGTGTAATTTTAAAAATTTTGTGTTTATTTCTTTACGAAATTATTTATTAGAACATAAAATACTATATAATGTGCGTAATATTCAAATATTTGTGTGTAAACTAAAATTTTAAACACTTGGTGCTCAATTTAAGGCGTTGTGTGTTATTTTACATAAAAATTTACCCACTTTATAGAAGTAATTTTACAAGCATTTTTAAGAGTGTAGAGTAGACTTATTGTAGGTTTATTTGACAAATATGCCTGCAATATCTGTCAAATAAACCTACTTTAGTTATATTTCAGTTTTTATGAATAACCACCTAAAACTTTTTCTTTAGAAAGAATATTTTAGAATCTGAGTATTTTTCTACACAACAAATTTCAGTTTTTCTATAGAAAAAAATTCTCAGCAACTGAAAAATACGGAAATCTAACACTATTTATAAAAAATCCCTATAAATCTAGACATTTTTAAAGTATAAAATTTCTCAGCATCTGAAAATTGTTCAATAGAGAAAATTTTTCAGAATATGATACTTTTTATTTTTTTAAATAATGAATTTTCTTTTTTTTTAGGGATGAAAAATATTTTTATAGCTTTCTCCCATCAAACCCCTAAAGCTATTCCCTCCACTCTCTACATTTTACATAAAATCAGTAATATACTTCTATTATTAATTTTTATTAATCGAAAGAATAATTAAATTTAAATTATTTTTAAAGATTGCGGTTAACCGTTAACCGCGGTTAATCGCTTGAAATTTAACCGTAACCGCGGTTAATGAAAATTGCGGTTAATTGCAAACCCTAGTTTCGAGTCTTTTAATGCTGCTTCTGAATTTGGTTTCCATTTTTATACCCTACACCACACTGTGGTACAGGGTATAATGAGTTTGAGCTGATGTTTGTAACTACCCGAAATATTGGTCCTAGACCCACTTTTAAGTATACCGATCGACTTAGAACCACTTTTTGAGTCGATTTAGCGATGTCCGTCCGTCCGTCCGTCCGTCTGTCCGTCCGTCTGTCTGTCCATGTAAACGGTGCAAACACGATACAGGTCGCAATTCTCGATCAATTGACTTGAAATTTAAAACTTAAGCCTCTTTTGGCCCAAGGACGAAGCCTGTTGAAATTGGAAAAAATCGGTCCATATTTAGACCTAGCCCCCATACAAAGGTCCTCTTTAGTTTTGGCTCAAATGACTCTAATAGTCGCATTTTAATAGGTATCTTTTCAAAATTTATTTTGTTTATTAATTAATGTTTTATACACACAAATCACCATTCCGAATTTTAAAGAAATCGAACCAGTTCTTCTAGTAGCCCCCATACAAACAACCTTCCCGATTTTCACATAAATCTCTCAATTTTCATGAAAATAGAAAATATTTAATTAAAATTCTGTTTGTGTATGTTAAACGCGTACTTTAATAACCTTATCAAATCTAATTATCATCGGACCATTTTGGACTTAGGTCCCATGTGGAAATTTCGCCCGATATTCAGTTGAAGCGATTTATTGTCAACAAAAAGAAGCCTATTCCACTCAAATTTGATTAGTGATTGCCTTTTAGATTTGACAAAATATAGATCTAATCAGTCCATGTTTGAACTTGGGACCCATGGTCCGGGAAACTCTGGTGTAGGGTATTATATGGTCGGTCTTGACCGACTATAATTTTCTTACTGGTTTTATATTACTTTAGTTTTTTTTTGGGGGGTCGCGAAAAATTTCAAATATTGAAAATGGGTCGGAAAGATAAAGTTAGTGAGGAGCTCTGCACTATGGTTTCGCAGACGACCTTTCTTGGCCAAAATTCAATTTTCTCAAAATTGATTTATAGAAAATCGTAAACACTTTTATATAAAAGCAACAACGTGTATGACACATACTACGTATTTTTTCTTCTATTGATACAAATAACAACTAACAAGCCAACAAGCCAAAAAAACACCAACAACTACAAAATGGCGCTCTACCACGCCATATCATGGAGGTTTTCAATGAAACTCATCTCAATTGCTCATAGCTTCTTAATCCCTGGACCGATTTTGCCATAATTGGTACCAAAATATCCAGAAAAATGTTGAGAATAATAAAATATGATCCTATTTAAAATTTTATTTGAATATGTGAACCTTGAGCCAAGATAATTAATTTTAAAAGTTTAGGTTAATTTTCTGGTGCCTCGCCCCATTATGCGCTTCCGCCTAAATTTTTTTTGAGAGTTAGGAATGATAAAATTACATTGAATTCCAAGTTTCGTTCACATTCATTCAACAGGTGTCAAGTTATAAAATTTTTTTTTGTGTAAAACTCACCATAATTTTAGAGGTACCTTTACATTTTCACACATAACTTTTAAAGTAATTAACCGATTTAAAAAAAAAAATACATCAGGTTCTTCTCAGGAAAATTGCGCAAAATTGCGCAACAAGCGTTTAAATCGGTTCCGGATTATTGCCAAATCACGATTTCAACAGACAGGCAGACGGACACATAGACGGACATCGCTTGATCGACGAAGAAGCTATAATCCCGACCTCACATATGTCAGTTTAAGAGAGGACCACTCTTCCACCCCAGTCTACCAAAAAGTAGATGTGCATTACAAACATCCTTAAATAGCCAACATTGTCCAGTTTTCCTAGAAATCGAATTCAGATACCCTTAGTCAACTCATTTCCAAAGCCAAAATGAAACTTCTGAAACGTTCTGAAACCATCAATCCAACACCAAAATTCGTAGGAGTTACCCTTGATAGAACATTTCTATCATCTTCTCTCGGACTGGTATATTCTACTGTAAAATTCTGCACACAGATCTAATTTAATGGCCCTGATTAAAGCAAATTAGATCCCAACTAAATGCATCTATACGACTAATAACACAGTGATACAAAATTGAACTTTTAGAATCGGAATGGGATGAAATCAAAAGCAAATGAAAGTAGACATTTTACATAACAAAACCCTCAAGGGTTTTTTAAGTTCACGCATTTAAAGTAGGTAAAGTTTAAAGTAGGTTTAAAGTTTTTGTTTACTAAACATGCCCAGCTTTAGGGGCCACATTGAACTTGTGGGGTCCAGCGTCCAAACTTATTATTTAAAATAAACAACTATGCACCGTTGCTTATTATAGTTATTTAAAGGCAATTACAAAACTAAGCATACCCCACTTATACAGTTTTCAAGCAATTATTATTATAATAAAAGCTCACCAACTTCAAATGCGTGAAAAAAGTCTTGCGCTGAACTAAAAAAAGCCTTGAGGATTTTGTTATGGAATATGTCAACTTCCATTTGCTTTTGGTTGCATCGCATTCCGATTTTGGCTGTTGCACTGTGTTACAGGTTCTAGATCTGTGGTCTGGGAGTTAATCCAAGTAAAACAGAGCTTGTTTTGTTTACAAGGAAAAATAAGATTCCTGCTTTTGATCCTATTCCTCTGAACGGCAGTAATGGACCTCCACCTTTTCAGATGGAACCAAGTATCTGGGAGTATTTCTATAGAGGCGTAATATTGAGGAACGGGTGAGAACAGCAATGATTGTTTGATATTCCTGTAATAGGGCGGGCCATTGGAACACGATTGCGTTTTAGTCCTGAAGTCGTTAATCAGATTTCTATAACAGTGGTGCATCCAATTCTGATGTATGGAATCATTGCACAGTGGGTTGAAACATATGTAAACTGGGGATTAATTCAGAAAAGCCCTTTATTATAAATATTTATATTTTTTTTGACTAACTATACATTATTTAGTAAAAAAAAAATACAGAAAAAACAATTTATAGAAAATATTTTTTTATTAAAAAAGAAGATATAACCTTTTTATAAAAATTGGCTCCTACCGCTCTATCTGCTCCAATAATGCCCCAGGAGATGTCAAATTGGTGACCGACCCCAAATATATTTTCAATCCCAACATTTTCTTAGAATATACCTACCCTCTATCTTTAACCCTTAAGGTGGTCCCCATACAACTGTTTTTATTTTTTTTTTAATTTATTTTATGAAATCAGCTCCTACCGCTCCCAGGGTGCGTCTTAGAGTATTAGTCAATAAGGCCGACCCCCATTAATTTTTACCCCCCAACATTTTTTGGAACATACTTATACCGTATCTCCACTCGGCAATGGGGCTCCCATATAAAATGTAATTTTTATAAAATCTGCTCCTACAGCTCTAACTGCTCCAAGGGTGCCCCTAGAAATGCAAATGTGTGACCGACCCCCAATATTTTTTTAACCCCAACATTTTCTTAGAATATACCTACCCTCTATCATTAACCCTTAAGGTGGTCCACACCAAATTTATTTTTATTTTTTATAAATTTGTTTTATGAAATTAGCTCCTACCACTCCCATGGTGCGTCTTAGAGTGGTATCCACTAAGACCGATCCCCATTTATTTTTACCCCCCAACATTTTTTTGGAACATACTTATACCGTATCTCCACTCGATAATGGGGCTCCCATACAAAATGCCATTTTTATAAAATCTGCTCATACAGCTCTAACTGCCCCAAGGGTGCCCCTAGAGATGTCGAATATGTGACCGATCCCCAATATTTTTTTAACCCAAACCTGTTCTTAGAATATACCTACCCTGTATACAGTGTTGCCACATATTTTTTTGAAAAAACTTTTTATTTCTGAAAAAAAATCTTTTTTTTGTGAAAAAATCTTTTTTTTACAAAAGTATTGAAAAAATTAAAAATTAATACATTATGTATTTTTATTATGTATTTTCAATTCATTTTTTATATCAAGTGTAAAAAAAATAATAAAAAAAACAACCAAGCGTTCATTTGGAGCTCGAAAAGACTCATAAAAGAGTTCTAAGACGTTTAGAAAACATAATCCCTTTTTCTTAGCGCTCTTATAATATCATAATAATAATTTTAATCCAACGATCAGTTTTTATTTAGTTTTCGCAATTTAATTACAAATCATTTTTAATAATTAATTAAACCTAACCGAGAACTGGTTACAATGACCGTCGTCTCGTTGTATCGAAATCGACCAAGGGTTTAGTGGGAATTGAACCCACGACCCCCTGTTTCATAGGCTAGCATGCTACCAACTAACCTACAGGGGCCTTATATGACTCATAAAAGATTCTGAAAAATATATGTTCGTATTCTTTCCTGACTCTTTTATGAATGTTCAAAAAAACATATTTTGAATTTTTTACATATCCAGAATTAAGAGTCAAACATGAATCTTTCAGGAATCCAAATGTCGAGCGTTCTATTAATTTTTTGGAGCCTTGAAAGAGTCGTAACTTATGAAGGCTCAGAAAATTGTACACAGTAAGCAAATATCAAACACCGGTGCATGCTCGACAATATATGACGGATTAGATCTATATGTGGTAAAATCTTTTATTAGTGCAACAATTTAAGAGAAAAATTATTCTATGTTGGCAACTTACAAATTTAAGTGAATATCGTGTGGAATTTTCATATGGCGACCAAGTCAAAGAATGGTCTGATTTTAAATGGATTTAATAAGGTTACCAAGCTAAAAACAAAATTGTAATCGAATATCTCATATTTTCATAGAATAAAGACGTATTTAATTGCAACCGTTTACATAGACTGAAAGACGGACACGCTAAGTCAAATCAGATAGTGATTCTGAATCGGTTGGTATACTAAAAGCTTGGTCTCCCAGCAAAAATTGGCATTACTAGTAATGGGTTTTGTAATCCGAAACAGATGTTAATAAGTAGTTACTTATTGAATGAAACACTAATTATTTTAACAAGGGCGTGAGACAAAAATAACTACTTAGTAAAGAGTATGGAGATAAATAAATAGTTACTGCCTCGGATTACAAATAAGGAATAAAAACCCATTACCAATAAGAAGTAAAATAATTGGTTAATTAAAACTTTTAAAATTTAACTTGTTTTTACTAAAAACTTAAAAATTGAGTAATTTTTATTAAGTTTTTAAGTACTTTTTAAGTTAATTGAATAGTAAAGGTTAAAAACTGCAAGTGCAAGAAGATATTATTACTTAGAGGTGCTTTTATAACATATTACTGAGAAGTAGTTACTTTTGGGCTTAAAATAATGTTAATGGTAATGGGTACTCATTATAAATAATGTACTTGGTAATGATTACTTTTCACAACTCATTACCATGTTTTTGCTGTGCTACGACCAATATTTCGGGTATTTACAAAAAAAAATGATGGTTTTTGTATTTTTTAACTAATTAAGGAAACTTGAAAAAACTTTATTATTTTCCAAAAAACTTATTTTTTTAGAAAAAATCTTGAAATCTTTTTAGCACCTCAAAAAACTTGCAAAAAAAGGGAAATCTTGATATATGGCAACACTGCCTGTATATCTAAGCCTTAAGGTGGTCCCCATACACATTTTTTTTTTTAATGAAATCAGTTGCTGCCGCTCCATGCTGGCTCCTAGAGGGTGAAATGTGAGATCAACTATCATTATTTTTTCATCCCCAACTTTTTTTTCAACGTACGCACCCCGTATCTCCTCTAACTAAGGGGTCTCCCATAATGCCCTTTCTCATATGTTTTTCAGCTTTTTTTTAGCAACTGGAGTTTTTTCACAAAAATTTTAATAAGTAAAAAAACGCGGTGCCTCTGCAAAAGTTTGGTATGGAATATATAAGCTAAAATACTATATTAAAATATCACTTAATAAAATTTGCTGGATCGCAACAAGAAATTTGTTGAAACTCTGTGTATATATCGAAAATACCCCAAATATGGAGCACTTTTTAAAAAAATATTAAAAATATTTGCAAAACATTTATCTAAAAAACATTAATGCAGTTATGTAGCCAAATACCTGAAGTTGATGGTTCCATTTTAATAAAATTACTTTTAGAACGCTTAATAAGAATTATCAGCTCCCAAAATATCTCAATTTTCAGTTTTAGGCACGGCACGAAAAATTTTTAAAAATTATTTGACTTTGACAGCTCACAGTCGATAAAGTAATTTACTCAAAGCAAAAGTTTTTAGCAAATAGTGATGTAGAATTTAATTACCTTTCACCCAGTACCACACACGAATGTGTAGGGTAACGTTTAGCTTTTAAATTAATCCTCACTTTTGGTACATTTCAACCCTCTGTGCATTGTCTGGTGGCCTGCTTTAGAGACAAAATGGAACTGTGTCTTCATCATGAAGGTACAGAGAATGGCGTCGATGTACATCACTGGTGCTCTTCGTATTACACCTACGGCTGCATTTTAAATCCTCCTTCCCTGATACCATTGGACATATTGGATAGGCAGTATGCGGCTACTTCGGCATTTCGATTTTGAAATGTGTTGGAATGCCGCTAGAAACTTGCAAACTAAATCTACGGCTTTGTTCCGCGACGGAGACTAACCAAAGATGGGCAAATGGATGGACGTGTGAGACAACACGACAGATTTGGCCTTCTCTTAATCAGAGGAGCACAAGTGAGCTGATATCGCTTCCAATAGGAGAGAGTTCGACCGTGGTTGCTATAATTACCGGACACTGTCTTATAAGGAAAAACGCAGAGCGGTTAAATGTATCGACGATGAAGGGGAGTTGGAAACTATCGTACACGTCATCTGCCATTGCCCGGAACTTGATAGTCAAAGACTTTCTTCACTGGGATCTAGGGAGCTACACGATCTTTCTGATTGTTGAATGTCAAAATTCAATATCTAAGGAGTTTGATAAGAATCGCAAATTGGTTTAACGGCAGCGACTAGTAGGGAAACCTATTACAGTCCCGTGGTATCACAACGGACCTCAGTCTATGGGTTAGGTAGGTAGGCAGCCGCCTAAATATATATATTTTCCGGATACTGCGACGGCCACGTCGTACGCGTAGGCGACGGTCTTGACCCCCATATCGTCCAATTTGACGAGAAGAGTATATATGGTAAGGTTCCACAGAAGCGGTAAGAGGATTCCTCCTTGCGGAGTGCCACGTACTGCAGCCCTTTTTACCACGGACCTGCCAAGAGTTGACCTAATAGTCCTATGTCCAAGCAGTTTCATGATAAACTTGGTTATGGTATTGTCTACCCCCAAGTTGTCCAGGGCAGACCTGATTACTTCAGGTTTGACATTGTTAAAGGCACCTTCTATATCGATAAAAGCAGCCAGAGTGTACTCCTTGTACTCCAGGGATCTCTCGATGTATTCAACAAGAGAGTGTAGTGCCGTCTCCACTGACTTGCCCTTATTGTAGGCATGTTTGGAGGCAGATAGTAAATCTGGATTGACGGAGTTTTCAGAAGAAACGAAGAAAGACTAATCGGTCTGTAGTCCTTCGGTTTCGTATGGGATGTCTTCCCACCCCTTGGGATGAAAACCACCTCAGAGGTGGTCCATTTCCTAGGGATGTAAGACCATCTAAGACAGGCCAGATATATACTGGCTAGCCATGGTATTATCCGATCGGCGTTCCGTCGGGACCCGGTGATTTATAGGGTGCAAAGCTTCTGATGGCCCAACGTAGTCTATTCTCTCCAATGGGCAGATTGACTACGCAGGGCTCAGGCGTGTCAGGTATGTCTTCCATATCGGAAACGGAAAGACAACCAGGAATGTGCGTATTCATAAGTTCGTCAAGGGACTCTTCGGCGCTGGTCGTCCAACTGCCACCTTGCTTTTGGATATAGCTGGGGGCAGAGGGAGCTTTCGAAAGGATTTTGCATAGGCAACTGGTCTCAGAAAAGTTTTCCATGCCGCCACAGAATTCTCTCCAGGATTGTCGCTTCGCCGTTCTTATCAAGTTCTTGAAACTGTTCACAGAGGCTTTATAAGCAGACCAGTTACCTGATCTTTTAGCCTCGTTGAACAGTTTCCGACACACAGATCGTAAATTGGCAACGTCAGAGTTCCTTCCCCTCCTAATGGTGGGCTTGCATGCAGTTGATGTCGCAACACTTAATGCCCCCGTTAGCGTGTTAACGTGTGCTGGCGCGGAACTTCAGCAGCCACTTACAAACTAACCTATCAGATTCTAGTTAAATTTGGCAAAAAAAACTGAATTATTTTGTTTTCCTAAGAAGCAAATCTTAGAGCTAAATCTTTTTTTCAAATTTAGTTAGTTTTCCAATTTTTTAGTTCACTTTTTTAATTGTATTGCAATGGAAACAATTTTTATTTCTTTTGACTGGAGATTGATTGCTATGATTAGAAATCAAATTTCCAAGAAAATCAATGTGTTGAAATTGACGGTTTTTGACACATAAATAATAATAATAACCTTGTTTGCGCTAAATGCGGAATTTTGCTTTAAAATGCTACTATATTTAGATAGCCGGACAGGAAATTTTAAAAAAATAATTATTAAAATTACTGTGATAATAAATCTTTCAATTAGAAAAAAAGAGAATTATAAAAGAATTCCGCATTAATTTTTAATAGCTGTTTTGCTGTCACTTTATCAGTTATTGATTCCCAATTCCGTCCTTATCAAAGTGTCAATAAACAAAAAAAAATCACTTATTACTCACCCAATTACTCAATATTTGGCTGGAGGTTAACATTGTATTTCTTTAGATTAAAATGCTTAGATTTATTGGATTTTCTATTGGTTTAAAATATAATAAATTTTTTAAATTTCTATAGAAACAATTTTTTATTTTTTAATGAAAACTCATAATTTATTGACAATTGTAAACGGGGGAAAAATAACTTTGGCTGACAACGCTGAGATTTGTTTGGTACTTAAAAAATAAAATATTTATAAAAACTTCTGTTTAAATTTTGTTTAGAGAACGACATCGACATCATCATCGTCATCTAACTTCAATTTTCACTTCCCTACATGGAACGAACCGCAATAACAACAGCCTAAATTGAACTGTCAAACTTTGTCAATTTATTGGTTTTGCTTAACACAACCAGCAATCAAATAAAAATTGTTCGAAACTTTTTTAAACATTTTGTTCACTTCCATCTTTCACTTTCCACGCATGGTAAACGCGTATTCAAACTTGTACAAGTTAATTCGTATATACATAAAAGTTTTCCCAAATACATTTTATGTATTGTACAGTAGCTATACAAAAATATATGAGCATTAAACAATTTTTTGGAAATAATAGTAATAACTAGACGCTGGGAATGCCAAACGGGAATTCTCGAATCCCAAAATACCGGAATTTACAAATCCCGAATACCGGGATTTATTTTTTCAATCCCGGGATTTTTTTTTTTATTTTTCAGAATTTCGGGATCGTTTTGTCAAATTTTTGAATCAAAATTGACAATTTCTTGAGTATTTGTTATCCGATGGGGACAAAATTGATGTCGTTTGAAAGCTGTTTTAAACACCTTTCAAATGAGCTATGTTGGACTTAAATTTTTTTACTCTTTGGGAGCATAATTTCATTTTTAGGACGTATTACTTAATGTACAGTAAGCTGCCGCTTTAACGAAGAATATGCTAACCTTTTTAAGAAACAGTTTAATTTTGCCAAAAACCTCTGAAAAACTTATTTTTTACCATATTGTAGTTTTGTTAAGAAAGTGACACAGTTTTATGTCCTGCACCAAGCGGAATAAAAAATGTAATTTTTCTTATATTTTTGTTAGAAAATGCAAAAATATGGGCAGGGCGTTTTTTTGGCTGGTTGTCGACGGAGGACATGAGGGACACCTGCTATGAAATTTAACTTTGCCTAACATAATAATGTGGACTTGCTTAACCCTGCTGTTAGGTTAGAAAAAACTTACGGATGTTAGGTTATTGGACCATTTGGTCCATACTTAATATTCAAACAAAATAACAATTTAATATTATATTTTTATATATTTTGGATCATTTCTGCCTAAATACGATTATTTTAAGCTTAACTCAACGTTAGAGATGGGTGCGTGAGTGAAGTTTGGGTCACGCTCACGCAAGAAATATTATAATCGCTCATGAATCACTCATTCGATTTTTTTCTTTACTCACGCTCACTTACTAATCACGTCAGTAAAACTAAAATAAGTTACGATCATGCGTGACTCACGTGATTCATAATTACGCTCACTCCAATTCACGCAATATTCACTTACAAATACACAATTTTAAGAAAATTAAAAAAAAAAAAAATTTTTCATATATTAGCAGACCGTTAATTTGAATTTTAACTGATTGCTAAACGAAAAATAAAAATAAAACTATGAATAAAACTGAAAACAATACAAAAAAATTATATTGAATCACGCAAAAAAATGGCACTCACGCAAAAATTAGGCTCGATTTCTAATCACTCACACATAGAAGTTTTGGAATCACACTCACTCAAGCATGATTCTCGTAATTAACTAGATTTTCGCTCGAGCGTGAGTCACGCGTGATTTACGAGAACCACGCAAATCACGTGACCAGCACCCATCTCTACTCAACACAGCTAATGTAAACATTTGTTGAAGGATTCCCTTTTTTCATATTCTTTACTTTAGAGATTGTTTTGTATTACAATTCAACAAAAGGTACATATGTTAGTTTTGTTTTTTCCTATAATTTCTAATGATTCATCTCATTTAGGTGGCGTGGATATTGCTGATCAAATGGTTGGTTTCTACAGCACGAAACGCGCAAGAAATCGATGGCCTTACGTTATATTTGCAAACAAACTTGATATCCCAGCAAAACCTTAAACATGGTAACGGTTTTGTAATGCATTACCATGTAATGCATAGCCCAATAAAAATTAAAAAAATGTTCATTAATTTTCGCCTACCGCTTACCATAGGCATTCACTATATTTACCTTTCATACATTATGTAAAACTAATGCATTACTTTGAGTAACATCCCAAACAAAAAGAATCAATCAAGTATAGGGTATTGTAAGGTTGCCTTATTCTATACTGGATTAATGATTTTTGTTTGGGATAAGACTCAAAGTAGAGCATGAGTTTTACATAATGCGTGAAAAATACAAAAAAGTTATACCTATGGTAAGCGATAGGGAAAAAATGCATATATTTTTTATTTTTTTTTTGCTATGCATTACATGGTAATGCATTACATGGCCGTCACCATTTTAAAAGTTTTGCCGGAATACCCGCTTTGAATGCGTGCATCCTATTTTCTAAAATCGACGTTTCATGGGCTCCGGCTATCGAAATCGCAGGAGAAAATATACTATGGACCAAATGGTCCCTTAACCTAAGATACGTAACTTTTTATTTTTCTCAGTCCTGGTTTAAGTCAGAACCTAGATTGTTATACCCTCCACTCTAGTGATAGAGGGTATATATAAGTTTGTCATTCCGTATGTAACACATTGAAATATTGGTTTAGGACCCCATAAAGTATATATATTAATGATCCTTGATCGATTCTAAGTCGATCTAGCGATGTCCGTCTGTCTGTCTGTCTGTTGAAATCACGTTTTTGGCTATAATCCAGAACCGATTTAAACGCCTGGGGTACCAAAAGTTGCGTAATTCTCCTAGGCAGAATCTAATGGTTTTTTTTTTTAAATCGGTTAAGTATTTTAAAAGTTATGAGTGAAAATGTAAATTTTGATGAGTGAAAATGTGAATTTTACACAAAATAAATGCTATAACTTGACACCTGTTGAATGAATGTAAACGAAACTTTGAATTTAATGTAATTTTATCATTCCTAACACTAACAAAAAATTTGGGCCGAATCGCACAATGGGGCGTGGCACCAGCCATTTAACCCAAAATTTTAAAATGATTTATCTTGGCTCATGGTTGACATATTCAAATAAAATTTTAAATAGGTTCCTATTTTATTGTTCTCAACGTTCTTCTGGTTATTTTGGTACCAATTATGGCAAAATCGGTTCAGGGGTTAAGAAGCTATGAGCAATTGAGATGAGTTTCAATATAAACCTCTATGATATGGCGTGGCAGCGCGTTTTTGTAGTTGTTGATGGTTGTTTGGCTTGTTGTTATTTGTATCAAAAGAAGTTAAAAATACGTAGTATGTGTCATACACGTGCCACGTGGTTGCTTTTATATAATTTTTATATAATTTTCATACATACATATTTATAAAATATTTTTTTTGTTTTTTAAATATTTGCATTGCACTATAGTTCCGATTATCACTTTTCTTGGCCAAAATTACAAAAATGGAAAAAAATTTGGTTTTAAATAGGTTTTGTGGTAAAAATTGTTATAATTTTTTTGTTTTCCATGTATAATATTATAAAAAATTTTTTGTATTTAAACTCAAAAAATTAATTGAAAAAATTTAAAAAAATACTTTTTTTTTATTTTTAGCTAAATTTGTTTTTGAACAACAAATGAGTTTGTACAAAAATAAAATATGTTTTCTGTTGTTTGTAAGTGTTTACGACTTTCTATAAAATCCATTTTGAGAAAATTGAATTTTGGCCAACAAAGGTCGTCCGCGAAACCATAGTGCATTGGTTAACATTGTGGAGGGTATTTAAAGATTCGGCATAGCCGAATATAGCTTTCTTACTTGTTTGTAAATAACATTGTTTTATAAAAAGACCCCATGAGCAAAAAATCTAAGCCAGTATAAATCACCGTTCAAAAGTTACAAAGGAAACAATCCAAAAATTGGAACAAATGGGCTTAACCTAACAGCAGGGTTAACAAATGTACAAACATTTTTTTTAAAAAATTTCGTTTTTCAGAGATTGATTCTGACAAATGATATTAACAACCAGTATGATATTTCAGTTATTTTAACTGTTTACAATTTTTATTTTGTGGAGTAAAATATTTTTTTTTTTTTAATAACAAACTACAAAAACCGTACTTCTGTAAAATTATACGGTATAATACGTTACAAATAATTTAACTGATAAAAATATTTTTCCGTAAATTTTGTAGCTTATTGTTTTAATAACTGTAAAAATCATTTAATATTTTTATTTTTTTTGAAAAACAAACGATAAAACGTTTAAAACAACTTTAACTTAAAACTTTTTGAACAAAAGTTAAGAACTCTATAGTACATCGCAAAAGCATTGGAACGCTCCTTCAGGCAGTTTTGGCCTTGTGAAAATGCAAAAGTGAAAAAATTTGCAAGGCCATAAGAAGGCCAAAACTGCCTGAAGGAGCGTTCCAACGCTTTTGCGATGTACTAGAGAGTTCTTAACTATTGTCTTGGCTGCAATTGTTTTCTTAGTATTGGATCGAAAATCCAATTTTTTCTAAGTCATATGTTCAGAGAAATTGTAGTCCGAGACAATAGCTACAACTTTACTTTTGAAAATAAGTCAAAATTTCAAATAGTTTACGAAATACGACACGGTGAGCCTCAGCGATGTTTAGGTTGAACTTAAGTGTCGACAAAAAGTGTAAGCGCAGTTCGGTTTCTACAAGATTAAAAGTCACAAAACTGTTAACAGCGAAATCGTAGCTGCTCGCATTCGGGAGAAAACGCGAAATAAGTGTTTTTGTATATTTTTTAAATTTTGACATTGAAGTTTTTTAAATATTTTCAAAAACTGAGTATACAGTTTTTATTGTATTTATTTAGAGGTCACAAAATAGTAAACATCGAAATCCTATCTTCTTTAGTTCGCGAGAAATCGCGAAATTAAGTTTTTGCTGTTTTTGTTTTCGTTTTTTATCTTTAGATAGGTTTCTTTAAAATTTCGTAAAAATATGGTGTGCAGTTTTACTTGTGCTTGATCAAAGGTCACACAGCTGTTGACATCGAATTTGTAGGTGTAAAATTTCGCGAGATATCGCGTAATTATATATTTTTTTATTATTATATATTTATATTTTAAAACCGGTTCTTTAGAAATATTAAAAAAAGTGGTATGCAGTTTGATTTGAGCATGTTGGAAGAAATTAAAACTGCCCACAAAAAAATTATAGCTGCTCACTTTCGCGAGAAATACCGAAAAACAGCTTTTTGGGGGTATTTTTTGTTTTGATTAATAAAAGAAGTTTCTTTAACATTGTTGAAAGACACGAAATGCAGTTTGATTTGCTATTGATTAAAGGTAATAAGGCTCTTAACATTTGAATTCTAGCTGCTCAATTTTTCGAGATATCGCAAAAAAATTCGCTAAACTACTATTTGTTCATTACTTTGTGTTGTTTTTGGTCTGTAAAAACATTTACTCCAATTAACGACAAAAATGTGGTATGCAGTTTGAATTCGAGGTTATTAAAGTTGACAAAACTGCAAGCATAAACATTATAGATGATCAACTTCCCGAGAAATTGCAAAATTACTTTTCAAGCTTTTATATTAATTAATTTATTATTTCTTTAGTGTCTAAAATAAAGGAAAACAAATCTAGAAACGACAAATATATTTATATGCAGTTAAAATTTTTTGTGGTATAAGGTGGTAAAACTACTCAAATCAATATCTTGACTGCTAATTTGGGAGAAAAATATTTTTTTTACAATTTTATTTTTTTTTAAATCTTGCGATTTCTCGCGAAATTGAGATGATATTATTTCGATGTAAACTGTTTTGTGACCTGTAAATAAATACAATTAAAACTGCATTCTCAGTTTTTGAAGATATTTAAAAAGCTTCATTATCAAAATTTTAGAAAATACAAAAACACTAACTTCGCGATATCTCGCGAATGCGAGCAGCTACGATTTCGCTGTTAACAGTTTTGTGACATTTAATCTTGTAGAAATCAAACTGCGTTTACACTTTTCGTCGACACTAAAGTTTAACCTAAACATCGCTGAGGCACACCGTGATGAGCCCAAGAAAATTTGCAAATTTTCCAAAAAAATAAAGTCTGAGAAAAAACTGCAAGTCAAAAATTGGAAGCTCGATTTTCACCGTAGATGTATGGTCTGGTGGACTTTTTTGCTCAGTACAATCCCAAGAATCAGAAACGCGAAGCGCCCATTAAGATTTTTTTCCTTCCATACTAATCGCCCCACCCTATTAAAGGTACAGTCAATCTCGGTTATAACTAACTCGGTTATAACGAACTCCGTTATAACGAACTCGGTTATAATGAATTATCGGTTAAAACGAACTAATTTTAAAGTCCCGACGTTTTGGCATCGATTTTCACACAAAATACTTCTTTTATAGCAAAACCTCGGTTAAAACGAACTGCTTATTATGGCCCCAAGAACGAAATTTCATGTGTATTTACCTTTTTCTAACGAACTCCCATAAATATTTTTTTTATGTTTGGCAATCATGTTTTTAAACTCACAAAAGGTTGGACATTTTTGATAAAATTTATTTATATTTTTAATGTTTTCTTCTCAATAAGTCATTTATTTATGAAAAAAACCGAAAATAAAACCAAATTGGATCTATTTTTTGGAAATAAAACTTGGTGGATAAACAATATACCCCGCTTATTGCGAACTTCACTTATAACGAACCATTTTTAGCTGGTCCCTCGGAGTTCGTTATAACCGTGTTTGACTGTATTTAAAATACCTATTTCGTGATGCTAACAACGTTCCAAAAAAGGAAATATTTTTTGAGTTATTAACAAAAATGTCCTTAAATTTTGGCATTTTACTCAATATGACGAAAAGAATTTAGGTTTTTCAAAGTCCTTTCATTTGGTATAAATCATGACTTGGTTTCTTTGTATAATATAGGAGACAAACGCAAAAAACTGCAAAAATACGTTTTCCCCCCTCATTTTCAACCCCTAAATATGAATTTGGGCCGCTAAAAAAGATACGTGTCCCTTTATTTTTCCTGCTTTACAAAATAAAACCAATTCCATAAAGTTCGGCGGGTGACACCAGGTAGTCCTTCCTTGTCAGAAAGTTCATCATCTTAAAATTTAAATAAAAACCATCCGAATTTATTCAAAAAAAGTATTAATTCCTCAAAGGTCTGGGTACAACGCCATAAACTCATGAAATTTCGTATTTTTTTAAGATCTGAACAAAATGATTAGCTCATTATAATTTCAGGAAATTTCGTATTATTTTTTTTGATCTGAACAAAATGATTAGCTGATTATAATTGCTACCGATATTTTTTAATTGTTTTTATTTGATAATTAACTTTATCAGTTTTCTGCGAAAAAATGCATTAACGCGCAGAAAAAAAAGTACCAAATATCAGCAATATTGTTTAATTTATTAGTATAAAAACCAGTAGCTGAAAAATTAAAGACACCAGTTGTCCAGTTCTTAATATACAGTAGTCATGTCACAAAACAGTCTATTCGCATTAGCAATTTTTGCTTTATTTTTAAACATTAACGGTTTTGATATAAAGCGAATTGCTGACAATAAACTCGCAAATATTATTTTAAAATCTAACTCATTAATCGAGGAAAGTCCACAACGTAGTACATATTGTTTTGCCAAGTATATGCCAATGCTCACAGAAATCACTAATAACTATGAGGCAGAGTTTGAGAAGTGTATGGTTCGTGCTACTGATGCTTATAATGTAGTCGAAGCGGATGTACTTGATGATCGCAACAGAGTGGAAAATAATGGAACTCTAATTTGTGGTGGATTTGAATCATGTTCCAAGTCTGCAGCAACTTCTTATGACTTTTTCGAATGTTATTTTAATGTGGTAAGTACTGATTGATTTTATAAAAAAAAACGTCTAAATATATTTTAAAATTGTCCAAATATATTTGTTAATTGTCCAAATGGATTTTAAAATTGTCCAATTATATTTTAAAATTTTCCAAATGTGTTTTAAAATTGTCCAAATGTATTTTAAAATTTTCCAAATGTATTTTCAAAATTGTCATTTGGACAATTTTAAAATAAATTTGGACAATTTAAAATACATTTGGAAAATTTTAAACTTCCGTTGGACAATTTTAAAATACATTGGGACAATTTTTAAATATATTTGGACAATTTTAAAATATATTTGGACAATTTTAATATACATTTGGACACTTTTAAGTACATTTGGACAATTTTAAAATATATTTGGACAATTTTAAAATACATTTGGACAATTTTAAAATATATTTGGAAAATTTTAAAATATATTTGGACAATTTTAAAATACATTTGGACAATTCTAAAATACATTTGGACAATCTTAAAATATATTTATTCAATTTTAAAATGCATTTGGACAATTTTAAAATACATTTGGAAAATTTGGAAATGATGTAGTGATGGAGGGTATATATAAGTTTGTCATTCCGTTTGTAACACCTCGAAATATTGGTCTAAGTAGGACCCCATAAAGTGTATAAGTTTGATCACACAAACAACACATCGAACTCATAATCTCACAAAATTACGCTCCGATTTCGGAAAATCGTAAATAAAACCATAAGAATTCCCTTAAAAAGCCAATTGCGCTTAAATTTGCTTTGTGTGTATTTTCTACACTAATTAAAGATCTACCCAAATATACACTGAAAAAAAAGACATTACTAATATTAAGGAAAAAATGTCTTTGAAAATATATCATGAATTTTCCTAAAATTTAGTTAAATTTAACTTAAAAATGAGAAATTTTCTTAACTATGAGGAAAAAATTTTAGTTCATTTACTTACAATTAGTTCATAGTTTTCTTTAAACGGATTTTTTTAATATTAGGAAAAATATTCTTACTGCCAAAGAAATTTTCCACAAATCTAAGCATCGTATCTTTATTTTTAAGTCATATTTCTTAAAAATCAATTTAGTTCAAGTTTAGTTAAAATTTACTAAAAAACATCATCGTATTTCCCTTCTTTGAATTGAGGAAGTGTACTTTTTAGAATTTAGTTAATGACTTCTCAGAATTTAGTAAATAACTTCTTAGAATTTAGTTAAAAATTCAAAATGGCGAAATCTCAAAAACTAAGCGAGATAGAGCGAAACGGATGAAATTTTCAAAAGAAAGACTAGCTCTGCATATCTGTCGGGGTCTCAAGACACTTATTTTAGATCTAAAATTTGAAATTCCCGAGATTTTATATATGCACATATCTCGGTAAATACGGCCAACACGAGAAAAATTTTTGTAGCTCTTGGCTCGTAGAACACTTCCGCAAAATACCCGAAAGACCTCCGATTAATAGTTTTTGAGTTATGTGGTTTTTAAGATTCTCAAGACCCTATCAGGCCCCTTATTACCGTATCTCAAAAACTAAGCAAGTTAGAGCGAAACGGACACAAGTTTTGGTTCAAAATCTATGGGGACCCTTAAAGGACCCAACGGGGTCTCGAGTTAAATGGGGTCCGAACCCATGGGTCCAGGGATCCCAATGGATCCCAACCTTTTTTGCTCCATGTCCCACTTTTGAGCTAAAAAAACAAAAATGTCCCCCCTACACTCAAAAAAAAAATTGCGAATTTTACAAATTCGTTTTACAGTTCGAAACTACTAGTGGTTTAGCAAAATTTTTGTTCAAATCTTAGTTTAAACAAAGTTTTTTGTAAAATGTTTCACCTTTTAACTAAATAATTGTAGTTAATTTAACTAAAAAAATATTTTTTTTTAGTTAATTTAAGTAAAACAAATCTAAAAAACTTGCTCGTTGCCCCCCTAAAAAATTCAAATTGCCCCCCAGTGGGGCGAGAATCAAAGGTTGGGAACCATTGGTCTAGACCCAATCTATTTCTAAAATGTGAAGTATAATTTTTCCCATTTTCTAGTTAAAATTGGCTAAAAATTAAATAACTTTGTTTTCCTTATTTTTGGGAAAATTATAAACTAAAACCAAGAAATAAAATCTTTGGAGCCAAATCATTCCCTCTTTTTCTCAAAATTGAGTTAATTTTCCCAGATTTTAGTTTTTTTTAGTGTAGATCCAACTTCTCCGTGTTTTAAGATATTTGGCTAGCACTGGGCATGACAGACTATAATTTTCTTACTTGTTCATCTTAACGTACTCCAAACGCCTCTAAATAGGAAAAAAAAACTTTAGTGGGCCATATAAAAAAATTTAACTAGAATCTACACAGAAAAAAATAAAAAAAAATATTTGAGTAAGTTTTTAATACTCTTGAGTAAAAATTACTCAATTTTGCACCAGTAAACGATTTAATAGTATTCAGTAAGTTTTTAATAAAAATTTATTAAATGTTCGAAAAAAAATTTGAGTAAATTTTTAATGGACACAATTAAAAATTTACTCAAAATTTATCTGTTTATTTTTTTAAAAGTTTAAAAAAGTTTTAAATTTTTTAAAAAAAAAAAACAAAAAACTTGTTTTCTCAAACTTTACCATACATATTAATGTCTCAATAACATAGGAAAATTTTATAAAGACGATTACAAACTTTTATATACATATACAAAAAACTATCAACTAAACGAGAATTCAAAAAACTATGAGAGTTTAAAAAAAATTAAAAAAACTATTAAATTTTTATTAAATTATTTACTTAAATTGTTTTTAAAATTTTTAAGTAAATTTTTCCTCCATGTTTTTTTCTGTGTACTGGTAGTAATTTTTTTTTTGGTTCTCATTCAAGATCAAATTGTTATAGAAAAAATTATTACTTTTAAAATTAATAATTTACTACTGAAAATCGTATTTTTTGGTTGTTCCAGACGTTTGTTTTATTGACCCCCTGGTAATAAACAATAAATGTTTTATCAGTTAAAAATACCGTCACTGATAACTCCTTCAATAAACCACAAACAGATAATGACATAATTTTTTTAATTGTATTAAATTTATTATTTCTGTTTGGCCAAAATGATTATAGTCGAGTTATCTATAGAACCATGTTTAGGGTGACCATTTTTTTCTGAGCTTAAATCAGTACGCCCAAGTTTTTATGTTTTTTTTTTTTAAGAGATACACTGATGTTTTTTCAACACTCAAAAAATGTCGGTTAAACTAACTTGACCCCAAGTATTTTGAGTAAAAACAACTGCAAAAAACAATTGTTAAAAAACAACTGCTAAAAACCACTGTTGTCTTTATTTTGTAGAAAATTTAGTTGACTTTAAACGACTTCATTTGAATGTTTTGATCGTTTCAGTGCAGAAAATTTTACAAAATTCCACAGGTTTTGGGATAAGAATTTTCCGTAAGTTTTGATAACTTTTCCTGTAAGAAAACTTCACAGTTAATAAGCACGTGTTTTTTTGAAGGCCCTAATTTTCTGAGCGCTTTGAATAAGTTCTGATGACATTACCTCATCTAAGATCTCAGAATCATTTGGATTCATGCAATTTACATCATCTTTCTAAAAATATTGAACTTTTCGTTATAGAAAACCTTAAAGATTCTGCGCGCATATTCATATAAATTTAGGAAGATCAAAATAACCTCATGCTTAGATTAATTTTTGCGTTTTTATAAATTATCTCATTTTCAGACTAAAGTTATAAAAAACAACTCTGACGACTTATATTATGGAAATTCAAGTTTTTGTACAGAATTTTCGAATAAAATTATTTTTTATGTTGAAATGTTCAAAAATCAGTACAATCAGTACATATTTAAAAAAAATCAGTACAACGTCTTTTGATCAGTACACGTGATGAAAAATCAGTACATGTACTGATCAAATCAGTACGAATGGTCAGCCTTACTATGTTGCCAGATCTTTTTTAGTACCCAAAAACTAACATATTATGCCCCTGAAATTTCAAATAATATTAAAAGAAGGGTATAAAAAGATTCGGCAATGCCGAATATAGCCTATTTCTGGTTTTTAGTCGATATAAAAAAAGTTGGATTTTTGAGGTGATAGAAATAAAAAAATTAGAAATGATTGAATACAATTGAAAACCTAGAAAAACTACAGGTTTCAGCGTACCCGAATTAGGTTTACTCGCACGTCGACAACAAAAAATTACATTTAATCTCGTAGATTGTTACAAACTCAAAATATATTATTAGTTATTTAAAAATAATTTTTTTAAGCACCATATAATGCGTACTTTTTTTATAATTTCAGTCTGGTGAAACAATATCAACGGCTTTTAATATTCAAAATGTTTCCAGAGAGAGAATGGAATATATCCAATTCAGATATAATAATATTACATTTGATAAAAATCGTTGTACCGATGAATGTTCTCGTATTTATATTGAAGAGACCACAAGAACCTATAATGAATTAGATGCATGTTTAAGTGGTGTAACTGTTGGTCCCACTTCTCCTACCACTGCTGCTCCTACTAACGCTCCTACTGCTGCTCCTACTGATGCTCCCACTGATAGTTACTGATTTATGTGAATTCCATGTTAATTTATGTATTTAGGTGCTTATTTATATCTTTTTAACACTTATTACTTTAATTTATTTTATTGACATTTTTTAAGCCTATTATTTTAATATGTATTTTATAATAATTTTAATTTATTTATAAACATTTCATTTAATATACAATTCATTAAATATAATATCTTTCTCGTGTACACAGAAACAATTAAATTTATTTAAAATTACAAAATTTGTCTAATTAATCACAATTTTTTTTAACTTTTGCAACATTCACAAAAGTTAAAATAACACTGTGCAACAAATTTAGGGTCATCTTGAATGGGACCAAAAAAAAATTATAGTAGACCAAAATCCCCGAATGGGTTTGAAAACATAGCTCGAGTTCTCTTTTTATGGCCCACTTAAGTTTTTCATTTATTTTCAAAGGCATTTGGAATGAGTTCTAAAAAAAGTATTAAACCTAAATCTGAGGTAAATAGTGTTGAAGGATGTCTTCAGTGAAATTTAATGGTGGTTCTTTTTTGCGAACGTATTAACCCTCTATCTCCCATTTTAAGGGATCGTTTTGGTCCTTTTTTTAATATCCTCATAGAACACCACTATAACGAGCGTTTAAAGGGTTAAAATATTTTACAAAAATTTTCTGCATCAAATTTCAGTAGGGGTTTTTGAATGTCAAAAGTTCGTACGAAAAGTTCAAAATGCTTAACAAAATAAAACTGTGAGTTATCACATACTGCTAAATTGTTTTTCACTACAGACGTTTGAAATAAGTCGCAAAAAAAGTTATAAATCTGCTTCTTAGCTAAATAAAGTTAACATATCGCTCATTTACTTGTATAACGTCATAACTAAAAAAAACATGATTTTTGAGTTAATGATAAAGAGTTATTTGCTATTTCAAGCTTTATATTGTGTCAAAAATTCGTATTAACCTTTATATGCACGCTTTAGTCGTGTTCTTTGAGGGTATTTGAAAAATTACCAAAATGGCCCATAAAATTTTAAGATATAGGGTTAATATTTTTTAAGAAAAGTACTACCATCAAATTTTACTCAAGACATCCTTTAACATTATTTAGCTCAAAATCATATTTGGTGATTTTTATATTTTTAATTGTCATTTTACTTGGTTAGCTTATTAACGACTAAAAATTTCATTTTGGTGGGATAAACTCTTCCGCTTCAAAATTGTCTTCGAAAAAAAAAAATTTTGGGCCGTAGGGGTCCCACTCTAAAAATTTTTAACAGACAGACGGACGAACGGACAGACATCGCTAGATCGTCTTAGAATCGATCAAGGTTCATGAATATATTTACTTTATGGGGTCCTAGACCAATATAAACGGAATGACAAACTTATATATACCCTCTATCACTAGAGTGGATTTATTCAATGAAAGTATTTCATAAGAATTAAATACTTTTACTTTTTTCATTAAAGTAATGACAAATTTTCATAAAAAACAATTTATATTTTGTATAAACAATTTTCATTAATTTAATGAAACATGTTCTTGCAATTACATTTTATGATACCTATTTCATTAATTCAATGAAACCCTACATAGGTTCCTTTTTAACGTAATTTTTCATAACATTAATGTAGATTTTCATTATTGTCATGTACAAATTTCTATCAGTGTACTATGTAATCCTAATTTCATAGCTAAAAAAAGAGTTTTCCGTAAAAATCCTGTTTTGAGTAATTTTTTTTTTTGTTCCCACACCAAAATTTTTTTTAGAAATAAAATTAAAAAGTTCCAGAAAAAGTTATCAAAAAAATAAAAAAAAAAATTCCAGAAATCTTATACAAAATTTTCAAAATAACACGGACTTAACTAAACTCTTTAAATTAACTGAGTTTTTTCTGTAAAATGATGGTTGCATAAATTGCATTTTACAAATAGATGTAAATTTACGGAATTTTTCTTTGCTAAATCGTGCTTTATTTAACCAATATTTTACTAGATACTCTGTAAATTAACAGATTTTTTTGTCCAAATCATTTTACAGAGCTTTAAAAGTAAAATTACAGAGTTTACTAAAAACTCCGTTAATTAACAGTTTATTTTGTCAAAATCATTTTACACAGTTTTATAGTAAAATTACCAAGAAATGTTGCTAGCTGGAAAAGTTTGGTGTACTCTGTTAAATAATCAGAGTTTTTCTGTAATTTAACAGAGTTAGTATTTTGAGTGTAGAGTTCTTAGACCAAAACGAACCATAATTTGCCCGGGATTTGACGAAATTCGACTAAATGCATTTTTTGTGATAAAATTTGAATTTTTTGCTTTTTTTTTATATATTTTAGTACGAGATAAAGATGTCACAGATAGGAATAATATTTTTTTTTTTGATATATATGATTAAACTCAAAATAATAACTCTGTTAAATTACAGAAAAACTCTGATAATTTAACAGAGTACACCATACTTTTCCAGCTAACAAGATTTCTTGGTAATTTTACTAAAAACTCTGTAAAATGATTTTGACAGAAAAAAACTGTTAATTTACAGAGTTTGTAGTAAAATATTAGTTAAATATGAAAGCTTTTTTACAGAGAAAACTCTGTAATTTTACTATTAAACTCTGTAAAATGCTTTGGACAAAAAAAAACTGTTAATTTACAGAGTTTCTAGTAAAATATTGGTTAAATAAACCACCATTTAGCAAAGAAAACTATGTAAATTTACATATATTTGTAAAATACATTTGATGCAAAAAAAAAAAAATACAGAAAAAACTCTGTTAATTTACAGAGTTTAGTTAAATGCATGTTATTTTGTAAAATTTTTATAAAATTTCTGAAAAATATTTTTTGATAACTTTTTTTGCTACTATTTAAACTTTTTCTCAAAAAATAAAAATATACAGATAAAATTTTGATGTTTGGTAACAAAAACTACTCAAAACAGAAAATTTTTTTGGTTATAAAAAAATACGAAGTATTTTGCTTAGGTCTGTATTTTAGCAGAAAACTCTGTTAATTATCTGTAAAATTAAGATTACGAAGTAAAAAGTAATATAACATAATGACTCTTTGTTTTTTTGTCACAACAAAATACAAAGTATTTTCTTTAAATCTGTATTTTGACAGAAAACTCTGTCAAATATCTGTTGAATTGAGATTACAGTCATTTTACAGAGTATTTTACAGAGTTATTATTTTGAGTGTAAAAGCAACATCTCAGCTAAAAGCCATTCAAGTCAAAAATAAAAAAATAAAAACTTAAAAATTTTTTAGAGTGGGACTCTAACGGTCCAATTTTTTTTCGAAGTCAATTTTGAATAGAAAGAGTTTATCTCACCAAAATTTAATTTTTAGTCGTTAATAAGCTAATCAAGTAAAATCTATATAAATAAAAATCAATTGTCGTTCGTTGGTAACCGCATCAGTTAAGAACAGCTGGACCGATTTGGACAATTTTTTTTTTGAAATTTTTGTCATAGTCCAACTTAGGTTTTTACGTAAAGAAAAATTGACCACGCCCACTTTTACGCCCACTTTTTTCGATTTATCTAAAATCGGAAAACGGCTGCACCGATTTGCAAAATTTTTTATTTAAATGTTCATAATAATCCAATTTAAGTTTTTATTGAAAGAAAAATCGACCACGCCCACTTTTACGCCCACTTTTTCAATTTATCTAAAATCTAGGAATGATTGGGCCGATTTGACAAAATTTGTTTTAAATAAATTTTCATCATATTCCAATTATGGTTTTTACGGAAAAATAAATTGACTTTTGCTAATTTTTGTTGAAAATGTTCGTCATAGTTCAGCTAATGTTTTTACAGATAATAAAATTTCCCACGCCCACTTTTTTCTATGTAACGAAAGAACTATAACGGCAAGACCGATTTGGGGTTAGTCCGAAAAGATTTTTAAGAAAAGAAAAATTGTACACACCTATTTTAACGCTCACTTTTTCAGATATATATTAAATCATGGAATGGCTGGTTCAATTTGTCTTACTTTTTGTTAATGTTCGTCATAGTCCAACTAAGGTTTTTCAGAAAGATTAATTTTCCATTTTTACGCCCACTTTAAATTCAAATAAGGTTTTTACGGTAATCGCATCACTTGAGAACTGACCGATTTGGATAATATTTTTTTAAAAGTTCGTCTTTATTTATCTTTTAAATGTTCGTCTTAGTTTTTCGGAAAACAAATTAAACACGCCCACTTTAACGCCTCCTTTTTTCGATATATCCAAAATCGAAGAACGGTTGGATCGATTTTACTAAACTTTAAAATGGAAGAACGGCAGGGCCGATTTGGCTATTAGTAGTATTTGATGAAGTTCGTGATAGGTTAGGTTAGGTTGTAAGTGGCTGCTGACGTTTTACGTCAACACACGTAGACTCTGAGGTCCATTGTGATACCACGGAACCGTAATAGGTTTCCCTACTAGTCCCTGTCGTTAAACCATTTTGAGCTTCTTATAAAACTCCTTAGATGTTGAATTTTGACATCCAACAAATCAGAAAGATCGTACAGCTCCCTAGATCCCAGTGAAGCAAGTCTCTGACCAGAAAGTGCCGGGCAATGGCAAATAAAGTGTTCGATAGTTTCCAACTCCTCTTCGTCCATGCAACTTCGGCAAAAGTCATTCGACGGCACATTTAACCGCTCTGCGTGCTTCCCTATAAGACAGTGTCCGGCAATTATAGAAACCACCGTCGAAATCTCTCTTCTTGGAAGCGATATTAGCTCACTTGTGCGCCCCTGATTAAGAGAATGCCAAATCAGTCGTGTTGTCTCACACGTCCATCCATTTGCCCATCTTTGATTAGTCTCCGTCGCAGAACAAAGCCGTAGGTTTTGCTTGCAAGTTTCTAGAGGCATACCAACACATTCCAATTCTGTTGGAACCTGTAAGGTAGTTCCTAGTCTTGCAAGCTCATCGGCTTTGCAATTCCCTGGAATGTCTCTGTGCCCTGGGACCCATATGAGTCGTATGTTGAACTGCTTGGCCATCTCATTTAAAGACGTGCGGCAGTTAAGGGCAGATCTTGTTTTCAGAAACATTAAATCCAGGGACTTGACCGCGGCTTGACTGTCAGTATAGATGTTGACTGCGGTTGTAGACAAGACATTGCAGCTCAACCAGTCAGCCACTTCTTTTATTGCCAGAATCTCTGCCTGGTAAACACTGCAATGATCTGGCAATCTACGAGCCAGGCTCAACCCAAGCTCTTCCGAATAGACTCCAAAGCCCACTTGTTCGTGCAGCCTCGATCCATCTGTGTAAAAATTTATGGTAGCTCCACTACCCGGAGTATCCCCCATCCAAGACTCCCTGGATGGTATCATAGTGGTAAAGTGGCGCTCAAAGAGGCTCAAAGAGGGAGCACAGTCCACATTTTGTGGTATTGTTATCTTTTTCAAGATCGCGATATGGCCACAATCACTGTTCGTGATAGTACAGCTAAGGTTTTTACGGAAAGAAAAATTGTCCACTCCCACTTGTTTTAATACATAGTCGATGTTACGAAAATAATTATTGTCCCCTATCACTTCAAAGCCCACATTTTTCAATATTCTTAGAATTTGCAACACTTGAGAACTGGACCGGTTTGGCTAATTTTTTTGTTTTAAATGTTCGTAATAGTCCATAAAGTTCGGAAAGACAAATTGTCCTCGCCCACTTTTTTTCGATATAAAAAAATATTTCTTAACAGATTCCGCTTAAACTTGGTACAAATAATTTTGAATCCTCGGGTATTGTTACCATATGTAAAAGTTTAACTTACCACACAAATTTTACGCCCATTTTTTCTAAATATGTCGATTTTCTAAATATGACCTAACCGATTTTTTTATATTAATTATAGTTATAATTAGGTTTTTAAGGAAATGTAAATAAAAAAGTGTCCCGGAAAAATGGAAAATTCGGGAAAACTTTAAAGGTTTGTTTAAACTCAAGACAATAGCTCACAATAAGAACGAAGGGTATGAGTAATTTATTTTTGTGTTGGGCCTAATGGTACTGAAGAAGTTTTAAATTTGTACAGTTCGCAAAGTCGAAGACATGATAATTTTTTTTTTTAGTTCCTAAAATTAAATTTAAAGATAATTATCTGCCTAATCGGGTCTTTAAAACCACTCCACAAATTTTTCTAAGCCAAAAAAATTCATTAAATTTTTTGCAGGGCTATACTTATATTTGATGTGAGACGAAATATGATCTTATATTTGGGCCAGCAACGCGGACCGGGCCAGCTAGTAATAACTAAAAAATAAAAAATTGAAAAATCGAAAAAAATTGGTTTGTATGGGAATTTTTTTTTTTTGGGAATAACTTTAACCAGCCAAAAGCACGGTTTAATTTTATCCGATTTGCCTATCCATAATTTGCTCGGCGATCGACGAAATTCGAAAAAAGTCATTATTCGTGCCACCCTAATGAGGATATTTGAGAACAGGACTAAAATATCCCCTAAAACTGTGAGATAGAGGGTTAATATGTTCTAAGAAAAGAACCGCCATAAAATTTCACTGAAGATTTTTTATTTTTTTTTTTATTGTAAAAATATTTTTAAGTGACAAAAATACGTTGAAAAATATTTTGGTGACTTACCAATGTTTTTAAAACATGTTTAACGGGTTTTCAACAGGTGAATTTAAGGGGAAACTAATCTGAAATTCACGGTGTTGCTAATAACACAGTGCAACACCCAAAATCGGAATGGGATGAAACCAAAAGCAAATGGAAGTTGACATATTCCATAACAAACCCCTCAAGGCTTTTTTCTAGTTCAGAGCTAGATTTTGTTTTACACGCATTTGAAGTTGGTGCACTTTTATTATAATTATAATAATAAATGCTTGAAAACTGTATTAGTGGCGAATGATACGCAACGGTGCACAGTGATTTATTTTAATAATTTGGCTATTCAGTAAATAGGTACTGGACCGATTGCAGCAAAATTCATACTAGTCATAGCTGAAGTAATTTTGAGCTTAAGTTTGGAAACTGGACCCTACATATCCAATAACGGCACCAACAGGAGCCTTTAAAGTAGGACATGTTTAGTACACAAAAACTTTAAATGCTTTAAAATCACCAACTTTAAATGCGTGTAAAATAAAATCTAGCTCTGACCTAAAGGGCCTTGAGGGTTTTGTTATGGAAAACGTCAGCTTTCATTTGCTTTTGGTTTCATCCCATTCCGATTCCGAAAGTTCGATATTTAGCACTGTGTAACTTTTTAACCACTGGACCGATTTGGCTGAAATTCAATACGAACTAGGCCAGGCGAACGGCAAATATATATGCCAAGCTTTAGCATCCTCGGAATTGAGTTTCGAAAGTTAGTGGGTTTTATATCTCGTAAATTCACGAAAAACCCTTGCCGAAATTCAGTCTTTTGCTCATAACTTTTGAACCTCTGGACCGATTTCGCTGGATTGCAATACCAACCTGACCAGGTAAATGCCAACCATATATGCAAAACTTCAGGAGCCTCCGTAAAGTCTTTCAAAAGTTAGCGTTCAACTGACAGACGGACAGACAGACGGACGGACGGATATCGCTAGATCGTCTTAAAATCGATCGAGGATCATGAATATATATACTTTATGGGGTCCTAGACCAATATTTCTAGGTGTTACAAATGGAATGACAAACTTATATATACCATCTATCACTAGAGTGAAGGGTATAAAAAATTGCACCAAAAGTACACTTATTACACCTTTTACCCCTAAAGAATCAACATTGGCACAAACCTAGCAACAATAGATCTATTTTTCGGGAAGTGATTCTACAATCCGAACTTCAAATCCCGTAGAACCAATACTGGCAGAAATCCAGCCGTCGCACAGTGGCCGAAACATCCAATCTAGCGGCGCTTAATTCGGAAATGTAAAATAATAAAGCCCAATGCATATTTGTGATTATAAAACTTATAAAGAATTTAATTTTTAACCATATTTATTTATTTCAGTGTTTTTATGTATTTTGGGAAATTTATGTGAATATCGCGAGGGTGGTCTGTATGGGGACTTGAAGTTAAAATGTTCCGATTCCGTTAAAATTTAGAGTGATTACACAGCTCAACAAGATAGTGTTTGTTGCGCTGATTCCAAATCCGGAGCCCAAATTTGTCTATCACGTCAGGATTTTGAGTAATTCGCGGTTAAAGTGCCGAATAAGGGCATTTTTGACCCATTTTAAAAGCTAATAAAATAATATCCTGACATGAGAATGATTTAGTATCAAGCTCATTCGAAAGTTTGTAATTTTCTCTTAAAGATTAGATGAAATGTTCTTAAAATTTAATTTTTTAAAATGGTAAAAAAATCATTAACAAAAAACTTTCTATTTTTTAAATATTTAGTTTATTTACACAGTGTTTTTTAACAAATTTCCATACAAATTCATACGTAAATTTTAGTTTTAACGCACTTGTTGCTAATGATTTGTTTACCATTTTGGAAAATTAAATTCCAAGAAAATTTTATCATGTCTGAAAGAGAAAATTACAGACTTTCGAATGTGCTTGATACCAAGTCATTTGCATGTCAGGATCTTATTTTATAGGCCTTCAAAAATGGTCAAAATGGGCCTTTTTTGACACTTTGACCGCGATTTTCTCAAAATTGAGACGTGATAAAAAAATTTGTGTGACCGTTTTGGAATCGGGGCACCAAAACCTATCAACTTTTTTTGGTTTCATCCAAAACGCAGCGACTAATCTTAGATTTGTAGAGCGGTGTTATTTATGGCTACAAAAAACATTTCCCAGTCGAATTTTAAGAGGATATTTGTTAAAATACCATTGTTAGGGCTTTTTAGGTAAACTGGAAGGGGAAATTAACATGGTGGCTATGGATTAACATGGACCGATTTTGCCAAAAATTTAATAGGTTTTGTTCTTTCGATAGAAAATCTTAAATTTCAAATTTTAGCCAAATCGATTGAAAATTGTGGTCTGTATCGCGTTTATTCTGTTTATTTGGACAGGCAGATGGACCCTAAAAAACCGAACAACTTGCGCGAACTAGCACGCCATACTGAAACTTCACAACAAAAATAACCCAAAATAATAAACAAAACAGGAAGTGGACCGAATACGATCGAATTTCAAAAGTTGCAGTCCATGAAACTATAGTTTATATCACAAATGTCAACTTCTATAATACACTAATAATAAACTAGATACACACAGGCCACAAACATTTATTTTTCAGTTAAAACATACCTTTTACTTTCAATTAAAACTTTTTGGCTCAAAATGTATAAACAATTGACTTAAAAGTGGCAAGAAAAACTCACTGAGTAATTAGGCCCCAAATTCCTTTAATACACTTGCTGCAGAAAATGTATATTTGACAGCTTAAAGCTATGCGAATATTGAAAGCAAAACAAAAGTAAAAACGTAAATTTTTTCTGTAAAGTATAGTTAAACGATGCAGTGCAAAAACATTTATCGATCTTAATTTTGTAATTTTGACTTAAGCGCCGCTAGATCAGTGATTTCGGCCACAGTGCGTCGTGGATCTATTTTCCGGAAGGTGAACCTACGTTCCAAATTTCAAGTCTCTAGGACCATTATTTTGGGAAATATAAAATGTACCAAAATTAATCGGACCATTTTAACATGGCTTTGATTTGTGTTTGCATGTTTTTTCATATTTTGGTAAAAAAATGCATATTTTGGGTTTGCATATTTTCAACTTTGCATAGTTTTGCATATTTTTGCATAAAATAGAAAAAAACATAAATTGAAATTTATTTCTTTCAATTTTTTTTTTTTAATTTTTTAAATTTATTTTGAAAACACAAAAGTTCTTTTTTTCTCCTAATTTTTTTTTTAAAGATTGTCTTTATTTCTATAGAAATTCTTACACCTAATTGTTTACAAAAAGTTTAAATATTAAAACGCACAATTAAAAAAATATGTCATTAACTGTTTGTAGTTTATTTAAAAACATTTACGTTTTGTCGTTTTTAAAAGAAAAAACATTCGTTTAATATTTAGTTTTTTTCAAATGGCTATTTCTGTTCTTTGTTTTAAAAATAACAATATAAAAAAAAGACTTTCATTAACATTAAATTTTTAAAGTCATTTATTTTTGTTCTTTTAGTAAAAATAAGTGATTAATTTTTAATGATTTGTGTACGTTATTTTTTTAAATTGTTGGTATTTTTAAAGAAAAGTCATTAAATTTTACCTACTTGTGTGGGTTATTTTTTTGTAGACAAAAAATTTAAAAAATTATTTATATAAATATAAAAACATGTTTTTGTCTGGCCAGAATGTAGTTATTTGCGGAATCGATTCCCCAAAAATTTTTTGAAAAAAAATTTAAAATAAAATTCAACAGAAAAATTGTAAAAATAACCTACGAAATCATTAATGTTTAATGTTTTCGTATGTAGATAATTTTGTTTGAATTTTTTGGTAAAAATAATACAACAATCATTAATTTTTAATGTTTTCGTAGGTTTTTTTTCGAATTTGTTGGTAAAAAAAAAATGAAAGTGACGTTATTTTTTAATGTTCAAAGTTATTTATTTGGAAAATTTTATTAACAGTAAAAAATAAATGTTGATGTTTGTTAAAACAAATGAATAATCACTGGGATGGTTTTCAAATGTTTTATCACTTGTTTTAAATATGTTTTTCATTTGTTTTAGCTAACAAACTATTTTGAGTGCAGCTTTATTTTAGTGATATACAAATTTATTTATGGTCATAGTTTTTTAGACAGCTACTCTAGAAAAATATTCTCAAATATACCACGAAAATTGCCATTAGCGAGGATTAAGTGGTAACAATGAAGCTAGACAATAAAAACCGCCGAAAAACAAAAAAAAAAATAATCAAAAATGTACTCTAAAACACATTAAGATATTGTTCATAGAATTCCGGATAAGCGGATTTGAAATTTTATATTGTTATCCATGCATGCATAAGTATGAGTAAGTGAAAAAGGGAATAAGTAAATGTATTTGTGTACAAATGCATGCATTCCATATGCCTTTCGTTGCCATTTGGCACGGAAATACAGTCAAGTATATAATGGTTTTATTTGAATTTATGAGAGTGTGTGTTCTTATTTTTTCGGCGGCAACGGAAATAGTTTTGATTTTAATGGTGGCAATTTGAGCTTAAAACAAGTGCTAATGTGTGAGATTTTTTTTTTTTTTTTTGGAAACAATTTAATTTCAATAAAAAAAAACTTAAGAGGATCCATTATTGTTTTTAAAAAGGAAAGAATTAAACGAATTAAAATATTTGCAGTAAAAACAATGTTTTTATAAAGCTATTTTTAATGTTATTTATACTAGAGATGGGCACGTGAGTGACTTTTCACTGCCACTCAATCAAGTTCACGATAGGAATTTTCCAATCACTCAAACTCACTCACAAACATATTTGTATGCCCTCCAACACAGTATGGATGGTATACTCACTTTGTCATTCCGTGTGTAACACATCGAAATATCGGTCGGGGACCACATAAAGCATATGAGGCATTCCACACCAAATATTCAGCAAAAAAAAATGTGTACCGTAAATTTCGGAATAGGTTGTATGGATAGTAGCGCGTCCCGAATTCGGCTTTTTTTCGAATTTAAAAATGCTTGCCCCCTCAAAAGATGTGGTTTTGGGACCCTTTTACGGGAAAAATAACAAAAAAAGTTTTGGACAAAAAACCAGTTGGCTACCAGCGAATGAAGATTGCATTCTTAGTGCATTTTGAAAAAAATTTTTTTTTTTGTTTTTAAAAAATGTATGCCAAAAGTTGCGTAATATAGAGTACATTCCTGGAAAAATATTAATAAAATTTCCATGGAGTAATTTTGGTGCAGCGTTGCATCTTAAAGATGAAAAGTGTGACTTAATTTTTTTTTTATTTTTTCTTTTAAGCTAAATTGGTCTTAAAACCTGCGCAAAAGAGCTCACATTCGTTAAAACCGTGTCAAAGCAGATTTTGAGACTTATTTAGCTTAAAAGAAAGAAAAAGTAAAAATAAAGTACACCTTTTGATCTTTGAGATGCAACGCTGCGCCAAAATTACTCCATGGAAATTTTATTAATATTTTTCCTCAAACGTACTCTATATTGCGCAACTTTTGGCGTAAAATTTTTGGACAACAAAAAAAAAGTTTTTTTCAAAATGCACTAAGATTGCAATCTTTAGTTGCTGGTAGCCAACTGGTTTTTTGTCCAAAAATTTTTTTGTTATTTTTTTCCGTAAAAGGGTCCTAAATCCCCATCGTTTGAGGGGGCAAGCTAAAAATATTTGAATTCGGGACGCGCTAATGGATAGACCTATATGGAACTCATAAAATTGCGTTTTTGGTTTTTAAAATTTTTCAAAAACTGGGTTTAGGGCTTTGTGGGATTTTGTGGGCTTTGTGCCGAGTTGCCTTGATTAAATATTGATGAAATTAAAGCGGAATGTACCACAATCAGTGCTGCCAGGCTTTTTTTGTGAAAAATCGTCAAAATTTGGAACAAAAATCTTCAAAATCGTCAAATGTTTTAAAAAAAAGTCGTCAAAAAATCGTCACTTTAAAAAATGTATAAAACACATTTTTTGATATATTAAAATTTTAAAACACACAATAAAATTTTTTCTGTCCACTTTTGTTTAATGAATTTTTTAAATTTACGCACGCAAAATAATTTTTAGCTATATAAAATGGAATTTTCTTTTAAAACAAGTGACAAAATAGTTGAAAGTCATTCGATTTTTCATTTGTTTCAACAGACAGCAACATTCAATTTTGACTGCTGATAAAATAAATATCATTAAATCTTAAACAAATAAATAAACTACAAAGTCATTAAAAACAAGTGTTATTTGTTTTAGAACTTTAGAAAGCTTCAAAATAAGACACCGTTAAGGCCCATAGAAAAATTATGTTTTTTCGGGCACTTTTTCAGATTTTAAAAGGATATAAACTTTAAAAAATAATTTTTAGTATCAAAATAAGCCTTCGAAAAGGCTCAAAAAAGCTTAAAATGAACGTATCAAGTATTTTGTTTGAAATTTATCGATAAGGGTCCAATTTTTCTTTGAAAACCTAATTTGAGTATAAAAAGAGGGCTCTTTTAGATGAATCTTTTTCATACAAAAATTTTAGGTATTTGCTCCATTTTTGGAGTCACTAGAGAGTATGTTTGCTCACTGGGAATTCAAATATAAAAAAAAGATTTAAAAATAGCAACAATTAAATTAAAAGAATAATCTTTTATTTTTCATACAGAGCAAAAATTAATGACTTTAAAACGATATAATTTTTTAAGGGCAGTTATATTTCCAAAAGAGAACGAAATGTTGTAAATTTGTGTCTTTCTTCTGTATTTTTTTTATCGAATTTTATTTAACCATTGCAAAATTAAAAAATTTGAAAATTTAGATTTTTGTGAATAAAAGTTGAGGTAAACAAAATCGTCAAAGTGTATGGGAATCAAATCAGAAAATCGTCAGTCGTCATTTTGCAAAATTTCATGAAAAAATCGTCAAAATGACGAAAAATCTTCAGTTCTGGCAGCACTGACCACAATCTCAAAAATTTACATTCTTGTATTGTTTTGTATGGGCTATCGATTTTTCTTTTAATTTTTAGAACCCGTTCGGAAATTTTCATTTTTAAAAAAGTTAATTTATCTAAAATCCGGCCACTTTTTTTTAATATTTTTTAAAGTTAAGATGTTTGTCTATTTATACAAAAAATTCAGACATGTGCTTTTCGTTTTTTTTTTTCTAGAAAATCGTATTCAATTTCTGAATTTCATAACAATTTAGTAATTTGCTTGAATTTTCATGTTTCAACATTGCGTATGAGTAACATTTATGCAAATATTTAATACTCATCCGCAATGTTGAAACAAGAAAAGCTAATTACAAAATTGTTATGAAATTTAATATTAAAACTCGATTTTCTCGAAAAAAAAACGGGCACCAAATGTCCAGCGAAAAAACATGAGTACCTTAAATTTCTGAATAGGTTGTATGAATAGTAGGGTGATCAATTATTCGACTTTTTTCAAAAACCGGTTTTCGAATAGTTCAAAAATCAGCATTTTTAAAAAACCAGTTTCGAATCTTTAAATTGACAAAAAACCGGATGAACCGGTTTTTTCGGTTTTTTACAAAATAGGCAAAAAATAACAATAAGGCCAATATAAAGCGGAGATTGTCGGTGTTACGAAAAATTTTGTTCTGTACATCACCATTTCCAATTCTATTTTAGAAAATACAATTTGTATTTAAGAAATTTCTAATAAATACGTTTAAAAAATATTAAATTTTATTTATATTTCATAAATAATTATATTTGAGAATTTTTTTTTTATAAAAAAATCCCAGGGGCGTTTTCTTTTTTTTTGGGGGGGGGGGGTCGGTAGAGGTAATTGGGGGTGGCAAATTTACTCTCGAATATGTGTTTAAATTTCATTCTTATGCTTTTTGCGCTAAAGAAATACAAGTTTATCAATATTTAAAAAAAAATTTATTCCACGCCCAAAAAAGGGGGGGCGGCTTACCGAAAAAAACGACATTTTCTAATTCTTCGGGTCCAAATGCAGGACTTCGAACTTCTTGTAGCATAAAAATGTTGCATTTGTTAAACAAAAACACAAAAAAAAATCATTTAAACAAATTGTGTTTTTCAGAGGTTGGTTTAGTTCTTCAAGGGGGAACTTTTTTCCCCCTGGTCCGATTTTGCTCATTTGCGAACTTAATTTGCCTAGGAAGATAAGACATATTCGTGCCAAATGTTGGAAGTCTAGCTCTTTTATTTTGGACTGCATCGTGTTAACTACAGACGGACAGACGGACATCGCTAGAATGTCTTAGAATCGATCAGTGATCATAAATATATATACTTAATGGGGTCCTAGACAGATAATTTGATGCGTTACACACGGAATGACAAAGTGAGTATACCCCCATACTGTACACTCAAAATAATTCTGCAGTAAAAATATTAGTAAGTGATTTGGTACCAAAATCTACTAATAAGTTACTAATTACCAGTAGTACGGTAGTTTTTTAGTATCTTCAAAGTACTAAAATTAGTCATTTTTACTGGTTTTGAATAATATTAGTAAAAAATTTTAGTATTGATTACCAACGCCTGCACTAGATCATTTTGGACTAAAAAATTAGTTCATTAGTAAAATTTTTAGTATTGAATACCCACGTTTTTTTTTTGGTGTAGTTGGAGAGTATAAAAATTAAAAAATCAATAGAAATTTTGAAATGCAAAGGGAAATTTTTTAAATACAATTGGAATTTTATGAAAAGCTTTTAAAAAATTTTGAAATTTCAAAGGAAAGTTTTTTTCTTCAAATATTTTTTTATTTTTAAACAAAAATAACTAGCAAACATTAAAAAATGTTCACTAAAATTTGTTCCAACTACAGTATGGGAGTATACTCACTTTGTCAATCCGTGTGTAACGCATAAAAATATCGGTCTAGGACCCCATAAAGTATATATATTTATGATCAGTGATCGATTCTAAGTCATTCTAGCGATGTCCGTCCGTCCGTCCGTCTCTCCGTCTGTAGTTAACACGATGCAGTCCAAAAATAAAAGAGCTAGACTCCTGACTTTTGGCACGAATATGTCTTATGTTCCCAGGCAGGTTAAGTTCGCAAATGAGCAATATCGGACCAGGGGGAAAAAGTTCCCCTTTGACGAACTAAACCAACCTCTGAAAAATAATTTTTTTTACATGATTTTTTGTGTTTTTTTTAAACATATATTTCCCCCCCCCCCACCCAATTACCCCCGGTATGGGTACTACAATTGCATATTGGATATGGTATGTATGTGCGCGTTAACTGAAAGCATGCTGACAGAATGGTGTATCAAAATTTGAAGCTGGGTATTTTTTGAGGTGATGAGATCTCCGTTAGAGTTTCGTAATGGTTTTGATGAAGTGAAGCTTTTTTTGGCAAGTTTTTTGATTGTTTTATACAAGTCGCGTGTTCTAACTTACTCGGCTGCAGATTGTGCCTGTGGAAGGATTTTCCGCCCATTTTCGCTTGTCTCTACGCACAGTACGCTTAACATTATTGTCTATGAAACTAAAGTTGGACTGGAATCTGGATTTTTCCAAGCTGGTTCCCAGCAAAAAAAGTGCGGAGTACTTCTATTTGGAGTGCTTTAAAACTATAACAAATGTAATGAAATACAACAAAAATAACAAAAAACACAAGAAAAAAACACACAAACAGTTTTTTCTACTCCATAAAAAGTTGTTATTCAGCACTTAACTCATTACCTTCCGCGACACTCCCATATAAAAGTAAGTAGATATTCAGTAGATAAGAAGTACTCCGAGCTTTCAAACTACTTCCAACTACTTCCACGAAGTAGTTCTTATCTACTGAATATCTACTTACATTTGTATGGAGGTGTCGCGATAGGTAATGAGTTAAGTGCTGAATATCTATGTATTCTGGAGTAGAAAAAACTGTTTGTGTGTTTTTGTCTTGTGTTTTTTGTTATTTTTGTTGTATATCATTACATTTGTTATAGTTTTAAAGCAATCCACTGAGAAGTGGTAATGACTTTTTTTGCAGGGTTATGGCATCATTTGATACTTTCAATCTTTTCTCGTTTTTATAAGATTCCACGTTGCATCGGATATCCACTGCTTTTTTCGGGGGTTTTGTATCTAATATAATTTTCTGCAATATCACATATCCCTCACATTTTCAATTTCGTCTAGAAGAGTTTTTTAAGGCATTTGTCTAGACAAACAAAACAAAATTTAAAACAAAATAAATAGTTTACAAACAAAATTCAAATTTCCTTGAAATCCGCAAAACTCAAATTACTCAAAAACAAATTTGAGTCGAAGAATATCCCTATTATATTTAAATATTTATCTTTCGTATGTGTTTACTTGCAAAATGTCAAAAATTAGGATTAACATACAAATTTTCTAAACAAAATTTTTTAAGAATTTCGAAAAGTGAGTAGTATTAAATTTTTAAACAATCTACTGTCCATCGATAATATAGGTATATAAATAAATTATACATAATATCTAAAACTTTACAAAAAAAATTTTAAAACTCTTTAAGATATTATATTAGTTAAAAAAGAATTTGCAAAACTTTTACGATAAACTTAAAATATTTGCTGAACGATGTTTAAATTTTATTTGTATAAAATAAAATTACATTTAAAATACAGATATCGAATGTGGGGAACAAAACAAAAAAAAAAAAAACATATAGAAAATCACCCTTAGGCAATTGTACGCGTGTTAGACATCATTATCAACAAAAACATTGATTTGTTTTTATATGGATTGTTTTTTGGGGCAATTCACTTTCCCCCACCACCAACTCACAACCAAATAATTCCTTTTAAAATATTTTCAAAAGTCATTCTTAAATCTTAACAAAAATCTTAAGAAAATAAAAAGTTTTACAGCAAATAAAAAAAAGATCCTTGCCAATCACTCCCTTATAAACAAAGGAATAAAAAAAAAAAACATAAAATAGGCATACAACGAAAACTTTTCGAACAAAAAGTACATGTTGTGTCGAATAGGATTGAAATGGAATGGGGTAAAGAGCTTATTATGTTCTTATTGTTAGTTTTGTTTTTATTTCTTTTAAATTTTATGTTTTATCAAACCAAATACACAAAAAAAATCTGTATTTTAGCAAATCACTAACAAACGTTTTAGTGTGTCATCCATTCCATGAGAGATCAACCAAAAGTATTCAGTTTCTCTAAATGGCACCATAGATAAAATAATGCATTCCCCGCGAAATGGCAATCCACGTTTTCTAATTAAATTAAATTTTTTCTACATTTCTTCTGCATTTTTCAACTTCAACCCATGTAACAAATATAATTACAGCCCTCGCTTGATCTGTACTATCAGGAAAAACAACAAATTAAAAAGGTTTAAGAAATTTGCGTTATTAAGATTCTCGAGTGAGAACTTTTTCGCCCTGGTCCATTTTTGGCCTTTTACGAAAATTTACAAAACTTCAGTACACTCTAAATAAAAAGATTGTAAAATGATATTAAATCCCCGTAATTTAAGGGCAGTTTTCTTCAAATATGCACTAACGAACATTCCCATAATGTTACGGCAAATTACCGTTAATTTATTTGTCAAGAATAGTTACGGGAAAAAATTTAAATTTACAATTTTTGTTTGTGAAATATTAACTTCGAGTCGCAAGATTTTTTTTGTAAATTTACAAAATGTTGTAAAAACACACTCAAAATAAATTCTCTGCCCAATCAGCAGGAAAATCTGCTGAAAATACACCCATTTTGAGCCATATGAGAAATCTGCTGATTTTAGCAGACGCGGTTTGCTAAATTTCTGTAGTTATAACCTGGGTTGATCAGCAGACAAATCTGTCAATACAACAAAAAATCTGCTAATACAGGGTGGTCCAATAACTAGTATCTTTTTAAAACATGCAACGAAATGAACAATACTCAATAGTTTTGGAACCTTATGGCTTTATTTGAAAGAGCAAATATTCCCATTATTTATGGCAAACGGCTTCATTCATGCGCCTGCCTGGGTTAGCTCCGCAGTAGCTCATCCTCGGCACCCATTTTTCTAATGTTCCTGGTTCTATCTCACGAATGGCTTGAACGATATTCGTCGAAAGGGCCTAAAACATTTCTGGATTTACCATGTTGCATGAATCTTTAACGAGACTCCTCAAAAAAATTTCTAAAAGTTTTAATCGGCAGCTCTGAAGTGATCAATTGTCACCGCGAATATGGCTAAAAACACGATTTCCGAACTAAGTGCGCAAAATATCGATTGTTTGATGGACTATGGGACATATTGCGACATCCTTCTGAAAATAAATGTCATCCAAGTTGATATATTCTATTACAGCCAACAAAAAGTCGGTAATCATGGCTCTGTAGCGCTCATCTTTGACGAAAATGGGATTTTCAGCTGTATTTTTGAAAATATTGTGTAATGATGCTGATACTCAAATCTGTTGCTTCCTATAGATGAATTGGATTCTTTAACAATACCGTCCGAGTTTTCCGATCCCAAGATGTAGCAATTTTTTTGTTAACATAACCTCATTTGAGTGCCTTATTTCGGTTAAAAACTTTTTTTCGAAAAACGTGCAGTTTGGCAGCGCAGTACTGCGCTACAACGCGATACAGCGGAGCAAGCTGAGAACGCATTAATGAAGTCGTTTGCCATAAAAAACGGGAATGTTTGCTCTTTCAAATAAAGCCATAACATTCCAAAACAAGTTGAGTATTGATCATTTTATTGCATTTTTAAAAAGATACTTGTTATTGGACCACCCCTTATTAGCAGAAAAAACTGCTGATTTCAGCAGAAAAATCTGCTGATTTTAGCAGAAAAAACTGCTGATTTTAGCAGAAAAATCTGCTAATTTCGGCGGATAAAATTGTTGATTAAAGCAGAAAAATTTGAAATTACACCTATTTTGAGCCAAATGATATGTTTTCTGTAAAAATATCTTTGTTTAAAAATAACAATTTTGCATACAATTGGAAAAATATATAAATGTACACTTAAAATATTATGTAAGTAAATTCAACAGAAAATACGTTTGAAACAAATAAAACTATATTTAAAAAACGGACTACTTACACTCAAAAAAATACATTAGGATTTACTATTTTTTTTGCTAATGCTAGTTAGCTAACTTTTAGCAAATTTTTAGTTGAGATTAGCATGTTAGCAAAAAATTCTTGTAAACTTCATTTAGCACATTAGCAATTTTAAACAAACTTTGAACTAATTTCTTTTGCTAAGATTTGAAATTGAGTTGACAACATTTTTACAAGATTTTTTGCTAATATTAGCAAAAATAAATGGTAATTTTTTTTTAATTTTCAAAAATCTTAAAATGGCGCTATCTCGGAAACTAACCCAGTCAGAAAAATACGATCGCAAAAGCGCTGTGAAAGCGTTGTAAACGGTTCTACAAGCGTTCCATTTACCATCTTGAAAGCGCTTTCAGATGATCCGAATGATAACATCGATCTACGCTAGGTTTAAAGCGTTTTAAAAGCGTTTTAAAAAAGTGCTTTCAGAACGTTTTGTTAAAAGTCATGAAAGCGCTTTAAAAACCAAAAGTAAAGCACTTATAAAGAGCTTAAATACAAAAATTAAAGATATTTTCCAGCGATTGAAATAAGAAAAAACAGTACTTTAAAGGACTTCATATGAGGAGGTCCATAACAAAACGCACCAATTCCACTTTAACAGTTTATTAGATAAACGCATAAATGAAAACAAAGTCAGTACTGAGTATAAGTGTAAGTACTGAGCATTGGGATGTTTCATAATTAAAGTCAGTAGTGAATTGCTGTGCAAATATTGAACTTTGGGATGTTTTTTAGTAGTTGTTACATAGATTTTAATGTGTAGAATAGTATTCAGTTAAAAAAAATGAAAAATCCAAAAAGTGGAATTGGCGCGTTTTGTTATGGACCTCCTCATATAAAGCAGATATTTTTTTTTATTCGTTAATTGTAGATATTTTTTTTATAAAAGTATCTTAGAAAATAAAAATTAAATTCAATGGAATTAAAAAAAGTAAACTTAGTAAAGGTAAACTTCATAAAAAAAGTAAACTAATTTATTTATAGGGACTTTCTTCCTCCTATTCTGTCCTTTACTGCAGCCAGCCAGCGGCTAATTTTTGTAAAAATGGTTTGTTCTGTTTCGCTTTCAAATTGCAAAACCAGATGGTCTGTAAACAAAGTAGAAAAAAGTACAAATCGATCTAAACAAACATGTGATAATATATATTTAAAAGGCAACATCTTTAATGAAATAAACGATTATTTTGTCTATCCAATTCCATCAAAAGAAATAGGATTTTATAACGTTAAAAATTTACGTGAAGATGTTATTGAAGTCAGTGTGCATATTGTAGAAGTTAAATGCATTATTTGTAAATTTTATAACGAAACTATTGCTATAACTCTTTTGCATAAATGATAATAATAAAACTTAAAATAGATTTACAAATTAAAAAATGTTTCATGTTTTCAAAATTTTGCGTTTTAAATGTGGTGGTAGGGAAAAATTATTTAATTTGATTTAACAAAATGTTTTTATAACAATTTGTTTAAAATTGAGTATAATCTAAAAAATACTATACTTGTATGTACTACGAAAAAAAATTAAAAACGTTTGCAAAAACTGCTTTAAAACCATTTAATTTTGAAACGAACATGTATTTTGTTAATAAAGTGCTTTCAAAACGCTTTTCGAAAACGCTCTCAAGGCGTTCGAATAAAGCGTTTTGAGAATGCTTTTTTTTTTGTTACAGTGCTTTCAGAACGCTTTTCGAGAACGCTCGCAAAGCGTTCGAAAATAACGTTTTGAGAACGTTCTTTTTTTGTTACAGTGCTTTCAGAACGCTTTTTTTTTATAACCGTCGTCAATTTCTGCTTGGGAAGCCAGATAGAGCAAAATGGAGACCATTTTTGGTTTTCGGGCTCTCCATAGTATCGCTTGTCCTCTTCACATGTGTGGAACCTAATGGGTCCGAACTTTGGATCCAAAAAAGTTAGCATTACCGAAAATTTTAAAATGCTCAGTTTTGTAATTCTCAAAACCCCGGTGGCCCCCTAAAATCACGTATCTCAAAAACTAAGCAAGGTAGAGCGAAACGGACACAAATTTTGGATCTAAAACTATGACGATTTTTAAGGAACCTAACTAGGTCTAGGCCCATCGGGGTTTGGACCTATCGGGTCCGAACCCAATGGCGTCCTCAAATGTGTCTGAGCTAAGTTTAAAAAAAAATTTCAGTTAACAAATTTTTGGCAAAACATTTTTGCTAACTTTACCAAAAAAATTGTGGGTTGAAAATCAGAAAATTTTCCTGTAGGTTTACAAGCTTTTTTTGCTAACATTACAGTGTTTTTTTTTTGAGTGTACATTTCATTTAAAACAAAAATATTTCTCAGTTATTTTTAAATGTTAATTAATAAGTGTTGAAATCCGTAAAAATAACATGAAAATCCATAAAAAATTACTGACAAAACTGACGGGCCCCTAAAGTAGGACATATTTAGTATCCAAAAGCTTAAAATGCTTTAAAATCAACAACTTCAATTGCGTTAAAAAAAAATCTAGCACTGAACTAAAACTTTGAGGGTTTTGTTATTCCGGTTAGGAAAGTTCGATTTTGTATCACTGTGTAATTATTAATAAATACTTAATATATTACTAGTAATGCAAAAAATTTGCTAGGTTGTGGCACAGGGAGTAGCATGTTGGGCTATCAACCCAAAATTATGTATTCGAATCCCGGCAGAGGCAACATTTTCTAACATTATTTCTACAAAATAAATTTAAATAAATGAAATTACAGAAATTTTGAATGTTTCTTCGGTCAATTGTTTTTAACTGTATTTCAACAGTATTTTTTTTACATTTACTTACATATATTTTGAGTGTAGCCATAATGTAAACTCAACTATAAGTCCTCTAGCGTTTAGCGGAGGAGAACTTAAAGTTTCAGAACAAAAAGTTAACTAAAAAAAAACTCTGTTAATATTGACTAGATTTTTGCTAAAAATTGATTTAAATTAGTGATTACACGCATTTTCACAGTAAATCAACTATTCCATTAAATTTTTTCGTTGCTTTTCAGCACACCCAACAAAAAATAAAATGCTACACACAAACGGTGTGTACTTAAAACTCATTAGAGTTCACATTAGAAGGTCTTTAAGGTTTATTTGTTTGTTTTTATTTTAGCATTTTTTCTACTCTTTTGATGTTCGTGTTAAGTCCTCATTATGTTTTAATTAACTGACCACAACTAACAAACACTCGGTTGTAATTCATATTTTCTTTATTTGTTTTTAGTATATTTTTCTAACCTTTTATTTGGTTTAAAGATAATTTCAGCGATTCTTAATCTTTTAAATTAGGCATTAAGTCAATTGTAAATACATCGTAGCAGAAACTTCTGCAGCTCTGTATTGTAATGGGAAGATTACATAGACAGACTTACACACAAAAAAAATAAAAAATAAAATTTGAGTAAATGTTTAATAATAATGAGTAAGAAATTACTCAATTTTAACCAGACCTTCGAAATTTAAATTCACCATTCAATTTCTCAAATCAAAAATTTTAATTAATGAATTAATTCATGCTTGAATTAAATTTGAATTATATGAAAAAGAATTAGTTAATTTGTGAATAATTCAATTTTAATTCAAAGAATTAATTTAAGCATGAATTAATTCTTTTTGAATTAATTCATTTAGAATTAATTAATTTTTTGAATTAATTAATTTTTTCAATTAATTAATTTTTTGAATTAATTTTTTTTTTATTAATTATTTTTTTTAATTAATTATTTTTTTGAATTAATTCTTTTTTAATTTGATTTTTTTTTTATCTATCTATTTTGATTTTTTAAAACTATGAAACGTTGTTATAAACCAAAATTTTTGCAAAAAAAAATAAAAAAAACTTTTGTTTTCTCTTGCAAAAATTTTTGTTTATAGCCCCCTCAGTTTATTAAGATTCATGAAAAAGTAATGTCAAAATTTTTTCGAAATTTTCGAAAATGTTCTTAAGGTCGCACCGGGCGCTTGAAGTTCGGGACGTGGGACAAAAAAGACGTTTTAAAACAAAAAAAAAAAATTGTATAAAAAAAATTTAAATTAATCAATATGAAACCGGTTTTACTTAATAATTGACCCTAAGTATTTAATTTAAAATTTATAGATTTATTGGACACATTTAACCCTTCGCTACGTAAGGTCAAAAAAAAATTTCCTTTTTCTGAGATCATGCCCAAAGCCACAATTTCATGGTTTTCAAAATTGTATTCACTTAAATTTAAAAATCTTCAAATTTTATTGATAAATTTCATTAAATACATCTTGGAGAATAAATGTTTAATTTTGGGGATTTTTCGCTCTTTCCGTTTAGCATTTGTAGCGATTTAATTTTAGCGATTTTCAAGAAAATGCGCTTTTTAAACCATTATTGTTTATTTTTTTTTGTTTTGACCTACATTTTGGGGGAAAAAAACTAAAGCTCAAATGAATATTGTTCCATTCGATTACAATTACACATTTTTTCAAATCTTACCTGTCCATGAAACTTTCAAAATTCGTCAAATTTCGCTTTTTGGTCACATTTGGCCGTCGGTCAAAATGGGTTAATGGCCTTTGGTCAAGACGGGTTAATGATTTTCTAAGTAAAAATAGTTCATTAATCATCCTTTATGATTTAATAGTACATTGTAGTTATTACTTTCAATAATTTTTAGAAATTAAATCAAATTTTGCATTTTGGTCACTTTTGGCCGACGTTCAACATGGGTTAAAAGTCTCATGGACTGGTAAGATTTGAAAAAATTTGTAATAATGGAACAATATTCAATTGAGCTTTAGTTTTTTTCCCCAAAATGTAGGTCAAAACAAAAAAAATAAACAATAATGTTTTTAACCATTTAACCGCATTTCCTTGAAAATCGCTAAAATTAAATCGCTACAAATGCTGAACGGAATGAGCGAAAAATACCCAAAATTAATTATTTATTCTCCAAGATGTATTCAATGAAATTTATCAATAAAATTTAAAGATTTTTAAATTTAAGTGAATAAAATTTTGAAAACCATGAAATTGTGGCTTTGGGCATGATCTTAGAAAAAGGACATTTTTTTGACCTTACGTAGCGAAGGGTTAAATATGTCCAATAAATCTATAAATTTTTAATTAAATAATTGGGGTTAATTATTAAATAAAACCGGTTTCATAATGATTAATTTAAATTTTTTTTTTATATAATTTTTTTTTTTTTTTAAAAACGTCTTTTTTGTCCCAGGTCCCGAACTTCAAGCGCCCGGTGCGACCTTAAGAACCTTTTCGAAAATTTCGAAAAAATTTTGGCATCACTTTTTTATGAATCTTAATAAATTGAGGGGCGTCCCGTACACAAATTCAACATTTTTTTAAAGAACCACCCTAATATGTATGTTATGCCCAGAAGTTAAAAAATGCTGCTTTTGCGACGTTGATGAATGTACAAAAAAAACGTTGTTGTTTGGTTGATGTTTTTCTTGCTACTTTCGCACAAGCATAAATGTTATAGTTTTTTTGAACACACACACATGATCAATTATTTTTTATTTATTTATTCTTTCTATTTATTTACAACTCATTTTAATAAATTCAACCTAACCGAGAACTGGTAACAATGACCGTCGTCTCGTTGTAGCGAAAAAACCAAGGGCTCTGGTGGGAATCGAACCCACGACCCCCACGTTGAAAGGCTAGCACGCTACCAACTAGCCTACGGGGACCTCCCTTTTTTTTTTTTTTTTTTTTTTTTTATAAATGTTATATTATGTGTGTGCTTTTAAAAAAATTAATTAAAAAAAATTTAATTCAAAAAAAGAATTCAAAAAAAATGTAATCAAAAAAAGAATTAATTCAAAAAAAGAATTAAAGAATCAAAAAAAGAATTAATTCAAAAAAAAGAATTGAAAATTAATTAATTCAAAAAGAATTAATTCAAAAAAAATTAATTCAAAAAGAATTTATTCATGCTTGAATTAACTCTTTGAATTAAAATTGAATTATTCACAAAATTAATTATTTTTTTTTTTAAATAATTTAAATGTAATTCAGAGAATTAATTCAAGCATGAATTAATTCATTAATTAAAAAATTTATTAAAAATAATGTGAATTAATTCACATATTGAATTAATTCTTCAAAGGTCTGATTTTAACCCAGTAAATGATTTAATAGCATTGAGTAAATTTAAAAAAAAAAATTATAAAAAGTATGCCAAAAATTTTTAGTAAATTTTTAATTGACACAATTAAAACTTTGCTCAAAATTTTCCGTTATTTTTTAATTAAGTTTTTAATTGTGTCGAGTAAAAATTAAAAATTTTTTTTTTTAATAAGTTTAAAAAAGTTTCACTTTTTTCCGAAAAAAAAAATAGTTTTTTTAACTTTTACCAAATATATTTATGTCTTAAAGACATAGAAAAATTACATAAAGATGCTTTCAAACTTTCATACATATACATATACAAAAACCTATAAACTTAATGAGAATTCAAAAACACTAAGAGAATAAAATTAAATAAAATTAAAAAAACTAGTAGTATTAAATTTTTATTAAATTATTTACTAAAAATTTTTTAAAAACCTTTGAAAAAAAATTTAATTGCGTCAATAAATAATACTCTAAATTTTTGGAAATTTAAACAAGTGATTACTCAAAATTTGTTTCTCCATATTTTTTTCTGTGTAGCGACTTCGCTAATTTTTACATCCTTTAAAAGTAAAATATTAAAGAGATTTTAACAAATATAAAAGTTAAATTCGACTTCTCCGAATTTATGAATATGCCCCACACAATGTCCTAAACATTATACATAAACAGGTGCACAGCAGAATACGCTAGATTGGTAATTTTTTCCACTGTGCGTCGACGAAAAAAGGCGTTGAACAATCTTAATAATTTTTATACCTACCACTTTTTGTCATTCCCATAAAGTATATACAGAGAGTTCTAGGATTACCGACTAATATATAGTCCTTGTGTGTTAAAATTGTAAAAATAAAATATATCCACTCTAGGGTTGCCAGAATTTTATTTCGAAAATGCTGGACAAACTCCCAAAAATTACAAAAATGGCGGGATTTTAAAAATTTTCGCGGGACAAAAATATTTTTATGAACAAAACTGAAAAATTTAGACAAGGTAAAACCAATTTTACAAAAGCTTACAAATAAGCCTTTTAAAAACTTAGGCTTTTATAGTAAAAAATAGTTGTTGTTAACAAAAATTGCAAAAAAAGCGGGAATATGGAATCCCGCGCGGGACGCGGGAATCGGTTATGAAAAGCGGGACAATCCCGCCAAATGCGGGACGTCTGGCAACCCTAATCCACTCCCTTATTTTTGTTACAATTAAATTTTATAGATCCTTTACAGTCACAAAAATATTTTTTTAAAAAATTGTTTTGATTTTTGAAAAATTGATCCAAAGTGCTCGAACGTCATTTGCCTGTCTGTCGCTAACACTACTTTCACTAACAAGGAGAATCTTCCTGGTGTCACCATCTGATCTTCATTAAATTTGGATATTTGTTCAGAACGAAAATTAATTCGACACGTAGTTTTTTAGCGGCCCAAACTCATTTTAAGGGGGATCGCTTTGTATGGTGGGAAGTTGACCTTTTTCAGTTTTTTACGATTCACTCCTATTTATTCAAAATTAATATAGGCATATTTGGTAGCAGATTAAAGGTATTTATAATACCTATCTCGTGATGCTAACAACGTGCCAAAAAAGTAAATATTTTTTTGACTTATTAACAAAAATGTCCTAAAATTTTGGTATTTCACTAAATATAACGAAAAGTTGTGCATGCTTGGACACACAATGACATGCTTTCTAAAGACCTTTCATTTTGTATTTACATGACTAACAATAAGTTTCTTTTTACAAACGCAAAAAACGGAAAAATTACCGTTTCTTCTCTCCTCATTTTAAGCCCCTAAATATGAATTTGGGCCGCTAAAAAAAATACGTATCCCTTTATTTTTCCTGCTCTACGAGATAAACCCAATTCCATAAAGATACTCGGGTTACACTAGTTAAACTTCCCTTGTAAGTAGGTATCTGACCTATTGCAGTGAAATTCATACCGGTTATAGCTAACGTAATTTCGAGCTTAAGTTTGGACGCCGAACCCCACAATTAGAGAACTACCAGGGGCCCCTAAAGTGGGCCATGTTTAGTACAAAAAAACTTTAAATGCTATGAAATCAGCAACTTTTAATGCCTGTAAAAAAATCTAGCGCTAAACTACAAAAACCTTGAGGGTTTTGTTATGTAAAATGTCAACTTTCATTTGCTTTTGGTTTCAACACATTACAATTCGGAAAGTTCGATTTTGTATCACATGTCAAAATTCAATATCTTAGGAGTTTCATAAGAAGCTCAAATTGGTTTAACGACAGGGACTTGTATGGAAACCTATTACAGTCCCGTGGTATCACAATGGACCTCAGAGTCTACGTGTGTTGACGTAAAACGACAGCAGCCACTTACAACCTAACCTATCACTGTGTTATTGTTTGTCCCTGAAGTTATACATCATTCCCATGTAGTATATTCCTAAATTCGTTAAAATGTTAATTTCCAAACGATTGTAAATTTGCAACAATTCAGAGTCCGGCTTTTCACCAAAAAGTTAAACTAAATAAGGTTAGGTTAGGGTGGCGGTGCCAGATGGGCACTCCGCATAGACCAATTGGTCCATAGCGATACCACAAAACTTTTTCCGCTTATCGATGTAAACTAAATACATTGACCTTCATTGCGAATTGTTTCAAGCTCTTCAGGTCTATCCTCGTAATTTCCTCCAAAGTCTCGAACTGTGAACTTCCTATAATTGATAGTCGAGTTCGTGCCAAAGCCGGGCAGTGACACAGGATGTGTTCAATGGTCTCTTCGACGTCTGGTGTCTCGCACCTTTTACAGTTTGCGTCCGTAATAAGATTCATGTTCTTGGCATGTTTTCCGACAAGACAGTGTCCCGTTATTAAACCTGTCAACATATGACATTCTATTCTCGTAAGTGTAAGTAAGAATTTAGTTCTTCCTAAATCATAGCGTGGCCATAAAATTCTGCTTATACGACTTGTCCCAAGTTCCTTCCATCTTCGATTTGCTTTGGCGACAGTTAGGGTATTTCGTTTTAGTTTGAAATGCTGGAGTGGCGGTGAAAGCATTATGGTGGTACCTATGCCATCTGCTCCAAGTTTCGCGAGTTCATCTGCTTTCTCGTTTCCTTCTATTCCTTCGTGCCCTGGTACCCATAATAAGGTAACTTCATTATTTAAGCAAAGTTGTTTTAAATTCTCGTAACACTTTAAACCCGTTTTCGATTTAATTTGGTAGCTCAAGAGTGCCTTTGGAGCAGCTTGACTATCCACGTAGAAATTAAGGGTGGCACCTTTTTCCTTTGCCATATATTCCACAGCTTTTGATATAGCAGCTATCTCAGCCTGAAAGATACTCGAGTCCACGGGTAATTTAAAAGATAAGTGTTGGTCTAGTTCCAGTATCGTGAAACCAGCTCCAACACCATGCGATTGCTTCGATCCATCAGTAAAGATATTTATTGAGTTCGCAGGAGGGCCCTGCCAGGTCGACCAGAATTCTCGATCCGGAAATCTAACTTCATATTTCCGGTCGAAAAATAGTTTGGGCACTGTGTAATCAGAGTCAATACGGTCCATATTAGCAATGTTACTGTGTCCAAAGTTGCGATACTTGAACCAATTTGACTCTTTGAGTCTGAGGCAAGCTTTGTAAGCCTCGCCCTTAGCAAAGAGATCAATTGGTAATAAGTGCAATAAAGTGTCGATAGAGTCGGCTGATGTTGTTCTCAAAGCGCCAGTGATACTCCGTCCCATTTGCCGTTGAAGCTTCTGAAACATTTTAAGCGTCACATCCTTTTCGAGTGCCTTATGCCAGACTAAAACTCCATAGAGTAAGATTGGTCTTACGATTGAAGTATAAATCCAGTAAGTGACTTTAGGTTCTAGACCCCAGGTACTGCCGAACATTTTCTTACACGCGTAATACGCGTTGTTTGCCTTTTTTACTCTTTCTTCAGAGTTCTTGTTCCAGAACAGCTTACTGTCCAAGAACACTCCAAGAAATTTGGCATGCGGTGATATTGGAATTTCAACTCCTCCCACTCGAACCTTTCTAAATTCCGGGATTTTGTATTTTCTAGTAAAAAGAACCATTTCCGTTTTCTGCGGGTTGACATTAAGTCCATTTCCTGAAGCCCACTTCCACATAGCCTTAAGTGAGCCCTCTAAAATCTCGGATACAGTATCCAGATATTTGCCACATGATAGAATAACCACATCATCAGCGTATGCTATTGTTGTGGTTCCAAAAGTCTTCAGTTCCTTTAAAATGGGGTCCAACACCTGGAGCCAGAGCAGTGGTGACAGAACCCCACCTTGTGGTGTTCCTCTAGTAGCGTAACGAGATGTTTTTGCATGACCCCATTCGGCCGTTATTTCCCGACATGAAAGCATTTGCTCTATCCATTTACTCAAACAACTGTTAGTTGAAGCCTTGTCCAAAGCATTAACTATCGTCTTTGTATTTACATTGTTAAAAGCCCCTTCTATATCCAGAAATGCTGCAAGAGCAAATTCCTTATACTCCAGGGATACTTCTACCTTCTGTACAAGTGAATGGAGCGCAGTCTCTATGGATTTACCCTGCTGGTAAGCATGCTGTGCATCCGATAGAAAATTTGTACCTAAATGCTCTCGTATATATAGATCAATTATCCTTTCCAGTGTTTTCAAAAGAAAAGATGTTAAACTGATTGGTCTGTAATCTTTTGCCGTCGCGTGGTTAAGTTTACCGCTTTTGGGCAAGTATATAATACTTGCTTTCCTCCATCCTTTTGGTATATAGCAAAATTTCAGGCATGCAGTAAAAATCGATAAAAGATGCGGAATTAAAATATTGGAGACGTTCTGAAGCATTGCCGGAATAATGCCGTCAGGTCCAGGTGATTTGTATGGTTTGAATGAAGCTAGAGCCCATTTTATTCGGTCAGCAGTTAAACAATTTTCTGGAATGATCGAGGTGTTATCGCGGATTACATTCATTGCAATCGGGTTTGTCCTACATCCCGGAAAGTGTGTTGTAAGTAGAACATCAAGTGTTTCATCAGCACTTTCTGTCCATGTATCATCACTTTTTTTCAGTAGGATTGGTGGAATGTTCTTCTTCGATAAAATTTTTCTTAGCCTTGCAGCCTCAGTGGTATGTTCAATATTGCTGCAAAGGTTTTCCCAGCTAATTTTTTTTGATTTCCGTATTAGCTTTTTGAAGCTTTTTAGTTCACTTCTGTATTGCGCCCAGCTGTCATCAGTGTTGCCCCGTCTAGCGTGCTTAAATAAGTCCTGCACTAAATTGCGAGCGTTTGAAAGCTCTCTAGACCACCACGGAGGTTGGGGTTTCTTGCGACTATACCTTAAGGGGCAAGATTTTTCAAAAGATACGCGTAAAATGGACGTAAGATTATCATTTACTAGTTCTATAGTATTATCATCTAAAATTTCTCGTTTTGGTAGAGCAACCATTTTCTTGTCTACTAAACTACTATATTTACCCCAGTTTGTTTTCTCAGGGTTTCTATACGGTTTGTCATTAAATTTTCCAGCTTTACCTTAAAACTTAAATATTTGTGATCCGAGCAAGAAGCCTTTTCAAGGATTCCCCACTTGACTATGTTCAAATCAGGTTTATCAGTGAAAAGTGTTAGGTCTAAAACATTTTTACTTGTAGGACCTATAAACGTAGGTTCTGAACCATAATTCGCAATGTTAATATTAGTATCCTTTATAAATTGGAATAAGTCTTCCCCCCTTTCGTTAGTATCTGAGGAGCCCCATAAAGTATTATGCGCATTTGCGTCACAACCTATTATAATGTACTCACCCATTTTTTCGCGAAGTAAAACTTGTAGATCTAGCGGAGGTGATTCTCTGTCATGCGCCATATACGAGGACACTAGATAGATGGTCCTTCGCCCTATTTTGCATAGAGTTGTCGCCAAATCGTTGGTACTGTATTGCTGTAGAAGAAGTGCTTTTAGTGATTTTCTTGCCAAAATGGCTGAGCGTTTCCTACCTTCAGCTTGCGAGAAAAATAAATCATAGTCTGTTGTCGTGAGCCCTTTAATTTCACCCGTAGCGTCCACCCATGGCTCTTGGATGAGCGCTACATCAAATGACCCTTCCACCAGGGTCATAAGTAGTGCCGCCGAAGCTGCTCTACTGTGATGTAAGTTGATCTGGATCAGCTTCATCATTGGTGGATATTATAGTTTCGCCGGTGGGTGGCTTGCCTATATCTAGATCAACCTCTTCCAGCGTGATGTTCGTAGTGGCTTCCAAGAGAAGATCCAGATCTCGTTCAACCTCACCATTTTCCAATGCGTGTGGATTGTTGTCACTTGGACTTCTCCGTTTGAGTCGCAGATACACTACCGACATACCCCAACGCATTTTGCCAAACCTCGGATAAAGGATATCCTCAGCCTGCTTGTTTATTTGCAGGATGAAAGTATACCCTTTATCCTTGTCAGTCTTTGGTAAAACCTTCAAAACGCGCCAGTCATCGGTAGGTATATCCGGGTTTTGGCGTTGAAGCAGCTGTAAAGCAGAAGTTTGGGAGAACAGTACTGGGAATACCACTTTTGCCTTCGGGGCAGTTGGTATTCTGTTTCTCGGTACGATTTCAAGATCTGCACCCTCCCATAAAGGCTCAAGTGCCTTAACGGCATCTTTTACCCATATGAGAGACTGCATATCATCACAACACAACAGTTTTATATTGCTCATCCAGCCAGCACCATCAAAACTGGGCATCGGCTTGTTCGGGTTTTCTTCCATGTACTCGATCATCATTTGAATGAGCTTGGCCTGCACCTTTAACCAATCCTCAAGGACAATTTGACCAAGAGGGTGGCCATGGTCTATCAACGCGACCAGAAGATCGTTTTTCACAACCTCACTTGCTGTCTTGCTCGTTGTTGGTTGAAGCTCTATCTGCCGACCCTTTTTAGACTTCTGGTCATCAGCATTTTCATCTGACGACCTTTGCCTTTTAAGGATACCTGCACCTAGAACTTCTTCTTCCACGGCATTAGCAAAATGAGATTTGGCATTTTGGTACTTTTTTATTTTCTCGAAATGTTTGCGGTTCGATTCGATTAAACTAAATAAAGTCTGTTTAGTTTTATCTTTCGTAATGATCTTTCACAACTACAATCGCCATTTGTCTATGCTTGTGTTTTTTTTAACTTCAATATTTTTTATAATATTGTGTTTTATTTTAGTCCATTTTGAATATTAACTTTGTATTCAAGCCATTTTTTTTAAAGTACTTAAAGTGGGAATTTTAGAGAGTTCTTGTCCGAATTCGTCCTTTGCCTGTGCATATTTTTGCACAGGCAATTAACGATTAAAAAACACACACCTACAAAAAAAAATTTAAGCTGAAATTATACCTACTAATCTTTATGTATTGTGACCTCCTGAACTCGATTCAGAACTTAATTCCATTGGGTTCTTTTGTTATCCTACAAGGAAAGTCCTCAAAGTGAACAACCCTAATTTCTTTGAAATTTATACTCAAGATAGCGAAAAAAATTAATGTAAAATTTATATTTGAACGACTTTTGATATTAACAGAGGGGACAAGAATATAAATTTTTAGTAATTTTGTAGACTTGTGCTTAATTGTTCAATTGAGTGAGCGCTCATTTTCGTTCATTTCAGATAAAAGACCTAGTTCGTTCATCTGGTTCAATTGCTCTTTTGTGGTCCTCGTTCAACAGTTCGTGAACGAATCATTTTGATCATCTCTGTTGGTCGTTCATCTAGTTCAAATCGGTCAGTTTTTGTTTTGGTTCAACAGTTTGTGAACGAATTATTTTGATCATGTCTGTTGTTTTGGCTTTCGTTCAAAAAATACAAAAATGTTAAATAAAAACATGAATTAAAGAAAACATATACAATTTTTGTAAAAAAAAAACATAAATGCTGAGAAATTGTGCCAAAAGAGAACAGAAAACTAGCGCCTAATGACAAAATTAACAAAAAAAATTAATCGACTGAACTAAAAGATCAAAATGAAATAATGACCAATTGAGCTAAATGAACGAAAAGACCTAAGAGAGCGGAAATGAACGAACTAGATAAACCGCTCAGTGAAGTGAATAGTTCAATTCGTGAACGACACAACTCCATAATTTTGATGTTATGTACTTTACCACATTTACCAAAAATTCGTACACTCAAAAACACCTTGTAAAATTACAAGAAAAACTTGTTTTATTTGTTTGCTACCTCCTATTTGTCAAAAATTCCTAGTAATTTTAAAAGCTTTTTATCAATAATTTTCTAATTTTACAACTTTTTTACCAATAAAATTGTAAATTTACAAATATTTTGACACGATAAAATTTACAAGGAGGTTTCGTAATTTTACTAGATTTTTTGCTATATCCTATTTTACGAGAATTCCTAGTAATTTTACAATCTTTTTACCAATATTTCTGTAAATTTACAAGCTTTTACCAATAAAATTGTTAATTTACAGGTTTTTGACGCAATTAAAATTACAAGAAATTCTCGTAAATTTACTAGATTTTTTTTGTAAGATTATCTTGAAAATTTGTAAACTTACAAAAAAAGTAAGATTACAAAAAAAAAATTAAATTTCGAACCAAATTTGTTTGTTAAAAAACAAGTTTTCCTTGTCAAATATTGGTAAAATGGGATTACGAGACTTTTCCTAGTAATTTGACAAAAAATTTTTTTGTGTGTATAAATCGTCAAAAATATGGATATTGATGAGTACATTTGATAATTGAGTTGCTTTTTTAAAAGGATGAAAGTTACCAATTTGAAATACTTAATTCTGCAAACAACCTTGAATGTCAAAAATTATGTTAAAACTATCCCGTAATCTTAGAATCAACCAAATATTCTTGATCTATTTTAAGCCGATCAGCGATGAATAAAAAAAAAAGTTTTTTACTTAAAAAAAAAATATTTCTAATCAAAATTGTTATTTTTATCACGTCAGAAAATTTAATATCACTTAAAAGTGTGGATTCGGCCAAGTCGAATTTAACTTTTCTACTTGTTATACTCTGAAACTACAGTACCCAGCAAAATTTTCTGTTCCAAATAATCGGTTCCAGCACGCATCAAATTACCCTGCAACCGGTCCTACTTAACATTTCAGAATCAATGATTTTTGTTTGAAATTGTCCCGAAAGCAATCGTTTTTTAGAGCAAGTAGTTTTTTTGAAAAATAATTTTACATAGAAACCGTTGTTGTGACTACCGTAGAATATATTCAAGAATCAATTGAACCAGGAATTTGTTCCAAAAAATTTTCCTGGGTATGGTTGTATACCCACTTACAATTAGTCATTTTGTGGGTAACACATTTAAAAATCGGCCTGGGACCTTATATATTATTATATATCGGCCATTCCAGGAAAGACCGGCCAAAAATGGGCATTTTTTGACCTTGGGTCGTCTGAATATCACAAAACTGTTTTTGTAGGAACTCTAAGGAGCCATTAAGAGAATTCAGTTTTCAGTTTATAGAAATTTATAAAACCCTCGATTTTATTCGCGTTTTTAATTTTTTTAAATATCAAAAAATTGGAAAAAGTGGGTAACTTTGTAAATTAATATCTCAGCCAATTCTTCATGCATTTTTATCGTTTTAAACGAGTTTAATTGCCAATATCGTCTACTTTTACAATATTATAGTAGAAAAAAAATTTTGAACTGCAGAATGCATTTTTTATGCAACTGCATTTTTAAAATGCATTTTTTAAGTCTAAGGGCCTCTTCGATTTTTTTTATCTTTCATGTTAATCAAAATATAACATTTTTACTGAAGACCTGCATTTATAGTATTTTGGGTCTCGCAGTTTAAATATTTCAATTATTTTTTTTTAAAAATCACTTAATTTTTTTCCATACAAAACTTGAAATTTGTTCACAATTTTTCGATTTTTTTTTTTCATTTTTATTTAAATTGGATTGTATAAGTCGAAAATTATACCAGCAAGGTAAACCAAATTCGAGTATGCTAAATTTAATAATTTGTTAGCCGTTTCGCGATATCCGCGACTTTTGCAATTTGTATGCTAATGTGCCATAAAACGATATTTTTATACTTTTGGGATAATTTTTAAATTTAAAAAACTCGAATAAATATATTTAACATTAAAAGATGCTGTATTTTGTTTTTAAGAGAAAAAATATTTTTTTTCGGAAGTTTTTTTTCTGTCATCTTTTGTATTTTAGACATTTTTAAACATAAATATCAAAATTACAAAATACAATAAAAAAAATTTCCGCAAATAAAAATTACTGTGTTATACTGTTATTATACATTTAAAAAATGTAAAAAGGTTCTGACCCGGAAACCAGATCCACCAATTTTTATATATATTGACCTCCTGTATTCGCCATCAGAATTGAATTCTATCGTTGGGTTTTCCTGTAATTTACAAGAAAAGTCCGCAAAGTGTTCCTACATAATTTGTTAATTTGACCAAGTTAAAAATTTTTTCGCGAATACTTCTCATCACTTAATCTCCTCTTATTGTAATATTACTAAATGAGTATAACTCGGTTGTAATTGTATTAATTTAAAAAAAAAAAAAAAACATAAAAATATATTTTTCGCGAAAAAAAATAATTCTGCAAGTGAAAATTACAGTGTTTTATTACACCGTCCGACACACTTTTGTACACATGGACCAGACCGAAAAATTCTGACAGTATAGCTGAAAATAAAATACACGTGTCTCCCAGTTTTTTTAGATCAATTCGCGTTTTCGCGAAAAACGCCAATAAAAATATTTGTGTTTTTCCAAAGTAGTGTGAAATAAGTTGAAAAATTTATTAAATCTACTTATGAGCTAAATAATGTTTAAACATGTCTTTAGTCAACTTTTTTACAACAGGTTTTTTTTTTTGATAATGCACTAAGATTGCTATCTTTAGCTGCTGGTAGCCGACTGTTTTTTTTTTTTTTTTGTCCAAAACGGTTTTTGTTATTTTTCCCGTAAAAGGGTCCTAAATCCCCATCATTTAGGGGGGCAAGCATTTTCAAATTCGAAAAAAAGCCGAATTCGGGACGCGCAAGAGGTCAGCATGTTAAACAAGTAAAAAAGTTAAATTCGGCATTGCCGAATGTAGTGATACCCTCCACAATTTCAAAAAGATTATTGCAAAAAACTTTATTTAACAGGAAATTACATTTGAAAAAAAAAAAATTGAAAAAAAAATTTCCGCGAAAAAAAATTTTGGTAAAAAAAATCCGCGATTTTTTTATTTTTTTGTGTTCGTACTTGTTTAAATACCATTTGGTGTTCAATTATGTTCACATATGCCAACCAGAAGCCGAATTAAAGCATTTTGTATTTTTAGGTTATGTTGCATGTGCGGAAATTTTTGAGGTGTGCTTACATTTTCGTTCATAACTTTTGAACCGCTGAACCGATATCGCTCAAATGCAATACCAAACTTCTCGGGAGAACTTCCAATAAATATGTTAAGTTTCAGTCATCTCTGTGCAATATTTTGTCCGCGAGAGCATTTTCCACAGACAGACAGACAGACAGACAGACAGACAGACGGACAGACGGACAGACGGACAGACGGACAGACGGACATCGCTAGAATGTCTTAAAATCGATCGGGCATCATGAATATATATACTTTATGGGGTCCCAGATCGATATTTCGATGAGTTACAAACAGAATGACAAACTTATATATACCCTCTATCACTAGAGTGGAGGGTATAAAAAAGTTTAAAATTTACACACAGTGTTCATATAAAGCACTTTTTTTTCGTTCTATGGCGTACTAATACAATCAAACTAAGTGAAAAAAACGCAAAAATTTAAAAATAATTTAAATATTTGAGTGAAAAAAATCTAAGCGTTTTCTTTAAAAAAAATTTAAAATATAAAAACTGCGAGACCCAAAATAGTATAAATACAGGTCTTTAGTAAAAACTACATATTTTATTAAATACAAAACAGAAAATAAATCGAAGAGGCCCTTTGACCTAAAAAATGCATTTAGAAAATGCAATTGCATACAAAATGCATTTTTGAATTTAAAATATTTTTTGTAAAACAATATTGTAAAATAAGAAAATATTGCTTTTCAAACTCATTTTCAAAAACAAAGATCCATTAAGAATTGCCCAAGATATGCATCTACAAAGTTGACCATTTTTTTAAATTTTTTGATTTTTCAAAATATGAAAATCGCGAATAAAATCGAATGTTTTCAGAATTTTTCTAAACCGCAAACTAAAATCTCTTAATGGCTCCTTAGAGTTCTTGAAAAAAAAGTTTTATAAAAATCGGATGACCCGTGGTCAAATTTTGGCCGTTCTTTCATGGAATGGCCGATATATATTTTTGTTCCATAATTAAAGTTGTTATTATTCGACCTTTCCAATTTAAATAAATAAAAATTCTTCGAGCTCGAGGCCAGTTTTTCCTTGTAAATAAATATTCTTTTTTTCCATACCAATATTTGGATTCTCTTTGAGTATTATCATCAGGGGATTAAGTGAATTTTTATGCACATATTTTTAAGTTTTTATGTGCATAAAAATTAAATAAATCCCCTGATGATGATTCTCCAAGACAATCGAAATATTGGAATGGAATAAAAGAATATTTATTTACAAGAAAAAACTGGCCTCGAGTTCGAAGAATTTTTATTTATTTATTGTTCCATAATCTTAGACTTCTATATCACGAATCAGCTCAAACTAAATGAGTTAGGTTAGCTTGTAAGTGGCTGCTGACGTTTTACGTCAACACGCACAGACTCTGAGGTCCATTGTAATACCACGGGACCGTAATAGGTTTCCCTACTAGTCCCTGTCGTTAAACCAGTTTGAGTTTCTTGTGAAACTCCTTAGATATTGAATTTTGACATCCGACAAATCAGAAAGATCGTACAGCTCCCTAGATCCCAGTGAAGCAAGTCTGTGACCAGAAAGTGCCGGGCAATGGCAAATAAAGTGTTCGATAGTTTCTAACTCCTCTTCATCCATGCAACTTCGGCAAAAGTCATTCGACGGCACATTTAACCGCTCTGCGTGCTTCCCTATAAGACAGTGTCCGGTAATAATAGAAACCACCGTCGAAATCTCTCCTCTTGAAAGCGATATCAGCTCACTTGTGCGCCAAATCAGTCGTGTTGTCTCACACGTCCATCCATTTGCCCAAGCAAAACATAGCCGTAGGTTTTGCTTGCAAGTTTCTAGAGGCATACCAACACATTCCAATTCTGTTGGAACCTGTAAGGTAGTTTCTAGTCTTGCAAGCTCATCGGCTTTGTCTCTGTGCCCTGGGACCAATATGAGTCGTATGTTAAACTGCTTGGCCATCTCATTTAAAGACGTGCGGCAGTTAAGGGCAGATCTTGTTTTCAGAAACATTGAATCCAGGGACTTGACCGCGGCTTGACTGTCAGTATAGATGTTGACTGCGGTTGTAGACAAGACATTGCAGCTCAACCAGTCAGCCACTTCTTTTATTGCCAGTATCTCTGCCTGGTAAACACTGCAATGATCTGGCAATCCTCGAGCCAGGCTTAATCCAAGCTCTTCCGAATAGACTCCAAAGCTCACTTATTCGTGCAACCTCGATCCATCTGTGTAAAAATTTATGATGGCTCCACTACCCGGAATGTCCCCATCCAAGACTCCCTGGATGGTATCATAGTGGTAAAGTGGCGCTCAAAGAGCCTCAAAGTGGGAGCACAGTCCACTATTTGTGGTATTGTTATCTTCTTCAAGATCGCGCTATGACCACAATCACTGCTCCTCCATTGCAGCGTGCTATTAAGTCGAATTGCCGACGCAGCCGCATACTGCCTACCCAATATGTCCAACGGTATCAGGTGAAGGAGGATTTCTAATGCAGCCGTAGGTGTAGTACAAGGAGCACCAGTGATGCACATCGACGCCATTCTCTGTACCTTCGTGATAGAGACACAGTTCGCTTTTGTTTCTAAAGCAGACCACCAGACAATAATTCCATACAGCAAAATTGGACGCAGCACTGCTGTATAGATCTAATAAACGACTTGAGGGCTAAAATCCCATCGTTTTCCAATGGCCTTTTTACAGGAATATAAAGCAATCGTTGCGTTTTTTCATCCGTTCCTCAATATTACACCTGAAATTCTTAATGAGTTAGACTCCTAAAGTTTTGTACGAATCTATATTGTGGTCCTAGACAGGTTTAGTTCGTATATAAGCAAAATCGGAACTGAGGGAAAAAGTTTCATGTGTTTTAAGATTAATTGCGTTTAAAGTACTTATTTGAATTTTAGTAAATGTAAGGAAATGTATCTTGTAACTGGTAGAAAAAATCAAAGGGTTAAGAATCACTGCCATACACGAATGATTGTTATTTTTTTGTTGATAAATTTATGCTATTAAAGTAAAAGTTGGCTTTAATTCGCCTTTTTTATGCTCTTAAACATATGAAATAGAATTTTGTGGGTTTTAACACAATATTTTTTTAATTTTGCTATTTTGTATAATATTTTTTTTAGCAGCATGTGGTTAAATGGTCTTTTGGGCTTCATCAATTATACTCAGTAGCGCATAATTATGCCATTATTGTTATCTTAATGTATATTTTATTTAACATTTATTCATTTACCTAAAGTGAAAATTAAAGAGTAGTTTGTTACCTAAGCATAATGAAGTCAAAAATAAAGCTTCAAAAACCTCGAAATTTTTTTTTTTACTTTGTAATCCAATCCCTTTGTATGTAAAAATGTTTTATATATTCTGATGAAAAAGAACAAATGAAGAACATAACAGAAATATGGGTTATATAAAGGGGGTTTTCAACTCAACACACATTTGGAAACTGATATCTTTTGATCGGGATGAAATTTGCACCAAGGTTTGTCCTATTGGACTATTGGACCTATCGGTTTTTTAACGAGATCGGTAAAAGACTTTTCGAGTTAGAGATGGTCAAAATTTGACATTTTGGCAAAACAGGAGTTTGTTGCATTCATGTACCTTTAGACTGGCATTTTTTTGTCAAGTTTCGATTTGCCAAGTGTCCGGGCAATTTTTTATTGTCCTAGGTCTAAAACTTATGTGGTACATATTTTAGATTTTTGAAAAATTTTAAAAAATAAAATTTAAAAAATATGTATCTTTCGTCACATCATATTTGTTAATTTCGATGCGCTAAGCACGAATATCAAAAAAATTTCAAATTTGTTAAATATGGCGTTTTTTTTCTACACAGAAAATAATATCGTATATTTTATTTTATTTTAATAAAAAATTTTAATTGTTTTTTAATTTAATATTAATTAAACTTTTAATTTATATAATTAATTGTTTAATTAAATTTTTAACTTTATTTAAATTAATATTTTAATTGTTTTCTAATTTAATATTAAATAAGTATTTAATTTATATAATTAAATGTTTCATTAAATTTCTGGCTATACTTATTTTTGTTGTTTTGTTTTCCGTGTGTGTGCGAGTGTGTGTTTTTCTCTTGCATTGTATTACATACAAAAAAAATACATAAGTATAAAAAGTTTGTTGAAAGTTTTTTTTATTTTTCACATAGGTTTTTGAATTCTCATTTTGTTTATAGTTTTATGTGTATGTATATGAAAGGTTTATAATCAACTTTATAAAATCATCTCACTGACTATGTCTTTACGGAATAAATAAATTTGGTAAAGTTTGAAGAAATATTTTTTTTTAAACTATTTTATTCAAAAAGAATGTTTTTACAAATTATTTTTTTTAATATAATATTTTTAATTATTTTTTTTAATTTATACAATTAAAATTTTAATTATTTTTTTTTTAAATTTTAATTAATTTTTTTAATTTATAGTATTAAGTTTTTAATTAAATAAATATCCATTTATTTTTAATTAACGACATACAAATATTTTTAATTTATTTGCGAATTTTAGTGATTGGTCCGGATTAAATTAATTTTTTTCATTAAATCTACGAATTTTTTAATTAAATATTTTTTTTATTTTTTTCTGTGTACGTTCAATAAATTTTTTATAAAAAGTCTCAAAATTTCTTTGTGTTGACCCTTTTATAAAGCTGAAGACAGTCTTTCATTTAAACTTAATTTGAGCCAAATCCGATCGTTTTAATCCGTGGCGCCCATCGATCAAAGTTTTGGCTTTTTAGAAACTTTTTACCAAAAACTCTAAACTTTGATCGAAGGGCGCCACGGGTTAAATTGATCGGATTTGTTTTTTTTTTTTTTGTTTTTTATTTTTTAATTGTCAAATATCCACAAATTGGTGGACATTTTCCAAAAGTCCAAAACTTTGATCGAAGGGCGCCACGGGTTAAAACGACCGAGTTTGGCTCAAATTAGTTTTAAATGAAATATAGCCTCAAGCACTACAAAAGGGTCGGCGCGCCGCGGCGGAGTGAATTTTTGAGACTTTTTTAAAAAATTTCTTGAACGTAGGAAAAAACCGCCATTTTTTTTGCAAATTTCTAATAGCGATATCTCGAAAACTGTTCGACCGATTTTAATTTTTTTTTGATATTCGTGCTCAGCGCATCAGAATGATATATGTATTTTTTTTAATTTTTCAAAAATCCAAAACTTTACCGCCGGGCGCATCGGGTTAATTTAATCCGATCTGCCTCAAATTATTACCACAAAAGGTTTAGGCCTAGTAGAATAAAAAAATGCCCGGACTTTGACAATCGGAGAAAAATAAATTTTGTCATACAGAAAAATAAATGCCAGTCTAATGTAACTCAATACCTATTATTACCTAAATTTGTTCCGAGTTTTTTTAAAAAAAAAAAAAACAATTTTTTTTGTTGCAAAATCAAAAATTTTTTTTTGACTTTTTTGTAATTTTTTTTTTTCTCAAAAGAAAGTTTAAGTGTTTTCCTTTTAGAGCTTTGTGGTCTCTTAGTGGAATGCAAGTGGGATATTAATAAAAAAATGTTTTGTTGTTTTTGTAACTCAAACAAACGGGTTTTCAGTTTTTAGCATAGTTTTTAGCAAATTTCGCGATTTTTTTTTTTGTAAAACAATAGTTTTGTTCTTGTTAAAACACCATAATAGGTTTGTTCCAGAACTTTCCGGGTAAAGTTCGGTAAAACGAGAGAAAATCAAAAAAACTCTCACGATACCGCAAAAATGCACAAAAGTACGGAAACGCAAAAAACCATATTTCAATCCCGAAAACTAAAAAAATTTAAACAATGTGATAACGCCAAAATATTTTCATTAGAAAAAGTACTTTAAAAAAGAAAAAAAAGTTGTAAAAGTTTATTTTAATAACTAAATATACTTTTCTGTTTTTAAATTAAACATTTCTTTTGGTAAGTTCTTTTTTTAATTTAAATTTTCAATTTAGTTTCACTAAAAAAACAGCTGTTTTCTTAATAGCTGACTGTTACCAGTTTACACGAAAAAAAAGTACGGGTAAGTTCGGTAAAATGAGAAACACATTTATTCTCTTAAAAACTCTCTCATTTACCCAATTTTTGCGTACGGGAACGCTTTTCAACTGGTTTGGGTACCCGCGGAAACACGCGGTAACGTTGCGGAGCAAACCTATTGTGTCAAAATCTGTTCACATATGGTAACCAGCAGCCAATTTAAAGCATTTTGTATTTTAAGGTTATGTGGAATGTACCAAAAAAAATTGATAAACATTTTTTTTGTTAAAAAATAATTATGTTAAGTTTATTCACCAGCTGGTTAAAAACATTTTATTCACCACGAGGTGAATTATTTCTTGTTTGTTGTTTTTTTAGACGGTAGCTGATGTAGTCAAACTGAGGGTGCGTCCTGCATCATTTTAAAATTATACACCAGCCTTAAAACAGTATCATGTCCATTAGGGTGGCAGCTATTTTGCAAAACTTCGAATTTCAAGGAGTGCACCCCTAAGTTTTTTTACATTTGGCCTAAAAATGCTATGCTTAAAATTTCAGCCAAATTGGACAACGTTAACACGAGGCGCATCGAGGTCAAAGGTCAAACACTCGAAAATAGTCATATTTTGATGAAAAACATTGAATAAATGGTGTTGTTTTTTTGAATATATTGTTAAAAAGTGGTACACGAGTTGTATAAAGTATAAGAAGATATATTAAAAATTTGTAGGTTTTTAAAAATTAACCCTTGTAAGCCTTTCGGGGTCAAAATGACCCAATTTTTACAAAATGACCCCTAAAACAAGAAAATCAGCCCCAATTTTTTAATTTTATTGAAATAAACCAATGGAAAACGATATTTATATTCTATTCTATCATAAATACTCTGATATGAAATATCGTCTTTCTAGGATGTCATTAACCCGTTTCATGGTAGGGCCAAAAATATTCATTATATTTGGCGTGGTTCTCAAAACTGATATTTTGATTTTTTATACATTTTCTTAAACAAAATTAATAAAAATGCTAAAAAACCCACAGAATCTTATAAAATATATGTTAGCATATAAAATAAAAAAATTGGGGGGATATCCCTCGGATAGTTTGGCCGGGGCATAGATTTAAACTCAGTGGATTTCGAAGAAAATGCCTTTTTTTCCCACAATTTACTCAATGTGGAAAAATTTGGTAAATATTTTAAAATTTCACAAAGTAAGGACCATAAATTATAAAAATTAATGTTAGACTTTAACCCTAAACGTTTTAGGAAAATGGACCAATATTAACCCGGAATTTATTCGGGTCAAAGGTCAAATTTTGGAATATTTAGAGTTTTTTTAGAAAAAGGCACCTAAATATGAAATATTTATTGCGATTTTTTATAAAACTTGGTAAAATTATTGTACGAGTTCAAAAAAAAATGTGTTTGATTTTTTTTTAATTTAACCCATAAATGAACATGGGGTCAAAATGGCCCAGCACGGTAAAATTTCATAAAATAGATTTAATTTTTTTCGATTTCTAATAAACTTGTTATAATTATTGTGCGAGGTCAGAAAAATAATTATTTGATTTTTTTAATTAACCCATAAACGAAAAGGGGATCATTTTAACCCGTTGTTCATTTATAGATTAAAAAAAAATTATCTGACCTAGTACAATGATTATGCCAAGTTTTATAGAAATCGAAAAAAAATATATTAAAAAATTTTAATGTACTGGGCCATTTTGACCCCGTGTTCATTTATGGGTTAATTAAAAAAACTCAAATAATTATTTTTCTGACCTCGCACAATAATTACAACAAGTTTTATAGAAATAAAAAAAAAATAAAAAGCTATATTAAGAAATTTTAACGTGCAGGGCCGTTTTGACCCTAAACTCGAACAATACTTATACCAAGTTTTATAAAAAATCGCAATAAACATTTCATATTTAGGTGCCTTGTTTTAAAAAAACTCTAAATATCCCAAAATATGACCTTTGACCCGAATAAAAACCGGGTTAATATTATTCCATTTTCCTAAAACTTTTAGGGTTAAAGTCTAACATAGTTTTTAATAATTTATGGCTTTGTAAAATTTTGACATATTTACCAAATTTTTTCCATATTGAATAAATTGTGGGCAAAAAAGGCATTTTTCTCGAAATCTGCTGAGTTTAAATCGATGCCCCCGCCAAACTATCCGAGGAATATCCCCCAAAAAATTTTTATTTTATATGCTAACATACATATATGTTATAAGATTCTGTGGTTTTTTCAGCAGTTTTCCTTATTTTGTTTAAGAAAATTTTTAAAAAATCAAAATATCAGTTTTGAGAACCACGCCAAATATAATGCATATTTTTGGCCTTACCAATGACATCCTAGAAAGACAGTATTTCATATCAGAGTATTTATGATAGAATAGAATATCGAGGGCCTATATTCAAAACCCTCTATCTTAAAAAACACAACTTTTCAGGAGAGCCAAAAAACTGTTTATTTCGCGTATTGTAAGAGTAATTAAAATTCGATATTCTACAATATTTTTTTAAATCAACTACTGAATCTCACATATAATTAGTTTTTAAAATTTCGCACTATTGGGGATATTATGAAAGATAGAGGGTTTTGTTTCTCAAAAATATTAAGTATATGAATGAAAATGATCAGATAGAGGGTTTTGCATTTTAATAATAATGAATTATTATGATTTCATTTACGACATCGGTAAATTTTTAACGTGATTTATTAATGATAACAGCTTATAAAGAATTCCGAAGTCGCGGTTTTGGTCCACAGGTGCGGATTTTTGAGACAAAAAATATTTTTTTACCGAATTCATCTTAAAAGATGACAAACTGTTGAGTATGTTATGTAAAAAATAGTCAAAAATTAAAAACGCGATTTTGGTCCACAGATGCTGATCAGCATCTCGATTTTTAAGATTAAAATTTTTGTTTCATAATGTACACTAGACATCAAAATTTTGAGCAATATTTTTTAAAAAAGTCAAACAAGAATTTTGAGAAAAAATAAGCATCAGTGGACCAAAATCTTGATTCGGGATTTTTTTTGACAAATTCATGTTCAGCATGCAAAAATTAGTATTAAAACATGTAATTCATAATGAAATTATTAAAAAAAAAAATATTTATAAATTAATTATTTGAAAAGATAGAGGGTTTTGCATTCAGAAAAATTAATTGTGTAAGAGATAGAGAAAACCAAAAATGCAAATAAAATAGCAAAAAAAAAATATTTTTGTTCTGAATTTTACACCATAAATGAGGTTACTGAATATTTTGCCATCAAAAAGTCATTTTCGTGAAAATGGAAGATAGAGGGTTTTGAATATAGGCTCTCGATATAAATATCGTTTTCCATTGGTTTATTTCAATAAAATTAGAAAATTGAGGCTGATTTTCTTGTTTTAGGGGTCATTTTGTAAAAATTGGGTCATTTTGACCACGAAAGGCTTACAAGGGTTAATGTTTGAAATCCCGAAAATTTTTAATATATCTTCTTATACTAAAAACAACTCGTGTACCACTTTTTAACAATATATTCAAAAAACAACACCATTTATTCCATCAAAATATGGCTATTTCCGAGTGTTTGACCTTTGACCTCGATGCGCCTCGTGTTAACGTTGTCCGATTTGGCTGAAATTTTTAGCATAGCATTTTTAGGCCAAATGTTAAAAAAATTAGGGGTGCACTCCTTGAAATTCGAAGTTTTGCGAAATAGCTGCCACCCTAATATCCATGTTGACAAAAAGGTTAAAACAGTTTTTGATTCTTTTTTCGAAAGATTGAAGAAATAGCTAACGTAAACACTCGGAACAAATTTTGCTAAGAACAATAGGTAATACTTATGTTACATTAGACTGGCATTTTGTTGTATGGAAAAAAAGTTTTTCTTCCGATTTTGAACGTCAGCTCAAATTGTTATTCTTTTAGGCCTAAAACTTGTTTGGTACAAATTTGAGGTCAATCGGATTACATTAACACGAAGCGCCCGGCGATCAAAGTTTAGGATTTTTAAAAATTTTTAGAAAAAAAAAAAATAAATAAAACTATGTCTTGCGATACATCTTTCTTATTAATTTTGATGCGCTGAACACGAATATCAAACAATTTTTAAAATCGCTCAAACGGTTTACGAGATATCGCGGATTTTTCACCAAAATTTTTGATTTTTGAAAAATAAAAAAAAAAATGTCTTGCGATTAGAGAATGTATCCCGGGATTTCCCGTCCCGGGATTCCCGGGAAATTCGTCAATTTTCATTTCCCGCTTTCCCGGGAAATTTGTGCGGGATTCCCGGGAATTTTAAAAAATGTACATAAACAAGTTAACTGCTATATTTAAGTCAATAAATTTTTCAATATAAGGGCTCCAATTTTCACGCACTACAAAATCGAAAATATGTGCTTAAAATATACTTAAAAATCGAAAATATGCGTTAAAAATTCAAAAATATTTACTAAAAACGTAAAGAGTATTAAAAATTTGTTTTTCATTATAAAAGGTTTTACTAAAAACAAAACATATGAACTTTATTTTTTATTTTCAGTTAAAAAATTGTTTTTATAATCACAAAAATATTTTTTTATTTGAACACAGATAAAAACAAATTGCCAATGAACCACATTCGTAGCATTTATAAATAAATTTTAAAAAATGTATGAACCTTTCATAAAATTTTTGATTTTTTATTCATAAAAAAATTATAATATTTTTTCAACTCCACATAATAAATATTATGAAAAAGTTATGAATTAGTTCATAAATACTATGCATTTTTTTGTGACTTTTACTTATTTTCAATGTTTTTTAATTTAAATTCGTAAAGTTTTTTCCGTTTTCTTATTTATGACAAAATATGAAAAATATGCATTTTCGTAAAAATCTGCAATAATATGCAAAAACAAATATTTTTCTCTTATTGTTGGTGAAATGTCTATGCTAAAAACAGCACATTCTATTAAACAAAAATTTCTTAAAAAAATATAACAGGACATTGCTAAATTTATTATTTTTGGTTTATAAGACTGAATTCTTATTTTATTTGCTTTTAAATGTATCAGGCTTTGTTAGACGTACAAATTTTTGAAAAAAAAAAATGTAAAAAATTGTTAAAAACTAAAAAAAAAATATTATTGGTTTTTAGTGCAGGATCCCGGGAATCCCGGGAAGTTCAAAAATTTTTCCCGCTTTCCCGGGAAATGAAAAAGTGCGGGAAATTGCGATCGCTACTTGCGATACATTATTTTATTTAATTTTGGCATGCTGAACACAAATATCAAAAAATATCTTAAATCGGTCGAACGGTTTTTGAGTTATCTCCATTTGAAATTTGTCAAAAAATTTCACAAAATGGCGGTTTTTTCCTACGTTCAAGAATTTTTTTAAAAAATCTCAAAATTTCTTACCCTTAACCCTTTTAAAGAGCTTGACACAATCTTTTATTCAAAATTAATTTGAACAAAATCCGATCATTTTGACCCGTGGCGCCTCCTCTAACTCAGAAATCCCTGTACCGATCTCGTTGAAAAATTGTACCTTAACTATCCAATAAGACTAACATTTATGCAAATTTCATTCGAATCGGAAGACATCGATTTCAAAAGCTGTGTCACTTGAATTGAAAACCCCAAAACATTTTAATATTTTTTGGAATTGTGGTTTTTATACTATTTTATTATTTTGAGTGTATGTAATTTTCTAATGTTGTATACATAATGTTTTCATCTTATGACTATTCTAAAAGGTTATTTTTTTCCAATTCTAAACTTTGAATGAATACATAAGTTTACCATTTCTATTGTTTGAGGTGTTTAGTGGCTATTAGGGTGTCTACAGGAAGAAATCAATTCTTTTCATATACACCATAAAGTTTCCTTTGTTCCTATATGTAAAATGTTAACCTTTTTCCTTGTAGATTTTATTTTTTTTAAACACACATGAACTAAAAGCATTAAAAAGTCTTTATTTTACAACTTGTAAATCGTAGTGAAGCCTACTTATGTTTTATACTTGTTAAGACTTTTTCTCAAACATTTTAAGATGTGAACTACTAATAAGGATATAAAATCATATACACTGAAAAGAAGACATGTCTTAAATTTAGAATTTTGTTGGAAAATAGTTCATAAATTTTCCTAAAACTAAGTTAAATTTAACTTAAAAATATGAAATTCCTTAACTTTGAGGAAAAAAATTTAGTTTATTTTCTAATAAATAGTTCACAGTTTTCCTTAAATGGAGTTCTTTAATATAAGGAAGCAAATTCTTACTGCCAAAGAATTTTCCCTAAGTCTAATAAACATATTTTTATTTTTCAGATATATTCCTTCAAAATGTGTTCACGCACAATTCAGTTCAAGTTTAGTTAAAAATTACTAAAAATAACTTCATCATATTTCTCTTCATAGAATTGAGGAAGTATACTTCTAAGAATTTATTTACCCGTGTAAAAAAATAATTATATCAAAACATATCCCCTTTGATAAAAACATATATGGATCATATCTAAATGGATATAATCAGATCTACTCATACTTGAGATATTTTTAGATCCGTAAGTTTCAATGCCTTTGGGCTCCTTTTTTGACTTGAAAATCGGAAAATTCCGAACAAAGTGAAAAACAATTTTTTTTTAGCTAAAAATATTATTATTATTATTCGAACACTTCTGGAAAAGTGTTTTTAGGGTAAACAATTTTTCTTTGGTCTGTAAATTTTTGTTTGTCTTTTTCTTGTGCTCAAAAAATTGCTCCACCCTAATGCCGACAAGACAGATATTGCCGACACGACAAAAAGACTTTTTGTCGAAGCACGCTTTTGCTAAATACTCGAAAGCCTTCCGAATAATAGTTTTTGAGTTATCCAGTTTATAAGATTTTATCCAGATTATAAGATAAAACCTATCAGGCTCTTAATTTCAGTATCTAAAAAACTAAGCAAGGTAGAGCGAAACGGACAAAAGTTTTGGAACAAAATCTATGGGGACCCTTAAATAACCCAACGGGGTCTCGAGCAAACATGTTCTGGGGTCTAAACTAGAGATGAGTGCGTGAGTGATTTTTGACTCACACTCACTCACGCTCACGACAGATATTTTTGAATCACGCACACTCACTCACGAGCATATTTTTTCTACTCACACACACTCACTCACAATCACGTGAGTAAATTTAATACAACTCACACTCACGTGCAATATTTACTCACAATCACGTGAGTAAATTTAATACAAATCACACTCACGTGCACTCACGCAAGCTTCACTCAGGTTGACTCACGCTCACGAAAAAAAATCAAAAACTAAAAATTTCAAAAATCTTTTAAACTTTTCAGCAAAATTTAAAGTTCAGTAAAATTTTATATATTTATACCCTGCACCACTCTCTGGTACAGGGTATACACTCACGTGCACTCACGCAAGCTTCACTCACACTCACGTTGACTCACGCTCACGAAAAAAAATCAAAAACTAAAATTTCAAAAATCTTTTAAACTTTTCAGCAAAATTTAAAGTTCAGTGAAATTTTATATATTTATACCCTAAACCACTCTGTGGTACTGGAATGCGTGGGTACAAGGGGGGTCCAAATTTCGAAAAGAAAAAAAAAGAAAAAAAAGAAAAAAAAAAGAAAGAAAAGGAAAGGAAAGGAAAGAAAAAGAAGAAAAAAAGAAAGAAGGAAGTTTTCTAAAAAAAATTTTCATAGAAAAAAATATGAAAGTTTTAAAAGGGAAAATTTTTTAAGGAAAAAGTGAATCAATCTGAAAATTTTCTGTGAAAAATATCTGTCAATCTTATTATGAATTTTGGCATAAACAAATTACTTAGAATATGCTTTTTTTGTTTAGAAAAATGTTACAGAATCTTACTTTGGTTTATATAAAAATGTTTGTCTTCTACATAGCAATAAATAAAAAAAATATCTTAAAATCTGAAAATGTTGATAGTCGAACTTACATTTGTAAAACTATTTTAATTTTTTTTTTTCTAAAGAATAAACTTTTTCTAAAGAAAAAATTCTAAGAATCTGAGACTTTTTTTTATGTGAAAAAGATCTCAAAACTTATTTATAGGAAATAGGTAGCAGAAGAATTTATCTATGGGGAAAAAGTCTCAAAATTTCTGAATTTGAGATTTATTTTAAGGAAAATGGTATCCGAATCTGAGTCTTTTTTAAGAAGTAAAAGGTCTCAAAGTCTGAGACTTTCTATTGTTGAAAAATAGTCTCAGAAGTTGAAACCAACTGAATTGGTAGAAGGTCGCAAAATCTGAGGCTTTTTCAACGGAAAAAAGGTCTTAGAATCTAAGACTTTTTTTATAGGAATAAGGTCTCAGAATCTCAGAAAAATGTCTCAGAATCTCAGACTTTTTCTATGGGAAACAGGTCTCAGAATCTATGACCTTTCTATAGGAAAAAGGTCTTAAAGTCTGAGACGTTTTGTATAGGAAAACTTTTCCGAATCTAGGATATTTTCTATAGGAAAAGTGTCTTAGAATCGGAAAAGATTTCAGAATCAGTAAAAGGTCGCAGAATCTGTCACTTCTTCTTCAAAGAAAAAGTGCCAGAATTTTAAACTTTTTCTATATAAGAAAAAGCTCTCAGAATCTGAAACTTTTTCTTTAGGAAAAATGTGTGAGAATCTGAGCCTAATTCTTTAGGAATAAGATCTCAGAATTTGAAACTTTTTCTGGAAAAAGGTCTTAGAATCTGAGACTTTTTCTATTGAATCTAAGACTTTTTCTATAGAAAAAAGGTCTCAGAATCTAAAATTTGTCCAGTACGCAACAAATCTAATAATCAGAGACCTCTCTATAGGAAAAATGTCTCAGTAATGCTTTAAATTATGAGACTTATAAATTATGAGATCTATAGTAAAATATCTCAGAATCTGAGACTTTTTCTGTGGAAAAAAATTCTTAGAATCTGAAAATTTTTCTATAGTCTTATATTTTGAGACATGTTCCCTATAAAAAAAAATCACGAAAAATGTCTCAAAATCGGATATTTTCTATGTAGGAAGAATTTCTTCTTTTAAATTCTCAGATTTAGACTCTTATGTATACGAAAAATTTGCAAAAATTTCTTTTAAAAATCCGAAAATTTTTCCATACGAAAATAGTCTCAGATTCTGAGACTTTAGTCTTATATTCTGAGAAATTTTCCCTATAAAAAATAATTTTTTCAAAAAAAAATGTCTCAACATCTGATGTTTTCTATGTAGGGAGAATTTCTTCTATTAAAGAACTCTCTTATATATTAAGGGTGGGATAGTGTTGTGTGAGGTTGGTAAAAAAAGTGTATGAGCCAAAAAATGGGAAAGGTCGGATAGGATCTAGGGGTCGCTCATCGGGGTCAAAGTTGGGCGTAGAGGGGAAAAAATCCACAAAAAGCCCCAAAACTCCCCTGGTTTTGCTCCTAGAGGGGTCAAATGTGAGAACGGCCCCCATTATTTTTTCCCCCTGAACACTTTTGCCAAACATACTTAAGCCCTATCTCCAATCCCTAAGGGGGGTACCATACAAAGGTTCAATTTTTAAAAAATCTTTCTTCTACCGCTCTAGCTGTCCTAGAAGTCACCCTAGAGATATCAAATGTATGACCGACCCCCAATATTTTTTCAACCCCAACATTTTCTTACAACAAACCTACCCCCTATCTTCAATCCTTAGGGTGGTCCCCATGCATTTTTTTTATTTTTTCTTAAATTGTCATATTAAATCAGCTCCTACCGGTCCAATGGAGCCTCCTAGAGGGGTCATTATTAAGACCAACCCCCATTAATTTTTAGCCCCCAACACTTCTTCTGAACATACCAATTCCATATCTCCAATTCCTAAGGGGCCTCCCACACAAAACGACATTTTTGTAAATCTTGCTCCCACCGCTCTAACTATCGCAGGAGTGACCCTAGAGAAGTTAAATGTGTGACCGACCCCCAATATTTTTTCAGCCCCAACATTTTCCCCAAACAAACCTACCCTCTATTTTTAAGCCTTAAGGGTGTCCCCACACATTTTTTTTTTTATAAAATTTGCGCCTACCGCTCCCACTGTGCCTTTTAGGGACGGGAAATGCAGACTGACCCCCATTAATTTTTGCCCCCTACATTTTTTCTGAACATACCTACGCCGTATTTCCACTTTGTAGAGGTGCTCCCCTGGGGAAAACTAAGTGGTTGAAACCAAATTCGGCAAAACGTCTGGACCAGGAGTGCTAATGTTTGCGCGTTTTAAAGAGCAGTGGGAAAATATATAAGACAAACCGTACAGTCTTGGCATATAAGATGAGGAAGTGGCAGGCAACATACCAGCTCAAGTCCAAACTGACATCAAGTTGTTTTGTTGGGCTCAAATAAAAGAAAAGCAACCCAGAGACGACTACAAGGAGTTTCTTGAAATTGTTTTATTATACCTTGGCGAAAATAATTCTAATAAGCATTTTAGGACCCATCAGTCATGCTCGATGGATGGCAAAAGGCATATATTGCCTAAAAATGTTTTTGTTCCGAAAATATATCGGTTTGGCCAAAAAAGAATTAAATGCACTTCTTGATGTGACCGTTTTCATCATATCAATTTACGTAAAAGCTTGGTTTAGCGCTACCAAAGCAATAGAAGCTCCAAATAATGATTTGAATTTTTTGAAAGTGATTGCCAATTATGCTTCAATTGATAAGATTCTGTCGCAACGATTGGTCAAGAGATTCTGTGGACATCTCTGGTATCTCAGTGGCGAAGTTGTTGCTCTCGCACTATTTGATCCGAATATCTCTTGTGAAATAAAACGAAAAATGTCAAATGCAATTCGTATATTTGAAGAAGAGAAAGAGGAATTGGAGGAAGAGTTAACGAAGACAGCGAGGAAGAAGAAGACGATGATATCGGGGAAGAAGATGCCTCAGAGGATAGCGGCGACAGTGGCAACAAGGATTGTAATCCTCCAGTACATGTTGTTGGATTCGAAGGTGTGAAAAGAATTAACATGGCATCGAAACAAGTGAATCAAGAACTCATGAAAACTGATTTAAGCCACTACGTCACACCTGAGACTCCAAAATTTTTTGCACGCTTCGGAATAACAACAAATTTCATTGCTTCCGATCCAAATACTTGGGAAAATCGTCAGGACTACCAGCGAGCGCTGCAAATATTACGTAAATTACATGTTGTCAACGACGCTGCCGAAAGAGGCGTAAAATTAATAGAAGACTATAACAACGTGTTGTGCCGTAACGAGGAGGAAAAAATAGTTTTGCTTCAGGTCGTGGCCGAAAATCGGAAACAATATCCATCACACGATAAAAATAAATTAATTTGATTTATAGTTATATTATTTATAATTTTTTTATTATTTTCAAGTTAAAAAAAATATTTTTTTACGCTTAACAAAAGTTACTATTAAATTACAAATTAAAGACCTCGGATTTCTCGATAAAATAAATAAAAAAATTGTGGGGTAACACCTTGAAGATAGAGGGTAGGTATGTTTGAAGAAAATGTTTTGGCTAAAAAACTATATGGGCAGGTCATACATTTGACTTCTCTACATACATTACTAATTTAGTTTTTCCCAGGGGAGCACCCCTACAAAGTGGAAATACGGCGTAGGTATGTTCAGAAAAAATGTAGGAGGCAAAAAGTAATGGGGGTCAGTCTGCATTTCCCGTCCCGAATGGGAGCGGTAGGCGCAGATTTTATAAAAAAAAAATTAAAAAATAAAAAAAAATGTGTGGGGACACCCTTAAGGCTTTAAAATAGAGGGTAGGTTTGTTTGGAGAAAATGTTGGGGCTGAAAAAATATTTGGGGTCGGTCACACATTTAACTTCTCTTGGGTCACCCCTGCGATAGTTAGAGCGGTGAGAGCAAGTTTTACAAAAATGTCATTTTGTGTGGGAGACCCCTTAGGAATTGGAGATATGGAATTGGTATGTTCAGAACAAGTGTTGGGGCTAAAAATTAATGGGGGTTGGTCTTGATAATGACCCCCCTAGGAGGCACCATTGGACCTGTAGGAGCTGATTTAATATGACAATTTAATAAAAATAAAAAAATGTATGGGGACCACCCTAAGGATTGAAGATAGGGGGTAGGTATGTTCTAAGAAAATGTTGGGGTTGAAAAAATATTGGGTGTCGGTCATACGTTTGATTCCTCTAGGGTGACTTCTAGGACGGCTAGAGCGGTAGGAGCAAGATTTTTTAAAAATTGAACCTTTGTATTGGACCCCCCTTAGGGATTGGAGATAGGGCTTAGGCATGTTTGGCAAAAGTGTTCAGGAAAAAATAATGGGGGCCGGTCTCATATTTGACCCCTCTAGGAGCAAAACCAGGGGAGTTTTGGGGCTTTTTGTGGATTTTTTCCCCTCTACGCCCAACTTTGACCACGATGAGCGACCCCTAGATCCTATCCGATCTGCCCCATTTTTTGGCCCATGCATTTTTTTTACAAACCTCACAAAATAAGCGGTTCTAGCGTGTCGAAATCGAAAACTCGTGCACTATCCCACCCCTATTATATATGGGGGTTTTCGTGTCAACTGACTAGGGTATTCAATTAATCGAGGTTTTGGTTTCATCGGTTAATCGAGGAAATAATTAATCGGGGTTGAGATTTAATCGGTTAATAATCGGATAAATTTGAATTATTCGGTTAACCGAATAATAAAAATTTAAAATTAAAATTGAATATAAAACCAAGAACTGTATATACGTTACAGAATTTTATTAATTTTATTTTAAAAAAAAATCTTTATCCGATATGTCGAAGCTTTAAATACCCTCTATAATGTTAGCCCAAATAAAGATTTTTTGCATGGCACCCTGAAAAATTACCACAAAATTGATACCCAAATTGATGCCGGGCTTAGATGCACCTCTAATAGAGTTTCGAACTCGGTACTATATATATCAACAAAAAAAATTGGTTGGTTTCCAAATTTGTTTTATTTTATTTTTTAGGGCCGAAATTGCAATAATTTGATCGGTCGATATCTCCGTAATGAAAAAAGATATCTTAAGGACTGCAAAAGTAATTTGAAGAATAAGCGAATTATTTTTAGATGTGCTGAACTAATTATACATCATAAAATAATTCGCGGTTTTATAAGGTCCCGAACATTGCGAATATCTGAGTTTATGCAGTACTGTCAATCGAAAATCTAAATATCTCAAAATGAGATAAATTACTTCTAAGGCCAGATTAGGATTAAGCGCATGAAAAACTATTAAAAAAATATATACTGTTGGCAATCTATAAAAAATTAGCTAGGGTTTCTAATTGTAATTTGTTTTTTTTTTTAACCGAAATATCGTTTTAGGACCTCGATAAAATATTTACTAGACAAAGTTTTAACACATAGCTAAAGAAGAGTTTGATAAGTTTTTTAGACCTAAACTTCTTTCAGCAGAACCGTAATTTAAATTAAAAATTTAACATCAAAACTCTAAATAAAGCAAAAAACAAATAGTAAAATTACTAAAAAAAGAGATTTCGGTTAATCGGTTAATCGACACAAATTAATCGGTTTATTTGTTATTTGAAAATTCACAATTTTAAATTATTCGAACAGTTAATCGACCAAAATTAATCGGTTAACCGATTAACGGTTAATCGATTGAATACCCTACAACTGACACAACTTTTGAAACCGATATCTTCCGATCGGGATGAAATTTGCACCAAGGTTAGTCCTATTCGATAGAAGTTCAGACATAATTTTTCAACGAGATCGGTCAAGAACTCTCTGAGTTAGAGGGGGTCGAAATTTGACATTTTGGCCAAAGAGGTGTTGATTCTCATCCATGTAACATCTTACCTATTGTTTTTAGAAAAATGTGTCCCAAAGAGTTTAGATAGCTATTTCTTCAGTCTTTCAAAAAAAAAAATATAAAAAAAATAAAAAAAAATTTTTGACTTTTTTTCTTAAAAATCCAAAACTTTTTTGACATTTTCCTCAAATTGGGCCCTTTTTTTTTTTTTTTTTTGATTCAAAAGAAGGCTTAGGTGATTTCCTTTAAGAGCTGTGGGGTCGCTTAGTGGGATGGGAGTGGGATATCTATGAAAAAAAATGGTTCTTCAATTTGCACTATTAGGCGTGGGATAGCTAACCAGTTTCCGATTTCGATCCGCGATACCCTCTAATTTTTTTAGGTTCCAAAAAGTGGGGGCAGTGGGGTGGGGCCATATGGCCCCTCATTGGGGTCAAAGTTGGCCGTAAAGATGTAAAAATCCTCAAAAAGCCCCAAAACTCCCCTAGAAACGCCCTTGGAGGGGTGCAATGTGAGACCGACCTCCAATAATTTTATGCCCCCAACATTTTTCTTGAACATACCTTACCCCTATTTCCACTTCCTAAGGGGGCTCCCATACAAAATGACATTTTTATAAAATTTGCTCCTACCGCTCTAACTGCCCATAGGGTGCCCCTAGAGAAGTAAAATGTATGAACGACCCCCAATATTTTTTCAACTCCAACATTTTTTCAGAGTATACCTACCCTTAATTTTCAACTCTTAAGGGGGTCCCCATACATTTTTTTTTATTTTTTATTAGTTTTTAAAAATACATGTTTTTATAATGTATGGGAGCCCCTTAGGGAGTGGAGATAGGGTGTTATGATGTTCGGACAAAATGTTGGTAACTAAAAAATAATGGGGGTTGGTTGTAATTTTTGCCTCTCTAGGAGGCACGGTAGGGGCGGTAGGAGCTGGTTAATAAAACGAATTTATAAAAAATAAAAGAAATGTATGGGAACCACCTTAAGGGTTAAAGATACATTGTAGGTATGTTTGCAAAAAATGTTGGAATTAATAAAATAATGGAGGTCGGTCATACATTTGGCCCCACTAGGGGCACTTTAGGGTAAGTTAGAATGGTAGGATCATATTTTTTAAAAATGCTTTGTATGGGATCCCCCTTAGGAAGTGGAAATACGGATAAGGTATGTTCAAGAAAAATGTTGGGGGCAGAAAATTATTGGAGGTCGGTCTCACATTGCAACCCTCCAGGGGCGTTTCTAGGGGAGTTTTGGGGCTTTTTGAGGATTTTTACCTCTTTACGCCCCAACTTTGACCCCAATGAGGGGCCATATGGCCCCTCTCCACCACCCCCATTTTTTGGCTCGTGCTTTCTTTTTCGAACCTAAAAAAATTAGAGGGTATCGCGGATCGAAATCGAAAACTGGTTAGCTATCCCACGACTAATAGTGCAAAGTGAAGAACCGTTTTTTGTGTTCCAAAGTTAAAAAAAATTTTTTTTCATAGATATCCCACTCGCATCTGTCATCAGAAAAATTTTATCTTCTCGACATATAGGATTTTAATTTTTTGTAGATTAAGACCTCAAAACCAACAAATTTGGTTTCTTTTTTTTGGATAGTTATAAGTAGGGCAAGTACTTTCATGAAAATTTTGGTATAAATGCATATTTTTGCATATTTTCATATAAATTGAGCTTTTTTAATTTTCATCCACATTTTTTCAAAAAATCATTTCAAAAACCTTAACATAATCCAAAACCGATCCACTATTTCTTGTAAAAAATATTATTTTCTTAAAGAAATAAATATTCTGAGACATTTTTTAGAAAAATTGGTTTCTGAAAATAAAATTCTTAGATTCTTAAAAAAAAAATTAAATTTTCCTTCCAAGTCTATTTTTAATTTTCTTTCCGTTTAATTTTTTTGTTCAATTAAAATTTTTTATAACAAAATGTGTCAATAAAAAAATATTTTCTAATTAAAAGCTGTGTTCACTCAAAAAAACATTTTTTTAATATTGTAGAGGACTTTAAAGTAGTTGAAAAAATCTAATTTATGTTACCAAAGCTCTTTTTTAATAAAATCAATTCATTTTGAATACATATTTTTAAATTTTAAGTGCATATTTTTTAAATTTCAAATCAAAAATATGATTTTTAGAAGCATATTATAGGCACATATTTTCGATTTTTAGATGCATGAAAGTAGTTGCCCTAGTTATAAGGATAAAATTAAAAAAGGACATTTTTAACTTTCCTACATGTCCTGATGTTATCCCTGATCGCATCGAGTCCGGATTTCTTGCAAAAGTTAGGTAATTTTATTGGGAGTTCGAATAAAAAAAATATGAATAACTTTAACATACACTTTTCCAATATTAACAAATTTGTCGGTTTTGAGGGCTTGGTCCACAAAAATTGAAAATGCCTATATCTTGAGAAGGCGATTTGATACAATTTTTCTGATGTCAGATTCGAGCGAAAATACCTTAGGAAATGTGTGTTTAAATGTTTTTTTTGTAACAAAACAAAAAAATTTATGAAAAAAATATGAAAATTTGGTTCAAAATTTTGATTTCTTTTGCAAATATTTCTGGATACACTCAATGGATTTTGGATTTTAGCCCCAGATTATCTTTATTGGAGTGTCTTCTTTACATATCTGTTTTCAACAGGAAGTATCTTGCAATATTCGGATACTTATAAGGACATCACTAAAAAAGGACATTTTGAGCCTGATAGTATCCTTGATCGTATCGAGTCTGGATTTCTTGCTAAAGTTTGGTACACAGATAAAAATGAGTTGTTAAGGAGTGAGATCATAAAAATGTTAACACACATAAAGTTAAATAAAAAACAGACTACTGAATTTTAACACTTCAAACCAAATTTTTATTAAATAAAATTTAATACAAAATCATAACAAAAAAACCGCATGGAACTCTAACCACTACGAACAAAGTTATCCACTTTTTCCGGAAACCCTCCCATTAAGGCTTTTATGGTAGTTTCTGTCACCTTTTTAGAGCAGGTGGTCCATCTACGTTTGAAATCTTGCATGTCCTGGGAGACCTTTTTTGTGCCCTTTAATTCTTTTTTAACAAGAGCCCAATATCTCTCCACTGGCCTGAGCTCCGGGCAGTTTGGTGGATTTGCCTCTCTTGGTACAAAAACCACATTATTATCATTATACCACTCCAGCGCTTTCTTGCTGTAGTGACAAGATGCTAAATCGGGCCAAAAGTAAGTGGATACATTGTGCTGACTCAAGAACGGAAGAAGTCTCTTCTGCAAACACTCCTTGATATAAATTTCGCTGTTTATAGAGCCAGATGTCACAAATGACTGGCTTCTTTGGCCGCAGCTACATATGGCTTGCCATACTAGGAATTTTTTGGGGAATTTCGTTTGCTTTTTTGACCGAAATTTTTCCGCAACATTTCCTCGAACATCGGAAACATAAAATTCTTGACCAGGGAGCTGCGCAAAATCAGCCAGGACATAAGTTTCGTCGTCCATTACACAACAGTTGTATTTTTTTATAAAATTTGATTTCAATTTTCTAGCTCTGGTTTTGGCCTCCAAATTTTTAAAAGCGTTTCTATCGGGAACTTTTTGAACTTTGTAGGACTTTAGTCCCGCCTTACGTTTCACTTTACGTACAAAAAAGTCTGAGCATTGGGCTAACCGAGCTGTTTTTCTGCCAGATGTGTTAGGAGCTCTCTTAAGGATGCTTTTAACTTTATATGCCTTACCAATGTTACGATAACCAGTCGTTGTTCCTGTTCCCGGCTTCCTTTCAATTGTTAGGTGTTCCAGATACCTTTTTACCACTTTTGAAACTGTTTGGCGGCATACATTAGTTTCTTTGGCAATTTTTTTGTATGTCCATGTTTGGTTTTGTTGAAAATATTTAATTATTTTTGAACGCACTTTTCTTTCATCGTCCATTGTGTAAAAAATTGCAAATTAAAACTCATGATGTAAATTAATTTATTAACTGACATATTTTTAAAATGTAAACTGCCGAAAAAAAAAAAATTTGGAAGCTTTACACCAAAGTTGTAGGCAAAAATGTGTGTTAACATTTTTATGATCTCACTCCTTAGATCAAGCACGAAATACACCAGGTTGAGCATTATTTTAATTAAAAGTCAGTTAATGAGGAAAATTGTTGGATCAAGCACGAAAATTGTAGGTCAGTCATTGACTGTTCCTTGATTAAACCAATGCTTGATTTGAGTAATTTGTTAATTGTTATTTTTCTGTTATTTTTGATTAAACCAATGCTTGATTTGAGTGAGCGGTTAATCAATAATTTTGTGTTATTTTTGATTAATCCAATGCTTGATCTGAGTGAATGGTTAATCATATTTTTACAGTTGTAGTGTTTTTTGTCAGTCTTTTCAAGTCTTTTGTTTATTTTTTTTGTTCTTTATATTATTTTGTTTTTTTTTCGTCTTGTGTGCATGCAAGTACTTTTCTATTTGACGACTAACGAAAACTAAAACAAAAAACGCAACAGCGTTCATCGCATTGTTACTCAAAGCCTACTATGATTAGGGTTGCCATTTCCTTTTTGAGAAAAAGAGGACATCAACTTCAAAAAAGGAGGATATTTGACCCAAAAAAGAGGACAATTTTTTTGGAAAGAATATTTTCAATTATTTCCAATTATATTTCAAAAATTTCTATATATAATTCAAAAATTTTTTTATTTTATATCAGAATTTTTTATTTGTATTCAAAAATTTTTTAAATGCCTATCAGAAAATTCAATTTGTGTTTCAAAAATTTTCATTTTCATTTCAAAATATCTTTATTATCTATATGTTTCTCAAAAAATTCCATTTGTTAATTGCAGATTTATGAAAGGGGCCATTCCAGAAAATTTAGCTCAAATTTTAGTCATTTTTGGAAATGGTGTCTCAGATTAATTTGAACCTTGACACATAGATAGCCCTCATAAATATGATATATGTACCATATATCGTTTTTTTACATTTGGTGTATTTAACGAATTATGGCGGGTCAAAGATTGACTTTTTAAGCAAAAGTAAGAAAAATACATTACGTTTAAAGAGCTGTAACTTCTTAACCAATGACCCGATTTTCACAAATTTAGGCTCATGTGAAAGCTGGGGTTCTTCTTTCAGAAAATATTTTTAAAATAACACAGTTTTTTTACAGAAATGATGCAAAAATGCAAAAACATTTTTTCTTTTCGAATATTTAAAAAAACACATCTTCGATTTTTTTTTAAAAAATTCTGGTGAAAAATAACAATGTTTTGTATAACATATTAAAAATTCAGAGTGGGATCTCCATGGGATCAAAAAATATTCTGTTTTAAGTAAGAGGTTATCATATTTTTCCCTTAGAAAATTTAAATTTCTAATGTTTTGAATTTTTTTCAAAATTTTAATAGTATAATTTTCTTTGAAAATTTAAATTTTTATATTGAAGAAACATAAAATTTTAATTTTCTAAGGTAAAATTTAAGAACTTCGTACTAAAACCAGAATATTTTTTGATCCCATTGGGATCCCACTCTGAATTTTGGATATGTTGTACAAAACAGTATTGTTTATCACCAAACTTTTTTTTAAAAAAATCGAAGATGTGTTTTTTTAAATATTCGCAAAAAAAAATGTTTTAGAATTTTTGCAACACTTCTGAAAAAAAACCGTATGCTTTTGAAAATATTTCCCAAAAGAAGAAGAATTAAGCTTTCATATGAGGCATTACTTGTGATAATCGGATTACTAGTTAAAAAGTTAGAGCACGTTAAACGTCATGTATTTTTCTGACTTTTGCTAAAAAAGTAGAACTTTGACCCGCGATAATTTGAAAACTACAGCAAATTTTGAAAATCCAAAAATGCAACATATCTCATATAATCGTGGATATCTATGAGCCAAATTCTCAGTGGCGTCCAAAGGCATGTTTCCGAACAGTGGGGCGAAAATTTTTGGAATTGCCCAAAGGCATTTGGAAAATTTTGAAATAAAAATATAAATTTTTGAAATACATGTACTTGGAATTTTTGAAAAGTATTCAAAAATTTTTTAAATATAAATGGATGTCTGATAAATTTTTATTAAGAAATATAAATTTGTTTTATTCGACCTTTAAAATATTATTTTTTGAGTTTATTCTAGCTCGAGGTCCTTTACAAATTAAAACTATTATATCATAGAATAATTTTCCAAAAAATTATTTTTCTGTTTTAAATTTATTTATGATGATTTTTGCGGCACTTTGTCAACACGTGTTTCGGAATTTGTCAGGTTCCATTATCAAGACTGTTAAATAAAAAACCATTTGCTACAAGTAGCAAAGGGAATTAACGTGATAAATCGCTAAAGTTTAAACAAAAATATTAATACTTATTCAACTCCACATTCGTTGAGAATTAGAAGAAAAAAATTGTACAATCTCTTAATAAGATCACGATCGACAAATAACCAACACGATCGTGATCTTACTAACAATAAGAGATTGTACAATTTTCATTTTCTTATTCTCAATGAATGAAGAGTTTAATATAAATTAATAATTTTTGTCCGCGTTTTGCTCTCAAAAAGTTGACATAATGCTGATAAGCTAAAATACAGCCAATAATTCAAAAGTTTAGAAGCAATAAAAAAAGTTATGGGAAAAGGTCCAAAAAGGAGGACAACCCCGGACACTTTCTAAAAAAGAAGTAGGACTGCCCCGGACGCCCTTAAAAAGAGGACGGTGTCCGGGGAAAAGAGGACGGATGGCAACCCTAACTATGATGAGTTTTTTTGTTTTTATGAATTTTTTTTGTGAATTTTTCAATTTGAGCAAATGGTTAATTGATTCAAGTAAAATTTAATTGAATGTCAAATTTTAAGCTGAGCAAATATTTAATTGTTTTTTTCCATTGAATATTTTTTTCTGTGTAACTTAATTGGAAATTCGAATAAAAAAAAATATAAATTACTTTAACATACACTTTTCCAATATTAAAAAATTTGTCTGCTTTGAGGGCTTGGGGCACAAAAAATAAAAATACTTTTATCTCGAGAAGGCAAATTGATACAACTTTTCTGATGACAGATTCGTGTTAAGGAGGCCAAAATACTTTAGAAAATGTATTCAAAAAAGAAAATGTGTGCAAAAACCGTGTTGAGTAGTGTAATTACAGCAATGCAATATTCAAAGCCGAAAAATACAATTCCGATTATTTTGTGTGGATAAACAAAAAATGTCTTTTCTAAAGAAAATGAGAATTTTCCACATTAAAAATTTAATTTTGAGATTGTGGAGCATTCCGTTTTAATATGATTAATTTTTAATTGAAGGAGTATAGACAAAATTGTAAAATCTTTAAGTTTAAGACATCGTTTAAGACATTCCATTCCGTAAAAACAAATGGTATTTCAGTTATTTTAACTGTTTACAATTTTTTATTTTGTGGATTAAAAATAAAATTTTTTGAATAACAAACTACAAAAACCGTACTTCTGTAAAAATATACGGTATAATCAGTCACAAATCATTTCACTGATAAAAATATTTTTCGCTAAAATTTGTAGTTTATTTTTTTAACAACTGTATAAATCAGAGACCAAATAAAACAGTTATATGTGTTATTTTGCGTTAAAAAAAATCATTAAACGAATGTTGTCCAAAATATGCATTATATATATGAAAAGACTTCTAGAGATGTCCCGTGTTAAAATTTGCAATAACTTTTATTTTCTGATTTTTATCAATAAAAGTATAAAATAACAGTTATTAAAAACTTTTTGTTCAAAAAGTTTAAAATAACATTTATTTATTTTAAATAACTGTTATAACAGTTATTTTTAATCAAATCAATCAAAGTTTTAATGTTCAAATCAATTATTGAAGAATTAGCTATCAATAGGATTCTTTTGTATGCGTTTATTTTAGTTTTACTTAAATATATCAAATTTTATAAGGCTCAAAGAGTATTTGATAACAGTTAAAAAAATAAAAGTTTTTTATTTCTGTTATTTTGAACAGATATTTATATAAATTTTTTGAAACTGTTATTTTAAATTTCTATTTCAAAATAATATTTTTGGACAGTTAAATTTGAGTTTTTTCAATAAATCTCATAACGGTTATGGTCTCTGGTATAAATCAGTCAATATTTTAGTTTATTGGAACACAAAGGAAAAAACATTTAAAACAACTTTAACTAAAAACTTTTTGAATTTTTGTTTTTCTGTAAAGACAGTTGAGCTCAGGCTCTAATTATAATTATGTATTATAATTTTTTAATCATATTATATATGGTTTGAATTGAGAAAGGTGTGAAAGAAAAATTTATTTTTCTAAAAATTTAAGACATCCTGTTCGTTTTTTACTAGTTTCATATAATCCAGTTATTATAATCATCAGAAAAACTTTTAATGTCAAATTTATTCAGTCAATAGTCAATTATATTCTATAAGTGAAAATTATTAACAGATCGCAGCCGCCAAGGATTGAACCCATGATCTGTAATGTTTTTGCTATTAACTGCCTCTTAGGTACGATCACTCTAGACCGATACGCTAAGTCAGCTGTTAAGCAAGTATCAACTAAATCATGGTTTTTCAATTCTTGTGTGGTTGTTGCTGTTGTTCTTTCGTACAGAAGAAGGTGAAATTGCATTATGGTGAATAAATTCAATTTTTTAGTAATCATCATTCGTCCTCCTCTCCTTCATCAACTCTGATCTAAGTACTTATTTTGCAACTTTGCCAGAACATGGTCTATATTTTGTAGACACAAATGTTAGGTGTTGCCATTTTTCCAAAGATACTATTATTGCCACATAGGCCGTCTTATAGTCGTTATTTTCAAATTTTTGTTTTTCTGTAAAGACAGTTGAGCTCAGGCTCTAATTATAATTATGTATTAAAATTTTTGATTAACCGTAAATAGTTAAAGTAAAACTTTTCTGGGTGTAATGAAAATAATGACCTCGAGCTAGAATAAACCAACTAAAAATATAAAGAAAAATCATATCTATCTCAATCAATGAAGAACATTTTACATAATAAATGTTTTTAATATATTTAAGAATAATTTATTACTGAAATCTTTGAGTTCTATGAAAAATATTTATTACCTTTTATTGTTCTTTTATATGCCATTTACATATACCTCGAAATCCAAAAAAAATGGGATTTCAATGAAAATCGAAGTAAATCCAATTACTTTTTTGGATTTCAAATGTCAAATCCCATACAAAAAAAACTTGGATTTTGGGAAAATCGTAAAATCGCAATTTAAAATCCCAAAAAATTTCTACTACTTAATTGTACAACTATGGGTTTTCCCAAAATAATCATCCCTAATGCTTTTTTTACAACGCTGCACACTATTTTTTATCAGCTGTTGTTGTTTTTTATAAAGTAAAAAAACAATTCAAATTTATTTTTTTTAAAACTATTAAAAGTTTAATAAAAACAATGTTTAACAATGTTTCATTTAAAATTTACCATTGCAAATGGTAAACGCACAATTTAGTTGACCAATTTGGTCTACTAAACAAAGAAAAACACTTAATGGTGGCGGCCCCAAACTTGGCAAAAATGTTAATTTTCTTGCATTTAAAAAAGCAGCTCTACATAAAAACACATTTTTTGATATTGTGGTCCCAACATATACTAGCGGGATTGAAAATATGGGCTCCGGCAAAGAAAAATCATTGTTTTTATAAATATTTATAAAATTGGGTAATTTTCCAACTAACAACCCTGTACACAAATCAAAAGAAAATACAGAGTTAGTACAAACAAAATCCCGCTAAATGTCAAAAAAGCATATGGGGCATTCCATGTGAAATCGGACACTTTGAAAAACTTTTTTTTTAGATTTTCCCAATTTGTTTACAGTTTTTAGTACCCTTCGAAAACTCCTTCGTGGTAAATTTTCAGATTTTTTTGATGACCCGTTCGAAAGATATTGAATTTTTAAAAATTGGTAGTTTGTTCCTTTACTCAAATTTCTTTTAATCATAACTTCTTCAATAATGGTCCAAATTTCAAATTTTTTTTTTCAAAATTTTTGTTTTTTTAAGTACTTTCTAAAAAAAAATCCCTAAAAATTCTTTAAAGCGCTCTAGTATGCGATTTTTAAGTTTTAAAATTTAAATCTCATTTTTGAAAATGTTTGTACTCTTTAATTTTTTTGAAATTTTTTTGTGTAAAACTTCTATCAATTCTACAAATTTTTTGCCCAGGAAGATCGTGGGATAACGATTATTACTATTTTTTAAAATTTTTTGAAAAAAATTTATTGTAATTTTCCAATCTTAAAATCATTTCTACTGCTCCAATGGTGCGTCATAGAGGGGTCCTTGATAGGTCCGACCCCCATTAATTTTTACGTCTTAACATTTCTTTGGAACAAACTAATACCCTATCTCCAATTTCTAAGGGGGCTCCCACACAAAACGACATTTTTTAAAATTTGTTCCAACCGCTCTAACTGCCCTAATAGTGCCCTTAGAGCAACAAAATGTATGACCGACCCACAATATTTTTTAGTCCAAACATTTTCTCTGAACACACCTACCCTCTATCTTTAACTGTTAAGGCGGTCCCCATACAATTTTTTTTATTTTTTGTAAATTTGTTTTATTTCATCAGCTTCTACCGGTCCAATGGTGCGTCCAAGAGGGGTCATTAGTGAGACCAACCCCCATTTATTTTTACCCTACAACATTTTTTCAAAACATACCTACGCCCTATCTCCACTCCCTAAGTAGGCTCCCATACAAATAACAGTTGGAGCAAATTTTATAAAAATGAAATTTTGAATGGGAGCCTACTTAGGGAGTGGAGATAGGTCGAAGGTATGTTTTGAAAAAATGTTGTAGGGTAAAAATAAATGGGGGTCGGTCTCAGTAATGACCCCTCTCGGACGCACTATTGGACCGGTAGAAGCTGATTAAATAAAACAAATTTACAAAAAATAAAAAAAAATTGTATGGGGACCGCCTTAACAGTTAAAGATAGAGGGTAGGTGTGTTCAGAGAAAATGTTTGGACTAAAAAAATATTGTGGGTCGGTCATACATTTTGTTGCTCTAAGGGCACTATTAGGGCAGTTAGAGCGGTTGGAACAAATTTTAAAAAATGTCGTTTTGTGTGGGAGCCCCCTTAGAAATTGGAGATAGGGTATTAGTTTGTTCCAAAGAAATGTTAAGACGTAAAAATTAATGGGGGTCGGTGTTATAAAGGACCCCTCTATGACGCACCATTGGAGCAGTAGAAATGATTTTAAGATTGAAAAATTACAATAAAATTTTTTCAAAAAATTTTAAAAAATAGTAATAATCGTTATCCCACGATCTTCCTGGGCAAAAAATTTGTAGAATTGATAGAAGTTTTACACAAAAAAATTTCAAAAAAATCGAAGAGTACAAACATTTTCAAAAATGAGATTTAAATTTTAAAACTTAAAAATCGAATACTAGAGCGCTTTTAAGAATTTTTTGGGATTTTTTTTTAGAAAGTACGTAAAAAAACAAAAATTTTGAAGGAAAAAAATTGAAATTTGGATCATTATTGAAGAAGTTATGATAAAAAGAAGTTTGAGTAAAGGAACAAACTAGCAATTTTTAAAAATTCGATATCTTTTGAACGAGTCATCAAAAAAATCTGAAAATTTACCACGAAGGAGTTTTCGAAGAGTACTAAAAACTGTAAACAAATTGGGAAAATCTAAAAAAAAAAGTTTTTCAAAGTGTCCGATTTCACATGGAATGCCCCATATATATTTAAATCTCACTGATAAGTAAATATGTGATGAATTTACATCCGTATAGACAAATTTTAACGCATTTGAAAGAATAAATTCTTTTTTGTTTTTTTTGAAATTCATCTTTTTGCCCGCCAAAAAAAAAAACGCCTAGTACTTTTTTTTCTTTTTTGGCTCATTTTCTTTCTTTTATCTTCTAAAAACATAATCCACTTAAAAATTGGAGTAACACTACACTCAGAAAATTATGTAAGTTACTACATGTTAGTTATTTGTATATTTTACAGTAGTTAGTTGTTTTCAACTACAAAGTCAGTTATTTTTGTATGAAAAATATCAAACAACTATTTTTGTTAGTTATTTTAAGTCGTTTTTTGAATAACTAACAAAAAAGTACTGTAATGTAGTAACAGTTATTTAAAGTAGTTAATTTTATTTTTTTTATCTCTGAAAAATTTTCAAAGTTTTTTCCAAAAAAAAAAAAAATTGTTTTTTTATTTTTCACAACTTTAAAAAAAAAAGCTTTGAAAAAATTTGGTCTTCATTTTTCTGAAAAATCTAAAAAAAAAAAAAATATATATATCGGCCATTCCAGGAAAGACCGGCCAAAAATGGGCATTTTTTGACCTTGGGTCGTCTGAATATCACAAAACTTTTTTTGTAGGAACTCTAAGGAGCCATTAAGAGAATTCAGTTTTCAGTTTATAGAAATTTAAAAAACCCTCGATTTTATTCGCGTTTTTAATTTTTTGAAATATCAAAAAATTGGAAAAAGTGGGTAACTTTGTAAATTAATATCTCAGCCAATTCTTTATGCATTTTTATCATTTTAAATGAGTTTAATTGCCAATTTCGTCTACTCTTACAATATTATAGTAGAAAAAAATGTTGAACTGCAGAATGCGTTTTTTATGCAATTGCATTTTTAAAATGCATTTTTTAAGTCAAAGGGCCTCATCGATTTTTTTTATCTTTCATGTTAATCAAAATATAAAATTTTTACTGAAGACCTGCATTTATAGTATTTTGGGTCTCGCAGTTAAAATATTTAAATTATTTTTTTTTTTTAAATCACTTAATTTTTTTCCTTACAAAACTTGAAATTTGTTCACAATTTTTCGATTTTTTTTTCATTGTTTTTAAATTGGATTGTATAAGTAGAAAATTATACCAGCAAGGTAAACCAAATTCGAGTATGCTAAATTTAATAATTTGTTAGCCGCTTCGTGATATCCACGACTTTTGCAATTTTTATGCTAATGTGCCATAAAAAATATATTTTTATACTTTTGGGATAATTTTTAAATTTAAATTTAAACAAGTAAAAAAGTAAAATTCGGCCTTGCCGAATGTAGTGATACCCTCCACAATTTCAAAAAGATTATTGCAAAAAACTTTATTTAAAAGGAAATTACTTTTGAAAAAAAAAATTTTTTTGAAAAAAAATTTTTGCGAAAAAAAAAATTTGGTAAAAAAGATCCGCGATTTTTTTTTTTTTTGTGTTCGTACTTGTTTAAATACCATTTGGTGTTCAATTATGTTCACATATGCCAACCAGAAGCCGAATTAAAGCATTCTGTATTTTTAGGTTATACACAGAAAAAATATGGAGGAAACAAATTTGAGTAATCACTTGTTTAATTTTTTTAAAAAAATTTGAGTAATTTTTTAATTGACGCAATTAAAAATTTACTCAAAAATTGAAAATAAAATTTGAGTAAATAATTTAATACAAATTTAATATTTTTTTTTATTTATTTTTTTTTCTCTTGGTGTTTTGAATTCTCATTTAGTTTATTGTTTTTTGTATATGTATATGAAAGTTTGAAATCATCTTTATAAAATTTTACTTTGTCTTGAAGACATAAGTATATTTGGTAAAGTTTGTAAAAGCAATTTTTTTGGAAAAAAAATTAGAAACTTTTTAAACTTTTTAAAAAAATAATTTGATACATTTTGAGTAAATTTTTACTTGACACAATTAAAATGTTACTTAAAAATATTAAAAAATTTTAAGTAAAGATTTAATTGTGTGAATTAATAATTTACTCAAATTTTTTATTAAGCATTTAATAATTTTTTATTAAAAGTTTACTCAATACTATTAAATCGTTTACTGGTGGAAAATTGAGTAATTTTTTACTCAATAGTATTAAAAATTTACTCAAAATTTTTTTTTATTTTTTTCTGTGTATTGAATGTACTGAAATTTTTGAGGTGTGCTTACATTTTCGTTCATAACTTTTGAACCGCTGAACCGATATCGCTCAAATGCAATACCAAACTTCTCGGGAGAACTTCCAATAAATATGTTAAGTTCCAGTCATCTCTGTGCAATATTTTGTCCGCGACAGCATTTTCCACAGACAGACAGACGGACAGACGGACATCGCTAGAATGTCTTAAAATCGATCGGGCATCATGAATATATATACTTTATGGGGTCCCAGATCGATATTTCGATGAGTTACAAACAGAATGACAAACTTATATATACCCTCTATCACTAGAGTGGAGGGTATAAAAACTCAAATAAATATATTTAAAATTAAAAGATTCTGTATTTTTTTTTTTTTTGAGAGAGAAAAAAAATATTTTCGAAAGTTTTTTTTCTGTCACCTTCCGTATTTAAGACATTTTCAAACATAAATATCAAAATTAAAAAATACAATAAAAAAATGTTGCTAAAAATCAAATTTCCGCAAATAAAAATTACAGTGTTATACTGTTATTATACATTTAAAAAATGTAAAATGGTTCTGACTCAAAAACCAGATCCACTAATTTTTATATATTTTGACCTCCTGTATTCGCCATCAGAATTGAATTCTATCGTTGGGTTTTCCTGTAATTTACAAGGAAAGTCCGCAAAAAGTACCTACATAATTTGTAAATTTGACCAAGTTAAAAAATTTTTCGCGAATACGTAGTAATTTTGCTGGTAGATGTCGTAAATTTAAATAAAAAAAAACGTTCACATAAAAATATATTTTTCGCGAAAAAAATTATTTCTGCAAGTGAAAATTACAGTGTTTTATTACACCGTCCGACACACTTTTGTACACATGGACCAGACCGAAAAATTCTGACTGTAGAGCTGAAAATAAAATACACGTGTCTCCCAGTTTTTTTAGATCAATTCGCGTTTTCGCGAAAAACGCCAATAAATATATTTGTGTTTTTCCAAAGTAGTGTGAAATAAGTTGAAAAATTTATTAAATCTACTTGTGAGCTAAATAATGTTTAAACATGTCTTTAGTCAATTTTTTACAACAGATTTTTTTTTTTTTTGAAAATGCACGAAGAGTGCTATCTTTTGTAGCCAACTGTTTTTTTTTTTGTCCAAAATGGTTTTTGTTATTTTTCCCGTAAAAGGGTCCTAAATCCCCATCATTTAGGGGGGCAAGCATTTTCAAATTCGAAAAAAAACCGAATTCGGGACGCGCAAGTGTTCAGCTTGCTAAAAAAAGTTTAAAATTTACACACAGTGTTCATATAAAGCACTTTTTTTTTGTTCTATGGCGTACTAGTACAATCAAACTAAAAAATAACGAAAAAAACGCAAAAAAATTAAAACTAATTTAAATATTTGTGTGAAAAAAATCTAAGCGTTTTCTTAAAAATTTTTTTAAAATATAACAACTACGAGACCCAAAAAAGTATAAATACAGGTCTTTAGTAAAAATTACATATTTTATTAAGTACAAAACAGAAAATAAATCGCAGAGGCCCTTTGACCTAAAAAATGCATTTAGAAAATGCAATTGCATACAAAATGCATTTTTGAATTTAAAATATTTTTTGTAAAACAATATTGTAAAATTAGATAATATTGCCTTTCAAACTCATTTTCAATAACAAAGATCCATTAAGAATTGCCCAAGATATGCATCTACAAAGTTGACAATTTTTTTAATTTTTTTGATTTTTCAAAATATGAAAATCGCGAATAAAATCGAATGTTTTCAGAATTTTTCTAAACCGCAAACTAAAATCTCTTAAGGCCTCCTTAGAGTTCTTGAAAAACAAGTTATAAAAATCGGATGACCCGAGGTCAAATTTTGGCCGTTCTTTCATGGAATGGCCGATATTGTTTATATTATTTTTACTACATATTATTAGTTTTGACTACAAATGTTAGTAATTTTTACTACATAAGTCAGTTGTTTTTTGTCAGTTAAAATAACTAACATTGTTAGTTGATTTAACTGAAAAAGTAGTTGACCCCAAAACAACTTACAAAGTAGTTATTTTAACTGACATTTTCAGTTGATTTTGCTAACATAATTTTTTGAGTGTAACATTTTATTTAAATCCTATCCAGGGCACTGTGTATAGTGGAGTTGATGAACGAAATTGATAGGATATCAGAGAATATGATGAGGGATAGGTGGATATAGCTGACCACGTGCAGGATATCGCAAACCATGTGGCCACTGCCAAATCCTAAGAGGACAGAAAGTCTTCTTACCTTTGGCAAACGGACGGATAGCCTATTAGTAGGAGTACTGACAGGACACTGTATAATCGGCCAAATGGCCGTTCGTATGGGAATTTCTGACAGGGACTTTTGCAGAAGTTGTGGAGAGGTGGAGGAGGAGGAGTCAGTGAAGCACTTGTTGTGTGAATGTCCGGGTCTAATGAAACGTCGTCTTAAGTATTTGGGGCAAAAATTTTTTGATGACCTAGATTGCATAAACAGTGTCCCATTGACATCTCTAGCAGAATACCCCAGCAAAACTTAGATTACCAAATAAGGTATAAAATAAGGTATATGATCTCTTATTTTATACATTGCAGCATTGATGATTTTAACAGGCGATGAGACTCAAAGTAATGCATCCACATTATCACATAGAATACCAGTAAGGTATAAAATAAGTCATAAATTTATAACGAAGAATACCAGTAAGGTGTAAAATATATGATATTTTATAGGTTACGAGTAAGGTATATAATATAGCATACCAGAACGTAATATATAAGGTGTTACGAGTAGTGAAAAAGTAATTTTGTATTAAATTTACTCACGTGATTGTAAGTGAGTGTAAGTAGATATAATATGCTAGTGAGTGTGTGTCGTTAGAAATTTCTTGTCGTGAGCCCATCTCTAGTTTAAACTTATGCATTTTTTATAAAATAATTATTTTTTATGTTATTGTAATGCATTATGCATTTAATTATAAATAATGCATTATTTCAAACTTTCAAATAATACATAATGTAACCAAATATAAATCATCCATGATATAATGTTTAGAAATAATAAATATGAAATACATTTTTCCAATAACCATGCATTATTACGTAGCAAATTATTAGTAATGCATTATTTTTGACTTTAAAATAATACGTTGTGGAACAAATGTTTGGTAAGACATCCTAAAATAATGCTACAAATAAGGTATATACAATACCTGGTAATGTGTTATATAATCACTACCCATTACCAAAGTTTTGCTGGGACCTTAGGGAATCGGGGTGGTTTGAGAGGTAGAATTTTGTATATCAGAGGGGAGTAGGGAGACAGCTCTAGGGGAATCACAATGGGCCTTATGGCCTCCGAGTGAATTCGCCAAATTGGCGGACGCCCATCCAACCTAGCCAAATCGGACAAAATTAACCTGTGCCTTTGGTGGTTAAAATTTTGCTCTAAACAAGTTTTTTCCCTGTACAAACCAATTTTTTTTTCAATTTTTGTAATTTTTATACCCTACACAACAAAAAATCGCTATGAAAATAGGAAATATTTGATAAAAACTTTGTGGGAATGCGTTAAGCGTGAATTTTTGAACCCAAACAATTCTAATTGTGATTGGATAATTTTTGGACTTAGGCCCCATAGACTTACTTGCCCGATATTCAGTCAAATTGGTCTATTAGACACAAAAATAAGCCTTTTCACCCAAATTTAGTTTGAAATCAAACAGAAGAAATATCCCATTCGTGCCAAGCGACACGGGTTAGAATTGCCCGATTTGGCTAAAAATTTAAACATATAAATTCCACACCAAAACGAACCATAATGAGCCCGGCATGGAACCTGGCACTGAATTCAATGCTACTATCTCCAGAAGCACGTGGTTGTCATGTTGTCGCATATGCTGACGATGTCGCGATAGCGGTAAATGGGAAGCATCTGCCAACATTGCGGGACATTCTTCAGGGTTCTCTGAAAGATCTGTCTAAATGGGCAAGAGACTGTGGTCTAGGAGTTAATCCTAGTAAAACAGAGCTTGTTTTGTTTACAAGGAAAAATAAGATTCCTGCTTTTGATCCTATTTCTCTGGACGGTACTGAAATCACCTTCTCAGATGGAGCCAAGTATCTTGGAGTATTTCTAGATAGGAAGCTGAATTTCAGGCGTAATATTGAGGAACGGGTGAGAAAAGCAACGATTGCTTTGTATTCCTGTAAAAGGGCCATTGGAAAACGATGGGGTTTTAGCCCTCAAGTCGTTCATTGGATCTATACAGCAGTGGTGCGTCGAATTTTGCTGTATGGAATCATTGTCTGGTGGCCTGCTTTAGAAACAAAAGCGAACTGTGTCTTTATCACGAAGGTACAGAGAATGGCGTCAATGTGCATCACTGGTGCTCTTCGTACTACACCTACGGCTGCATTAGAAATCCTCCTTCACCTGATACCCTTGGACATATTGGGTAGGCAGTATGCGGCTGCGTCGGCAATTCGACTTAATAGCACGCTGCAATGGAGGAGCAGCGATTGTGGCCATAGCGCGATCTTGAAAAAGATAACAATACCACAAAATGTGGACTGTGCTCCCTCTTTGAGCCTCTTTAAGCGCCACTTTACCACTATGATACCATCCAGGGAGTCTTGGATGGGGGATACTCCGGGTAGTGGAGCTACCATAAATTTTTACACAGATGGATCGAGGCTGCACGAACAAGTGGGCTTTGGAGTCTATTCGGAAGAGCTTGGGTTGAGCCTGGCTCGTAGATTGCCAGATCATTGCTGTGTTTACCAGGCAGAGATGCTGGCAATAAAAGAAGTGGCTGACTGGTTGAGCTGCAATGTCTTGTCTACAACCGCAGTCAACACCTATATAGTGACAGTCAAGCCGCGGTCAAGTCCCTGGATTCAATGTTTCTGAAAACAAGATCTGCCCTTAACTGCCGCACGTCTTTAAATGAGATGGCCAAGTAGTTTAACATACGACTCATATGGGTCCCAGGGCACAGAGACATTCTAGGTAATTGCTAGACTAGGAACTACCTTACAAGTTCTAACAGAATTGGAATGTTTTGGTATGCCTCTAGAAACTTGCAAGCAAAACCTACGGCTTTGTTCTGCGACGGAGACTAATCAAAGATGGGCAAATGGATGGACGTGTGAGACAACACGACTGATTTGGCCTTCTCTTAATCAGGGGCGCACAAGTGAGCTGATATCGCTTCCAAGAGGAGAGATTTCGACGGTGGTTTCTATAATTACCGGACACTGTCTTATTGGGAAGCACGCAGAGCGGTTAAATGTGCCGTCGAATGACTTTTGCCGAAGTTGCATGGATGAAGAGGAGTTGGAAACTATCGAACACTTTATTTGCCATTGCCCGGCACTTTCTGGTCAGAGACTTGCTTCACTGGGATCTAGGGAGCTGTACGATCTTTCTGATTTGTTGGATGTCAAAATTCAACATCTAAGGAGTTTTATAAGAAGCTCAAACTGGTTTAACGACAGGGACTAGTAGGGAAACCTATTACGGTCCCGTGGTATCACAATGGACCTCAGAGTCTACGTGTGTTGACGTAAAACGTCAGCAGCCACTTACAACCTAACCTAACCTGTGCCCGGCATGCCGCGACAATTGACGAAATTCGACAAAAGTCATTTTTTGCGATACTACATAAAATTTTACAAAAGGGGTAAAACTTCACATTTTTTTTATATATTTTCGAACAAGATAAAGATGTCACAGAAAGGAATAATATTTAATTTTTGAAGAACTAAACCAACCTTTAGAAACAAGTTTTTTTTACAGACAAAAGCCATTTTTTGTGAGAAGTTGTTCAAAGTCCTGCACTTATGCCCAGGGGGCAAACAAAATATTTTTCTTTTCCCACCCATTTTTGTGAGTAAAAAAATAAGAAAATTGTATTAAAGTCAAAATGGTAATATTAATAATAATATTTTAATCAGTAAAGCAAATTATTTTTCAGGGTTACATTTTAACCGATTGAAACCAGTTATTTAGACGTACTCGGTTTAGCGGTTAAAAATTATATTACACAGAAAATAAAATCATCAAATTTAAATCAACAAACACCAATTGTAAATCAACCAAACGTGATATCAACCAAACATTTTGTAAAAACGGCCACCTGTTAGTCCATAATACAAAACTTAGATTTTGTTTTCAACAAACTCAGTCAAGTAATTTTATTTCAAAATTCTTTTGTCATGTCAATTAATAGTGTTTGTTAAATTTCTTTGTTGAAAAAAAAATTTTATTTGTCAGATCAACAAATTGTGTTTGTGTTTGTTGAATTTCTTTGTGAAAAAAAATTTGGATTTTTTAATTTTGTTAGATCAACAAATTGTGTTTGTGTTTGTTGAATTTCTTTGTTGGAAAAAACAAAATTCTTTTTTCAACAACCAAAATTTAGAAACGTTTGTTGATATTACAAATTTCCGTATAGGAGCACTTTCAGTGAAAAAATTTATTGTATTCACAAATATGGGGGTCAATATAACAATTCGTTTTTTTCTGTGTACAATTTCCTGAGAAATTATTTTATTTGATTCTGAATTTCGTTTTCAATTTTATAATCTTAGCATCTTCCAAATTATGTAACCCGAAACTACAGTTTTCTTGAAACTACACAGAAAATAAAATCATCAAATTTAAATCAACAAACATCAATTGTAAATCAACCGAACATGATATCAACCAAACATTTAGTAAAAACGGCCGTCTGTTAGTCCATAATATTAAACTTCGATTTTGTTTTCAACAAACTCAGTCAAGTAATTTTATTTCAAAATTCTTAAGTGTTTGTCTTTGTTAAATTTCTTTGTTGAAAAAGAAATTTCATTTCATTTGTTATGTTTGTTGAATTTCTTTGTTGAAAAAAAAATTAAGATTTTTTACTTTTGTAAGATCAAGTAATTACATATGTTTGTGTTTGTTGAATTTCTTTGTTGAAAACAAAAAAAATATTTTTTCAACAATCAGAATTTACAAACGTTTGTTGATATTACAAATTTCCGTATAGGAGCACTTTCAGTGAAAAAATTAATTGTATTCACGAATATGGGGGTCAATATAACAATTCGTTTTTTTCTGTGTACCTTGTGAGACATTTTTACTACGGAAGTTTTATCACATTTTGAAAGACTAAGTTAAGTCTATAAGGTTTTGAGAATTCAGTTTTTTTGGGTAATTACACAACCCTACAAAAAAAGGTTCTAAACCAGAAACAAGACCCGCTAATCCATATGTATGTAAAACAAAACGCAACCAATTAAAATTTAGAAATAATAAAAATTTCTAAATTTTAATTGGGTTTTTCTGAATTTTAATCAGGACTTCTGACTTTCAATTTACTTATAATTGTAATTTGTAAATTACAATTTCTAGTTTTCAAACTCTGAATATCCATTGGGATTTCTGAAGTTCTGTTGGCTTTTCTAAATATCAATATGTATATCTGAATGTCAATTGCGATTTTTGAATTTTAATTTTGCTTTTCGGAATTTCAATTGGTGTCTTCTTTCCATAAATTTTGATTTTACTTTCCTAAATTTCAATTTAAATATATATTGAGATTTCTGAAATTCGTTACCTCTTCGGAAATTCAATTATCTTTTCGGAATTTTATTAAAACTTTTTAAATTTAAATTTTGCTTTTCTAAATTCTAATTGAAATTGCTGAATATTAGTGAGCTTTAGTAAATTTCAATTGAGATTTCAGAATTTTAATTGTGTTATTCAATTTTGTACAATTGGAAGTTTCTGAAAACAATTAGGATTTCTGAATTTTAATAAGCTTTTCTGATTTAAAATTGGACTTTTGTAAAATCGGGCGTTCCTGAATTTCGATTGGGAATCCTGAATTACAATTGGAATTTCTGAATTTGAATTAGCTTTTCTGAATTTCACTTCGGATTTTCAGAATTTCAATAAGGATTATCTGAATTTAAATTGGTATTTGCAATTTAGCGTTTTAAAATTTCTATTGGGATTTCTGATTTTCAATTGGTTGGTGTCTTCTAAATTTAAATTTTGTTTTTTTAAACTGTTAATTGCTGGTTTTTGAATATTTTTTTCTGTAATTTTGCCTTTTTTTGGAAGTGTTTGTAAAAAACTGGAAGTGAGTTTGAAACAAATTATAGTAGAATATTAAGATAATAATATTAACCGGTTAATCAAACCATTTTAACTGATTAATTGGGTCGAATAATTATTTGCATTTTCAATTATTTGTTTCGACATTAACCGAAATAGAGGCGATTAATCGTGGGTTCGGTTAATCGATTAACCGAATTGGAAACACTAATTTTGACCTTCTGAATTTGATTCTGCCATCAGAATTTTATTATATCGTTATTATATCCTGTTATTTACAAGGAAAGTCCGAAAAATTAACCTTCCAGATATCTTACAAGGGAAGTATCTCAACCCTTATGAACCGATTTGCCTGAAACTTAAAATATATATAAATGAGACGATTTTAAGGTTGGGGTGTCTCGGCTTATCGGCCATATCAGTGTTTCAAAATTTCGTTGTCCCCTTATGAAACAAGGTGGACCTCCGGGAAAATTTCGATAACTCCCGAACTAACAGGAATATCCTCTAGGGAAAAAATACGTGTCGACTTAAATTTAATAAAGATTATTTCATATTCATATGGACTTCGTAGGTCTATGTCTTCATATAAATACCCCCCAAAATTTACACATTTTCATGAAAAAAGTATTTAAAGAAGCCAAATTTTTACAAGGTTATGACACCATTCGATAGGCATTAAAAAAACCTTTCTTCTCATATGTAAACATCATATAGTTTTTTAAAAAGAAATGGCTGAAAAATCCAAAAAACGATTTTTTCGCCATTTTTTTACCTATGTTTTGAACCCCTAAATCCCCGATATGGCCGATAAGCCGAGACACCCCAACCTTAGAATTGTCCCTTTTATATATATTTTACATTTCCTGCAAATCGGTTCATAAGGGTTGAGATACTTCCCTTGTTAGTAAATTTGAATAAATTAATATTTTTTAAATTTGATTTCTGTACGTAAAGTTCAAGCCTGATTTATTACAAAGAAAATAAGTGGTTTTTTAATAAAATCCCTCAAAAATTGTATTAGTTACATGCATTTGAACAAAATATCATCAATTCAGTTTTGTACAAAAACAATTATATTTGTTAATTCCAGGAAAACCCAATGATAGAATTCAATTCTGATGGCGGAATTGAACTCAGGAGTTCAAAATACATAAGAAGTAGTAGGTCTAGTTGCGGGGTCAAAACATTTTTTCTGTGGGGCTGTGTTATTTGACTAAAATTTATCGATTAGCAGAATAACGGTTAACCGACGTAACACCCTAGAAAATATTAACTAAAATTTATGAAATCTTAATTGAAATTCTAGTATGTCAGGTTATTCAATTTAAACCTATAATTATTTTCTTAATTATTCTCTGTGTTTATTTTTTATGACACTCGTGTTTATGCAAATTTTGTCTTTCTTCTATTCGTTCCATCCTATTAAGTATCATAAGATTTAGAAGATTGTTTAAAAGTATGGGGAATTGTTCTCTGAGCATTTGTTTTTGGCAATGTGTAAAGTTTTTCATACTTTCTGTCAATTAATATTTTGATTGATGATACTTGATGGCTTATAAATTTTATGTCATATATTTACTAGGGCTGATTGGTTTTCTTTAACATCATTAATTGTTTTCAATGAATTTGTATTGCGGTAAAACCAAATGACGCTTAATTATCAAGGTTGGGTACCAAAACCTTTCAATGACAATACCTGTTAATAGTTATTCTGCCGATTAAAAACTAATATCGGTATTCGTGCGATACCAATACCGATAAAGAACCGTTAACCTCACCAATGGGTAATGTTTCGTAAAATTAATCAAAAATATATACAAATTTTGGCGCCTGAATAAACTATTAAAAAACAAAATTAAATACTTAAGCCCTAAAAAATTCCATTTGATTTGGAAGTTATTCATTATGAAAAACTCCCAAATCTGTTGCGCTCATTTAATTTTTTATCAATAACTCCCAAATTAACTTAATATAATAAATCCTAACAGTTTGAGACGGAATTGTAAAAAAAATAAATTATTTTCTTTGAACTTACTGAATTGTGAAGTTTCTATAAAAATTTTTTTAGAAATAATAAAAATTAGTTATGTAATCACCTTTCTCAAAAAAATGAAATTCGTTACGGGGAAATAAATGACCACGAACTAGAAAATATAACTGGGAATTTTGTACTCTTTCCCAAAATATTAAAGCATGGAGATTTTTTGCTGAAAATATTGGGTTACTTGCCAAAGCAATTTTTTTGTAAAAAAACATATTAATTCATTTGCCAACCTATGCAAAACGAATTGAAATATCTGTCGATGATCCCATTAAGATTATATATTATTGATCCATGATAGTTTCTAAGATATAGTACTAGCTATAACTATTCATCAATCTATCCAAACTAGACATGGGCGATAGCCTATCACGAAAAATAAAATTTAAGGTAATAGCAAAAAAACGATGTTCTTTCCAGAGCTGATAATGGTAAAAATAATTCAAAACAAAATGGAGTCTGCCTTTGCCTCCCTACCGGTTGAAATCAACCATTGTACACTCAAAAAAAAAAATCTTGTAAAACGACAAGAATAGTTTGTAACTTTTTTTTTGCTACCTCCTATTTGACAACAATTCCTTCTCATGTTACAATATTTTTGCCAATAATTTTGTAATTTTACAAAATTTTTTCCAATAAAATTGTAAATTTACAATTTTTTTTTACGCGATAATACTAACAAAGAGGTTTGGTGTTTTTACTAGATTTGTTGCTACCTCCTATCTTACGAGAATTCCTAGTAAAAATGTCGAGCTTTTTCGTAATATTACAAGATTTTTGCCAATAAAATTGTAAATTTACAACTTTTTTGGCGCAATAAAACTTACAAGGAAGTCTCATTAATTTACTAGATTTTTTTTTGTAAAAAAACCTTGGAAATTTGTAAAATTACAAAAAAAAAAATGTAAAAATACAAAAAAAAAATAAATTTCGATCGAAATTTTTTTGTTAAAAAAACAAGGAAAACTGTCAAATATTGGTAAAATGGGATTACGAGACTTTTTCTAGTAATTTGACAAGTTTTTTTTTGTGTGTAGTGTATTTATTAGGGTATTCAATTAATCGAGGTTCTGGTTTAATCGGTTAATCGAGCAAATAATTAATCGCGGTTGAGATTTAATCGGTTAATAACACTGTACAACACAAAAAAAATTACAAGGTCAGACCAAAAAATTTTGATAGAAGAGGCAAAAAAAAAAATACACGTGTATCGGCGTTTTAAAAGTTTACATCTGGGTTTCATTTTAGGGGGAGGTGAAGTATCCCCCAAATGCAGATGTTGTATTGTCAATCGTCATTGAATATCGAGTGAAGCTTACGTTTAAAGTATATGATGTGTTAAGCAAATTTATGTAAAATGTTACGGAGAACATTTTTGTGGAATATGTTAACCCTCTAACTCCTCAAGATAAGGGTCTTTTTTGTCCTTCTTTTCAAAAAGAGCAAAAAACACAATTAAAAAAGGGATTTAAGGGGTTTGAATGTTCCGCAAAAATATCTGCCGTGAAATTTTACTATAAGTCCCTGAATACACCAAAACGGAAAACTTAACAAGAAAGTCAGAAATAAAACACAACAAAAGAGAGCTTAGGGTTAATTTCGCATTTATTAAGAAAATCGAGTTAAGCTTACGTTTAAAGTGTATGGTGTGTAAAGCAATTTTATGTAAAATGTTACGGAGAACATTTTTTTAGAATATGTTATCCCTCTAGCTCCTCAAGGTAAGGGTCTTTCTTGTCCTTCTTTTGAAAAAAAGCAAAAACACCATTAAAACAGCTATTTAAGAGGTTAAAATGGTCCGCAAAAATATTTGCCGTAAAAGGGACTTAAAGTAAAATTTCACGGCGAATATTTTTGCGGAACATTTTAACCCCTAAAATCCCTGTTTTAGTGGCGCTCTTTGCTCTTTTTTAAAAGAAGGACAAAAAAGACCCTTATATTGAGGAGTTAGAGGGTTAACATATTCTACAAAAATGTTCTCCGTAATATTTTACATAAATTTGTTGAACACACCATATACTTTAAACGTAAGCTTTACCCGATTTTCTTAATAAATGCGAAATTAACCCTAAGCTCTCTTTAGTTGTGTCTTATATCTGACTTTCTTGTTGAGTTTTCTGTTTTGGTGTGTTCCGGGACTTATAGTAAAATTTCACGGCGGATATTTTTGCGGAACATTAAAACCCTTTAAATCCCTGTTTTAATGGTGTTTTTTGCTTTTTTTCAAAAGAAGGACAAAAAAGACCCTTATCTTGAGGAGTTAGAGGGTTAACATATTCTACAAAAATGTTCTCCGTAACATTTTACATAAATTTACTGAACTCACCATATACTATAAACGTAAGCTTTACTCGATTTTCTTAATAAATGCGAAATTAACCCTAAGATCTCTTTTGTTGTGTCTTATTTCTGACCTTCCGGTTGAGTTTTCCGTTTTGGTGTATTCAAGGACTTATAGTAAAATTTTACGGCGGATATTTTTGCGGAACATTCAAACCCCTTAAATCCCTTTTTTAATGGTGTTTTTTGCTCTTTTTGAAAAGAAGGACAAAAAAGACCCTTATCGTGAGGAGCTAGAGGGTTAATATATTCCACAAAAATGTTCTCCGTAACATTTTATATAAATTTGCTGAACACACCATATACTTCAAACGTAAGCTTCACTCGATATTCAATGACGATTGACAATACAACATCTGCATTTGGGGGAAACTTTACCTCCCCCTAAAATGAAACCCAGATGTAAACTTTCAAAACGCCGATACACATGTATTTTTTTTTTGTCTCTTCTATCAAAATTTTTTTGTCTGACCTTGTAATTTTGGAAAAAATTTGATTTTGTTGTGCAGTGTAATCGGTTAAATTTGAATTATTCGGTTAACCGAATAATATCAATTAGGATTCCAAAAATATCAGAATTTTCAGATGTGCTGAACTATTTACACCGTCCGACAAAAATGGAAACAGACATTAAACACGAACTGGGTAATATACGTTTGAAACTAGAGACTAAATCTGGTAAAACTTCATTTACAGTTTTTCATTTCGTGATCCTGTTTCCTTTCACAACGACTTCAAAATTTTAGAGGATTAAATTTTAACAAATATTAGGGGAGATCCTCCTCTTTCGTTTTCCATCACCAGTGGTATCCTAGGACAAGTACAAATATTAAAAAAAATATTTTATTAAATTTTTTAAAATGTAATCCTTTAAAATTTTGGAAACCAGGATCACGAAATGAAAAACTGTAAATAAAGTTTTACTTTATTTGATCTCTACTTTCAGACATATATCATCCAGTTCATGTTTAATATTGGCTGTCGGACGGTGTTATACATTATAAAATAATTCGCGGTTTTATCGGGTCCCGAACATTGAAAAAATCTGAATTTATGCAGTATTGTCAATCGAAAATCTAAATATTTCAAGAGGGGGGGGGGGGGGGGGGGTGAAATAAAGCCATAGGCAATAAGGCTATATGGCCTTATTTCTCAATTCAATGGGAAATAAGGCCATATGGCTTTATTACCAACACGATTGAGCAATAAAGTCATATTGATTTTGCAACCAAAGTGGAAATAAAGCCATATCAGTTGAAAATGTGGAAATATATTTCCCCGTAAATCCTGCTACCCAAAAAAAAAAAAAATATTTAGCGAAGGCGCTAAATTAATTTATGGAGTTTGTAATCCCTAAGCCCGGCCGAAGGCCGGCTACGCAGAAAAAAATTTTTTTTTTGACTATCTTTAAATTAAAAAACCACATATACCAGGAACCTCGGAACTTAGAGGGGTCTAGGGCACCAATTTTTTATTGGCAGGGTTTTTAATTTTAAGATTTTTTAACAAAAAAAAATTTTCTGTGTAGCCGGCCTTCGGCCGGGCATAGGGATTACAAAATCCATGCATTAAACCCACCCTCTCTGCAAAGTAAAGTTTTCTAGGGTAGCAGGCCTTTGCGCTATCAAATCTGTTATGCCTCAAAAAGGCGTGATAACCAAAATTGCTTTGGATTGCAGAGGGGGTGGGTTTAATGCATTGAGTATGTAATCCCTAAGCCCGGCCAAAGGCCGGCTACGCAGAAAACCTTTATTAAAAAAACAAATCATAGAAGTCGTAATTTCGACATTTCGTCCAAAAATATATTTAGGATTTTTTGACAATTTGGTTTTGGGAGAAATGACATTTTTAGACCTATCATTTTGGGCTATATGTCGCAGCTTGAGCGATATGACATTTACGGTTTTGGGCGACAAGACCTTGGGCGCTATGTCCGTACGCCATTTCAAACTCCATAAATTAATTTAGCGGCTTCGCTAAATATTTTTTTTTTTGGGTAGCAGGATTTACGTGGAAATATATTTCCACACTCTCCGCTAAATAATGATGAACATTTTTAAAAAATATTCAAATAACAAAGCCATATATGGCTTTATTTTCAACAGTGGTTGGTAATAACGCCATATGGCCTTATTGCCTATGGCTTTATTTCAGCCCCCCCCCCCCCCCCATCAAAAGATGAGATGGATCAGTTCTAAGGCCAGATTCGGATTAGGCGCATGAAAAACTAATAGAAAAATATATGGGTAAAATCAAAAAATGCAACCAAACCATGTAACGTGTAATATCTCATACATTGGTAAAAGTGTTCGCATATTTTCACAGAAAAAAATAAATAAAATATTTGAGTAAATTTTTAATACTATTGAGTAAAAAATTACTCAATTTTGTACCAGTAAACGATTTAATAGTATTGAGTAAATTTTTAATAAAAATTTATTAAATACACTCAAAGAAAAAGCTTCTTCATATTGATGAAAAGTAACATCAATATGATGAAATGTTACATCATTTTTCGTCCAATGTAACTTGTCATCAATATGATGAACCGGTGTCATCAATAACATTTTTTATTTGAAAAATAAGAAAAAAAATAAGAAAATTTTTTTTTTTGTTATTTGATTTTATTTAATTTATTTTTATTAGCTTACATTTGTTTGTTATTTTCTAATTTTTAAAAACTTACATCTTTTTTTCGTATCCACCGAGATTAGAACGCCGTACCTCTTGTTTGTTGGGCTTAGCCTCTAGCCACTGACCTACAGCATGACAATACATAATACCAATAAAAAGCCGTTTTGTTTGTTGTGTGCTAATAATAACGCTAAAAGTTTGTGCGTAACTATGCTTTGCTAAAAGCAGTGAGAGGGAAAGAGAGGGATATTGTACATTCATAAAATGTTTGAGTCTTTACAAATTCCCATAAACAAACGTTTAAAAACATGTTTATATACATATTATACATTGTATATAACGAAAAATGTTGAGTCTTCACAATTACATATTAGAAAACGTTATCTAACTAAGTAGCGGTGCGAGATTTTTATCTATAGTTGGCTGAACTAGCTAAGGCGTCGACAATAAACACTGCAACTTGGGGAACGTGGGTTCAAGTACCAGCAGGGGCAGGACTTTTTTTTAATTTTTTTTTTTTTTTTTTTTGTTTTTTTTTATTTTTTTATATTTTTTTATATTTTTTTAATATATTTATTTAATATTTTTATTTATTTTAACATTAATTTAATTATTTACAAAAAAAAAACATTTGAAAGGCATATTATGACACTTTTTGATGACATGATGAAATGTGTCATCACTTGTTTTTTCAATTTGGATGACATGTTTCATCATATAGAAGAAAATCTTCGTCAATATGATGAAATTTGTCATCAAAATTGATGACAGCAAGTGATGAAACCGTATCATCAATATGATGAAGCATTTTTCTTTGAGTGTATTTGAAAAAAAAATTGAGTAAATTTTTAATTGACACAATTAAACATTTACCCAAAATTTATCTATTTATTTTTTTATACCCTCCACTTAGTGATAGAGGGTATATATAAGTTTGTCATTCCGTTTGTAACTCATCGAAATATCGGTCTGGGACCCCATAAAGTATATATATTCATGATGCCCGATCGATTTTAAGACATTCTAGCGATGTCCGTCTGTCCGTCTGTCTGTGGAAAATGCTGTAGCGGACAAAATATTGCACAGAGATGACTGAAACTTAACATATTTATTGGAAGTTCTCCCGAGAAGTTTGGTATTGCATTTGAGCGAAATCGGCCCAGCCGATCAAAAGTTATGAGTGAAAGTTTAACGACACCTCTAAAACTTTGAAAATACAAAATGCGTTTACAGAGCTTCTGCTTTACAGATTCAAATGAAATTTGGTACAGAATAATATTATACCATGTACAATGTCTGTGTAAAATTTTGGAAGAATTGGACAAAGGGGTGTGGCACCTCCCACATTAGCCTAGCATGCAAAATGCTATAACTCGGCTTCTGTTAAACAGATTCATATGAAATTTGGTATAAAATTTTATTTTAGGATGTCTGATCTCTATGTAAAATTTGGGCGGAATAGATAAAAGGGGTGTGACACCCCCCATACAAACCTAGCATGTAAAATACTATAACTCGGCTTCTGATTAACGTATCTTAACAAATTTTAACATGGAGTGTAAATATGGTCTTTGTGGCCTATATAGAAAATATGAGCAAATTTGGAGCAAAATTGGCACATTTAGAAGATGATTTATCTTGGCCTTTAATAAACATATTTAAATACATTTGAAAAATGTTGTTAATATTTTATGTTTTAAGAGTTATTACTCCAGTTTACTTAAATGCTTTTTTTTATTTATCTGTTTTGGTTCTCGTTCTTTTAACATACCCGCTAAATTGTTAAACATTAAATCAGTCTGTGGTATGATGGCTAGACTGTTAGTTTTTCATACATGGAGTCCCGGGTTCGAGTCATGGTAGGACTCAAGATTTTTTTTTTTTTTTTGTTTGTTAATATTGTTTATCATTATAATTTTTTTTAAATCACCTAAATCTATACCCTTCATTATATTTATCGAGTCATTGATTTTTCTCAGTTTTTGCAAATATACAAATGTGCTGTTAATAATTAATTAAATGTCGTTTAGTTTTTCTTTTAAAGCGAAATTGAATTTTGGTGGAAAAAATATGGTATATTCAACAAATTTCTTTTACACACAGCAGTAAAGGGGTTTGTTGTAATTTGCTCGGTTTTGTTTATCTCTTTTAAGATAGTCGTTAAATTGCTAACACATTCAGAAACAGTCTGTGGTATGATGGCTGCACTTCTGGCTTATCATTCATATGGTCGCAGGTTTGAGTCATGGTCGGGATGAAGTTTTTTTTTTTATTTTTTTTTATCTAGCTTAATATTGTTTAAAAAATTACAATTCATCAAAATCACCTTAATAATTTATATTCGGTCTAACAATCAAAAGATTGTATTCTTTGTCATTGGGTAAATGAAATAATTTTTGGAAAAAAATTGTATATTCTACATTTTTATACCCTCCACTTAGTGATAGAGGGTATATATAAGTTTGTCATTCCGTTTGTAACTCATCGAAATATCGGTCTGGGACCCCATAAAGTATATATATTCATGATGCCCGATCGATTTTAAGACATTCTAGCGATGTCCGTCTGTCCGTCTGTCTGTGGAAAATGCTCTCGCGGACAAAATATTGCACATAGATAACTGAAACTTAACACATATATTGGAAGTTCTCCCGAGAAGTTTGGTATTGCATTTGAGCGATATCGGTTCAGCGGTTCAAAAGTTATGAACGAAAATGTAAGCACACCTCAAAAATTTCAGTACATTCAACATAACCTAAAAATACAAAATGCTTTAATTCGGCTTCTGGTTGACATATGTGAACTTAATTGAACACCAAATGGTATTTAAACAAGTACGAACATATTTTTTGACAAAAAAAGAAAAAAATCGCGGATTTTTTTTTTTACGAAAATTTTTTTTCGCGGAAATTTTTTTTTTTAATTTTTTTTTCAAAAGTAATTTCCTTTTAAATAAAGTTGTTTGCAATAATCTTTTTGAAATTGTGGAGGGTATCACTACATTCGGCAAGGCCGAAATTAACTTTTTTACTTGTTTAAGTTTAAAAAAGTTTTAAAGTTTTTTACAAAAACAAAAACAAAAAACTTGTTTTTTTAAACTTTACCAAACATATTTATGTATCAAAAACATAGGAAAATTTTATAAAGACGATTACAAACTTTCATATACATACACATAAAACTATAAACTAAACGAGAATTCAAAAAACTATGAGAGCTAAAAAAAAATAAGAAAAACTATTAAATTTTTATTAAATTATTTACTTAAATTGATTTTAAAATTTTTAAGTAAATTTTTAATTGCGTCAATTAAAAAATTACTAAATTTTTGTTTTTAAATTTAAACAAGTGATTACTCAAATTTGTTTCCTCCATATTTTTTTCTGTGTACATCGTCATATACATTGCCGTTCTAAATAACTAATAACAATCCGGATATTAATAAGCTATTTCAAACAAGTTATTTTCATTTTTGTAGGCCAAATGTAACCTCCGTCGCCAATAACCTGTTCAGTTTTTAAACTTTACCCGGTTATATCTTAAAAACCAATAAACCAAGAGCTTAATAATTGACTACATTTTTAAAGAGGAAATGTTGACGTTCTTAAAAAAAAAAAAAATTATATAGTCACAACTATCTCTTTTACCCATGCAAACACGGCTTCGATTGTGTAACGATTTTTCGACACTTTTTTTCGACATTGTGGAACCCGACAATTTTGTAGTTTTTGACATATTATATTTAGAAAAAAAAATAGGTTATTGCCCCATTTATTAAACGCGAGGCGATTAGGTATCATTGTGCATCTTTGGCTTCAAGTTTTTTCATTGCATATTAATTTCCCGGTATGAAAAGGTAAATCATAAATAAAAAATCGAAAAATTGTGTAAACTCCGTCTCCACGTTTACAACAAAGCTACTTAGCGTGTATCTGAAATATCGTCATATTTTGACGTATCTAGTTGACATCAAATGATTTTTTTTCGGAAACTAATTTTCGACAAATAGTTTTTGAAAAAAAGTACAATAAGTGACGAAATGTAAACTCCGTCTCTGTAAACTCCGTCAACTTTTTTTTTTTTTTTTTTGCAGATAGCATTAAAAAACCTTATGTAGTTGTTAAAACTGATGCAAATATTAACACTAGCCATTCAAAAAAGGAAAAAAAATCATTTTAACAGATATAATAATAAATTTATTTTACATTTCCTTAGAAAAATCCTGTTAAAAAAAAATAATTGTAAAATCTTTAATAACAAAATACAAGAAAAAAATCCTAATTACAAAAATTGTTAGTAATTACATAAATATTTTTTTTTAAATTACAATAAAATGTTTTCAAAAAAAATTCAAAAAATTTAATGTATTTTTCTACGGTGAATGTAAACTCCGTCACCAAAAAAATCATCAAATTGTCGATAAAATTTGTTTGAAACAATTTGTAGAAGAGATTTTTTATAGTTAAGTATATAAGTTGTGATATAACATATCGATTTTAATAAAAAAATTCACCAAAAAACTCTGACATTTTTTGATTTTACCCATATGTATACTGTCAGCAATGTATAAAAAATTGACTAGGGTTACAAAGTTTGCTTTCTTTTTTTAAACCGAAATATCTTTTTAGGACTTCAATAAAATATTTTCTTGACGAAGTTTTTACATGTTGCTAAAAGAGAGTTTGATAACACCGCTCTACAAGAAAATGCGTATTGGGTTCTGATAACTGAATTAGGTAGTATTTGGTGCGCTGATTCCAAATCTGCAACCCAATTTTTTCCATCACATCAGGATTTTGAGTTATTAGCGGTTAAAGGGGCAAAAAAGTGCCTTTTTGACCATTTTTGGAAGCCAATAAAATATGAACGCGACATACGAACGACTTCATATTAAGCTCATTATAAAGTTTGGAATTTTATCTTCAAAATAAAATAAAAATATTCTGAAATTTTAATTTTTAAAATGGTAAAAAAATATTTTTTTAATAACACCTTTTTAGATATATTTTATTGTTTTTAATAAAGTGTTTTCAAATTGACATAAAAAAACATACCAACGAACAAAGTTTTTTTAAAATAAAATGCATTAAATAATAAATAACTAAAAATATGGAAATATAATGAAAAACGAAACATTATTAAAGTATATCCGATTTAAATAGATTTGGTGGATGGCTTTCTAAATATTATATGCAGATACCTTAGAATGGAATGGTTAATTAAGTTTTTATTACAAATTAATTGACAGTCAATTTTTTTTTTTCAATTTTTGCGTTTGTTGACAAAAATTTAAAAATGTTGAAAGTATAAAATTATAGACAAATATTTGGACACAAATTTTTAAGAAATATTCAGAAACAGTTTAGTCGATTTTTAATTCTAAAAAGACAATGGTAATTCGAAAAATCTCAGTTGTAATTAAGAAAAAGTATTGTAAGTCGAAAAAGATCAATTTTAATTCGAAAATGGTCAATTGTAATTCGAAATAATCAATAACAATTGCTCTTTTGTAAATTTAAATTACAATTGATCTTTTTCAAATTGCTACTTGAATTTTAGAATTAAAAATGTAATTTTCAAATTGCAAACAGATTCTTCGAATTACTAATGAAATCTTGGAATTACAAATGTAGTCTTTGAATTACAAGTAGAATCTTCGAATTATAATTAATATTTTTCGATTTAAATCTGTAAATGGTGAAGTAATGTTCAATAAAGCGTCCCAAATATATTATTTTTTTTTTAATTTTGAGTCGAAATTGTGTGAAAATTTATGAATAAAAAATTTGCAAAGGTACTTGCAACCATCGATCAAAGTTGAAAAAATTACGAATTTCGAAATTTTTTATATATTTTAATATGATTAACATATTCAATTCTTAAAGAAGAATTTGGTAATATAAATAATTTTTGTGTTTAACATCAGCATCGGAAGACGCAAAATCCCAAGACGGATAACAAAAAGTTCGCAAAATTTCCCAATTTTTGAGCCCATTTGGTCAAAAACTTTGAACATACATTTATGTCAAAAAACTATATTTTTCCAACTTGGACCGCTAATTGCCAACTGCAGTTCCACTACGTAAATTTTCCCACAATCAACTCTTTAGTGGCTAGCGTTAGGCAAGTATTCCGACACAAAATTCAAAAGTTTATAATTTTCGGGACGCCTAATATACATAATATTTTTTCATTACCTGAATTTAAAAAAACTTTGTTTGTTGGTTTTCATATGTTTATTAAAAAAAATAATTTGCGTTAAACAACATATATTTTCAAAATGGAGTTTTTTGTTTATGATTTTTTTACCATGTTGGAAAATTAAATTTCTAAATAATATTATCCTATAGGATAATATTATTATATATCTTAAAGATTAAATTCCAAATTATACGATAAACTTAAAACGAAGTCAATAGCATGTCGCGTTCTTATTTTATTCGTTTTTAAAAAGGGCTAAAAAAGCCATTTTTCAACATTTTAACCGCGGTTTACACAAAATCTAGATGTGATAGAAAAATTTGGGTTGCAGATTTGGATTCAGTGCATCAAATATTATACCTTTTAGTTTCAATAATTCAAAACGCAGCGACAAACCTTACATTTGTAGAGCTGTGTAATTTCTTTAGACCTAAACTTCTTTCAGCAGAACCGTAATTTAAATTAAAAATGAAATATCAAATAACAAAATAAAGCAAAAAAATAGGTAAAAGTACTAAAAATAAGAAATTTCGATTAATCAGTTAACCGACAGAAATTAATCGGTTTATTTGTCATTTGAAAATTGACAATTTTAAATTATTCGAACAGTTAATCGACCAAAATTAAAACTGATTATCGGTTAATCGATTGAATACCCCAGTATTTATCAAAACAAAATATTTTTTGTTTTTGCCTTATTTGGTGTCAAAGTTTGCAGAATATGAAGTACATTAAGGGAAAAATATTTGCATGATGAAATTAAATCCACTTATTCAATTTTTGTTGCAAAAACTAGTAAGAAAAATTAATTTTTTTCAACTTTTTCTTAGATTTTTTTTAAGTGGCTTAAAACGGAACTTAAAGATCATGCACGATTTGAAGTACCCTTTTGAACTTGATTGAGTAAGATCCGCGCCAATCTGAAAATTTTAAGTTCAATATTACCAAAAACTTGGATTTTTTTTCTTAAAATGCTCTTGTGGACCAAAATTATTCCATGAAAAATTTTTAAATATTAATGTACTAATGTACCTTAATGTACTAAACATTCCGCGAATTTAGACACTAATAGCGGTCAAAACAAAAAATATTTTTTTTTGAAAAAATACACTACAATTGCGAACTACAACCGGTTGTGGGGAGGCAAAGACAGACCCCAAATTATTTTTTGGCTATTTTTCCATTATCAGCTTTGTAATACGCTTAATTTTTTTGCTATTTCCAAGCGAAATTCCAAAAAGAGGCCATTAGCCTGGGCGTGTGACTCACACTCTAAGGGAAAATCACGTGATTTTGCATTACTGCGTGAGTCACATGCAAATGTCTAGTCTAAACAGTGTAGCCAGTAGATTTTTTTGAAAGTACCTACACTTACAAAAAAATCATTTTTTCCCCTGCATTCAAAAAAAATTTCCCCTACAATTTCCCCCTACAATTTATCCCTACATTAAAATTGGTCAAATTTCATTAAAAATATTTTTTTTAAGTTACAATAATTTTTGATTTTTTTAAATTTATAATATTAACAGATCACTGCCCAGCAAAATATTTGGTTGCTAAGAATTGGAGTGGAACAACTTATTGTTCCACAGAAACTGTACTTATATTTGTGCTACACCAATGATTTTGTATAGAGATTGTCCCGAAAGCAGCAGGTGCTTGTGAGCATAAATAGAACATGTTTTGAATTCATTAAATCAGGGCTGTCAGATAAAAAAAAGTTTTTCTGTGTAGCCGGCCTTTGGCCGGGCTTAAGGATTGCAAATTCCATAAATTAGCTTAGCGGCTTCGCTAAATAATTTTTTTGGTAGCAAAATTTTAGTGGAAAAATATTTCCACATTTTCCCCTACCCGGGTGAAAATGACCATGTATGTTCATATATGATGCATATATGGATGTCCATACAAGTGCATATCCGTAATTTGAGGGTACATGTACATTAATGATCATACATTGTCATACATGAATTTGTATGTAAAATTTTTTTTTGTATTTTTTTTCCATAAAACGTCTATTAATTGAAATTTTTTCAAATATAAATAATTTGTACTAATTTATGACACTGATTTTTTAATAAAAACTAACGAATATTTTAAAAATATACTTTGGACTTTATGATACTTTAGGCTAATCAAAGCTTCGAAGAATTAACCACTTTTCGAATGAATTCACAAAAATACATTCGATTTTTATAGTCACTGAATGCCATTATTTTTAAATATCAATTTTCTTTGGAATGCATTCGATTTTTACCATTAAATCGAATTCTTGTTTATGAGAATTTTAAAAACTGAATGCATTCTTTATTTCATTTATTTATTATTTATGAGACTTTTAAAAATCGAATTTATGAAAACTTACGCATTCAATTTCAAAGTCGAATGAAAAAGAAACCGAATTCATTCTATATTTTAAAATCAAATGTAAATTCATTCGATAAATTGTGATTGGGGAATGCAATCATTAAAGTTTAATTCGGAACACCAAATCTTATTAAGGGATGAAATCCTTCGCAGCTCTGACAGTAATTCCGTCAGAGTGTTCGAATTTTCTGCTAAGTTTGGTTGTTTACGTTAGTGCCGTTCATATTCGCCTATAGAATACAAAAATTATAATCACTTTTGATGATGTATGATCATTATTGTCCAACCGAACGACTTTTTCAGACTGTATGGACATGAACTTCGTCCAATTTTGCAAAGTTCTGCCGAACCCAACCTTTAAAAAAATTGTTTTTAAGACATGTATGCTATGCAGATGAATAGCATATATGAAGGAGTATGACATATACCTATCCACACATAGTTGCATACATTTACATATATGGAATATTAAATTACTTGTGTATGTTCATATATGCTCCCATATATGACATACATTTCCATATATTGTTCATATACTATCATACATGGAATCATATATGAGCATGTATGAACATGTATGAACATATATGGCCATTTTCACCCGGGTACACTCTCCGAAAAATAATGACGAATACTTTTATAAATTTTCAAATGAGTAATAAAGCCATATATGGCTTCATTTCCAACAGTGGGTGGTACTAAGGCCATATGGCCTTATTTCTCAACTCATTGGGAAATGACGCCATATGGCCTTATTGCCTATGGCTTTATTTCACCCCCCCCCCCTGAATAAGTGCCTAAAAAAGCACATTGCAAGAATTTGTTCTTAAACTGAAAAATTCTAAGAAAAGTACTGTTTTTAGCTGAAATTCAAGGTTTTTGACAACTTTTACCTATTTTTTCAAAAAGAACCTATATTTGATGAAATTTTAAAAATCTCTCCGTTTTTCTCTACGCTAACATTTTGAAAACAAAAATACCTACATGAAGGGATTTTTCCCTACTTCTGGCAACACTGACAAGGGAAGTCTCTGACAAGGGAAGTAGTGTCACCCGCGGATCTTTATGGAATTGGTTTTATTTTGTAGATCAGAAAAAATAAAGGGACACGTATTTTTTTTAGCGGCCCAAATTCATATTTAGGGGGTAAAAAGGAGGGGGAGAGACATGGCCATTTTTCGGGTTTTTTTCGTTTATCTCCTATATTATGCAAACACTAAGAAAATTATGTCATTAACTGTTTGTAGGTTATTTTAAAAAGTAATCAGTAAAGTCATTTTAAAAGAAAAATCCCTTATTTTATAAAGGATTTAATTTTTTTTACTGTTTCTGTAGTTTAAAAAAATAATTTACTGTATTAAAAACGAATTTTCTGTTACATTTAATTTCGACAGTAAAAAATTTCTTCTATAGTTTTACTGTTTTTCAATAGAAAATAACTGAATATTCACTAGTTTTTTAATGTTTTGGTTAGTCATTAAATTAACATTTAAAATTGACTGTAATGTGTTTTTATTTTAAATGAAAAAACAGTGGAATGGTTTTTAAATAAAATTTCATTTGTTTTAAGTGAATATTCAGTGGAATTTACCTACATAATTCTTTGAGTGAAGAAACCTAGTCATGTTACATACCAAATAAAGGTCTTTGGAAAACCTATCTACGTGTGCTAAGAACGTGCCCAAACATGCACAACTTTTCGTCATATTAAGTAACATACCAAAATTTTAGGACATTTTTGTTAATAAGTCGAAAAATATTAACTTCATTGGCCCGTTGTTAGCACCACGAGATAGGTATTTTTAATACCTTTAATCTGATACCACACATGCCTATATTAATTTTGTTTAAATAGGCGTAAATCGTAAACTGAAAAAGGTAAATTTCCCCCATACAAATCGACCCCCCCTAAAAATAAGTTTGGGTCGCAAAAAAAAAATACGTGTCGAATTAATTTTCGTTCTTAACAACATATCCAAATTTCATGAAGATCGGAGGGTGACACCAGGGAGACTTCCCTTGTGAGTCTAAACTAGTGTTTATAAACCGGTTAACCGGTTAACCGAAAAACCGGTTTTTTCTTACAATTTCGGTTTTTTTGCAAACCGGTTAACCGGAATTAAAGATTTCCGGTGCACCGAAAACCGGTTTTTTTCTGTCGGTTAACCGGTTTTTTAAATACATTCAAAACGGAATATTTTCGCAAATATTAAGGGTTTTTTATGATATTTTCAAAATTTCGTTTAAAACACATTAAAAATCCGCGAGAAAGAACGTCTAAAATATTTTTTTGTCTTCAAGAAATTATTTTCTAAATAGGAATTTTATTCTGAAACTGATAAAAATTTGAAATACTCACCGTTGTAAGCGTTTTTTTGAACATTTCATGAAAAACTTAATAAGTGACTGTTAACCAGATACTTAAATCCCTGTTAATGGCGAAAATGTCAGTAAAAGAAAATAAAAATAAAATTCGGAACTGCAATTTACTTATAACGAATAAATGTATTTTTCTAAAAAAAACCAATACAAATTAAATTGAAGTTCTAGTGAATATGTTCAATTAAAGTACATTATTTAAATATCGCTTTTTTATAGCGTAATAGATGCAAACCTTGCTGAAAGAAACAAATATGTTTACTTAAGCTATATTCGCTTTATTATTTAATAAAAATAAGCTATTTTCAAGTATTTTTTGGTTTTTTCAGTTAAAGAAAAAAAAAACGGTTAACCGGTTTTTTTATTCCGGTTTAACCGAGAAAACCGGTTAACCTTAGAAGAAAAAAATTGTACAATCTCTTAATAAGATCACGATCGACAAATAACCAACACGATCGTGATCTTACTAACAATAAGAGATTGTACAATTTTCATTTTCTTATTCTCAATGAATGAAGAGTTTAATATAAATTAATAATTTTTGTCCGCGTTTTGCTCTCAAAAAGTTGACATAATGCTGATAAGCTAAAATACAGCCAATAATTCAAAAGTTTAGAAGCAATAAAAAAAGTTATGGGAAAAGGTCCAAAAAGGAGGACAACCCCGGACACTTTCTAAAAAAGAAGTAGGACTGCCCCGGACGCCCTTAAAAAGAGGACGGTGTCCGGGGAAAAGAGGACGGATGGCAACCCTAACTATGATGAGTTTTTTTGTTTTTATGAATTTTTTTTGTGAATTTTTCAATTTGAGCAAATGGTTAATTGATTCAAGTAAAATTTAATTGAATGTCAAATTTTAAGCTGAGCAAATATTTAATTGTTTTTTTCCATTGAATATTTTTTTCTGTGTAACTTAATTGGAAATTCGAATAAAAAAAAATATAAATTACTTTAACATACACTTTTCCAATATTAAAAAATTTGTCTGCTTTGAGGGCTTGGGGCACAAAAAATAAAAATACTTTTATCTCGAGAAGGCAAATTGATACAACTTTTCTGATGACAGATTCGTGTTAAGGAGGCCAAAATACTTTAGAAAATGTATTCAAAAAAGAAAATGTGTGCAAAAACCGTGTTGAGTAGTGTAATTACAGCAATGCAATATTCAAAGCCGAAAAATACAATTCCGATTATTTTGTGTGGATAAACAAAAAATGTCTTTTCTAAAGAAAATGAGAATTTTCCACATTAAAAATTTAATTTTGAGATTGTGGAGCATTCCGTTTTAATATGATTAATTTTTAATTGAAGGAGTATAGACAAAATTGTAAAATCTTTAAGTTTAAGACATCGTTTAAGACATTCCATTCCGTAAAAACAAATGGTATTTCAGTTATTTTAACTGTTTACAATTTTTTATTTTGTGGATTAAAAATAAAATTTTTTGAATAACAAACTACAAAAACCGTACTTCTGTAAAAATATACGGTATAATCAGTCACAAATCATTTCACTGATAAAAATATTTTTCGCTAAAATTTGTAGTTTATTTTTTTAACAACTGTATAAATCAGAGACCAAATAAAACAGTTATATGTGTTATTTTGCGTTAAAAAAAATCATTAAACGAATGTTGTCCAAAATATGCATTATATATATGAAAAGACTTCTAGAGATGTCCCGTGTTAAAATTTGCAATAACTTTTATTTTCTGATTTTTATCAATAAAAGTATAAAATAACAGTTATTAAAAACTTTTTGTTCAAAAAGTTTAAAATAACATTTATTTATTTTAAATAACTGTTATAACAGTTATTTTTAATCAAATCAATCAAAGTTTTAATGTTCAAATCAATTATTGAAGAATTAGCTATCAATAGGATTCTTTTGTATGCGTTTATTTTAGTTTTACTTAAATATATCAAATTTTATAAGGCTCAAAGAGTATTTGATAACAGTTAAAAAAATAAAAGTTTTTTATTTCTGTTATTTTGAACAGATATTTATATAAATTTTTTGAAACTGTTATTTTAAATTTCTATTTCAAAATAATATTTTTGGACAGTTAAATTTGAGTTTTTTCAATAAATCTCATAACGGTTATGGTCTCTGGTATAAATCAGTCAATATTTTAGTTTATTGGAACACAAAGGAAAAAACATTTAAAACAACTTTAACTAAAAACTTTTTGAATTTTTGTTTTTCTGTAAAGACAGTTGAGCTCAGGCTCTAATTATAATTATGTATTATAATTTTTTAATCATATTATATATGGTTTGAATTGAGAAAGGTGTGAAAGAAAAATTTATTTTTCTAAAAATTTAAGACATCCTGTTCGTTTTTTACTAGTTTCATATAATCCAGTTATTATAATCATCAGAAAAACTTTTAATGTCAAATTTATTCAGTCAATAGTCAATTATATTCTATAAGTGAAAATTATTAACAGATCGCAGCCGCCAAGGATTGAACCCATGATCTGTAATGTTTTTGCTATTAACTGCCTCTTAGGTACGATCACTCTAGACCGATACGCTAAGTCAGCTGTTAAGCAAGTATCAACTAAATCATGGTTTTTCAATTCTTGTGTGGTTGTTGCTGTTGTTCTTTCGTACAGAAGAAGGTGAAATTGCATTATGGTGAATAAATTCAATTTTTTAGTAATCATCATTCGTCCTCCTCTCCTTCATCAACTCTGATCTAAGTACTTATTTTGCAACTTTGCCAGAACATGGTCTATATTTTGTAGACACAAATGTTAGGTGTTGCCATTTTTCCAAAGATACTATTATTGCCACATAGGCCGTCTTATAGTCGTTATTTTCAAATTTTTGTTTTTCTGTAAAGACAGTTGAGCTCAGGCTCTAATTATAATTATGTATTAAAATTTTTGATTAACCGTAAATAGTTAAAGTAAAACTTTTCTGGGTGTAATGAAAATAATGACCTCGAGCTAGAATAAACCAACTAAAAATATAAAGAAAAATCATATCTATCTCAATCAATGAAGAACATTTTACATAATAAATGTTTTTAATATATTTAAGAATAATTTATTACTGAAATCTTTGAGTTCTATGAAAAATATTTATTACCTTTTATTGTTCTTTTATATGCCATTTACATATACCTCGAAATCCAAAAAAAATGGGATTTCAATGAAAATCGAAGTAAATCCAATTACTTTTTTGGATTTCAAATGTCAAATCCCATACAAAAAAAACTTGGATTTTGGGAAAATCGTAAAATCGCAATTTAAAATCCCAAAAAATTTCTACTACTTAATTGTACAACTATGGGTTTTCCCAAAATAATCATCCCTAATGCTTTTTTTACAACGCTGCACACTATTTTTTATCAGCTGTTGTTGTTTTTTATAAAGTAAAAAAACAATTCAAATTTATTTTTTTTAAAACTATTAAAAGTTTAATAAAAACAATGTTTAACAATGTTTCATTTAAAATTTACCATTGCAAATGGTAAACGCACAATTTAGTTGACCAATTTGGTCTACTAAACAAAGAAAAACACTTAATGGTGGCGGCCCCAAACTTGGCAAAAATGTTAATTTTCTTGCATTTAAAAAAGCAGCTCTACATAAAAACACATTTTTTGATATTGTGGTCCCAACATATACTAGCGGGATTGAAAATATGGGCTCCGGCAAAGAAAAATCATTGTTTTTATAAATATTTATAAAATTGGGTAATTTTCCAACTAACAACCCTGTACACAAATCAAAAGAAAATACAGAGTTAGTACAAACAAAATCCCGCTAAATGTCAAAAAAGCATATGGGGCATTCCATGTGAAATCGGACACTTTGAAAAACTTTTTTTTTAGATTTTCCCAATTTGTTTACAGTTTTTAGTACCCTTCGAAAACTCCTTCGTGGTAAATTTTCAGATTTTTTTGATGACCCGTTCGAAAGATATTGAATTTTTAAAAATTGGTAGTTTGTTCCTTTACTCAAATTTCTTTTAATCATAACTTCTTCAATAATGGTCCAAATTTCAAATTTTTTTTTTCAAAATTTTTGTTTTTTTAAGTACTTTCTAAAAAAAAATCCCTAAAAATTCTTTAAAGCGCTCTAGTATGCGATTTTTAAGTTTTAAAATTTAAATCTCATTTTTGAAAATGTTTGTACTCTTTAATTTTTTTGAAATTTTTTTGTGTAAAACTTCTATCAATTCTACAAATTTTTTGCCCAGGAAGATCGTGGGATAACGATTATTACTATTTTTTAAAATTTTTTGAAAAAAATTTATTGTAATTTTCCAATCTTAAAATCATTTCTACTGCTCCAATGGTGCGTCATAGAGGGGTCCTTGATAGGTCCGACCCCCATTAATTTTTACGTCTTAACATTTCTTTGGAACAAACTAATACCCTATCTCCAATTTCTAAGGGGGCTCCCACACAAAACGACATTTTTTAAAATTTGTTCCAACCGCTCTAACTGCCCTAATAGTGCCCTTAGAGCAACAAAATGTATGACCGACCCACAATATTTTTTAGTCCAAACATTTTCTCTGAACACACCTACCCTCTATCTTTAACTGTTAAGGCGGTCCCCATACAATTTTTTTTATTTTTTGTAAATTTGTTTTATTTCATCAGCTTCTACCGGTCCAATGGTGCGTCCAAGAGGGGTCATTAGTGAGACCAACCCCCATTTATTTTTACCCTACAACATTTTTTCAAAACATACCTACGCCCTATCTCCACTCCCTAAGTAGGCTCCCATACAAATAACAGTTGGAGCAAATTTTATAAAAATGAAATTTTGAATGGGAGCCTACTTAGGGAGTGGAGATAGGTCGAAGGTATGTTTTGAAAAAATGTTGTAGGGTAAAAATAAATGGGGGTCGGTCTCAGTAATGACCCCTCTCGGACGCACTATTGGACCGGTAGAAGCTGATTAAATAAAACAAATTTACAAAAAATAAAAAAAAATTGTATGGGGACCGCCTTAACAGTTAAAGATAGAGGGTAGGTGTGTTCAGAGAAAATGTTTGGACTAAAAAAATATTGTGGGTCGGTCATACATTTTGTTGCTCTAAGGGCACTATTAGGGCAGTTAGAGCGGTTGGAACAAATTTTAAAAAATGTCGTTTTGTGTGGGAGCTCCCTTAGAAATTTGAGATAGGGTATTAGTTTGTTCCAAAGAAATGTTAAGACGTAAAAATTAATGGGGGTCGGTCCTATCAAGGACCCCTCTATGACGCACCATTGGAGCAGTAGAAATGATTTTAAGATTGGAAAATTACAATAAAATTTTTTTAAAAAATTTTAAAAAATAGTAATAATCGTTATCCCACGATCTTCCTGGGCAAAAAATTTGTAGAATTGATAGAAGTTTTACACAAAAAAATTTAAAAAAAAAATCAAAGAGTACAAACATTTTCAAAAATGAGATTTAAATTTTAAAACTTAAAAATCGCATACTAGAGCGCTTTAAAGAATTTTTTGGGATTTTTTTTTAGAAAGTACTTAAAAAAACAAAAATTTTGAAAAAAAAACATTTGAAATTTGGACCATTATTGAACAAGTTATGATTAAAAGAAATTTGAGTAAAGGAACAAACTACCAATTTTTAAAAATTCGATATCTTTTGAACGGGTCATCAAAAAAATCTGAAAATTTACCACGAAGGAGTTTTCGAAGGGTACTAAAAACTGTAAACAAATTGGGAAAATCTAAAAAAAAAGTTTTTCAAAGTGTCCGATATCACATGGAATGCCCCATATGTAAACGGTATAGATTTTAATTGGATTTGAAATCTAAATTTATGTGGATTTCGGGGTATATGTAAATAGCATATTAATAAGTTTCAAAAACTTTTCACATACATCCTATGATTGCCCGGGTTTGATAAAAAGTACTTATGAATGAAAAAAGTCGAAAAATGTAAAATAATAAATGCGCAACAAAAAAATGGAATGTTTGTACAGTAAGTGAATTTTCTATATGAAAAAAAAGTTCCACATAAAAAAGAAACCATTAGCAAACGGATGTCACGTGCTTTTTTTCATCTACCATGCAATAAAATTAATTGTACTTTACAGTGAGTGAAATGAGAAATTGTACCACTTAAATGTTATTAAATTGAAAAATGAAAGAATAAAATTTTTTCTATGACCATAATTATTCATAAGCTTGTAAGGATCATAGTAGGTACTTACAGGACTATTTTCCAAAGTACGAGTATTTAACTTTTGCTTTCGCAACAAACAAGCAAACAAAAAACTGGATTTATGTATTTGAATAAGGTCACCGGAAGTCCTTTATGTGTGTGTTGTGATGTATGCGTGCTTGTGTTTGTATGCACATTTGATATGTCTTTTTTTTAAATGGCCATATTTTATGAAAATAACATGGCATTTATTTCATACTTGTCTATGTATATGTAAATAATGTATATTTTTTTCGTTTCATTTTTATTGTATGTTTGTGGTAGTTGGATTTTCAGTTTTATGTTAAGCTTTAAAATCGTATTTCCGGTTTCCTAAAGCCACAAAACAATGTCTGCCCGCGGTAAACATGAATTTCATTTTAACCATTATAATGGTTGTGCGAACACATGCATGATTTAAATTGAAAAGATGTTAAATGTTAAAAAAAAATATATAAAATAAAACTATAGTCTTAATTTTTTTTTTAATCGTGTTAATATGAAAAAAATTTCTTCTAAAAACTTATTTTCACTGAAACATTTTGGTTACTTATGTTAAAAAAAAAAAAACAATTAAAAACAAGTAAGAGTGCTAAATTCGGCTGTGCCGAATCTTTTATACCCTCCAACATGCAAAAAAATAAAAAAAAAATGCAGGGGCGTTTTATTTTTTTTGGGGGGGGGGGGTCAGGAGGTCGCTAGTAGTAATTGAGGGGGGGGGCAAATTTTCCCTCGAATATATGTTTAAAAATTCATTCTTATGCTTTTTGCACTAAAGAAATACAAGATTATCATTATTTAAAAAAAAATGTTTTATTCCACGCCCATAAAAGGGGGGCGCGCTGAAAAAACGACATTTTCTAATTCTCTGGGTCCAAATGCAGGACTTTGAACTTTTTGTGGCATAAAAATGTTGCACTTGTTAAACAAAAACACAAAAAATCATGTCAGAATATGGTATTTTTCAGAGGTTGGTTTAGTTCTTCAAGGGGGAACTTTTCCCCCTGGTCCGATTTTGCTCATTTACGAACTTAACCTGCCTATGAACATAAGACATATTCGTGCCAAATGTCGGGAGTCTAGCTCTTTTATTTTGGACTGCATCGTGTTAACTACAGACGAACAGACGGACGGACAGACGGACGGACATCGCTAGAATGTCTTAGAATCGATCACTGATCATAAATATGTATACTTCATGGGGTCCTAGACCGATGTTTTGATGCGTTACACACGGAATGACAAAGTGAGTATACCCCCACACTGTAGTTGGAGGGTATAAAAATAAGATTAACAAGTGAGAGTGTTAAATTCGGCTGTGCCGAATCTTTTATACCCTCCAAAATGTAAAAAAAAAAATTAATACAAAAATTTGTCAGGGGCGTATCTTTTTTTTTTTTTGGGGGGGGGGTTGATAAGGTCAGTGGGGGACGTTGAGAGCACCTTCCCATCGCGATAAATATACCAAATGTTTCATTTACTTAACAAAAATACAAAAAAACAAGTAAAAAAGTGTATTTTTTTAGAGGTTGGTTTAGTTCTTCAAGGGGGAACTTTTTTCCCCCTGGTCCGGTTTGGCCAATTTCCGAACTTAACCTGCCTAGGAACACAAGACATATTTGTTCCAAACTTGAGGGATCTAGCTCTTTTATTTTGGACTGCATCGTGTTAACTACAGACGGACGGACGGACAGACAGACGGACGGACGGACGGACGGATGGACGGACATCGCTAGAATGTCTTAGAATCGATCACTGATCAATAATATATATACTTTATGGGGTCCCCGACCGATATTTCGATGCGTTACACACGGAATGACAAAGTGAGTATACCCCCATACTGTAGTTGGAGGGTATAAAAAATAAGAAAATTTGGAGGGTATATTTGATTCGGCACGGCCGAATAGCATTTTCATTTGTTTTATTATTCAAAGGCATTTGGAATAAGTCTAAAAAAGTATTAAATCTAATTATAAAGAAAAAAATGTTAAAAGATATTTTCTTAGAACATATTTACCCTCTATTTCCCATTTTTAGGGGACCATTTAAATGCACGCCTTAGTGTCTTTAAATTAAAGTGGTTAAAATTTCTGTTTTCTGCATCAAATTTCACTAGGTGTTGTCAAAGTCTAAAAGTTTGTGCGAAAAGTGCAAAATGCTTAAAAAATAAAATTGTAAACATACTGTTGAATTGTTTTTCATCAAAGTCGTGAGAAGACCAAGACACGAGAAAAAGTCCAACGACAGTTCTGTAGCTTTTGGCTCGTAGAACACTTTGGCAATATACCAAAAAACCCTCCCAGTAGTTTTTATACCCTCCACTATAGTGATAGAGGTTTGTCATTCCGTTTGTCATTCCGTATGTAACACATCGAAATATTGGTCGAGGACACCCATAAAGTAAATATATTAATGAACCTTGATCGATTTTAAGCCCATCTAGCGATGTCCGTCTGTCTGTCTGTTGAAATTAACGATGCAGAATTCTTACAAGGTTATGCATCAAAAAAACCTTTCTTCTCATAAGTAAACATCATATAGTCTCTTCGAAAGAAATGGCGGAAAAATCCAACAAAACTATTTTTTTTGGCATTTTTCGATCCATTTTTTTAACCCCTAAATCCCGATATGGCCGATAAGCCGACACCCCCAACCTTAGAATTGTCTCTTTTATATAAGGTGCAAAAGGGTTTAGATACTTACTTTGTTAGCATCGATCACAGATACTTCATGGGTTCCTACATCGATATTTCGATGCATTACACACAGAAGAACAAAGTGAGGCCCATGCTGTAGTTGGAGGGTATAAAAACGGTTATAGCATTCAATTTCGTCGGTAAAGTCCTGATTTTGGATCGTAGAAGTCTAAAATTCCGCGTAGATATGCAGGTTGATGTAATGCACCGTAACAATCCAAAACCCAATTTCCAAAATCGGAATAACGTAGACCATTGATTCGCACGTTCGGAAAAATATCTTTTGCTTTAACTGTTACGTTACAAATAAACATGTGCGGTACATCCTTATAAAATGTTTTACATATTTCATCATATAACGTATACGTAGAAAACATATGATGCTTCTGTCTATTAATCTTGTAGACACTGCTTATGATGATGATGACAATATGCTACGAATACTTACATTAGGGTGGCAGCTATTTTGCAAAACTTCGAATTTGAAGGAGTGCACCCCTAGTTTTTATTAGATTTGGTCTAAAAATGCTATGCTAAAAATTTCAGCCAAATCGGACAACGTTAACACGAGGCGCATCCATATTTTGATGAAAAACATTAAATAAATGGTGTTGTTTTTTGAATATATTGTTAAAAAGTGGTACACGAGTTGTTTTTAGTAAGAAGATAAATTAAAAATTTTGGGGTTTTCAAAAATTAACCCTTGTAAGTCTTTCGGGGTCAAAATGACCCAATTTTCACAAAATGGCCCCTAAAACAAGAAAATCAGCCCCAATTTTCTAAATTTATTGAAATAAACCAATGTAAACCCATTTTTAAATTCTATTCTATCATAAATACTGAGATATGAAATACTGTCTTTCTAGGATGTCATTCACCCGTATCACGGTAAGGCCAAAAATATGCATTTTATTTGGCGTGGTTCTCAAAACTGATATTTTGGTTTTTTCAAAATTTTCTTAAACAAAATTTGGAAAAATGCTGAAAACCCCACAGAATCTTATATAATATATGTTAACATATAAAAAAAAAATGTTTGGGGGATATCCCTCCAATAGTTTGGCGGGGGCATCGATTTAAACTCAGCGGATTTCGAGGAAAATGCCTTTTTTGCCCACAATTTATTCAATATGGAAAAAATTTGGTAAATATATCAAAATTTGACAAAGTCAGGGCCATAAATTATTAAAAACTATGTTAGACATTAACCCTAAACGTTTTAGGAAAATAGAATAATATTAACCCGGTTTTTATTCGGGTCAAAGGTAAAATTTAGGGATATTTGGATTTTTTTTGGAAAAGCATCTAAATTTGAAATGTTTATTGCGAGTTTTTATAAAACCTGGTATAATTATTGTACGAGGTCAGAAAAATAATTATTTAATTTTTTTTTTTTAAATTAACCCATAAATGAACATGGGGTCAAAATGGCCCATCACATTAAAATTTCCTTATATAGATTTTTATATTTTCTTTCGATTTTTATAAAACTTGTTATGATTATGTTCGAGGTCAGAAAACTAATTATTTGATTTTTTTTAATTAGCCCATAAATGAACATGTGGTCAAAATGGCCCAGCACGTTAAAAATTCTTAATATAGTTTTTTTTATTTTTTTTTTCTATTTCCATAAAACTTGTTATTATTTTTATGCGACGTCTGAAAAAATAATTATTTGATTTTCTTAAATTAACACATAAACGAACAAGGGGTCAAAATGACCCAGCACGTTAGAATTCTTAATATATATTTTTTTTATTTCTATAAAACTTGGCATAAACATTGTGCAAGGTCAGAAAACTAATTATTTGATTTTTTTAATTAACCCATAAATGAACATGGGGGCACGCTAAAAATTCTTAATGATTTTTTTTTTTTTGATTTCGATAAAACTTGGTATAACCGTTGTTCGAGGTCAAATATTTTTTTTTAATTAACTCATAAATGAACAATGAAAATCAAATAATTATTTTTTCAGACGTCGCATAAAAATAATAACAATTTTTATAGAATTAGAAAAAAAATAAAAAAACTATATTAAGAATTTTTAACGTGCTGGGCCATTTTGACCACATGTTCATTTATGGGTTAATTAAAAAAAATCAAATAATTAGTTTTCTGACCTCGCACATAACCATAACAAGTTTTATAAAAATCGAAAGAAAATATAAAAATCTATATAAAGAAATTTTAATGTGCTGGGCCATTTTGACCCCATGTTCATTTATGGGTTAATTTAAAAAAAAATATTAAATAATTATTTTTCTGACCTCGTACAATAATTATACCAGGTTTTATAAAAACTCGCAATAAACATTTCAAATTTAGATGCTTTTCCAAAAAAAATCCAAATATCCCTAAATTTTACCTTTGACCCGAATAAAAACCGGGTTAGTATTATTCTATTTTCCTAAAACGTTTAGGGTTAATGTCTAACATAGTTTTTAATAATTTATGGCCCTGACTTTGTCAAATTCTAAAATATTTACCAAATTTTTTCCATATTGAATAAATTGTGGGCATAAAAGGCATTTTCCTCGAAATCCGTTGAGTTTAAATCGATGCCCCCGCCAAACTATTGGAGGGATATTCCCCAAAAAAATTTTTTTTATATGTTAACATATATTTTATAAGATTCTGTGGTTTTTTCAGCATTTTTCCAAATTTTGTTTAAGAAAATTTTGAAAAAACCAAAATATCAGTTTTGAGAACCACGCCAAATAAAATGCATATTTTTGGCCTTACCGTGAAACGGGTGAATGACATCCTAGAAAGACAGTATTTCATATCTGAGTATTTATGATAGAATAGAATATAAATATGGGTTTACATTGGTCTATTTCAATAAATTTAGAAAATTGGGGCTGATTTTCGTGTTTTAGGGGCCATTTTGTGAAAATTGGGTCATTTTGACCCCGAAAGACTTACAAGGGTTAATTTTTGAAAACCCCAAAATTTTTAATTTATCTTCTTATACTAAAAACAACTCATGTACCACTTTTTAACAATATATTCAAAAAACAACACCATTTATTTAATGTTTTTCATCAAAATATGGCTATTTTTTTGATCTTTGACCTTTGACCTCGATGCGCCTCGTGTTAACGTTGTCCGATTTGGCTGAAATTTTTAGCATAGCATTTTTAGACCAAATGTAATAAAAATTAGGGGTGCACTCCTTCAAATTCGAAGTTTTGCAAAATAGCTGCCACCCTAACTTACATACATATAACCAGTGTTGCCTATTCAGAAAGTTCCCAGATAAAAATAGAATTGAAAAATTTTTATATAAAAAAAGGTAAACCCATTTTCTATATGACGAATGTTATAGAATGTCTGTGCGAAAAGTGACGTTCGTCATATATAAACGTTACAAATCTAATTTTTTAATTTTTTTGTGAAAGTGCTAAATAAAAGAAAAATGTAGCAATATCTTCAAGTCAAAAAAATCCAAGTTACACGTTATTCTTTACTCTAATTTCATTGTCATAAGCAGGGAAACCAAAAATATGCAGTATGATGTTTTTTCCTGAGCGGTGTATTGAAAAATGAGTAAGGTATTTATCCGTTTCAGAAGATTTTAAGAAATCTGGCATTTTTGCATATTTTAGGTTTAAGAGCATATTTTAGAATAAGAGCATATTTTTAGAGCATTTTCTTAAATTTTTAGAAATTTTTTTTTATTTTTAGAGAATTTTTTTAAATTTTAAGAGCATTTTTTCAATTTTTGGAGTATTTTTTCCAATTTTTTTATACCAACACTTATTTTTAAATTTTTTTCATTTTTATGGGAAGTTTTTTTTTTAATTTTTGTAAGTGTATTGAAATGTTTATTTGGGTTTTGTTTTCCTGTTAGTTTGAATTGACTGGTAAAGCTTGATTTACACGTTAACTACCCTTGACTACCCTTATCTACTATTTCCCAGTATTGGAGGATAGCAATTGTCAAATTCAAATAATTTTTCATACAAAATTATTTAAACCCGGCAAACCGTATCACCAATACTGGGAAATAGTAGATAAGGGTGGTCAAGGGTAGTTAACGTGTAAACTGCCCTTAATTCTGCTAAGAAAAAAATACATTGAACAACAATTTCAAACTTTTTCCAAAATTATGGGGTGCTGACGATTTTTTCCCCTTTGGCCTGTTCTTGCTTCATATCGGTATATGAAACTTTGTTTCTTTAGATCTGAGTGTTGGGTATATTCAGCAATTTTTTGGAAAATATTAAGTCAAATATTTTTGTGGAACATATTAACCCTCTAACTACCCAACATAACGGTATTTTTTGGGTCTCTTCTCTAACAAATTGAAAAAAACACCGCCAAAAAAGGGGAAGGATTTTTTTAAGAGCATATTTTTATTGTTTTTTGAGCATATTTTCCGTTTTTAAGGGCATTTTTTAAGCGCATAAAACGTGTTTTTAGAGCATATTTTTGGTTTCCCTGCTCATAAACAATAAAGTTTGGAAGTTTTTAGGCGCTGAAAAAATATTTTGTTGGCAACTCTGCCAATATTTAAAGATAAATGAACGAACTTTATAAATATTACCCTTTTGTGTTGCATACCAGGCAACCCCCACTTCGCCCCTTCCAAAAATGTAAGTACGTCATGTGACAAATGACAAATTGTTTCATCACATTCATAAGCATCATACTTGGCATGTGTTTACATGAAATTTTAAAGTTTTTTTCTTCAATTTCAACGGAAGTTTTTTAAAAATAAATGTTTTTCTTTCTTTGTTGCGTACATATTTACGTAAGTACTTAGTTATTATAAGAATATTTCATTTCTTTAATGTGGCGTGGTGCATAGCATATGTGAAAGTGACAGTTGATAACTTTTTTTTGAGTCTGTTAAGAAAAGGAACATGGAAATATTCCCCTACACGTTCTATAGTTCGGTAACATCATTCATCTTTGTTTCACTGCTTCACATCTTTGTTTCGATGTTATAGAAAATAACACTGTTCGACACCAGAAACCTCCCAGTAAAATGTCTAATTGGTCCTTATAGATTTTGGTCTCCTGATTTCAAATCTGTCATCCAAATTTTTCTAGCACGTACCGTTTTTGAGATATTCGCTGTTAAAAAGTCAAAAAATCAATTTTTTTGGACTTTTGGGGGTCCACTGTTACGTATTCTTACGTTGAATTTATATAAAATTTATATAAAACTAGTCGAATAGCCTGTCCCTGCCAGGCGGAACACCAAATCACTTTTCTCAATAGTTCTAATATTTTACCAAACTTTAAAAAAAATTATGTTTGTGATTCAAAAATTTAATATTGCTAGATTGAGTTACATCAATATATTTCCCAAACTGGAAAAAAATTAATGAGTATAAAAGGTTTTATTGATAAAATTTTAGAACTAAATTTAGCACGCCCATTTCGTCTCTCCGTCCATAAACCGGATATCAAAAATCCATCGTGTGGATCTGTCCCATTGTCACTCCTATATACATGGCAATTTTTATCTTTCTTTTTATCATGAAGTGTTTTAAAATTAGTTAAAATGTTAAAAAACACAAACATTTTTCCACATAAATTTTTCCTTATAATTCTTCGTACACAGTTTAAATTTTAAATCTGACTTCATAAGGATATGATCCATTGTCAATACTTTATGCTTTACAATTTTCAGCTTCCTTAGTCATTAGGGGTTTCAGAAATAGTTTAAATATTTAAAAACTTAATTTCGCCGTCTTCCGCCACTCCCCCTGACTTAAGGCATAGTACTCTGTTCGATTTCACGTGAAAAAATCTGTCAAACTCCATATAAAAAAAATAAAATTTGGCAACGCGAGGAATTATAGGGAAATTGTTAAAAAAGTTTTCACGCATTTTTATTATACAAGACAATTTAAATTGCCGTGAAAAAGTGACATTTCAGTTTTGTTATGATCGTTTCTTTCTTATAATTGTCAAAAGTTGTTTACTTTTCATTGTTTTATTGCGATTTGAGGCGTTTAAAGTTGAAGTGAAACTTTCACCGCAAAAAACAGAGTACTTAGCTTAAAGGCCGAAAATCCGGCTACGTTACAGATTATATATACAAACTGAACAAAATTCACAACGGATTTTTTGTATTTCCGCCCTTTCACTGGATATCCAGGTCAGAGTTGATCTTTGCCATTGTCCGTACCATATGAATTCTAATTTTCATCTTTCAAGGTCATAAGGTGTCTTCAAAATTAGGTAAGATGTAAAAACATAATTTTTCCACGCCCATTTCTTCTCTTAATTCTCCGTCCCTACACAGAGAGAACAGTTTAGTTGTGCCAGCCGAATTTAGAGCCAACTGCATAGTTTAATAACAACAACCGAAATTTTCGGTTGCCATAACCAAAATTTGTTTGGAAAATTTAACTTCTGTTGGTCCAAATAAATTTCGGTAATCGCAACCGAAAATTTCAGTTGTTGTAATTAAACCATGCAGTTGGCTCTTAATTCGGCTGGCACAATTAAACTGTTTTTTCTGTGTATTCCAACATTTTTAAATCTGACTACTTTATGATAAGCTCCATCGTTAGTACTATACTCGTATCCACGCGCCTTTTCCCTCTCAATTCTCCGTCCACAGTCCAAAAATTTTAAGTCTGACTACTTAAGGATATGCTCCAGTGTCAGGACAATATGCTTGCAATTTTCGGATGCGTAGGTCATTAGGGCTTTAAAGTTAGTCAAATAAAAAAAATAAAACACAATATTGCCTTGCCCCTTTTTCCTCTCAACTCTCCATCTACATTCCAAAAATGTTAAATCGGACTAATTTAGAATATACTTCATAGTAAGGACCATAGAGTAAATAATATATCAGAGATTTTGATAGGCCCCAAAACAATATGTCACTTTAAATAAATTGGTTCTCTTAATGTTTAAGAGAGTTTTTACATGCAATAGCATAGGCAACACTAAGAGAACCAACTTTTTGAGAGAGGAAATTAATTGGTAGCCAACCGACCTGATACCCACTGGTAAGGACTACATGTTAGGGATTTTCAGCTTCCGTATTTATTGGGGCTGAGCTTAAAAATACTCTTAAATGTTAAAAATTTTGCCAAGTCCCTTTTTTCTCGTAATTCGCCGCCCACAGGCAAAAAATCCGACTTCGTAAGAATCTGTCCCTTGTGTTTTATTATATACACGCCAATTTTAAGCTTTTAAGTCCATCAATGAGATTCAAAAGGCGGTGGATACACAAAAAATAAGAGAAACACAAAAAAATAAAATTAATATTCAGAAAATAGATGGAAATAAATTTACCACGCCCTTTGCCTTTCTTATTCTCCACCCATACACTGGATATCAAAAATCCAGGCTCGTGTTGATCTTCTACATGAAACCTTCTATATACATGCCAATTCTGTGCATTTTCCGCTTCCTTTGGGGGCTTCAAAAGAAGTTAAAATGTTAAAAATCTCAATTTTGTCACTCCCCATTTTCCTTTCAATTCTCCGCCCACAGTCCAAAAATTTAAAATTTGACTACTTCAGGATATGCTTCATCGATAGGACTATACGCTAGAAAATTTTCAGCTTCCTAAGTCATTAGAGGACTTTAAAATAAGCAAAAATGCCAATTTTCATCTTCATATATCATTTGGGGTCTTCAAATTAAATATTAAAAAACACAATTTTGCCACGCCCCATTTTTCTCTTGAAAACGCCCCATCCACAGTTTAAAAAATTTAAATCCAATTACTTCAGGATATGCTTCATTGTAAGAACTAAATGCTATGCAATTTTCCGCTTCCTAAGTCATTTGGGGTTTCAAAAGAAGTAAAAATTTTAAAAAATCCCAATTTTTCCACGCCACTTTTCCCTCAATTCTCCGCCTACATTACGTAAATTTTGAATCCGACTACTTGGGGATATGCACCATCGTTAGGACTATATTCTAGGAAATTTTCAGCTTCCTAAGTCATTTAGGGGCTTCAAAAGAAGTAAAAATGTTAAAAAAAATCTAAATTTTGCCACTCCACTTTTCCCCTCAATTCTCCGCCCACATTGCGAATATTTTAAATCCGACTACTTGGGGATATGCGGCATCGTTAGGACTATATTCTAGGAAATTTTTAGATTCCTAAGTCATTTGGGGGCTTTAAATTAAGCAAAAACGTCAAAAAATTGCATTTTGACACGCCCACTTTCCCGCTTATTTCTCCGCCCACAGGCAAAAAATCGAAAATCCGGCTACGTTAGGATCTGCCCCAGGTGTTTTACTATAAGCACGCCAATTTTCAGCTTTGTAGCTCATCAGTGGGCTTCAAAAAGCTCTGGATAGACAAAAAAAGAGGAACACACAAATAGGGAAATTATATATATAGATGAACCTTTTGATTCCAAAACTGCAATCCAAAATTTTCTAGCATGTTCCGTTTTCGAGATATTCGCTTTTGAAGAATTTATCGTGATTTAGAAAGAATATAAGTGCGTGACAGTGGAGTTTGAGTTTTTCAAAGGCCAATATTTTAAAAACGACACGCGCTAGAAAAATTTCGATGACAGATTTGGAATTAAAAGGTACCATTAATACTAAATCTACACCATTTACAGATGTAATTCGAAAAAGATCAATTGTAATTCGAAGATTCTATTTGTAATTCGAAGATTCCATTTGTAATTCGAAGATTCCATTTGTAATTCGAAGATTCCATTTGTAATTCGAATACTCCAATTGTAATTCGAAGATTCCATTTGTAATTCGAAGATTCCAATTGTAATTCGAAAAAGATCAATTGTAATTCGAAAAAGATCAATTGTAATTCGTAAAAGATCAATTGTAATTCGAAAAAGATCAATTGTAATTCGTAAAAGATCAATTGTAATTCGTAAAAGATCAATTGTAATTCGAAGATTCCAATTGTAATTCGAAAAATATCAATGGAAATACAGTTGATATTTTTCGAATTACAATTGGAATCTTCGAATTACAATTGATCTTTTACGAATTACAATTGATCTTTTACGAATTACAATTGATCTTTTTCGAATTACAATTGATCTTTTTCGAATTACAATTGATCTTTTTCGAATTACAATTGATCTTTTTCGAATTACAATTGGAATCTTCGAATTACAAATGGAATCTTCGAATTACAATTGGAGTATTCGAATTACAAATGGAATCTTCGAATTACAAATGGAATCTTCGAATTACAAATGGAATATTCGAATTACAAATAGAATCTTCGAATTACAATTGATCTTTTTCGAATTACATCTGTAAATGGTGTAGTCATATTTTGTTTGAGCTTAAAAAAAAGTTACAATAGAGACACACAAAGTGCGGTATTAGCGTATTTTTCAATGTTCAAACGCGAATGTCTTTAAAACCCTACCTCCCAGCAGAAATTTTGCTGAACTGGCAGCAGCTTTTGGAAAGGAAACTCGAGTCAAGGAGCGCATCTAAACCTGCTGAATTCATGCATGATTCTCTAAGGCGATGTCACACTTTAGAGCGCTAGTTGGATACACAGAAAAAGCGCTCTTAAGATGCTCTGAATTCACATCCCGTTAGAGCGCTGAAAAAATCGCTATAAAGATGCAGTGAATTCATGTATCTTTTTAGAGCTGATTTAAGTAGAATAAAGATGAAGCACATTTGACTATTTCTGAAATACAAATTACAAAATCTGAAATACAATTGACTATTTCTGAATACAATTGGAAAATCTTAAATATAATTGAATAATTCTGAAAATCAGTTGACTCCCTGCAAGCATTTGGAAGAAATATCGCCTAAGAGATCCAATTACATTTAAAAAATTTCCAATTATAATTCGAAAATTTCAAATTATATTTCAGAAACTTTTATATTTCAGATATTACCATTTATAACCAACAAAATTTTAAAAACATTTCAAAAATTTTCAATTATATTGGAAATTTCTGAAATATAATTGGACATTTTTTAATATAATTGGAGATTTTAAAATATGATTGGACATTTTTTGTAACATAATTTGTATTTTCTGAAACTAAAGTGGAAATGGTGTACTAAATTTTTTTTCCATTCAAAATGTGAGGTGTTATGATTGAAGCACTCTTTGCAGCGCTGATTAATGCGCAATAATGATGCAGTAAAATCATGTGTCTTTGCCCAAAACTCATGGGTTTTTATTCAAAAAGTGTTAAATATATTCAAAAGAAAAGCATGTATGAAATTTTATCAAAATATAATTTTATATTTTGAGTTTTATATAAAAAATTTTAACAAAAATTTTTAATTTTTTCGCCTTACTTTTACTGCATCCTAAAGAGTGCTCTTTGGATGAGCTCCGGTATGCTATAAAAAGATGCTGTGTCGCCAAAATCTCGATTTATTTTTGCTGGGCTAATTCATGTATTCTAATTCATGGGAGTGAAAGAAAGAAAGAAGAGCAAAAGGAAGAAGGAAATTTTTTAAAAAAATTTCCAAAGGAAAAAATCTTGAAATCCGAAGATTTTTCTTAAATAAAAAAATTACCATTTTTAAAAGAAAAATTAAACTTGATCTGAAAATTTTCTGTGAAAAATAAAAATTTTTGTTTGGAGAAATGTACCAAAAAAAAAGTTTTGAATGTCCGTAAATCTGAAATTTTTTGAAAAATTAAAATTTGATAATTATAAAAAACTAAATAAAAATGTCTCAGAATCTTATATTTTGCTAAAAATTGGCAAGAATATTTAAATTAGACAAAGAATGCGATTCAAGCGTTAATAATTTTTGTTTTTTTTCAGAATTCGGGAACTCTTCTCAAATATCCGATAAAGAAACTGAGGATAAAAATTTTTCTATAGGAAAACTAATTCAGAATCTGAGACTTTTTCTAAAGGAAAAAATATCTCAGAATCAAAGACTTTTTCTAAAGGAAAAATATCTCAGAATTTGAGTCTTTTTCTAAAGGAAAAATGACTCAGAATCTGAGACTTTTTCTATAAGAAACATGTATTAGAATCTAAGACTTTTTCCATCGGAAAAATGAATCAGAATCTGACACTTTTTGCATAGGAGTCTGAGACTTTTTCTATAGGAATATAAAGGTTTTTCTATGGGAAAATGTCTCAAAATCCAAACCGTTTTCTGTAGAAACAAGTCTCAGAATTTAATACTTATTTTTAGAAAAAAGTTCGCAGAATCTGAAACTTTTTCAATAGAAAGAAGATCTAAGAACCTGAGACCTTTTCTATTAGAATCTCTGAGTTTGAGACTTATTGTATATAAAAAATGTCTGGAAATCTGAGACTTTTTCTGTCTGGAAATCTGAGACTTTTAGAAGTTAAAACTTAAAAAAGAATCTTAAAAGTGTTTTAGAATATTAGATTTTTTGTATAGGTAGGAATAAGTTCTTGGAATTCTAAAATTTTTTCAATAGGAAAAAAAGTCAGGTTCTGAGATATTTTTCGTAAAGAAAAAGTCTCAGATTCTTAGCCATTTTTTCTATAGAAAAAGCATTTCTTTACAAAAAATGTCTCAGAATCTGATATTTTCTATGTAGACAGAATTTCTTCTATTGAAAAAGTATTAGATTTACACTTTTCTATACACTGAAAGAATTATTGTTCATTATATCTATGAACAAATTTCATAAAACCAAATTCATAGAATCTATGAAATAATTCATTGGCTGAATGAATATTCATTAGTATTCTGAAATATTTCATAGAATTTTATTCATAGATTTTATTAAATTCATAGAAAAAATTCATAGAATTAATGAATGTCATTCATAGAAGAAAATGCCATCAATATACCTTTTAATTTTTTTAATAACTAAAATAATGTTACAATAATTAAAATAGTTGAATAAATTTATTAAAAAAATAAAAAAAAAACATTAAAAAAAAAAAATATCATTGCTGCCCTGATCGGGGCTCGAACCCAAGACCTACCGGTTGAAGTGGTAATTGTCGACGCCTTAGCTATCAGCGCCACCAAAGAAGAAAAATCTTACCAACTAACGCTTGGTTTTATAACGCTTCATTTTTGTAAATACACAAAATATATGTTTTCTACAAACACACACACAGCTTTTGGCAGAGCATTGTGACAGAGCATAGACACAAACTCAATATACTAATCAAATTTGATTTTAAGTGTTGTTACTTGTTTATATAATTTAGCTAAGTGGCTAGAGACTAAGCTTCACGAACAACAGGTTCTCTGTTCGAATCTCGGTGGGGATAAGTTAAAAAAACATATAAATTTTTAAAAACAGAAAATTGTAAATAAATAAAATAATAAAAATAAATAAAAATAAAATATAAAAAAATAAAATTGAAATAATAAAATAAATAAAAATAGAATTGAATAATAAAATTTTTTTTCCATAGCCTATGAACTTTTTCATAAGTTTCTGGTTTCTATGAATTTGATTCATAGATTCTATGAAGGGCATCATTGGCTCACTTCTAATGATTTTTTTCATAGAATCAATGTACGTTTTCATAGCCGTAATGAACAAAATTCTTTCAGTGTACGGCAAATGTGTTGGAACCTGAGTCTTTTTCTATGTAAACGAAAATGTAAAATTTCCTTTTAAAACAAATTTGATCTTAATGAAAATATGATCATTAAAAACAAAGCTTCTTTCAAAGAGGGTTGTGATTTAAACCATTTTTTAGGGTTCACAATTTTCGATAGGATAAGCTGTAATTGTTTAACGAAGACCAGTTTCAGCAATAAGGAGTGTAAATATTTTATCTGTTGCATTTTTCTAGAACTATTGTTGAAAAATCGGCTGCAGTTGTTTGGCAAAATTTACTAAATTTGATGATTTTATAGCTTTTCCATCACTTTTTTTTCAAAAACAAAACTATCCGTGTTTCCGCTCGTCCGACAGCGGTAAATTGATGATTATTTTTTATTCGAAGGAAAAAAAACAAATTTAACTCCCCCCCCCCCCCCCCAGACTCAAAAGCTGTACCCTCCACTGTCTATGGCAAAGTATTCACCTTTAGGGTACTTGTAGACAATTAAAATTATTTCATTATTTGTTAATATTGAACCTAAAGCAAATTCAGGTTTTGTAAAAATGGTGACAAAATTATGTAATGGCATTTCATTCCTCTTTATTTAGAGCTTTTAAAATCGTTAACACGAAAATCCCAGCTGATCATGTTTTCAAATTATAGCTAAATATTTACACTGTTCGACAACAAAAACCACCCAGTGAAATATCGAACTTATTCTTATTTATTATGTGTTATTAAATCTGCAATCCAATTTTTTCTAGAAATTGCTGTTAAAAAGTCAAAAACCCAATAATTTCGTACTTTTGGTGGTCCACTGTTACAGATTTTCAAAAATTGGACTCGATTGCATATAAAATTGATCCTGATTCTAAAACTGCAATCCAAATTTTTCTAGCATGTTCCGTTTTCGAGATATTCGCGTTTGAAAATTTTTCCACGCGAAAATCACGAACGCAAGTATCTCGAAAACGGAACATGCTAGAATAATTTGGGTTGCAGTTTTGGAATCAGGAGGTCCAAACTATATGAAATCAAGTGCTAATTGTTTGAAGCAACAAACACACGGTGGGGTTTTCATGATTTAAAAAAATTTTCGATTCTTCCAATTTGAAAAGCAATAATGTTTCTAGATCATGTAAGGAAGAGAATTAGCCCAAATACAAAAAAAAAATACTAGGTGATTTTTTTTGGCTGCCAAAAGAAGATTTTGAGCACAACAAAAAAAGTTAAAAATTTTAAACAACTTTTATTTCGCTACAAATCTAAAAGTTTGTGTTTTAGGGAGTGAAATGTATAATCCCTAACCACTTCATGTCTATTTATAAAAATTCATAGCCGATTCGCAGAATTTTTAACCATCCATTGAGATTTTGGAAAAAACGCTTAAGAATTTATTGAATAAAGAAGGAATTATTTTAAAAAAATACAAGCAAATTACTAAATTGTTATGAAATTCAAAATTCAAATGCGATTTTCTTTAAAAAAAAAAAAACGAAAAAAATATCGCTCATTTACTTGTATAGTGTCATAACTCAAAATGTTTGATTTTACAGAAAACCTGTTTAAAGTTTACAATTGAAACTTGGTTTACGTTGCAAAAGGCCCGTGAGTAGAAAATGATATAAGTAATAGCGTGTTCTCTTCTCAAACGGTGAGTTTAAAAGATATTAATACAAATTTTTGACACAATATAAAGCAGGATATAACAAATAATTCTGTATTGTTTACCCAAAAATGACATATTTTGAGTTATGACACTATACAAGTAAATGAGCGATATGACTGATTTTTTTTTGTGTGGATAGACAAACATCTAATCTTTATAAAAAAAAATTTAAACAAAACAACAAAAGTGGCCGGCTTTTTTTATAAATTGACTTTTTTAAAAATGGAAAATTTCAGAACGGGTTCTGAAAATTTTCCAAAATAAAATTTTATTCGATAGCCGATATAAAACTCTACAAGAATGTCAATTTTGGAGATTGTGGTGCATTCCGTTTTAATTTGATAAATATTTAAACAAGGTAACTCGACACAAACTTGACAATTTTTCTAATATTTGACCACGCCTCCTAAGCACAGTTTTTGAAAAATTGAAAAACCAAAAACGCAGTTTTCGTAGCTCCATATAGGGCTATCCATACAACCTATTCAGAAATTTAGGGGACATGCCTCATATATAACCTGACCAACCATCCCGCTTTTGGCGGGATTATCCCGCTTTTTGAAGTCTCATCCCGCCTTGATTTTCCATCCCGCTTTTTAAGCAAAAGTCCCGCTTTATCCCGCTTTTTGACTTTTAGAATAGTAAAGTACAAAGGGGCCTCCGTAGGCTAGTTGGTAGCGAGCTAGCCTTTCAACGTGGAGGTCGTGGGTTCGATTCCCACCAGAACCCTTGGTTTTTTCGCTACAACGAGACGACGGTCATTGTTACCAGTTCTCGGTTAGGTTGAATTTATTAAAAATGAGTTGTAAATAAATGGAAAGAATAAATAAAAATAATTGATCATGTGATCAAAACTATTATTATTATAGTAAAGTACAATTTATAATTTTTCAAACAATATTTTGAGTATGATTGTTCTGTAGTTTTTTTTAAATTTATTTTTATCATAGAATTTTTTACCGTGTTAAAAAAATGTTAAGGAAATTACTTCTAAAATTGTGTTGAAATTCGAAAACATCTCCAAAATCATTTTAAATGTTTATTTTTGAAAAAAAAAATTATATATATATTTTTTTTTTTAAACTATTTTTTCTGACTTAATTTGAAAATTCAACAATTCTGCAATTTTCGAAACACTTTTATTTATAAAGTTTTATATGGTTGGCATTATTTGTTTCTGGAAAAAATTCTGAACTATGTCTAAATTTTCCAAATTAAACCTTAAAATTGATGTAGAAAAAAACACGCCATTTTATTTTTTAAGTTCATTAAATTCAGAGAGCTATTAATTTTTGTTTTAAAGAAAAATTACTTTGAAAATTGAGCAATTTTTGCATGACACCGTTTCATATTTAATTTTTTCTACTGTAACTCAAAATTTCTGTGGTTTCCAAAATACATTTATTAAATAGTTTTGTATCGGGATATCAGAACTGGTTCTGAATTGTTCAAATTTTGGATAAAAATATTTTTTATTGAATTCTCTACAAAATTTCAAATTTACAGTGATCAGCAATTTTTTGTTTTCGGGAAAATGAGTTTAATCTTTAAAGTCATTTTTCTCAAAAACAGAAAGTAACTGCTGTCTGAAATTTTGACATTTTGTAAAGAATATAATCTAAAAAATCGACATTTTCTAAAGAATTTAATGAACTTTCATTTAATTAAAAAAATATAACAACAGCATGTTTTTTGCTGCATCGATTTTTAGGCTAAATTTTTAAAATTCAGACATAGTTCTGAGTTTTGTCTAAAGACAAATAATGCCAGTCGTTATCCCAAACAAAACAAAATTAAATGTTTTTCGAAAAACGTATAAAAAAATGTATAAAGCAAATTGCCCAATTTTGCCATGTTTGACCAAGCCCATCTCACCCATTTTTCCGAAAAGATCAAAATTTTGTTTCACGATTTTTTAGTTTCATATAGGGCAATAAGCTCCGTAAATATGACTTTGATCCACCAACATTTTTTTCGTGGTACGTTTGAAATAAAAAGCTTCATATGCTTCAGAGTTATCTTTCGATTCGATAAAGTCGTTAATTTATATACTTTATGGGTCCTAGGACCTATTTCCGATCAGTTAAAAACGGAATGACAAACTAATATATATCCCCTATTGCTAACTGAAGGGGATAAAAGTCCCGCTTTTTAGGTAAAAATCCCGCTTTTTTAACTTTTCCATCCCGCTTTTCAGTCAAAAAAAGTTGGTCAGGTTACTCATATACCAAATTCGAAGAAATTATAACCAAAATTAAACATTTTTCAACAAGTGGGTGTGGCCCTTTACCGGCCTCCCATATTTTTTATAATGTTATTTTTGAAGTCAAAACGAACATGTATACCGATTTTCAAGTCAATATAAATAAAATTGGATTTTTGTCGTCTTAGATTGGCCAAATGTGGCACTGTTCGGCCTTCCAAAAATCTGAAAAAAATCTCAAAAATGTTTTAGGCCATTAGAATTCATAATCCATTTCAAGAGTTATAAAAACCCAAAAAAAACCTTTTTGGTAAAACGCTCTAGTGTTCAGGAATTAGCCCAAGTGGAATTTAGCTTTTTTACATACTTTACTTCATAAATTTTTTTTATCCGAATATTCGGCTTCCGCTTCGGCCAAATAAATGTGTATTGTGTGGGACACTAGAAATTTGTCTTCTCTGAGCATAAATAATAATAATATTGATGAAAGTTCTAATTATTGCTAATGAAAATACCCACCAATTGGTTTAAATGGTTGCAGCCAGTGTTAAACAATTAATTCATCGCTGAATTAGATTTGTTAAAAATATTGGGTAGCATACTTTTAGGATTAATATTTAAATAATTCCCACCATTGCACTATGGTCAAATATACAATTTTTCTGCCCAAAATTATTTGTATTAAGACAATGATAATTTTTTTTTTATAAATGAATTATTACACTGTACAACACAAAAAAAAATTACAAGGTCAGACCAAAAAATTTTGATAGAAGAGACAAAAAAAAAATACTCGTGTATCGGCGTTTTGAAAGTTTACATCTGGGTTTCATTTTAGGGGGAGGTGAAGTTTCCCCCAAATGCAAATGTTGTATTGTAAATCGTCATTGAATATCGAGTGAAGCTTACGTTTAAAGTATATGGTGTGTTCAGCAAATTTATGTAAAATGTTACGGAGAACATTTTTGTGGAATATGTTAACCCTCTAACTCCTCAAGATAAGGGTCTTTTTTGTCCTTCTTTTCAAAACGAGCAAAAAACACCATTAAAACAGGGAATTAAGGGGTTTGAATGTTCCGAAAAAATATCCGCCGTAAAATTTTACTATAAGTCCCTGAATACACCAAAACGGAAAACTTATCAAGAAATTCAGAAATAAGATACAACAAAAGAGAGCTTAGGGTTAATTTGGCATTTATTAAGAAAATCGAGTTAAGCTTACGTTTTAAGTATATGGTGTGTAAAGCAATTTTATGTAAAATGTTACGGAGAACATTTTTTTAGAATATGTTAACCCTCTAGCTCCTCAAGGTAAGGGTCTTTTTTGTCCTTCTTTTGAAAAAGAGCAAAAACACCATTAAAACAGCCATTTAATGGGTTAAAATGGTCCGCGAAAATATTTGCGATGAAAGGGACTTATAGTAAAATTTCACAGCGAATATTTTTGCGGAACATTTTAACCCCTTAAATCCCTCTTTTAGTGGCGTTCTTTGCTCTTTTTTAAAAGAAGGACTAAAAAGACCCTTATCTTGAGGAGTTAAAGGGTTAACATATTCTACAAAAATGTTCTCCGTAATATTTTACATAAATTTGCTGAACACACCATATACTTTAAACGTAAGCTTTACCCGATTTTCTTAATAAATGCGAAATTAACCCTAAGCTCTCTTTTGTTGTGTCTTATATCTGACTTTCTTGTTGAGTTTTCTGTTTTGGTGTGTTCAGGGACTTATAGTAAAATTTCACGGCGGATATTTTTGCGGAACATTTAAACTCCTTAAATCCCTGTTTTAATGGTGTTTTTTACTCTTTTTGAAAAGAAGGACAAAAAAGACCCCTATCGTGAGGAGCTAGAGGGTTAATATATTCCACAAAAATGTTCTCCGTAACATTTTATATAAATTTTCTGAACACACCATATACTTTAAACGTAAGCTTCACTCGATATTCCATGACGATTGACAAAACAACATCTGCATTTGGGGGAAACTTTACCTCCCCCTAAAATAAAACCCAGATGTAAACTTTCAAAACGCCGATACACGTGTATTATTTTTTTGTCTCTTCTATCAAAATTTTTTGGTCTGACCTTGTAATTTTGGAAAAAATTTGATTTTGTTGTGCAGTGTTATATTTAGCCATTTTTTAGACATATTCTGCGAACAGGCCTGATGATTTTAAAAAAAAATTATATTAAAACCGTTAAATAAAACATAGTTTTTTAGCGCTTTTTGGCGCTTTTTACTTTATTCAAATTTAGCGCTTTTTAGCGCTTTTTGAGTCAAAATTTTGCGCGTTTTGCCTGTAAAAAGTTGGCATCACTGTTTTGAAAATTTGTAACAAAAAATAACAAAAATTTTAAACAAAACATTGGGCGCGTTCTGCAGAGAAACCTGCTACTCAACAGTTGAGTTGTAGCACGTTTTGATTAGTTAACTCTGCTGAACGCATTTTTTTATAAATGTTAAAAAATTTTGGAATAATTTTTTATTTTGTTATATTTTAATTTATTTTTTCTGTGGAATATACTCTTTTATAATTCTTTTTGTTTATTTCCTTGCATAACGTCAAAAAAAACAAAAAAATTCAATAAAACAGCTTATGTATCAGTTTGTGATCAAATGTAAGTGCGCTCGGTTAGCCACGAAAAATAGCCACGAATTTTCGACATGGCAATGCCGTAGAAGAAATATATTTGACAGCTGCTTCTGAACCGGAAAATACTGATCCTGGATATCTACCAGATGGAACCACATGCTATCGAAACATCTTTCATATTATTGGAATTAGTTCAACAATCATTTTGATACCAAATACTTTATGTTTTTGTTAATAAATAAAGTAAATATTTTAAAAATTGTGTTTTTTTGGAAAATTCAATTATTAAGTATGAAACTTCTGGCGAGGATTTTGGGCCACATATCAATAGTCCGACCACAAAATTATACCAAAAGAAAGGTAACATCCTCAGGAAGACATTGGACATGCGTGAAAAGTTCCTACAGGTCTATTCTTTAAAAAAAAAACAAATTTACATTTTTATTTTTTTTAATTTGTTAAAAAATTAAGTATGGAGGTTCTGGGAAGGATTTTGGGCCCAATACAAATAGTCCGACCACAAAAATATACCAAAAGAAAGGTAACATCCTCAGGAAGACATTGGACATGCGTGAAAAGTTCCTGCAGGTCTATTCTTTTTAAAAAAAGTAAATTTACATTTTTATTTTTTTTAATTTGTTAAAAAATTTAGTATGGAGGTTCTGGGAAGGATTTTGGGCCCAATACAAATAGTCCGACCACAAAAATATACCAAAAGAAAGGTAACATCCTCAGGAAGACATTGGACATCCGTGAAAAGTTCCTACAGGTCTATTCTTTTTAAAAAAAGTAAATTTACATTTTTATTTTTTTTTAATTTGTTAAAAAATTAAGTATGGAGGTTCTGGGAAGGATTTTGGGCCCAATATAAATAGTCCGACCACAAAAATATACCAAAAGAAAGGTAACATCCTCAGGAAGACATTGGACATCCGTGAAAAGTTCCTACAGGTCTATTCTTTTTAAAAAAAGCAAATTTACATTTTTATTTTTTTTAATTTGTTAAAAAATTAAGTATGGAGGTTCTGGGAAGGATTTTGGGCCCAATATAAATAGTCCGACCACAAAAATATACCAAAAGAAAGGTAACATCCTCAGGAAGACATTGGACATCCGTGAAAAGTTCCTACAGGTCTATTCTTTTTAAAAAAAGCAAATTTACGTTTTTATTTTTTTTAATTTGTTAAAAAATTAAGTATGGAGGTTCTGGGAAGGATTTTGGGCCCAATACAAATAGTCCGACCACAAAAATATACCAAAAGAAAGGTAACATCCTCAGGAAGACATTGGACATCCGTGAAAAGTTCCTACAGGTCTATTCTTTTTAAAAAAAGTAAATTTACATTTTTATTTTTTCATCTCATTACAAAATTGGGTATGGAGGTTCTGGGAAGGATTTTGGGCCCAATACAAATAGTCCGACCACAAAATTATACCAAAACAAAGGTAACATCCTCAGGAAGACATTGGACATGCGTGAAAAGTTCCTACAGGTCTATTCTTTTTAAAAAAAGCAAATTTACATTTTTATTTTTTTTAATTTGTTAAAAAATTAAGTATGGAGGTTCTGGGAAGGATTTTGGGCCCAATACAAATAGTCCGACCACAAAAATATACCAAAAGAAAGGTAACATCCTCAGGAAGACATTGGACATCCGTGAAAAGTTCCTACAGGTCTATTCTTTTTAAAAAAAGTAAATTTACATTTTTATTTTTTTTAATTTGTTAAAAAATTTAGTATGGAGGTTCTGGGAAGGATTTTGGGCCCAATACAAATAGTCCGACCACAAAAATATACCAAAAGAAAGGTAACATCCTCAGGAAGACATTGGACATCCGTGAAAAGTTCCTACAGGTCTATTCTTTTTAAAAAAAGTAAATTTACATTTTTATTTTTTTTTAATTTGTTAAAAAATTAAGTATGGAGGTTCTGGGAAGGATTTTGGGCCCAATATAAATAGTCCGACCACAAAAATATACCAAAAGAAAGGTAACATCCTCAGGAAGACATTGGACATCCGTGAAAAGTTCCTACAGGTCTATTCTTTTTAAAAAAAGCAAATTTACATTTTTATTTTTTTTAATTTGTTAAAAAATTAAGTATGGAGGTTCTGGGAAGGATTTTGGGCCCAATACAAATAGTCCGACCACAAAAATATACCAAAAGAAAGGTAACATCCTCAGGAAGACATTGGACATCCGTGAAAAGTTCCTACAGGTCTATTCTTTTTAAAAAAAGTAAATTTACATTTTTATTTTTTTTAATTTGTTAAAAAATTTAGTATGGAGGTTCTGGGAAGGATTTTGGGCCCAATACAAATAGTCCGACCACAAAAATATACCAAAAGAAAGGTAACATCCTCAGGAAGACATTGGACATGCGTGAAAAGTTCCTACAGGTCTATTCTTTTTAAAAAAAGTAAATTTACATTTTTATTTTTTCATCTCATTACAAAATTGGGTATGGAGGTTCTGGGGAGGATTTTGGGCCCAATACAAATAGTCCGACCACAAAAATATACCAAAAGAAAGGTAACATCTTCAGGAAGACATTGGACATCCGTGAAAAGTTCCTACAGGTCTATTCTTTTTAAAAAAAGTAAATTTACATTTTTATTTTTTTTAATTTGTTAAAAAATTAAGTATGGAGGTTCTGGGAAGGATTTTGGGCCCAATACAAATAGTCCGACCACAAAATTGTACCAAAAGAAAGGTAACATCCTCAGGAAGACATTGGACATGCGTGAAAAGTTCCTACGGGTCTATTCTTTTTAAAAAAAGTAAATTTACATTTTTATTTTTTTTAATTTGTTAAAAAATTAAGTATGGAGGTTCTGGGAAGGATTTTAGGCCCAATACAAATAGTCCGACCACAAAATTATACCAAAAGAAAGGTAACATCCTCAGGAAGACATTGGACATGCGTGAAAAGTCCCTACAGGTCTATTCTTTTTAAAAAAAGTAAATTTACATTTTTATTTTTTTTAATTTGTTAAAAAATTTAGTATGGAGGTTCTGGGAAGGATTTTGGGCCCAATACAAATAGTCCGACCACAAAAATATACCAAAAGAAAGGTAACATCCTCAGGAAGACATTGGACATCCGTGAAAAGTTCCTACAGGTCTATTCTTTTTAAAAAAAGTAAATTTACATTTTTATTTTTTTTTAATTTGTTAAAAAATTAAGTATGGAGGTTCTGGGAAGGATTTTGGGCCCAATATAAATAGTCCGACCACAAAAATATACCAAAAGAAAGGTAACATCCTCAGGAAGACATTGGACATCCGTGAAAAGTTCCTACAGGTCTATTCTTTTTAAAAAAAGCAAATTTACATTTTTATTTTTTTTAATTTGTTAAAAAATTAAGTATGGAGGTTCTGGGAAGGATTTTGGGCCCAATACAAATAGTCCGACCACAAAAATATACCAAAAGAAAGGTAACATCCTCAGGAAGACATTTGACATCCGTGAAAAGTTCCTACAGGTCTATTCTTTTTAAAAAAAGTAAATTTACATTTTTATTTTTTTTAATTTGTTAAAAAATTTAGTATGGAGGTTCTGGGAAGGATTTTGGGCCCAATACAAATAGTCCGACCACAAAAATATACCAAAAGAAAGGTAACATCCTCAGGAAGACATTGGACATGCGTGAAAAGTTCCTACAGGTCTATTCTTTTAAAAAAAAGTAAATTTACATTTTTATTTTTTCATCTCATTACAAAATTGGGTATGGAGGTTCTGGGGAGGATTTTGGGCCCAATACAAATAGTCCGACCACAAAATTATACCAAAACAAAGGTAACATCCTCAGGAAGACATTGGACATGCGTGAAAAGTTCCTACAGGTCTATTCTTTTTAAAAAAAGCAAATTTACATTTTTATTTTTTTTAATTTGTTAAAAAATTAAGTATGGAGGTTCTGGGAAGGATTTTGGGCCCAATACAAATAGTCCGACCACAAAAATATACCAAAAGAAAGGTAACATCCTCAGGAAGACATTGGACATCCGTGAAAAGTTCCTACAGGTCTATTCTTTTTAAAAAAAGTAAATTTACATTTTTATTTTTTTTAATTTGTTAAAAAATTTAGTATGGAGGTTCTGGGAAGGATTTTGGGCCCAATACAAATAGTCCGACCACAAAAATATACCAAAAGAAAGGTAACATCCTCAGGAAGACATTGGACATGCGTGAAAAGTTCCTACAGGTCTATTCTTTTTAAAAAAAGTAAATTTACATTTTTATTTTTTCATCTCATTACAAAATTGGGTATGGAGGTTCTGGGGAGGATTTTGGGCCCAATACAAATAGTCCGACCACAAAAATATACCAAAAGAAAGGTAACATCCTCAGGAAGACATTGGACATCCGTGAAAAGTTCCTACAGGTCTATTCTTTTTAAAAAAAGTAAATTTACATTTTTATTTTTTTTTAATTTGTTAAAAAATTAAGTATGGAGGTTCTGGGAAGGATTTTGGGCCCAATACAAATAGTCCGACCACAAAAATATACCAAAAGAAAGGTAACATCCTCAGGAAGACATTGGACATCCGTGAAAAGTTCCTACAGGTCTATTCTTTTTAAAAAAAGTAAATTTACATTTTTATTTTTTCATCTCATTACAAAATTGGGTATGGAGGTTCTGGGGAGGATTTTGGGCCCAATACAAATAGTCCGACCACAAAATTATACCAAAACAAAGGTAACATCCTCAGGAAGACATTGGACATGCGTGAAAAGTTCCTACAGGTCTATTCTTTTTAAAAAAAGTAAATTTACATTTTTATTTTTTTTAATTTGTTAAAAAATTAAGTATGGAGGTTCTGGGAAGGATTTTGGGCCCAATACAAATAGTCCGACCACAAAAATATACCAAAAGAAAGGTAACATCCTCAGGAAGACATTGGACATGCGTGAAAACTTCCTACGGGTCTATTCTTTTTAAAAAAAGTAAATTTACATTTTTATTTTTTTTAATTTGTTAAAAAATTAAGTATGGAGGTTCTGGGAAGGATTTTGGGCCCAATACAAATAGTCCGACCACAAAAATATACCAAAAGAAAGGTAACATCCTCAGGAAGACATTGGACATGCGTGAAAACTTCCTACGGGTCTATTCTTTTTAAAAAAAGTAAATTTACATTTTTATTTTTTTTAATTTGTTAAAAAATTAAGTATGGAGGTTCTGGGAAGGAGTTTGGGCCCAATACAAATAGTCCGACCACAAAAATATACCAAAAGAAAGGTAACATCCTCAGGAAGACATTGGACATACGTGAAAACTTCCTACGGGTCTATTCTTTTTAAAAAAAGTAAATTTACATTTTTATTTTTTTTAATTTGTTAAAAAATTAAGTATGGAGGTTCTGGGAAGGATTTTGGGCCCAATATAAATAGTCCGACCACAAAATTATACCAAAAGAAAGGTAACATCCTCAGGAAGACATTGGACATGCGTGAAAAGTTCCTACAGGTCTATTCTTTTTAAAAAAAGTAAATTTACATTTTACTTTTTTCATCTCATTACAAAATTGGGTATGGAGGTTCTGGGGAGGATTTTGGGCCCAATACAAATAGTCCGACCACAAAATTATACCAAAAGAAAGGTAACATCCTCAGGAAGACATTGGACATGCGTGAAAAGTTCCTACAGGTCTATTCTTTTTAAAAAAAGTAAATTTACATTTTTATTTTTTTTAATTTGTTAAAAAATTAAGTATGGAGGTTCTGGGAAGGATTTTGGGCCCAATACAAATAGTCCGACCACAAAATTATACCAAAAGAAAGGTAACATCCTCAGGAAGACATTGGACATGCGTGAAAAGTTCCTACAGGTCTATTCTTTTAAAAAAAAGTAAATTTACATTTTTATTTTTTTTAATTTGTTAAAAAATTAAGTATGGAGGTTCTGGGAAGGATTTTGGGCCCAATACAAATAGTCCGACCACAAAAATATACCAAAAGAAAGGTAACATCCTCAGGAAGACATTGGATATGCGTGAAAACTTCCTGCGGGTCTATTCTTTTTAAAAAAAGTAAATTTACATTTTTATTTTTTTTAATTTGTTAAAAAATTAAGTTTGGAGGTTCTGGGAAGGATTTTGGGCCCAATACAAATAGTCCGACCACAAAATTATACCAAAAGAAAGGTAACATCCTCAGGAAGACATTGGACATGCGTGAAAAGTTCCTACGGGTCTATTCTTTTAAAAAAAGTAAATTTACATTTTTATTTTTTTTAATTTGTTAAAAAATTAAGTATGGAGGTTCTGGGAAGGATTTTGGGCCCAATACAAATAGTCCGACCACAAAAATATACCAAAAGAAAGGTAACATCCTCAGAAAGACATTGGACATGCGTGAAAAGTTCCTACAGGTCTATTCTTTTAAAAAAAGTAAATTTACATTTTTATTTTTTTTTAATTTGTTAAAAAATTAAGTATGGAGGTTCTGGGAAGGATTTTGGGCCCAATACAAATAGACCGACCACAAAATTATACCAAAAGAAAGGTAACATCCTCAGGAAGACATTGGACATGCGTGAAAAGTTCCTACAGGTCTATTCTTTTTAAAAAAAGTAAATTTACATTTTTATTTTTTTTAATTTGTTAAAAAATTAAGTATGGAGGTTCTGGGAAGGATTTTGGGCCCAATACAAATAGTCCGACCACAAAAATATACCAAAAGAAAGGTAACATCCTCAGGAAGACATTGGACATGCGTGAAAAGTTCCTACAGGTCTATTCTTTTTAAAAAAAGTAAATTTACATTTTTATTTTTTTTTTAATTTGTTAAAAAATTAAGTATGGAGGTTCTGGGAAGGATTTTGGGCCCAATACAAATAATCCGACCACAAAATTGTACCAAAAGAAAGGTAACATCCTCAGGAAGACATTGGACATGCGTGAAAAGTTCCTACGGGTCTATTCTTTTTAAAAAAAGTAAATTTACATTTTTATTTTTTTTAATTTGTTAAAAAATTAAGTATGGAGGTTCTGGGAAGGATTTTAGGCCCAATACAAATAGTCCGACCACAAAATTATACCAAAAGAAAGGTAACATCCTCAGGAAGACATTGGACATGCGTGAAAACTTCCTACGGGTCTATTCTTTTTAAAAAAGCAAATTTACATTTTATTTTTTTTATCTCATTACAAAATTTGGTATGGAGGTTCTGGGGAGGATTTTGGGCCCAATACAAATAGTCCGACCACAAAAATATACCAAAAGAAAGGTAACATCCTCAGGAAGACATTGGACATGCGTGAAAAGTTTCTACAGGTCTATTCTTTTTAAAAAAGTAAATTTACATATTTATTTTTTTTTTTTAATTTGTTAAAAAATTAAGTATGGAGGTTCTGGGAAGGATTTTAGGCCCAATACAAATAGTCCGACCACAAAATTATACCAAAAGAAAGGAAACATCCTCAGGAAGACATTGGACATGCGTGAAAAGTTCCTACAGGTCTATTCTTTTTAAAAAAAGTAAATTTACATTTTACTTTTTTCATCTCATTACAAAATTGGGTATGGAGGTTCTGGGGAGGATTTTGGGCCCAATACAAATAGTCCGACCACAAAATTATACCAAAAGAAAGGTAACATCCTCAGGAAGACATTGGACATGCGTGAAAAGTTCCTACGGGTCTATTCTTTTTTAAAAAAAGCAAATTTACATTTTTTTTTAATTTTGCATGAGGAATGAAATTATTTTCTTGAAAAAAAATAATTCGTGGCTATCTTTCGTGGCTAACCGAGCGCACGAAAATTTACAACCATGAAAAAAACATAATTTTACTAAAAAATCAACTCCGTATGCAATCAGAAAAAGAAAAATGTAGTGTTGCAATTTTTAGTACTGGTTTGTACTCGAGTACAAAAGTACCTTTAATAAAAATTGGCGGGATTAGGCGGGATTCAGTTCAATACTTCAGCGATAAAAGGTTAAGTTCCAGGAATACAAAAAACTTGCGTGCGACTCTATTTACATATTTAAAAAAAAATTCTGTCGACAATTTTCTGTAATAAATTTATAGAAAATTTATTTATTTATCTATAGAAAATTTGCGATAATAAATTTTTAAATAGAAAGTTTTCCATGGTACATTTTTATAGCGAAAATTTTCAATAGTAAATTTTTGTATAGCTAATTTTCGATAGTAAATTTTTTTTTAAAAAAATTTCCTATATTCCAAATATTTCTATAGAAAATTTTACTATCAAAAATTTTTCTATAGAAATTTTTCGATAATAAATTTTTCGATACTCAACTTTTCTATCGAAAATTATCGATAGTAAATTTTCGTTAATAAATTTTTCTAAAGAAAATTTTGGTTAATAAATTTTTCTAAAAAAAAATTTTGTTAATAAATTTTTCTAAAGAAAATTTTCGATGATAAATTTTTCTAAAGAAAATTTTCAATTATAAATTTTCAATTATAAATTTTTCTATAGAAAATTTTAGATAATAAATTTTTCTATAGAAAATTTTCGATAATAATTTTTCAATACTAAATTGTTTTATAGAAAATTCTGAATACTAAATTATTCTAAAGAAAATTTTTGATACAAAATTTTTCTATGGAAAATTTTCAATAATAAATTTTTCTATAAAAAAATGTTCGATAATAAATTTTTATATACAAAATAAATTTTACGAAATTAAATTTTTCTATACGATTTTTGTATTAAAAATTTTCGATAATAAATTTTTCTATATACATTTTTCGAGTTTCTATCGACACTTTTCTATAATAAATTTTTCTATAGAAAATTTTCAATTGTAAATTTTTCTATAGAAAATTTTTGATAATAAATTTTTCTATAAAAAATTTTCAATACTAAATTTTTCTATAGAAAATTTTGGATGATATATTTTTAAATAGAAAATTTATAGTCACAAATTTTTCTATTAAAAATTTTAGATAACAAATTTTTCTATGGAAAATTTTTGATAATAAATATATCTAAAGAAATATTTTCGATGATAAATTTTTCTATAGAAAATTTTTGATAACAAATTTTTCTCTGAAAAATGTTTGATAATAAAAATTTTCGATGATAAATTATTCTGTAGAAAATTTTGTATCATAAATTGTTCTTTAGAAAACTTTTTAATTCAAAATTTTTGTATAAAAAATATTCAATAGTACATTTTTCTATAGAAAATTTTTGAAAGTAAATTTTTCTGTAGAAAATTTTGGATACTAAAATTTTTCATAACAAACTTTTCCATAGAAAATTTTCAATGATAAATTTTGCTATAGAAAATTGTCGATGATAAATTTTGATATAGAAATTTTTGATGATAAATTTAGTATCGAAAAATTTATTTTCGTAAAATTAATTTTGTATATAAAAATTTACTGTCGAAAATATTTTCATAGATAAATTTATTTCAAAAACTTTCTATAGAAAATTTTAGTATCCAAAATTTTCTACAAAAAAATTTACTAACTAAAATTTTTTATAGAAAAATTTAGTATTGAATATTTTTATACAAAAATTTAGGATTAAAAAATTTTCTAAAGAATTATTTATGATATAAAAATAATTTATCATCGAATTTTTGTAAAGAAATATTTATTATCAAACATTTTCCAGAGAAAAATTTGTTATCAAAAATGTTCTATGGAAAAATTTATCATCGAAAATATTTCTTTAGAAATATTTATCATCGAAAATTTTCCATAAAAAATTTGTTATCAAAAATTTTCCATAGAAAAATTTGTGATCAAAAATTTTCTATTTAAAAATATATCATCCAAAATTTTCAATACTTAATTTTTCTATAGAAAATTTTGGATGATATATTTTTAAATAGAAAATTTTTGATCACAAATTTTTCTATGGAAAATTTTTGATAACAAATTTTTTATGGAAAATTTTCGATGATAAATATTTCTAAAGAAATATTTTCGATGATAAATTTTTCCATAGAACATTTTTGATAACAAATTTTTCTCTGGAAAATGTTTGATAATAAATATTTCTTTACAAAAATTCGATGATAAATTATTTTTATATCATAAATAATTCTTTAGAAAATTTTTTAATCCTAAATGTTTGTATAAAAATATTCAATACTAAATTTTTCTATAAAAAATTTTAGTTAGTAAATTTTTTTGTAGAAAATTTTGGATACTAAAATTTTCTATAGAAAGTTTTTGAAATAAATTTATCTATGAAAATATTTTCGACAGTAAATTTTTATATACAAAATTAATTTTACGAAAATAAATTTTTCGATACTAAATTTATCATCAAAAATTTCTATATCAAAATTTATCATCGACAATTTTCTATAGCAAATTTTATCATTGAAAATTTTCTATGGAAAAGTTTGTTATGAAAAATTTTAGTATCCAAAATTTTCTACAGAAAAATTTACTTTCAAAAATTTTCTATAGAAAAATGTACTATTGAATATTTTTTATACAAAAATTTTGAATTTAAAAGTTTTCTAAAGAACAATTTATGATACAAAATTTTCTACAGAATAATTTATCATCGAAAATTTTTATTATCAAACATTTTTCAGAGAAAAATTTGTTATCAAAAATTTTCTATGGAAAAATTTATCATCGAAAATATTTCTTTAGATATATTTATTATCGAAAATTTTCCATAGAAAAATTTGTGACTATAAATTTTCTATTTAAAAATATATCATCCAAAATTTTCTATAGAAAAATTTAGTATTGAAAATTTTTTATAGAAAAATTTATTATCAAAAATTTTCTATAGAAAAATTTACAATTGAAAATTTTCTATAGAAAAATTTATTATAGAAAATTGTCGATAGAAACTCGAAAAATGTATATAGAAAAATTTATTATCGAAAATTTTCAATACAAAAATCGTATAGAAAATTTTAATTTCGTAAAATTTATTTTGTATATAAAAATTTATTATCGAACATTTTTTTATAGAAAAATTTATTATTGAAAATTTTCCATAGAAAAATTTTGTATCAAAAATTTGCTTTAGAATAATTTAGTATTCAGAATTTTCTATAAAACAATTTAGTATTGAAAAATTATTATCGAAAATTTTCTATAGAAAAATTTATTCTTTAGAAAAATTTATTAACAAAAATTTTCTTTAGAAAAATTTATTAACCAAAATTTTCTTTAGAAAAATTTATTAACGAAAATTTACTATCCATAATTTTCGATAGAAAAGTTGAGTATCGAAAAATTTACTATCGAAAAATTTCTATAGAAAAATTTTTGATAGTAAAATTTTCTATAGAAATATTTGGTATAGGAAATTTTTTTATAAAAAAATTTACTATCGAAAATTAGCTATACAAAAATTTACTATTGAAAATTTTCGCTATAAAAATGTACCATGGAAAACTTTCTATTTAAAAATTTATTATCGCAAATTTTCTATAGATAAATAAATAAATTTTCTATAAATTTATTACAGAAAATTGTCGACAGAATTTTTTTTTAAATATGTAAATAGAGTCGCACGCAAGTTTTTTGTATTCCTGGAACTTAACCTTTTATCGCTGAAGTATTGAACTGAATCCCGCCTAATCCCGCCAATTTTGATTAAAGGTACTTTTGTACTCGAGTACAAACCAGTACTAAAAATTGCAACACTACATTTTTCTTTTTCTGATTGCATACGGAGTTGATTTTTTAGTAAAATTATGTTTTTTCATGGTTGTAAATTTTCGTGCGCTCGGTTAGCCACGAAAGATAGCCACGAATTATTTTTTTTCAAGAAAATAATTTCATTCCTCATGCAAAATTAAAAAAAAATGTAAATTTGCTTTTTTTAAAAAAGAATAGACCCGTAGGAACTTTTCACGCATGTCCAATGTCTTCCTGAGGATGTTACCTTTCTTTTGGTATATTTTTGTGGTCGGACTATTTGTATTGGGCCCAAAATCCTCCCCAGAACCTCCATACCAAATTTTGTAATGAGATAAAAATAATAAAATGTAAATTTGCTTTTTAAAAAGAATAGACCCGTAGGAAGTTTTCACGCATGTCCAATGTCTTCCTGAGGATGTTACCTTTCTTTTGGTATAATTTTGTGGTCGGACTATTTGTATTGGGCCCAAAATCCTTCCCAGAACCTCCATACTTAATTTTTTAACAAATTAAAAAAAATAAAAATGTAAATTTACTTTTTTTTAAAAGAATAGACCTGTAGGAACTTTTCACGCATGTCCAATGTCTTCCTGAGGATGTTACCTTTCTTTTGGTATATTTTTGTGGTCGGACTATTTGTATTGGGCCCAAACTCCTTCCCAGAACCTCCATACTTAATTTTTTAACAAATTAAAAAAAATAAAAATGTAAATTTACTTTTTTTAAAAAGAATAGACCCGTAGGAAGTTTTCACGCATGTCCAATGTCTTCCTGAGGATGTTACCTTTCCTTTGGTATAATTTTGTGGTCGGTCTATTTGTATTGGGCCCAAAATCCTTCCCAGAACCTCCATACTTAATTTTTTAACAAATTAAAAAAAATAAAAATGTAAATTTACTTTTTTTAAAAAGAATAGACCTGTAGGAACTTTTCACGCATGTCCAATGTCTTCCTGAGGATGTTACCTTTCTTTTGGTATATTTTTGTGGTCGGACTATTTGTATTGGGCCCAAAATCCTTCCCAGAACCTCCATACTTAATTTTTTAACAAATTAAAAAAAATAAAAATGTAAATTTACTTTATTTAAAAAGAATAGACCTGTAGGAACTTTTCACGCATGTCCAATGTCTTCCTGAGGATGTTACCTTTCTTTTGGTATATTTTTGTGGTCGGACTATTTGTATTGGGCACAAAATCCTTCCCAGAACCTCCATACTTAATTTTTTAACAAATTAAAAAAAATAAAAATGTAAATTTACTTTTTTTAAAAAGAATAGACCTGTAGGAACTTTTCACGGATGTCCAATGTCTTCCTGAGGATGTTACCTTGCTTTTGGTATATTTTTGTGGTCGGACTATTTGTATTGGGCCCAAAATCCTTCCCAGAACCTCCATACTTAATTTTTTAACAAATTAAAAAAAATAAAAATGTAAATTAGCTTTTTTTAAAAGGAATAGACCTGTAGGAACTTTTCACGGATGTCCAATGTCTTCCTGAGGATGTTACCTTTCTTTTGGTATATTTTTGTGGTCGGACTATTTATATTGGGCCCAAAATCCTTCCCAGAACCTCCATACTTAATTTTTTAACAAATTAAAAAAAAATAAAAATGTAAATTTACTTTTTTTAAAAAGAATAGACCTGTAGGAACTTTTCACGGATGTCCAATGTCTTCCTGAGGATGTTACCTTTCTTTTGGTATATTTTTGTGGTCGGACTATTTGTATTGGGCCCAAAATCCTTCCCAGAACCTCCATACTAAATTTTTTAACAAATTAAAAAAAATAAAAATGTAAATTTACTTTTTTTAAAAAGAATAGACCTGTAGGAACTTTTCACGCATGTCCAATGTCTTCCTGAGGATGTTACCTTTGTTTTGGTATAATTTTGTGGTCGGACTATTTGTATTGGGCCCAAAATCCTCCCCAGAACCTCCATACCCAATTTTGTAATGAGATGAAAAAATAAAAATGTAAATTTACTTTTTTTAAAAAGAATAGACCTGTAGGAACTTTTCACGCATGTCCAATGTCTTCCTGAGGATGTTACCTTTCTTTTGGTATATTTTTGTGGTCGGACTATTTGTATTGGGCCCAAAATCCTTCCCAGAACCTCCATACTAAATTTTTTAACAAATTAAAAAAAATAAAAATGTAAATTTACTTTTTTTAAAAAGAATAGACCTGTAGGAACTTTTCACGGATGTCAAATGTCTTCCTGAGGATGTTACCTTTCTTTTGGTATATTTTTGTGGTCGGACTATTTGTATTGGGCCCAAAATCCTTCCCAGAACCTCCATACTTAATTTTTTAACAAATTAAAAAAAATAAAAATGTAAATTTGCTTTTTTTAAAAAGAATAGACCTGTAGGAACTTTTCACGGATGTCCAATGTCTTCCTGAGGATGTTACCTTTCTTTTGGTATATTTTTGTGGTCGGACTATTTGTATTGGGCCCAAAATCCTTCCCAGAACCTCCATACTTAATTTTTTAACAAATTAAAAAAAATAAAAATGTAAATTTGCTTTTTTTAAAAAGAATAGACCTGTAGGAACTTTTCACGCATGTCCAATGTCTTCCTGAGGATGTTACCTTTCTTTTGGTATATTTTTGTGGTCGGACTATTTGTATTGGGCCCAAAATCCTTCCCAGAACCTCCATACTAAATTTTTTAACAAATTAAAAAAAATAAAAATGTAAATTTACTTTTTTTAAAAAGAATAGACCTGTAGGAACTTTTCACGCATGTCCAATGTCTTCCTGAGGATGTTACCTTTGTTTTGGTATAATTTTGTGGTCGGACTATTTGTATTGGGCCCAAAATCCTCCCCAGAACCTCCATACCCAATTTTGTAATGAGATGAAAAAATAAAAATGTAAATTTACTTTTTTTAAAAAGAATAGACCTGTAGGAACTTTTCACGGATGTCCAATGTCTTCCTGAGGATGTTACCTTTCTTTTGGTATATTTTTGTGGTCGGACTATTTGTATTGGGCCCAAAATCCTTCCCAGAACCTCCATACTTAATTTTTTAACAAATTAAAAAAAATAAAAATGTAAATTTACTTTTTTTAAAAAGAATAGACCTGTAGGAACTTTTCACGGATGTCCAATGTCTTCCTGAGGATGTTACCTTTCTTTTGGTATATTTTTGTGGTCGGACTATTTGTATTGGGCCCAAAATCCTCCCCAGAACCTCCATACCCAATTTTGTAATGAGATGAAAAAATAAAAATGTAAATTTACTTTTTTTAAAAAGAATAGACCTGTAGGAACTTTTCACGCATGTCCAATGTCTTCCTGAGGATGTTACCTTTCTTTTGGTATATTTTTGTGGTCGGACTATTTGTATTGGGCCCAAAATCCTTCCCAGAACCTCCATACTAAATTTTTTAACAAATTAAAAAAAATAAAAATGTAAATTTACTTTTTTTAAAAAGAATAGACCTGTAGGAACTTTTCACGGATGTCCAATGTCTTCCTGAGGATGTTACCTTTCTTTTGGTATATTTTTGTGGTCGGACTATTTGTATTGGGCCCAAAATCCTTCCCAGAACCTCCATACTTAATTTTTTAACAAATTAAAAAAAATAAAAATGTAAATTTGCTTTTTTTAAAAAGAATAGACCTGTAGGAACTTTTCACGCATGTCCAATGTCTTCCTGAGGATGTTACCTTTGTTTTGGTATAATTTTGTGGTCGGACTATTTGTATTGGGCCCAAAATCCTCCCCAGAACCTCCATACCCAATTTTGTAATGAGATGAAAAAATAAAAATGTAAATTTACTTTTTTTTAAAAGAATAGACCTGTAGGAACTTTTCACGCATGTCCAATGTCTTCCTGAGGATGTTACCTTTCTTTTGGTATATTTTTGTGGTCGGACTATTTGTATTGGGCCCAAAATCCTTCCCAGAACCTCCATACTAAATTTTTTAACAAATTAAAAAAAATAAAAATGTAAATTTACTTTTTTTAAAAAGAATAGACCTGTAGGAACTTTTCACGGATGTCAAATGTCTTCCTGAGGATGTTACCTTTCTTTTGGTATATTTTTGTGGTCGGACTATTTGTATTGGGCCCAAAATCCTTCCCAGAACCTCCATACTTAATTTTTTAACAAATTAAAAAAAATAAAAATGTAAATTTGCTTTTTTTAAAAAGAATAGACCTGTAGGAACTTTTCACGGATGTCCAATGTCTTCCTGAGGATGTTACCTTTCTTTTGGTATATTTTTGTGGTCGGACTATTTATATTGGGCCCAAAATCCTTCCCAGAACCTCCATACTTAATTTTTTAACAAATTAAAAAAAAATAAAAATGTAAATTTACTTTTTTTAAAAAGAATAGACCTGTAGGAACTTTTCACGGATGTCCAATGTCTTCCTGAGGATGTTACCTTTCTTTTGGTATATTTTTGTGGTCGGACTATTTGTATTGGGCCCAAAATCCTTCCCAGAACCTCCATACTAAATTTTTTAACAAATTAAAAAAAATAAAAATGTAAATTTACTTTTTTTAAAAAGAATAGACCTGTAGGAACTTTTCACGCATGTCCAATGTCTTCCTGAGGATGTTACCTTTCTTTTGGTATAATTTTGTGGTCGGACTATTTGTATTGGGCCTAAAATCCTTCCCAGAACCTCCATACTTAATTTTTTAACAAATTAAAAAAAATAAAAATGTAAATTTACTTTTTTTAAAAAGAATAGACCCGTAGGAACTTTTCACGCATGTCCAATGTCTTCCTGAGGATGTTACCTTTCTTTTGGTACAATTTTGTGGTCGGACTATTTGTATTGGGCCCAAAATCCTTCCCAGAACCTCCATACTTAATTTTTTAACAAATTAAAAAAAATAAAAATGTAAATTTACTTTTTTTAAAAAGAATAGACCTGTAGGAACTTTTCACGGATGTCCAATGTCTTCCTGAGGATGTTACCTTTCTTTTGGTATATTTTTGTGGTCGGACTATTTGTATTGGGCCCAAAATCCTCCCCAGAACCTCCATACCCAATTTTGTAATGAGATGAAAAAATAAAAATGTAAATTTACTTTTTTTAAAAAGAATAGACCTGTAGGAACTTTTCACGGATGTCCAATGTCTTCCTGAGGATGTTACCTTTCTTTTGGTATATTTTTGTGGTCGGACTATTTATATTGGGCCCAAAATCCTTCCCAGAACCTCCATACTTAATTTTTTAACAAATTAAAAAAAATAAAAATGTAAATTTGCTTTTTTTAAAAAGAATAGACCTGTAGGAACTTTACACGGATGTCCAATGTCTTCCTGAGGATGTTACCTTTCTTTTGGTATATTTTTGTGGTCGGACTATTTATATTGGGCCCAAAATCCTTCCCAGAACCTCCATACTTAATTTTTTAACAAATTAAAAAAAAATAAAAATGTAAATTTACTTTTTTTAAAAAGAATAGACCTGTAGGAACTTTTCACGGATGTCCAATGTCTTCCTGAGGATGTTACCTTTCTTTTGGTATATTTTTGTGGTCGGACTATTTGTATTGGGCCCAAAATCCTTCCCAGAACCTCCATACTAAATTTTTTAACAAATTAAAAAAAATAAAAATGTAAATTTACTTTTTTTAAAAAGAATAGACCTGTAGGAACTTTTCACGGATGTCCAATGTCTTCCTGAGGATGTTACCTTTCTTTTGGTATATTTTTGTGGTCGGACTATTTGTATTGGGCCCAAAATCCTTCCCAGAACCTCCATACTTAATTTTTTAACAAATTAAAAAAAATAAAAATGTAAATTTGCTTTTTTTAAAAAGAATAGACCTGTAGGAACTTTTCACGCATGTCCAATGTCTTCCTGAGGATGTTACCTTTGTTTTGGTATAATTTTGTGGTCGGACTATTTGTATTGGGCCCAAAATCCTTCCCAGAACCTCCATACCCAATTTTGTAATGAGATGAAAAAATAAAAATGTAAATTTACTTTTTTTAAAAAGAATAGACCTGTAGGAACTTTTCACGGATGTCCAATGTCTTCCTGAGGATGTTACCTTTCTTTTGGTATATTTTTGTGGTCGGACTATTTGTATTGGGCCCAAAATCCTTCCCAGAACCTCCATACTTAATTTTTTAACAAATTAAAAAAAATAAAAATGTAAATTTGCTTTTTTTAAAAAGAATAGACCTGTAGGAACTTTTCACGGATGTCCAATGTCTTCCTGAGGATGTTACCTTTCTTTTGGTATATTTTTGTGGTCGGACTATTTATATTGGGCCCAAAATCCTTCCCAGAACCTCCATACTTAATTTTTTAACAAATTAAAAAAAATAAAAATGTAAATTTGCTTTTTTTAAAAAGAATAGACCTGTAGGAACTTTTCACGGATGTCCAATGTCTTCCTGAGGATGTTACCTTTCTTTTGGTATATTTTTGTGGTCGGACTATTTATATTGGGCCCAAAATCCTTCCCAGAACCTCCATACTTAATTTTTTAACAAATTAAAAAAAAATAAAAATGTAAATTTACTTTTTTTAAAAAGAATAGACCTGTAGGAACTTTTCACGGATGTCCAATGTCTTCCTGAGGATGTTACCTTTCTTTTGGTATATTTTTGTGGTCGGACTATTTGTATTGGGTCCAAAATCCTTCCCAGAACCTCCATACTAAATTTTTTAACAAATTAAAAAAAAATAAAAATGTAAATTTACTTTTTTTAAAAAGAATAGACCTGTAGGAACTTTTCACGCATGTCCAATGTCTTCCTGAGGATGTTACCTTTCTTTTGGTATATTTTTGTGGTCGGACTATTTGTATTGGGCCCAAAATCCTTCCCAGAACCTCCATACTTAATTTTTTAACAAATTAAAAAAAAATAAAAATGTAAATTTGTTTTTTTTTTAAAGAATAGACCTGTAGGAACTTTTCACGCATGTCCAATGTCTTCCTGAGGATGTTACCTTTCTTTTGGTATAATTTTGTGGTCGGACTATTGATATGTGGCCCAAAATCCTCGCCAGAAGTTTCATACTTAATAATTGAATTTTCCAAAAAAACACAATTTTTAAAATATTTACTTTATTTATTAACAAAAACATAAAGTATTTGGTATCAAAATGATTGTTGAACTAATTCCAATAATATGAAAGATGTTTCGATAGCATGTGGTTCCATCTGGTAGATATCCAGGATCAGTATTTTCCGGTTCAGAAGCAGCTGTCAAATATATTTCTTCTACGGCATTGCCATGTCGAAAATTCGTGGCTATTTTTCGTGGCTAACCGAGCGCACTTATCAAATGTAGCATAAATTTATTACGCTAGTAGTGATGAGCAGCGCTCACTCAACATGTTGGCTGAAATGTCAAAAATCAAACCGTTCAGCAGAATGTTGTGGAGCAGTTGAGTAGCAGCTTTCTCTGCTGAACGCCATCATTGATTGACTCATTTAAATTTTGTAGATCAATAAATTTAATTGAACATTTTTAGCCAATAATTTTTTGTGTGTACATTAGGGTGGTTTTTTAATTTATTTTTTTTGGAATTTCGAGGAGCGCGCAGCGGATTTTTGTGTCATTTGATGTAAAAATAATTGTGTAAAAATTTGAGCTAAATCGGATAAAATTAACCCGAGGCGCAAGGAGGTCAAAGTTTCGAGAAAAAAGCCAAAATGGTCAAATTTTGAAAAAACTTAAAAAAATCTAAATTTTGTAAAAATAAAAAAAATAAAATATTTTTTATTTTACTTTCTTGCAATAATACTCAGAAAAAATTATCTTAACTTTTTATGACGGCAGTAACACTTTCAAACATGAAATACAAAAATTACCATGCATTTGGGGGGGCATCTGAAATGAGTGTTTTCGATTTTTTGAAAATTTTATTAAACAAAAAAATTAAATCTTACTATATTATAGCACTGGATTATTAAATACATCCTAAGGCTTAAATATTTAAAAAATTGGGGATATCCATCGACTCAATTTTTTTTTGGAGTCATTTGAGTTTTGCGGATTTCAAGAATTTTTTTTTTTTGTCTATGCAATTTTACTTTAAACTGAATTTTGGTTAAATTTTACAAATCTTGTTCTGTAAACTGATTTATTTGATAAAACTTACTAAGTTACGTTATATTATTTTTTTGAACATCATTAACCCATTTTGGCAGGGGGTCAAATATGACCCAGGCAGAAAATGTATTGTTTTGTTTCAATTTTGCGTAATTCATCCCTTTAATAATATTTTTTTTGATTTATTTTAAAACACTAATTTTGAAAAAACATGTATTTTTAATCCTTTGTTAACCCGATATGGCCAGGGGTCATGAAAACCGGTGCATTATAATCCGAGTCATAAACACCCCATAAAGTATATATATTCATGATGCCCGATCGATTTTAAGACATTCTAGCGATGTCCGTCTGTCCGTCTGTCTGTGGAAAATGCTCTCGTGGACAAAATATTGCACAGAGATGACTGAAACTTAACATATATATTGGAAGTTCTCCCGAGAAGTTTGGTATTGCATTTGAGCGATATTGGTTCAGCGGTTCAAAAGTTATGAACGAAAATGTAAGCACACCTCAAAAATTTCAGTACATTCAACATAACCTAAAAATACAAAATGCTTTAATTCGGCTTCTGGTTGACATATGTTAACATAATTGAACAACAAATGGTATTTAAACAAGTACGAACATATTTTTTGACAAAAAAAGAAAAAAATCGCGGATTTTTTTTTTTACCAAAATTTTTTTTCGCGGAAATTTTTTTTCAAATTTTTTTTTTTTTTTCAAAAGTAATTTCCTTTTAAATAAAGTTGTTTGCAATAATCTTTTTGAAATTGTGGAGGGTATCACTACATTCGGCAAGGCCGAATTTAACTTTTTTACTTGTTTTTTTTTAACAAGGTGTGCTTTTTTGCCCCTGGCCATATCGTGTTAACAAAGGGTTAAAAATACATGTTATTTCGAAATTAGTATTATTAAATAAAACAACAAAAATATTATTAAAGAGATGAATTACGCAAAATTGAAACAAAACAGTACATTCTCCGCCTGGGTCATATTTGACCCCCTGCCAAAATGGGTTAATGATGTTCAAAAAAATAATATAACGTAACTTAGGTAGTTTTATCAAATAAATCAGTTTACAGAACAAGATTTGTAAAATTTAACAAAAATTCAGTTTAAAGTAAACTTGCATAGACAAAAAAAAAATCCTTGAAATCCGCAAAACTCAAATGACTCCAAAAAAAAATTGAGTCGATGGATATCCCCAATTTTTTAAATATTTAAGCCTTAGGATGTATTTAATAATCCAGTGCTATAATATAGTAAGATTTAATTTTTTTGTTTAATAAAATTTTCAAAAAATCGAAAACACTCATTTCAGATGCCCCCCCAAATGCATGGTAATTTTTGTATTTCATGTTTGAAAGTGTTACTGCCGTCATAAAAAGTTAAGATAATTTTTTCTGAGTATTATTGCAAGAAAGTTAAATAAAAAATATTTTATTTATTTTATTTTTACAAAATTTAGATTTTTTTAAGTTTTTTCAAAATTTGACCATTTTGGCTTTTTTCTCGAAACTTTGACCTCCTTGCGCCTCGGGTTAATTTTATCCGATTTAGCTCAAATTTTTACACAATTATTTTTACATCAAATGACACAAAAATCCGCTGCGCGCTCCTCGAAATTCCAAAAAAAAAAAATAAAAAACCACCCTAGTGTACATCGATATTTCGATGCTCTACATAAGGAATAAAGAGAATATACTGCCGTATTTTTTATTACGAAGATATTAGTTTTTTTGACAAAAAATAAAAATTAAAGTATATGAAAATACAATACCAATTTTTCTTCTAAATACTTTGAGTAATCCTCGGAAGGAATTACTTTTTCTTTTTTCTAGAAAGAAGTTTAATAGAGGTTCCATTTTCTTCTACTTTGTGTTGCTTTGCAGCCGACTTTGAAACAATCCATTGTTTTTGAAGCAGAGCACTGTGGGCCAGGATAACAATTATTTTTAAATATTTTCAAAATGTCGACATCTTGAATTTTGTCCAACTTCAATATCTTTTTATTGTAGCTTAAAGTTTTTTTTGCATACCCGAGTAAAAAAGTTCCTATATAGTTGTATATAATTTTATAAACATCATATATGATTAAATAGAATTATATAGAATTTGATGCGAAAAATGAGTCGATAAAACTATAGAAAATTTGATCAATGTTTCTTGTAATTTGATAAATTTTTTATATAATTTTATGCGAAATTTGGACCCCTATTTTTATATAATAATAGCAAAATTATATAATCAGATGTACCTATATAAAAATATATAAAATTGTATAAAACTGTATAAAACTTTATAAAGTTACATGAAATTATATATAATTTTATATAATTAAAACAAAATTTTATGATTTATATAAAACTTCACTCAAAAAATTATGTTATTAACTGTTTGTAGTTTATTTAAAAAGTTTTCCGTTTAGTCGTTTTTAAAAGAAAAAACATTTGTTTGATGTTCAGTTTTTTTTAATGACTACTTCAGTCCTTTGTTTCAAAAATAACACACTAAAAAATAAAGACTTTCATTAACATTTAATTTTTAAAGTCATTTATTTTTGTTCTGTATGTAAAAACTACTGATTATTCTTTTGATTTTTAATGATTTGTGCAAGTAATTTTTTTTTAAATTGTTGGTATTTTTTAATGAAATATCATTAGTTTTTACCTACCCGAGTAAAAAAGATTATATATATTCATATAAAGTTATATAAAGACATCATATATAATCATATATAGTTTAATGCGAAAAATGAGTCGATAAAACGATATAAAAACTTATCAAATTTGATCAAATCTCATCAAATTTGATATAATTTTAATATAATTTTATATAGTTATATGCGAAAATTGGACCCTCTTTGAATAAAATTGATGCAATTATATATAATTAAATATATTTATATATAACAAAAAATTATATATAAAAAAAAATTTGTTTCCAGGACTTAAAAATTTTCAAAAATATTTTTAGGACTTTGAAAATTTTCAAAAAAAAAAAAATCTGGACTTAGAAAATTTTTTAAAAGTTATATCTAATTATATGTATTTTTATACCCTCCACTTAGTGATAGAGGGTATATATAAGTTTGTCATTCCGTTTGTAACTCATCGAAATATCGGTCTGGGACCCCATAAAGTATATATATTCATGATGCCCGATCGATTTTAAGACATTCTAGCGATGTCCGTCTGTCCGTCTGGCTGTCTGTTGAAAATGCTGTAGCGGACAAAATATTACACAGAGATGACTGAAACTTAACATATTTGTTGGAAGTTCTCCCGAGAAGTTTGGTATTGCATTTAAGCGAAATCGGCCCAGCCGATCAAAAGTTATGAGTGAAAGTTTAACGACACCTCTTAAATTTTGAAAATACAAAATGCGTTTACACAGCTTCTACTTTACAGATTAAAATAAAATTTGGTACAGAATAATATTATACCATGTACAATGTCTGTGTAAAATTTTCGAAGAATTGGACAAAGGGGAGTGGCACCTCCCACATTAGCTTAGCATGCAAAATGCTATAACTCGGCTTCTGATTAACAGATTCGAATGAAATTTGGTATAGAATGATATTTTAGCATGTCTGATCTCTATGTAAAATTTGGGCGGAATAGAAAAAAGGGGTGTAACACCCCCCATACAAACCTAGCATGTAAAATACTATAACTCAAATTCTGATTAACGTATGTAAACAAATTTTAACATGGAGTGTAAATATGGTCTTTGTGGCCTATATAGAAAATATGAGCAAATTTGGAGCAAAATTGGCACATTTAGAAGATGATTTATCTTGGCCTTTAATAAACATATTTAAATACATTTGAAAAATGTTGTTAATATTTTATGTTTTAAGAGTTATAACTCCAGTTTACTTAAATGTTTTTTTTTTTAATTTATCTGTTTTGGTTCTCGTTCTTTTAACATACCCGCTAAATTGTAAAACTTTTAATCAGTCTGTGGTATGATGGCTAGAGTGTTGGCTTTTCATACATGGACTCCCAGGTTCGAGTCATGTTAGGACTCAAAATATATTTATTTTTTTTTTTTTGTTAATATTGTTTATTAATATTGTTTATTATTACAATTTTATTTAAATCACCTAAATCTATACCCTTCATTATATTTATCAAGTCATTGATTTTTCTCAGTTTTTGCAAATATATAAATGTGCTGTAATTAATTATTAATTAAATGTCGTTTTGTTTTTCTTTAAAAGCGAAATTGAATTTTGGTGGAAAAAATATGGTATATTCAACAAAACTTATTTTATACACAGCAGTAGTGGGTTTGTTGTAATTTGCTCGGTTTTTTTTTATCTCTTTAAACCAGTGGTCGGCACAAAGAGGCATATGAAAGTATTAGTGTTTTAATAAAAATATGCATGTGTTGGTGTATTTCTTCAACAAAGCGACATCAACCTGCTTTGAAGAAAGTCAGCTTGCTACTGAATAAAATATTTGTTTTTTTTATGCTCTTTGTTGATTTTTTGTTGACATTCGTGTTGTATACATGTGAATTGCCGATTGTGTTCGGCTCCAGCGTGCAATGGGTGCCGATCACTGCTTTAAACATAGTCGTTAAATTGCTGAGACATTCAGAAGCAGTCTGTGGTATGATGGCTGCACTGTTGGCTTATCATTCATATGGTCGCAGGTTTGAGTCATGGTCGGGATGAAGTTTTTTTTTTTTTTTTATTTATTTTTTAGCTTCAATATTGTTTATAAAATTACAATTTATTAAAATCCCCTTAATAATTTATATTCGGCCTAACAATCTTTTGTATTCTTTGTCATTGGGTAAATGAAATAATTTTTGGAAAAAAAATTTTATTTTCTACATTTTTTTTTTTTATACCATCCACTCTTTATTTGTGTTTTGATTGTTCTTTTTTTTATAATTTCTTGGATAAGTTCAATATCAAACACATTCAATATATTTATATTTTGCGTCCAATTCTTACAAACGGACAGACGATTTCATTGACGATTTCTGGCAACACTAATTATCTGTTTTGGTTCTCGTTCTTTTAACATACCCGCAAAATTGTAAAACTTTTAATCAGTCTGTGGTATGATGGCTAGAGTGTTGGCTTTTCATACATGGAGTCCCGGGTTCGAATCATGTTAGGACTCAAGATTTTTTTTTTTTTTTTTTTGTTAATATTGTTTATTATTATAATTTTATTTAAATCACCTAAATCTATACCCTTCATTATATTTATCGAGTCATTGATTTTTCTCAGTTTTTGCAAATATATAAATGTGCTGTAATTAATTATTAATTTAATGTCGTTTTGCTTTTCTTTAAAAGCGAAATTGAATTTTGGTGGAAAAAATATGGTATATTCAACAAAACTTCTTTTATACACAACAGTAGAGGGTTTGTTGTAATTTGCCCGGTTTTGTTTATCTCTTTTAAGATAGTCGTTAAATTGCTAATGAAATAATTTTTGAAAAAAAATTATATTTTCTACATTTTTTTTATACCATCCACTCTTTATTTGTGTTTTGATTGTTTTTTTTTTTTTTTTTGATAATTTCTTGGATAAGATTAGTGTATTCAAAAAACCGGCCATTTTCAAAAACCGGTTTTCGGTTTATTCGAAAAAGCTTATTTTTGAAAAACCGGTTTCCGGTTTCGGTTTTAGCAAAAAAACCGGTTAAACCGGTTTTTTCGGTTTTTATTCTTCAGGTTAAAAATTAATTAAACTTAATTATATTTTTACAAAACAGGCATAACCCAATAAACACAAAATCGATAAGTCATAGCGAAAATAGTATCATCTGTATGACACCGTTTACGTCGCACAATTTCGCTGGAAACTTCGACAGAAAGTAACAACTAAATTTCAGTTCTTTGCAATTGCGAGTGGAAATCCGTAGAGATTTTATTTACAAATTTGTTTTTATTGAATTGTTTCAAGAGCACAATTAATAATAAATTCAGACATCGGAATTTCAAATTCAGATTTCAACAATTTCAAAAGGAGAATTTAAAAAAAATGGTTTGCCATAGAACTCCAAGGTGCCAAATTTAAAAAATATATATTGATTTCAATATTAAACAAAGAGACGGACTTCCGGAACTCGTTGATATATTGATATTTACATACCAACATATCCACAAGCTGATTATGGAAGTACCGCTAAGTTTTGTGAGTGTTTCTAAAAACTGTGTAATGTCAATTCATATTTTAAATCCCCGTGTAAAAAAATAATTATATCAAAACATATCTCCTTTGATAAAAACATATATGGATTATATATAAATAGATGTAATCAGATCTACTCCATATATATTCATATCTGCTTCAGATATGTTTTGATCCGTAAATTGAGTCTATCTGACAATTTTACATATATGAGGCATTCCACACCAAATGTCCCGCTACAGAAAAACATGTGTCCCGTAAATTTCTGAATAGGTTATTTGGATAGCCCTATATGGAACTAAGAAAATTGCGTTTTTGGTTTTTCAAATTTTCAAAAACTGGGCTGAGGAGGCGTGGTCAAATATTGGAAAAATGGTCAAATTTGTGTCGAGTTGCCTTGATTAAATATTTATCACATTAAAACGGAATGCACCACAATCTCAAAAATTTACATTCTTATATAGTTTTGTATGGGCTATCGATTAAAATTTTTTTTTTTTGGAAAATTTTCAGAACCCGTTCTGAAATTTTCCATTTTTTAAAAAAGTCAATTTATCAAAAATCCGGCCACTTTTTTTTTTTTTTTTAAATTTTTTTTTTTAAAGTTTAGATGTTTGTCCATCCACACAAAAAAATTCAGAAACACGTTCGGCGTTTTTTTCGAGAAAATCGCATTTGAATATTGAATTTCACGACAATTTTGGAATTTCCTTGTATTTTCTTGTTAAAACATGGCGTATGAGTAACAAATTTTTGCGAAACCAACGAGTTGATCCCATTTTAATTATTTGTTCATGTGTGGTGCAATATAGAGATGGGCGTGAATGCGATTTGACCCACGCAAGATTTGACCCACGCAATTAAAGTCACTGACGACTCGTTATTATTTTTAGTTTACTTGTGCAATCACGTGAGTCAATTTACTGTTACTCACGCTCACGCAATTTATGATTACGCTCACGGTTGCTCACTCACGTTGATGATGATTTTACAAAAATAATAAAAAAAACAAATTTTCTATGAAAACAAAGCACTGAAAACGGAAACTCAAAAAAACGGTAAAATTAAAAAAAAAAATAGTTAAAAATCACAAAAACTTACTTAAGAAAAATTTTAAGCATTCACTCATCTCGCTTAAATACGTAAATGCGTAAAATGTGTAAATGCTTAAATGTGTAAATGCTTAAATGCGTAAATGCTTAAATGCGAAAAATGCGTAAAACTGTTAAAAAAAATTGTTTTAAGATTATATAAAGATTTCAATTTAAATTAAAAAAAAATACAGAATTACTCGCTTAAATGCCTAAAACAGGTAAGAGTAGTTCCATACAAATTTTACTGAAATATCAACACTAAAATGAGTTCAAAATCTTAAGATCACTTGATGTGCGTTTATAAGAGTTTTTTTATGTAAATGCATCAATATCCTTCTGATTTATTTAATATTTTGGCTAAGCGCATTTAAGCGGGAGCAATAAATCGGACACTACATTATAGGTACACATCCTTTAACGTTCAACATTTGAAAAAATTGACTCGCGAGTCACGTACTAAGCTATTCACGATATTAAAGAGGTAGCGTGAGTAGAATATTTCGTGAGCGATTAGGAAGTCCAATTTTTTTGAGATGAGTGAATGCTTAAAGTTTTTCTTAGGTAAGTTTTTGTGATTTTTAACTATTTTTTTTTGGAATTTTACTGTTTTTTTGAGTTTCCGTTTTCAGTGCTTTTTTCATAGAAAATTTGTTGTTTTTATTATTTTTGTAAAATCATCATCAGCGTGAGTGAACAACCGTGAGCATAATCAAAACTGCGTGAGTAACAGTAAATTGACTCACGTGATTGCACAAGTAAACTAAAAATAATAACGAGTCGTCAGTGACTTTAATTGCGTGGGTCAAATCTTGCGTGGGTCAAATCGCATTCACGCCCATCTCTATATTGCACCACACATGAACAAATAATTAAAATGGGATCAACTCGTTGGTTTCGCAAAAATTTGTTACTCATACGCCATGTTTTAACAAGAAAATACAAGGAAATTCCAAAATTGTCGTGAAATTCAATATTCAAATGCGATTTTCTCGAAAAAAACGCCGAACGTGTTTCTGAATTTTTTTGTGTGGATGGACAAACATCTAAACTTTAAAAAAAAAAATTAAAAAAAAAAAAAAAAAGTGGCCGGATTTTTGATAAATTGACTTTTTTAAAAAATGGAAAATTTCAGAACGGGTTCTGAAAATTTTCCAAAAAAAAAAATTTTAATCGATAGCCCATACAAAACTATATAAGAATGTAAATTTTTGAGATTGTGGTGCATTCCGTTTTAATGTGATAAATATTTAATCAAGGCAACTCGACACAAATTTCACCATTTTTCCAATATTTGACCACGCCTCCTCAGCCCAGTTTTTGAAAAATTGAAAAACCAAAAACGCAATTTTCTTAGTTCCATATAGAGCTATCCATACAACCTATTCAGAAATTCGTGCGACACGTGTTTTTTTTCGCTGGACATTTGGTGTGGAATGCCTCATATGAACATATCTGAAAATGTCTTATCATATATGCCATATATTCCAGATAGACTCAATTTACGGATCAAAACATATCTGAAGTAGATATGAATATATATGGAGTAGATTTGATTATATCCATTTAGATATGATCCATATATGTTTTTATCAAAGGAGATATGTTTTGATATAATTATTTTTTTACACGGGTCATTATATTATAACTTTTTATAAAAACCGGTTAACCGACACAAAAAAACCGGTTTCTCAAATATTCGAAATTCAAAACTATTCGAAACCGGTCGAGTTTCTAAAAATGAAAAAACCGGTTAACCGGTTTTCGGTTTCGGTTTTGAATACTCTAGATAAGATCAATATCAAACACATTCAATATATTTATTAGGGCGGGTCGATTTGTATGGATCGAAAAAAACTGAAAAATCGTATAGCAAAAACAAAATCTACAAGAAATTCTAAGAAACTTTTCCAAAGAAACCATTGGTCTAAAATCAAACCCTATACCGCGCCTAACGACATGAAAATCCGTCTGTCTTTCTGTCTGTGTGAAACACGCTAACTTTCAAATGACAGCGGAAGAATGAAAAATATATACGGCAAGCTGCTGAAGCGTAGCGTATATATTTGTTATACTTCCGGTCAGATTAATACTAAATTTCAGCGAAATATGTCCAGTGGTTCATAAGTTATTAGCAAAATGTGGAATTTCAGATGGGTTTTAACCAGAACTCCCGTGTTGAAAAAAACGCTAAACACGCTTTGAAAAGGAATGGTAAGCCAAAAAAAAAATTTTAGAAACTATTTTTGTCAATCAAAAAAACTCAAAAAAATATTACACTCAAAAGCAGATAAAACAACAACAAAATAATGCAGCCTAAAGTAAACCGAACTAGCTCTTCTAAGAGCTTCTTGACAAAGAATATCAGACCTTCGGTCCGAATTCTGCAGCTTAATATTGAGGGAATGAGCAGAGCTAAATGCGATTATATCTCGCGTCTGCTGTCAGACGAATGTATTGATGTCGTCATCATACAAGAAACCCACATTTTAACTGAAGAAGAATTTAATATACGTGGCATGATTGATGGATATGATGCTGTTGGTGTACTATACCATCGTTCATATGGTTCCGCTACATATGTCAGAAATGGTCTGGAAAATGTCACCCTTATTGATATTTGCTCTGAGCAAGACGTGTATACTATTACGATTGAAATCTCTGGGGTGCATATTATAAACGTTTATAAGCCCCCAAACATTCTGTGGCCTGACTCAGTCCTCCCCACATTTCCACACCCGTCGCTGTATACTGGTGATTTAAATAGCCAACATACCTCTTGGAGGTACTCTACTGATGACATAAGTGGCAACATGTTAGTCGAATGGGCAGAGGTTAACAACTTACACCTTATTTTTGATGCGAAAGACGCTGCAACCTTTCACTCCGGTCGCTGGCGCAGAGGCTATAATCCCGACCTCACATATGTCAGTCTTAGAGATGACCACACTCCCATCCCAGTCTACCGAAAAGTACTACAAACATTCCCAAACAGCCAACATCGTCCAGTTTTCCTAGAAATAGGAATTCAGACACCCTTAGTCGAATCATTTCCAAAACCAAGATGGAACTTCTGCAAAGCCTCTTGGAAATCCTTTTCTCGAGATCTCGACTCTAACATAAGGTGGATAAATCCAACCCCAAATAATTATCCAAGAATGGTGAAAATGGTAATTGCTACTGCAAAGAAACATATACCCAGAGGATACCGGAAACAATATGTTCCTGGCTGGTCAGAAGAAACCGAGACTCTGCACTCGGAATATCTAGCTACTCAAGATGAGACAATTGCAGACGAACTTCTAAAGTCTCTTGATAATGCTCGCAGGGAAAAATGGCACCATACTGTTGAAAATGTAAATTTCACACATTCCAGCCGAAAAGCTTGGAGCATTCTTCGTAAATTGGGTAACAGCACTCCTATAACAACATCGAAATCGAGCATACACCCTGACAGTATTGCTCTAAACATTAAACGTACATCAAAAATTGTATCGGAGAAGAAACACACCATTAATATTAAAAAGAAACTTAAAGAATTAAAAAATGAATCGCCTATCATTCCACAGTTCTCAGGACCTTTCAGTGAGGAGGAAATTAACTTCGCAATGTCGCAGGTTAAGTCAGGGAAATCCGCAGGAGCGGATGGATTATTTCCTGAGTTTTTTATACATAGTGGAAAAAAAAAAAAAAAATTTTCGAATTTTTTTTTTTTTTTTTTTTTTTTTTTTTCTCATTCATTTGTTTTATTGAATCTTCACTAAAATTATGTGAACTAACAATAAGTATTCAAATCTTAAAACTAATATAACTTAATATTAAGTCCAGCCAATGCCAGACAAAATTTCATCTGCTCATAAATTATCCAATGTTTTCAAAAGCATCATCCTTCACTTTAGTGTGCCAAGTCAGCAGTGGCCCTCCTTCTAAGGCGTTGGTGACCACGATTATTTAGAAGATTGCGTGCTAAATTGTTTGGATGTGATTCCAGTTTTCGTAAGTAGTTCTGGGTATGTTTCACAATTTCATCTTTAACAAGGGAAACATTTAGATCTCTGTGTATGTTCAAGTTTCTAACATACCAGGGGGCATCAGTAATCATTCGCAAAATGTTGTTCTGTTTTCTTTGTATTTTTTCCACATTAGACGCAGAGGCAGTGCCCCATAACTGAATACCATAGCACCATATAGGTTTTATAATCGAGCTGTAGATCAATAGTTTACAGTCTAACCTAAGTTTCGAGTTTCTCCCAATTAGCCAATTAAGTGCAATAGTTTTCAATTTTATTTGGGTTAATTTTGCATCTATATGGTTTTTCCACGTAAGACGACGATCGAGATGAATTCCGAGGTACTTTACTGTTGTATGTTGAGGTACAATGTGATTATTAATCCGAATTTGGGGACAAGTTTCTCGTCTTAACGTGAACGTTATGTGGATGCATTTCTGCTCATTCACTTTAATCTTCCACTTATTTAACCAGTATTCTAATTCAAGAATGTGACTCTGCAAAATACGAGTTGCTTCAAGTGGATTGTTATGGGAGCTTAAAATAGCTGTATCATCTGCAAATGTGGAGGTATGCGTATTTCGATTAGTTGGCATATCAGAGGTGTACAAAATATACAAAAGCGGTCCCAAAATACTACCTTGTGGAACTCCAGCTTGTATGATCTGCGGGGTACTGACAAAATCGTTTTCCTTCACTGTAAACTTACGATCTGTTATGTAATTTTCGAGTAACTTATGTGTATTTGGTGGTAACATATTTTTTATCTTATAGAGTAAACCCTCATGCCAAACCTTATCGAACGCCTGTGAGACATCAATAAAAAGTGCGGAACAATATTTCTTTTCTTCGTAGGCTCTTCTAATTTCACCTACCAGTCTATGAACTTGCTCAATTGTGCCATGTTTCTTTCTGAATCCAAACTGGTGATCGGGGATAGAGTTGTTCTGAGCGACATGAGTTGTTAATCTGTTCACTAACAGTTTTTCAAAAAGTTTTGATAAATTGGATAACAGACTGATAGGCCTGTACGATTCCACTTTTGTGTGATCTTTGCCTGGCTTGGGTATCATTTTAACGAGAGAAATTTTCCATTCTGGGGGATAATGTTGAAGGCGTAATATAGCATTAAAAATAAAAAGAATTATTCTTAATGCTATTCGGGGTAACTCCAAAAGCATTTTATTACTGATCTTATCAATACCAAATGCCTTTTTGGGGTTTTATTCACAAACTGCCTTTTGGACCTCTCGCATCTCAAACCTAACGGGTACTGCTATGCGCTGGGGTAAAATTAGTGGCAACTCTACTATAACACTTGATTCATTTGGTGTGAATACATTTTTCAAGTGCTCAACAAACAGATTTCCTTTTTCAGTATCATTTCTGGCCCAATCTCCATTTGCTTTGCGCAAAGGAGGCTTACATAAGACAGGTCTTTTTAAATTTTTTGTAGCACGCCATAACGAGTAGTCGGTTCTTGATGTAGGCTCCAGATTTTCAAGAAATCTATTTAGTGCGGCCGTTCTCTGAGATTCTAACAATCTTCGTAAGTTGTTCGTGCATTCCTTAAGTTGTGCTTTTAAGCGTGGAGATCTGTGCAGTTGCCACTCTCTACGAGCTCTCCGTTTTTCAATTAAGAGTCGTTCGACATCAACAGAAGAATATACATTCTGTCTGGATTGTCGGGGGGGTTTAGTAGCAAGTTGAGCAGCTAGTTTGAGATTAGATTCGAAATTCTTGAGCGATAGGTCAATTTCCTCTGGTGTTCTTAGCGATATGTTTTCCGAGCAATGAGTACTGAGAAACTTTTTATATTTTAGCCAATTTGTTCCTTTGCCTGACAGTGCCAAGTCACCAGTGGGGGATACAATTTCTCGGGGGTTAAATAGAGTAATAATAGTGGGTGTGTGGTCTGAAGAAAGTTCCAATGAAGATTCTACACTTACAAAATTTCTTTTTATATTCCTAGTCACTCCAAAGTCAATAAGATCTGGAATCTTATTACGATCTGAAGGCCAGTATGTCGGTTCTCCACTTGAGACCACATCCAGACCCATTTTAGAAATTGTATCAAACAACACACGACCTCTCGGGGTAATGAGGCGTGACCCCCAGAATGTATGCTTAGCATTGTAGTCGCCAGCAGCCAGAAAGCGTGAACCTAGAGATTCGAAAAAAGTTCTATACTGATTATCAGTAATTTTAAATCTGGGGGGAGCATAAATTGACGAAATCACAAGGTTCATGTCAAACTCGTTTACGCATAAAGTAGTGGCTTGAAGATAATCTTCACAAAGATCACACATAAGATAATGTTTTAGTCGAGTTTTAATTAAGATGCCTGAGCCTCCACATGACCTGCCTCTGGGGTCTTTTGTATCATACAATGTGTAACCATCTAAAGCGAATAGACTGCGAGGGGTTAAATGGGTCTCAGAAACAAGCATTATATCAATTTGCTTGTTTCTGAGAAAATATTCGAGTTCTTCTTTATGCTGGCGTATGCCGTTTGCGTTCCAGTAACATATTTTCAAACTGTTCATGGCTTATTTAATGCAGCCTCTAATATCAAAGACTGCATTCTTAGTATTTCCTGCATCATATTACCCATCATATTGGTAAAATTAGTCATTGACTGTACTAAAGTGTTAATTGTGGCCTCGAGCCTACTAAAATTAAAACTCTGACCCTGGGTATGATCACGCGTGTTTTCTTCATTAGAATTCGATCGGGTTTCCGGGATCACTCTTGTGTTTCTCGGAGTATTCTGAACAACAGGCCGTCCCCTTAAGACGGATGCAAAAGAGTAAGCACTTTGGTTGAATTTTGGTTCGTTAATGGGTACGTGAGGTGGAGCCGAGTTTTCCTGAGTATGTTGAGTTTCTCTACGGGGAGCTTGATTCCTATTCGTGAAAAATCGTTTCTCAAAAGAATATGCCGGACAACCTCTGTAATTAGCAGTGTGATTATCACCACAATTGCTACACTTCTTTAAGTTTGAGTCCGTTTTAGACTTTGTGCATTCTTTCGAGCTATGCAAATCGCCACAGATAACGCAAACGGCAGGGTGCTTACAGTAAGCCTTGGTATGACCAAACTCTTGGCAATTAATACACTGGACGGGACCTTTCCTCTTATGTGGCTCTTCTACAATTACTCTACGATAAAGCAAGTACCGTAAGTTATAAATAGGGTGGATTTCGCCTTTTTTCAACGTAAGGTCATTTGGCTCCAACTCAACACGAAATAATGGTTGGGGGAATTTTTCCTTATTTCTGATGTTAGCAACGGACTTGATCTTAAAACCTTTGTCTATTAGCGCTCTCTGAATTTCAGACGGTTCAACACCAGAGTCAACGCCTTTAATAACTACTTGCATACCCTTTGAACTTTTCAACTGATATGTGAAAAAACTTTTCTTTTGCCCCTCGAAATGAGAATTCAACTTACGGAAGTTTTCCTCACTATAAATTTGAATTTTCGTTTCACGGATATTACCTTTTTTTATTGGGATAACGTGAAATGATTGTTCGCCAATAACCGAAACAATGCTTGAAACGAGAGCATTCGAGCACTCCTCTCGAAGGAAAATTGGGGGAGGTTTAGAGGTCTTACCTTGTGGTTCCGGATCATTAGACTCGCTATCTAATATAGAGAATCGATTACCTGTATCTGCATCGGCCTCATGCTCTCTTACTTGTTTAGCTGGTCGTGGGGTCCTCGATGACCTTGGGCTTCGCTTCCTCTTCAATATGGTAATATATCTATCAAGGCCAGTTTGAACGGGTTTAGGGGTTAACTTTACACTTGAAGATTGCTCGGAGTTTACATCTTCGTTGATAATACTTGGTGACATAATTGGGTTAAAATTAAAACCATTTGCAAGAGGCGTGTTAAGGGTAGGTGTATTAATTCCCTGAGCACCGACTGTATTCGGGCTAACAATGCATTCATTTACAGCTCTGCTGTCTAAATTTAAGCTACTCACTGGAAAGCAAGTACATTTATTTTCACTAGTTTTGTTGTTGGCTTTATTTTGGTTGTTTTGCGCGCTAGTAGATGGTTGGTTAGTTAAAGGGAAACATTTGCATGTACTTGTTTTAAGGGAGAGGTAATTCTTGTTGTAAAGGGGATCGTATAAATTTCTTTTTATTGGGTTTTCGTTTTTTCTTTTCTCTGCGCTCATCGTAATATACGCATTACGACCGTTCAAACTGAGCCGTCTCTCTTCGGGATGAGAGTTTATAAAATCCATACAATATTATAACACAACACAACAACAACGTATTGGAAATAATAAACACAAGAATTGAAAATAAACAAATCAAAGAAAAAAAACACTGTATTTTGTTTGTAATTAATTTCTTTTTTGTTTTGTATTAAATATTTTTGTTTTATTAAACACAAATATTTTTTTTTTAACACCCCGGGTGAAAATGACCATGTATGTTCATATATGATGCATATATGGATGTCCATACAAGTGCATATCCGTAATTTGAGGGTACATGTACATTAATGATCATACATTGTCATACATGAATTTGTATGTAAATTTTTTTTTTGTATTTTTTTCCATAAAACGTCTATTAATTGAAATTTTTTCAAATATAAATAATTTGTACTAATTTATGACACTGATATTTTAATAAAAACTAACGAACATTTTAAAAATATACTTTGGACTTTATGATACTTTAGGCTAATCAAAGCTTCGAAGAATTAACCACTTTTCGAATGAATTCACAAATAAAATACATTCGATTTTTATAGTCACTGAATACAATTATCTTTAAATATCAATATTTCTTGGAATGGATTCGATTTTTACAATTAAATCGAATTCTTGTTTATGAGAATTTTAAAAACTGAATGCATTCTTTATTTCATTTATTTATTATTCATGAGACTTTTAAAAATCGAATTTATAAAAACTTATGCATTCAATTTCAAAGTCGAATGAAAAAGAAACCGAATTCATTCTATGGGGCATGTCACAGACTCAATTCCGTTCGGATTTCAAAAAAGGGGTTTACTCGTAAAACACAAAACGAATATTATTTTTTTCTGAATGAAATCACTTTCAAAAATCAAAGCGGAATTGAATTGCATAAAAGTGGTTTCATTCCGAAAAAAAATATTCTCTTTGCGTTTTACGAGTAAACCACTTTTTTCAAATCCGAACGGAATTGAGTCTGTGACATGCCCCTATATTTTTAAATCAAATGTAAATTCATTCGATAAATTGTGATTGGGGAATGCAATCATAAAAGTTTAATTCCTAACACCAAATCTTATTAAGGGATGAAATCCTTCGCAGCTCTGACAGTAATACCGTCAGAGTGTTCGAATTTTCTTCTAAATTTGGTTGTTTACGTTAGTGCCGTTCATATTCGCCTATAGAATACAAAAATTATAATCAATCTCGATGATGTATGATCATAATTGTCCAACCGAACGACTTTTTCAGACTGAACCCATAAATGAACTTCGTCCAATTTTGCAAAGTTCTGCCGAACCCAACCTTTAAAAAAATTGTTTTTAAGACATGTATGCTATGCAGATGCATAGCATATATGAAGGAGTATGACATATACCTATCCACACATAGTTGCATACATTTACATATATGGAATATTACATTACTTGTGTATGTTCATATATGCTCCCATATATGACATACATTTCCATATATTGTTCATATACTATCATACATGGAATCATATATGAGCATGTATGAACATGTATGAACATACATGGTCATTTTCACCCGGGACTAGGGGTATTCTTTTTTTAAGCACTAAGCGTCCAAAATCGCTGTTTTTTTTCAATTTTATTTAAAAAATTAAATCTCGAATTTAATAATATTCTCGGAAAAATGCACAAAAAAAACACGTCTGTCTCTCTCGACAGTATGCACGAAAAGTGTAAGCCATTTTTCGAAAATGGCTTACACTTTTCTACTCAAATGTACTACTAACTGGTGTAATGCCTACGGATCTGAAGAGATCTAAAATACTTACTCGCCCTTTTAAAACCAGGCAAGCCAAAGGAACAAGCTGAAAGTTACCGACCGATAGCACTATTAAGCGTTGTATACAAATTACTCGAGAGACTAATTTATAACAGAGTTGAACCCACTATTAATAGCATCGTTCCGGTAGAGCAGGCGGGGTTTAGATCGGGACGTAGCTGCACTGATCAGGTACTATCCTTAACGACCTACATTGAGGCTGGTTTTCAATCAAAACTTAAGACATCCGTTGCATTTATAGATCTCAAAGCTGCGTACGACACGGTCTGGAAAGACGGACTGATCTATAAATTTCTAAAAGTTATCCCTTGCATTCGAACTGCTACTCTTCTCAACAATATGTTAAGTGATCGTCATTTTATAGTGTATCTTGGAAACAAACAAAGCAGAAAGTGTAAACTAATAATGGACTCCCCCAAGGATCTGTACTTGCCCCGCTTCTATTTAATCTCTACACTCATGACCTCCCATCAACGTACTCAAAAAAGTTCTCCTACGCTGATGACATCGCTATAGCCACTCAACGCTACTTAGTAAAAGATGCTGAATCTGTCCTTACAAATGACCTGCTATCACTTGGAAATTATTTTAAAAAATGGCGTCTGTGTCCTAGCCTTAACAAGACGGAAGTAACATGTTTTCACCTCAATAATAGTCAATCTGATCTAAAGCTTAACGTTCGTTTTGGAGATACTATCCTACCCTTTAATCCAACACCAAAATACCTTGGAGTTACCCTTGATAGAACACTCTCTTTCAAAAAGCACATAGAAAATACTGCTAACAAAGTTAAAACGCGTAACAATATTATCCAAAAACTTGCGTCAACTACCTGGGGAGCTTTTGCAAAAACACTGCGCTCAGCCTCACTCGGACTGGTTTATTCTTCTGCAGAATACTGCGCACCGGTCTGGCTTAATAGCCCCCACGTAAACAAATTAGATACTCAACTAAATGCATGTATGCGACTAATAACAGGTACAATGTCTTCAACTCCATTAAGATTTTTACCTGTTCTAAGTAATATCCTACCACCAAATCTGAGACGTCAGAATGCACTACTCCGCGAACATCGAAAAATAATCGCCAATCCTAGCCTTAACATACACCAATATATTGAAGCTGCTAATGACGACCGTCTCATATCTCGAAAACCTCCATTAAAACTAGCTGAAAGTCTCGCAAACAATAATTATGACCCATATAACATCTGGTTTAATAATTGGAACCAAGCTTCATGTGATGACTTAATGAAAATACAGGACTTGACTTGTATGCCTCCGGGATCAGAATTGCCTAGGCCTATATGGGTTAGGCTTAACCGTATACGGACAAACAATGGAAGGTGCGCAGCTACTCTTTTTAAATGGGGCTCTGCTGTTTCGCCATTATGTGATTGCAGTGATGTTAATCAAACCATTCACCACATTATAAAAGACTGCCCCCATCGCAAATTTCATGGCGAACTACACGAACTAAACAATGCTGTCCCAGATGCCGTCCGGTGGCTAAAGAATATTGACATCAATATCTAATTATTATCTATTATCTATACTATTTTTCCATCAAAATATGCTGAACTTTGTTGTATAATCTGTTAAATTCGTTATGCTATATCTCTAAAATTATAATTGTTTGTATCAGTGCCATACGATAAATAAATAAATAAAATCAAAAATTTTTGTCGAACACAGTTTTTTTTTTCTCTCCGATATGCAACTCTCCAATTTCATCCCACTAAAGTATCTATGTGTTTTTTTTTGACGAAATATCATTATTATTCTCAATTACATACTTTTATTTACTAAGAAAAATTCGCGGCACCAGCTTCCCTTTGTAATTTACATACATAGGCTTTGGAGGAATCGAACCCACAACCCCTGCACTTACTTTCAGAGTATCACGCTACATGTTAATATACTGCAGCCCAATATAAAATAAACAATGGAGAAAAGTTATCATGGATTAACGATAAAAGAAGCGATTTATTGTTATTATAATTTTTCGTCTGTGGCGTTTTCATTACAAATCAATCTAATTATTTATTTCTCCATTTCAGGGATTATGTCTAATATACTTGCCGGTCATAATCCCAAAAATTGTTCGAATTATATCCAGCGGCAATTAGTACAACATTGCCGCTGGATATGTTCTTGCAGCATATCGGTATGTAAAACTATGATTTCTTTACATCTGAGGTTTAGGGTATGTTCAGCAACTTTGTAGAAAATATTATGGCAAATATTTTTGTGAAACATATTAACCCTCTAACTCCCTCTAATAACGGTATTTTTTGGCTTTATTCTGACAAATCGCAAAAAACACCCTGAAATAGGGGGAGGGTGGGGATGAAATGTTCTACAAAAATGTTGCCAATAAAATTTTACTATATACCTCAGAGCACACCAAAGCCCAAAAATAAACACAAACACCAAAAAGAGTCAAGTTCTATGTTTTGCTTATGAAAAAAAGGACGGACGGACAAATCTTCATGTCGTTAGGCGCGGTATAGGGTTTGATTTTAGAAACATGGTTTCTTTGGGAAATATTCTTAGAACTTCTTGTAGATTATGTTTTTGCTATACGATTTTTGACAAAAAAAATCGACCCGCCCTAATATTTATATTTTGCGTCCAATTCTTACAAACGGACAGACGATTTTTGCCTATTGACGATTTCTGGTAACACTGTTAGTAACGGTTAATTTTGTTAGCTTATAGTATAGTATGATCCCTATAAAAAACTAGGAATATATTTTTAAACCTACCACTGGGTATACCTACCACTGGGTATACTTACCACTGGGTATACCTACCACTACCTACCACTGGGTAAGTTATTTTAAGCATTGCTGTTAGGGCTTCCAATCGGGATATCCCGATCCCGGAAATCCCGGGATTTTCGGGATTAGGCGAATCCCGAATCTCGGGATTTCTGATTTTAAATCCCGGGATTTTCGGGATCCCGATTTTTTTTATATTTTTTCTAATTTTTATATTTTTTTCAACAATTTGTATAAAGATTTTTTTGTACGTGTATTTGTTGACAAAAAAAAACGTTTTTGATACACCCTGTTGTTAAAAAATAAACAAAACATACCAAAACAAAAACTCTGCTACGTTTCATTTGTGAAAAAAATAATTACAATACAATTTGTAAATTAAAAAAAAAAGTGTTTTGTGTACATCAAAAATACATTAAATAATTGAACCGATTTATATATGAATAAAATATGAATTTTGGGGAACACAAAACAAAAAATACCGATAAAAGTTCCGTCTGGTACCATTTTTTTGTAGAAACAAAGGGAGAACCATACGCCAAATGTAAAGTTTGCAAAAAGATTCTAAAAACTAATGGTGGTTCGACGAAAGGGCTTTTGACGCATCTTAACTCTGTAAGTTGTAAATTGTTTTTATTTTATGTTTTTCTAAAACTTCATTTGTTTTAAAGGTTCATAAGGTAAAGCTGCAAAAAGTTGATGAAGATGAGCCACGACGAAAGGTAAGAAAGATAACCGAATACGGATATCCTTCTCAAGAGGACTCCCTACCTGCAGTTATTGCCCGGATGACTGCTCTCGATGGTTTTCCTTTTTCAAAGTTCATAACTTCAACAGAACTTCGCAAATCTTTACGAACGCGTGGATTTGAAGAAACCATTAAAAGTCATTTCATGGGATTTTATAAAAAATGTAAGGAAAATATGAAACTTGAAATTGATGACCTCAAGAAACAAGGTGAAAAGTTTAGCATCACCTTTGACGAGTGGACATCCACTTCAAATAAACGATTTATTAACATTATTGTACATGCAAACAGTAAACTACTTAACAACGGGTTAGTAAGAATTAAAAGTTCTGGAACCGCTACCAATTGCATTGAATATATCGATGAAAGACTAAAAGAATTTGGACTTGCAATGTCTTCAGATATCGTGGGCTTTACTACAGATGGGGCCGCCACCATGAAAAAAATTGGTAAGCTGATATCACCAAAACAGCAGCTATGCTATGCTCATGGTTTACATCTAGCTTTGATAGATGTATTCTACAAACAAACTCCAATAACAGACAACCAAATTTCTTCAGATGAGGATGATGACAATGACGAAAATTTTGTTTTATTTGAATATGTAGATTGTTCTAATGAAAACCGGGTTGAAATTACTGAAAAGTATAAGATAAAACCTGTAATAGAAAAGGTTCGCAAAATAGTAAAAGTATTCCGAAAGTCGCCAACTAAAAACGATGTACTACAAAAGTACGTAAAAGAAGACAAAAAAAGAGAATTGAAATTATTATTGGACTGTCAAACGAGATGGAATACATTGTATGACATGATTCATCGCTTTTCAGAATTAGAAAATCCCATAAAGAAAGCTGTAATTGATTTAAAATTGGTACCATTTACTGATGACGAGTTTCTTTTACTAAAACAAATTATAAATCTTTTAAAGCCAATGAAACTTACTTTGGAGGCTCTGTGCCGCAGTGACATGACGCTCTGTAAAGCTGATGCCGCATTGGAAGTCATGCTTAATGAAATTTCAACAATGCAAGGTGATTTGAGTAAAGATTTATACACATCTCTTCGAAAAAGAATACAAGAACGAAGAACAGTGTTCTCTACTATTTTAAACTTTTTGAAAAATCCAAGTAATAAGTCTGACTTGGACAGCAGTTTGGACATGATACAAATTAAAGCCGAAATAAAACTCTTAATTGCCCGATTAAACAAAAAAAGTGACTCTAACGCTTCTATATCAATCGAAATTGATGAGAGCACAACAGATGATGATGATGACGATGAGTTCCATCATATTTCAATTGAACAAAAATTAAAAGATGCTATTGAAAACTGTAAGAGTCCCAAAAAAGTAATAACTCAAACTGATGGCGATTTAGAAACACATATTAGCAAAGAAGTTGAGCTTTATATGACTGGAGGGGTAAGAGGAAAATATCTACAAGCCACTTATAAATATTTAGAAACAATTCTTCCAACGAGTGTTGAGTGCGAAAGATGTTTTTCAACTGCATCATATCTTAACAACAAAATTCGTTCGAGTTTAGCAGATACAACATTGGATGCTTTAATATTCTTAAGAAGCTACTTGAAACCATGAAATTTATTCTTCTTAAATTAGTATTAAATACACTGCTCTTAGAACTACATCATTTCAAATTGTATTTTAGAACTTTCGAATGTATTTTGAAATTTTCCAAATGAACTTTAAAATTGTATAAATATATGTTAAAATTTTTTAACTGTATTTTAAAATTGTTAAAATATAATTTAAAAATGTCCAAATACAATTTAAAATTTTTCATATGTATGAATTTGAAAAATGTCCGAATATAATTTAAAATTTTCCAAACACAATTTAAAATTTTGCATATGTATTTTAAAATTGTCTAAATGTATTTCAAAATTTTCCAAATGTAGTTCAAAAATTTCCAAATTTTATTTAAAATTATCCAAATGCATTTAAAAAATATTCAAATGTGTTTTTAAATTTTCCAAATGTTTTTTAAAAATTTTCAAAAAATAAATTTTCAAATTTTTAAATAACATTTGGAAAATTTTGGACTACATTTGAAACATTTTGAAATACATTTAGACAATTTTAAAATACATATGTAAAATTTTAAATTGTATTTGGAAAATTTTAAATTATATTCGGACAATTTTAAAATACATTTGGACAACTTTAAAATATATTTGGACAAATTCAAAAACATTTAAACAATTTTAAAATATATTTCGACAATTTTTAAAAAAACATTTGAACGATTTCAAAATATTTGGAAAATTTCAAAATACATTTAGAAATCCTAAAAATATACTTGGACAATTTTAAAATTCATTTGAAAACTTTTTAAATACATTTGGAAAATTTTAACTACAATTGGAACTGGTGTAATTTAAATCAATAATCAAATATGGATAAAATAAAATTTTTATGTTTTTTTGTTACGTTTTTATTACATGATCTTTATGAATTGTGATCAATTAATAATTTAAGTTTGTTTTTATTATATTTTTTAAAATAAATAATATACTTATATACATGAAATATGTATTTTAACAGGAAAATTAAATTGTTTTTCATTGAGTTTAAATTTTTTTTATATACTGGGTATAACAAAAAATCAAAAAAAATCAAAAAACCCGAAAAATCCCGAAAAAAATTTTAAAATCCCGAAAAATCCCGAAAAATTTCAAAAAATCCCGTGAATCCCGGGATTCAAAATATCCCGAAAATCCCGGGATCCCGAAATCGGGATCCCGAAATATTTTGTTCAATCCCGAATCCCGGGATTCAGAAAAACCAATCCCGATTGGAAGCCCTAATTGCTGTGTTATAATCAAACAAAATTGCGAATTTGACATGCATTTTTAATGCTGCCGGTGGTCTAATGGTAGTGTCGTCGGATATTAATTTGGGGGCACCAGGTTCGTCTCCCGGTTTGGCCGAGAGTATAATTTTTTTTTTTCATTTGTGGCTTTTTTTTAATTTTACCATTAATAAGTTTTTACTTTGAGTTACTTGATTTTTTTAATTTAAAAATTTGAAATAAAATAAGTTAATTAATTTTTTTTTAAATAAATTTTATTCATTAAGAATAAATTTTATAAATATTATTTTTACAAATCAAATCGATTTCAGTATTTTTATGTATGCCAGTTGTGGGAAAACGTCAAAAATATTGTGCATAATATTGCGTCGTCTGTAGGTACCTTAATAAGCTAATTTTATCAATATTTCATCGAAAATGTGTAATATTTTACAAAACTATTCCAAACGATGCTAAATTAAATTGACAAATTAATGGAAGTTAACATTTCGTTTCGTTTCGTTTCGTTTTTTTTTTTTTTTTTTTTGATGAATGTTAACAAATTGGAGCGGAAAGCGTTTTTCCGCAATTGTCCCCATAAAAATGGAATTGAATTAAAAACTTAAAAATTGCCTTGTCTTCCCCCTCCTTTTTACCCCCTAAATATGAATTTGGGCCGCTAAAAAAAATATGTGTCCCTTTATTTTTTCTGATCTACAAAATAAAACCAATTCCATAAAGATCCGCGGGTGACAATAGGGAGACGTTTTAATTAATAGTTAAAAACAACAACGTAGACGTCTAAACAACAACAAATGTAGTTGTTTTAACTGTCTTTTGTAGTGGAATCTACCGTTATAATTTTTTGAGTATAGCAATTTTGATATACATATTCATATAAATTTAAAAAAAAACACGCTATTTTAACAGAAACGGTGTTTAGAGATTTTCCAGCCCTGGTAATGGGCAAAAAAAATATTTTCTAAACACCATAGACACAGACTATATACAGACTAGACAGTAGAGTTGTAAAACAAAAATGGGTAAAAACTTAGCGATTTTAGAAGATACAGATCGGTTTTTAGCTGGTTTAAAGCATGGCAACACTTTCTACTAGTTAGAAGTGAGTAAAACAATAAAAGCCGTTCTACCTTTTTTTTCGTATGGCGTGTTAGAGAATAATCACAATTGGAGCGGGAAAGCGGAAAAACGCAATTGTCCTCATAAAAATAGAATTGAATCTAGTTTGGCGGAAAAACGCGGCGGAATTTTGTTGTCATATAAAACGTATGTGAACAGTTGCGGAAAAACGCTTCCCGCTCCAATTGTGATTATTATCTTATATTGGTTTTCTCTCTCTAACCTAATTAGTAGAATAATTTAAAAAAAATAACCATATGGTTAAAGACTACTTTTTTGACACTTGTTATAATTGTCGAGTCTGTATTAATCTGTGCCATTGATATTAAATTTTTAAAGAACTTGCATTAGAAAATCGTATTAATTTATAAATACTGGGATACAGATGGAGGGTATTTAAAATTCGGCACTGCCGAATTTAACTTTTTTACTTGTTTTCTTTCAATTTTGCATCAGTCCTAGAATTTTGGAAATTTTAATTTTTTTTGGACTTAGAAAAATTTTCAAAAGTTATATTAAATTATATGTAAAGGACTTAGATTTTTTTTTTTAATTTTACTCATATAAGATAACATATAATTTAAAAACAGTTGCATAAAGTTTTATATAAAATTACTTCAAATATTTTGTTTTATCAAATTATATAAAAAAGAAGACAGAATTTTAAAGTTTTTATGTAATTATATAAAATCATATGTTATTATTAGTGTTTGGGAATTCCCGGACTTTTCAATTTCCCGGGAAACGGGAAAAAAATAATTTATTTCCCGGGATTCCCGGGAATCCCGGGAAATATTTATTATGAATATAAATCATAAAAAACATTAAAATTTTACCAACTTTTTATTTAAAACAGTTTTTTTAGAGATAAACAATTAATTAAAACATAAAAAATCAACAAATAAAAGTTAAAAACCCTGAAATACAATAAAACAAAACAAAAAAAATATTGCAGCTTTTTCCTTCACAAAAAATCGCAAAAAATAGCTAAAAATCGCCAAAAAAAATTAAAATTGCGTTATTCGAGCAGAAACTAATATAGTTGGCAGCACTTTTAATATTTGTTCTGGAAATGTAAATTCTAGGTTCAAAATTTTTAAATTTTTTTGACAGTCTTATCAAAATTATCATTAACCGACATATATTTTTTTGACTTTTTAAGTTTTTTCATGATATTGTCATACTTTTTACACTTGGTCAGTTTTCCTATGAATATATATTTGCACTGTTCTTCCAAATAGAAAAATACAAAAAATAGCAAATGTAATTATATCTGTATTAAAAAAAAAATATTAAAAATTAAATTAAAATAAACGTTTTTATGTAAAATGGTTTATTTTATAAAATTCCCGGATTTCCCGGGAAAAATTAAAAAAATTCCCGGGAATTCCCGTCAGTCTTTTCCCGGGAATTCCCGGGAAATCCGACCCGGGAATTCCCGGACCCCAAACACTAGTTATTATATAAAAGTCAATATTTTCTGTTATATAATTTTATATAAGAAACAAATTAGAAGTGCAAATATATAAAATCACATATGATGCAACAAAAAATACATATAGTTTTATAAAATAATATATTTATATATAAAACTATATGTAATTATATATGATCTTTTTTACTCGGGTACACAAGTCAGTTATTTTTTTGTAGAAAAAAAAAAATCAAAAATTATTTATAGAAATATAAAAACATGTTTGTATCAAGTGACTTTGGCACGATGGGTAGAGTGTCTGGCCAGAATGTAGTTGATTGCGGGATCGATTCCCCAAAAATTTTATTAAAAATTTTTAAAAAAATATTTCAATAAAAAATTGTAAAAAATTACCTACGAAATCATTAGTTTTTATTGTTTCGTAGGTTATTTTTTAGAAATTTGTTGGTAAAAATAACAGAACTATCATTAATTTTTAATGTTTTCGTTGGTTATTTTTTTCGAATTTGTTGGTAAAAAGAGTGAAAAAATGTAATTTTTTAATGTTTAATGTTATTTATTTTAGAAAATTTTGTCAACAGTAAAAAATAAATGTTGATGTTTGTTAAAACAAATGAATAATTACTGGGATGGTTTTCAATTGTTTATTCACTGGTTTTAAGTGTGTTTTTCATTTGTTTTTGCCTACAAAATATTTTGAGTGTTGATATAATTTTATATAACTTTATAAAATTATATATTGTTTTATATAATTTGATATAGTTGTATATAATTATATCTGATTATACCCGAGTAAAAAAAAAAGTTTTTAAGATCTAATTTGATCTCAAAATTGGCTGTATCAAGTTGTATCAAATAATTATCTAATTGTATTATTTTAGATACACAAATATAAAAAATTATACAATTAGATCCGAATTTTGGTCACATCCAAATAAATCCAGTTGATCTTATTTTATATAAATAAATGTAGATTTATATAATTATATGAAGTCATATATATTTATGTATAACCTCAGATAAGAAAATGGAGCCATATTAAATCTTTCATATAATTAGATCTGAACATATAAAAACTCATATATATTTTAGTATGATTGTATCAAATTATATATTATTATATCAAAACTTTTTTACTAGGGTATAAATTTGCTATTGTTATATAAAAATATGGGTCCAAATTTCGCATAAAATTATATAAAAAATTTATCAAAACATAAGTAACATTGATAAAATTTTATATGGTTTTATCGACTCATTTTTCGCATCAAATTGTTTATAATTCTATATAATCATATATGATGTTTATAAAATTATATACAACTATATAAAAACTTTTTTACTCGGGTAGATCTAATTGGATAAAAACATATTAAATCTTGGTGCGTTTTGGTTTGGGTGAGATACACCACAGGTCAACCATACACTCACCAAACATATAATTTTCTAAAACAAAAAAAAAAAATTGGGTACGCTTCGAAACAGGTAGGTTATATACAAAACCCTAACAAGGAAATGTTTAGGAACATTTTAAAAGTTTGTTATACTTTGCCTAAAAAACTAGGAAAATTTTTGGTAAATTGGAACCATTTATAGTTATATATGGAAAAGAATAAGATACCCGAGTAAAAAAGAGTTATATATAGCAGTGTCAAATTAGATCCCAAAAATGGTGGACACAATTGTTTCAAATATTATCTTCGGTTATCCTACAAGATCTGAAGAGATAGTCTTATTTATAATATGATACGAAAAATGGGTCTATCTGGTTTTATCAGTTTGATCCGGATTGATACAATATAAAATAAATTGAGACTATAAGACATATATCGTTCATTCCATGAGTCATTTTAAAAAATCTGACCGAGGGTCTTCCGATTTTTGTTATATTTTTCATACAGATACTCTATGGAGCTAATTTCAAATTTCATCCATCAGATCGAAAATATTTAAAAAACTCGCTGTTTTATTCACGATTTTCGTTTTTAAAAAAGTAAAAAAAATGCAAAATCTGTGTAACTTTGAGCAGCTGTATTTTCTAAACTACTTATCGCATTTTAACAATCTATAGCGCATACGAATGGTATGTAAGTCTATTTTAATATCTAATAAACTGAAAAAATATTGGTGGTTTAAAAGTGCATTTTATATGCTAATGCAGTTTTGAAGTGCATTTTGCGAAACTTTTACCCCTTTTAATTTTTTTTAATTAGCATATTTGGAAAATTTAGGATTTTTGCTATAAAAAAATGTTTTCATTACAATGGACCGAGAATGTGTGATATTTTTAATATTTTTTTTAAAAAATACTTTCTTAAGTTTCCCTTATAATAAACTTTATATTTTAAATTATACCAAAATCATGTAAAAAGACATGTTTTTAAACCGTTATATTTTCAAAAGTACTAACCGTATCTCATTGTTTTTATGCACATTAGAAGGGTATTTTTGTCTATTTTTTGCATTTAATCACCGCAAATATGTCGATGTTACAAAAATGCATTTTAAATGCAAATGCAGTTTTGAAGTGCATTTTTCAAAACTTTTACCCCTTTGAATTTTTTTTTAGTTATCATATTCGAAAAGTTGACAATTTTTACTACAAAATAATGTACTGCTAATAATGGACCCACTGTGTGTGCTATTTTTAAAATTTCCTTAAAAAAAATTTAATATTTTAAATAAAACCAAAAAAATTTGAAATTGCATGATTTTTTAAAAAATTTTAAAAAATATCACACACAGTGGGTCCATTATTAGGAGGACATTATTTTGTAGTAAAAATTGTAAGCTTTTCGAATATGATAACTAAAAAAAAATTTATAGGGGTAAAAGTTTCGAATAATGCACTTCAAAACTGCATTTGCATTTAAAATGCATTTTTGAAACATCGACATATTTGCGGTCATTAAATGCAAAAAATAGACAAAAATACCTTTCTAATGTGCATAAAAACAATGAGATGCGGTTAGTACTTTTGAAAATATATCGGTTTAAAAACATGTCTTTTTGCATGAATTTGGTATAATTTAAAAAATAAAAATTTTTATAAGGGAAACTTAAGGAAGTATTTAAAAAAAAAAAATATTAAAAATATCATACATTCTCGGTCCATTGTAATGAAAACATTTTTTTGTAGCAAAAATCCTAAATTTTCAAAATATGCTAATTAAAAAAAAATTAAAAGGGGTAAAAGTTTCGCAAAATGCACTTCAAAACTGCATTTGCATATAAAATGCACTTTTAAGCCACCGATATTTTTTTAGTTTATAAGATATCAAAATAGACTTACATACCATTCGTATGCGCTATGGATTGTTAAAATGCGATATGTAGTTTAGAAGATACAGCTGCTCAAAGTTACACAGATTTTGCATTTTTTTGACTTTTTTAAAAACGAAAATCGTGAATAAAATGGCGAGTTTTTCAAATATTTTCGATCTGATGGATGAAATTTGAAATTGGCTCCATAGAGTATCTGTATGAAAAAAATAACAAAAATCGGAAGACCCTCGGTCAAAAAATGCCTAAAATTATCAAATGTCTGGTGGAATGGACGATATATATATGGTTAGATATTGCTCTACATAAAGAACATATTTTTGTATATAACATTACATAACATAAAGTGCATATGATTATATATAATGTTATCCAACTTATATGACTTTATAAGGAGCAATGTATGATCAGTTATAATGGTTTTAAATTATATTTAATCGTATCAGATTTCTCCAACTGATATAATTATATAGACCCAATTCATGTATCACATTATATATAAGGTTATCCCTCTAGATCATAAAATATACCCGTAGATAATTATTAAAGTAATTGTATCCGCCATATTTAGGATATAATTACCCAAGCAGAAATTCATGACGGTTCTAAAAAAAAAGCGCTATCACAGCACTATTTTCGAACGCATTGAGAGCGTAGTCGAACAGCATTTTAGGAGTACTTCATATACAAAAGTTATGATTGTTCAGAGACGTAAATGGTTTTAAAACACTTTTAAAGTCCTGGCAAAGAACGCCTTGACAACGTTTTAAAAAGGCGTTTTAGGATTGCTGTTAGAAAAAAAATCATGATTGTTAAGAAAAATTAAATGGTTTTAAAACAATTTTAAAGTCGTGGTAAACAACGCTTTCACAACGTTTTCAAAAAGCGTTTTTGCATTACTGGTATAAAAAATTTCATGATTGTATAAAAAATGTAATTGTTTTAAAACACTTTTATAGTCCTCTCTTAGAACCCTTTGACAACGTTTTCAAAAAGTATTCTTGCATTACTGGTGGAAACAAAAATATGATTGTTTTAAATCCTGGCTAAGAACGTTTTAACAACGTTTTCATAAAGCGTTTTTTCATTACTGGTACAAAAAAAAATATGATTGTTCAGATAATTAAGTGGTTTTAAAACACATTCAAAGTCCTGGCTAGGAACGATTTGGCAACGTTTTTGAAAAGCGTTTTTCCATTACTGGTAAAAAAACAAATATGCATATTAACAAAATACATGTTCGTTTCAAAATTAAATGGTTTTAAAGCAGTTTTTGCAAACTTTTTTAAATTTTTTTCGTAGTACATACAAGTATAGTGTTTTTTAGATTATACTCAATTTTAAACAAATTGTTATAAAAACATTTTGTTAAATCAAATTAAATAATTTTTCCCTACCACCACATTGAAAACGCAAAATTTTGAAAACATAAAACAATTTTTAATTTGTAAATCTATTTTAAGTTTTATTATTATCATTTATGCAAAAGAGTTATAGCAATTGTTTCGTTATAAAATTTACAAATAATGCATTTAACTTCTACAATATGCACACTGACTTCAATAACATCTTCACGTAAATTTTTAACGTTATAAAGTCCTATTTCTTTTGATGGAATTGGATAGACAAAATAATCGTTTATTTCATTAAATATGTTGCCTTTTAAATATATATTATCACATGTGTGTTTAGATCGATTTGTACTAAAAATTTGGTTTACTATCATAATATTTCCATTACTAAGAAGAACTGCGTTATCAGGATGGGATGCAGTAATTTTGAAACCATGAATATTAATAAAAGAAAACACAACTTTTGTTTCATTGGATTCCATTACTTTGCCAAGAGAATACTTTTTGTTTTTATAGAGAGGATATACACTAACAAGGGAAGTATCTCAACCCTTATGAACCGATTTGCATGAAACGTAAAATATATATAAAAGAGACAATTCTAAGGTTGGGGTGTCTCGGCTTATCGGCCATATCGGGGATTTAGGGGTTCAAAACATGGGTCAAAAAATGGCGAAAAAATAGTTTTTTGGATTTTTCAGCCATTTCTTTCTAAGAAACTATATGATGTTTGCATATGAGAAGAAAGGTTTTTTTAATGCCTATCCAACGGTGGCATAACCTTGTAAAAGTTTGGCTTCGTTAAATACTTTTTTCATGAAAATGTGAAAATTTTGGGGGGTATTTATATGAAGACATAGAGCTACGATGTCCATATGAATATGAAATAATCTTTATTAAATTTAAGTCGACACGTATTTTTGCTCTAGAGGATATTCCTGTTAGTTCGTGAGTTATCGAAATTTTCCCGGGGGTCCATATGGTTTCATAAGGGGACAACGAAATTTTGAAACACTGATATGGCCGAAAAGCCGAGACACCCCAACCTTAAAATCGTCTCATTTATATATATTTTAAGTTTCAGGCAAATCGGTTCATAAGGGTTGAGATACTTCCCTTGTAAGAAAATTATGTCATTAACTGTTTGTAGGTTATTTTAAAAAGTAATCAGTAAAGTCATTTTAAAAGAAAAATCACTTATTTTATAAAGGATTTAATTTTTTTACTGTTTCTGTAGTTTAAAAAAAAATAATTTACTGTATTAAAAACGAATTTTCTGTTACATTTAATTTCGGCAGTTAAAAATTTCTTCTATAGTTTTACTGTTTTTCAATACAAAATAAGTGAATATTCACTAGTTTTTTAATGTTTTGGTTAGTCATTAAATTTACATTTAAAATTGACTGTAATGTGTTTTTATTTTAAATGAAAAAACAGTGGAATGGTTTTTAAATAAAATTTCATTTGTTTTAAGTGAATATTCACTGGAATTTACCTACATAATTCTTTGAGTGTACCAATGGAGCTTTATTTGGAGAGTTAACGGTATGAAAAACATGCAATTTTCGTTGAATTTCAGCAATAGGATTGTTCCGAGAGTTAACAATCGATTTTAAGTAACCCAGACTGTTTTCAAAATCAAAAGCAGAGAACTGTGATATAGGTGCCCCCATATTTACTACATCATCTGCGATATGAATGAGATTATGAATATTCATTGTTTGGCAATTAGGACCATAAAAATGTGGCATACATTCCACAAATCTTCTTAATATTTCCTTTGCATAATTTGCTTTTAGAGTAGCTAATTCATTTGATGATAGAATACGGCAAGCTGTAAATAGAATTAAAAAATGCCTGTACTGGTCATATTCCATTACATTTTTTAAAATTATAGCTCCACCATATAGCAAAAAAAACCTAAATTGAGTGGCTTTCCAATTTCCAATATCAAATAAATCAAAACTTTTTCTTTGAAACTCTGACGGTATGTCTCTTGATATATTTGTGAAGTTTTGTTTTAACTTCGCAACATTTTCATCAGAAATGAAGGAAAATGATTTCTTGATAATAATTTTTTGCAATAAATATTTGCTTATACCAAGATACAACATATGCATTTCATCTAGTACGACAGATTTTACCACGTCAAAATTAACGATGTTGAGCAACGGGCTATTCTCTTTTTTTAAATGGTGTTCTATATTTGTTTGTTCTTTAAACGTCTGTAATGTCCTCTCCTCACAATTTATGTCTTTAAAAATGCGAGTATTGGAAACAGTTTCGCCCCTTACGATGCATCGCTCACATGAATAAAACCCAGTGTGACTTTTGGTACATTTAATGAAGGCACGGGCAGGCATGTCACAACAAAATGCTAACACTTTAAACAGAAAATGTTGTCCATGAATATTGAGACCTAAATTAATGAAAAAGATATGCTATTATTAAATTTGAATTAGTTTTATAAACAAATAAGTACCTTCATTTGTTAAAATGTTTGCTTCTTTAACGAATTCTTCGAAAAATTCATTTGCTGAAAAAGGTTTCGAGTTTCCAAAAAATAGCGCAATTAGAAATGGTTTCGACATGTAAAATGGTGAAAATACTTTGCCCATTACTGACCAAAAACCTTTTTTTGATTTGTTAAATATATCCATGCCATCCACATGAATAATAATTTCGATTTTTGGTTCAGTGAAATTATTGGGATGAATTATTTTATTTAGAGTTTCCTTTATTCCGAAAAATTTAAAAACTCCTAATGTGTCATCCATACTCCTCATTATTTTAGTGTTACTTCTAACGCCTGATGTTCCAAGTAAGGTTTTGCAACACTTCGGAAGTGATGTATAGCCTTCAGATCTAAATATTATTAGTATTTCATCAATACATTTTTGAGTTAGTCTGTGTACGTTTCTCAAAATCCATTTTTTTATTTTTAAATCCAATGGACCATTTTCCAAATCGCTGTAATCATTGACTTCGGCTGCTTGAGGGATTGAATCGCCCGATGATGTGTCATTTGAGCTAGAAAATTTGGAAAAAGTTTCAAGCTCTTCTTCATCATATGAATCCACATTAGGAACATCAATAGTTTCATCAAACTCTTCCGCTTGGAAACATGGAACTATTATTTCCGCAATGTCTTCATCAATATAATTATCATTAGCACCAGCATTATCTTTAAATAAATTTAATTTGAAAATTGGAAAAAATATTGTCTTCCTAGAAAACATATTAATTTGTTTTTTACACACCATTTGCTATATTTTCCCAAATATTCGTGCCATCATCACCAGAATCATCATCTTAAAATATTTTTTTAATACTTATTATTTTTTTTTAAAACATACTCACTATTGGTCAAGTCCTTTTGGTTTTTAAAAAACCTGCATTTTTTTACTCGAGCGTAAGACATTTTTTAGAAAATTGTATTTAAATTTTTTTAAATGTATTTTGTATTGTCTGTGTTTCTACAATTCAGCAGCAAGCAGTAGACAGCAAAGTTTTTCAGACACTAAAAAACGAAACAGCAAGCAGTAGACAGCAAAAATTCCCTATATATTTAGTTTGCTGTGTGAAACATTTTGCTGCCAGCTGCTGTATTGTGAAGAAACACTAATACGGCAAGAGCAATCAGCAGACAGCAAAATTTTTACATGTATTTTGTTATTGCCGCAACAACAAAATACATGTAAAAATTTTGCTGTCTGCTGCTTGCAGCTGTTTTGTGAAGAAACACTTAAATACGATTTTAAAACAGGGTTGTATATCATATGAGACTGTTGCCACATATCAAATGATTTTTTCCCCGGATTGGGATTTAGTAACTAAAAAAGCACATGTGCAAATATATTACCTCAACTTTTCTAATTGTTCTAAAATATCGGCCTATTGTATGTAAAATTGAAAGTTACACAATATATGGCATGCATAAAAGCAATTTACAAATTGATACAATTCCAGAGAATATAACTTAACAAAATTTTGTTATTTTGAATAATTTTGAATAATATTTTGAATAATTGGCAAAGATCCAGCCTTAGTGGATCTATATTCCGGGATCTGAACCTACATTCCAAATTTCAAGTGCCTAGGACCATTATTTAAGGAAATATAAAAGGCACCAAAAGTACAGTTTTTTACCCCCTTAGAATCAACATTGGCAAAGATCCAGCCTTAGTGGATCTATATTCCGGGATCTGAACTTACATTCCTAATTTCAAGTGTCTAGGAGCATTATTTAAGGAAATATAAAAGGTACCATATGTACTGTTTTTTACCCTTTTTACCCCCTTGGAATCAACATTGGCAAAAATTCAGCCTTAATGGATCTATATTCCGGGAAGTGAACATACAGTCCAAATTTCAAGTGTCTATGACCATTATATCAGGAGATATAAAATGTACTAATAGTACAGTTTTTTACCCTTTTTACCCCCTTAGAATCAACATTGGCAAAAATCCAGCATTAGTGTACCTTAATTCCGGGAGGTAAACATACAGTCCAAATTTCAAGTCTCTATGACCATAATTTAAGGAAATATAAAAGGTACTTGCACTGAAATAAAAAATCTTTTTAAAAACTTCACCCCAGCGCCACCTACTGGGTCCAAATTTTCTCACCAAACTTATTTTGGTTTCAGAAATTTTTTTCGAGAATTTGAGCCAAATCGTACCAAATTGCGCTGAAATAAAGAATCTTTTATAAAAAATTTCACCCCAGCGCCACCTACCGGGTCCAAATTTTCTCAGCAAACTTATTTTGGTTTCAGAAATTTTTTCGAGAATTTGAGCGAAATCGTACCAAATTGCACTGAAATAAAAAATCTTTTTAAAAACTTCACCCCAGCGCCACCTACTGGGTCCAAATTTTCTCAGCAAACTTATTTTGATTTCAGAATTTTTTTTCGAGAATTTGAGCCAAATTGTATTAAATTGCACTGAAATAAAAAATATTTTTAAAAACTTCACCCCAGCGCCACCTACTGGGTCCAAATTTGCTCAACAAACTTATTTTGGTTTAATAAATTTTTTTCGAGAATTTGAGCCAAATCGTACCAAATTGCTCTGAAATAAAGAATCTTTTTAAAAACTTCACCCCAGCGCCACCTACCGGGTCCAAATTTGCTCAGCAAACTTATTTTGGTTTAAGAAATTTATTTCGCGAATTTGAGCCAAATCGTATCATAAATGCAAGAAATTTTTATATCACGACAGCGCCACCTGCAAATTCCCAATCCAATCGGAAATAAATCTGGCAACATTTCCATACATGTACCAAATACAACCCTGTTAGAAATACAACACAATGATCATCGAATAAGTATGGCATTTTCACAAAATACTGTTATAACAGTAAACGCAAAATACCAACGCCAAACAAAAGGTTATAAAAAAAATAATTTCCTAAACTAAAAACGAAAAATGTCTAAACAAACTAAGGAAAAAATAAACGAGAAAAATTTTATGAAAAAAAAGACAAAAGTAAGGAACCGCTGAACACCCAAAGTCAAAAAAGAGGTAAGTATCTTTTGTCAAAAATAAATTAAAAATTAATTTTAATTTTAAAATTAGATGTTTCAAAAATGCTGGACGACGTTTGCAACATACAACCGTCCACCTCGTCCCAAGCAGCAAAGCGGCCGAAAAAATTGAAAATGCCACCACGTAGATATGCAATTGACGACGCCGAAAAAATGAAGGAAGATAAAGATCCGGAAGATAAAGCTCCGGAAGAAAATCATACTTCAAGTGGTGATGAGACAAAGGAAGATGAAGCTCCGAAAAATAAAGCTCCTGAAGAAAACCATTCTTCAAGTGAAGAAGACGGTGAAGAGGAGTCTACATCATCTGAGTTTGACACAAACATACAAAAAAAATCTATTGGCACACAGGCAAATTTATGGCGTTTTCTTTTCTGAAACAAAATGTTGCACCCTTAAATAGTATCATTTGTAAAATGTAGCCACAACCCTTTTAATGTGTGGCCAGTTTTGTGATTACAAAAAAACAAAAAATTGAGAAAATTTTTCTTTCAACCAAAATATTGGCAATCAGCTGTTTTATAAGGCAATTTTACTACCCCGTCAATTTATGAAAGTGGGAAAAGTGTGACATTTTCAAACTTTAAAAATGCAACATTTTTAGAAAAAAACATAATAAATTTTTAAAGTGTTGCCAGTTTTTTAGAAAAGAACAAAAAAAGTGCAATATTTTTTAAAGGGACGGTAAAATGTGACATTTTTTGCCAGAAAAGAAAACGCCATTAGATGCCGATGGTAAGTATGGTTTAAGATACAATTGCAAATATTTTTGAAATTTAGCACGTTCTTTTGTTTAAATCTATCTTTTCAGAATTACGAAATGGTTTTAACATTAACCTTAATACTCTAAAACGAAGTATTTTATACAATGTTAAGCAGTTGGACGAAAAAATGTAATTTTATTTTACCGCAAAAAATCCAACCAAATCCATTGCTGACATTAAAAGTGAGCTGGGTATAAATGAACCGATGTCTGAATTGTCATCTTTTCAGGAATTTGATAAGAAAGTAAACAGTGAAAAGGCGTTTCGCGACTCACTGGTAAATGTTTTTTTTTATACTTTGCATATTTAACTATATGCCTGTTCGTTTACCTTACTACAATCATGTATTTTTTACTACAGCTGGAAATTTTAAACACAAAAAGTAAACAAAACTTTCCAGTTGTAGTAAAAATATACGAAATTTTGGTGTACAAACTGACCTTATATAAAAAGATAATTTACTTTTTCTCCTTTTTGTTATTCCAGCATGATTTGTTAAATTTTAAATGCAAAGCAAAGACATTATATGAAAGTATTGGAGGGTTCTTGTCTGTTTTAATGGCATTCGAGCTACAACTAAAGTTTAGCGGCGTAGGTAAGCCAAACAAAGGTGTTGGCAAGGAAAACTTTAGTATAACTCAGGTGTATATAGAGTTAAGAGGTAAAATACTAATCTTTAAAAAACTTATTCTTGTTTTATTTAAATCCGTTTCTTTTACTTTATTTACAGACCATTTGCTTTTGGAATTCAAAAACGAAACAGCCCAAACCGTTTTATCAAAAACCAGCCGCTGCACAGTGGGTTCGATGGTACCCAAAATGGCGATTAATTCAGATAAGCAGTAGTTTTAGAATATTATATTTTTTTATTGATGACATAATATAAACACGTAAAAATACACATTTTGGAAAAAAAAAAATTTGAAAAAAAAATTTTTTTAATCTGTTAGGCGTTTTTTTGTCTTTCGGAAAAAAGGGTTATAGTTCACAATTTTTGCTGTAACTTTGGAATGAAAAGCGATAAATTAATAAAAAAAAATGTAAATTAAAGTGCACATAATGTGCTGTCAAAGTAATTAAAGAAAGAACGCATAATATGTATTTATATTATTATAATTTTTTTTTAAAATCCAATTTTTGTTTTTCACAAAATCTCATAAATGTACAAATTTATCTGAAAAAAGTGATTTATGGGAATTTTATTGTTTTTTATTAAGAAATTATCATAAATACATAAAAACACAGCATTTTAGAAAAAAAAATTTAACAAAAAAAATTTTTTTTTAATCTTTTAGTCGTTTTTTATGTTTTTGGAAAAAAGCACGAAACCCTTGAACATGTAATAAAGCTACAAAAAACAAATGGAGGGGACGTTTTTTTCGCGTAGGGGGGAGGGTTTACCGGGAGACTATGGGGGACACCTTCCCCTCGCGATAAACGTTGCCAAAAAAATAGATGTCAGTTTTTGCACCTAATTAATACAAATTTATCATTATTTAAATTATTTTTTCTATACACGCCCCCAAAAAGGGGCGGACCGAAAAAATTGGCATTCCTGATCCCCCTTGGTTCAAATTCAGGTCGATGAACTTCACATGGCATTAAAATGTTTCAATTTTTGAACAAATATACAAATAAAACTTGTAAAAAAAATATTTTTCTGGGGTAGTTTTAGTTCTTCAAGGGGGAACTTTTTCCCCCCTGGTCCGATTTTGCTCGTTCAAGAACTTAACCAGCCTATGATTATTATACATATTTGTGCCAAACTTCAGGATTCTAGCTCTTGTTTTATGTACTTTATGGTGTGCTCAACAACAGACGGACGGACGGACACACGGTTAGTTACAGAATGTCTTAGAATCGATCAGTGATCAATAATATACACTTTATTGGGTCCTAGACCCATATTTCGATGCGTTACATACGGAATGACAAAGTGAGTGTAAGCCCATACTGTAGTTGAAGGGTATAAACACACATATAATGGATTTGTTTAATAAATGATACCCAGACTTTTTACACAAAAATGGGAATAAAAAAAAAGGGCCGGGCATTGTCCGTACTTTTTTTTCTTTTAAATAAAAGCTGATATCCTATACTTTTTTAATATCCACAAAACTAAATCCAACTATTACTAACTTAATATGTGTGGCCCATTAAATATGAAAAATATCCCAATTTTGGACCCTTTTTAAAAAAATTATTAAAAACGTTGAGACACAATTTTTATAAACAAAAAAAATTTAAAAATTTAGCTTAATCCCTGGTGTTTAAGGTTCCATTATAAAAGATTTTCTTTTAAAGAACTTAATACCACTAGTAACCGCTTGAATTGTAAAAAATTCCAATTTTTTTACTTTTTTCAAAAACTGCAATAATTTGTTAACTTTGACAGCTCACCGAAAAAAAAGTAAACAACTTAGTTGATTGATTTTGATAACTAGTGTTGCAGAATTTTATCTACTTTTACCCCATACCAAATTTTATAACAAAAACTTCATTTATAAATTTCAATTAATCGCCACTTTGGCACCATTTGAACCCAATGTGCGCTGGCTAGCTGCAACACGTGATAGAATGGGGGCAAGAAAATCAAAGAATTAAAAAGTGAAACAGTCCAACCAGATAAACAAAAACCAGGCGTTGGCTAGCTTCAACTCGTGACAAAAGGGGGCAAGAAAGCCCATGAATTAAAAATTTTAAGTTTATTATTACAAAGTTAATTTTTATTTTATTAAATACTTTTATAAAAAAACTACATTTAACAATAAACGAAAAAAACGTATGCTTAAGGATCTACAAATGAAGACCTTAAAAAGCAGTGTTTTTTCATATTTAAATTGCTGGAAAATTGCTTTGATATTTGTATTTAAATCTCTTTAAAAAAACTTTTTTTCAGGTTTAAAAGCGCTTTGATGACTTTTAATAAAACGTTATTAAAGCACTATTTTACATTGCTTTAAAAATGATTCAAATTACCGTGGAACGATGTTATCATTTGGTGTGCTTAAAAGCGCTCTGAGTGTGGTTGCACCTACGGTATGGGAGCACTCTTTTACATCGCTGTAAAAACGCTTTCAACCACCCTGGGACAATGTTAAAATAATGGTTTACTGAAAGCGCTTTATTTTTGGTATTTGGAACGCTTTAATGACCCTTAATAAAACGTTCTCACAGCGCTATTTTACATTGCTTCAAAAACGCTTCAAACCACCGTGGAACGATGTTATCATTTGGTGTGTTTGAAAGCGTTTTGAGGTTGGTAATCTCTACGGTGTGAGAGCACTTTTACCACCTCTCACAGCGCTTTAAAAACGTTTTTACGATCGTATTTTTCTGACTGGGTAGTCATGAACTTTTTTTCTTTTTTTACTAGGGTATATATAATTATTAGAGTTCGTTTGGTGACTATGTCACTTTATCTGTTTATCGGGTATCATCATTTTTCTAAAGGATTTAGGGAAGCTAAAAAGAATGCCGGTATTTTTTTGGAGAAACTTTCACTCCTTGGGGTGGTTCAACGCATCTGAAAACGCGGATTTCGAGCTTATTTTTCTGCAGAGAAAAAACGGCTGAATATATTGCAAATCTGATTTCATCCGTCGATTCTACAGCAATAATTGATACAATGGCAGTTTTTTTAACTCTTCTAAAAAGTACCAAAAACCCACAGCAGAGGGCGGAAATATCGATTTTTTTTTTAATTTTAATTATTTTTTTAGTCATGCACGTTGAAGAGGCAGTTTGTGCTAAGAAAATTGGTACAAAAAGCACCATTCTATCACAACTAGTGTTTGGGGTCCGGGAATTCCCGGGTCGGATTTCCCGGGAATTCTCGGGAAATCCGGGAATTTTATAAAATAAACAATTTTACATAAAAAATGTTTATTTTATTTTAATATTTTTTTTACATACAGGTATAATTACATTTGCTATTTTTTGTATTTTTTCTATTTGGAAGAACAGTGCAAATATATATTCATGAAAAAATTGACCAAGTGTAAAAAGTATGACAATATCATGAAAAAACTTAAAAAGTCAAAAAATATACGTCGGTTAATGATAATTTTGCTAAGACGGCCAAAAAAATATAAAAATTTTGAACCTAGAATTTACATTTCCAGAACAAATATTAAAAATGCTGCCAACTATATTAGTTTTGGCTCGACTAAATTTTTAAATTCTTTTGCGGTTAGTAGCTATTTTTTGCGATTTTTTGTGGGGGAAAAGTTGCAATCTTTTTTGTTTTGTTTTATTGTATTTCAGGATTTTTAACTTTTATTTTTTGATTTTTTATGTTTTAATTATTTTTTTATCTGTAATAAAACTGTTTTTAATAAAAAGTTGGTGAAATTTTAATGTTTTTTATGATTTATATTAATAATGAAAATTTCCCGGGATTCCCGGGAATCCCGGGAAATAAATTATTTTTTTCCTGTTTCCCGGGAAATTGAAAAGTCCGGGAATTCCCAAACACTAGTTGTGATAGACCGGAAATTTTGGTACCATTTTGTTAAGCTGAAAATGGCCTTTAATCGTGCATATTTAAAAAATTAATTAAAAAATGTAATGAAAAAATCTTATATTTCCGGCCTCTGTGGTGGGTTTTTGAAACTTTTTTAACAGTTCAAAAAAGGGCCATTGTATTATTTTTTGCTGTAGAATCGACTGGTGAAATCAAATTTGCGATATATTTTAAATCAGCTCAAAATCCGCGCTTTCAAATGCGTTGAACCACCCCAAGGAGCGAAAATTTTTCCTCAAAAATATCGTCATTCTTTTTAGCTCCCCTAAATCCTTAAAAAAAAATATGATTCCCGAAGATCAAATTTTCAAAATTAACTCTAATAATTATATATGTATATAAAATTATACAGAAAAACACATTTTTTATTGAACCTCAAATAACTTCACATAATTATATCAACTTTACACCTTTTTATCTTATGATTAAATTATCTATTACTACATATGACTGCGTTTAAAAAATTTGCAAAAAATATCTCACGGATGTATAATCAATGATAACTATATACAACTTGATACAAACATAAAAAATCATATATGATTATTAATCATTCCCAGCAAAAAAAGAGCTTACCATTCACTACAAAATTCACTACAACTTATGAATCAGATGTACTTCTTCTTCGACTGAAACATTGATTAATTTAATACGGGCGTGACACACAAAGTATGTTCTTTTTTTCGCCACTTTTTAGTGGCGAAAGATTGACACTTAAGTATATCATATATCACTAGTGTTTATTATGTACATATATATTAACATTTTTATCACAACTTCTGAAGTAGTGATCCGGTTGTTAATATTTCATCACTTCTTTAGAAGTACATATTTCTTGGCATTTTGGGTGTGATTATATCATTTTTAATTGGTGATTTAGGACTTCTAAATTAGAAGTGATTTTTTCACTTCTTTTTGTAAGATAAATTGAAAGAGTATTTTTTTGTAATATTTATACTAAAAACACTGTTTGACAGCAAAAACATCCCAGTGAAATTGGTCCTTACAGATTTTGGTCTCCTGCTTCCAAATCTACCGTCCAAATTTTTATAGCACGTACCGTTTTTGAGATATTCGCTGTTAAAAAGTAAAAAAAAAAAACAACATTATTTTAGCACTTTTAGGGGTCTACTGTTACGTATTCTTACGTTGCTTCTACCAAATAGGAATTGATTTCATATAAAATGGACCTCGTGATTCCAAAACTGCAATCCAAATTTTTCAAGCATGTTCTGTTTTTGAGATATTCGCGTTTGAAAATGTTAGTGTGATTTATAAAGAATATACTTAAGTTTGCAACAGTGGATTTTAGATTTTTAAACGCCAATATTTCAAAAACAGTACACGATAGAAAAATTTGGATACCAGATTTGTAATAGAGATGTCTTATGTTTACTAAATCGAGTACTATTGTGTTTGTGCAACTTAAGAATACGTTACAGAGGAGATCCAAATATATCAATATTCAAACGCGAATATCTTAAAATTTTTTTACCATTTTAGAAAATTAAATTTTTAGAACATTTTATCGTATCTTTTAGAGAAAATTACAGGCTTTCGAATGAGCTTGATAGCAAGTCATTTGCATGTCAGAATCTTATTTTATAAGCTTTTAAAAAGGGTAAAAATGTCCTTTTTCGGCACTTTAACCGCGAATTACTCAAAATCCTGACGTGATAGACAAATTTGGGCTCCGGATTTGGAATCAGCGCAACAGACACTATCCAAGTCACTAACCAGAATCCAATACGCGTTTTCTTGTTGAGCTGTGTAATCGATTTCGTCTTTTCAATTTTTTAAGCTCTAAATAAAGAGATATGAAATACCATTACCAAATTTTGTCACCATTTTTGCAAAACCTTAATCTATTCGAATCTGGACGTTGAAAAAATTGCATACTTCGTGTATCACCCCCATTCTAAGTGTTTCAGTTGAAAAAGAAGTTCATATGTTGTGGTGATTTAATTTAATTTAATTTAATTTAATTTAATTTAATTTAATTTAATTTAATTTAATTTAATTTAATTTAATTTAATTTAATTTAATTTAATTTAATTTAATTTAATTTAATTTAATTTAATTTAATTTAATTTAATTTAATTTAATTTAATTTAATTTAATTTAATTTAATTTAATTTAATTTAATTTAATTTAATTTAATTTAATTTAATTTAATTTAATTTAATTTAATTTAATTTAATTTAATTTAATTTAATTTAATTTAATTTAATTTAATTTAATTTAATTTAATTTAATTTAATTTAATTTAATTTAATTTAATTTAATTTAATTTAATTTAATTTAATTTAATTTAATTTAATTTAATTTAATTTAATTTAATTTAATTTAATTTAATTTAATTTAATTTAATTTAATTTAATTTAATTTAATTTAATTTAATTTAATTTAATTTAATTTAATTTAATTTAATTTAATTTAATTTAATTTAATTTAATTTAATTTAATTTAATTTAATTTAATTTAATTTAATTTAATTTAATTTAATTTAATTTAATTTAATTTAATTTAATTTAATTTAATTTAATTTAATTTAATTTAATTTAATTTAATTTAATTTAATTTAATTTAATTTAATTTAATTTAATTTAATTTAATTTAATTTAATTTAATTTAATTTAATTTAATTTGGTTTGATTTAATTTCTAAGAATATATCGTCGCTGCGCCTAAAAATGGAGTCATGTGTTTTGGGGCAAGTGTTCAGGAGAGCAAAAAAACTGTTTATTTTCGTCCCTTCGCGATATTTTTTAAAAGTTTGTTCTACAAAAAATTCTTGTACCGATATGCTATCCATATACTGCAAAAAAATTATGAAACATTTAACGGTTTTCCAGTGGTGCAGAAATTTTCAAAAAACATTCACATAACTCCTTTTTTAAGTACTTTTTGGAACAAAATTTAAATAAATTGAAATATTTTTTACACATAACTCCTTTTGCTTATGAAACCATTCTTATTGTTAATTTCTTTTCGAGAGGGACAAAGACTAATTATAGTTTGTTGGTGGTATAAAGCGACATTAGTTAGACAAGGTCCTTAAAATTTTGATATTTAAAAGCTTTTCAATAAACAGCGAACAACAGATTTTTCGCAAAACTGGTGCTGATTTTTTGTTTTTTCTTGTAAATATTCAAGAGCTTCGACATAAATTGACATCTGCGAAAGATGCTGTACTTTAGATACTAACATTTTCCGCCGTCAATGATTTAATTGCTTTCACAAGGCTTTATTACCCGCGATTTAGGATTTACATAACAGGATGAAAATTTGCAAATGTTTTCCAAAAAATCTTGACAATTTCATCCAAAATACTTGGATTCTATGTGTGAACCTCATATTACTAAAAAAGTGATCCATTTTGTCACGTTCTGTTACTTTTTTATCAAAAAAAGTTATGTGTAGCTTAACACATAACTCCTTTTCAGACCATTTTTAGTATGACGAACACATAGCTACTTTTACTAACTTTTGAACCAATCAAGATATCAAAAAACGGTTTAGTGAATAAACGTATGACCAATAGGGGATCATAAAGATGTAATAAAAAAAAAATTAAAAAACTACACATGACTCCTTTTTTAGGCGCAGCGACGATATGAAAGAGGTGCTTGAAAATCATTATGTAAAGAACTGGTGAAAGATGTTTTTATTGTTATTTTGTAGCATTTTTGGAAGTGATTTTAAAAGTACTTCCTACGGAATATGAAGTTCGGCACCTATCGCTACTTTGTATGTAGTGAAACCACTAATTCTTTTTGAACCACTTCGTTTATTTTTTGCTGGGTTAATAACACAGGTTGACAAAAGTTGAACTTCTTCTATTTGCCTGACCTTTGACAACTGATTTATATGGATTTTAGTGTGCTGATTCCGAATCTGTTATCCAATTTTTTCCATCAGCTCGCGTTCGCGAGCAAATCGCTGTTAAAGAGCCGAAAAAGTTTGTTTTTTACCAACTTTGCTAGGCTATAATTTCCAAAACTAGTTTTAGACCCTCAGTTTCAAACACGAACTTAGCTATATTGGATGCGAGGATTCCAAAAACTGGTATTAGCTTTTTTCTGACAGCTTCAGTTTTCGAGCTATTAAAAAGGGCAAAAATATTCAGAAAAAATTAAAGAGGGCATAAATTTAAAAATTTTATTTTAGCGATATCTCGAAAACTAAAGATGAGTCAACAAAAGTAAGAACATTTTTGGAATCAGCATATCCAACATTCCTAAAATCGTCATTCACTTTTTGGATGTAAGACAAGTCTTGGTAAATATGGACTCACAAACATGCCAAAAATAGCATATTTTCATAGATTCCTTAGGCTATATCTCGAAAACTAGAGCTGACCCAAAAAAACGATAGCCAGATTTGAAATCAGCGTACCTCAAGTACCCAAAACTAGCTACCAGAACCCGGGCAAAAAAAAAAGTGTTGCCCTGTGTAATCATACATGTTTTTTTATGTTTGTATCAAGTTATATATAGTTAAATATGTTTGTTTTTACTCG